>JAJHZJ010000749.1:0-1467082 GCA_023548195.1 Bettongia penicillata ogilbyi | reverse complement strand
ACAAATCTCTTCTCTCTGGGTTTTAGTTTCCTCATTTATAAATTTAAGAAAGATGCGTGATCTCTAAGGTTTCTCCTGGCTCTAAATTTATCATCCTACAAAACTATGACTGTTTGACCCCAGTGTGATGACCTCTAGTACACTATAGCACTAGGTGACTACAGATAGTGGTCTCCCCACCCAGGACATGTATACCACTGTGTTGTTAAGAAAAAAAGAACCAAAAATCAACAGACCCAAAAGTCACATGTGTAGGTAAAACATGAGGTGTACCTTGCACCAGGTTAGGTTTACTTTCTAAGTTATAATCAGAATTGTTTCACAGAAAATTTTAACTTCCAATATGGCAGAGGGGAAAGAAAGTAGTGGTAGAGAGGGGAGGTGGGCAGAGGCCAGTCTACCAGAGATGCTGGGGGAGAGGACTCCTATCCTGGTCAGGAGGTTGGGTTGGGCAATCTCCATGACTCTTTTAAGTTTAAGATTATACAATTATATGATTCTAAGACTCTATAGTGGAGTTTGGAGTTCAATTTATTCAGCAGTGAAAAATTGCTTTCTTTTAAAAAAAAAAACAGAATGGATGCACCTTTAAATCAATGGTAGCCATAAGGCAAAAATCTAGCTTTTGTTAGATGAATTTTTCTCCTCTTTTGAATGCCTTTTAAGAAACTTCAGTCATTTCTAGATATGCTGCCCTGCCCTCTCCCCCAATCCCAGTAAACCTTCCCTTGTCACAAAGGAAAATGGCTTAGCAAGGTCAGCCAATAATGCAAACATATATGACTGGTTTATAACGTTGTGTGCATAGAACAGCCTGTCTCTTTACTGAAAAAAGGAACATGTGTTTCATCCTCTGTTCCCTGGGACTGTGATTATTCATTATAATTAATTTGATTGCAGCTTCCTCTAAGATTGGTTTGATTTACATTGTTATATTCATCGTGCCTACTGCTTCCAGAAAAAAATGTTTCTATGTTTCTCAGAATTCCTCAAAACCATTATTTATTTTGGTAAATAATCTATTAAATTCATATACTAAAAGTTGTTCAATTGTTCCATAAATCACTGGACACATATTTTGTTTTCATTGCTTGGAGGAGTGGTTCTGTGAGTGTTCACATGACTACTTTGTTATGTATGGGAGGATTTTTTAAAAATAAAATATATTCATGATCATATCTGAAACTGACACTGAGGAGAGCAAATTGCGATCAGAAAAAAAATGCTTTTTTCCTTCATAGCCAAAAGCAAGAGGGATAGGTGACTGTTTTTTTTCTTGGTGCATTTTATTTTATTTTCTGTGAGGTATTTAAGGTTATTTGTTAGCAATTTACACTCCACAGTCAGTACAGATCCCTAGGGATCTGGTTTTATTTTAATGCTCACAAATGGAATTATGCATAGCAACATACATCTAGCATTTGGCAGATAGAAAATGCTAAGCCAAATAATCTTCTCATAGTATGATAGAGTCCAGTGGTACAGTGTATCTTTCTGTCTTCTCATCATCTAAAATAAATCATAGAATTGTGTACCTAGCAACAAGCAATAGGAGAGGGCTTCAGGTAACTCTGAAGAATGTGATGGTCTGTGCAATTTCATGTTCATTATTTCCACTGCTGTCTTCTTATTTGTCAGGTTGGATGAAGCATGGCCAAACTGTGGCATTAACAATCTTGGGTTCTTTTTGTACAACTACCTTTTGTGCATCCCTTCCAGAGCCCCATCACATGCCCCTTCTGGGCATGCATGTGCATTCACACAGACATTTTATAACATTACTGCAGTTGTCACACTGCCCTGACCCTTGATCACAGACGAAATTGGTCTCCTCAGTAAATCCCCTCTCATTTATTCAAAACTGTTTGTGTTTCCCTTCCCAGAAGCATTTGCACAGTAAAAAAGGAACACTAAGAGGACCGTGTTAACCACAAGCAATTAGGCTTCAGTTGCTGAAAACCAGTAATATGTTAATAGGATAGTTAGCTGGCACAGTGGATAGAGCTTGGAATCAGGAAGTCTGATCTTCATGAGGTCAAATCCAGACTTAGATACTTACTTACATACTCTGGACAAGTCACTTAACTCTGTTTGCCTTAATTTCCTCATATGTAAAATGAGCTGGAGAAGGAAATGACATAGCACTCCAATATCCTCACCAAGAAAATTCCAAGTGGGGTTATGAAGAGACAGATATAACTGAAAAGACTGAATAATTGCAATGTATCAATGGGGAAAATAAGCAGCAACCAGAAAATTCCTTTTGGCAAAAGGGACCTCAGGGGATCTCCTTCTTAGGTCCCCTAATATTCATGGTAACCTCCCTAGCAGTGGCCTTATGGTATCCCAGGGTCTCTAAGAACCTTCAAATTAATTGTCACTGATACCAAAACTGCTCTGCCAGGGTCCCACTAATTGTATCACACAAGAGAAGGTCTGTAATTCCTTCTTTAGCAGTGCTTAACCCAGCCCTGCTGTGAGGGCTTAAAATTTGACTGTTAAAAAAAATGTCTTTCATTTTCATTTGGGTTACAAACAAGGAAGTTGATAGGGCTAGGAAACTGATTCATATAGTCATAGAATTCCAGGAAGGCACCTCAGAAGAAGTCATCTAATAACCCTGTGTGTGTGTGTGTGTGTGTGTGTGTGTTCACCAATCATCAATCACTCCCCATGTACTGTCTGTAAACCTGGCTATGTCATCCCCATCCTAAAAAAATAAAAACAAAATGATAATAACCTTCATTTGAGCCATCCATCCACACTAACTTGTTCCATATTTCCTCTACTTTTTGTAAGTAAATTCCTTGCTAGTGAAAACTATAATAGATCCCTCTACTTCCTTTCTTCTCACTTACCTCTGCATTCTAGCTTCCATCCTCAGAATTCACCTGCAAAAGCTCTTTTCAAAGTTAGTGATCATCTCCTACCTGCTAAATGTAATGATCTTTTGTTAATTGTCATCCCTCTTGACCTTTTTGCAATCTTTTAATGACCCCTTGTTACTTGATACTTCGTTCTCCCTAGGTTTTAGTGATTCCGATCTCTCCTGGTTCTCATACCTGTCTAACTATCTACTTCACTGGATTTTCACCCAAATCAAGCCTGGTCACTGCTAAGCCTCTACCCACGACATCCTTTCCTTCTCCCTCCGTATTATTACATTTTAGGATCCCATTAGTTCTCATGATTTTAATTTTCATCTCTAGGAAGATAAATCTAGTACCTACTTATCAACTTCTCTAAACCTTAATTTTCCTTCTCTGGACAAAGGACAATGATCCCTTCCATCTTTAAATCATGTGATCCTGGGATTCTATAATTTCCAGACAGTTCTTGTTTATAATGCACCAAAGCCTCTTGTCCTTTAACTTTCTGATTTGCCACATTTGTCATTATGTAGAAAATAACCAATGGTTCTCTTGCATTCAGCATTTAATACGCATCTATTAAACTCCTAGCATGTTCTAGCCATTGTACCAAAACCTAGATATACAAAGACCAAAAGGAAGAAGACTCCTTCCAAGGACCTTATGTTCTATTGTGGCAAACTCTTAGTGCACACATAAGTAAAAGTAAAGAGCGGGAAATAATATACAAGCAACTGGTTTGGGGGGAGGGAGGTTGGGAAAAGTCTTATTAGAAAGTAGCACATGAACTAATCTTTTTAAGACACTAGAACTTCTAGGGGACAAAGACAAGGGAGAATATTCCAAGCACAGGGACAATCTGTCCAAGGGCAGAGACATGAGAGATGGTACCATTGTTATTGGAACTTGCTATTATCCATGTTTTCAAGGAATAGCAAGTGGATGAGTCTGGCTGTAATGTAAAGTTCATAAAAGAGAATGCTATGTGATAAGCTTGAAGTCGGATTGTGAAGGGCTTTAAATGCCAGGCAGAAGCATTTGATTTTATCTTGGAGACAACAGGGTGCCACTGGAACTTTTCAAAATGGACAGTAGCACAATTGGATCTGTGCTTTTAGAATAACACTTCAGCAGCTCTGGGGAGAGTAGATCAGAAAGAGGAATCACTTGAGGCAGGGACAGCAAAAGATAGCCCCTTAGACTTCTTATGGGAGAGAAGTAATATAAAGTCAGATTAATGGAAGCTTATAATTTTCAGACCTCTGTTCCTGGAAATCAGTCAAAAGAGAAAAAGACAATGAAAGAAGAGAATGTCATCATGACAACTCATGGTTGTGTACTCTCCTTAGAGGTTTCAGAACTATGGACAGAAGAAGATGGGAAGGACATCAGAGCTTATCAAATCCAACTCTATTTTTACAGAGAAAAAAGAGTGCGATATAGAGGAAAATATCGTGATGAAAGTGATTCTATTGATCCCTGCAACTTAAAACTACTGGGAGTTTGGGTAGCTGGTTAGGGCTGGATCTAAAGTCAGGAAGACTCATCTTGACATCCTGCAAAAGTCACTTATCCCTGTTTGCCTCAGTGTCTTTATTTGTAAAATGAGCTAGAGAAAGAATAGCAAATCACTCTAATATCTTTGCCAAGAAAACCTCCTATGGAATCACCACTAAGAGTTGGACAAACTGAACGGTAACAATGGAGTCTATTGAATTTCTATCCTTAGGTATGTTGAACAATGATATAGATAACAACAACCTTATATGCCCTTGACCTTGACCTTGAGCTCCATTCTAGCCCAGTGGGACCATGATAAGATCAGTTGCCAGGACAGATTACATAATGATGAGTGCTCACATTGAATTCAATTCAACCAGCAATTATTAGGTGCTTAGCCTAGAGCAGCTAGGTGGTATAGTTATCTTCATGAGTTCAAATCTGGCCTCAGACACTCAGTAGCTGTGTGACCCTGGGCAAGTCATGAAACCCTGTTTGCCTTAGTTCTTCATTTGTAAATTCAGCTGGAGAAGAAAGGGCCAAGACTCCAGTATCTTTGCCAAGAAAACCTCAAATGAGGTCACAAAGAGTTGATCATGACTATACAAAAACAACCACGAAAGCCTAGGAATGCAACTCAGTCTAAAGTTAGACAAATCCCTGCCTTCAGGGACCTTACATTTTATACTGGGGAAGAAAATACATAAAAGATGGCTGCAAAAAAATGGATAGGGGGAAGACAAAGGTAGAGAAAGTATGGAAGATACAGTAGAATGAACCCAAAAGAGGAATACAAACTACAAACTGAACTTTTTGCTTCTCTCTACATTTCACATTTTTAATTTAGAAAATCCAATTAAATAAAAATTTCTAGAAAACTAAAAACAGAGGGGAAAGTTTGGGTTAAAATGTGGGTAATATTTTACTATTTTTGGAGTCTTTGACTAGTCATTCCTGGTAGTGAATCCAGATGAAAAGAGAAGACTGAGAGGAGAAAATGTCACTAGAAGGAACAATGTATTCAGCTATTAAAGAGTCTCATTATACTGGAAAAAAATGTCCCTTGATTTATGAAATAGCTATGTGCCAACAATTGACTATAAAAAATATGTTCAATGAATTCCATTTTCAAAATGATTATTAATATAAGACAGTATATAGGTTTCCAAATCATAAATCTCTGATTGATAACTTTTTCTCTCTCCACTTATGGCTATGTGACCCTTAGCAAATAAATTCCCCTCTCTTGGGTTTATTTTCTCTGGGTGTAAAATGAAGCCGCTAGGCTAGACCAAATAATTACTAAGGGCCCTTCCAGTCCTACATTTTGTGAACTTTTGATCCAATGTAAGACACTAGAACGTAAAAACAACCTGTTGAAAAAGGGAATATTAGACTTAAAGGGAATTTTAGATTTTACTGAGTCAACTTTTCAATTTGGCAAATGAAGGAACTGAGGCTGAAGAGGGGAAACAAACTACTGAAATTAATGGAAGGGTCAAAATGAGAACTGAAAGTCTTATGCTTCCCAACCAAGAACCCTTGCTTCTTTCTCATAGATGAGAGGATAAACAGAACTGCTAAATTAAGAATCTGTCCAGAAGATAAGGGGCCTCATCTGTGCAAAATCATAACATGTGCTTGATCAGGGGCAGAATGTTTCTTTAACTGACTTCATGTGTGTCTTCATTCAATTCCATGTTCCTCCAAGCTAATAGCCAGTTGGGTTACATTAACAGCTTTAACTCAGAAGAGTGAGCAATATGAGAGTGTAAGACACCTTGATTCTGCTTATGCATAATGCTAAAATATTTTTTTTAATATTTTCCCTTACAGTCCTCTCAGATTAGAGGCAAGTAATAATGATTCCTTTAAATATTTCCTTAGGGAAATATTTCTTTTGGACTACTATAGAATATTGGTGTCAAATACAAATTGAAATGAATCTCTGCCAGAAGCATATTGACTTAGAAAATCACAAATTAATATTATCCATGTTGTATTTTATTTTTATTTATTTTATTCAGTATTTCCCAGTTACATTTTTACTGGTTCTGACAACATTCCAGAGTGTCACGGGCCCCTCATAGGAGTCCTTTGACTCCTCTGCTGTAAAGCATTTCTGGTGATATCTCTCAGCTTTGTAAAAGGTGGTAGAATCAAAGACTTTAGGAGATGGTAAAAAGGAAGTGCTTAAAGGTTATCTTTTAACACCTCTCACTCCATGTTTAAATCCTTTCTACAACTTTCCTAAACAATGATCTTCCAGTCTTTGTTTGTATACTTCCTTTGGTGGGGAGCTTATTTCTTCTCAATTCTAACTAAACTACTTCTTAGAGGGTTCTATTAGAGAGTTTTATCTTTTATCAAATCTGAACCTGCTTCCTGGCCAGCAAGCTCATCATAGGATCACAGCATTTAGAGCTGGAAGAATATTATAAATCAGTTCTCTAACTTTAGAGATGAGACTATGAGACCCAAAGAGATTAAGTGATTTGTTATGGGTAGAAGGCTAAGTGACCATGGTAAGACTTGAACTCAGATCTTTCTATCCTGGTCTTTTTCCACTGTACTACACTGCTTTATCACACTCACTTTTCATCTTCATCAAGAACAAAGATATACATACACCCATACATACAAATATATGTATATATGTACTTGAGTCACTCCTTGGACATTTCTCGTTTTCTTCATTTTCTGGTCAAAATCTAGTCTCCAGATATGTTTCTTCCCTTTCTTGACTGATGGAATACCTTGCAAAGTTTTTTTGATGAAGATACTAGACCCACAAAGAGAAAAGAAGACACTAAACGTATACATTGTGTGACAGTGTGTCTAGTCTAGACAGCCAGACTAGCGTCTCTGTTCAAAGGAGAACCTCAAATTAACAGAATGGGATCACAGCATAGAGTAGCCATGTTCTCATGTGGAGGAGATTTCTTTTACCCACCTTCAAGCATTCTAATCTTTGCAGGAAAAAAAGGCACCAACAAACAACATTACAGAGGGATGAGCTTAATAAAAATGATTAATATTTGTTCCCTTTCTGAAATAAGGGTCAGAAAACAATTTGCTCTAGTGGCCTTCTGATTGCCCTTGATGGTTTGATATTCAATCCCCTGTTTGAGATGATAATGGAGAAGGTATTTGCACAAAGGAAATTGCACACAAAATGGTCCCTTTTTGAGCCCTGACCCTTTCACTGAGAAAAGATATAATCAGAGATGATAGAAAGACAAAATGAAAAAATAATTGCCCCTTTAGACTTTTTTTTAAGAGAGGGAGAGGTAATAGACTAAAGAAATAGTAAGAAGGGAAATACAGACACACTGGAATGTTGAGTAAATCCCTCTCTGCCCATAGCATAGAAGTTGAAGTTAAGTATCATGAAAAGTCCTAATTCTGAGAACAGATGTGAGAAGATGTGGGTTCTAATTTTGGCTCTTCCACTTTGTGCAGTAATTCTACAATTCGGAAGTTCTTATGTAAATAGAAATAATCAGCTCTTCTCTTAGAAGTCCAGTGGATAGAATGTTAAACATGAAATCAAGATCTGAGTTCAAATCCTTCCTCAGGCATTAACTAGGTGTGTGGCCCTGGACAAGTCTCACAAACTCTCTGTCTCAGTTTTTTCATGTGTAAAATGCAGGTAGCAGCTTTTACCTCACAGAGTCGGTACGATGATCAAATCAAACAGACCACTTTTTGAACCACTACATAAATGCTAGCTATTATTGTCATCCCTCATTATAATTATTATTCCTACCTGGAGAAGAGAATAACAGTAGGGAACATGATAACTGCATCTAAGCATCTGTAGAGTTGTCCTGTCTAACTAGGTTCTGCCTTGTTCTATTTGGCACCAGAGGGCAGAACCAGGACCAAAAGGTAGAAGTTTCCAAAAGGCAAATTAAATCACAAGCTCCTAACAACTGGAACTGTCCAGAAGCAGAATGGGCTAGCTATAGAAGTGCTAGTTTCCCCCACCTTGGAGGAGTTCAACAGAAGCTAGATGCCCACTTCTCAAGTATGCAACAGTGGGCATTCCTTTCATGTATGGGTTGAACCAGATGGCTACTTAGGTCCCTTCCAACTCTTAAATTCTAAGACACAATGACACTAACAGCTCTCAAAGTAGAGGTACTAAATAAAGAGCTGGTGAGTTAGCATTTAGAAAAGTGTAAAATATGGTACAAATGCAATTCACATGCCAGCGGATGCAACTTTCACAGGTGCAGAATATATGGTCCATATATTTTTTTAAAAAATACTTCTTTTTAGCTTTTAACATTCACTTTTATAAGATTTTGAGTTCTAAATTTCCCCCTCCCTTCCTAAAACAGCCTGCAATCTGACATAGGCTATCCATGTACAATTATATTACATATATTTTTGACATTAGTCACATTGTAAAAGAAGAATCAGATCAAAATGGAAAAACCATGAGAAAGAAAAAAAAAGAAAACAATATACTTTGATTGGCATTCAGATCCCAGAGTTCTGATGTGGATAGCATTTTCCATCCTGAGTCTTTTGGAATTGTCTTAGCTCATAGCATCCCTGAGAAGAGCTAAGTCTATCAAAGTTTGTCACTGCACAATGTAGCTGTTACTGTGTACAATATTCTGCTTCTGCTCACTTCACTCAGTATCAGTTCATTTAAGTCTTTCCAAGTTTTTCTGAAATCTACCTGCTCATCATTTTTTATGGAACAATAGTATTCCATTACATTCATATACCATAACTTGTTTAGCTATTCCCAGTTGATGGCCATCCCCTCAATTTCCAATTCTTTGCCTCCACAAAAAGAGGTGCAAGAAATATTTTTTGTACATGTGCACCCTTTTCCCTTTCTTATGACCTCTTTGGAATACATAGTTTATATGGGCTTATCCCTTTGTATTGAAGTCCTTCTTTTAATGCTTTACAAAAAACTCTAACCCAACGCAAAAGAATTTTTCCCTGTTTCTTTTAATACATTAGTATGATGTCTAACACATAGTAAAGGTCTCAGAAATGCTTTTTCATCCATGCATTCATTCATTTTGTGAATCTCTGTAATCTAGCAGGTTCTTTCTGCTATCCCAAACTCTTGATATATAACCAACCCATCTCATTTTCTTTGCCATGAAAAGATATGAAAACAGAAGTAACTATGACCAACATTCTCCTAAGTGTTGATATCCATGGAAGCACCAAAAGAAGACATTCTCAGGAAAAATGTTGGTACATGTGTTGAAGGATGCCCCATGCAAAACTTCCAATTTCTAGGTTCTCCAGATATTCCAGTTTGCAGATGACATTTTGCTCACAAGATTATATTATCATATATCTAAATCTGTAAGAGACCTTTGGAGTCAACATCCTCATTTTATAGATAAGAAAAATAAGACACAGGATGATTAAGTTATTTGTCCAAGATCACAAGCTATTAACATCAGAGATGAGACTTAATTCAGATCTTCTAATTGCGATGCAGAATAAATTGCGACTAAACCACAGAACATTATAAGGATTTCCCAATAAGACAAATGTACACTCAAAAGAAATTTGCCTATCCATCATCAAAGTACATAAAAATACATATTGGACAGATATTCATGGAATTGAAAGGGCAGCCCATTGAGTTAGTCCATTTATTTTTTTTTGTTCATCCATCTATTAAAATACATATTATCCTCAAAATCTTAGTGCACTTTTACATTTTAAAGCTACTTAAAACTTTGGGGATGCCACTTATTTTGAACAGATGTTGTATTCAATCAATGAGTCCCAGGATTTAGAAAAAGAATTGGGTAGATTTGAATTTGGGGAAGTGCAGTACTCTAAATGTTCATAACTTCCTCACTACCCAGAAAGGCTATCAGTAACTTCTTCATTTTACTATATGATTATTGATCATGGGATACAATAAAGCATATAATTTTCAGGTGACCCAAAATGTGATGGAAATATGGTGATTATAAGTGGGTGATGCAAATGTAATGCTATAGAACTCAGATCTTCATTTGCTTTTTGGGGACTCCTTGAATTTGGAAGTAAGAGAGAAGGTAATACAGGATCCTGTGATGCTCTTCTAATCTCATTCCCTATCTACCTATAATAATTGTTCCATTTCAAACAGTGGAATTAAATGTAGGCATTCACTGATTCTTATGAAACATCTGTGTAAAGTATTTGAGATCAAGCAATACTTTTAGAATCCACAATTTCAACACTATGGATTACATTCACAAACATTCTACAACTTAGTAAATTATCTTCAAAAGTTTCCATAAGCAAAAATACCCTGTACTGGTGGTGAATCCATCCGAATCTAGAAAGCTGACTTACTGAATGACACACATATAGTATATCCCTGAGATCTTACTCCCAGCTTTACAAATTTGTTAGGATCTGCTAAATTCTATAATTTACTTGAGTAGCCTTCAAAATCTATACATGGCAATCTTGGGGGATGATTTTAATGAATTTTAGAAATTTACAAGAGCAGTCTTTCTGTTCCAAGAGAGAATTTGTATTTATGGAAACCTAGAAATTATCTGTCTACTATGCATTTTTTATTACATCAAACACATAGGAGTCTTTTTCACTGGGACCTTCTCCTTGGCTGCTTCCTTTTTTGTATACTGAAACAGCTTTGTTTTCTTTTCCCTCAGAACTGCCTTCTTCCCTACCAAAGGGTAAAATACATCTCTTCTTGTAACGGCAAGTGAAATAGAATCTTTTGCTGTTTTTGTTTTAGTATAATCAAGAAGCATAATGCTCCTATTTAAGTATGACTAAGGAAGATCTTTCTCATCCATGGTCAGGTCTGGGAAGATTTGTAAGAAGGTCTTTTGTTAATGAGGCACTTGTTCTCAAGGGATGTGATGCAATCTGCCTATAAAAAGTGTATAAAGTCTCTGAGGTACAGGTTTTATTTTGGGGCTTAGTTTTTATAAGGTTTGAGTGCCAGATGAGAACTCTGGGAAGCCACTAAGGAGTCCCTCAGCTTTGAGAACCAGATCATGCTTCCCTCTCTGGTAACTGTGGTCAGACAACTGTACCTATCTGTTGAGTTATGGTCAGGCAGAAGAAGCTATGTCTGTTGATTACTTTAGGGCTTGCTGACTAGAAATGTTTGTTTGGCCAGATGAGGACTCTGGGAAGCCACTGAAGGAGCCCCTCAGCTTTAGGAATCCAGATGTCACATTTTCCTCACTAGTAACTATAGTCAGATAATTGGGTTCCAACTAGCTGTTGAATTCAGGCAGACGAAGCCATATCTGTTGGTCTTTTGATTTATCTGTATTTTCTTTGAAGTTCATCCCTCAATTAGATGAAAGATATATGAGCTTGGTTAAAAGAATGATACATGTGCTTGATTAAAGTGATTGTTAACCCCTTGAAAGCTGCTTTCCTTTTATGAATGCAGATCTAAGAACCTGTGATAGCAGGTCCCCTTGTGTATGTTGGGGTGCTTATTGTTACATTGCTCACACCATTTTCTCCACTGAATTAATATCTCCCTTTCTCTCACTGCTTATCTAATACCTAACTATAGTTCATGAACCTGTTCATTTCTCATGTCCTATATTAAACCTTCTTTGACTATCCTTTTATCATGCCTCTGCCTCAAAAGTGTGGTGGCCCCTTAAGAAGTCAATAGCAAAACAGTTGGCTAATTGAGACCAAAACTGATACTGAAAGACATACATTCTTCCTAGAAGCATTCTGGGAGGATAGCCCATGTGATGCTATATGCATAAGGATGACCCTGAGTGTATTTTTGCTGACTCTGAAACAATTTTCCTAAGCTCATAAAACTTCTGAGTGACAGAAGCAGGATGAAATAGAATTGTTGTTCCCCAATCTCTTTGTTTTCATTTTCATAGTCAGAGAATTGTGTTCATGAGCACATTTATTTGGGCTCTATAGGTTCCCCAATTCCCTAATCATAAAGAGGAAGAGAAGAGAGATAGGAAGAAGGGTGAAAAAGTTGGTGATGTGATGGGGGGCAGAGCCAAGATGGTAGAGTAGAAAGAAGCTTATACTCTATCACATCCCCTACAGCCCACAAAATACCTGTAAAAAATGACTCTCAAGAAATTGTAGAGCAGCAGAACCACAGAACAGAGTGAAAGAGGTTTCCAGCCAAATGTAACCTAGAAGGCTGATAGGAAAGGTCTCTACTCAGGATACTTAGTAGAGCAGAGTCTAGGCTTGGTCATGTGACACAGGAAGGAATAGGACCTGAACAGACCTCTGGGGCAGAATTCCCAGCAGGGAGGGTCACAGATCCCTCAACCCACAAGCAACAAAAAACTTTCAAAGGTCAGTGTGGGAGGGCTTTCCCAGCTGGGTGAGAGGGGAGCAGGGTCCTCCCAGCACTGGCCCCAGGCAGTGGCAGCAGCAGGAGCTGAAGCAGCAGGAAGTGGCAGGCAGCTACAGTGGCAGTGGAAGAAGCCTGGGTCCATTGTCCTAACATCTCACCTTAAAGCCTCTGGGGGAACTGAGTAGCTGATCTAAACCTCAACCCTGAGTGGGAGCCCTGCTCCCACCCGAAGCCCCTGGGGGAATTGAGCAGCTGATCTGAATCTCAGCCCTGAGCCAGGTACTGGGGGGAGGAGGATTACTAGAACCCTCTTCTTGATAAAGGATTCAGAAGTCAAGTAACTGGCTGGGAAAAAAGGGGGAAAAAATAAGACCATAGAAGGTTACTTTCTTGGTGAACAGGTGTCTCCTTCCATCCTTTCAGATGAGGAAGAACAAGGCATACTGTCAAAGGAATTCAAGGCTTATGCCTGCAGTACCTCCAAAATGAATATGAAATGCCCTCAGGCCATAGAAGAGCTTGAAAAGCAGGTCAGCAGCTTGGTAAAGGAGAACCAAAAAAATGCTGAGGAAAATACCACTTTTAAAAATAGACTAACTCAATTGGAAAAAGAGCTGCAAAAAGCCAATGAAGAGAAGAAGTCTTTAAAAAGTAGAATTAGCCAAATGGAAAAGGAGGTTCCAAACCTCACTGAAGAAAATAGCTCTTTAAAAAAAAGAGTGGAGTACAGGAAAGCTAATGACCATATGATAAACCAAGAAGTTATAAAATGAAACCAAAAGATTAAAAAAAAAACAGAAGACAACGTGAAACATCTCATAGGAAAAACAACTGACCTGGGAAATAGATCCAGGAGAAACAATTTAAAGACTATGGGACTACCTGAAAGCCATGATCAAAAAAGATCCTAGACCACAGTGTGTGAGACTTTTTTTCTGGTAGACTTGGAACTTTGTAATAACACAAGAACTTACTGATAAAAAAAAAAATCCCAATGTCGGTCTTCTAAGGCAAAATGCCTTCCACACTCAGAGAAAGAAATATGGAAGTCATTTGCAGAATGTAGCTGATCATGTTTGTGTGTGGGTGGGTTTCAGTATATATGTTTTGATTTGTTATATGAATTTCTTCCATTTATTTTAGTTTGACTACATAGCATGACTATAGTGAAAATGTGCTCAATAGGAAAGTATATGTAGAACCTATACAGAATTGTATGCTTTCACAGGGAGGGAGGGGGGTAGTGGGGGAAGGGTTGGGAGGGAATAAAATCTTAACTTCAAGGAAATGATTGTAAAACATTAAAAAAAATAAAAATTTAAAAATTTAAAAAAAAAAGATCCTAGACATTATCTTTCATGAAATTATCGAGGAAAACTGCCCTGATATTCTAGAACCAGAGGGTAAAATAAATATTGAAAGAATTCACCAATCACCTTCTGAAAGACACCTGAAAAGAGAAACTCCTAGGAATATTGTGGCCAAATTTCAGAGTTCCCAGGTCAAGGAAAAAATATTACTAGCAGCTAGAAAGGAACAATACAAGTATTGTGGAAATACAATCAAGATAACACAGGATATGGCAGCTTCTACATTAAGGGATCAAAGAACTTGGAATAGGATATAGAAGTCCAAAGAACTGGGATTAAAACCAAAAATCACCTACTCAGCAAAACTGAGTATAACACTTCAAGGGAACAAATGGTCATTCAATGACATAGAGGACTTTCAAGTATTCATGATGAAAAGAACAGATCTGAATAGAAAATTTGACGTTCAAACACAAGAATCAAGAGAAGCATGAAAAGGTAAACAAGAAAGAGAAATCAAAGAACTTTCTAGAGCTGAGCTGTTTACATTCCTATGTGGAAAGACAATATTTGTAACACTTAAGACTTTTCTCAGTATTTGGGTTGGTGGAGGGATTTTATACACACACACACACACACACACACACACACAGACACACACACTCACAGTACAGGTTGAGTTGAATCAGATGAGATGATATCCATAAAAATAAAATTAAGGGGTGAGAGAGGAAAATTTTGGGAGGAAAAAGGGAGAAAAGGAATGGGGCAGGCTATAACTCATAACAGAGATAAGAAAATCTTGTTCAATGAAGGAGAAAAGGGAGGAGGTGAGAGGAGAAATATGGCTTAAGAAGGGAGTAACATGCTCACTAAACTGGTATGAAAATCTGTCTTATACCACAGGAAAGTAGGGGAGAAGGGGAAAAATTGGGTGAGGGGGATGATAGAAGGGAGAGCAAATGGGAGAAAGGAGTAACTAGAAGTAAACACTTTTGGGAACGGATAAGGTCAAATGGGAAAATAGGAAAAAGGTGGGGATAGGGTAGGATGGAGGGCAATATAGTTAATCTTATGTTACATGACTATTATGGAAGTCTTTTGCAAAATGACACATGTATAGCCTGTATTGAATTGCTTGCCTTCTCAGTGGGGATGAGTAGGGAAGGAGGGAGAGAAGTTAGAATTCAAAGTATTAGAAATGGATGCTGAGAATTATTATTGCATATAAGTGGGAAATAAGAAATATAGGTAATGGGGTATAGAAATTTATCTTGCCCTACAAGAAAAGAGAGAAGATGGGGATAAGGGAAAGATGAGGTGTGACAGAAGGGAGGGCATACTGAGAAAAGGCATAATCAGAATGCAAGGTATTTGTGGGAAAGGGAGAGATGGGGAGAAAAATTGGAGCTCAAAATTTTGTGGAAATGAATGTTGAAATCTAAAAATAACTAAACAAAACTATTTTTAAAACTTCGTGATATGAAATAGGAGAGGAGGAGAAAGAGATAGAGGGCAGAAGGAGGTGAATGAGTCAGAGGTAGAAGAGGAAAAGAGAAGGAAGCGAGCAGGGGTCAATGACAACCCCTGAAATGTATAGTACAAATAAACATTCATTATTTATAAGGATAAGATGCTTAATAATATCACAAGAAGTACAAATAGAATTATGATTCTCTTTTTCATAATCTCTGAGCTAGTGGGCATATCCTTTCTTGACATCTGAAATAAACAGAGGAGAAGGAAGAAGAGAAGAATGGAATGCAAGAGTTTATCAGAAAGCTCATCTCCGAGAAAGCTTTGTCCAGGTGACAGCATATGCCCTGATGTGTCTAGTGCTTGATAGAGTCAGAAAGAACAGATAATACCAAGTGACCCTGAACAGTAGCATGCATTAGGCAGACTTGATGGATTCCAGCATAAATTGGGTAGTGTAAAGTGGCTGTGATTGAAACCACAGCATGGTGTCTCTGAAGGACTTTGCAGCAGAATTAAAGAGGGAGAGGGAGCTGGAGTGGACAGCAGGTAATACATGACTTCTTGTGATTGTTATTTCCTTTGGAAAGGCAGGAGAGAATGGAGGCAAAATCAGATTTTTCTAAAGTCTGGAGTTCATTCTTCTTTCTCTCTCGCATTCTGTATAAATTTAATATAAATTGAAACTTTGATAAGAGAATGATTTTATTGGAATGTGAAGTCCATATTTTGCTTTTCAGTTTTTAAGTGGTGTATCTTATGAAAATGATGGCTAACAAAATGCAGAGCCAAGGTACCCAAGACTTGATTTTCCAAGTCATCTGTATATTATTCTTAAAGGTACTTAGTACTTGATAACTCTCAAAAAATCATGGATGACTGAGTCCCTGGAAAACAGTCACAAACATAGTGGAATTTATAATGCTTTACTTTTATTTTAGTAAAATTGTAACACTTTCTCCATCTCCTGACTTCCAACTGATGATTATGGGAGTCAGAAAGAAAACTTAGTTTTGTAAGTTCACTGGATGCCTAGTGTCTTCCCCCTTACCTTACATCTCCTTTGTAGCTTGTAATTGTATGTGCATTATATTCCCTATTAGAATGTGAGCTCCTTGAGTGAAGGGACTCTTTTTGTTTTGTTCTTTCTGTCACAATCCTTGACTGCTCAGCGCGGTTCTTGGCACATATTGAGTATTTAACAAATATTTATTGATTAATTTAGCAACTGATAGATCATTTGCTGCTGAAAGAAATCTGTATTCTCATAAAGGAGGTAAATTTCTTCTTTTATTTCTCAGTGTGGGATGATGTCTTTACTTTGGATAGAATTGGTAGCTAGCCTGTCTTAGTGTGGCACACAAACCAGAAAATACATTGTGAAGGAGATTAAACAAACACTTAGAAAACAAGCCCTGGGCAAGGAAAAGAAAAATAGGGAGTCTAATCACATAGACACATATAATGTAGGTGGTAATTGACCAATAAATGGCATACATTACTGTTTTAGACCAACTACTGAAGGCATTTGTAATGTAGGCAAGGAGTTAGATTCATCATTTGCCAAGATGAGCCGTAAATTGTACTTTAAGAGTCTGCTCCCAAGACAGCACGCATAGGTAGAGAGCTTATGAGATTCACCTAAAGAGAGTTTTCCCTAGGCCACATTACTGACTAAATGAATTATTCCAGTTGGCTAGGGCGACTCAGAATGCTGACTTACCTTGACCCTGTAATTGCTTGTCAGTGACAGTTATTGATCACCTATTACAAGACTCTGATAGGAATAAATGTCTATTCTTTTTTAACAACAATATTCTTCTTGTGATGTCATAGACTATTATGGTCTTTGTAATATGGAAGTTGAGGATTATCCAAAGGATGGTGGAGAAGCACCTGGTGGGTATGAGCAGGATAAAGTACATTGGAAATAGAGAACCAGACAGAGAAGGCAGGGTAATATAGGTCAGCAGAACCAGGGGGAAAAAAAGATAGTTTGGTCCCATAAAAAAGCAAAGAATAATCAATGGACAGTTTGTGTGCTCCACTGTTACTCATGAGGAAGGAATTCAACAAGTATTTATTTAGTGCCTATTCGGTGCCAAGCACCATGAGAAACAATCTGCAAATATTATCCCATATGATCTTCACAACTCTGAGATTAGCAGGTGCTACTATTATCAGCATTTTAGAACTGAGGAAACTAAGGCAAATGAGGTCAAATGAGTTGCCCAAGGCCGCACATCTAGGAAATATCTTGAGGTCAGATATAAACTTAGGTTGAACTTCAAAGCCAGTGTTTCATCCATTGAATCACCTGTCAAGAGATGGAAAAGGTCCCCAGAATGTTAGGATAACTTGAAGTAGATTTATAGGATAATATGGACAAATATTCCATGCCATGTAAAGGCAAATGTGTCATTGGAGTGTCCTTATCATGAGATCATGTGTAGTGTGGAGTTGAGATATAAAAAACTACAAAAAAAAATTATACTAAGAATTGGGGACTGAAGAGGAGAGAGAGAGAAAGGAGTAAGAGGCAGCAGAAGGGGGATATCATGCTTAAACTCCAGGAGGATTGAACTAGAATTATGGTATAATGCAAATAGCCGTGGACCATGAGTTACAAGTATCAGTTTATCCCATTTGTGTAGATAGTACAACCAAAGAGCTGACCTTGGAGGCAGAAGTTCAAATCTGACCTAAGACAATATTGTCTCTGTGCCTCTAACCATTCCTTGACTCACTTCTTAAAGAGACCTATTCATTAAATGGGTGTTGCTTCACTCAAAGTGAAAAATTGAAAAGATCTTAGCTTAAAAAGGCCAAGGTCTTTTGCTGCATCCTGGGCCATCTCCAGTCATCCTGATTCATATCTGGTCACTAGACCCAGATAGCTCTGGAGGAGAAAGTGAGGCCCTCCCTCACTCAAATCAAATTCAGTTGCAAGTCATATCATCATCTCCCTGAAGCCATGGTCCTCTTTGAGAACTAAACCACAACCTGTGCCCCTAGGCAAGTAACTTAACCTCTCTGTGTTCTAGGCAACTCAAGGAAAAAGAGTTCACTGGGACAGGAGTTATCTTATATCCATGACATCACAGCTCCAGGCCCTAGTCCTACTATGTGTGTGATCCTTGACAAGTGTCTTTGCCTTCTGGACTTTCAGTTTTCTTTTCTGAAAAGTAGGCCAGATTGGATTATATGTAGATCCATCACTGCATGAAGCCTGCCTAGTACAATGGGAAGGACACTAAACTTGGAGTGAAATGATGGAAGTTTGAATCCTGTCTCAGTCCATTAAACCACATGGGACCTTGAGTAAGTCCACCTTCCTGGGCTTCAGTTACCTCATTTGTCAAATTAGAAGTTCGCACTAGATGAACTGTAGCTCTACATCTACCACCCATGTGGATTCCCTTCTAGGCTGCTTTCTGGACTTTGCTACCATGTCCCAGAAGCATCTTCATTCTGGAAGCACATTCTAGTCCTGGAATTCACACATATGCCATTCTCTCCATGTAACTCCTCCTTCTGAAGGGATGGCCCTTCCCTGAACCTTTATCATTAAAGAGGGACCCAGGATAGTTGTGTCTTCATTCCTCTTCATACTATACTCTGGTCTTTCCTCCCAGAATCCCCTGTTACCTTCTTACAACCTTGTGAGCTCACTTCTATGTGTTGTCTTTCCCCATTGGAAAATAAATTCCTTGAAGGTAGGGGCTCTCTGTTTTTATTTGCATTCCCAACATTTAACACAGTGCATGGCACAGAGCTCCTGCTGCTGCTGCTGTTTTCCTCCTCCTTCATTTTGAAGAGTACCAGTGACATCACAGGATGATGTCTTAACTTGCATGTGAATTGGATTTAAGTGAGGCAGAGTTGCACAATGTCATCAACTTCACTCTTTCTTCCAAAGTCACCAAAATCCAGTGGTAAGAAAAAAATCAGTACAACTGGTAATGGCCCAGGAAGACCTTGAGGCAGTGCATGACCTTGGATTCTTCCATATGTAACCATACTCTAAGCCCTCCACAGCATCTGCTTCAACTCCCCTCATGTCCATTGGAAAAAAAATTTGTTTTCATCCACTCCTGCTGGAAAAGTCTTCGTATAATTGGAGCTGTTCACCCTTCATTTTGAAGAAGACCATGACATCAAAGAAGTCACCAGTCTCACTTTCCCCTCCTGAGCCATCTGGATCCAGTGACCAGATATCCATCAAGATAATTGGAGATGGCCCAGGATGCAATGGGAGACCTTGGCCTTTTTAGGCTAGGTCTACATTTCCTAACTCACTGACAGGTTTGAGGCATGCTGGTTACTCTCAGCCTAGTTTAGCCCATCTACCAAGATGTGGCCACTTTGCGTGCTGCAGTTTCTTGGAGCCACAGGTGGCAGGGGGTGATTAATTAGACATCAAAGTGAAGGAACAGTTCTGAAAAGTGCTCAGTGAGTCCTCACACTAAAGGTACTGGTACCCCACGGCACATAGTAAATACTTAATGAATGGTTATGGACTGACTGTAATTATGCAATACCATTAGGAGAGAGGGATATGTACGCATGAATTCACTCAAAAGCATCCCTGCTATCTACCCAAAGTGACGAGTAGAAAAATGGACAAACTCAGTCAGGCAGATAATTAGGTATTTAAACCATAATGTCGTCCTTGAATTCACTCAGACCCCTCACTAAATAAATGCTGGCAAATTGGCATGAACGTGTTTATTTTGTACAACACAAATACAAATGAGACATATGAAGAATGAGAAGTGTAAAATGGCCTCAATCAGGGAAGGCTCCTTGGAGGAGGTGACCTATGAATAAAATTCTGAGGAGCAAGAAAGGATGTGAAGGTTCACAGGATGCAGATGGTTTGAAAAGGTAAAGAGGAATGTTACTGAGTACCCAAAAGGATGTTAGTGAGAGATGACTACAGGAGCTCTATAGAAAGTCAGACAGAAGAATCAGGAGATTATTTTCATGCTAAATAAGCTGTAATGCTCTCCTGAACAGGAATAAAATTAGCCACCAGAAATATCCTTGAAATCCCATTCCTGGTCTGTCAGTTGGCCTGTGATTGAAGAAGCATTTCTTAATTGACAAACTGACTTTTCCTTCAGAATGATCCTGTCTTCCCTTTCTTTTTTCTAGAATGACAATTCACTTGGTTGTTAAGTCATTCAGTTGTATTCCACTCTTCGTGATCCCATGTACCATACTGTCCATAGGGCATTTTTTTTTTGGCAAGGATACTAAAATGGTTCATCATTTTCTTCTCAATGAGTGCATCCAAAAGTTGTTGTCTTTCACCCAAAACCTTCCCTTACTCCTGACTCCCCTTTTTCTTAAAAGGGCCCTGTCATTCTTTAAGTCTCTCAAATCAGAAATGTGAGAGCTATATATATCTTTTTTCTCCCCATCAATTCTACATCCAATCAGTCATGAAGCTCTGTTAATTGGGCTTCTTATATCTGTCAATCAATCAATAACTTATTAAACTCCTACTCAATTCCAGGTTGAAATGTTCTTTTTCTTCTCAGCTCTATCTCTTAGAATACCTGCTTTCCTTTAAGACTCAGCTCAAGGGTGATCTCCTATGTGAGATGCTTCCTTTCCCTTCCAATTATTAATACTTGCTTTATCTCACAATCACTATTTATATTGAATCTATTTACTGTGAAACTTGGATAGTGGCTAATGCTTCTTAAGACTGTCTCACTTTCCTATTTGTGTTTGTGTTCCAGTACCTAGTACAGTCTAGGTGCCATATGCTAACTATTTATTATTGTAACATCATTCTCTAGGTTGAGTTACTTAAAAAAAAACCTAGTCCAACTCACCATCTTTTTAATATGAAAGGTGATGAAGACAATAGAAGTCATTTCATAAAACAGGTTATGTTGGAAAAGATCAGGTTTATTATGTATAGGTTGGATAGGATATAATTGGAGAAGGTTATTTAAAAAAAAATCACCCTGGTCAAGAAAGTATCAGTCCTACCTCCTGTCATTTCACCCATTACAGCTTCATTTCTTTAAGTTGCGGAGCTTTTTTGTTCTTCCTGAACAAAATGAAATGCAAATACCTCCAAGTATGTCAAATGTTATGCTTTAATAAATTAATGGCTTCATTTTTAGTGAAAACCTTAGCAAGAATGACAATAATAGCTGATATTCACATAATGCTGTAGCTTTACTTTTATAGTGGCCTTCAAAAATATTATATTATTGAATTGTTAAGAACTCTTTGTAAAATAGGTGTGTCTCCTAAGCATTTTATGAATATTATCTCACATGATCCACATAGCAATCCTTGGAGGTAGGTGTGAAGTAAACAGAGGTTAAGTGACATGACTGCTATCACACAGCTAAGAAATATACAAGGCCAGATTTGAACTCACATTGTCTTGACTCCAAGTCCAGCGTTCTATCCACTGCACCACCTAGCTACCTCATAATACTCAGTATGATGGCAGATTCCAAAGGTACAGTCACATAATAATTGGAATAAGGAGGGAAATTAGAACACATTCTGTCAGGATACAAAATATAGAATGTCAAATATGGAAGAGATCTTTATATGCAGAGTAACGGAACACAGAATATAAAATGTTAGATCTTGAGGGATCATGAAACCTAAAATAATAGAACATAAAATAAAGAATGTAAGAACTGGAAAGGACTTTAGAACAGAATGTTAGAACATAGTGACTTTACCATCCCACCCTCTCTTCTCCTAGGTATCTTGGAAGAAATTTGGACATTATATTCTATTGGCCATTGACTAACCTTCAGGAATCAGGGTGTTTTTCTCAAAGCATCTATTACATCTGAGTACAGATCTAGCAACAAATTTTAAGGAAAAAAAACATTTCCTATTGCTCTTTGAAGGGAGGAAATAACACTGAAAATGTAATTGGTTTTGGAAACTGACAACTAATTATCCCAAAGCAAAAGGCATGTTAGGCATTTAGATAATGAAATGTCAATCAGTATAATCGAAATGTCATTTAATATGGCTCAGGTTTTGAAAGAACTGTGCAG
This sequence comes from Bettongia penicillata ogilbyi, assembly GCA_023548195.1. Lineage (NCBI taxonomy): Eukaryota > Metazoa > Chordata > Mammalia > Diprotodontia > Potoroidae > Bettongia > Bettongia penicillata. The sequence goes on along the minus strand of JAJHZJ010000749.1, from coordinate 1,444,557 downwards.
TCTTTTAAGATACTTCTGTGTCCATAGTCATAAACACATATGAGGCAAATACATGCTAAGATTCCCTTTATGCACATGTATAAGAAGAACAGAAAGAGATTAAATCAGCATTATTACCACAGATAATAAGATGGAGAAATATCTGGGGTGTGGTTTTGTGTGTATGTACCTGTTATGAATCAACATCCTCATTTCTGTGACCTGTGTGCACTGGAGATGTACAGTAGGGAAGCCCAACGTGCCAGCTGCATTTTTGCAGATAGCCACAGACGTTTGTCCAGAGCTAACAGCAGTGCCCTTGACATCGAGGAGAACTGGAAATTAAACTCCAAACCATCAAGTAAGTATTCCAAATGATCAAAAGAAACCATTTTCTATGAATATTTATGGCAAGACATGTTCACTATGAATGAAAATGGTAATGGCATACTGCTGATAATCAAGCTCTGGTGTTATTTTTTTTTACAAAATAATTGAGAAATATTGGCATTGTGACTAAATCCAGATGTTATGCCAAATTATGTGCTGCTTTTTGCTTTGCCATAATTCCATTCTTCCCCTGTGTGAAGATCTAGTTTTGTCCCCTTGCTGCATGACAGTAATTACAGCTCCAATGAATGGCCAGAGAAAAGACAAATAGGGCTCCTTTATAGGAACATGACATTTGGAAGTGGCTATCTAACAATTCACTCCAATGATCTGTACACGGGAAGGATTAACGTAGTCTTTTGCGGTATCATCAGAAATCTTACCTCTAAAGTTTTCTTCTCTTTATTGAAGGGGGTAATGACCAATTGATAACACAGTCACTGAAGAGGGAAACATCAGGCTAAAAGTGTCATCTCACTCATCTCTTTATGGACTATGAGGATTCAGTGGTGAAATGTCCAATAATTAAAACCAAACTGACAGAAGAAAGCATGCCTCAAGTTTAACACAATTTGAGTCTCTCTTAAAACCCTTCAGAGTGTCAGTCAAAATTACAGACTTTAATCTGGAAGGATGGAAGTAAAATACAAAAAGGAAGAAAAAACAACAACCCAGAATTGATTTCTAGTCCCTTACTAGTAATCATAAAGTTGTAAATCCCTTAAGTTTATAAAGCATGTTGGAGTTTACAAGGCATTTTAGTGTCATTCTTCTTTAATTCATAATGCTGATATAGTAACTTCACAGATGAGGAAGCTGGAAATAGAACCCAAGATTTGAAAAAGAAATATATGACAGAGTCAGGACCAGAACTCAGAGTCTTTGGTTTCAGAGTGGGAGGGTAAAGTGCCACATGAAAAATATGCAAGGACACACAGAACTATAGAACCTCAGAAAGGACTTCATCAACCATCTAGTCTGGGCCAACCTAGACCAAACAGAAGCAACTTTTACAACAGTGATGTCAAACATGCAGCCCATGGAGTCCACTAGATTAAAATGTAATCGGGAGATATGTAATGAAATAAATGTATAATACAATATAGATCATCCTAATACTTTAATCATATATTCATTTATAATTACATACTTTAAATATGTTTATATAATTATTTATAATTTAATATATGATTTTAATATATGATTCTCCAACTCACTATGTCACCTACAGGGATCTTTATGTATAGTTTAGTGGCTGTACTTAGTGGGCCCTGTTTCTATCTGAATTTCACAACAATTGCTCTAAAATATCCCTGATAAATCAAAGTGGTGGCAAAATAAAAATACTTCTAGATTTAGAGTCAGGTGACCTGGATTCAAATTATTTCTTCCTTAGAATCTTGAACAAGTCATTTCTCTTGTCTCCTGGTTCTTCATCTATTCTAGACTAGAGAACTTCTAAAATATGTTTCAGTTCAGAATCTGTGATTATAAGTCACCATTCAAACTCTTTTTTGGAGGACTGGGGGGACATGGGGGAAGAGAAACAAAGAGGGGAAAATGACTTGCCCAGAGTCACAAAGCTAATTGGTATCTGAGGCTGAATTTGAACTCAGGTCCTCCTGACTTCAGGGCCAATGGGACAACTAATGAGACAATTTCTAAGTCCTCATAATGTCTTCCTATGGTTCCTTGTGTTCCCTTTACAGAAATTCAGAATGTTTTATCCCCTTTTCACTTGACAATTCTTTGAACACCTGAGAGAAGCTATCATATCTCTCCTAAGACTTCTCTCAAGGCTAAATATTTTCCGTTCCTTTAGAAGTCCCTGCTATAGCATGCAAAACTCTTTGGCTAATATCTGTATTTGTAAAAAAAAATTTTCAGAATTCTAGTATTTGAAATCTCCTAAGTATTCAACGATTGTGCTCCCAGGCTTGTGAAATCTGAGATACCCTTTATGTATACTAGTTTTCACCATGTACCAAGACTAAGTTCCACCCCTCCAAAGAGAGCTAGAGGAGGCAACACTATGAAAAGATGGCAAGTGTGGGTAAGTATGTAAATAAGCGGGGGGGGGCACAGAGCGAGAGACAGGGACAATGATAGAGACACAAAGACATAGAGATGCAGAAAGAGGCAAGACAGAGAGTGATAGAGAGAGAAAAAGACAGACACAAGGAGATAGACAAATGACATAGATGATAAAGATGACAGACATAGATAGATGAGATAGATGAATTAGATAGATAATTTTACACTTATATGCCAAGTACTGGGAATACAAAAAAAAAAACAAACCCAACATCTCCCTCACTTCAAGGATCTTAGATTCTAATCATAGAATACAAAATAAAAGGAAACTGCAAAGGGGCAGATGATCCTGGGCAATATTTCACCAATTGAAAGATTGGCAGCAGGAGGAGAGAAGTAAATATGCACAGCATAGACATACACTTAAATGGTTGTTCCTGTAAGTAATTCATCATTTGGAGAAAGCAACAGAAGGGGCAGAGGCATCCCCAGGTCGAGAAGGCTGCTGAGACAGCAGTGGAGGGGAAGAAGAGTCAGGAGTGGATCCAATACAGAAGTGAATGTGGATGACCTCAGCACTTACTTGTATGGTGGTCTAAAGAGAACCACAGCAGTCCAGAGCTAATTCACTAATGATAGGAATGGGATCTAAACCCCCAAAAGGAAAAGACAATGTCTTTGGGATCTGGACTCAAAAAAGAAAAAGTTCATGAATTTTCCCCAGTAGTCCAGGTCCCTGGCGCTCACCTGGAGTGATCAGCTCTTCCCACCATTTCATTGTCTGTGCCTGGCCTCATGCTAGACTCTCTTAATTTTATCTAGACCCTTTCTCTGTTCCAATAGTCTTCTGTATAAAAGATCCATCTTGTCTCCATGGAAATGCTCAGATCCTTTATCAGTTTAGCCAATGCTGAAATTCCTTAAGAGTCTGGCCAATATAGTGGATCTTTAATACATCTTGTTTGTCTTTGGTGGAAAGAAGCCTTGGGTCAAATTCATTTGGGCAGGACTCAAGTGTTTCTATTTTGGGGTCCCAGCACCTCTAAATCTCAACACTATTAGGTTCTATTGAATATAATGCCAAGAACCAGGGAGATCGTGTGGTCTGTTTGCGTTCTGCTCCAGTCAGACCACATGCATTTACAGTATTGGATTGCATTTTAGAAGAGACTGGAAGCCATGCCATCCAGGAATCAGTTGAAACAGCTGATAACGTTTCACCTAGAGAAAAGAAGAATCAGGGAGAATACAATTATTGTTCTTCGGTTGTATCGGTCATGTCCAATTCTTCACGGCTCCATTTGGTGTTATCTTGGCAAAGTGATTTGCCATTTCCTTGTCCAGAGGGAGAATATAATAATGATCCTCCAAAATGTTGAAACTTGTTAAGTGGAAGAGAAAAAAAAAAGATTATGTTTGTTCTACTTGTCTCTGAAGGGCAAAACTATGAACAATTAGCAAAAATTTAAGGGAGGCTTTTTCTAGACTCATCCAAAGAAAATACTCCCAAACAATTAGTAGTATCTCAAAGTGAAAGTGGTTTGCCTTGAGAGGTAGTGATTTCTCCAACAGTCTAAGTATTTGATTGGAAGTTTGAGGACTACTTGGGGATCTTGAGGACAGGATTAAAGGTAAGAGTACAGATTATACTAGATCATTTTTGAGGCCATTTACTTTTCTAAGCTTCTATAATTCTGTTATTCCTTGGGGGAGGGGGACAAAATGTTCTACTATGCATGCTTCTAAAGGAAAGGCAAAGCATCCTCTAGCATTTTTGTAAATAATAACTCTCTCTTGGATCTTATGTAAGCACCAGGTTCTCTCCAAACATTTGGTGCATTCATATTCCTAAACACCAAATTAAATATTCCAGTGTTCAAGATCTGTTCCAGTTCTGAGATATACTAGGGCACAGTTGTAACAATTAACAAAACTCATTCATTGCTAAGTTTGACAGGAGGTCTCCTGTCACTCTGTAGAATATCTCTTTCCCTGGAAGAGGGTTCTGGTTTGACCTGATCCCATGATGTTTGCTAATCTCTTTAAGTTAAAATGAGACATAGCTACAAGAAGGTAAGACTTGTTTTCCACAAATTTTACTTCATTAGAACATTAAAAACCCCACACCTTTTGATGGTTTTAGCCACAGACTGATAACTTCACAACATACATTTCTCTACATTTGATCCCAAATTTGGTGCTATAAGGAATTGATGGAGATCATATTTTGAGAATGAGAACTGAATTTTTGTTTCATAGCTTAAAATATAGAAATAATAGATTCCTGGCCAGGGATGACATCCATCTAACAAGGGCATGTAGGAATATAATTGCCTTGAGTTTCACAAATAAAAACAAAACCTGAATAAAAACATTAACCTGAAAAGGAAGAGGTGGTAGAAAACTGTCTACATATATTCACAAATAAAGGTACCATGGAATATTTAGAGGTACAAAGAAGGATAACAGTAAAGATGCTCACAAATTCACAAAAGAAAGAATTGAGAAAGTAATCATCAATAAAACCCATGGATTCAGATGTCTTTACTCAAAAATATATAATTTAGTTGATGAGCAAGATGTACTAGAAAATACAACACAAAGAGGCCAATTTCATGTCACAAATATCACTAGAATTTGGTGTTTCTGGACTTATTGCTGTAATATGGTTCTGAAAATACATATTCCATATAGAAGAAATAGAATAAACTATGGGGCAAGGGGAGCAAGTACTATTGTTTATCAAGAAAATACAATCTTGTGATAAAATTCAGGGATCAGAACTATTGTGGATAACATCTGGGAAAAGATCAATAGAGGAAAAAGCAGAATTTATGTTGGCATTAAGAGTATAAAACAAGTCACCTTGATGGGAAAAAGAAATAAATGAGGATTATGGAAAGAAATCATAAGCTTGAGATATCAGAAGTATAAAGCAGTAAGGAGAGATTTGAAGTACCTGCACAGGTGCTAGAATATAATTCCTCTCCCTAAAAAGCAGCTAATAATTCCTTAAATTAACTCCAAGATATTCTTATCCATTAAAAGGGTGATAGAACCATTGAAGGGGGTTCTATTCAGGATCTTATTCTCACACGTAAAAAAGAAGTGATTGTTGAGGTTGAAATCTTGAAAAATGTGGGAGGAAGTGATTGGAGGGGGGGGAAGGTAGGCATGGTCTGGGTTAAGCCTAAATTTTTGAGAGAACACATTTCCAAGTTCACTTATGGACTCTCTGAAGGGGAAGTTTTGCAGCTGGTAGGATAGAACACTGAGACTGGCATCAAGAAGATCTAAGTTCAAATCTAGTCTTAGATACTTACTAGCTGTGTGAGCCTAGGCACAGCACTTAACCTTTGTTTGACTCAACTTCCTTATCTGTAAATTGGGGATAACAATAGCTCCTCCCTCCCAAGGTTTCTGTAAGAATCAAATGAGATAATATTTTTCTAAAGTGCTTAGCACAGTTCCTGGCACAAATTAGGCAACTGATAAATGCTCCCCTTCTCTTCTTTCTTCTTTCCCTTCTCCCTCCCTAACTCCCTCCCTTCCTTTTTGAATGATGGAAAGGAAGTTCTCAAGAATTAAACCGTTAACAAAGAAATAATTCTAATAAATAGAAAAAAAGGGAGTTATCTACATAGACTTTGGGGAATGCATAAGAAACTCACAAGACAACTTTGATTTTTAAAAAGTAATTTACAAAAGGTGGAATCAAAGGTAGCTTGTAAAGGATACATACAAATGGATGGCATCATCCAAAGAAAACAGCGCCAGGAGGGGTAGAGTTCAAAATGAGCTGAGAGTGAAAAAGGAAGCTGAAGACAACAAGAAGAGAGGATCATCTAGATCATAGAAAAGATGAAGATCGAAGAAGGGAGAAGGGAGAAGACCACTGTTCCTGGTAAATGGCAAAATAATAATGGAAGAAAGTTATCATGTTTTCTTCTATTTTCTCTGTCAAGGAAAATGGCCCTTAGAATGAAAAGAAAACAAATGTCCAGTAAGAAATTAATATACAAGAAAAACAGGGAAATGACAAGACATCTCCTACCTACCCTTACCCAATTGTTCAGTGAACAAGCAATTATTAAGCAACTACTGTGTGTCAGGCATTGCACAGAGTGATAGGTATACAAAGAAAAGGCAAAAATAGTATGACTTTGAGCAAATAAGTTACTTTGACTATTATAAATACCCAAATTAACCATAAAGGACATCTGATTAAAGATGGTATCTGCATCCAGAGAAAGAACTGATAAATAGAAGCATATATAGAATAATTTTACACACATGCACACACATTGTGTACATACCGATTTGTGTCTAATGGTAGCCATCTGTAGAAAAAAAAGAAGTCTACATGATAACTATTACATATTTAAAAGGAATAGGAAGTTGTACATACTAGATATACAGTTTCATATGTACTCATCTTTTGTATCATATTATGTTATAGAAACACTTGTTTTATTCTTAAATTAAAAATAAGATAAGGTTTTTTTATAAACTTATTTATTAAACTTTTTACTTCATTTTCACAAAATTTTGGGTTCAAAATTTTCTCCCCATTTGTCCCCTCCCCCCACCCCAATACACCAAGCATTCTAATTTCCCCTATCACCAATCTGCCCTCTCTTCTATCATCCCTCCCTTCCCTTGACCCCATCTTCTCTTTTGTCCTGTAGGGCCAGATGACTTTCTATTCCCCATTACCTGCATTTCTTATTTCCTAGTAGCAAGAACAATACTCAACAGTTGTTCCTAAAGCTTTGAGTTCCAACTTCTCCCCATCCCTCCCTCCCGCCCCATGCATTTCCTTTGGGAAGGCAGGCAATTCAATGTAGGCCATATCTGTGTAGTTTTGCAAATGACTTCCATAATAGTCATGTTATGTAAGACTAACTATATTTCCCTCCATCCTATCCTGCCCCTCATTGTTTCTATTCTCTCTTTTGATCCTGTCCCTCCCCAAGAGTGTTGACTTCAAATTGCCCCCTCCTCCCATTCCCCTCCCTTCCATCATCCCCCCACCTTGCTTATCTCCTTCTCCCCCACTTTCCTGTATTGTAAGATAGGTTTTCATACCGAAATGAGTGTGCATTTTATTCTTTCATTTAGTTGAATGTGATGAGAGTAAACTTCATGTTTTTCTCTCAGCTCCCCTCTTTTTACCTCCACTAAAAAGTCTCCTGTTTGCCTCTTCTATGAGAGATAATTTGCCCTATTCCATTTCTCGCTCTCTCCTCCCAATACATTTCTCTCTCAATGCTTAACTTCATTTTTTTAAGATATGATCCCATCCTATTCAATTCACTCTGTTCTCTCTGTCTCTGTGTGTGTGTGCACATGCGTGTGTGTGTGTGTGTGTGTGTGTGTGTGTGTGTGTGTAATCCCACCAACTACTCAGATACTGAAAAGTTTCAAGAGTTACAAATATTGTCTTTCCATGTAGGAATGTAAACAGTTCAACTTTGGTAAGCCCCTTATGACTTCTCTTTGCTGTTTATTTTTTCATTCTTCTTCTCATTCTTGTATTTGAAAGTCAAATTTTCTTTTCAGCTTTGGTCTTTTCATCAAGAATGCTTGAAAGTCCTCTGTTTCATTGAAAAACCATATTTTCCCCTGAAGTATTATACTCAGTTTTGCTGAGTAGGTGATTCTTGGTTTGAGTCCTAGTTCCTTTGACTTCTGGAATATCATATTCCATGCCCTTCGATCCCTTAATGTAGAAGCTGCTGGATCTTGTGTTATCCTGATTGTATTTCCACAATACTGGAATTGTTTCTTTCTAGGTGCTTGCAAGATTTTCTCCTTCACCTGGGAGTTCTGGAATTTGGCCACAATGTTCCTAGGAGTTCTCTTTTTGGGTCTCCTTCAGGTGGTGATCGATGGATTCCTTCAATACTTATTTTGCCCTCTGGTTCTAGAATCTCAGGGCAGTTTTCCTTGATAATTTCATGAAAGATGATGTCTAAACTCTTTTTTGGATCATGGCTTTCAGGTAGTCCCATAATTTTTAAACTGTCCTGGATCTATTTTCTAGGTCAGTTGTTTTTCCAATGAGATATTTCACATTATGTTCCATTTGTTCACTCTTTTGGTTTTGTTTTGTGATTTCTTGGTTTCTCATAAAGTCATTAGCCTCCATCTGTTCCATTCAAATTTTGAGAGAACTATTTTCTTCAGTGAGCTTTTGAACCTCTTTTTCCATTTGGCTAATTCTGCTTTTGAAAGCATTCTTCTCCTCATTGGCTTTTTGAACCTCTTTTGCCAATTGAGTGAGCCTATTTTTCAAGGTGTTATTTTCTTCAGCATTTTTTGGGGTCTCCTTTAGCAAGGTATTGACCTGCTTTTCATGCTTTTCTTGCATCTCTCTCATTTCTCTTCCCAGTTTTTCCTCCACCTATCTAACTTGATTTTCAAAATCCTTTTTGAGCTCTTCCATGGCCTGAGCCCATTGAATATCTATTTTGGATGTTTGGGATACAGAGAGGCCTTCTATGTCTTTCCCTGATGGTAAGCATTGTTCTTCCTCATCAGAAAGGAAAGGAGGAAATATCTGTTCACCAAGAAAGTAACCTTCTATAGTCTTATTTTTTTTTCCCTTTTCTGGGCATTTTCCCAGCCAGTTACTTGACTTCTGAGATTCCTCTCCACCCCCACCTCACTAGTGCTTGGGGTCTGAGATTCAAATGCTGCTCCCCAGCCTCAGGGCTCTCATTGGGGGTGGGGGTGGGGCTTCTATTCAGTGGGATTATGTTCAGGTGCTCAGGTGGGGGCAGGGCCACCTCACAGGTCTCAGTTCCCTCAGGGAGTTTATGCGGAGACCTTCAACAATGGACCGGAACTCCTGCCTGTTTGGGGAGCCCCTGGCCACTGCTTCCCCCCGCTGCTTCCTCCTGAAGGGGCCTGAGTTATGGAGACACCCTGCTCCCCTCTCTGCTGGCCAGATAGGGTCTCTCACTGACCTGTAGCGCCTGTGGCGTTGAGGGACCTGCACGGCCGCTGGAAATTCTGTCCCTGAAGCCTGCTCAGATCTGCTCCTCTTGGGGCCATGTGGCAAAGGCAGGGCTGGGCTCCACTCCGGGTCTGGTGTGCGATGGACCTTTGGGGTTGGTTTTTCAGGGCTCTCTGGAACAGAAATCTCCTCCATTCCATTGCTGTGGGGTTTCCACTGCTCCAGAACCCGTTGGGAGTTTTTTTTACAGGTAATTTATGGGTTGTGGGTTTGGAGCTATCATATATGAATCTTTCTACTCAGCCATCTTGGCTCCTCCCCCTAAGATAAGTTTTATATGGTCCTTATCTCCCAGAAGCTAACATCCTCCTACATAAGACAGTGTCAATATAAATAGCTTCATATAATAGATATAAGGCAAATTTAGAGGGGAAAACTCTAGTATTTGTTGATCCAGGAAAAGATTCCTTTGAACTGAGTCTTCCAGGAAACAAAGAATTCCAAGAGGTGAAGATGGAACATCATTTCAAATCTTAAGTCCCAGATGAGCTACATTCTTGGCTACTGAATGAACTGACATACATGATCACTGAGTTACTTTCAGCAATGTTTAATGAACTATGGGGAAAATTAGAGGTACTCCTAGATTTTAGAAGGGTAAATGTCTCAATTTTCTCAAATGAAACAAAAAAAGAGAGGGAGGGAGGGAGACAAAGAGGAAGGGAAGGAAGGAGGAAGAGTCGACCTTAAAGTTTGATTAAAGAGGCAAACAGATTAGGTGATATAAAAATTCACATTATTTATGCCCTTAAAGCTAGCTAAAGCTAGTTAACATGTATGCTCAAGGCATCAAAATGCAAATTCTGACTGCCTGATAAAAGAATGACCAGCCTTAATTATGTTCTAGAACAATCTCAACTCAGGGTCTCTATGTCATTCAAATTTAAAATATCTATATATGTTTAACTATATTATAAGAAAGGAATTTTCTTAATTGAATAGGTGGTAAAAACAATAAGAGAGTTGGCAAAGTGTCATTTGAAATTACAACCTAGGATATCTGTGTTTTCTTTACCATTAACATGCCATATATGTCCATAAAATATTATTCAAGATAGTGTCTCCAGTTGAGTTTCATCCTTAATGGCCATAAACAGGAAAAAAATGCTCTTAAGTCAGCCCCATCTGGTCTTGTCGATGTAAGAAGAGGTATTCTCTGAGGTTCCTCAGAGAACAAAGAAGTTGTTAGATCCAGGTTCTTCTTCTGGGTGATTAGTTCAGGTTGTGGCCCTTATTGAGTTTCCAATAATATTAAATGATTATAGGGAGGGAGGGAGGGAGGGAGGAAGGAAGGAAGGAAGGAAGGAACGAAGGAAGGAAGGAAGGAAGGAAGGAAGGAAGGAAGGAAGGAAGGAAGGAAGGAAGGAAGGAAGGAAGGAAGGAAGGAAGGAAGGAAGGAAGGAAGGAAGGAAGGAAGGAAGGAAGGAAATTTGCAAACTGAAGACGGAAACTTCGCTGTGATTTCTGGCAAAATTCTTAAATATTATTATAGGAGTGGTTAAAAAACAACTAGATAAGGAAAAGTAATCATAAAAGTGAGCAGGACTTCATCATAAACAGGCCAGATCAGACTTAGCTAACTTTCTTCTTGGATAAAGATAATAATATTACTAATATTTATATAGCATATACAATGTGGCAGGTGCTTTTCTAGCACTTGACAAATTGTATTTCATTTGATTCCCCAGACAACTCTAGGAGGTAGGTGTAACTATTTTCTTCATTTTACATTTAAGGAAACTGATTCAGAAGGATATTAAATGGTTTGCCTTGCTCACAGAGCTAGTAAATGTCTAAGGCTGGATTTGAGCTCAGATTTTCCTGATTTCCAACTCAATGCCACCTAACTGCCTCAATTAAACTGATAGATTAGGGGAATGCTATCTACAAGTTACCAAGGGGAATCTACAGATTACCAAGATTTTAATAAAGCACTAGATTACTCTATAATTCTCTAATTGTAGAGAAGATGGAGAGACATGGGTTATCTGATATTATAGTTGGGTGGACATATTTGGAACTAATTGAATGATCCAAACCAACAAGTAGTCAGTAATAGTTCAGTATTAATTAGGAGTGGCCTCCAGTGAAGTATCCCAAGTACATATGGTTGGCAATTTGTGTATCAAAAATTTTAATCAATAAATTGAATAGATGAATGCTTATCAAATGCATAGTTGACACACAGCTTGGAGGGATAGCTAATAACATTGACTGACAGAGTCAGGGTTCAAAATGATCTTGACAGGCTACAACATGGGGCAGAATTTAATGAGATAGAATTTATTGGTGGTAGATGTCTTCACTTGGACTTTCTTTAAAAAAATCAATTTCATAGGTACAAGATGGGGGAAGTATAATCAGTTATCTGTTTATATAAATTGAGATTTTGGGGGTTTAACCAGCTACAAACCCAAGTCAACAGTTTGAGATGGAAGTCAGAAAGAAAATCTCTTGTAATCTTAGAATGGATTAAGAAAGGTGTGAGGTCCAGCACTAGAAAAACAATTATCCCCCCATATTCTGCCATCATAAGAAGTTCTCTGGAGGAATATGTTCAGTCCTGAGTGTCATATTTTAGGAAGAGAATTGACAGCCTGGAGAATATGGCATAATGGATAGAGTACTAGAGTTGGAGTCAAAAAAATTTCAGTTCAAATTGTGTCTCAGACCCTTTATTAGATGTGTGACATTAATGGGGAGGAAAGTAGGTCCCTACTATGTACCAAGCACTGTGGTAAGCACTTTGAAGTTTTCCTCTTTGGATCCTCAAAACAACCCTGACAGGTAGGTACTGGTATTTTTCCCAATTTTGCAGCTGAGGAAACTGAGGAAAATAGGATTGAGTGACTTACCCAGAACCATACAGCTAATAAGTATCTGAGACTGGATTTGAGACCAGGTCTTTCTGATTTCAGATCCAGTGCTCTATCCATTGCACCGTTGCCTCAAGCAAATCATTTAATTTCTAGGGATCGCAGTAAAATGAGGGGGCCAATTTTCATATTTTCTAAGGTCTTTTCCAGTGCTAAATCAACAAGCCAGAAAAAGGTGAGGATGATGAAGTCTCTGAGATAATTTTATGTGAAGATCAACCACAGTGATTGCAGGTGTTTAGCCTGGAAAGAGAAGATTAAAGGAAGACATGACACTTGTATTTAAATATTTGGAAGACAGTGGCATTCCCAGGAAGGATTCCACTTGTTTTGCTTGACCTAAGAAGATAGAACTAGCAATGGGCAAAGAGACAAGTTTAGGCATATTGTAAGAAATCATTTCCTAACAGTCAGAGCTATCCTAAAGTGGGAAGAGCCCCTTTCAAAGGCAGCAAGTTCCCCCTCACTGGAGATGGTTTTAAACAAAAGCTAACCAAACACTTACTGAATATGTGGTGTTGGGTGGGGTGGGGGGACCTTGTTCATGTATGGCTTAGAATACATGGTTACTGATGTCTCTTCCAACTCTGAGATTCTGTGGTGTGGCTTAAGGGATACTGCATGAGTGCTTGTTCATCCTTTGTCACCGAAGAAGACCATGCCATCAGAGAAATGAAGACATGACTTGCACTTGACTTTGTTTTTTTGAGTGAGGGAGGGTTGTGCAGGTCAGCAGCCTCATGTCTCCTCCAGATCCATCTGAATCCAGTGACCAGATGGATGACTGGAGATGACCCAGGATGAGGCAATTGGGGTTAAGTGACTTGCCCAAGGTCACACAGTTAGTGAGTATCAAGTGTCTGAGGCGAGATTTGAACTCATATCCTCCTGACTCCTGCACTGGTGCTTTATCCACTGTACCACCTAGCTGCCCTACTGCATGACCGACTTTACTAATCTAAGTACTCTTTCACAGCCCTGTCCTCTCTCCTGAAATTCTCACCATCAGGGTCCACCTTGGGGGTTTATTACAATAACTAGCACTTAGACTCCATTTTATATTTTCAAATCACTTTGCATACAGTGTCTCATTTGATCCTCAGAACAATACAGTGAGGTTTGTAATTTGGGTATTGCTTCCCCCATTTTACAAATAAGAAAATCAAAGCTCTAATAGTTTAAGTGACTTGCCTAGATATCATACTTAATTCTAAGAGAGGCAAGATTCGAATCCAGACGTTTCTAAGTCCAACACTCCACTGAACCATTGTGCCTTCATCTACAGATATGGGCCTTTAATCAATCAACTAGAGGTAAGGGCTAATGAAGAAGATGTGACCAGGAGTTATTGGCTGAGTTCCTTCCTTTATTGTATTTTTATTGTATTTTTTCAGTCAGCAAAAATCAGCTTCTTCTCCTAAATTGAGAATGGAAGAAAAACAAACCCTGGTCATAAAGTACAGTCAAATAAAACATATTTACATATTGGCCAAGTTTGTTTTTTTTTTTAAAATCTCACTCTTCACTATGAATGCCTCATCTCTCTACCAGGAGGTTAATAGCACATTTCATCGTTAACCCATAGGTGCTCTAGAAACATAGTTGGTTATTCATTATGCTGATCAGAGTTCCTAATTCTTTCAAAGTTTTTGTCTTTTCCTTATTGTTTTCATTGTACTAATTGTTTTCATTCTGATCATTTTACTCTGCATTAGTTTATGTAAGTTTTCCTAGCTTTCTCTGAAACCATACTCTTCACGATTTCTATAGCGCAAGAGTATTCCATCACATTTACATACTATATAACATGTTCAGTCATTCCCCAATTGATAGGCTGTCCCCCAATTTCCATTCCTTATAACCTCAAAAAGAGCTGTACACATTTTTGTACATTCTTAGTTTCCCATACATGGGTGAGAGGTGGGAGGTCTCAAGTATGACATTATGATTTCACTACATATCGTACAAGCCCCATTACAATATATTTATTTTGTTATATTGTAGGGGCACTGGAAAAGATTACATATTCCATTATCTTTGCTATATAAAGAAAAAAAAAACAAAAATAGCTCTGCCATCAAGGACCTTATATTCTAATGGGGGAGGAAACATATATACCAATTGTTTTATACAAGATGCATGCAGAGTAGATGAAAAGCAACCTTTCAGGAGGAAGCAGGACAAACCAGGAAAGGCCTCTCTTTGAGATAAGTCCTGAAGGTAACCGAGGAGTCTTTGAGCCTTAGTGATGTTATTTGGAAAAATTCCTAATCCTTATGAGAGGGACTGAGATAAGAGTTTCTATGAAGTTCATGAAGGTCCAGTGAATAAGTTTAGCATAGGAAATGTGTAACAAACTTGAAGGTACTATCCTGAAAGCAAATTCATGACCAATTAAAAGTCTAAAAAGCCCAAGGCAGAGATCAAGAAATAGAAAGCAGAGATATCACCTCTGCTCTTCACTATTTAAATTGCTAAGAAATCAAAAGCAGAAACTGAGAAGTTTAGGGCAGAGAGAAGCATGTGGGAAAAATGTTCAGCAAATATATTATTCCATGTCTACCCATCGTGTTATATGACAGCATTCAACCACCCTGACCTGGGAGATGTTTCTCTCTCCGCACCAGTACCCATATGGAACTGAGTGAGTATACATCAGGGGTCCAGAAATAGACGTGTCTGGCTTTTTCTAGGGCTAGCCAACTGTAGGACATGTATGCTTGTGAGTATCACCAAATAAAAGTGGAATGAAACCTTTGTGTAAGGGTTGTCATTTGCAGGATAAGGGGACGACAGTAATTTGCTACGGAGCTGCTCTTCCAAGTGGGAAGGACTGATCATCCTGTTCCCTAGGGCAGGCCTTGATGACTCACTGCTTGCCTGTCACACAGGGTCTATGAAGTAGACCAGGCCTGCACAACATGGGGCCTACTAAGGGATTTCGGGTAGCGTACAAAAAATGTAGGGTTGCCACTGCACACTCTCCTGTTTGTCATGTGACCCCCAGCAAACAAACGTTGTCAGTCTGTGTCTGGTCTAATCTACTGCTGTCCCAAGAAGTTTACCCTATATTAATTTGGGCCCCTACCTACTCTTAAGTTGTGTAGGTCTACACTAGACTCTTGCTACTCCAAAAAAGACTTTTTCAGGGGCATGAGATTTAAGGAATGTCCTTCCCCCAATCTTTGGTGTGATTTCACCAACCTCTGCAACAACATGGCTTTTATATTGAGGACAGAAGTTGAAAGAACTTTTATCATGCCATGCCCCTGATGAAAAGTTCCCAGTGGATTCCTATTTCCTTTTTAAGAGATCAACAAACTCAATTCACTTCATGAAACATTTATTAAGTATATACTTTGGGAAATCCTTGGAGAGTATGAATAAAGTTCATTGAATAAAGGGTAGATGTGAGTATCATAAAAAACCTAGACTCAAGTTCTGTCTGACATACACTAGCTATAGACAAGTCTCTTAACCCCTCAGTAGCCCTCTCAAAATTCAGAGTAAAACAAAACAAAACAAAGCAGGGCAGGCTCTGTGACACAATAAAAAGAGAGGAATTTGGAGGTAGAACATGAGTTTAAATCCCCATACTATCTCTTAATGCCTTGTGACTTAGGCAAAAAAATTTAACCTCTTAAACCTCAGTTTCTTAAATCAGGAAAACAAATGTGTAAGACTAGAGGGTTCTTTTTTTGGTATTTTATTTTTCCTTAGTCACATGTAAAAACAATTTTTAATACTTTTTATCTCCCTTCCTCCCTCTCCACCCCATCCCCCTCTTTGAGAAGGCAACCAATTTGATATAGGTTGTACATGTAATGCAAAACTTTTCTATATTAGTCATGTTATGAAAGAGCAAAATAAAAATCAAGAAAAATAAAGTTAAAAAAGTATACTTCAATATCTATTCAGACACCATCAGTTCTTTTTCTGCAAATGGATAGCATTTTTGATCATAAGTCATTCAGAGCTGTCTTGCATCATTGTATTGGTGAAAATAGCTAAGTCATTCACAATACAATATTACTGCTACTTTGGACCCAATACATTTTACTTTGCATAAGCTCCTCTAAGTCTTGCCAGGTTTTTCTGAGAGAATCATACTCATCATTTCACAATGGTAATTCATCATAATTACATATCACAATTTGTTCAGCCATTCTCCAATTGATGGGCATCTCCTCAATTTCTAATTCTTTACCCCCAGAAAAGCTCTGTTAGAAATATTTTCGTATACACAGATCCTTTTTCTTTCTTTTTTTAAATTTCTCTTGGGAAACAGACCTAGTAGTAGTATTGCTTGGTCAAAGGGTATACATGGCTTTATAGCCCTTTGGACATTATTCCAAATTGCTCTATAGAATGATTGAATCACGTCACAACCCTTCCAACAATGCATTAATGTCTCATTTTTCCCACATCTCCTCCATCATTTGTCATTTTCATTTTCTGTCCCATTAGTCAATCGAATACGTATGTGGTAGTATCTCATAGTTGTTTTAATTTGTATTTCTTCAATCAGTAGTGAATTAGAGCATTTTTCATGTGGCTACATTTTTCATATGGCTATATAGAAGCTTTGATAACTTCATCAAAAAATCGTTCATGTCTTTTGATAGTTTATCAGTTGAGGAAGTGTTCTTGATGTTATAAATTTGCCTCAGTTCTCTCTACATTTGACATGAGGCCTTCATAAGAGAAACTTGCTTCAAAAAATTTTTTACACTTACTATTGCTAGATGTATTTCCTTTCACCCTATCCCCTCCCATCTATTTATTCTATTCTCTCTCCTTTCATCCTCTTCCTTCTCAAAAGTATTTTGCTTCTGACTAGCCCCTGTCCCAATCTGCCCTCCCTTCTTTTATCACTTCCCCTTCTCTTATCCTCTTCTGCTCCTGTTTTCCTGTAGGCTAAGATAAATTTCCATATCCAATTGAGTGTATATGTTACTCCTTCTCTGAGACAATTCTGATGAGAGTAAGGTTCACTCATTCCCCCCTTAACTCCCTCTTCCCATTCACTGCAAAAGGTGAGATAATTTCCCCCATTCTACCTCTTCCTTTCCCTTTTTCCTTCCTCTAATTCACACCTTAATTTTAGTTTTTTAGATACTCTGTCTACATATATTCCTTCTAACTACACTAATAATGAGAAATGTCTTACAGGCTGCATCTTCTTATGTAGGAAGTAAACAGTTTGAACTTATTAAGTCCTTTATAATTTCCCTTTCCTTTTTATGCTTGTCTTGAGTCTTGTATTTGTAAGTAAAATTTCCTATTCAGCTCTAATCATTTCATTAACATTGCTTGAAATTTTTTTTTTAATTTCTTGGTTTCTCATGAAGTCATTAGCTTCCATCTGCTCCATTCTAATTTTTAAAGAACTATTTTGTTCAGTGAGCTTTTGAACTTTGTTTTCCATTTGGCTAATTCTGCTCTTTAAAGTATTCTTCTCCTCATTGGTTTTTTGGGCTTCTTTTGCCATTTGAATTAGTCTATTCTTTTGTTAATTTCTTCAGCATTTTTTGGGGTCTCCTGTAGCAAGCTGTTGACTTACTTTTCATGGTTTTCTTGCATTGCTCTCATTTCTCTTCCCAATTTTTCCTCCAACTCTCTTACTTGATTTTCAAAATCCTTTTTGAGCTCTTTCATCCCTTTTGAGCCTGAGACCATGGTATATTTATTTTGGAAATTTTGCATGCAGAAACCTTGACTTTTAGGTCTTCTTCTGAAGACCTAAATTGTTCCTCCTCAATCTAAAGGATGGAAGAAAATACTTACTCACAAAGGAAGTAACCTTCTATTCTTATTCTATTTCCCTTTTGGGGGCATTTTTCCAGCCAGTTACTTGACTTTTGAGTTCTTTGTCAGGGCTAAGCTCAGGACTGAGTTTCAGATCAGTGGCTCAATTCCCCTAGAGGCTTTAGGTGGAGGTCTCCCAGGGCTGCCACTCAGGGCTGAGATTCAGATCAGCCACTCAATTCCCCTAGGGGCTTTAGGTGGAGGGCTCCAAAAATGGAAGCTGTCACCACAGTGGCTGCTGCCAGGGGCCCAGACCGCACTTCCCTTTCCTGGGTAAAGGAGCCCTCCCACTGACCTTTGAAACTGTTTGTGGGTTGAGCAATCTGGAAACTGCTGCTGCAGGTGGCTCCCTGAATTCTGTTCAGGCTCCTGTCCCTGCCTCATCCAGCTGTGCTCTGTGCTTCCTGGGTTGTGCTGCGTGCACTCCGCCTTGGCTTTGTTTTTTGATCACAGCTTTTTAGGTAGTCCAATAATTTTCAATTTTTCTCTTCTAGATCTATTTTTTCAGGTCAGTTGTTTTTCAAGTGAAATATTCCACACTGTATTCTATTTTTTTTCATTCTTTTGGTTTTGCTTTATTGTTTCTGATTTCTCATAAGGTAATGAGTTTCATTTTGCTCCACTCTAATTTTGAAGGAATGATTTTCTTCAGTGAGCTTTTTTACCTTCTTTTCCATTTAGCCAATTCCATTTTTTAAGTCTCATTGACTTTTATCCCTCTTTTACCATATGGACTAGTCCATTTTTAAAGGTGTTGTTTTCTTTAGTATTTTTTATGTCTCCTTTAGCAAGCTATTGATTCATTTTTCATGATTTTCTTGCATTATTATCATTTGTCTTGCCATTTTTTTTCTCTGCCTCTCTTATTTGACTTTCAAAATCCTTTTTGAACTCCTCCATGGTCTAAGATTAATTCATATTCTTCTTGGAGGTTTTGGATTTAGGTACATTGACTTTGCTGTTTTCTTCTGAGGGTCTGCTTTGATCTTCATTGTCACCATAGTAATTTTCTATGTTCAGAATTTTTTTCTGTTGTTCCCTCATTTTGCCAGTTGACTTTCAACTCTTTGTTAAAGTAGGGCTCTATTTCCAATGTACATAGTGCACTGTCCCAGACTTCAGGGGTTTTGTGCAGTTGTTTTCACAATACTTCAAGCGACCTCTAAGTTTTCCAGTCTTCTAAGGTGGTATGATCTAAAATGAGATGTGTTTATCATCTCTTGGCCTGTACTCTGATCTGTGAGCGACCACACACACTCTTTTCTGCCTTGGAACTGTGACAAGGCTCTGCATTCCACTGTGGCCACAAGCTCTGGTGCACTAGTACTCCTCCTCATCCTGGGACTGGTACCCAGTATTTCAACCAGATCTGAATATGGACAAAGCAACAGAATCCTGCTTCAGTGCTATCAAAGAGAACCTTGTAATCTTCTTCTAACCAGTTGTTCAACCCCCTTACCTTCTGTGGACTGAGAGCTCTGCAAACAGCTACTGCTGATGATGATTCAGTGACTCCCAAAGCCTGTTCCTGGTTTGCTGTGGCTGGGTCTGTGTTGGTGTAGCCTGTGCTGGATTGTGCTCCATTTTGATCCAGGTGCTATAGACCTTTCAAGCAATCTTCTAAGTTGTCTTTGGCTGTCCTTTTATGGGTTCTGTTGCTCTAGAAATTTTTTATGGCATTATTTAATATTGTTCAGAGGATTTTTGGGGAGATCTCATGCAAATCATTGCCTTTTCTTTGCCATCTTGGCTCTGTTTCCAGACCAGAGGGTTTCTAAAGTTGCTTCTGGCTCTAAATAGTTGATCTGCCTTATTGGAAGGGTTTACAAATCATAAGTTACCTATAGTAATGAAATCACAGTTTTGCAGGGAAAACATGTGCAATAAAGGATCTTGGAGATCTTCTAGTCCCAATTCCTTGTTTTATAGAAGAGGAGATTGAAGCCTGGAAGAACTGACAATATGACAAACAGAATCAGAAGCACAGCTATGATTAGTATTCTCCTTCTCTTACTCCATTCTAGCTCTTTCTACTATACCATAGTCCTTCTAGTGTAGGGATATAAAAGACAAAAACAAGCCAATCTCTGCCCTCAAGTTGCTTGTATTCCATTAGGAGAGAAGTGGAAAGGGGAAGCACCATGCATACAAATAATGCAAGGTAAATTATGGAGAAAGAGAGCCCCAAAATTTGGAAAGATCCAGAATGACTTCACATAAAAGAGGATACCTGAGCTAAACCTTGAAGGAAGACAAGGATTCTGAGGGGCAGAGGTGAGGAGGGAGAGAATTCCAGGCATGGGAGCTGGAGTTGAAGTGTAGAGTCAGAGTAACAACTAAAAATCCTCTCATTTTTTTCAAGGAACCTTATTTTCCATTGTTCTCCAGCACAAATGTTCTATGCCAGTAATAATGGCTATGTATTTAACCCAAGAAACATCTAAGTACCTGCTTATATTGGTCTGTGATTATGTAATGAAAAGGGTAAGGGCAGCTTGGTGACTCAGTGGATAGAATATCGGACCTAGAGTCAGGAAGACTTGAGTTCAAATCTGGCCTCAGTCACTTATTAGATGTGTGGGCAAGTTGCTTAACCCTGTTTGCCTCAGTTTCCTCATCTACAAAATGAGTTGGAGAAAGAAGCGGTAAGCTGCTCCAGCATCTTTGCCAAGAAAACCCCAAATGGCATCATGAAGAGTCACACATGACTGAAAAACAACAGATTAAAAAATGAGAAGGATATGGGATGAGAAGTCAAGAGAGCTAGGTTCAAGTCCTGGTCTAGTCAGTTATTTTCTGTCCTTTCCATATGTAGCACAGTTCCTCACACTTATAAACACTTAATAAATATTTATTCATTGAATGGTTGATTGATCTATAAGAACATAGATAAATCATATCATCATTTGGAGCTCTGATTCCCTGTCTGTAAGATGGGAAAACAATACTTTCATTTTCATAATATTCTACTTCAGCGAGCTCTGCAGTCAATGTCACAATCCGGCTTCCTGGTTGTTATTGTCTACATAGACTTCTAAAATTTGTTGTAAGGATCAATTGAGACGCTATGTGTAAAACACTTTATAACTGTAAGTTGATGTGTTGATTTGAGCTATTTTATTGTTTCTCTAAGCTGCAGCTTCCTCCTGTACCCTTCCTTCATCTATTTATTCCAAGGTTATGTAGTCATTCTTTTTCATGAATTCCTACAGTACATTAACTCCATCTATATGTGTTCTATATGCCTAGATAATACATTGCCTTGTTTCTCATGCTCTTTCTTCCTGTCCTTTAGTCCTGTCTCCCTTTGAGGCAGAAACCATGCTTTATACTTTTTCCTGTGCCCCCTAGAGTATCTGGAATGGATCTGAGCACATGGCAAGTACTCAATAAATATTTAATGATTGATTAAAGAGCAAATCTCAAGGAAGTCAAAAGGCAGCTCTGTAAAGGAAGAAACCCTGCTTTCATGATTTTAGCATAAAAAAATGTTAGATTTGGAGCCATAAGACTAGATTTCAAATCCTGCCTCTTCCATTTACTACCTAAGTAATAAGAGGCAAGGCATTTAACCTCTACATAAAACTGGGCCAGATGGCCTCTCAAAAGTCCCTTCCAACTTAAAAGTCTATGCTCCTATGATCAGGGCTTAAAGAAAACAACATGAGGGGGCCACCAGCTTAAACATTCTGACCATACAAAGAACTAAATGTTACTAAATTGCCAACTCAGAAAGTAAGATTGGAAGGTTAAGGGGTCAACGAATCAGGATGTATGGATATTCTGTAGACAAGCTGCTTAGGACAACTAACCCAAGGGTCTCTTGAGCACCTTGATGGAATGCCATGTCTGATCCTTCCATCCTCTGGCCACAGTCCAATAAATGGAAGCCAGGGATTAGTCAAACAAACAGCAGGAATTCTTTCAAGGACATGCTATGGTGGATAAGAGCTGATGGCTATCAGCTAGGACTTAGCAGAGATATTGAGAACAGGGCTTTGTATCTCACAAATTAACCAGTGGCTCTGCTAGGAATGTCCAACACAACTGAAAGTAGATTCATTTGTACCCATTTCCCAAACTTTTTATTACAGTGTCTGATACATACAACTTTTCACCCAGTATGGCATCTCTTTCAGGAAGGCAGAGAAATAACTGATGACAATAGTAAAGATGTCTCCCCAATTATGGAGGCACAACGCAATTTTTTTCTGCTTCTGCAATACTTCTAAATATCTATTCTGTCTGGTAACACACTGTAAAGGGCAATTATGAGAACACAAGATATTTACATGGACATCTAAAGTCATGTTGAGAACTGCCATTGGGTAGATGATCATAGATGCAATTGAAGTAGTCAGATATGCACCTTCCTGAGCACTCATACCATTGTATGTATTTAGTATAGTGCTTCCCCACTGTTCAGTACTCAGCAATGTCCCTGAAAGGTGGTTATTCAACCTCTGCTTGAACGCATCCAATGAGGAACTTAGAGCATTTTCTGTTTTGTGTTAGCTCTAATTGTTAAAACATTCCTCTTTGAGCTCAGGGCTCAGTAACCTGCACTCATTTATGGATTTTTGTGCTATGTCCCTTTCAGAGATATAAACACTTCCTGAAGAATGGCTAAAGGACATGCTGAGTGAGATGAACAAAACCAGGAGAATAAAAACTAGCTAGTATCTGCAAAGTGCTTTAAGGATTGCAGTCTGATCCTCATGACAGCCATTTGAGGTAGATGCTATTACTGATATTCCCTTTTTACAGATGAGGAAACTGAGGAGGGGTTAGGTGACATGCCCAGGGGTACACAGTTAATCAGTGATTGAGGAAGGATTCAAACTCAGGTCTTCCTGACTCCAAGTCCAGTACTCTATCCCATTCACTATCTAGCTGCCTGGGGAAAAGAAAACAATTTCAAAAGACTTAGGAACTCTGATCAACAAAATGCCCAATGAAGATGCTGCCAGAGGACCTATGATGAAACATGCTGGCCACCTCCTTGCAGAGAGAGATGATGGGTGGGGATGGTTTAACTGGATTGTGGAGCAGGTGTCACTAAGTGTAGGGGAGAAAAGAGGAGCGAAGCTCTTATCTGTAAGTATGCTAGAAAAATAAAGAAATTTATATGTGTAAGGAAATGGGAGATAACATGACCTCATCTATCTCTCCCTGTCCTTCTTCATGTCTCTGTTTCTCTCATCTTAAGATTCTTCCTATCTACGGTTTGCATGTAGACATGCACAAAACTCCCCATCTTTAAAAATCAAATCATATTTTATTAATCTCATGACTATTTTCCCAAATCTCCCCTCTTCTTAGCCAAACTCTTTGGGAGAGTTGAATTTATTCAATGCCTCCACTGCCTCCTCTCTATCTTCTAAACCCTCTGACTCTGGCTTGGGTATTAAGAGATAAAGGTGATGTTTCAAGGGAAATAATTGCATTTATGTAACACTTTAAAATTTAGAAAATACTTTCCTCATTGGGATACCATTAAATAGTTAATGCAAGCATGGTTATCCCCATATTATAGATAAGGAAACTGAGATTCAGAAGTCAAGTGACTTGCCAGCAATCACCCAACTAGCAAGTATCAGAAAGTAGGTTTTCATTCAGATTTTGCTGATTCTAAACCCAGTAATCTTTCCATTGCACCAGACTGGTTCTAAAACCTTCTATTTGAAAAGATTAACTTCATATGAACTATATGTAGTCCCTGTAGTCCCATGTAGTCCCATATGTAGTCCCATGCCATTGGCGTGGAACACTCTCCTTATTGGTGGAGATGAAAGCCCTACTCTACATGAGGAGCAGGGCAGAGCTGACAAGACAAAGGAGACCTCCAGCCTTCTCCTATCTCCTTCATGTCCTTTTGTTGGTCTCTCTGAGCAGGAGTCTTCTTTGAATATCAAGTCCCTTTGGGTACTCCTGGCTACTAGCTTTGATAGAGAAAATGGAAGAGGCCAACCCCACTTCAAGTTCCTCAAGAGAAGACTGCAGGAAGACATGAGAGGATCTGGCAATCTCCATCATATTCCAAGCTTACTACTCCAGAGACTACAGGGAGTTTCTCCCTGGGTGAGATGAAGGACCATCTCTCTCAGCTGAACTGAGCTATCTCACTCCCAAAAGAAGAGCTCCTTCACTTGATATTATCTGGTATATATTCTCCTATGTATGCCTTCTCTATGTTCTGTTTTGCTGTAATTTGGATAAATGGGCTGCTTTCCTATTGACTTTGTGTGTTTACTGTGGAACTGGTCTCAGATGGCAAAGAGATCAAGCCTTGGATATAAAGCTGAGGTTACTGTTTCCCCCTAAATGACTCAGTGATCAAGTGAACCCAGTCATATCCTCTAGATTAATAATATTTAAGGGAGTGGATAGATATACTTCTAGCCTGAAAGGCCCTTTCTCTGAGGAGAAGAGAGTGGTGGCAACTAGCCCCAACATCCTGCTTCCCCTCTTGACAGGAATGAAAGTTTCCCCTGAATAAAGGTGGATGGAGAAGAAGATAACCATGTCTATTCTGCCTCTTTCCAAACCACACAACAGACCCCTTGCCACACGTGAGCCTCTCTCCACATGTGGGTCCCACTCTACTGCTACATAATATTCTAATTGATTCAGCTTCTCTTTCCATGAATTGGATGCTAACATTCTATTACCTATCCAAGGCTAGTTAGGGCAGGGATACAAGTTCCTGAGAGTAGAGATGGTGAGAGACACTCTACCACCATTATTAACCCACCTGTTACATTCTCTCTGCCATATGATCCTGATTTTCCAAGGCCTGAATAGGAGAATGGAATTGTGATGGGCACCTTCTTTAAGTGGGACAATGTCACCTCCTTACAATAATATTCTTTTACACTGACATATTCCCTTGTTCAGAAGACAAGTCCCCTTTTGATGGTCCTCTTCCTCACTATGCCTTAAAGTATCTGGATGTTACCCCAATTTCTCTGGAATTTGAGTTTGGATGATTTCAATAGTTCTCATATAAGTCCCCAGGGAGCTCCTCCCAGAAAAATCCTAAGAATCTCTTCTCCATCTTCATCAACTTTGACCTTTGATCAATATTAACTAAGATGCCTTTTCTCATTAAAATTTTATTCATTTCTTTCCTATCTTGCCTCATGATGTTGGA
Source organism: Bettongia penicillata ogilbyi (assembly GCA_023548195.1). Lineage (NCBI taxonomy): Eukaryota > Metazoa > Chordata > Mammalia > Diprotodontia > Potoroidae > Bettongia > Bettongia penicillata. Next base: position 1,419,296 of record JAJHZJ010000749.1, on the reverse strand, counting down.
AATGTCAAGACAATGTATTTAGGACTGGGTCTAATATAAACTCTGACCTGGGAAGTGCCAGGATTTATTTTCTCATTCTCACTGAGTCTAATGAAATTTTGAAAGATCTCTACTTGTCTCTAAAATTTTCCATTTCATGGTGCAAAGGATATTGAACTAAGATTTAGGATCCCTGGGTCTAATCTTACTTGCTCATAAGCTATGTTACAGTGGATAGGTCTGAGATGAAATGATTATTCTCTTCCTCATGAAAACTGTGCATATGAATCATGTATATATGATTGCATTGAGATGGCCATAGTGTTGAATGGGTAAATGAGGTAGCCTTGGTCAAGAACCAACTCGGAATGAAGGCCACAAAGTCTCATCATATACTGATGAATTGAGGGAACCTCTGAGAACTATTATTCAGTTCCTTCCTGAACCTTTGATTGGCAGGGAATTTAGCAAGAATCTAAGTATTAATACCTGCTCATCTGGGAATGGAATAGAAAAAGAGGGAGGTGGTAGAGAGAAATTATCCACCAGGAAGATGAATTGTCCCTGTGTCAAAGATAAAGAGAAGGTGGAAGCCTGAGACAAAGGGGCTGACTTGAAAATGTACCATGTGTACTGTAGTATGCACATATAGTAAGGCAGGGAGGTGCCCTTGAATTCTAGTAGGGGTATCAGGGAAGGAGGATTTGGGAGGGACAACAGAAGTATGATGTAGGAAGAAGGCAAGAAAGGAGGGATGGGGCAACCATTTATATAATTCCTACTCTGTCTACTAAGTGTAGGCTCTCTCTACTAAGTGTTTTACAAATATTATCTCATAAGATCTTCACAACTTTGGATGGTTGGTGCCATTATGATTCCCATTTTACAGTGGAGGAAACAGGCATACAGGGGTTATGTGACTTACACACATAGCTAGTAAGTGGCTAAGGTTAGATTTGAACTCAGATTTTCCTGACTCCAGGCCCAGAGCTCTATTCATTGTACCACTAGTTGACTCAGGACTCCCTCTAGGAATGAACTTGAACCCACAGAGAACATGGGTCTAAAAGGCCCTCTGGGGAACTAAGTTGGGTTGTGAATATATAGTAATTGTGTTTCCATAACCTAGACAAGAAACATCACAGAAAAGAGTTTCCTGGATACATCTTTAAGTCTTGAATTCTCCACTGCCCTGGAATACCAGTCCTAAGTGGGTGATGGTAAATGGAGGTTACATATGAGATGTGGGTTTGAGAATAATGGGTTACTATTGTAATATATCTGTGGTACTCTTACCTGTGTCATATTCATGCAGAGTGGGATAAGAGAATACGACACAAGACTCCTCCAACAGAACTGTGGCCATGTTTGAAGTAAATCGATTTCACAGCAAGGCTGAGACAAGTGTGAAACGCTGAATTTGTAAATCAGTTGTCACTCTAGTCCTGCTTGTGCCAATGCAGAGTCTTCAGAATACTTAAGAAAAATCCTGATGCACAGGGCACTGATGGAAGGAATGAAACTGGGAGGAGTAATAAGGGTTTGGAGGGAAGAGAGATGCCAGAGGTTCATGGGCTTGTAACTCTCTAGAGGCAATATTATTGATCTTAATAGGAAAATGTATAAATGCCAGGTAAAGAAAAAAGGTTCTTTGTGCCAGGAAGTTGTTCTAGCCCTTATGGACAGGTTAGGAGTAATTTAGAATGAAATTTCTATGTTCGTTAGATCATAGGTGGAGCTAATACTGTACTAAGCATTAGGAGGACATGAGTTCAAATCCTATCTCTAAAACTTCCTACAGGGGTGACTATAGATGTCATCATTGACTCGTTTTCCCTCTCATCCCCCATTTCCAATCTATTTTCAAGGTCTATCAATCCACCTCTGCAACATTTCTCAAATATGTTCCCTTCTCTCCTCTGACATTTGCATAATTGTAGTGTAGGACCTCATCACATCACACCTGGACTATTGCAATAGCCTGTTGGTGGGTCTGCCTGCTTCAAGTCTCTTGCTACTCTTATCTGTCCTTCATTCAGGTGCCAAAGTGATGTTCCTAAAGTGCAGGTCTGTTCATAAGACCCCCTACTCAATGAACACAAATGGCTTCTTATCACCTCGAGTGTCAAATGCAAAATCCTCTATATAGCATTCAAAACCATTCACAACTTAGTTAGTTAGGAAGGAAGGAAAGGAAGGGAAGGAAGGAAGGAAGGAAGGAAGGAAGGAAGAAAGGAAGGAAGGAAGGAAGGAAGGAAGGAAGGAAGGAAGGAAGGAAGGAAGGAAGGAAGGAAGGAAGGAAGGAAGGAAGGAAGGAGGGAGGAAGGAAGAATGGAAGAAAATCTTACATATTTTACATATGGGGGAATCTGCACATATAGAAATATATCTATACACTCATATATAAATTATACAGAATAGATGCAACATCATAATAGCATTTTAAGTTATGGAAAGAGCTTTATATACAGGATCTCATTTGATCTTCCCAACAATCCTGTTAAGCAGGTGATATGATCTCTATTTTAAAGATTACTAAATTTCAGCTGAGAGAGATTAAATAACTTGCCTGGTGTCAGACAGCTAGTAAATGTCTGAGGTAGGATTCAAATGTTGGACTTCCAGACTCCAAATCTAATACTTTATAGACCAAAGGGTAATTAGGTCTGTTTTGGTCCTTAGGAATGGTCTTGGGTTCCTAGATGTCAATAGCGCTCAGGAGTTCCATTATCATCTCTATGCAGGTGACTCTTAGATCAATATATCCTGCCCTGATCAAGCCTTCATTATCTGGATATCCCATAAGCATCTAAAACCCAAAATCTTCAAAACTTTCATAAGGTCATCATCTTCCCCAAATCAATTGCTCCTCCAAACATCCCTGCTTTGTTGATGGTGCCCTTTTCCATTCAGTCACCTAGGTTCAAAACCTCTGAGCCATCTGTGTTCTCTTTTATCTCCCAAACACTCCTTATACAATCATTTGCCAAACCATTTTAAGTCCATTTCCACAGTTCTGGATATCATTCTTTCCCATATTCTTTTTTTTTCTAACAAAAATTTATATATTTAACTTTTTTTACATTCATTTTCACAAAATTTTGGGTTCCAAATTTTCTCCTCTTTTATCCCCTATCCCCACCCCAATACACCGAGCATTCTAATTTTCCCTATCACCAATCTGCCCTCTCTTCTATCATCCCTCCCTTCTCTTGTCCCCATCTTCTCTTTTGTCCTCTAGGGCCAGATGACTTTCTATTCCTCATTAACTGTATGTCCTATTTCCTAGTAGCAACAAAAATACTAAACAGTTATTCCTAAAAGTTTGAGTTCCAAATTCTCCCCATCCCTCCCTCCCCACCCATTCCCTTTGGGAAGGCAGGCCATTTAATATAGGCCATATCTGTGTAGTTTTGCAAATGACTTCGATAATAGTCATGTTGTGTAAGACTAACTGTATTTCCCTCCATCCTATCCTGCCCTCCATTGTTTCTATTCTGTCTTTTGATCCTGTCCCTCCCCGAGTGTTGACTTCAAATTGCTCCCTCCTCCCATTGCCCTCCCTTCTATCATCCCTCCCTCCCTGCTTATCTCCTTCTCCCCCACTTTCCTGTATTGTAAGATAGGTTTTCATACCAAAATGAGTGTGCATTTTATTCCTTCCTTTAGTCGAATGTGATGAGGGTAAACTTCTTGTTTTTTTTCTCAGCTCTCCTGTTTTTCCCTCCACTAAAAAGTCTCCTGCTTGCCTCTTGAATGAGATATAATTTACCCCCATTCCATTTCAGCCTCTTTCCTCCCACTACATTTCTCTCTCACCATTTACCTTAATTTCTTTTAAGATATGATCCCATCCTATTCAATTCACTCTGTGCTCTCTGTCTCTGTATGTGCATGCATGTGTGTATGTGTGTGTGCGTGCACACGTGTACATGTGTGTTTGTGTGTGTGTGTGATCCCACCAAGTACCCAGATACTGAAAAATTTTAAGAGTTACAAATATTGTCTTTCCATGTAGGAATGCAAACAGTTCACTTTTGGTAAGTCCCTTATGACTTCTCTTTGCTATTTACTTTTTCATGCTTCTTCTCATTCTTGTGTTTGAAAGTCAAATTTTCTTTTCAGCTCTGGTCTTTTCATCAAGAATGATTGAAAGTCCTCTGTTTCATTGAAAGACCGTATTTTCCCCTGAAGTATTATACTCAGTTTTGCTGGGTAGGTGATTCTTGGTTTGAGTCCTAATTCCTTTGACCTCTGGACTATCCTGTTCCATGCCCTTCGATCCCTTAATGTAGAAGCTGCTAGATCTTGAGTTATCTTGATTGTATTTCCACAATACTGGAATTGTTTCTTTCTAGTTGCTTGCGATATTTTCTCCTTGACCTGGGAATTCTGGAATTTGGCCACAATGTTCCTAGGAGTTTCTCTTTTTGGATCTCTTTCAGGTGGTGATCGATGGATTCTTTCAATGCTTATTTTGCCCTCTGGTTGTAGAATGTCAGGGCAGTTTTCCTTGATAATTTCATGGAAGATGATGTCTAGGCTCTTTTTTTGATCATGGCTTTCAGGTAGTCCCATAATTTTTAAATTGTCTCTCCTGGATCTATTTTCTAGGTCAGTTGTTTTTCCAATGAGATATTTCACATTCTCTTCCATTTTTTCATTCTTTTGGTTTTGTTTGGTGATTTCTTGGTTTCTCAGAAAGTCATTAGCGTCTATCTGTTCCATTCTAATTTTGAGAGAACTACTTTCTTCAGTGAGCTTTTGAACCTCTTTTTCCATTTGACTAATTCTGCTTTTGAAAGCATTCTTCTCCTCATTGGCTTTTCGAACCTCTTTTGCCAATTGAGTGAGCCTATTTTTCAAGGTGTTAATTTCCTCAGCATTTTTTTTGGGTCTCCTTTACCAAGGTATTGACCCGTTTTTCATGCTTTTCTTGCATCTCTCTCATTTCTCTTTCCAGTTTTTCCTCCCCCTGTCTAACTTGATTTTCAAAATCCTTTTTGAGCTCTTCCATGGCCTGAGCCCACCAGACATCCACCTGGGATGTCTTTGATACAGAGGCCCAAACCTCCACGTCTTTCCCTGATGGTAAGAATATTTCCTCCTCATAAGAATTGAAAGGTGGGAACATTTGCACCCCCTCAAAGTAGCTCTCTATAGTCTTATTTTTCTTCCCTTTTCTAGGCATTTTCCCAGCCAGTTACTTGACTTCTGAGATTCCTGTCCACCCCTGCCTAGATCCGCCCAGTTAGTGCTTGGGGTCTGAGATTCAAATGGGCTTTCCGCGCAGGCGCAGCTGCTAATCAATGTGAGCTTTAGTTCTGGTGCTGGGGTGGGAGCAGGGCCACCTCCCAGGCTCAGTTCCCTCAGGGTGTTTATGCAGAGACCTGAGCTTCTGCCTGCTGCTCGGGCAGTCCCGGGCTGCCACCACTGCCGCCGCCACCGCCGCTGCCCCTGCCTCTGCTGCTTCCTGCCCCTGCCTCTGCCTCCCCCGCTTCCTCCTGAGGGGGCCTGAGCCATGGAGACACACTGCTCCCCTCTTGGACAGCCCAGAAATCTCTCTCACTGACCTGTAGCATCTGTGGGTGGAGGGACCTTTGCAGCCGCCGGAGATTCCGTCCCTGAAGCCTGCTCGGATCTGCTCCTCTGGGGCCACGTGGCCAAGGCAGCGCAGGGGTGGACTCCGCTTTCCGGGGCACAACGGACCCCTGAGGACGGCTCTCCAGGGCTCTCTGGAATGGAAATCTCTTCCACTGTGTTTCTGCACACCTTGCAGTGCTCCAGAATTTGTGGGGAGTTCTTCTTGCAGGAAATATATGGTCTGTGGGTTCAGAGCTAGCATACATGAGTCTTTTTACTCTGCCATCTTGGCTCCACCCCCACCTTTCCCATATTCTTAATGAAACTTATAGCAAAAATTGAATGCAATTAGTTATGTTTTCATGTTATTTTCTTATCTTCATTTTAATTTCGTAACTGCACTAATCTTATAAGTTCCTATATTTTACAGTATTATCCCTGATTTAGCAAACATATTTCTATCAAATAGTGTGGTATATTTATTTGAGTAGCCTTCATCACTTCCTCCACTATCTTTCTGATTAGCAATATTCTGAGAAGAGATTTGGTAATTTAGCCACACCACATACTTCCCAAAGTCCTGTTTGTGAAAATCTGTACTTGAAGAAATATTAAGTGCTTAAAAATCTGTGTATACAGATAGGATTTACTTCTTTTCAAATGTGGAATTTGGGCCCTTATATGTTTAAGGCTAGTCCAGTAGGACCAAGTAGATGTTGAAGTTCTAGTTTCTGTTTTCTTCTACAAAGGCCCAGCCAGGCTAGAAATGTTTGTCATTTGAGAGTCCAGAGGGTCATAGGCTCAAAGATGATAGATTTAGATCTGAAAATAGACCTCTCAGGGGCCATCTGGTCCACCCTTCTTATTTTACAGATGAGGAGGTTTAGGAAGGATATATGGCAGAGGGGAATGAGAAGAAGGAAGAAGAGGTAAAAGCAATGATTTCAGATAAGGTTTCTCTTATCTATATCCCAGCTAATGACAGCAGCTGACCATGCCCACAATTTTACCCTTTTTTATGAAAAGATTTTGAAATACTAGAGTGCCTCTCCCATCTAAAACCAAGTCCATTCCATTTTGTGGATTGTAAATGATAGTTCATCTTGGTATTTCAAAATTAAAGGTGATAGAGAGGGAGAGAGAGAGAGGGAGAGAGAGAGAGAGAGAGAGAGAGAGAGAGAGAGAGAGAGAGAGAGAGAGAGAGAGAGAGAGAGACAGAGAGAGAGACAGAGAGAGAGACAGAGAGAGAGACAGAGAGAGACAGAGAGAGAGAGAGAGAGAGAGAGAGAGAGAGATGATAATGATGGATGAATTGCATAGGAAAGAATGTCTACTGGTTTTCTCCTCAAAACAGGGAATCAAACTGGGCATACCCTTTGATCTAGCAATACCACTACTAGATCTACATCCCAGAGAGATTATACAAATGGGAAAAGGACCTACATGTATAAAAATATTCATAGCTGTTCTTTTTGTGGTGGCAAAGAACTGGAAATAGAGAGAATGTCCATCAACTGGAGAATGACTGAACAAGTTGTAATATATAATTGTGGTGGAATAATATTGTGCTATAAGAAATGATGAGCAGCCAGATTTCAGAAAAACCTGGAAAGACTTACATGAACTGATGCTGAGTGAAGTGAACAGGACCAGGAGAACATTGTACATGCTAACAGCTATGTTTTACAATGGTCAACTATGACTGACTTAGCTCTTCTTAGAAACAACGACTCAAGACGATTCCAAAAGACTCCTGATGGAAAATGCTATCCACATCCATAGAAAGAACTATGGAGTCTGAATGCAAATCAAAGAAAAAATATTTTTTCATCCTTTTTGGTTTTTTGTGGCTTTTCCCTTTTCTTCAGTTTCTTCTTTCACAATATGACTAATGTGGTAATATGTTTGAAAAATAAATTCATAAGTGTCCAAAAACGTGTTGGGAGAAGGATACACTACAGGAAAACATGTTAGTAAAAGCTTTGTTATAATTTTTAAAAGCAGTCTTTCATATTCAACATGATTTCTAAAAGGAACTAAAACAGGAAAGGATATAAATTTTTCATTCGGAATGCATACAGTCACTGATTGTTTCTCTCAAGGAAGACTCTCACTAATCAGGCAGAGTTTGAAAATAAAACATACAAATATCAGTTGGAGCTCTGGACACATGATGAGTTCAAAACATGAAATAGGGACCCATAGCACAGCAGGAGAAAACATTGTTCCTTTCTGGGCAAATGCCCTTCTGCAAAAACCCTGAGTCTGATTAAAACATTTTGCCAGTTAAAAGACAGAGAAGATAGATGGCACTGGTGGCTGGAGATATGGACAACTCATCAGAGCTGTCACTGTATTTGGCTGGATGAATTAAGCCAATAGAGAAAAACCCAACATCATTGTTCATTCTGATTTGGCTTATTTATCTAGAGGGAATGAACAGAAAACAAAGCACAGCACCCTTTGGATTTAAGGTTTCAATATAAACAGAGTATTTTTAAAATGCTATTTTATGGCACCCTGTTTTAGCAGGCTCTAGGTTGCCTATAAATAATCATATTTTCTTGACTTGGATATCATGTTACAGTTTTTAAACTACCTTTTTATCTATTGAACCATTTGATTCTTCCAACCCCCATCCCAGGAAATATATTAGGCAGATGCTATTGTGTCCATTTCGGAGAGAAGGAATTAGAAACCCAGCGAGAATATTATTTGCCCATGATCACTCAGCAAATAAAGTTTCGAACTGAGACTAGAACTCAAGACTTATGACTTACAGGAAGGAATTCCTGTGTTCCTTCCAGCTGCAGGTACTGTAGGCATACAATAGTCTGTGTAAATGGAGTAAATGTAGCCAATGTAGATTGTAGTCCGTCTAAAAGGAAATCAGCAAGTTAGATGCCAGACCCTGAAAAAATAAACTTTTAAGTTTTTTTCACAGCTTCCAATTCAGTGGTTTCCCTTCAGAGTAGATAAGACTCTAGAAATAAAGAATCCGTGTCATCAAGAGATGAGAAACCTGGATCATTTGTTTGGGAGATCTTCAAGATGTGATGTAAGAAAAGTTAAGAACTATACTGAGATATGATATCATGGCAGGGGCTAGAGCAGGACCAGACAGGTCATGACAGAGGGCCTGTGCCTTGGAGATTTGTAAGGTCATAGAGAACTTTACCAACAGAATTAAAGGTCATACTGCTCCCTGATTAGAGAGAACTTTCTTTTATTATCTATGGATTCTATATCCTCTGGCAAGTGAGTCCATTTTTCATGCCCCAGTTCCTCAGCTATTAAGTGAGCACCATGGAGCAGCCCTACATACTTCATTTAAATTCAATAAACATTTGCAGGCATCCATTATATGTTAGGTATTATGCTTGGCAATGAGAGAGAGAGGAGAGGGAGGAGAGAGAGAGAGAGAGAGAGAGAGAGAGAGAGAGAGAGAGAGAGAGAGAGAGAGAGAGAGAGAGAGAGAGAGAGAGAGAATGTATTCTTTGGGACCAAAATTAAATATAATTTGATAAATGAGAGAAAAAGTTTGTAAGTATAGTGTGTGTGTGAAAGAGTGTGTGAAAAAACTGAAAAATTTATCTATTACATGTTTCACCATTGCTTTCAGTGAACCTTTTCCTTCCACCTGGCATCCTCTTTGCCCTTACACACACACACACACACACACACACACACACACACACACACACACACACACACGGTGGACACCTAGATTTTTATAAGGTATTCAAATGGAAAAGACCATCAGGATGAGAAAAGGAATATTCTAAACTACTTTCATACTTTTCTTCTTTAGTCAGTGATATTGCAGTACAAAGACAGAGCTCAGGCTCAGTTGAACTAACTATGGTGTTTGTTAATAGCATACATGCCAGTGTAATGGGCAAAGTATAGTGAAGAAGCATGTGCCTTGATCCATCACTCCACTCTCAACACTGGTTTTGGTTCTAAGGATGAAAAGCACATGTGGCAGCACCAACAAACCCAATGGTCCAGAAATGAAGATCTGAGTGGCCCAAGGTGGTTAGTGCACAAGAATTTAATATTAAGGAACTTAAAAGGAAATTGAACTTTTTTCAAATGAGATAATTAAAAGTTAACTAGATCCCAGACATTCTTTGAACACACCAGTTGTGAACTGTCCTGGTAAAAATAAACAGGGACTGGTAGAATTCCCTTAGTATCAGAGGCTACAATTAGTGAACTCTAAAGTTATTCTCATGCCTAGTCGCCATCTCTCCTATTGCCTCTACAGAGGAGTCTAGGCTAATCAGCCTGCCATATACTCCATCTCCAGCTGCCTAAGAGAATATCTAAATGTTATCATTTGTCAGTTACTCTTGTAGACCATGAAAGAAATCATCCGGTAGCATAAGAACAGACTGAGGTGGTTTTTAATATGCAGGTAATAAGAATAAGAAAAAACCATTGAATGGAGGCTTGGAGGAAGGCTACATGTGAAATATCTTTGGTAAAAGTTATATCCCCAGATATATAAGGATTTAACACAAATACTTAATAATGATAGCCATTTCCCAATAGATTAGTGGAGAAAACCCAGTCCTTTTCAAAAGAAGATAACAAAATTAATAACCATAGGAAAGAATGTGCCAAATCACTGATGAGAAATACAAATTAAAATGATTGCAGGTTTCTCTTCACATTCATCAAACTAATAAAGGTAATAAAAGATGGCATTGGAAAACATTGAAAGGCCTTGATAATACAAAAATTGGTTGATGAAGTTGGAATATCATATAACCCTTCCATAAAACAATTTGGAATCGTTTGGAAAAGTCACTAAACTGGGGATACCCTAACTAGCACTATTCAACATATACACAAAGTAAGTCAAGGACAGGATCTGAGGCTCCATGTATACAAAATATTCATCATAGCACTTCAATATTTTTGTTTTATTTTTATTCTGAATTTATGAATAAACACAAAAAAGAACATTTCCATATGCAAAAGGAAAACTATTATATGCAAAATCTCTACCACTATCCATAAAGTTTACTTTTTAAAAGTATTTAATAAAATCAACGTATTTTCAGTTATTCCATTTTCTTTCCTTCTGAACTTCCCCATGTTTATTTTTTTAATGATTTAATTAGCCTTTTATCTTTTTTCTTATGTTTATCAACATCATCACTAGCTCCCCTCCCCTTTCTCAGATCTCACTCTCTCAAATCTCAAATAAATAAAAACACACCTTGTAGCAAATCTGCATAGTTGAGAAAAACAGATTCATGTATTTGCCATTTCCACCAATGTATGTGTCATTCTACACCCTGATTTAACTATCTGTCTGTCAGAAATAGGGTAACAAGCTCTATCATCAGACCCCTCTAGAGCTAATGTTGGCCATTGAATTGATTACTGTCCATAAGTCTTTCAAAGTTGTTTGCGCTTTACAATGTTATTATTAGTGTGCAAATTCTTCCGCTGGTTCTTCTTATTTCCCTATGAATCAGTTCATACAAATCCTTCCTAGAGTTCCCTGCAATCATTTCTTTCCTAAATTCTAATGGAAAAAAATAATATTCCATTATTTTCATATGCCTTAATTTGTTTGGTCTTTTCCCAATTATTATAACAAAAAAAGCTGCTTTAAGTATTTTAGGTTGTATATCTTTCTCTTCTTTATTTGATCATTTAGGATAATTTGTCTGGTAGTGTTACTATTGATTAAAAGGGTATATAGTGTTTATTACCTTTGGGGACATAGTTTCAAATTGCTTTCCAAAATGCCTAGCTAGACCAATCCATAGCCTCATTTGTAATGCAACTAGATGTCTGTCTGCCTGCAGCCCCTCCAACAATTCCCTACTTTCATTTTTTGTCATCTTTGACAATCTAACAGGTTTGAGATGTAATCTCAGAGTTATTTTTAAAGTGCATTATTCTAATTATTTGCAGCATTTTATTTCATAGAAAACTTCATAGTTTGCATTTCATTCTTTTTCCCTTGGGAACTTCCCATTCATACATTTTAATCATTTATCCAAAGCAGAATTCTTATCTATTTAAATCAGTTCCTTCTATATCCTGAATATCATACTTTTATCAGTAAAACTTGCTAAAAAGAGTTTTTTCCAGTTAATTGATTCATTACTAAACTTAATTACTTTGATTTTGTATGGGCAAATCCTTTTCAATTTTACGTAATCAACATTTTCCATTTCTATCTTCCATGCCACTCCTTATCTTTTACCTGTCCATGAACTTTTCCCCCTACAAACAGCTATGAGAGGCATCCTTCTCTTTCCTTCTCTCATTTGGTTAGGATATGAGCTTTTATATTCAACTTGCATCCATTTGGGGCTTTTTGTGGGATACAGTAAGGGACCTTGATCTTGGTTTATTTCTATCAGACTGGTTTTTGAATAGTCCTTAGCCCTGTAGCTGCAGTGTCTGGGCTTATCAAGCACTATGCAGCTATGTTCATTCTTAGAAACAACTTTTTTTGTTAGAAAAAATACTTGAAATATAATTGTTATCCACTTCTATCAAATGAACAAGCAAAAATAATTAACTAGGGAATGCCTATAGTAATCAAATTATGGAATATAAATGTAATAGGACATCACAAAATATTATTGAGAGCAAATGGCCTGCTCTAGTGCCTGATCATGACATGGAGATGACCATACCTTCTTGACAACCATGCCATATGTGCACAACAGTAGCAAGTTTGGCCCTTCCGGAAAGGCTTAAATATGAATCCTGGAGCAGAGCAAGTCTATTCTTTTGAGGATCAGCTTATTTATTCACAGGGAAGCATATCACCAGTACCCTGACCCCTTGGTAAGAAATATTTTTGACCATTGCACCCCATGATATAAGGGTAAAAATTAACTGTCCCAGAGTCCTGTGCAGCCTTTTTCTTATATCAGCAGAGTGGTATCAAAGGGGGCAGAGAATTCTTAGTTAGAGTCTCATAGTTTTTAGACTATCAATGAATTTTAATTTAGCTACCAATACTCTAAATGAGAGATTCTTATCTAATGACCAATGAGTGGACATATTTCTTGAAGAGTTAAATTACATTAACCGTAACATTTTTGCTATAACAAAAGAAAGGAACATGACAGTAAATAGAAGGGTAACTCAAAGGCAAAGAAAAGTGTTGGCAGTGGGGCCATATTACATTCTCAAAAGTAACAAGAAACATTTTTCATGAGACTTTTGATCATGTATTGTAATACTGATGGTATTACAGAAAGAGAAGATTATGATAGTAATGGTAACTTATATACCAATGTCAGTTGCTGAGGAAGAATGGGCAGAGAAGTTTTATGAAGAATTTCATAAAACCTTCCAAATCAAATCACCATTCATTCTGATATTTAATGACTTGAATAAAATGATGAGAACAAGTGAAGATGGGAAGAAATAAGTGAGAAAACAGGATCCCATAAAAAGAAATTGGAGTACCCAAAGACTTGTAAACTACAAAGAAACCTTATGATTCCGTATCGTGAATGTTTTCTTCCCCCAAAATGGCAAGTGTTGGAAATGGTGAGCACTAAAGTACATTCCAATTAATAAAAATAATTACATTTCTGCATAAAGGAAAGGACTTTTTATAGACCTGGGGATTATCCTGAGTCAGCTATCTATTCACTTGGGCCATTTACTTGTCAGAGCCAAATTTACATCAAATAAAAAAGAAACAATAGTAAGGAGAAGACTAATAGAGTACAGTTATGAAGATTTAATCCAGAATTAAATAAGTTATGAAAAAATAGACAAAAGAAATGGCATCAATGTTGATTATAATATTTTCAACCAGAAATTAAACCAATGTAAGCAACAGGCTAAAATAAGGAGAACAAAAGATCTCAGAAAGTGCTGTACACAGCAAACATTCGACTTTCTTTCTAAACACAGAGAGATGGCTGCCAAGGGCAGCAACAGTTTATAATATTAACATATTCATGAATCTTATCGACAAGGATCATGAGTCATTATGAATAGCATCACCTGATAAAACAAAGGGAAACAATAATGGATAAAACCATCCTAAAGAAAGCTTAGGAAGATACCCAATTAATAAAGTCAGTTCAAGGGCATTCAACAATGAAAATGGGAGGGGAAAAAAGATTGCAAAATTTAAAAAAAAAAAGGGAAAATGTTTGCAATATTATCACAACAAACTATTTTCTTCATCAAGGTTTAGTGGAACTGCCATGAATGAACACTAACATCACAGACTCCAAGGCAATTAATTGCAGAGGACATAGAAACAACACTAGAGAGAATAAACCTGGGAAAAGCAGATAGATTGGATCAAGTAAATATAAAGGGGAACTCTCCTGGTTAGATAAGGACATTGAGAGACTGATTTACAAGGTATCCAAAGGAAGGTAACATATCCAAGGTATGGAAAAAATCTAGACCTTATTGACTAAAAAAAAAGTGACCAAGAAAACATCAATTACTGACCTTTGTGACTACTCTCCCAAACGTATGAAAAAATTTCGAAAGATTATCTATGCACAAATTGAGATGATTCTCATTGAACATATTAGTAGATAATTAGGCTTTCACAAATGACATCGGACAATTGAGCATGTCTTTTCAAAACTGACCAAAGTACATAATGAATAGAAGACCCTCTCATGCTTATTGTTTGCTCATTGTGAATAACCAGCTCAACAGAATAGCACTCAACATGATCTTGTAAAACAAGGTATCTCCCATTCATATATGAAGTTCATTAAATATGCATTAGAAGATATAATAATATCAACCATCTGAAAATAAACATCAGGCATAAAAGGGAGGTGCAAACCAAAAATATTCATCACCATGACAGAGGCAGTCCAGTGCAAAATCCCAGTCAAGGATGTGATTCCTGTGGATGTATAGGTGCTCCAGATGCTCCAGTTTGTAGATAGCATTATCTTGATTTCATTAAACTTGGAGGCATTGAAGAACCTAATGAAGAGATTGGTAGTCATTCAGAAAATTCATGGCTGGCCATTCACATAAGAAGGACCAAGTGATTAAAGAATATCCATTGACCAAATTTCAATATGCAACATAATGGATGCATCGTAGTCTCAATCTATTGTGTATATATCTGGGATTAGAAACAGAGATGGAAATAAGCAGGGCTCAGATCTGAAAAATAAGAAAGGGGCAAAATTGACATCAAGAAATTGTAAAGCACTTTCATTGACTCTACTATTTCTTTAACAGTGAAAGCCCATCTTTTGAATGTAAACATTATACTAGTATGGTAGCATGGAACTAAGACCTAGGCTGCTACAGCCTCTAATGGCATCACTCAGAAGACAATGGAAACATAAAAGTGGATGTCGGCAAGCTGCAATGTACAACCAACAAGGAGCTCGGAAAAGGAACAGGAGTAAAGAATAATCACACGATGGAAGGAGAAGATGGGTTGGTCATGTAGCGAGAGCAGTGAGAGATTGCTAGTACACTCCACAGGTAACTTGACATTATCAAGAGAAATTCAGAAAGGACTTCAGTAAGTTTGGTGAACTTCCTGTGACAAACTTGAGGTAAGATATGGATAAGAGTTACACAAGATAGACAGGCATGGATGGGATATGACCTCCATCATTAGAGGGGAATCCTGAATCAATAAGATAATAGATATATTTGAGTATTTGACTAAGAATCAGACTGTATTCAGAGAAACAGGGCAAGGCTGTAAGAACTGATGAAAAGTAAGGTAAAGAGAGCTAAGAATCTACTATAGGCAGCACCTACAATAATGGGAATAAAAATGTAAAAAAGGATAATGAGCTCTGACTGAATGGAATATATAATCTTGATCCTGAAGAACAGATGATGACAGACAACTCCCCATTTTCTAAAGAGAGGTGAAAGCTGTGCACAAATGGAATATTGTGCATACTGTTGGATCTGGTGACTGTGCTAGCTGGTTTTTTTTTCGTCAGAGGGGAAAGTGGGATGGTGGGGTGGGCAGGTATTTAGACTGTGATCTAAAAGCAAAAGTCATCAGTAAAGTTCATTGAAAAAATGTTTACCACAACCATCACTAAGGCATAAAAGAGGATGATATAAGAATGAGTTGACCCAGGCAATGTTAAAAAAAAAATGCACCCTTTAACTTGACTAATTTAAGTAAAGGCAAGTGACTTAATTAGAAGTATGCCCAGGAAGATGGAGAGAGAATCTTCATATCATTTTGATCGGTTAAAGTTTGAACTTCTGTTTAAAAATCTATTCAAGAAACAAACCCTAACCCAAGGAACAGAGCACTTCAAACTGTCAGATTTGAACGAAACTTCTTAGGGCATCCTTCTGACCTCTCACACTGGTGCTACAATAAGCACCTCCAAAGTGAGACCAGGAAGGACATATAATCAAGAACATAGCTAAGGTAACTCAGGCTCTGTGAACTTCAGGCTATGGTAAAAGAATTGGAGAGAGAGCTGGAAGGGACCTCATTTGCCATCTAATCCAGTTTCATGTCATAGGTTAAGAAAACACCAGAAGAGACCCAAGTCCAAGTAATTTATTCTAGGTCACAGACTAGCAAGTACCAAAGGTAGAATTCAAACTCTGGTCTTCTGATTCAAGGGACAGCACTGTCTGTAATACACCAGGAATCTAGAGTGGACAAATCTTTAAACTCTCATGGCTCTTCACTCCATACAACAGAAAAGCTCAAGCAGCTTTGGGGTCGCCCCAAAGAACAGTGAAACTCAGTTGTTTTATATAAAAGTATGGGTCCCTTCAGGCATATCTGACTGATTTCAATAAATTTCCAAGTGAGGAGTTGCTAATTAACCAAGAAAATGGAAATTTCTAGCTTTCAACATATCAATAAATCACCCAACAGGCATTTTAAGTGCCTACTATAAGTCAGTCATTGTTTTTGATGATGATGGCAAAAAGACAAAAATTAAATAGTACTTACTATCTGAAAACTTAAATTCTTTCTGAGAAAATATGCTAAATGTGTAGAAAATAAATGTAATGTCATTTTGGGGGGTAGGATACTAGCAGCTGTGAGAATAAAAAATAAATTCTAAATAAAGGGTAGGGGGTAAGAAAAGAGCTTATTGAACTAAGACTAGCTCCTGTAAATCATAGGATTGCTTTTCCTGGACTACATTGAATGCCAGTGTGACTTTCTTTTAGTCCTAATCCAACTTTAGGTGGCACTGAGAGGTTAGTAAAAACTCCAGCCAAGTCACCAAAATGAATTTAGCCCAAGGGGGGAGAAAAAATTTACAATATATATTCACACAAAACATTTCTTAGAGAATAGATGATAAGATGCACCTCCCTCCTTCTCTTCTGTCTCCTAGAGTACTTTAGTTTCCTTTCTATCCATGGTAAGAAATAGATCCCCCATATCTTCCACAATTTTGCAAAGACTAACACAAAGGACTTCAACTTTACTCTTTGCTATCCAAAAGATGATTAATTACTACTTACTGACTCCTACATATGGAAATCTCATATGGTCTCAAATATGGGAGATCTCACTTAAAACAGAGCTTACCTCATTGCAAGAGAGGTTTCAGGTCATGATATATGGGCAAGAACAAAGGACATCCCTCAGGATGATTAAGATATAATTCTGATCAGTCAAGGCTTGAACTTCTGTTTAAACGTCTATTCAGGAAACAGAGACACTCATGGAACACAGCACTTCAAATTTCCAGCTGTGAGTACTACAGAGGAAAGTTTAATTACTTCACACGCTGAATTGAGGGTTGGAGAGGAAAGTACTTCACCTATTATCCAATTTAAGACCTTTTAAAAGCTTTGAAGTCATTCTCCCAGACAGAAAATTGAGAGCATAGTGAATGTTTGCTTCAGTCAGTTGGTAAATATATTTATACCAGTCTCATCTCTTTTGTAGAAAGGATAATTGTGTTTTAATGGAAAGAGCACTGGAGGGGAAAAAAAGAACATTGACCTAGGAGGCATTAGGTAAGCATTTGGGTCTAAGATCAAAGAAACCCAGAACTGAAAGTTACCCTCAAGGCTATACAATACCTTGAGTACTGATTTATCATAATTTGCTTCATAACATTCCCCCAAAATGATCAAATAGAGCTTGATGACTTCTATGAAGTATTCCCCTTCATAGGGGAATGATCACTCAGTGTAGCCCTGTGAGGCCAAGCAGATCATGTCTAATGACTCTGCCGCTGACAATACTTGAAGGCTTCTCTCTTATTTCTCCAGGTCAAACCTCTCCCCCTATTCCCTAGTGTCTTCAACTGATGTGTGTGTGTATCAGTTGAACACACACACGTACAGCATGAATTTGAGGCCCATCAACAAGCTAATCATTCTCCTCTGGTGACTCTTCATTTATTGGTGTACTATCTGAAATTACCCAGACCTGACTGCACTGTTCCGGATGCATTCTGACAAGGATAAACCCGAATAGGATTATTACTTCTCTATTCCCCTACAGGAAGTGTTCTTAATCTGTGATCCCCAAGGGAAACATGGATAGATTTCAAGAGATAAGTTAACTTGGAAAGGAACAAAATACATCATGATTTTCACTAACCTAAATTGAAATGAAGCATTTCCTTCAGTTATTAAAAATATTATTCTAAGAAGGGATTCATAGCCTTCACCAAACTGTAAAAGGGACTCAACACAAAAAAAAAGGTTAAGAATTCCTGTTCTGTACTAAACACATTCTTAGTGCAGCCTGTGATCACACTGGCTGTCTTTATTACTATCAATATCATCCATCTGGGGGTGTGAGGCCACTAAACACCCCCCTTCTCCAAATGTTTTTTACTCTTAAAGCTATCCTTATTATATTTTATCTTTTTACATTCAGTAATTCTGCTTATACAACCATTACAAACTCAGGACTACTTCCCATGCTCTGATCACACATCACAATCAGGTTATGGGAGAGATCTTCATTGGGGAAAAAAATTATCATTTTCAATGTATTTATTTAACATGTAATGTTAATTACTGTACTATTTTCCTGACAGGTTGTTGTAATGCAAGATTTATAAAAATTTTAAAGCATTAGATGAATCTAAACTAATACTGCTACTTAACAAAATCCTCATATAATACTGATAATAGTATGTTACATGATTAAATAATATGTGATGTGATAATACAACACAACATGATATGATATAGTATGACATGAAATATGATTCAACATGAAATAATTATTAACACAATTGCTAAATAATATTAAATTATATGACCTTTTTTGTGATGAGAGGCCTTTAGTTATCTATTCATCTAGATGTTGAAAGAAGTTCTCCCCCTACCTGAACCTTTTCTTTCAAGAAACGAAAACATAAATCCCCTATTGTAAATGGCCAGAGCCATGTACATGAGATGATGCACTAGGCCTCAAAAGAGGATGAATCTTTCACCCCAGAGAAAACTATGAAAGACTGTTTTTCTGTCCCCAGAAGATCAGAGTGGTAACTAGGGATTTTTTGCACTTGGAACATGAGGAAAGCCTTCAACTCAAATGAGGTGAGGAATAGGTCACAACCTAACTTGAAGAAACAATTACCCATGCATGGGTCACCTATGTAAGACTATTCTAGGACAAAAGGTCATCCCAGCCATTATCTAGTGGTTTCCCTTTCTTTTGTGACCAGATCTTTAATTTCAATTGGATAGAGAGCTCTCAATGAGGAACTTCTACTAACTTGCTTCTCTGAAACCAATAATCTTCATTAATAACCTTCTTCAGCTCTAAGAGGTTAAATGACTTGTCCAGGATCACTCAAACTATATGTATCAGGGTTTGGATTTGAAAGTACTTCTTTCTTCCTCTCTGTCTAGAACTTTTTGCACCAGATCATGTTGGCTCTCCTCTACTTTTTCTATTTTAACTATTTATCATCTTACTTACTAGATGTTTATCTCTGTTATTTACTATCCTGATAAAGGACTATACATCCTATCAACAAATTTTCAGTTCAACTGCATTTCATTCTTGTCTGACTCTCCTTGATCCCATCTGGGGTTTTCTTGGCAAAGATACTAGAGTTGTCTGCCATTTCCTTCTCCAGCACATTTAAGAGATGAAGAAACTTAGGCAAACAGGATTACATGACTTGCCCAGGGAAATACAGCTAGTAAGTGTCCAAGGACAGATTTGAGTGGAAGATGAGTTTTCCTGACTCCAGTCCCAGCAATCTATCCACTGTACCACCTAGTCAGTAAATTCAGAACCCTCTATGGCATCTTGGTGGGAAGCACTTCTTGCTGCATGTTCCAGCCTAGATACAACTCCATTGAAGCAATGGACACGTTATTCATCAGATCTCTGATTTTAAAATCCCTTATACTCTTTCACAAATGGCTGTAAAGACTGTTAGAATATTTGTTTTGGATGAACTCATTAAAGACCTCAGGTAGTACTAGAGACTAAGCCTCTACAGAGCCTCCACTGGTAGCTTGAAGGCAGAGGCTCAGGCTGGTATCTTTGTTTCTAGATAAAGACAGTGAAAGGCATCCTTCACAGAGCCAAATTCACTCTTCTCTTCTGGATAAGGCTTTGTGGCAGTTTCCCAACTACCATTAATGGAGAATGATTTCAACAGTTATATGTGACTGGGCATTGTCACCAAATGAATAAAGCATGGATAGATAGGGTTTCAAAACACAGTCATTTGGATGGCACTTTAATTCACATTTGGTAGTTTGGGAGGCCCATAATCACTACTAAAACCAAATTCGCCTTTAGGGGTTTCCTCCCAATCACTTTTCCTCGGGAACTTTTGTCTTTTTAAGGAATGTGTAACATGATGTATTAATCCATCTCCAAACTCTCCAGTGGAGCTTGCTGCTATGGGACATTAGGGAGAAAAATGACATCAGGCATATTTAAATGCAGAAAAGGCATTTGGAGTTACGTGCTATTCCATTAAGTAGTTCTCATCAGTGATGATGGGATAAATGTAGCATGGTTCAGTGAATGAGATACAGAAAAGGTGAACGGAGATCTTTGCAATCCTTCCTTTTCAATGCTTTCCATCAGGACTCTTAATAAGTCTCTTAACTTTCATATCTCCATTTCTTCTGGTTCTAAATTACAGGAAATGGTTTGTGTTGACCTCAAGGATTTTTGGAATAAATACAGATATGTAACTAGATCAGATCTATAGACAGAGCACCAAGAATGCTGAAGAGAACATCACAAAAATGAAGATCCCCTTCCTCCAGATAGGATAGAACCATAGAATTAAACTACAATGGTTCAGTTCTGGAAGAGTCTTGAGAGATGATCTAGATAAAATCCCTTCATTTTATAAAAGAAGAAAATAGGGAAAGAGATATAATGACTTGCTTACCATTTACATACCAGCTTACAGAACTGGTTCTAGAAACAAATATTCATGATTTCTGTTACCATGGAAGTATGCCATAAAAGAAATTCCTGCATTGGATTGGACATTGGTGGATGGAAGTAGGAAGCCTGCTAAATATTTAAGGGCTATCATGTTATAACATACTTTAATTGGAAAAACCCAGAGTGTTTTGAAATGATCTGCCACTGATCAATAAATCACCATATTAGGCAACCGGGACTGATATCATTCATATACTTACCTCAGAGACTGTCAAAATTTTTCATTGTTTGGGTAACCTTTCAGCATTCTCTCCTCCAATGCTGTTTTAAAGCACACAGTACCAATCCAAGAAAGAAGATGGGAAGTAGGAATGTTTGTGCTGGAGAAAGGAGGACATAGTAGCTGACTTCAAATACTTGAATTATGTCACATCAAAGAGGGACTAGATTTGATCTGTTGGACCCCAGAGAGCAGAGCTGGGAGCAAGACATGGAAATTGCAAAAAGGTAAATTTTAATTCTATCTCAGGAAAAAATCCCAAACAATTAGAGCTATCCAAGAGTAGAACTGGTTATCTTAGAAAGTTATAGGCTCACCCTCATTTTGATCTTCAAGTACAGGTGGAGTGATGTAAGTTAGAATGTTACAAATAGAATTATTTGATGGGGTCCATGTTGGACTAGTAGACCATTGAGTTCCCATACAAATTTAAGGACTTTTGTTGAAGATATGCAACATTTATTTTCGAACTCTAAAAAAACAATATGCACCATATCCTGAACATTCCTTAGTAATACCATTCTGCCTGGTCACATGGTATGCTTTATTTTCACCAGATTCTAACCCAAAGGAAACATAATGGATGAATAGAAACCCTTCATGTATAATGTGTTGGAAAAAGCATTGTATTAGTAATCAGAAGATGATGTATTCAAGTCTCCCTACACCAAACTAGTCATGGGACTCCAGGAAAGTGTATTCATCTCCCTGTGCCTCAGTTTCCTTCTTAGTGAAACAAAAGGGTCCCTGACAGTTTTTAAAATTTTATGATTCCTTGGAAATAAAATTCTGGAAAAAATGAACCATATGATAGAGAGGAAAGAACAGAATGAAGGTCAAATAGAAAAGCTATAGGTCGATTTTATTAGATACTGAAAAACAAAAGCAAATTATACATAACAGAGACCTGCAATTTCATTTATTGTTTTTTGTTAAGTCATTTTCAATCATGTCTGACTCTGTGACCCCATTTGGGAATTTCTTGGCAAAGATACTGGAGCGGTTTGCCAATTCCTTCTCCAGCTCATTTTTCAGATGAGGAGATTGAAGCAAGCAGGGTTAAGTGCCTTCCCAGGGTCACACAACTAATAAAGTGTCTGAGGCTAGATTTTAATTCACAAAGATGAGTATCCCTGACTCTAGGTCCTGCACCCTATACACTGTACCATCTAACACTTTCATTACTATCCTCTTTTGTCCTGTTATACATATGCAAATGCTTTTTTATATTTAGCATTTATTAAATTTAATGTATTTTTTTAGAAATGATCAGATAGTTGGTCCTAAAAGTAGGCTTTCCTCCTACCCACAACATAAAAAGATGCCTAGTTGACAAGGAGAAAAGCAGCAGATTATAGTAGAAATAAAACTGGAGCATGAGTCAGGAGACCAGGGATTTAAGTATAAGTTTCAACTCCAATTCACAGTAACTTTGAATCAGTTAACAAGCATTTCTTATGCCATTACTATGTTCCAGGCAATGTGCGAAGTACTGGGAGCACAAAGAGAGGGAGGAGTTCCTATCCTCAATGAGTTTACGTACCTGTGATGAAGACTGTGCAAAGCCATTGGTCCATAAAAGATTTACTGAATGGACATGGAAGGTCATCTCACAGAGAAGGAACTACAGTGGGAGAGAGGAAAGAAGCACGAGAGAGTGGATTAGAAGGGATAAGACAGGAAAGAAGGATTAGGAAATATGCCTTTTAAACTCCTATTATTTGCCATGCACTATGCTAAACATTTGATCTCCATTTGGTCCTCACAACAACTCCGGTAGGTAGGTGCTATTATTCTCATTTTATAGTTGAGGAAACTAAGGCTAACTTACCCAGGGTAGCACAGCTATTGAATGTTTGAGGTTATATTTGAACTCAGGTTTTCCTGACTCCAAGCCCAGCATTCTATTCACCCTAACACTAGTTGTTTCATAGCAGAGAGAGTAGGGGAGATAATTCTTGAAGAAAATGGGGCTTGAATTCTATCTAAATTAATTGACCTATTCAGTGCCATTCCAATCAAACTATCAGATAACTATTTTCTAGAGCTAGAAAAATAGTATCAAAATTCATCTGGAAGAACAAAAGTTCCAGAACATCAAGGGAACTAATGAAAAGTAATGCTAGGGAAGGTGGCCTAGCTCTACCAGATCTCAAATTATAAAGCAGCAATTATCCAAACCACTTGGTACAGGTTAAGAAACAGAAGGACAGACCAGTGGAATAGGTTAGGTACTCAAGATACAGTAGTCAATGAATAAAGCAATCTACTGTTTAATAAACCCAAGAACCCCAGTTTCTGGAATATGAACTCACTTTTTGACAAAAATTTCTGGGAAAACTGGATAACAGTGTGGTGGAAACTAGTCATAGACCATACACAAGAGTAAAGTCCAAATAGGTACATGATCTAGGTATAAAGATTGATACTAAAAACAAATTAATGGAGCAAGGAATAGTGTATTTATCAGATTTATAGAGAAGGGAAGCATTTTTGACTAAACAAGAGATAGAAAACATTATGAAGTGCAAAATGGATGACTTTGATTATATTAAATTGAAAAGTTTTTGCACAATCAAACCCAATGCAACTAAAATTCGGAGGGATGTAGTATATTGGGGAAAAAAATTTATAGCTAATCATGGGGATAAAGGCCTCATTTCTAGAATATATAGAGAACTGAGTCAAATGTACAAGAATACAAGTCATTCCCCAATTGATAAATGGTCAAAGGATATGAACAAGCAGTTTTCAAAGGAAGACATTGAAAGTATCTATAGTCATATAAAAAATGCTCTAAATCACTATTGATTAGAGAAATGCAAATCAAAACAGTTCTGAGTTACCACAACACACCTATCAGATAGGCTAACATGACAAAATAGGAAGATGATAAATGCTGGAGAAGATGTGGGAGAGTTAGAACACTAATTCATTATTTGTGGATCTGCGAGCTGATTCAACCATTCTGGAGAGCAATTTGGAAGTATGCCCAAAGGGCTACAAAAATGTGTAAATCCTTTGACTCAGCAATACTGCTTCCAGGACTGTATCCTCAAAAGATTATAAAAATGGGAAAGGGTTCAACATGTATAAAAATATTTATAGCAGCTCTCTTTGTGGTGGCCAAGAACTGGAAATAGAGGGGAAGTCCATCAATTGGGGAATGGCTGAATAAATTGTGGTATATGAATATAAAGCAATGCTATTGTATTCTAAG
This sequence comes from Bettongia penicillata ogilbyi, assembly GCA_023548195.1. Taxonomy (NCBI): domain Eukaryota; kingdom Metazoa; phylum Chordata; class Mammalia; order Diprotodontia; family Potoroidae; genus Bettongia; species Bettongia penicillata. The sequence continues at coordinate 1,394,897 of JAJHZJ010000749.1, read as the reverse complement.
AAATTATGAACAGGAAGACTTCAGAGAGGCCTGGAAAGACTTACATGAACTGATACTGAGTGAAAAGGAGCAGAACCAGGAGAACTTCAGTACATAGCAACAACCACAGTATGTGAGGAGTTTTTCTGGTAGACTTAGTACTTCATTGCAATGGAAGGACTTAAATAATTCCCAATGGTCTCAAGGTAAAATGCGTTCCACATCCAGAGAAAGAACTATGGGATTCAATTGCTGAATGAAGCAGATCATTTTCTTTTGTATTATGTTTTGCTTGATTTTATGATTTCTCCCATTCATTTTAATTCCTCTATGCAACATGACTAAAATGAAAATGTATTTAATAGGAATATATGTGTAGAACATATATAAAACTGCATGCCATCTCAGGGAGGGAGTGGGGAGGTGGGGGGAAGGGAGGAGGAAGGGGAAAAAATCTAAGATATATGGAAGTGATTATAGAACACTGAAACAAAATAAAATAATAATAAAAAATAAAATTAAAATAAAAAAAGAAAATGGGGTTTGAGCTGATTCTTGAAGAAAGGCAGGAGTCAGAGGTAAGTATGCCATGTGTGGAAGACAGTGAAAGACATGGAATTGGCAGAAGTGTTTGGTATGCTGCATGGGCTAGTGTGGCTGGATTGTAGAATGCGTAGAGGAGACAAAAGTATTTTGTTGTTGCTCAGTTGTTTCAATCATGTCTAACTCTCCGTGGCCCCATTTTATTTTGGGTGAAGATATTAGAGTGGCTTACATTTCCTTTTCCAGTTCCTTTTACAGATGAGGAAACTGAGGCACACAGGGTTGAATGTATCCAGGTTTACACAGCTAGTAAGCATCTGAGATTTGAACTCAGGTCTTTCTGACTCCTCCAGGCCAGGTATTCTATTCATTATGCCACCTAGTACTAAAGTATAAGAATGAAAAGGTGAGAAGAAACCACACTGTGAAGGAATTTGAATAATAAAAATCTGTTAAAAAAAAAACAGCAACAGAGAATTTTGCATTTGATTCTCGGGGTAATAGGAAGCCACTTGTGTTCACTGAGTAAGGCGGGATCCACATGGATACACATGAAGTGTAATAATGTTAATAATTGCTAATATTTAATTAGCTCTTTAAAATTTGCAAAGTATCACCATTTCCTTTTTCATTTGACTTTCGTGACAACTCAGAAAATTAATAGATATTATTACCCCCATTTTTTAGAGGAGGAAACTAAAGCTGAGAGACTTAAGGACTTTCCCAGGGCCTCAAAGCTAGTAAGTGTCTAAGGTAGGATTTTAACTCAGGTCTATCCTGGCTCCAAGCCCATGATTTAGTCACTGCCACCTTTGTTGTTAGGAAAAGAATGCCTAGGCTAAGCGTGGGATGGATTGGAGTAGGAGACTTGGGCTAGGGAGACGAAGGGTGTCCTCCTTTATAAAATGGGGATAACATTGTCTGTTCTGTCTCTCTCATGGGAATCAAATCCTAATGGATATGAAAGTACCTCAGATAGTAAAAGAATACTAGATATTATAAGGCACCCAAGTCAACTAAGCCCTGGCATCAGCCTCAGTCAGCTTAGGATACTATGCTATATTAGTATCCCATGGAATGAGAACTGACTTAAATAAAAAGGAGGTCTGGATTCTGGAGAAAAGCTAGACCTTCCCAGCATCTCTTCATATTTAAGACTCATCCTATGAACTAATAAAAGAGTTCTAGATTTGGAGTCGGAGAACCTTGTTTGGGATGTTGGTCCTAGCATTTATTGGTGTACCTTTAGGCAAGTTGCTTCACTTAATATTTCTAGACCAGTTTCCTCACAAGTATATTCCCAACCACACTGCAGTCAGAAGTGGGAGGGGAAGCATCAAAGACCCAAATGATCAATTATCCTCACCTATAGATCTTAGATTAGGAGTGAAAAGTCTCTGATTTTCATTTGATAAAGTGAAAGGCTGCCAGACATGAAGTCTGAATTGATTGAGGGAATTTGTTATTTCCTTTCGGTCATCTATGAAAGTATTGTGTTAGCTGGAATTGGGGAGTCTCCGCAGTGTCAAGGGGGGAGTTCCCACACATGCTTCAGGAAAAAAGTTAGTACTAAGCTGGGGCAAAAATGGAAAATGTTAAGGATGGTCAGGTCAAAGTAGAAGATGTAGACAGAGGGGAAATCCTGAAAGAATCGTGTATTCTTTCCCCAATGCCCTTCCTCATACATACTTTCTATGATAATCTATTGTTTTGTTACTTATATGTTTCTAGTAAATTGATTATTTCCATGAACTACAAAGAGCCCAGAGGCTAATGTATGTGTGTGTGTGTGTGTGAAAGAGAGAGACAGACAGACAGACAGAAAGAGAGAGAGACAGAGAGACAGAGAGACAGAGACAGAGAGAGAGAGAGACAAAGAGAGAGAGAGAGAGAGAGAGAGATACATATATTCAGAGTGTGCACAACTCCAGCCCTACCTAAATTTTAGGTAACTCGAGGCTCAGTGATTGGGATTGAAAGTGCAACTTTTCACTTGGGATGAACTTTCTAAACCTCCAAAAAAGGAGTGGACCCTAAGGACCTTTAGGCCTATGATGTGGTCCCTACACTTAAAATGAGCTAATCATTATAACAATGCGTTGCAAGTGAAATGAGGGAATTAGATTTAGGTATGCTCTATAATTCCTGGCAGCTTTAAGTCTATATACTATTTCTTTGTCTTGGGGAGATTTTTAGAGAATTAAACAGAGAAAAAATTTAAACTAAGATGTGTTTCTTTCATGCGCAAGGTTTTCAGAAAGTTCCTAAGCTATTTTTCAACTTCCAAATTTTACAGAGTTTGGTTACAGATATGATAGAAACCTAGCAGGGGGTTTTCTTTCCTCCAGTGATATGGATTTCAAGTCTATGTGCCATAGGGGCACTGTTTACCTTTTTCCTTGAGGAAATCATTTTATATTTGTCACAATATCTGAAAAAGAAATCAATCATGTATAACTATGTAATTCAGCTGTCCAAAGGCTGAATATGTTTACTCGTAAATGCCATTTACTTATAGACTGTCTCGCCTATAGCAACAAGCCAAGTTATTCCTATTGCAAAGGGCACACAGCCTTTAATGAAGATCCAGTATTTGGCTGCATGCTTCAGATATCTCCCCAAGAGGAAGGCAGGGAAGAAAATGATAATATTTCATAACTCATATTTTAATATTGTCTCAATATTTACAATGTGCTCTTTTTGCAATCCCATGAGGTAAGGAAAACAAACGGTATTCTTCTCTCATACAGATCCTAGAAATATAAACCTAGAAATCTAGGAGTCATTCAAGGTAATCAATCCCAATTAACTTATTCTCTAGAAAGGATGACACTGAAGCCCATGAAGGTTAAATGACTCTCTCAAGGTCGCATAAACTGTCAACTCCAGGGAAGGAAACTGAGGCTCAGAAAAATTAGGTGACTTGTGTGGGATCATGTAGATAATATGGACTAGGATTAGAAATCCAATGAAGTTCTTTTGAGTGAATATTGTATAAATTATAGCAGAGCAGAAGAGGTTACATTGGCAGCGGTGATGGGAATAAGGGGTATCTGATCTATCTGAATAGTTTTTATAGCAGAGTTATACTTAGAGTATTGAGGAAATATATTGAAAAGTAGGATACAAACAGCTGGGGACCTGAAAGTGACAGAAACCCCGTACTCAGGGAATTTATATTTTAGGGAAGAGACATGCATCCAATGCTTATTTACGCTATCTATGATTACATTGTCAAAGGGAGTTCCCAGTGAACAGTTTCTTCTATTCCTTCTTTCTATTTCTTCCATTAAGACAAATCTGTTTTTTTCTTCATCTTTTAGTCACAGAGAATTGGTTAAGTGGGACCCTGAAAAGTGGGAACTTGACCACAGCCTCTGTGTGTCCAAGGCAGCACTTGAATTCAGGTCTTCTTTGTATTGACATCAGATAGCTTCTATTCCAGATTACTTTTAAGTTTTCTGTTTTGTTTTGTTTACAAGGATGGAGGGTAGTAAGTGGCACAGACTTTTGATTGCTCCTGGGTGGGACATTTCTAGTGAGAAAATCTCCTCTATTAATACAGACTGGCATCTGTCCTGCATCTTAAGAGACTCTTCAGGAAACACTGAGAGGTTAAATTTCTTGACCAGGGGTCTCACAGCCAATATGTGTCAGAAATGGGGCTCGAATCACGTTCTTTCTGCAAGCCAAGGATGGTTCTATCCACTGTAGCATACTACCTCTAAAATTCATTTGCCACCTTTGTTCAGGCAGATTATTTTAACTCATATTCTTATGCCCCAAATAGTAGATGCTTAATAAATGTGTGGTTACCAGATTAGAATAACTTGGTGGACACTTTCTTAAGCTTCTATCCTGGAGCATTCTTAAAGGCACCAATAGTGATTTATGCTTAAATATTGTCAGGGAAGATGGAAACGTCCCTGTATTTCTACCTCCCTTCATTCTAGTTTCCTGAAGGCTGCTGTGAAAAAAAAGAGAAATTTCAGCAAGATAAGACAAGCATCAGACTCCTAATGAAAATCACTGCAGTTGAATGTCTAGCCAATGCCACAGTCCCTGAAGGAAAGAACATTCCCATAATGCACTGAGCCAATTTGTGAAGCCCTGCTGAGCTGGGACAGAGACCCCTGAGGACAATCAGCTCTAGCCTGAATTATGAAGCCTGAATTAGTGAAATTGTATGTATTATATTGTCTTTACCTGACACATCAGCCACTGTCTGAAGGTCACTCCACTACAAAACAGTAGAATTTCTACCCTATTTCTTTTTTGCAGTAACCTTCCATCATGACTCCTTTCCTCAAGCCCACATATACCCCCTTTATTTCTACCTAGCCTTGTTCTCTTTTCACCAGGCCCTTTCAAAACTTTATATGGATTTGGCAATTTTTCACAATGTCAAGTAGACCAAACTGTAAATACCCAACTGAGAAACACAAAATATGTTTATAGGCCTTCTGATGCTATCTTGCCTAAACTATAAATATGAAATGCATTATGACATTCTCAGAAAACACTCCATCTCTGAAATCCAATTGGCAGCACAAATTTACTCCCCACAAGACAGCACCAAAACCCCCGCTTTACAGTTTTCAATCAAGCCTGGGCATGCAGGAACATCATGCCAACAAAAGTAGGGCATTATTAGGTCATATACCCTGGGCGACAATGGTATAAAATGATTATTTCTAAGATGTAAGGGGCTCAGCTGAGGAGTGCCAGAGCATCGTAAGCAGCTAAAATAGTGACCATTTGGGACTTCAATATTTCAGTAGTCTTGCTACTACCTAGCTTTTGTGGTTATTGTGGAAAGGCACTTGGAAGCCTGCGAAGATTTGAGTCACCAAAGGTGCTACAGCTTTTGGGGATGCAATCTCACCCTAACCAGTGATAAATGAAGCAAATTTTGAAAAGGATCATATCACTGGTCATTGCAGCTATCACCTACCTGAGAAAGGAGACTGAGGAAAGAACAGTGAATTTGAAATGACAAGGTCTGATTTCAAGCCTTGGCTCACTTACTAACTGTAAGAACCTGCCAGGTCACAAATTCCCTAGGCCACAATTTCTTCATCTGTAAAATGGGGTATTAAGAGGTACACTAAATCAGGGGTCCTAGGGTCCATAAACATGTATGTATATATGTGTGTGTGTATATATATGTATGTATTATGTGTGCATAATGATTTTAATATAATTGGTTTTCCTTTTTAACCCTATGAATCTTATTTTATCCATTTAAAGTCATTATTCAGAAAAAAGGTCCTTAGGCTTCACAAGATAGCCAAAGGCATCTGTAATCTACAAAAAGGTCAAGAACCCTTAGAACAAATAAAATCTGAGATTCTACCTAACTCTAGATCCTCCGATCTCCCTTACTGGAAGAAAGGAAGGAAGGAAGGAAGGAAGGGAAAGAAAAAAGGAAAGAAAGGAGGAAACCAAATTACTATTCATTTCTAATCATAGTCTTTAAGATGTTTTATCACAGAATGTCATAGACGGAAGGGATTTTAAGCTATCTGAACCATGAATACTCTCTACCACATTCCTGACAGTCAGTCATCCAGGATCCACTTGAAGATTTGCAGTGAAGGTAAATGGAAACTTTCCAAAGCGACCCATGACATGAGTACAATTTTAATTATTAGAAAATGTTTTCTAACATTAAGCTAAAATCTGCCTCACTGTTAAATTTCACTTATTGTTGCAAACTTTAAATAAATTCATGCCTTCAGGCCCTGAAAACATATAGTTCAGGCCACCGAAAGACACTGTAGATGTAATTTGGAAACCACTGCCAATAATCTTTGAAATCAAGGGGAAGAATGGAAAGGTACCAAAAAATTCCAAATAGAAAAATATTGTTATGAAAAAAGGTATACAAATATAAACTATAGTGTTGATTCATGGCAAAATTCTGGAAAAGATTATTTGAAAGAGAAAATGTGTGAGTACTTAGGGGACAAAAGAATGGTTATCACCAAATATTATTGGTTCATAAGTTATGCAGAAATATTTCTCCTTTCTCCTCCCCCCCACCAAAGGATTGCAAGATTACTAGGTCATGGGAGTGCTATAGACTTAACTTACATACGTTATTTGTGTCGTTTCTTATTACGTCCATATGGCCCAAATTAAGAAACATGAGCTTGGCAGTTAATTAGAGTTGCATCTTACGAAGCAATTGTACCAAAAAAAAAAAAAAAGTAAGCAATGAGTCTGAAGGAAAATCTCCAATGGTTTATAGAAGTCTGACCTTGCTCTACCCCTGATCAATCTTTCATCAACCCACTGATGAAATAATAACTCACTTTTATATAGTTCCTTAAAGTTTGTGAAATGCCTCCCTCTCAGTCTAGGGAGGGAGATATATAGTGCAAGGCAAGATGAAGCAATAAGTATTTTTAAGTGCTTTCTATTTTCAAGGCACCTTGCTGAGCACTGGAGATACAAATAAAAACAAAAAGGAAGACAATCTCTGTCTTCAAGTAGCTTACATTCTAATAGGGTAATAAAACAGAAGGTAGCTGAAAGGGGGTTGGAAAGAATGAAGTTACCTTCTCTTTGGTGCTGAAGTTCACAAAGTGAGAAGCAGAGCCAGTAAAAAGAAGGTTAACTGGTCAAGGCCCCTCTCTGAAATGGTGACCCCAAGAGGAACTCACCAAAGGGAGAAAGGATCTGGCATGGTAGATGGAAATTCCAGGGAAAGGAGGCCCCAAGGCATTGAGGGAAATCCCATAATAAAACTACAGCACTGACATGGTATTGAAGTTAGTAGTCAGAAGCCCAGTCTCATTTTACAGATAAACACATCTTTACCCAGTAAAACACAGCTAGTAAGTATCTGAGTGGGGAATGAACTCAGGTAACCTGAATCCAAGACAGCATAGATGGTAGTTTCATTAAATTTGCAAATGTCCAAAAGCCTGAATAAAATGAGGAGTCATCAAAGTTTACAATTGCTTAGAGATTTGTATATTTATAGGGAGTTAGGTGGCCTAGTGGATAGAGCATTGGACTTGGAGTCAGGAAGACCTGAATTCAAATAGGGCTTCAGAGCATTAACTGGCTGTGTAACACTAAACAAGTCACTCGATTTTTCTCAAGCTCAATTTCAACATTGAAAAAATGAGAATAATGATAGTTCTACTACCTCACAGGGTTGCTGTGAGGCTCAGATAACATAAACTGTGTATAAAGTGCTTGGCAAACCCCAAAGTCCCACTAGCCAGTGTCCCAAACGTCCTAGTGCCATTTTGGAATAGGACTAAGACTTTTGGGATGCCTTATCTAAGTCATTCTGAAGGCCTTACTTGGAAGTAGAAGTTGTTCTGTTCATCCTTCATTTTCAAAGAAGACCATGACATCAGAGAAATGATGACATGACTTGCACTTGACTTTGTTTTGAGGGAGGGAGGGCTGTGGAAGGTCACAACCTCACTATCTCCTCCTGAGTCATCTGGGTCCAGTGAGCAGATATGCATCAGGATGACTGGAGATGGCCCAGAATATCAGGGGTAGAGGAGGGAAAAGGTGGAAAGGGGCACATATGCCCAGCGGTAATATTATGGTTCAGCAATCTAAGTAAATACATTATTATTTTGGTCCACACAGTTCTGCTGAAGTCCAGGGTAACTACCCAAATGGAATTGACTACATCCTTTTCCCCTTCCCCTACATGGATAAACCTCTCTGTCAATCTCTACATCTTCTCTCCACCCCTACTCCAAATGACTATGGCTAAGTAATTCTCTTCAAATAGGTCACTTTCTTGGCTGGTTTTCTTCTAACCTTTCTGCTGGTTTTATCCTATTAACAACCTCCCATCACAAAACATTAATGTGGTTAGGTCTGATTTAATTTTTGCCAATACTCTACAAAATGCTTCAGCTTATTAGTGACTTTTATGTCATGTGGTTTTATCGAACTGTATACTAATAAGATGTGATCGAGTGGAAAATTGCCAGAGCTAGGATGCTGGGTGCGTTGCAGATGAGGGGTGATTGAGAGAGCTTTGGAAGGAGCATTTCCTCACTGAGTACTGGTCTCTCCAGCATAGAAAGGGGATGTATTATTTACAATTCAAATGTCAGATGATTAATTGACTTGTTCTTGCAGAACTGTCGAATACTCCTCCTCCTGCAAATCAGAGATGTTCTAGGGAAATAGTGGGAAGAGATTATAGTCCCATTGTCTATTCTGAAGCCTCATTTGTTACCTTTAAAAAAAGGTGGAAGGGGGAGAAAGGGTGTCAAATCATGGCAAAGATGGTGGTTTTATCTAAAATAAACTTATTAAATAAGACAGATTCTTTATTAACTACTCAGAAGCCAATGACTAAACAGCTTTTCTTCCCATTGAATACCAAGCAGAAATCAATGTACATTATACAGCCATGGCAGCTGAGATTGCAAAAGACCCAAGGACACTATAAAGACTGTGATTTACTGAAAATATTTCACTAGGGCAGCAATCGACAGATGGAGTGCAGTTTGTCTGCAGAATGAGGGCTGTATCTTGCTCATTTTCACATGTATTAAGAACGCAACTTGTGCAAACTCCCCAAATATAAGTCTCCTTGTTGCTAATCTATACTGGCCCCACTACAAAGGTGTGCTTGTGCATCTTTTAGAGCTCTGAGGAAGGGAGATCTATGAGAAGACTGTATGTATTACTAGGGAGTGGTGATCAATGTTGCCCAGATGTCCTACGGACCTTTATGAGATAAGAGCTGAGTGCAAGACTTGGAGTCAAGAAAAATCCAAGTTCAAATCCTACCTCAGATAGTTAGTAGTTATTACGTGACTCTCACATTCCATTTAAACTCTCTGGGCTTCAGTGTTCTCTCATGTAGAATGATGGAGGTGGAACTATAAGGTAACTTCCAACTCTAAATCTGCCATCTTATGATATCACTACATCCAATTCCCTGAAAACCAAAAGCTAAGCACTCTAACTCTAAAGTCATGAATTATGGAAGAAGAGGAGAAAGGTGGTGTCACCATATGTATGCAACCTCAGTGGTAGTCAGTGGCATAAGGCAGGTGTGAAGGGAAAGTCTAAATTTTTTTTGAATCTTGTACTATTAGACCCAAGACTGTCTTAAGGGATCAATAAATCAGAGCCATCTGTGTCCCTTCTCCTGTGGATGTTACTAGTTTAGCTCTGAAAGGACCTGGTGAAATACATTTACCCAGAGAGTGTGCAGGAGAGAAACAGAATTTCCAGAGATTTAACACAATGAAAACCCACCGAGGGCTTGTGATATGCTCTTCATACTCACAGTAACAGACAGGGCCTCCCCTCCCATCAGTTGACCAGGGTTTTTCATGGATGTCACCTTGTCCTCTTAATTTTTCACTTCAATCATGACAAGTTACACGTATACAGGAAAAAGGAAAGGGAAGGGAAGCAAAGGAAAGGGAAGGGAAAGGAAGGGAAGGAAAGGGGGAAGGGAAAAAAGGAAAGGAATAAAAAAATAGGAAAGAAGGAAGGAAGAAGAAGGAAAGAAGAAGGGAAGGAAGGAAGGAAGGAAGGAAGGAAGGAAGGAAGGAAGGAAGGAAGGAAGGAAGGAAGGAAGGAAGGAAGGAAGGAAGGAAGGAAGGAAGGAAGGAAGGAAGGAAGGAAGGAAGGATCTTTGACAGAGTGACTTATAGATGAGGACTTAGACTCTTGGAGATGGTAAGAACCTTTCACATGTTTCCACAATTATTAAATTTCAAGTCAAAATTGGAACTTTAGGTGTTCTCTTTACCAGACCAAAATCTGTCTGCCCCTACATCCATTCTTCCACTTTATTTTCACCCATCCACCCTCAGCCTAAATGTTGACCTCACTCATGCCCCCTCCTGCAATTTCTTCCATAATTCAGATATTCAGAGTCAGAGTTTCTGGTTCCTAGTTCCCAGGAAAATAGATATAGTGATACAATAGAGATTCCCAAATCTCTTCTTTACAGTTTATCTGCCCTATGCCCCATTTTTTCAAGCCACCTCTCTTTGAATTAAGGTAATCTGACAGATGAATATTTGCTCATGGTATCATGTGTTTTACTTGTTTGTGTTCCAGCAACCGAGCAAACATTTTAGGAGATCCTAAACAGTTTAGCAGGTACATTGTGCTAGTTACTAAGGAACATAAAAAGTGAGGTCTCTGCCCTCCTCAAGCTCACATTCTAATAGGGAGAATATGACAAATACATAAATCACCATAATGTACAATGCAGTATAATAAATGTGTAAAAGAAATAAAAAGTGCTATCTATGTGAGGAATAACCAGGAAGGTTGTTACGCAGAGTGACCATCAAAAGGCTTACCAAAGGAGGTGTCAGGAGAATTGAGCTTTAAGAAATAGGTAAGAATTCAACAGGTGGCAGGAGGGAGGGCATACAGAGAGTCACAAAAATCTCAAAACTCGAAGAGGTCTCAGAGATCATTTAATCAAATCAAGATCAAGAATTCCTAAACCACCACCATAAGTCCCAGTCTCACTTGAAGACCGCCAGTGAAACAGAGCAAACTCACAAGTTTCCAAAGTAGCCTACCCCATTTTGGTCAGCTTAAAGTGTTAGGACTTTAGGAATAGAATAGAAATAGGAATAGAATGCAAACTGCATTGTCTCGACTGTACTTCCTTTTAAACAAGATGTCTGGCAGTCAGGTGGAAAGACGATTGGACCTGATTTCACAGTGATATAGTTCAAATCTAGCCTCAGACACTTACAACCTGAGTGATCCTGGACAAGAAACCTAGCTTCTTTCAGCCTCAGTTTCTTCACCTGTAAAATGGGGATAATAAAAAGTATCTCAGAGTCTTTGTGAGGATAAAATAAGATAATGTATATAAAGTACTTTACAAGCCTTTAGGTGCTATATACATGCTAACTACTCCCGTTATTCATTCAATAAGCATTTCTTAAGCTCTCACCTAGACAGCATATCATGTGAGACCAGCTGGATAATGGTGATATAAAGACAAAAATGAAACTGCTTCTGACTTTGAGAAGCTTATAAGAAGCAGGAGGTCTTTTTTAGAGTGAATTGATATTTTGATGCTAAAAGAAATTAAAAAGCCTATATCCCCACACCTTGTATAGAATGATTGGATCTAGGGGAAAAAAGCATTAGTTTTGGGGGTAGAAACCGAGGTTCAAATCTCAGCTCTGTAACTTGCTTCCTGTGTGATCTTAGAGAAGTCACTTTTCCTTCTCAGAGTTCAGTCTCCCCATCACTGAAATGAAAGGGTTGGGTGCAATGACTTCAAAGGCCTCTCGCAGCTCTTATTCTATGATGTAAATTTAACTACATGGTCAGACATCTTTCTGGTTTCATATGATTTGGTTATACTTGCCTGCTCCTATTTCTATCCGTAGGAAAGACAGATTAGTAGAACTAACCATAACTGCAGTGATTTAATACAACATTCAGCTAGTCATATGTGGAACCATATGTGGAACCATTGGTTACAGCAAATGGAGAAACTGTGAATTCTGTGGAAAGTTCATTTACCTTGGCAGTGTACTTTCTAGGGATGTCCACAGAGATGGTGAAATTGACTCATACATTGCCAGGGCTAGCTTAGATTTTGGTAGGCTGTGAAAGTAAGCATGGGAGGGAAGAGATATTAGGTTGTATCCAAACTGAAGGTCTACAGAGTTATTGTGCTGACCTCATTGTTATATGCTTGTAAAAGCATGTCAAAAAACTGAACTGCTTCCATTTGAATTGTCTTAGGAAGATTCTGAAGATTACCTGGCAAGACAAGGAATCAGCCACTGAGGTCCTCTCTAGCTGAACTGCTAAAAATTCAAATTCTTCTTCAGAGAGCCCAATTCTGACTGGCTGTTCACATAGCCCAAATGTCAAATGTACATTTTCCTAAAAACTATTTTGCAGAGAACTCATACAAGGCAAGTGCTCACATGATGGTCAGAAGAAGCAGTACGAGGATACTCTCAATGTTTCTCTGAAGAATGTTAGCATTGATTTTGAGACTCAGGAAATACTGGCATAGGACTGCCTCACATGGCATTCACACATTAAAGAAGGATGCTCTAAATCACTACTGATTAGATAAATGCAAATTTAAAAAACTCTGAGGTACCACCTCACACCTATCAGATTAGTTAATATGGCAGAAAAGGAAAATGACAAATGTTGGCGGGGATGTGGGAAAATTGGGACAGTAAAGCACTTTTGGTACTCTGAACTGATTCAACCATTCTGGAGAACAATTTGGAATTATGACCAAAGGGGTATAAAACCTGGAATACTTTTTGACCCAACAATAGGGTCTACTACTAGGTCTTCATCTCAAGAGATTTTAAAAAGGGGAAGGGGATATAGAAAAAATATATTTATAGCAGTTCTTCTTGTGGTTACAAAGAATTGGAAATTGAGGGGATGCCCATCGGTTGAGGAACAGCTGAACAAATTCTGGTATATGATTGTGATGGAATATTGTTGTGCTATAAGAAATAATGAAGATGCTTTCAGAAAAATCTAGAAAAACTTATATAAACTGATACAAAGTGAAGTGAGCAAAACCAGGAGAACATCATACATAGTAATAGCAATATTGTAAGATGATCAACTATGAATTACTTAGCTATTCTCATCAATGCCATGATCCAAGAAAATCCTAAAAGACATGATAAAAAAATTCTATCCATCTCCAGAGAAAGAACTGAGATAGTCTAAATGTAGACTGAAGTATACTTTTTAATTTTAGCTTTATTTTTCTTGGAGGGTTTTATTTTGGTCTATGCTTTCTTTCACAATGTAGCTAATATGCAAATACATTTTACATGATTGCACATGTATAACCTAAATAAAATTGCTTGTCTTCTTAATGAGAGGGGGAGGTAGGAGAGAATTTGGAATGTAGAATTTTTAAAAATGAATGTTTCAATGTTTTGCATGTAATTAAAAATATATTTTTAAAAGAAGAACCACTCTTGGATCTTGATATTATCATTATCCCCATGTTACAGAGGTGGAAATTGAGAAATAGAAGTTACGTGACTCGTCCAATATCACACAACTAGTGCCTAAGGCTACATTTTCTTGACTCCAGGTTCAGCACTGTATTCTCTGCACTACCTAACTGAATCATCACGAGTAGATCAATGAGCATTTTTAATCAACTACTATGTGCCTAGCACTATGCTTAGCATGGAGAAGCTGGACACTTGATGAATTCTTTGGCCATCAGAACCCATAAAACTGGAATTGATTAAATCACAATCCTTACCCTAATGCAGCTATGGCAAAGAGATCATATGGAAATGGGATGGTGACTGAGTCTCAAAACCACTTATAGTCTAGTAGGAGGGTGTGACATACATATACATATATTTGTAGAACTATCATATTTATGGAATGTTTGGGTGAAAAAGTAATATAGGAAGAAAAGCTATGGTAAGCTGTGATCTGTGTTGCCAAAAGGAATATGTGCATCAGAGAAATGCAATACGGTATTGAAAAACAACCTAACAGAGGTACAGAAGGGTAAGGAAGGCCATTATTAACTAACTAGGCTGAAGAAAGTGAAGAAAAGGAACCAGAGAAGGCTAAGTATGAGATGTCATTTCCCTCATCATCATTATCTTTTAATATCTAATTCAATGAACAATCTGTTCTGACCCACTGACTGGAGATAATTAGGTTGGACATAAGAGACAGGGAGCATTCTTTTCCTTTCCTTTTTAAATTGATTTTTCTTATATCTTGTGTTTTATACATCACCTAGATTTTTCCCTAAAACTCTCCTAGAAGCCATCATTAAACACAAAAGATTTTTGTTAAGTATTCTTTTTTTTTTCAATAAATGTAGATTATAAACAATAATGAGGTGAACTTTCCAGCAAAATGGCAATGATTTTTTCCTCCTTTTTTGTATTTCTCTAATAGTCCTGTGTACTTTGTGGGGGGGAAATCTCTTTTTCTCTTCCTATTAACACATTTCCCCACTTGATCTTAGTTTCCCAGTATGGGCTTCTCTAATCTATAGAGGCTTGGCAAAAGAGGTCATGGAGAGAGAGAATTATATGGTGGAAAGAGAAATTAAACTGTTTTGAGAAAAAAAAAGATATTTCAGGTGCATCAATTTCAAAGCCCTTGCTATTATAAATAACCTATTTTCTCACCACTGGACAGTGACACAGTTTCTGTGAATTTCCCCAAATTGAGTGATTTCATTCTGGAGTCATAAGGTTTGCAAGATCTAATGCAGAAGCAGTAGACCTGTAGCACTGTAAAGGAACACTCTAAGTACAGAATTACCAGATGCCTCATTATACTCTTAGAGTGACATTCCTAGTAATGGCAACTATCAACACCAACTCTTTCCTAGGAAGAGCCATGGAATTGAAAAGGCCTGTCATTCATTGTTTTGCATTCTGGCCTCTGCCCCCTCACCCTCTTTTTTTTTTTCTGCTGAAAACACGCTGGTCCTATGGCCATGTTTTTGTGGCTATAAAATCTTTTCCTCTGCAATTCATTTCAAGCACCAGCTGCATTTTTATGTGCTTTTCCAAGGATGTATACAGGTAAGTAGATAGTTAGAATGGACAAGAAAATGTAATTTTTAGTGAAGGAAATGATTAGAAACACACACACACACACACACACACACACACACACGCTATAGATCTTGGTAAACAGGAAATTACATAGGAACAGACCAGTCATAAAATCTTACCAAACCACCTTCTTATGGGGGTGAGGAAGCTATGGCCATCTATATAAGTCTTTTCTCGTTCTTTTCTTTTTTTTTTTTGGTGAGGCAACTGGGGTTAAGTTACTTGCCTAGCTTCACACAACTGGTTAAGTGTCAAGAGTGAGGTCAGATTTGAACTCATGCTCTCCTGACTCTAGGGCTGATGCCCTATCCATTGCACCACCTAGCTGCCCCTGTATGTCTTAAAAGGTTAACTTTCAATTAGATGTGATCACTTACCTATAATTGCCTTATAATATATATCATAAGATAATATATGCAAAAAACTATACATATATACATAATAAACATATATGCAAATACACATAAATAAAATATACACATTTTATATATACAGATAGAAATAGGTGAAAGAGGAGGGAGGCAATTTCTTTGAAGGGGCACTAGGTACCAAAAAGATACAGGAAAATTCTCACGTGGGGGCACTTGAGCATAGTCATGAAGGAACCTAGGAATCTAAGGAGGAGGTGATGAGGAGGAAATACATTTCAGGCACAGAGAAAAACTGGTGCAAAGGTATACAGATGGGAGATAAGAGATTCTTTGTGAGGAACAGTACACAGGCTAGTTTGGGTGAAATGTAAAGAATAAGAGAGAAAGATGCTCTGAGGCTTGTGGCTGCCTATAAAGCATTTGGAAGGCAAAACACCAAGGTTTACATTTCATCCAAGAGGCCATAGGGAGCCAGTGAAGTTTGCATAGAGGAGAGCTAGGATCATATCATTAAAAGCTTTGAGAAAATCACTGTATGAAATAAGGCTTGGAATGGAGAAGGAAACTTAGAAGCAAATAATAGTAGTATTATCATCATCCTTCATGGCACAACTGAAACTTGCAGAAACATATCACACAGTGACGATGGCAACTACCATGACAATGATGACAATTCATGCGAATATTGCACAAGAAAATGACTCAATAGCCAGAAATTCCTTAAGAATTAATAGAAAGTGCAATTCTCTCCTCCCAGTGTTTTTAAGCCTGTGGTCTTACAGCATCCTGCTCATAAGAAAGGCCTCAATTGCACCTGTTACAATAGAAACTGTTGGTTTGTTAGACTGGAAAAGTATATTTAGAAAAGGGAACAAAATTTCTTTCTTGAATATCTCCAGTTTTCTGCTCTTCTGCCTGTAGAGAAAGATTGCTATTAGGGGGCCAAACAGATAAAGCTTTCACAAAACACTGCATTCAAAAAGAGACATTGATTAGTGCTCTGGGTTCTTTTCTTTCTTATGTCTGAATCTTCTGACCTGGGGATAACAAGGTTTTAAGACTCTGTTGGAAATGCACCTTATAGAAAATAGCAGAGAATAGTTACTGACTAGCTAAAGTATGTCTTTTATCAGTTTGGTAAAAACAAGAAACTGGAGGTTTTATACAACCTGGGAGTGGGGCGAAGTCAGTCCAAGGGATACTTCTTCAGGAAAGGGAGAAAAGGAGAGAGGGAGAGAGAGAGGGGAGAGGGGAAAAGAAAAGGGAGAGGAAGGGAGAGAAGGAGAAAGAAAAAGGAGGAGATGGGGAGGAGGAAAAAAGGGAGGAGAGAAGAGGGAGGAAAAGAGAGAGGAAGAGGAAATTGAGGGAAGGAAGGAGAGAGTGGGAGGAAAAGAGAGGTGGGAAAAAAGGAGGTGATGGGGAGGGGGAATGAGGGAGAGGGACAGAAGGGAAAGGGAGAAGGAGATGTAAAGGAGGAGAGTCAATATCCACTATAAGCATCTTTAGAAATGGGTATGTATAGCATTAACCGTGCAATCAGGACAGACAGTAGAATATGATTTATGTGTACTAACACCCCTTAACTTAAAAAAAATACCATGCAACCTACTCAGTTGAAGTCTAAAATTTTTCCATTTGAAAGTTAGTATGACATAGTAGACGGAGAGGCTGCCTCAGGGTCAGAGAGGTGCAGTTTCAAGCCCATCTATGACAAATACTGTCCTGATGAAATTGATGACTGCCCTTGGAACTTTTGGAGACTTTAAGTTGCCAAGAAGGTGCCATCTTGCATTGACAGGGAGAGTTTCCTTAACCAGAAGTCTTTGATACCAATGAAATCACAGATGCATCTCTATCCCTGTCTTAGAAATTTACTACCTTGGCTTTAGTATTTAATTAATCAATCCATAAACATTTCTTCCTTTATCAATCATTCAGCACATATTTATTTAGGACCTAAGTGTCAGCACCTAAGGGCAGGTGAAGTGAATTAGAGTGTAGATGTCAGGGAAGACCTGAGTTCAAATACAACCTCAGACATTTACTAGTTGTATTACCCTGGGCAAGTCATTTAATCCTGTTTGCCTCAGTTTCCTCATCTGGAGAAGGAAATGATTACCAACCACTTTAGTATCTTCACCAAGAAAACCTCAAATGGGGTCACAAAGAGTTGGACATGACTTAAAAAAAAAAAAAAAAAAAAGACTGAGCAAAACCAGAACTCAGACACTGGGTTAAGCCCTTGGGATTTGAATATAGTATCATGGAAATACTGGGGCAAGGCCCCAGGTGAAGTTTAAGCAGCTTTTATTCAACTGAATTTGGCCACTGTCAAAATGCAAATATACGTTATAGAGAGAATGTGCTAAACCACTGATTCTTTATCATTCAAGGTAGCTTACGAGGCACAGGGACTCTGTCCCACAGTGCTTATGCTTAGAGTTTGAGCCTTTGTGTATTGTGACCTCTGGTTCTTTCACCTAGAAGAAAGAGTGCTGTAACTTACCTGGGGCTGAGCTGGCTGATGTGCCAAAGCCTGGGCCAGATAAAGGCTTTCTGAGTTTCCCCAGAGTTACCTTGGAATTACTGTGGTGGGGAGGGGTGGTCTGGCCATAGAAGGTCTCCTTTCCTGAGCACAGGCAGGCTCAGTGACTGGTGAACTAGTGTTTGCACTAATGTCTTTCCTATTCCCCTGCCTGTGCTAAGGCATGCCTGGGGTCCTGTTGTTGATGATTGTTGCCCTCACCCCCTTGGGATTCAGTATTTCCTCCCAGTTCGCTGGGTGGGTCTGTCTGGGACAGCTCTGGTCCTGCATTGGTCCCCCTTCAGCCACAACAAGAGGGAACCCCCTCACCTTTGCAATTTTCCTAGCCTCACAGGCTAAGAGATTACTTACCCCTCTGGCTGATCCCGCTGTTCCAGGATTTTTCCTGGAGAAATATTTTATGGGTCTTTCAAGGACAACAAGGGGAGTGGTAGATTATTTACTGATCACTCTGCCATCTTGGCTCCCAAAAGTTCAAATAGGTGACTTACAGACATTTAATCTGCGAGTTGATAGTCTCAGGAGCAACTGCTGCAGTTACCTGGGGCTCCGTGGCTCTCTCTCACTCTCTTCCACAGGACTCCCATCCTGGGCTGATATGCCCAAGATTCCACAGTGCAGCCGCTGCCTCAGACTACCCAGCGCTTCCTACTCGGCCCTGCCATGGTGAGGACTGAGCTGGCACAGCCTGTGTGCTGTGCACTCCTCCAGCCCCATGCAACAGATCCTGCCTGTCAACCTTCCAGTCTGTCCTGGGTTGGAAATCTGCCACAATCTGTCTTCTATTGAATTCTGCCCCTCCAAAATCCATTCAGATTCTCTTTTTAGACATATCTGAAGGAGTATGTCTTAGAGCTTAGGTGAGTAGTTGCTCTCAGTCCTCCATCCTGGCTCTGCTTCCCATTCTAAGTAGCTTATGGAAAGAGCATTTCAACTGAGGGGAAGTTGGATAGAGCATAAGAACATGAGGTCACCTAAGAGTACACCTAAGAAAGGTCGAGATAGCCTTCCACTGAAGAAGGAAAAAGAAATACAATAGGGAAGCCAAGTTTTGGGTAGCGAAACTTCTCTGGATACATAGTTTTGCCAAGAATTCATATGTGCACATGAGAAAAGAGACTAGAAATGAAAGGCTAAATGGAATAAAAGGAATTGATCCAGGAGAAAGAGACACAGTGCTCCTCCCTGACTCGCCCAATTTTTCCCTCTTGCCATGAGGCAACTGGTGGCACAGTTGACAGAGCGCCAGGAAGCCTGGATTCAGGAAGACCTGAATTCAAAATTGACCTTAGATACTAACTAGTTTGTGACCCTGGACAAGAGACTCAGTTTGCCTGTTTCCTAAAGAGCAAAATGGGTATCTATCTTGCATAGCTGTTATGAGGATCAAATGGATAATATTTATCAAAAGCTGTCAGCAGAGTGCCTGGTATATATTGGGTACCATATAAATGCACATTCTTTCCCTCTTTCTAATTCCAAGGTCCACTCCATTCCTAAATCATTCTCTCTAGCTGCTTATTGCAGTCATTTATCTCTATCTAGGACATCCTCTCTCCTTTCTCAAGGAGCTCAGTACCTAACTTAAAATCTTTCAAACCTCTGACTTCATACTTGAAGACTTCAACATACATGGCAATGATCCCACAAAGAACCAGTATCATAAACCAGCTCATAAACCTCTTCTATTTCCATGACCCAATGCTTCACCTCAGTTACTCAAGTCATTATCCAGATTTCATAGTCCCTCATACCAATATAACCTTTATCATTCCTAATTATGAAACTTTTGTCTCTGATTATAACCTATAATCTCTCTCCCTTGGTTCACATATTCTCACTTTCCATCTTCATTATAACCTACAGTTGCTCTATCATTTCTTATTTTTTCAGTCTATCACTCTTGGTCTGGTCAATTAATTTTAATCCTCTACTTAAACAGTTCAATTACACACTGTCCTTTACCCTCTGAACCTTTGTCCTATTGCCAATCAGCTCTTGTCATAGCCCAACCTTGGGCTAGCTGTACCATCAACCTCCTCCGCTCCAAATTGTATACTGTTGGATATAATTAAAAAGCTGGTAACTCTGGGTACACTAAAGGTTGGTATCATTCTTTTTGAATATATATATATATATATATATATATATATATATATATATATATATATAATTTGTATATTTTTCAGTTTTCAACATTGACTTCCACAAGAATTTGAATTCCAAATTTTCTCTCCATATCTCCCACCCCACACCACAGGACAGCATGCACCCCATCCACCGCTTCCTCCAGTCTGTCCTCCCTTCCATCATCCCCCCTTTTTCAATTCCCCTCCCCTCTACTTTCCTGTAGGTCAAAAATTATTTCTATACTCCATTTCCTGTACATCTTAGTTCCTAGTTGCATGCAAAGACAATTTTTAACATTCATTTTTAAAGCTTTGAGTTCCTTATTTTCTCCCTCCCACCCACCCTCATTGAGAAAGCAAGAAATTAGATATAGATTATATATGTGTAGCCATGAAAAACACTTCTGTAAGACTTTTCTGTGATTTTGCACCCTGAGGTCTGCTCCAGTCCAGTCTGTGCTGGCAGCAGCCCATGCTAGGCTGCTCTCTGCTCCTAGCCCAGCCCGAGAGACCTTTCCTGTTGGCCTTCCAGGCTGTCTTGGACTGGAAATCTGTTTCACTGTGTCATTTTGCGACTTCTGGTATTCTAGAATTTGTTCAGAGTCATATTTTACAGGTATTTTAAGGGCTTTGTGGGGAGAGCTTCAGCAGGCCTATGCTGCAACTCCACCATCTTGGTTCTGCCCCTAGATTTGCATCATTCTATCTAGAACAAACTCTAACTGCAACCACCATGACTCATCAGCCTCTCTTCCTTTAAAGGATCTTTTTTGTTATTTTCTCTTGATTAACTTTCTCTCCTACTCCTACATCAGATCTTCCAAACCTTCTCTACTTCTTTAAGCCACCTAAACCAAATCCATATCCTTCATTCAGCAAATCTCATCTCCTAACTGACTGAGAAGTTTTAATATATCCAGTTTCAAGCCCTATCATCACCCCTACTCCATATCACACCCTCTGAATCACCCTCCCACCCATTCTTTCATCTTTTCTCTGCTAACTGAGGGTATGATCACTCTTTCCAAGGCTAACTAGTTTAATGATGATCTTAATCATCTCCTCTTCCTTGTGCCTTGAGCTTGCCTGTGTCTCAATTTCTTTCCTTTCTTTCTTTGTCTCTTTCTTCTTTTTTTGAGGCAATCAGGGTTAAGTGATTTGCCCTGGGTCATACAGCTAGTCTCAGGCTGGATTTGAACACAGGTAGTGCTGACTCCAAAGCCAGTGCTCCATCCAGGCACTGAGCTGCCTGTCTTTCAATTTCCATCTCACTCAATCTTCTGGCTCCTTTATTTCTACCTACAACATGTTCCCAAATCTCCACCATCCTTACAACCAAAGAAAAGTTTCATGTGACTGTATTATCCACTCAATCATCTCTCATCTATTTTTCTTAGCTAAACCTTAAAAAAAAGCCCTTGATACTCATTATAGCTATTTTTTCGTGCCTCACTCAATTCTCAACCCTTTTCAAACATGGATTCTAATCCCACCTTCGTCAGAAGCTAGTTTGGAAGATTACCCTTTGCTAGTTAAATGCAAAGGGCTTCACTTATTCTGTTTTCTCTTTGATCTCCCTGACTTTGACAATGAACAACCCCTCTTCCTAAATACTGTCTCCCACTTTGGCTTCCACTGCATTGCTGTCTTGCGACTCTCCTTATCTTCCAATTCCTTCTCAGTTCTGTGGGAACTAACTTCCTAACTACATGTGTTCCCCAAGTATCTGTGCTGGGTCCTCCTTTCTGACTGATATCTTTTCTTATTGATTTGATTGATTCCCATGGTGTCACGTACCATCTCTATGCAAATTCCTCCCAAATCCATATATTTAGCCCCAGTTTTCTACCTAAATGGCAGTTGCACATTGCCAAATGCCTGCTTTATTTCTCCAGCTGGATGATCCACTAGAATTTCCCACTCAACATATCCAAAAATGAGTTTATTTCACTCTTGCCCCTTCCAAAGAAAGCACAAATTGCTTCTTCAAATCAAACTATTTAGAGAATATCACCCTCCTTCCAGTTGCCAAGCCCAGATTTGGAATCTCAGAATTAACCTTGTTTCTTCATATTCAAAGAGCTGCCCAGTTTTATCAATTCTACCTCGACAACATTTCCATTATTTCTTAGAGCAGGATACTATTCTATTAATATGCTGTAATTTATAACCCAAAAGGTTTTGTGGAAGAGGCGACCTTTGATCTGAGCTTTGAAAGATAAAGATGATCGCAATACATCAAGTAATCGCAGCCAGAGAGAATAGCATGAACAAAAGTATAAGTTGAGAATGAATGGGATGTATAAAAGAGACGGAAAGAAATTTAGACTTAAGTGTGGAGGAGTGCACGATAGTAAGGGAGAAGAGTAGTGGGAGATAAGATCAGATCCCTGTGGCATGACATTTCTTATCTGCTTCTTGGTTCAGTAGGAGGTACTAGATAATGTGAGGGCAGGTAGGTGGTGTGGTAGATAGAGTGCCAGATCTGGAGTCAGGACAATTACTCTTTCTGGGTTCAAATCTGGCCTCAGATACTTACTAGTTGTGTGACCCTGAGTAAGTCATTTAACCCAGTTTGTCTCCATTTCCTCATCTGCAAACAGAGTTGAAGAAGGAAATGGCAAAATGCTTTGGTATGTTTGCTATGAAAATTCTAAATAGGGTCACAAAGACTCAGACGCAACTGAAATGACTGAAATGACAAATGAGATCATGCCAATTGTCAGGATTATTCATAAGGAGCTTGGGGAAGTTGAAGTAAAAGGTACATAAGAAAAGAACTGAGTAAGCCAAGGTCCAACAAGGGGAAGGTGGAGGGAGGATTTACCGAAAATAACATAGTGAAGTAGTTAGTCCTGTAAGATTTCTTAAATATGTTTTTTTTCTACCTTCCTGAGTATCTTAAAGAACTCTCTATAGATTCATTTATTTAAGACTAATACATGATGTGTTTTCAATCCATGGTTCTCCTTAAACTAGAATGCAATGAAATTTCAGCAGAAAACTTTAAATCTGACCACTTCTTTATTCTGTTAAAAGTCAACCCTGAAAACTTCAGAATTCTGGTCAATATAACAATCAATCACAACATCTGAAGAGTTATGATAAAGGACAACTCCCGCCTCTTGACAGAGAGGAGGCAGACCAGAAAGTACAGAATGAGATATATGTTTTTAGTCATATTTTGACATGTCCAATTCACTTCTTGATGATGCTTATTTAATACAACAGAGAACTTCCATAGAGGGGCTGTTATTGAGTAGAGAGGTATATAAAAAAATGGTCAATAAAAAATTACAAATACACGGAAGAAAAAATTTGGAAAAGGATACGAATGTAACTCATTGTCATATTAAATTGACTATTTTTAAAGTCTACATAAGAGAAATTCAAGGTTTAATATTCAATTCTCTTTTCTATTCTTTGTTTATAGAAGTATTCTTATGCACTGAAAAATTCACAATGAGGCAGTCTTCCATTTTTCCTAGTTCAGAGAGCCTTTCCTGCTATAAGCCTTCCTTTTTCAGCATCTTATTTTGCCTCTTTTTTATACTTATCCTATTTCTCATTATAAATTTCACAAGGATAGTCTGTAGCTTTTAATATTTTTTGCATAGTGTACCACTGTGATCACAATTTGTTTTTAATTTGATAGCTCACTAATTGTATTGATCTTTTTCAGAACACAAGATAGCCCTTTGTTCAAAGGAAACACAAGAAATAAAAATAGTGATAAGGAATTATATATTTTCTTTCAAAAAGACTGTCTAGAAAAGACTAAATACATATAAAAATTTAAATAGAATTTCCTGTTTATAGTAATTATATAGGTAGATAATCTACATAAAAACTTAATTTTATATCTTTAAAATAACCTTGTTAGAAGTAATGACAGATGTTATAATAGACTACCGTGACTGTATCATCTGCTCAAATTTGAAGCATATGATGTTTGCTCTCTTTGTGTATTCATTTATATAATAAATTCTTGTGCATATTTGAACTTTCAATAGATATCATTTTTTTGAAATAACCCATGTCAAATCTTGGTGTCTGTAATAGGTGGGATTTTTTTCTTACTGTATTCCATATGTCTTTCTATAATGTCATAAATGTAAGAAAATCCCAGCTATTGTTTAGAGGCATGGAGAGATTTGAAGGTACAGAATGAGCCTAAATGTCAATACGGGGTATTTTTTCCAGTTCCCAAGAAGGAACTCTCTGTGTATACATGTGTTTAATCATATACTTCATTTATATGTGAATGTATGTGTACATGAATGTGTTGTTCGTTCTTTGTTTTTTGAAAAGGACAAATGACATCACAAGGTGATGTCTGAACTCTCAAGTGAATTGGATTTAATTGAGGCAGAGCTGCACAATAACATCAACCTCAGTCTCCTTCCAGGGTCATCAAAGTCCAGTGGCAAGACAAAGTGGATGACCTTGGCATCTTCTATGTCTGACCAAACTCTAAGCTCTCTACAACACTTGGTTCAGCCCCCTTCATGGACATTGGAACAAATTGTTCTTATCTATTCATTTTGCTGGGGCAAGTCTTCATATGCCTGGAATAGACATTCTCCTATCTAACCCATGGGTTTGATACCTGTCGATTACCCTCAGCTTGGTTTAGCCTGTCTGCCATGACAGTTTTAGTGGGGTGTGGCTGCTATGCATACTACAGCTTCTTGGAGCCACAAGTGAGGGTTGAGTGAAGGTGAACACCATAGGTGGATGAGTATCTTTGAAAAAAAAACTCAGCAAGACATCAAACAGAGGTGCTAGTTCTCCCTGGACACCCTATATATCCCTCTACACATTTTTTTCAGTAATGTCTGATTCTTTGTAACCCCATTTTGGTTTTCTTGACAGAGACACTGGAGTGATTTGTCATTTCCTTTTCTAGCTCATTTTACAGATGAGGAAATTGAGGCAAATAGATTAAGTGATTTGCCCAGAGTCACACAGTTAGTAAGGCTAGATTTGCGCTCAGGAAAATGAGCCTTACTGACTTCAAGCCAAGAATTCTACCTTCTGTGTCAAATGTGTATTATGGATGTACCTGTACATGTACAGGTATATGTACATACAAGAAACACAGATATGATCAAACTCTCTACCTTTTTTCTTTACATTGCTCTTTTCTTCTCCCTGCTGAGTTAAATCATCCAGAAGTGAATGTGTTACAGGTCTAAGAGATTAGATATTAGCGATATTAGCTCCTTTCAGAAAGACTGACCTTAATACTTAAGAATTGCTCCGGAAGAGCACTAACATTTTCCTACTGGTATTTGACAGTTAAAATTGTAATATATTTTCCTAAGTATTATCTCACAATCAAAGAATGTTAGGATCCAATGGGACTTTCAGAAGTTAAATAGCCCATTCATCCAGATAACCCCTCAACAATAAACTTGAATCAGGTCAAAGAGATCAGAATCTTTTCTGGTTTTTTTTTTTCATGATTACCTTTTGAAGTCAATTCCATCATTTCCCTTAAAAACTCATTCCACTTTAATAACTTTCATTTTGAGAAAATTCTTTTTCATACTCAATACTTTTCAGGTTCTTTCTTCTAAAATCTGCCCTGGCAAGTTTATGAAAGTTCACATAGAATCTCAGAGTTGGAAGAGACTGTGAGATCATTTAATGTTTACCTGAATAAAACTCCCATATATCTGTGTGTGCTATGTCTGACCTTGAGATTAATGCTGATTGTGGAGCAGCAAAGAATTCACTTCTGAGTAACTTTATTCTCTTGTCCTTGATGATGTGATGTTTCCTTTTCCCCTCCTCTTCTCACTACCATTTTATGTTCAGCAATGTCAATTGTATAATGATGTAGAAAAGAATTAGAAGGCATGGGTTATTTTTGTTTTCTTGTTCACAAGACAGTGAGTGGTCTGAGGCCTGGGAAGAATCAAAAAAAATAATCAACAAGGAGTTGAAATTAAAGATAAGTGAGCAGATGTTAATTTTTTAAGCTGGTACCTGTGATTTCTTAGGTAATATTAGCAATCTATTAAGGTATTGGAGAATGAGATAAGTGCTGCTGAAGGTGTCAAACTTTTGGTTCAAATCCTACCTCTGGCACTTGTGTGATCTTGGACAAGTTGCTTTACCTCCTTAGGTATCAGTTTCCTCTTCTGTAAAAGGAGAACGTTGAACTACATGGCTTTTAAGGTCATTTCCACCTCTTTATCTCTGACTAAAAAGGGGAAATATCCTAATTATGAAGAAGATAAGAATATAGACTTTGTGAATTCTGGTTGTCATTCATTGTTCTTTAAGAGGACCAAAATGACATCGCTATGTTGGAGTCAAGGTATAGTGTGTCCCATTATGACTGATCAGACCAACAGAAAGATCTATCACAGGTCAGGCACCAATAGTCCACATGAACATTTGGAGTAGATATTTCTCTCGATTTGCACATCTCACATTTCCTTTGAGTTACTGTAATTTGGCTTCATTCATAGAACATCCTGCCTTCTTTGATATAGGCACACCTTGCTGGACTGTCCTTTGCCAGTGTCTCCCATGTTAGTCAATCAATTCCAAAGTTCTTCAGAACTGAGTGTCCTTATATTGCTTCTTCTGACCAGCCTTCTTTGCATTCGTCTTCTTTGAATTTTCAGTAACATCATCTTTAGGCAAATGTGCATTTGGCATTTGAACAACATGGTCAGCCCATCAGAGTTGTGATTTCTGCAGTAGGGTTTGAATGCTTGGCAGTTAACTGAAGAAAAGACCTCAGTATTCAGTACCTTATTTTGCCAGGTGATTTTCAGACTCTGCCTAAAACAATTTAAATGAAAGTAATTCGGTTTCTTGATTTGGTGATAGTATCCTGTCAAGGTTTCAAAGGTATACAACAATGAGGTCAACACAATGGCTCTTTAGAACTTCGGTTTCATAGGCAGTCTAACATCTCTTCTCTCCCATACTTTCCTTTGGAGCCTCCCAAACACTGAGCTAGCTCTGTCAACACAAGCTTCGACTTCATCATCTATATAGATATCCTTAGAAAGTACACTGCCAAGATAAGATAATTTATTCAAAATTTATCAATTAGCTGTAACTGATAATTCCACATATGGATTGTATGTTCCCATAGATAGCAAGTGTCTGAAACTAGATATGAACTCAGGTCATCCTGACTTCAGACCCAGCACTCTCAACACTGTTCCAACCTAAAAGAATACGTCAGTTGATAAATGTAAAAGGCTATAAATAGGCAGTTTTCAGAAGAGGAAATCCCAGTTAAAAAAAGCGATAGGAAACATGTTCCAAATCACCAGTAATTAAAGAAATGGAAATTAGAGCAACT
This sequence comes from Bettongia penicillata ogilbyi, assembly GCA_023548195.1. NCBI lineage: Eukaryota > Metazoa > Chordata > Mammalia > Diprotodontia > Potoroidae > Bettongia > Bettongia penicillata. Next base: position 1,367,409 of record JAJHZJ010000749.1, on the reverse strand, counting down.
CTTATTTCCACTTCACACCCATAAGACTGATAAAGTTTTTTTAAAAAAGGAAAATGAAACATGGAAGTATTGCAGACAAATGAACTATTCATAAAGCTGTGAATTATTCCAGTCACTCAGAAACACTTTGAAGAGAGAAGATTGTGGGAAGATGGAAGCAAATTAGGACCTAAAAGAGTTGAGCTCCCCTACAAAGAGACAAGTAAAGCTTTGCAATATACCTCATTAAAAAAAGAAATAAGGAGAATCAGTTTTAGATGTCTCCATTCAGTCGAGGATTTCACAGGCCTACAGTTTTCTGGAGAAAAAATTGAAGCTATCAATAGTCACATGAAAAAAAGTGTTCTAAATCATTACCAATTAGATAAATGTAAATTAAAACAACTCTGATATACAACCCTGAAGCCAATAAGATTGGTTAACATGACATGAAAAGGAAAACGACGTGATGGAGTAGCATGGAAAAATTGGAACATTAATGAACTGTTGGTGGAGTTGTGAACTATTCTAACTATTCTGAGGGATACTTTGAAATGGGACTCAAAGAGCTATAAGACTGTGAATACCCTTTGACCCAGTAATACCATTACTGTCTACTTTTCAATGAGATTGGTACACAAATATAGCAGCTCTTTTGGTAGTGGAAAAGATTTAGAAATACAGAGGATCCCATCAATCGGGGAATGACTAAACAAGTTGTGGTATGTGATTGTAATGGAATGTTGTTACCTTATCATAAGAAATTATGGGCACAATGCTTTCAGAAAAACCTGGAAAGAGTTATGTGAAAAGAGTGAAGTGAGCAGAACCAGGAAAACATTGTACAGCAATATTATAAGGATGATCAACTGTGAAAGACTTACTTACTCTGATCAAGAAAGTGACCAAGAAAATTCCAAAGGATCCATGATAAAAAAATGTTTACCACCTCCAGAGATAGAGCTGATGAACTCTGAATGCATATTAAAGTATATTTTTTTGAATTTTTTTTATTTTTTTATTTCATTTTGTTTTTTGTTTTCTTTTGCAACATGGCTAATACTGAAACATGTGCTGCATGACTTCACATATATAACTGATGTCAAATTGATCGCCTACTCAAGGAGGAGGGAAATGGGAAAAGAGAAAATGTAAAACTCAAAATTTAAAGATTGTTAAAAATCTTTTTACATATAATTGAGAAATATTTAAGAAATAAATAAAAATAATTAAAAACAAAAGAGCAAAAGAAGCGACTAATTCACTAGATATGACTAACATGAATTCCAACAATAATAAATTTTAAAATCAATAAGTCAATAAAATAGAATTTTTTACAATCAGAAGAGTGATATAATTAAAAACAAAAAAGAATTCATTAACTAGGATCCATTTTCACATTAATAATATGAAGAGGTAATCTGATTTTTATAAAGAAAAATCAAAATTTTCAAATAAATATTATAATTCATGAGGAAGAAAATAAATTAGAAACCATTCTGCCCATATATATGCTAATAAAATACATAAATTAAAGAAAATGAAATGTAGGGGTTTATTCTTTCTTATCCCTGCAAGCCATTTTTGTAACATCGAATTAATTATTCTTTTAATGTTTTATGTAATTCACTTAGAAATCCATCTGATTGTAGAGGCTTCCCCCCTCCCAGAGTTTATTTATGGTTCATTCATTTTTTTCTAACATTGCATTATTTAAATAATATATTTCTTCTTTTTAATCTTGTGCTAAAATATCTTTTTAATAATGTGCAATTCTTTTTTCTTCTAAAAACACTAGAAAGCATAGTAATAATATGATTTTTCTAAATATAATTAATATTGATCTTAAGTCAAGAGAATACATTATATGTAATGTAGAAAAGTTAGAAGCCATTCCAATATGATTAGAGGCAAAGTAAGTATGTCCCTTATTACTATTACTATTTCAGGAAGTGATAGAAATGATAGATATATAAAGAATATAAAATAATCAAAGAAAGAAGGGGCTAAGCTCACATATATACAAAATTTCTCACAGCTATTTTGATTTGGTGGATACGATAGAATGCCAATAATAAAAGGGGAAGTTTCAGAGAAACCTTGGAAGAATTACATGAACTGATGAAGAATATAATGAGAAGATATATGTATCAACAACATTTTAAAGACTAACAATTCTGAAAGTCTTAAGAATTCTGATCAATGCAATAAGCAAGCATAATTTCAGAGGACCTATAATAAAGCATGTTGTCTACCTCCTGACAGAGAGGCAATGAATTTGGGATGCAGAAGGAGACTTATAATTTGGAACATGACCAACTCTAGAATACATTTTTATTGACTATGCAATACATTTTATTGACTATATCTGTTATGAGGAACTTGTTCTCACTTTTATTTTTTAGTGTGGAGAGGGGAAGGAGAGAAAATAGATTTCTCTTGATTAAAAAATTAATATAATCATTTTTTAAAATTGACTGGAAAATGTATGAAAAAATAACAATTTTGTTTTTAAAAGGCTTAGAGGCTTTAGTAAAATACAAGTTCAATATAAAACACAAGTGTGATAAGGCAATCAAAAAGTTATTTTTATTCCAAACTTGAGGAAAAGAAGCGTAGTATCCAGAATGATGGGGAAAGAATGTGTTATTTTTTTTTTAATTTATTTATTTACTTAAATTTTTTACATTCATTTTCACAAATTTTTGGGTTCCAAATTTTCTCCCCTTTTCTCCCCTCCCCCCACCCCAATACCCCATGCAATCTAATTTTCCCTATCTCCAATCTGCCCTCTCTTCTGTCATCTCTCCCTTCTCTTGTCTCCATCTTCTCTTTTCTCCTGTAGGGCCAGATGACTTTCTATTCCTCCTTAACTGTATGTCTTCTTTCCTAGTTGCAACAACAATACTAAACAGTTGTTCCTAAAACTTTGAGTTCCAAATTCTCCTCATCCCTCCCTCCCCACCCATTCCCTTTGGGACAGCAGGCAATTCAATATAGGCCATATCTGTGTAGTTTTGCCAATGACCTCCCTGATAGTCGTGTTGTGTAAGACTAACTGGATTACCATCCCTCCTAACCTGCCCCTCATTGTTTCTCTTCTGTCCTTTGATCCTGTCCCTCCCCAAGTGTTGACTTCAGATTGCTCCCTCCTCTCTTTGCCCTCCCTTCCATCATTCCCCCCCTTGCAATATCTCTTTCTCCCCCACTTTCTTATACTGTAAGATAGGTTTTCATACCAAAATGAGTGTGTATTTCACTCCTTCGTTTAGTCAAATGTGATGAGGGTAAACTTCTTGTTTTTTTTTTTTTTCTCAGCTCTCCTCTTTTTCCCTCCACTAAGAAAAACTCCTACCTGCCTCTTAAATGACATATAGTTACCCCCTTCCCTTTCCCTCCCCCTACATTTCTCTCTCACCATTTACCCTAGTTTCTTTTAAGGTATGGTCCCATCCTATTCAGTTCAATCTGTGCTCTCTATCTCTGTATGTGTGTGCATGTGTGTATGTGTGTGCATGCGTGTACATGTGTATGTGTGGTCCCACCAACTACCCAGATACTGAAAAGTTTTAAGAGTTACAAATATTGTCTTTCCATGTAGGAATGTAAACAGTTCACTCATGGTAAGTCCCTTAAGACTTCTCTTTGCTGTTTACTTTTTCATGCTTCTTCTCATTTTTGTGTTTGAAAGTCAAATTTTCTTTTCAGCTCTGGTTTTTTCATCAAGAATGATTGAAAGTCCTCTGTTTCATTGAAAGACCATATCTTCCCTTGAAGTATTATACTCAGTTTTGCTGAGTAGGTGATTCTTGGTTTGAGTCCTAGTTCCTTTGCCTTCTGGAATATCCTATTCCACGCCCTTCGATCCCTTAATGTAGAAGCTGCTAGATCTTGGGTTATCCTGATTGTATTTCCACAGTACTGGAATTGTTTCTTTCTAGCTGCTTGTAAGATTTTTTCCTTGAGCTGGGAGTTCTGGAATTTTGCCACAATGTTCCTAGGAGTTTCTCTTTTTGGATCTCTTTCAGGTGGTGATCGATGAATTCTTTCAATACTTATTTTGTCCTCTGGTTCTAGAATGTCAGGGCAGTTTTCCTTGATAATTTCATGGAAGATGATGTCTAGGCTCTTTTTTTGATCATGAGTTTCAGGTAGTCCCATAATTTTTAAATTGTCTCTCCTGGATCTATTTTCCAGGTCAGTTGTTTTTCCCATGAGATATTTCACATTCTCTTCCATTTTTTCGTTCTTTTGGTTTTGTTTGGTGATTTCTTGGTTTCTCATAAAGTCATTAGACTCCATCTGTTCCATTCTAATTTTGAGAGAGCTATTAAATTCAGTGAGCTTTTGAGCCTCTTTTTCCATTTTGCTCATTCTGCTTTTGAAAGCATTCTTCTCCTCATTGGCTTTTTGAACCTCCTTTGCCAATTGGGTGAGCCTATTTTTCAAGGTGTTAATTTCCTCAGCATTTTTTTGGGCCTCCTTTACCAAGGTATTGACCTGTTTTTCATACTTTTGTTGCATCTCTGACATTTCTCTTCCCAGTTTTTCCTCCACCTGTCTAACTTGCTTTTCAAAATCCTTTTTGAGCTCTTCCAGGGCCTGAGCCCACCCACCACCCCCCTGGGGTGTCTGGGGTACTGAGGCCCCACCCTCCACGTCTTTCCCTGATGGCAAGAATACGTCCTCATCTTCGTCAGATCCGAAGGTCGGGATCATTTGCATTTGTTGGAAAAAACTCTCTAAAGTCTTATTTTTCTTCCCTTTTCTAGGCATTTTCCCAGCCAGTTACTTGACTTCTGAGATTCCTTTCCACCCCCGCCTGGATCCGCCCAGCTAGTGCTTGGCCTCTGAGATTTAAATGGGCTTTCCTCCTGCCGGCTGTCAATCAGTGAGCTTTAGTTCAGGTGCTGGGGTGGGGCCAGGGCTGCCTCCGAGACTGATCCCTCAGGGGCTTTATGCAGAGACTTTCAGGAATGGAATGGGTGGGGGCGGGGTGAGGGGCCGCCTCCCAAATCCCGCTCCTTTGGGGGCTTTAAGCAGGAGCCTTCAGTAATAGAGCGGGGTGGGGGCAGGGCCATCTCCCAGGCTCAGCTCCGTCCAGTTTTATGCGGGAATCTTCCGTAATGAAGATCCTGCCTGCTGTTGGGGGATTCCTGAGTCTTGGGCCGCTGCCCCTTCAGCCGCCGCCCACACCTCTGCCTCCGCCGCTTCCTGCCCCCGTCCCCGCCGCCGCCACTTCCTCCCGAGGGGGCCCGAGTCACGGAGACGCCCCGCTTCCCCTCTCCTTCAGCCCGGCTTTCTTTCTCACTGACCTCTAGCTTCTGTGGGCGGTGGGACCGTCCCGGCAGCTGGAGCTTCCGTCTCTGAAGCCCGCTCGGATCAGCTTCCCTGCGGCCTCGGCCAGGGCAGCGCTGGGGGTCGGGTTTACTTTCCGGGGCGCGCCAGACCCTGGGGACGGGTCCTCACGGCTCCCTGGAACGGAAATCTCCTCCACTCTGCTTCTGCACACCTTGTATTCACCCAGAGGCTATGGGGGACTCTTTTTACATTAATTCTATGGGCTTTGGTTTCAGAGCTCGTAAACGTGCGTCCTTCTACTCCGCCATCTTGGCTCCGCCCCCGAAAGAATGTGTTATGCCACAGTTTGAACACATCTAGAGCACTGAATTCAGTGCTGGGCACCATATAGCTGACATTTGTGTAAACTTTAAGTTTCACAAAGCACTTTACATGGATTGCTTCATCTGATCCTCGCAATGACCCTAGAGATCATTATAATTTCCATTATACAGATAAGAAAACTGAGGCTCAAAGAGGTAAAATGATTACCCAGTGACTAGCTAGGCAGATCTGAACGCAGACTCCTGGCTAAATGTAGTAGTAGTAATAGTAGTAATAGCAGTAGTAGTAGTAGTAGTAATAATAGCAGCAGCAGCAGTAGTAGTAGTAGTGGTGGTAGTGGTAGTGATAGTGGTGATGATGGTGGTGGTGGTAGTAGTAGTAATAGCAGTAGTAGTAGTAATAGTGGTGGTGGTGGTGGTGATGGTGGTAGTGGTGGTGGTGGTAGTAGTAGAAATAATAATAATAATATGAAAGCTACTATTTAGATAGTACCTACTATGTGTCAGGTATTGTGATAAACACTGTTACCTCATTCGATCCTCATTAACAAGCTTGCAAAGCATTCTACACATGAGAAAACTGAGTCAAATAGAAGTTAAGTGACTTGACTAAGGTCCCATAGCTTATGAGTATCTGAGGTCAGATTCAGATCTGGTTTTCCTGACTCCAAGCACAGCATTCTATCCACTGTACCACCTAGCTGCCCCAAATCCAGCATACCTTCATTATATCAGATAAACTGAAGCATGTTCAGAAGATAATAATCAGAAAAATGGTGAACATGACGTGTAGGGTTCACTTAAAGAAAATGGGAGCAGTTGGTCTGAAAAAGAGAAGACTCAGAGTATCACGATAGCAGCCTTGAAGAGCTCCTTTACAGGAAGGGAAGAGTTAGACCCCTTCCGCAGGGGAGAGAAGCAACATACAGTGTTTGTGTGTGCATACACACACACATATATACATATATATACACATATATATGCATATATGTGTATATATGTATGTATATGTATATGGATTTATGCTTGAGTTAAGGTGAGAAAATTTTCCTAACAATTAAAGCTGAGCCAAAGTTGAACAACCTGCCTTTTGCAGTGGTAATTTCTTTCTCCTTTGAAATATTTAAATGAAAATTAGATGACCGCTTGTCGAGTATATTGAAAGGAATTCTTGAGCAGCTAAGAGTTAGACAAGATAGAATCTAAAATAATTTCTAATCAACAGTTCCTGTTATAAAACTGTCACAAAAATAGGACCAAGTTGTCAAAATATTTTCTTTACACTAGTGAGGTTATATACACACACATACATATATATATATATATATATATATATATATATATATATAATATGTAAATATATACATTTATATATGTACTATAAAATCTCACTTGGAATATATATGTGTATAATGTGCGTATGTGTGTATATGTGTGTATGTAAATATATATGTAGTATATATATATATGTATATATATGTAGTATATTTTTCCAAAGAATCTTCCAAGTTCAACAAAGCAGAGACTCATATTACCTAAGACCCTGGCAATTCAACATTAAGAATCCAAAATCTAAAATAAGCCACAAGTGACTGAGGCAGGACCTCCCTGTGGATGAGAGATGAGTTGGGAGGTTGGGTAGCCTTACTGATCTCTCCCTAGTCATGGTAGGCAGATCAGTCTGTAGGTAGTCAGTATACGCTTTCCGGTGTAGAATTTTATGATTAGGTTGTAACGGTAGGACAGATGTAGCATCTCTTGATTTGTGCTGGCTCTTAGCCCCCTACACAACCAGCTCCCAGATATTTATCTGGCAGGGTGTTCAAGGTCCTGGTGCAAAGATACCCATGATCAGAGGTAGGACTCATATACATATTCCAGTAAGGTGTAAGTGACTATTAAAGAGATTTGATAGTCACAATCAACCAAACAAATTTATTCTGGTTTTGGTGCCTTTAAAAACATTTCCACCAGAAAAAGGGTATTCCATGTCAAATCCAAATTTTGATACAGGAGTTGCTATGTTCTCTCTGTCTTTTTTCCTATAGGGCCAAGAAAAAAAATAGAATCCAATGACTATGAGTCTCATTTTGGGGGAGGAGGGAATTAAATCTCAAAACCCTGGAGAGATTCCTTTACATCATTCAGTACGGTGTTGATATCTGTGAGAAAGGACCATTGGATGGTCTTCCCTCTGTGACCAAACATAACAAAGGTCACATTAGCCCCATCCCCAGGTCTACACTACATGTATGACATGTATGTAGCAAACGTGTATGAAGGGAGTATCATGACAACATTTAAAACCCCTCAGTATCTCAGTACCAGAGATGAGATCCATAAGTCATTTGCAATGATTATGTTCTTAACCTGCTCCATAAAACTGTCTGAGAGATAGAAAGCATTAGCTAAGGCCAGGGCTTTTGGATTCTAGCATTTCCTCGCTGACTTGTGGAAAATCCAAAGCTTGTCACATTGGCTAGTTTTTCTGAGGAAATGGCTTCCATATTCTCAAGAGCCTCCTCTGGCAGAGAGGAGAGGGCTCTGTCCCCAATTATAAGGAAGGAAAATAGTCCCTGTGATAGGGGAAATAAGATCTCAGTTGGGAAGAGAGATGGTATAGAAACCGTAGAGTCAAGTTGGATTAGGTTTTAAAGTCTACAGAGCAGAGAAATCCTAATAAAGGTGAGTAAGATGAACAAATGAAACAGAAATCTTTGCTGAATGGCGAATTTAGAAATAAGGGAGCATAGTATCATTGTTCTAGAACTGGAATGAACTTCAGAGACCATCTAGTCCAATTTCTGACTTTACATATAAGGAAACGAAGGATCCTAGATGTTAGGTGAAATGCCCGAGATCACCTTGGCACCACGTGTCAGAGGTGGGATTTGAACTCAGGTCATCTGACAAGACAATATAAGTCAAAGAGGAAATAATTCTAGGTGATTAATGCCTTAAGCACATTAATATGATTGTCTAAAGCTTTAGTCTTCTTATTTTGAGTGTCTTATAATATTTCACCCAATGAATTTTTATTGTCCGTAAAATGGGAATAATACTTGTACTACTTGTCTTACAAAAATGTTGCAGGAAAGGAATTGTGTAAACATTAAAGTTTTCTTTTACTACTGTTATTATTATTTAGTAGTAGTGGTGGTGGTGGTGTGGTGATGGTAGTAGCAGTAGCAGTAGTAGTAGTAGTAGTAGTAGTAGTAGTAGTAGTAGTAGTAGTAGTAGTAGTGATATCAGTAGTAGAAAGCTTGCTATAAAGATTAGAGAGTTATCCAGAAAGTCAGGATGATTGGAGTTCAAGTCCTGCTTTGGTAATATATTGGCAATATGACCCTAGACAAGTCACTTAACCTCTCAATGGTTCAGGCAACTGTGTCTCTGTTTCACTCTGTGTGCATATGCATGTGTGTGTGCATGTGCATGCGTGTATGTGTGTGTCTATGTGTGTAAGTTACACAGATTTGTAGATAGGCATTGCTAACCCTTATTAGTCACTCTGTATATTGATGAAGGGACAGCTAGGTAGTGCAGGGGAGAGAGTGCTAGACCTGGGATCAGGAAGACCTGAGTTCAAATCCAGCCTCAGACAGTCACTTGCTATGTGACTCAGGCAAGTCACTTAACCCTGTTTGTCTCAGTTTCCTGAACTGTAAAATGAGCTGGAGAAAGAAATTTCAAACCACTCCAATGTCTTTGCCGAGAAAACCCTAAATGGGTCATGAAAAGTCAGATATGACCAAAACAATTGAATGACAATAATATTAATGAAATCTACAACAATAATAGTATCAAAATCTCTAAGAAATACAAGAGGAATAAGTTTTTTTTTATCCATCTGATCTGGTGCAATCCTCTAACAAGTAGAGAAATAATCTGTTCCAAAACTTAACCTACTCTGTATACAGAATATAAACCTTGAATCATGTGGAAGCTCTTTTTTTTACTCAGCCAACAAAAGTCTAGAAATATTAATGACCTCACCCTCAAGCATGATGGATCAGAAATCATTTAAGTTGAATCAAGAATGCCATTTTCATTGGACCCTGGCACAAAATAAAATGAGAAGTCAAACAAAAGTAAGTTAAAACAAAATATAAGGAAGCCCTAAGAGGTCTGATACGTTTCCATTGCTCTGATTTAACAAGTTCAGGGATTCATTACAATGATCTTTCTCATTTTTTCCCCTCATTGATCATTGTACACAAATACATTCCTGGAACTGGACTGTTATCTAGACATGGCAAATTGAACTTCTGATTTCACAATTAAAACCATCAGGCTGACAAATGAGGCAGCAACGCCAATTTCTTCTGGGTGATCTGGGAGCTCCCAGACATAAACCAGGACTTTATTTAACTTTGAGAAGAAAATGATACGCAGATTCTGGTGGCAAGCATGTCGCCCTTCTTCTATGGTTCTTGCCCTACATAGAAGAAAGATTTAAGCTATATGTCCGGCATCAGTATGGTAAAATGTTACGGCTTCCATGAAGCCTTCTCTGATTTACCTGTAAATAAAAATTTTCTCTCTCAGCCCTTTCTCAGGGTTTTGTTTTATGCTTCTCTCTGGTGCTTATAATTAATGTGACATATTAGAGTTATTTGTGTTTCAGTTTTGTCCTCCTTCTAAACTGTGAGTTGTATGATGCCTATTCTCCCTACCACTTCCCAAGGTCAAGTCCAGCTGTATGCACATTTGGAGTCAGGAAGACCTGGGCTCAAATCCTGACTCAATCACTTACTAGCTATGTGACCCTGGGTAAGTCATTTAAGTTCATTAACCCTCTGTTTCTTCACCTATGAAATAAAGATAATAAAAGCACCTACCTCACAGGGTTGTTGTGATATTCAAGAGAGACAACAGGTACAAAACGCAGCTATTAATGTCATTCTTGTTCATAAGTGTTTGTTAAATAAACTATAATTTGTTGTTAAGGATGAATTAGTTGGAAGAAGAAAGTTCACTAGCCTATTTCTTGGAGGAAAAAATATATGACTAAGACCAGTGGTGTCAAAGTCAAATAGGAATTAATACCAGTAGATCACATATTGACAAAGAAAACTACAAATTAACATTGTCTGTGTTCTATTGTACTTTTCTTATTTTGCTAAACATTTCATATTAATCTGATTGGCTGCACTTTGAAGTTTTGCAGGCCAGCAGCTTGGGGCAGCAATTCTGATACCTCTATTTAAGACCTTTTTCTGGCCTTGTCACAAAATTTCTCTCAGACCTAAGTCACACATATACTTCTTTCAAGAAACGTCATTCAAAGGAAAAATAATCATCATATACATCCGAATGACTGATTCATATAAAAATCTACATATATTCATCATTCAATAAACTGTCATTGAGCAACAATTTTCCAGGATATTATGCTAGGCTCGGAGTGCTAGAAAGATAGCCAGCCCCTGCCCTTAAATAGCTTCTTTCTTACTTAGGAAGATCAAATGTGCAAAAAAAAATTAATGTAATATTTGCTGTCATTCAGTTTTTTCAGTCATGTCTGACCCTTCGTGGCTCCACGTGGGTTTTATTGGTAAAGATACTGGAGTGGTTGGCCATTTACTTTTTCATAATGCAACATAGAACGTAATAAATATGTGAGAGATAAAAATAAATTTCAATGGGAATTCTCGGAGGGAAGCAATCACGTCTGGCTAGGGGAAAGAAGAACAAGGAATACATGGGATACTTCAGCTAGGCCTTAAAGGTTGGGACAAGTTCAGCAGATGTAGTTAGAAGGAGAAACCATGCAGAAGGGCTATTATAAACAAAAGCAAAAAACACAGAAAGGCCTAACATGGTTTCAAGGCCATCAGTTTTATTTGCCTGGGTCAAAGGGAACTAGGAGAGAGCATAATAAAATGATTTGCAAAGACGCAAATTGGGACCAGATCTTGGAAAGCTTTAAGAGTCAAGCAAAGACTTTGTTCAGTATATAACATGGAGCTGTATAATCTACACATATATTGAGCAAGGCCATGATGTCATCACAGTTGTACTTTAGAAAAAAACATATATTGGGAAAAGGAAGGAGGCTACTGATTGGATGTGGGACTCAAGGGAGAAAACAGAACCATGGATGACAGCAAGGATTCAAGTATGAGTGATGAGACTAATGGTGACCCTGTTAACAGAAAGAAGGAAGTCAGTGAGAGGAGCTAAAATTATATGGGGTAGGCACCATATCTCATCTGGTCCTCAGATAATAGACAAGAGTATTTAGAAGAACGTGGGTCACATATGTCCTCTAGAAACTTATGTTTCTCAACTCTATAGCTCATTTCTTGGCTATGTAGACTATTTATGAATGTCCAAACTATTCATGCCCCTGGCTGCATTACTCATCTGACCTTGATCCCGGAACACTTGGGAAATGCTCCAGATATTTCTAGGTGTTGAATGATGCTCCATAGAAACGGAACTATTTGAAAGACTTTTGGCACTCTCATTTCAGAAAATGAAGGTGGAAGCAAGGAGGGAAGAAAATTATCCCCAAATGGCTAAATATTTTTTCTCTGATAGTGTTTTCATTTCTACTAAAGAACTTAGGATATATTTCACACCAATGTATAAAAAGAGGTCTTCTAATACCTTTCCCATAAGGTCGATAAAACTGTCCAAAAAAGATACTTTATGTTTAATGACAAATATTATTGCAATTATGTTTCTTTTTAAAAAATAGTGTGAAAAAGAATGTTTATGGACTTTCCAGCTTGGGTAACATATATCTGGACTGACATCTATCACATGTCTTGGAGTGACCAGGCATGAGTTTGAAATTGTTCCTCTTTTAAAAAATAATCCAGATAGCATTTATATATCTTTAATCCTGTTGCACCTTTATTGTTTCCTCTTATTACTCAAAAATGACCCACAGTGGTTCAGCAAACACATCTGTGAAGTATTTCACTAACCTGAGATAAGAATCCTTTAGTTCAGGAAGCTTGAACTCATTTAGAAAATTATGGCATCTCTTATTTGTTGTAAATTTCCATCCTTCTTTACCATAACACATTTCCATTTAAGGACTATTCTCCTTAACAGGGATAGTTATTTTCTCTGGACTTTATTCATCTTTTCACTTCAAATATGTGGATATATTTACATACATATGGTAGAGGGAGATGGACTGATGCTGCAATTTCATTCACATAGGGAATTCCAGGGTCAAGAAGATCCCTCTGGTAATGTAGGTCAGCATTGTCTCTGCAGCTTATTACAGAGTTGTTCAAAATATCTAGAGGTTAAATGGCTTTTGCAAAGTCACACAGCCAGTATGTGTCAGAGGCAGGACTTGAAACCAGGTCTTCCTGTCTTCAGGACCAGATTTCCATTATACCATTCCCATTATCCATGGTACCATGATGGCTTTTCAAATATGCATCTGTTCTCATGTTGTCCTTGATGTTTTCAGCACACCTTTGATTCCATTGGTATAGGCACCTTCTGGCAACGAACTTCTATTAATGCCAATCATTATATTCTCTGCAATTTATAGTCTTAGGCATTTTCCTGGGTCACTTAGAGATTGAATTAGGGTTGGGATCTGAATCTTAGTCTTCCTGACTCTGAGGACAGAAATATCTACTATGTCCTGAAACTTCTCTGCTCCAGATAAATTTTTTGAAAAAAATTTCTGATATAGTCTGTCCATTTTTCATAGGCTTCAACTCATCAGGGCTTTATCCTCCAGCAAGAGTCTCATAGGTCTGTATCAATCTTTTTCATCTGTCTTTGGTTTGTACATACCTGCTTCCATCTTTTATGCATGGGCCTTTTAAATCTGAACTTTGTGCACCCCTTTCGCACTCACATGCATCTCTTTGCATGCAAACTCTCTCTTTTTCTCTCTTCATGTAGATCATTCATAGAGTGAGGGTCAGAGATTTATAAAGTTAGGAGTGACCTTGGTTGACTATTGTCCTTCATTCTCAAAGAGGATCAAAGTGACATTGCTATATTTGAGTCAAGTGACAGTGTATCCCACTGTGGCTGATCAGACCAATATGAGCTCAGAATGCTCTATCACAAGTCCAGCACAAATAGTCCTTTATGAAAATTTTGGGTGAATTCTCTAAATCTGCACCTTTGAGCTACTATAATTCTGCTTTGATCATAGAGCATAGTGCCTTCTTTGATATGGGTACTCCATGTTGAGTGGTTCTTTGCCCATATCTCCCAAGTCACACAATTAATTCCAAAGTTTCTCAGAGAGACCTTGACATTGTATTTATATCGCTTCTTTTGACGACCATACGAGCACTTACCTTGCATGAGTTCTCAGTAAGATAGACAAATGTACATTTGGTATTTGAATAATATGGCCAGCCCACTGGAGTTGCAGTCTCTCCAGTAGAGTTTGAATGTCTGGCAATTTAGTTTGAGAAAGAATCTCTGTGTCCAGTATGTTATCTTGCCAGGTGACCTTCAGAATCTTCCTAAGACAATTCAGATGGAAGCAATTCAGTTTCCTGGCACAGCACTGGCAGACTGTCCATATAGCACAATGGTTTTGTAGACCTTGAGTTTAGTAGGCAGTCTAATACCATTTTACTCCCACACTGTCCTTCAACTCTTTGCCAACATTGAGCCACCTCTGGCAATGCATGTGTCAACCTCATTAACAATGTGTACATCCTTGGAAAATGTGCTGTCATGTGGACTTATTCACAACATTCAAAACGTTTTCATTTCTCATAATGGATAATTCCACATATGGATGCTGTGCTGGCTGGTGGATCGCCTGTGTCTTCTTAGTGTTATTAGGCCAAAATTAGTACAAGCAGGAGAAAATTGATCTGAATTTTGTTGCATTTTAGCTTCAGAGGCTGCTTTAAATGTACAATCATCTGCAAAACAAAATAAAATGAGCCAAATCTTTCTCTATCTTAATCTGAACTTGCAGCCTTTTCAAATTAAATGATTTACCATACATAACCTTGATGTTCTTTGTCCTCAATGAAGGCATCTGACAACATTGTTGAAAACATTATGCTAAAAAGCATGGGAGCAAGCACATAGCCTTTTCACTCCATTGGTGACTGGGAAAGTGTGAGAGCATCATCCATTATCCAGAGTCTCGGCAAGCACGTCATCATGAAATTGACATACAATTTTGATGAACTTCCTTTTTTTTGTATTGTTGTGGCATTGTATTTGTATTGTATTGTTGTGTTATATTGTATGTGTATACATAAGAGTGAGCAACCAAATTTTGGCATAATTTTTCATAAGCCCTCACAACTGACATACCAAAGGACTTGGTCAGATAGATGAATGTTATGTAGACCACCATTCAGCTCTTGGCACTTCTCCTGAAGCTGTCAATTAGCAAACACCATATCAACCATTCCTTGGTCCTTTCTAAAGGCACAAAGGCTCTCAGGTAGATGTCTATCTTCCAGGTAATGGTTCAGTCTATTAAGGAGGACTCTGACAATAATCATGCCAGCAGTGACTAAGAGAGACCCTCTGCCCCACACTGTGATTGTCACAGAACAATTTCCTTTCCCTTTATTTGAAATGGACAATGGGGGTATCCTTTGACTCCTGAGGGATAACTTCCTCTTGCCCTATAACCCAGAAAATTTCAGCTAGCTTTTGTATGAGTAATGGACCTCCCCTTGTAAATCTCAGTTGGGAAAGAATCAGCGCCAAGTGCTTTGCCATAGAAGAGGCCTAATGCCATTCAAAGCCTCTTCTGTTGGAAATTTGATTAGAAAGAGATTGACTTCAAGCAGAGATAAACAGTCAGTGGCTTCAGTCTTGATTGAGGTTGATCTGTTGAGAAAACTGTGGAAGTATTCAGCCTATCTCTTCAGGATCATGTCCTTATCACTAATCAATGTGGCTCCATCAGCACTGAGTAGCTTAAATGCACCATAGGTCTTTGGCCCATAAATAGCCTCGGGGCATCATAAAAGCACTGTGAATTGTTATTATCAGTGCAAAACTGAATTTTATCTGCCTTCTTAATGCCAAGAATCCTGCATCTCTTGAAGCTTCACTTGTACTTTATCTTTGATGGAATTAAATACTGTCTTCTTAGAGACAGATGAACTATCCTGCTGGTAAGCTCTGTGGAGTTCCTGTTTTTATTTAGCAGCTTCTAAATCTCCATGTCATTTTTGTCAAACCAGTCTTGGGGTTTGCAAGTGTTCTGACTCAAATGAGTGAATGCAGTGCTTTACACCAAATCTCTGAAAGCTGCCCACTCCTTTTCTGCTCCACTCTTACCAACTGTATGTTGGCTCAACTTTCCTTCCAAATTAGCATCAAGCTGTTCCCTGCCAGAGAAGCATTCCAATCTTTTAATATTAAGTCTTCTCATAGTCTTCTTATCTTGAGATGCCCACTTTTGATGAATGCAAAAATTTAGCATTTAGATAAGTCTATGATCAGCGCAGCACTCCATGCCACACGTTGCCTTCATCACTTTCATATCCTGTCTCTTCTCCTTATAAGGGCATAGTCTATTAAATGTCAGTGTCTGCTGTGAGGATGTATTGACAAAGTTTTATTGTGTTTAGGTAAATGGAAGATAGTGCTGGTGATGAAAAGGTCATAAAATGCACAAGACTTCAGTGGTAAGTGACTATTGCTGTTGCTATTTCCAATTCAATTTCTCCCAAGGATTCTATGCTATGTCTGATAGTTTATGCCTACTCTAGCCTTAAAGTCACTCAGAATTATAAGCTTGTCCTTTTAAGGCACACTGATGATGAGTGTCTCCAGGTCTTCATTTGTATTTCCTTGACCACATCAGAGTTCTTCATGGTGGAAGCATAGACACTGATGATGGTGGCATGACACTTTCCTGCAAGTGGCAATCATATTGTCATGAGCTGTCATTCATTCTCTGGTAGGCATACAAGCTTGTTGACTAGATTACTTTTGACTGCAAAACTTATGCCAGCTTCATGGCACTCCCATTAACTGCAGCCACTCCAGGAAAAAAAAAAAAAAAAAAACGTTATCCACCTCCAAATTTGGTAAGCTGGTCTTCATTTACAAGCTAGTTTCACTCAGGGCTGCTATTTGGATGTGATACCTGCTGAGCTGTCAGGCAACAAAAGCTGTTTATCTTTCAGGTCTATTGAATTTTGCATTGCCCATAAGTGTGTACACATTCCATGTACCGAGGATGAGTGGAATCATCTTTGTGGAAATTTTTGTACATTTTTTTTTCATGTTTCAACCACCTCCTGCAGCAAGCAGGGCAGGGTTGTAAGGCAGGCAAATTTTAGGGTACCTTTTCTAGCCCCTTATTTACACTAGGAAGTGAACAGTGCTGTCTTTGAAAGGCTGCTCAGACACCCAAGGGGCTGCCAAATCCTACTGCTGCTTCCAGTGAGAAAACAACTCTATGGCCTGGGCTGTCTCTGTGCTGGGTTTTGAATACAACTCCAAGTGTATCCATACCTACTGTTTCATCATTTACCTGTTGCCACAGAACTTTGAGAAACGTAAAAATAGTAAAATGGTATGGATAATGGCTTTTGATTTGTGTATAAATTGGAGGTAAATGAGGTAGAATTGCACAAAGTTGTCAGATTCACTCTCTTCCAGAGTCATCCCAGTCCAGTGGCAGGATAGAATCAAGGTGACTGGTGATGATGCACCATGCAGTGGATGACCTTGCGTCTGGGTTGTTTGCTCAAACTCTAAACTCTCTATAACACTTGCTTAAGCCACCTTCATGGTCAGTGGAAAAAATTGTTCTCACCCACCCCTTCCACAAGAGGAAGTCTTCACATGCTGGGGGTAGACACTACCCTCAAATCTCTGAGAGGCTTGAAAGACTTCAGTTACCCTTAACTTGGTTTAACCCATCTGCTGAAATGGTTTGCCAAAGCAAAACTGCTATGCATGCTAGAGCTTCTTGGAGTCACAGGAAAGACTTGGGTGGATCAGGTAGAGAGCAATGGTGAAAAGTAGACCTGGAAAGGCAACCCATACACCACATGTATAGTCTTCTCTGAACATACCTTACACCCTAGGAGTGAACTTAGATGTTACCTGAGTGAACTTAGAGACTTCTAGTATAATAATCTCTCTCTCTCTCTCTCTCTCTCTCTCTCTCTCTCTCTCTCTCTCTCTCTCTCTCTCTCTCTCCCTCCCCTCCCTCCCTCCTTCCCTCTTCCAACTACATAATACAGTAAATAAAGTTACTGACCTGAACTGATCTTTGTGTGTTCAAATATAACCTTAGATACTTACTAGCTATGTAACCCTAGGCAAGTCACGTAATCCTATTTGCCCCAGTTCCTCATCTATAAAATGAGCTGGAAAGGGGAATGCAAACTACTCCAGTGTCTTTGTCAAGAAGATCTCAAATGGGGTCATAAAGAGTCAGACAGGACTGAAAGGACTGAATGACAACGCAACAAAGGAATTGACTTTCTTAGGGTTATAAAACATACGGAGGAGTGAAGATTTGTCCCTCTCTAGAACCCCATCTCCAGGTCTGTCCCCATCATCAGAGAGGAGGCTATACAATGCCTGCAGACTCAGGAAATGGACTAAAATGAAGAAGATGGCAGGGCTACCAATGGAAGCTTACTTCTACAAAGCATTTTAAAACCATCTCAATGTTTTCTCAAAATATAGTTGCTTACTTTTTTGTATCTATTTTTTATGATAATGAAAGTACCCCCTCAAAGAGGCTAAGTAACTTGTTCAGGTCCATACAGTTAAGACGCATTGAAGTTACAAACCCAACCAAAGTCTTCTGACTCCAAAGACCTGAACACATAAACTAAATTTTTAAAGCTGTGGCTTTTTACAACCCCACAAAAAGCAAAACACCAGTCCCTAGCCAGGCAATTTACAGTGACAAATAAATACACATTATTTAAAGAGAACCCATCCAGAAATCCTGCATGAGTCGTGACTTTCTCTATTACTGGTGCTTTCTCCCTTTAGACAGGTCATTACTAACCAACTAATGAGCCGTTCTTTGCAATAGGATTTATGTGAAAGCAGCAAAGAATATTTTATTAGAACCTAATTAACAATAATTGTCTCCTGACTTAAAAAAGGCTACTTTGAATAAAGGTAGAAAAGGAGTTGGTTAGAGGAGTTTGCTAATGCCTTAAATCCATGATGTGCAGTTTCACCAAGACTCATGATCTAGTTGATTGAGGATGGGCAGTGGCCATTGATTAGCCTTCATATACGCATGAGGTTCCTTCATTCACCCATCAAGAACAATATATATTTGTAGAGTTAATGACATATGGTGTTTGAGTTGAAATGAACCAGATGGATGGTACTGCTTTCAATAACCATAACAGTACAGTATATCTCTGCAGGTGTTGTTGTTAAAGACAACGTGTGCTTATATGACAACTACAGTAATGCTGTGAGGAAACTGTTCAACTCCCAAGGAAGCCATGCATATTTCATTAAAATTCCTTGGGGGACTGATTTGTTTTGCATTTGACAGATAAACATGGGGATGTGACCAACTGTTAACAAATAAAGACATTTTTTATAACTTTTTGAGCATTTGATTCTATTACATGGTCAGTGTTATGATAACACAAAAGAAGTAAGTCCTGTCCCCTCCCAAAGGGTACAATATAGTTAAGAGAATCCTGCATTTAAAATTGGAAAGGATTTTTATATGAACAAACTCAACTCAAGTAATGAGTAAAATGAGACCCAGGAAATAAAGTGACTTGTCCATGGGCATGTTCCTAAAAAGACAGTGGTGATATTGAACTTCAAGTGCCAGTCCTCTGACTTCAAATACAGAGCTCTTTCCACTGTCCCACATTATCACTATTTAACACATGAAAAGCACTAACAAATAATATTACAGGTCAGTATATAATTAGGTGTGGCATAGCTGCCATAGTATGCCAGAGGAGATGAGAGAAGGAGAGAGAGGAGGGAGAAAGAAGAGGGGGAAAAGAGATGAAATAGGAGGAAACAAGCTAATTAATTGATGAATAAGATTTGGATATAAAGAGGAGGAAAAAAATAAGCCAAAGCACTCCAGGCAAAAATAACGACATAGAATTCCTTCTGCGCATGAGCGACTAATGATCTCTATAGTTCTTTCTGATTTTATTACTTCTTTTCCAGCATCTTTCTTCTGTTTGAGTCCCTATAGTGACAAAATTCTCTTCTTCCAATAGGGCAACCTATTCCAGTGCTGGCGAACTCTAAATATTAGTTTTTAATTTGCCTTATATAGATTTAAATGCTGCATCCCTAAAACTCCCAGCTACTGGTGATAGTTTGTGCTTCTGGGGCCACATAGACCAAATATTTTCTGTCTTTTATTTTAGGGAAAAAATAAAGAATGAACATGATGTGATAATGAGGGCCTTGAAACACTGGTTGATGTTAAAATATTCTCAAAATGGAGAACAGTTTGATGATGGAGTAAACTTCTCATCGGACTACTTACATAAAAACAACTGGGTCCAGTCCATTAGGCATCTTGTTTTTAACTCCATAATCAGCATGGGAAATGAAAAAAACACTGAGCATTGAGTGAGGACATCCTGAACTTTGATCCTTCCACTGACTCTAACAGTAGGGCCTTGGGTGAGTCACTGAACTTTTAAACCTCAGTTTCCTTTTCTGTAAAATGAAAAACTAACACCTGACATAACTCTTTTGACATGACTGTTGGAAAAATCAAGAAATCCACAAGTGTTTAAGAAGGACATACTATTTCTAGGCATTGGGCAATACTAAGACAAAAATCAATTGATTTCTCCACCCAAAGAGCTGACATTCTAGTATAGGTATGAAAGACACACAGAGAAGTCCCAAGGTAGAGTAGGAAAACTGTCTTCAGAGACAGAGAACTTTACTTCGAATTTTACCTCGGTCACTTACTAGGCTCTGTGACTTTAGGCAATTAACCAGAGTCTCCATGGACCCTGAATTTTTTTCCCTCTGTAGCAGAAGGGGTTTGGATTAGATTGCCTTTGAGGTCCCTTCTAGCATTAGATCCCTGAACCTATGAACCAGAGTAAAAATTAAATTATGGTAAGTACATAAAAGCAATATGGTGTGCATGAGGAGCAAATGAAATCCTGAACACAAAATGCTTTATAAACTTTAAAATACTATGTAAATGTCAGCTATTATTACCCTCCAAACGCAGCACAATTCAGATGGAGACAATGTCAGCAGGTGTCACCTTATGGAGATTGTTCAGTGCCCATACCGTTGCTGTCTTATCTGCCCTGAGTCAAAGAAAATCAGAAAATATCTGGAGAGAAATAACTCTAAGGGAGACATTAGATCTGAAATGACTTCAGCTTCTAAGCAAACAAGTAGATCTTTTCTACCTGTCAGCAAGGTATGCTCAATGTAGAATCTTAAATTCAGTTAGCATCCCTTTTGTTGCCTACATCTCAAATTATCAAAAGAATTTGTGATTTTGGAAATGGGTACTGCGCTCTTCTCCCATCCCCAGCTATGGACCATGAGACCCAATATATGACAGTCAAAATTGCTGAATAAATTTTTAACTTTAACTTAGTCCCCATACTTGGGGCAAGGGACTTTTCAGAAGTAGAAAAAAGAATCAAAGGCAGGGGACAACAACAAAAATACTTCTAAGCTCATCTTCAAGATGCTCTTTTAGAAGCAATCAAACTCTCAGTTGCAATACACTTTCTTTGAGAGTCACCTAACATTCAAATATATTATGAATTAGCAAAATTATATGAAAGTAAAATCTATCCTTCAATAGCTAAAAGATTAAGTAATATGACTTGGCAGTTTTTATAGGAGTCATTAACAACCATATGAAAGAGTATTCCAAACCATTATTAATAAAAGAAATGAAAATTAAAACGAATGAATTTCCCTTACACCATCAAATTGACAAAGATGAAAATATTTAAATGGCTAATGCTGGAGGACCTACAGGAAGACAGGCATACTAATTCACCACTGGTAGAGCCATAAATTGGTTCAACCATTATGAAAAGTAATTTCAAATTATACTTTTTGGAAAAGGTTACAAAATGTATATAAACTTTGATCTATGAATGCAATTAGTATGTATATACATCAAGAATCTCAGAGACAGAAGGAAAGGTCTCATATATACAAAAATATCTATTGTAATTCTGGCATACAAAGGATAGGAAGGATAGGAGCAAGTATACCCTGGGCACAAGCAAAGGGGCACACTGTCTGTAGCAAATTTGAACCCAGTAACAAAACTAATTATAGGTCAATCTGATTTTTATTACTGCCCATGTGTCTTAAACTCTAAGCAATGTTATTTACAAGAATACTACTTATTAAAAATTTCTCTTGGTGTTCTAAGGAACTATTGAATCCAGAATTTTTGGATATATTTCAGTTCTACGAAAATTCACTTGGGAAACAGGATTTTTATGAATCTTTAACAAAATTAACTATATACTTCGGTTTTTCCTAGCTATGTGTATGTTACTTATTTGAAAGAAATTTTTATAAATTAAAATTAAAAAATGATCTTCAACCAACTACAAGTAACTGTTGAAATATCTGTTTATGCTTTTTTACATGACTATGTAAAGATAAAATTTGATATCATTGACAAATTTTCAGAAATCTTGAAAACTGAAACTAATGTTATTTTCCATTACTATAAATTTTTGTTTCCCCCTTTTAAGAAAGGGGGGAATTAATATAATTAAAATATTAATTCATTCTTGTTGTTCATTTCAGTTGTGTCCAACTCTTTGTGACCCTATTTGGGGTTTTCTTGGAAAAGATGCTGAAGTAGTTTGCCATTTCCTGTTCCAGCTCATTTTACAGATGAGGAAACTGAAGCAAACAGGGCTAAGTGACTTTCCCAGGGTCATACAGCTAGGAAGTATCTGAAGTCACATTTGAACTCATGTCTTCCTGACTCCAGGCCTAGTGTTCTATCCACTGTACCTCCCAGTTGCACATTATTACGTTTTTCTTTTTGAATGACATTTTTTGTTTTTTTTATCATCATAGTTTATATGTATACACATATATATGTATACATATACATATATAGAAAGAATTCAATAAATGAACATTTCCATTATTTGTATTTCTTTTCTGTCCATTTTTATTGGTTTCATTTCAGGGTTATTACAGAAAACATAATTTTGCTCTAACACCAACCAAGCCCCAAAAGTAGAGCAGCGAGGCAATTAGGAATCTGAGTTTTTGAATATGGGATGAACACACTTTCAGATAAATCTGAAGCAATTCAGAAGCTATCCAAAGTGGTTGAATAAGAGCTTGATAATCTTGAAAGGAAAATCTAGTAAGGAAATGTGAGGTCAGCTGTTTACGTCAGATTTCAAACCACCAAATAGAAGTTTGAGCCAATGTCATTTCATGCTGCAAGGAACACTCAATAGACAAAGTCAGCTTTCAAAAGTCACACATTTGAGAAAATGAATGAGCAATGAGTAGTTGTGTGAAATAGAACAGAAGCTACAAAATATGGATGCAATGATAGCTAAAAATCAATAAAAATTATCTATTACTATAACAAGCCCTATTGATGAACAAGGTAGTGGAACCATAATTTATCTCCCCTACTCCCTCCCAGCCCCACCCCCCAAACATCCCTCTTCCTTCCTTATTTCTATCAAGGCCACGATACTCTTCTGGCTTCACAGCTTTATAACCTTGCTGTTACCATTGACTCTTCATTCTCCCTTTTCTCATATAGCCAATTAGTTGCTAAATGTTCCTTAGGGGAAGCTAGCTGAGGTAATGGAAAGAAGCAGTGGACAAAGTGCCAGGGCTGGAGTCAGAAAGATCTGCAGTCAAATCCTGTCTCAGACATTTGCCAGTTTTATGCTCCTGAACAAGTCACTTCACCTCTGTTTAATTCATTTTCCTCACCTACAAAGTAAGGAGGACAACAATAGCATCTACCTACCAGGTTTTCTGCAAGGATAACATGTGAATATATTTGGAAATCACCTAGCACGAGAGTAGACTGGCACACATAGTAGGCTCTATATGGCCACGTTATTATTATTGTCTTTATTGCCTCTCAAATATCTCTCCCTCCCTCTCTCCCTCTCCCTTCCTCCCCTCTCCCTCTCCCTTCCTCCCTCTCCCTTTCCCTCTCCCTCTCCCTCTCCCTCTCCCTCTCTCCCTTCCTCCCCTCTCCCTCTCCCTCCCTCTCTCCCTCTCCCTTCCTCCCTCTCTCCTCTCCCTCTCCCTCTCCCTCTCCCTCTCCTCTCTCTCTCTCTCTCATCTCTCTCTCTCTCTCTCTCTCTCTCTCTCTCTCTCTCTCTCTCTCTCTCTCTCTCTCCTCCTTCCCTCTCTTTCACTCATTCTCTTCTCCCTCTCTCTCCACCCACATAGCCACCACACTAGTCCAGGTCCTCATATCCATCATTTAGAATATTTTAACTGAACTTCCTGCTTCAAGTGTCTCCCCACTCCATTCTCCTGTCAAAATGATTTTCTTAACCTGACCACTCACCTATTCGATGATCCCTATTAATTCACATTCAGTTGTAATCTCCTCTGTTTGGTATTTGCAACCTGGTCTTACCAGGCTTGTTAAAGTATACATCCCCTTCACCGTAGTTCATAATCCAATCAAATTAGTCTTATTGTTATTCTTTATGCATAGCATTCCTTAGCTTATCTATGTGTCTATATACAGGAATTCTGCTATGCCTCAAATTCAGTCACTTTTCATATATACCTCATAGAACTGCCAGTTTTTTTCAAGATATAACTTAAAATGAAATCTTTACTGAATCTCCCAATTTCTAAAGTCTTTCCCTCAAAAATTAATGTGCATGCGTTTGTTTATTCATTGCATGTAGCTATATAAGTACATATTGTGTCCCTCCACCCCCACCCCCACCTAGATGTTTAGCTCCTTTTGACAAAGAATGCCAGGTTTATTTTTGTATCCAGAATGACTAGCTCTTCACCTGGTAGGTGCTTAATAAGTGTGTGTTGATTGATTGAGTAGAAGATCATGCTGAATTGGTAAAGGAGATTGGTACAGTGTGTCCAACGCTGATCCACGCTAAAAAAAAAAAAAAAAAAACATCATTATCCTAATTGAATTCAACAAACATTTATCAATTACCTACTTTGTGTTAAGCACTAGTATTCTCCTGCTGATATTATATGGCTATGAATCATGGAACATAATGCTCTTGGAAGAGTTAAAATGATAGCTAACCCAAAGGAAAATGGAAGATTGCATAGTGGGCATAAGCTTACTGCCGTGTTATTCATGATAAATATTTTTTTAAATGGTATTAAAACTGTCATATCCTGAATAACCAAAAAAAGGATGTGGGACAGTCATGTAGCAAGAATCTCAGACAGTCAAATGGATAATAAAATTGCTACATTTGTATCTCAGTAATAATAAAAGAACAAGAAAGCTTTCAGTACTTTGGAGAGTTCCTCAGTGAAGCTGTTATAAACAAAGAAACCATGGCTGGGCTGTAAACTGTCTCATGGAAGAAACAACTTATAGTGATGAAATCATAGCACCATGAAAGAAAAATCATTTAGAATAAATACGTAACTCAAAGTTATAAGTTTAGTGAGCATTTATTGAGAGCCTATCAGGTGCTAGGCAATCTTCTGGGTACAAATCAGAGATTTAAATAATAATAATAACAGTAAACATTTATAAAATAGGCTAGAAAAATAATCAAACAAAAAAATTTAACCTGATCATAAAAAGCTACTATTATGACAGGGAAAATCAAGACACAAACTCAGAAGAAGACAAACGCAGCAAAACAGCTACAAGCAAAGTCTCAAAGAAGGGGAAAATGTGAATTGGATCCATGCCCATCAAAAAATTATGGAAAAACTAAGAAAAACCTTCCAAATCAAATAAGAATGGAGGAAAAATTTTCAAAAGATATGAGAATTATGTAAGAAAATTATGTTAAGACAAATAATAGCTTAGTAAAAGAGACACAAAAATGTTGAAAAAACAATACCTTAAAAACAGAATTGGCCAAATGGAAAAAGAGGTACAAAAAATTGACTGAAGAAAATATTGCTTAAAAATTAGAACTGGAAAAATGGAAGATAATGACTCCATGAGAAATCAAGAATTAACAGAAAAAAAAGTCAAAAGAATGAAAAAAAAGAGAAGAAAAAGTGGGATATCTATTTGAAAAAAAAAACCAATTGTTCTGGAATATATATTGAGGAGAAATAATTTAAGAATTAATCTGTCTGAAAGTCATAATTAGAGAAAGAGTCTAGACATCATATATCAAGAAATCATCAAGGAAAACTGCCCTGATATTCTAGAACTAGAAGGTTAAATAAAAATAGAAATAGTCCACTAATCATCTCCTGAAAGAGGTACCAAGATGGAAACCTCCCAGTAAAATACTGGAGCTCCTAGAACAAAGAGAAAATGCTTCAAAACCCCAGAAAGATATCGCTCAAATACCATAATACCATAGTCTGAATAACACTAGATTTAGTAGCTTCCATATTAAAGAAGAAGACTTGAAATATGATATTCTGGAAGGCAAAAGACATGGGATTATGAATAAAATGAAAAAAAAGTAACCTACCCAGCACAACTGAGTATAATCCTTCAGGGGGAAATGGATATTGAATGAAATAGAGGACTTTCAAACATTCCTGATAAAATGATTAGAGCTGAATAGAAATTTTGGCACTCAAAAGCTATACTTAAGAGAAGCATAAATATGTAAACATGAAACAGAAACCATAAAGGACATAGTAAGGTTAAATTATTTAGGTTCCTGTAAGGGAAAATGATACATGTAAGTCCTAAGAATGTTATCATCTTTAGGGAAGTTTAAACAGAAGGAATAGGTATGAATCAGTTATGATGAGGTGATCTCAAAAAAATGAAGGGATGAGAAAGAGAGGAAAGAGAAAGGAAGAAGGGGGGAAAATCATCTCACATAAAAGATGTATATAAGGAAGAACTTTTACTATGGAGGGAATAATAGGAGAGCAACACTTGAATTTCACTCTCATCAGAATTAATTCAAGGAGAGTGAAGAATTTGTGGGTGTGTATGTGTGTGTGTATGTGTGTGCTCATACACACTCGGTTGGGCATAAAAATCTACTCTTCTCAATAGGAAAGTAGGAGGGCAAGGATATAGAAGAAAAGCATGGTGATAAAAGAAAGGGCAGATGAAAGGAAGCAGTAATTAAAAGCAAAACAGATATTTGAGGAATGGTGGGATAAATAGAAAGTGAGTAGGATAAACAGAAGAAAAAATAGAATCACAGAGAAATACACAATAATGATAACCATGAATGTGAATAACCATGGGTGAACTAACTAACTAGGGTAGCAGGATGGATTAGAAACTACAATACACCATGTAAGACACATTTGTGTGTGTGTGTGTGTGTGTGTTCATCCTTTGCTGCCAAAGAAGATCATGCTATCAGAGAAATAATGACATGACTTGCACTTGAATTTGTTTTGAGTGAGGGAGGGCTGTACAGGTCACCAGCCTCACTTCTCCTCCTTCAGAGCCATCTGAATCCAGTGACCAGATATTCATCAGGATAACTGGAGATGACCCAGGATGAGACAATTGGGGTTAAGTGACTTGCCCAAGGTCACATAGCTAGTGAGTGTCAAGTGTCAGAGGTGAGATTTGAACTCGGGTCCTCCTGACTTCTGCACTGGTGCTCTATCTGCTGCACCCCCTTGAAAGAGAAAGATACATTCAGAGTTAAAATAAGGGGCTGTATCAGAATCTAATAGTTGTAATCATAATCTCAAACAAAGCAAATACAAAAATAAACAATTAAAAGAAATAATCAGATAAATTATATTTTGCTAAAAGATACCATAGACTATAAAGTATTATCTATAGTAAACTTATATTATATGCACCAAATGGCATAGTGTCCAAATTCTTAAAAGGAAACTTACATGAGTTACAGGAGTAAATATATAGTAAAAGTATACTAGTGGGGGACTTCAATTTACCCCTCTCAGAACTAGAAAACTCTAAACAAAATAAATAACAAGTTAAGGAGATGAATGTGCAGCTCAGTAGCAGAGTGGATAGAGCCCTAGGCTTGGAATCAGGAAGACATCCTGATGACTTCAAATTCAGTCTCAGACACTTACTAGCTCTGTGACACTGGGCAAGTAACTTAATCCTGTCTGCCTCAGTTCTTCATCTGTAAAATGAGCTGGAAAAGAAACTGGCATATCACTCCAGTATCTTTGCCAAAATAAAACAAAATAAAAACAAAAATAAACCCAAATGAGGGTCACGAATAGTCAGATATGACTGAAACAACAGAACAATGAACAATAAGGTGAACAGAATTTTAGAAAAATAGATAGACCGCTGGAGAAAACTGTGTATGGAAAGGAATATACCTTTTTCTCATCTATATATGGTACTTTCACATAAATTGACCGTGTATTGGGACATAAGACCTTACAAAAAATGAAGAGAAGCAGAAATATTAAATGTGACCTTTTCAGACCGGAGACTAAAAATTAATTAGAAACTAAATCATCTAATTCTACAGTATAAGTCAAAGAACAAATTTTAGAAACATTCAATAATTTCATTAAAGATAATGACAGCAATAAGATAACATACAAAAATTTGTGGGAAACAACCAAAGCAATCCGTTGGAGAAAATATTTTTTCTCTAAAAGTTTACATTGATTAAAAAAAGAGAGAAGCAGATCAATGAATTAGGCATACAATTAAAAAAGATAATTAGAAAGAAAATAAATTAAAAATACCCAAATAAACACCAAAAGGGACATCTTGAAAAATCAAAGGAGAGACTGATAACTAACTAAATAAACAATAAATAATAAAATAAATAAAAATGTTGAACTCAAAAATAGGGGCTGTTTTTATGGGAAAAAAAACAATAAAATAGATAAATCATTGCTTAATTTCATTTTGAAAAGAAATATGAAAACAAAATTACTGACATAAAAAATGAAAAGGGTGAATGTACTACCAATGAACAAGACTTGTCCAGGGTTAAAAAGCTGGTAAGCGTCTGAGCCAGATACCAACTCAGGTCCTCCCAACTCCAAGCATGGCACTATATCTACCATGCCATCTACCTGCCCCATGGTAATCTAATGTTTATCAAACCCAAAAATCCAAGCTTTCAGGACAATAACTCACCATTTGACAAAAATTGCTGGAAAAACTGGAGAGCAGTATAGCAGAAACTAGGCATAGACTAATATCTCATTCCATATACCAAAATAAGATGAAAATGGGAATATGACTTAGACATAAAGGGTAATACCATAAGTAAATTAGGGAAGCATGGAAAAACTTACCTGTTTTATCTATGAATAAATGAAGAGGTTATGACCAAACAAGAGACAGAGAGGATCACAAGAAATAAGACAGATAATCTTGATTATATAAAACTTCAAAGGTTTCACAGCTAGGTGGTACAGGGGAGTCAGAAGGATCTGAGTTCAAATCTATCCTCAGATACTTATTAGCTATATGACCTTAGGTAAGTCACAGCGCTGTTTGCCTTACTTTCTTCATCTATAAAATGAGCTGGAGAAGGAAATGGCAAGCCACACCAGTTGTTTGCCCAAAAAATCCCAAATGGGGACATGAAGGGTCAGATATGACCAAAACAGGTAAATAGCAAAAAGATATTGCACAAATAAAACCAATTCCACAATTAATTCCACAATTAAAAGGAAATTAGGAAGTTGGGGGAGGGGAAGTACAAATAAGTTTCTCCAAAAAAGGCCTCCTTTCCCAAATATGTAGGGAGCTGAGACAAATTTATAGAAAAAAATAAGGCCATTCTTTAATTGGTAAATTGTCAAAGGATAAAAACAGACAGTTTTAGAAGAAATCAAAGCTTTCAAGAGTCACATAAAAAATGACTTTCACATATATAATTGATATCCTATTACTTGCCTTTTTAATGAGTAGGAGAGAAGAAAGATATTTGAAACTCAATTTGTTTAATAAATGTTAAAAATAAATATATTTTTGAAATTTTATTTTTAAAATAAAAAAGAACACAGAATACCTGACATTAATCCTGTGTTCTTTCCATGGCTCCATGCCGCTTTTTAAATCTAGACACTAGCCTTAGAAGATGAAAAAAAAAAAAAGAATAGGGAACCTTGACACTGAGGCAAAGCTTGCCTTGACAAGGACTCTTCCAAAAGCTTACTATTACAATTGGAACTAGTGATTGGCTTCCCAAAGCCAATGGCATGAATTTCTAGAACTGGACCTACACATGAGAGAATATGTCAGGTTTAGGAGAAATGAGGAAAAACAAAAGATTGATCTGGTTAGTGTAGAGTTTCATGTTCTCAGAAATAGTTTGTAACCTATGTCCAATTTGGGGTTCAAAAGTTTAAGGAAGAGGAATAGATTCTCTCCTCTCTATACCTCTGGAAGTCCTATAATTTCTGCCTAAATAAGCCTTGAAATCCAGAATAATTATGGTATAATGGGAAGAACAATGGATTTGTTTAAGACCTGGGCCTATTTCTAGGTCTTAAACTACAAAAGTGACTCCATGTTTGGCCCATTTATGTCCTAGGAAGTATCTATGTACCCAATATTGGTTTAATCAATTTTAATTGGGCAAGGAATGCAAAGCTCTTCTGATTATAGTCAGTTTAATAAACTTCATGTAAGTTATATATACTAGGTTAATAAATTTTTCTAACCACAATGCTTTGTGGTGGATAAGGGTGAAGGAGTGGGGTTACTGTCCACACTATGTTTCTCTCTTCCATATTATGGGGGCTAAGAGTGTGGTACCCCCAATAACTGGAAAATTCACATAAACTTTTTTGGCCTTGCTTCATACCAGAGATCTGAATTATTATGGTATTAAATGATAAATTATATTGATATTATAAAATACTATAGATACATTTTATGCATTCCTAAGTTTCTAAACTTTTTCTATGTTGTCTACTTTCCTTAACGTGTCATCTGTGGCTTCCACAAAACTGCCCCCAAAAATTCCATTTAATTTCGAAACTGCAGAGGGGGAAGTCATGATATGAAAGGGATAACTATACTGGCTAATCTTGCTTCCATTCATTCCCTGTGAACTCATCCAGGAACAATTCTGTAGATATTAGGGCAGATATACAAGAGAGTTGTCAATTGAGGTATGCATCCCACAGTATGTCTAAATTGTCATTTATGCACCTGAGAAACTAGGGATAGAAAGCTATATACTTGCATGGTTATGAGTAATAAACTATATGATTCATGATGTATTGAGCACTTATATTTCTTCTAGGTACATCCTCACTCACAATTTAGAATTCAAAAACCAAGGTTTGATTACCTATTCTGTCACATACTACGTGTATCACCTTAAGCAGATCATGACAACTCTTCATGCCTCAGTTTTAATGGGTTTAATGTTATTCAAAGTTCCTTTCCACTTCTAAATATATGATGCTATGTCCAAAACACTGATGATCTATATTGATGTAATGCTTTAAAGTTTAAAATATTTGCTTACTCTAATCTAATGAGTTCCAGCATGGTACTGAGGAAAGAATGCAGAATTAGAGTCAGAAGACCTAGGTTCAAATTCAGTACTATCTGTCTGACCTCAGGCAGGGTTCTCAGCCTTCCTGGGCTCCATCTTCGTTATTTGTAGAGTGAATAAGGCTGTCCTAGATGATCTTCGAGGTCCTTTCCAGCTCTAGATCTCAAAGATCAATTCCCTGTCATCTCTCTGCTAATATGATAAGAAAAAAACACTCATCCATTACATTGTCCTTTGCATTAGGAGAAAGAATTATTTAGGTGAGACACCCTTTGAACACTTGCTTCCAAAATGAGCAAGAAAAATCAGATCCAAAGTCATCAGAAGGCAGCCTGAGACTGAGTAGGAAATGATTATGCTAGTCCTGGATAGATAATGGTGAAATGGGGTCTGCTATCACCAAAGCGTGGACTTACTCCTCCCATGGAAGATAGCAATCTTTCATGGACTTTTTTGTGGCCTTTGATCCCTCTGTGAAAGGATTTCATCATTAACAGATGCAATGATTGCTTCTATTATGGTTACTGGAAATATAAAGATATACAAACTGTAATCCTCCAGCACTTCCTCCTCCCCAAAAGCCTACAAGCTAGTTAAGAAGATAAAATAGAGAGGCAATGATCTAGCTGTGTGTGCTAAGTGCCCAGTGAATGGTATGTGTAGCATCGAGGAGATGTAAAAGAGGCTATTAAACTTACTGCATTTGGTAGCAATGGATGAAATGGATGAAAAGCTACAAAGCTCAAATTGGGCTTGAGGTCAGGAAAGGCTTCTTAACAACTTGAGCTATCTGAAAGTAAGATGCGTTGCTTCTCTTAGAGGAAATGCAGGAACCTACTTTTGTGGTCTTCAGGTAGTGATGGTGGTGTATGAGTATATTATAGGTACATCCTCATGTATGATGAGTATATTATAGTTAGGACTCCTTTGGGGAATGGGTTGAGCCAGTTGACTCAAGAGGTCCTTCCAACTCTCAAAAGTACGTGATTCTAAATTGAAGACTTAGGTTTTAATCTCAGCTCTGTCATTAATAATCATCGTCATAATCTTTAATTAATACTTCATGGTTATCATAGGATTTTTATCTATAAGGGCTTCCAGATTCTCTACTGACCTTATCCTTCTATAGACAAAGTCACTTGCCCAGTATCAGACAAGTGTCAGTGTGTCACTTGGGTCAGAGCTGAGATTCTAACCCAGAGTCTCTGATTTAAAATGCAGTTTTTAATAGAAAAGTCTTTAAAACTACTAGACAGGAGTGGGGAAAGTATTGCAGGCTTGAAAGCTAAATTTAACAAAGCACGTTTGGGAGTACAGACTAGACTCCCTTGGCTAGAATTTGTTCCTACTCCCTCTCTCCCTTCTCTGAACTCTTGTCCACTACAGTTTTTAAAGACACTACATTCAAATTACATCAAATTAGATCCAACACTCAAAGCATTCATTTGTACTGAATTTTGCTTCTACTTGGGTTTATTGGCCAATGAACCAGGTCCAACAGCTGCTGGAAGAGAATGAGATCTGATAACCAGAGACAACCACGAGATTATGGGAAACCATCAGGCAAACTGCTTATTCTTAATTGGAAGCAGAAACTTCTATAAATTAATGCTACATTTGCTCAGCTCCAACTCAAGATTCATGTTTTCTTTCTCTCTCAGTTTGAATCTAAGGGAACCAAATTATTCTAAGAGAAACCTTTCTTGTATGCTGCCAGCTGTTCTGGGTAGCATTTAATCAGCTGATTGAATTGTGCACATAGCAAAAGAGTACAAAGTCATTTTGCTTGATTTGAAACTCCATATATTAGCTGAGTGCCATATACTGTATTTATATTCCATCCTAGAAATTCACTTATAAATTCTACCCCATGACAGTTGCGATTTTTCACCAGCTAGATGCTTAAAGTATTTAACTAGCACAAAAATTCGTGGTGCGATCAGATCGCTGAAATAAAATGCTACTTAAGGTTTTATAAATGTCATTGTACAGGAACCTCACTAATATCTATAGGCAGTAAGAGCTGTAAAAGACACATTGAAGAATAACAGGTTTAAGCTGGAAGTACTTTGAAAGTGGTTGTCTGAGAATTCTTTTTTTTTTTTTTTAAATTGCCTTCACTGACAGATGTGGAACTGTTGCCCAAGACATCTGAATTGACTTGTCATCTTCCCTTTGTTCCTTATAGCACACATTATCTGAGTATTAATGGTACTGAGAAAAGTACCTCATAAATGAGGACTAAAATCTGGTCATCCTGAGCCTTTCCCATGTTAACAACTATCAGTGGCTCCCTAGTGCCTTTAAAGTAATACCTAAATTCCTCAACTTGGCATTGAAAGGCAAGCTGTCACAGTCTAGATCCTGCCAACCCTGCCCAATTGAGTTCAAATTGCTCCCCTTCAAACACTCTACATTCCAATCATTCTGGCCAATGTGCTGTTCCATAAATGTGCCATTAAGTTTCCCTCCTCCACACCATTATAGAGGTTTTTCTAAGTACCTGTCACCTCTTGCTTCCACCATTAAGGTCACTTAGCTTCCTTCAATACATAGTATAGGAGCTACTTTCTATAGGAAAGTTTTTCTGGTCCTCCTAGTCGTTAATTGTGCTTTTCTCTTCAAACTATATTGTGAGAAAGTTGG
Source organism: Bettongia penicillata ogilbyi (assembly GCA_023548195.1). NCBI lineage: Eukaryota > Metazoa > Chordata > Mammalia > Diprotodontia > Potoroidae > Bettongia > Bettongia penicillata. Next base: position 1,333,619 of record JAJHZJ010000749.1, on the reverse strand, counting down.
CTTGGAACTAGGAGTACTGGAGTTCAAATTCTGCCTCAAATACTTTCTTTTTAAAAATGTTTATTTATATTTAGTTTTCAACATTCATTTCCACAAGATTTTGAGTTCCAAATTTTCTCCCCATCTCTCCTTACACTTAATCTCTGTTTGCCTCTGTTTTCAGTCATCTATAGAATAAGGATGATAATTCAACTCAATTGTTTGTTGTGAGGAGGCAATAATATACATTAAATGCTATGAAAACCTAAAATCCCTATATAAATGTTAAGTATTATTCTTTATTAGGGGGGTGAAGGAAGGCAAGGAGAGGAAAGAAGGGAAGAAAGGAAGTTAAGAAGGAAGGAAGGCAGATAAGAGGGAAGCAGGGATCGATCTAAGTGCCTACTAAGCACCAGGAACTGTACTTTCAAATATTAACTCATTTGAGCCTCATAACAAGTTCACAAGGTTCATTTTCCAATTGAGGAAACTGAGGCAAACTAGTTAAGTGCCTTGCCCAGGGTCACACAGCTAGTGACTCCAGATTAAGTGTTCTCTATCTCCTGCACTAACTGCTTCTATTATTAATCAAATACTTTATCCTTATAAAACAATACAAGTGATTTGAAAGCAAAGTCTTTTCACTTTGTTCTTATATATCCTTAGTGTCTAGAGCAGTGTTGAGCATATTCCACAATAAATATTTGAATTGAATGAAGCTGAATAAGATTACTATGTATAAGGAAACAGGCATGCTTCTGGTTAATCATCTTTCCCACATATTTCAAAAGAAAATGAGAATCTATGAATACTATAGCTCTGGTGCTCAGATGTTAAAGTCAGTAATAGAGCTAAATCTAAAGCTACTATTCCCTAGCAATGATGTATCTTCAAATGTCATAACTAGTATATTTTCTGTGGATTCTGTCACCATAATCTCTAAAGAATCAAAATTGCAGGTGATTCAAAGGGCAATGGAGAGATGCCTGGTGGGCATAAGTAGGTTGTAGCATATTTCCAGTGAAGGCCCATGCACACAAAGTGGCATAAAGAATATTATACAGGAAATATATGGTCAGAGAAGGAAGTAGGTTGGTTATTTCATCAGAGTGAAGACTGGAGAAATGGACAGTGTTAAAAAAACAAAAGACCCAGAGGTAGGCCTCTAGCACACTGAGTGGATTCTTTTCAAATGATTTATGGGAGAATACTGGGGAGGAGGGAGACCATACAGGATAAAAACACAGGAATAAATTGAAATATCATTAGTGGAAGAAGAAACTACATCCAAAAAAAAAAAGTTTTAGGGATCACAGATTTAGGACCTGAAAGGAACTTCAATAGCCACTTAATCCAATTTTTACACAAAAGAAAACCTACTATAACACACCTGACAAATGGTCAGTCACTGATTGAAGACTATAGTTATTATCCCTTTCTCATTGCAACTTTTGCCATCAAGGGTTTTGCTATATTACCAGTTGGCATAAGAAATTAAATCAGAATTTGGGAGGAGTTTAGCAGAAGTCACCGATGACATATGAAGGCCAGCAGACAATACAGAATAATTTTAAAAACTCAGAAATCCATTATGTAATATATGTATATATATATATATATATATGTACACACATATTTGTATATACACACACACTGTATACATATACCAATACACACATATATACATACATGTATATATGTATAAAATTGTATTATATCAGCACCACATAAAAGAAAAAGAAAAAATTAAGATTTCTTCTCTAATACAAAGGGAGGACCAAAAATTTCATGCAGATCTTTCAGATCATGGGGATGCATGCCCCTAACCCTCATGATGTAAAAAGTATAACTGTATATCTGTGTCTAAAACCTCAAAAAACTTAAAGTTCATCACAATATACAAAACTTTTTTCAAAGACACACACAACATATGGAAATACACATGGAAACAAAAGTCTCAAGAGGAAATATGATTCCTTAGAGCTTCATCGTTTTTAATGCAACAAGAAATTCAATAAACATTAACATGTACTATGCACTAGGCACTATGTGAAGGGCTGGGCATACAATTTGTAAAAAGATAGATGGTCCCTGTCCTTGAGGAGCTTACAATCTAAAGGGAGAGACTACACACAAAAGGAGACAGGAAAGGAGAGGAAGGGATACCAGGGGATACCCAGCATGGTGACATCTTGCTCCATGGAATTGGAACCAGGCAGGGCAGCAGATGCAAAGCAGGGAGCTGAGTCAAATTTCTGCCCTCTATAATGAAAACCAATGGGAGGAGTTTGGCATTTCTCCCTCCAGCCTTCCAATCATAGCAGAGAGGAAGTTGAAGAAGGGGGGTGTCAATTAAGACTTGAGTTACCAGCATAGTGGTGAGTTTAGAAGTGTTGAGATTATCACGGGGGTGGGGGAAATCTTGTTCTGTGAAGTTAGAAGCAGATAGGGCAGCAGTTGCCAAGTGGAGTTCTTCATATTTTGATATGAAGCAGTCTCACTTGGCATGTTTGATCCCCTTAATTTTAATATAATCAGCTATATAGCAACAGAAAAACTAACTTAAGGAATACCAACCCCGAGCCCTAAATTTCTTAAATCTGTCTTTGTTGTTCAGCCATATTCTGTCATGTCTGACTCTTCATGACCCCATTTAGGGTTTTCTTGACAAAGATGATGGAGTAGTTTGCCATTTCCTTCTCCAGTCCATTTTACAAATGAGGAAAGTGAAGCAAACAGGGTGAAATTATTTGCCCAGGGTCACATGGATGGTAACTGTCTGAGGCCAGATTTGAACTCACAAAGAGGGGCTTTCTGGACTCCAAGCCTGGCTCTCTATCCACTATGCCTCCTAGCTGCCCAGTCTGCCTGTAGGCAACCTCAGAGAGAAAAGGGTCAAGGCTCCATTAGGTTCTATCATCAGCAATTGATGTATTACTGTTCTCACAACTCAGTAATAATACTAGAAATAGCCAACATTTAAATATCACTTTAAGGTGCATTATCTCATTTGATCTTTATAAAATCCTATTTAATTAGTGGTATCTTTAACTCCCCATTTTACATTTAGGGGAGCTGAGTTTAAAAGACTTGTTCAAGATTTCCTAAGTATTAAATTCCAGGGACAGAATTCAAGCTCAGGTCTTCCTGACCCCAAGTCCACTATTTTATCTACCATACCCCCAGTTATCTCTATCTTCCATGTCACCCTAGTTTTGACATTAGGAAAAAGAGCAATTAAAGAATTCATCAGCTTGTCTTTCCCGAAAACAAACTGAACAAAATATGACTCCTCCACAGTCTGAGAAGTCACTGTCCCTATTTCTACTTTGCATTTTGAGGGGAATGGGGAATAGCATAGAGATGACCATGAAACCAGGTCAGACATTCAAATGCCTGGCACTTCCATTCCAAAAGCATGGACCTCCATCTGCAGTACATGATTTTGATCATGACATGTCATAATGGTACAAATGAAACTCAGACACAAAGAGTCTGTGAAAACTATGGCTAGAAACAAATGAATATTGCTGGTGATCACTTTAGAATAAGGTTTCATGGGATAAATCTTTTCAGTTTACAAAAATTCTGTTTTCAAAACAATCCTGTGAGGTAAGAAGTTATTATGATCATCCTTATTTTAAAGATGAAAAAACTGAGGCTGAACCACGTCAACAATATACATTTCTCAAATATTCATTATGTGCAGGATTCTGTGCTAAACACTGGATAATAATGTTCCATGATTCTCTAACCAGGGTTCAGAAAATAGGTCAACTGGCCCAGATCTATTCTCCCTCCTTGCCAGTCCTGGAGACTGTCCAGAAAAGAGCATAGGACTCCAGTCAGAGTCAAGACAGCTCTCACCACTTATCATATTTCCAAGTTTGACTTTGAACTACAGCAACAATCTCTGTCTTTTGGTTTCTTCTGGAGACATTAGAAATATGCTAAGTTATGAATAGAAAAGAGTATCACAAAAACTCAAGAGATTACTAAATTCAGGCTAAAATCCCAATACTGTTTTTTCCTTATGGATTACTTTTCTACATTGAAGAAAATGGACAAAAGAAGATAATTTGCTTCTGGGACCATAAAAGGAAGGAAATATCTATCCCTTAGTTTCTCCTATAAAGGGCAGAAATGAATTTTTCTATCCACTTATAAAGTCTAAGGGCAGCCCTCCTCAGATTTACCAGAGCCTGTTTTTAAACCCACACAGCCACCAAAAGAAAGCAAATGGGTAAATATTATTTTAAAAAGAAAATTGGCACTACCTGTAAGACCCTAGAGTTTTCAAGGTATGAGTAAATTTGGACAAGGAAGAGAAAACAATTGAAAGTGGGGAATACTTCAAACACCTTTAACCAACTAAAAATCAAGTTAGGGCACTCAAATGCACTACACCAACTTTCCATCTCCTTGGAGAACTGCAGAATTACTAAATTAAATTATAAAAGTGTAGCAAATGTTCTAGCAAAAAAAATGCACAAAAGGTAATGATTTAGAACTCTCTATCCCCTTTGCCCTGTAGAGAATTTGAAAGTAATTACATTTTTCAAACTTTTCTAAATTGTGCTACCCCTTTAAGTCTTTCAGGTTTTTAATCATTAAAAGTCAGTCCCAAAGAGTAAATTTGTAGAACCCAATACACACATATATATGTATGTATATAAATATACACACACGTACATCTGTGAGACAGGCTACAGCTGGTATGACATCCCTAGTCATTTTTCTTTCACACAGATAGAAACTCCAAATCATTATAGTCTCTCTTTGCCACCTAGTGGGAAAGTGGATTTTACTGTTCACTCCTGGGCAGGCTTTATCACCCACACAGGAGACAATGGGAGTGCAAAAGGCAATGGCGGAACACAACAAGATGCTGATCCTAGGTCAGAACAATCAGGGATATGAGTTTTCTTGGCAGAACTCTCTAACTGGTAATAGGTAGCAGTGTTAACATTGTCCTCATTTGTTCTGAATTCTGATTTTCCCTCAATAGTACTGCCCTATTTTTTTCCTGCATTCATCTTATAAATTGTGTTTCCTTAAATCAATACTGTATATACAGTCTTAGTGAGAAATGATGCCCACCCCTGAATAGATTACAAACATACATCATCAATATATCAGTTTGCTTCAATATTGGCACATTTGAAAAGGAAGAGAAAGAAAGGTGGTCTTAAATTTTGAGTTCTGGAAGCAGGTATTTAAAAAGAAAATAAGCCTACAGCTCTTAAAATTGTATCTAATTTGACAAGAGATCCCAGGCCGCCTTTTCACTCTTTTGCTTAAGATTTCACTGTAGTACTATGTCACATTTGTGTTACTTTGATTAAGGCAAGAATGTGAGGATAGAGACATGACGTAGAGGGAGAGACCCAGACTGAATGTAGCCCCCAATCAGAGAATAAAAGGTGAGAAGAAGCCAAGAAATTGAGAAGTGGAAGGACTTTGCTTTCATGCAAATGATGAGCAGAGGTGGGGATTGGAGCTTACTTCAAAGACTGGCTGGGTCCCAGGAAGGCACCCAGGGTGCAGCAGCTAGCCAAGGCTTTTTCCTAAGTGCTCAAATAAAAGCTATCACACAAATGAAGGGAGGTCGAAGAGTCCTAAAACTGACTGCAATAGGCTTTTAATATTGCCCTGTGGCTCTAGGTCTGTGTAATATCTTCAATTAGGATCCCTGTTGTACATGTACACAGTCTAACTTGCATAGAAGGTCTTAGAAATAGAACGTTAGGTATCAGAATCTTGGGATTAGAAGAAAGAAGACTCGTAACTGTTGTTGCTTAATTGTGTCCAATTCATGGCACTATTTGGGGTTAATTTGCCATTTCCTTTTCCAGTTCGTGTTACAGATGAGAAAACTAAGGCCAACAGGGTTAAGACACTTGCCCAAAGTTACACAGCTGATAAGTATCCGACGTCACAATCGAATGACGGAAAATGAGTCTTCCTGACTCCAAGCCTGACACTGATGCACTGTGGCACCTACTTGTCCCATTCATATCGAGCTTCCTGTGTGCCAGGCGCTGCACTCAGTGTTTTATAATTAGCCTCTCCTCTGAGCTTCACCACAACTCTTTATTATTATCCCCACTTTACATATGAGGAAACTGAAGCAAACAGAAGTTGTGATTTACCCAAGGTTACACAGCTCCTAAGGATCTGGGGTTTGATTTGAACTCGGGTTTTCCTAACTCCAGGCCATGAGCTGTATACACTGTGCCACCTAACTGCCCTGAAGTGATCTCAAAGGTTATCTGTTACTGTTGTTCACTCGATTCAGTAGTGTCTGACTCTTTGTGACTCTATTTGGGGTTCTTTTGGCAAATATACTGGAGTGGTTTGCTATTTCCTTCTCCAGTTCACTTTACAGATGGGGAAACTGAGGCAAGGAAGATTAAGTAACTTGCCCAGGTTCACATAGCTAGTAAGTATCAGAGGTTGGATTTGAACTCATGAAGATGAATCTTCCTGACTCTAAGCCCAGAGCTCTATCCATTGTGCCACCTACTTAGTTAGGCATAAATCTGAACAAGAATCCATTCTACAAGGTATCTAACAAGTATTTACACGCAACCTTTTCTTAAAGGCCTCCAATGAGATTGGGAGAGTTGATTTCCTCTCAGTTCATTCCATCCTAGAATGACTGTTAGGAACTTTTCCCCAATGCAAAGCTCAATGTACTTCTTTGCAACTTCCACTCACTACTCTTTGCCCTCTAAGGAGAAGTACAGAGCAAGTCTATAGTATTAAAAACTCAGGTCTTTGAGATGCTGGGAAACATTTATTATATCTCCCCACAGGTATCCCCAAAGTCTTCCCTTCTCAAAGGCTAATAATTAAGGAACCCCCATTTCTTTCAGACAGTCTTCATATGCATGGACAGTTAGATGGAACAGTGGAGAGCAGACAGGACACGGAGTTCAGGAGTGAGTTTCACTCTTGCCTTAGACACTTCCCAGCTGACTCACTCCATGTTTCCTCAGTCTTGGTTTTCTCTTCTCAAATTGTGAGTAACAACAGAACCTATCTTACAGGGTTGTTACAAGGATCAAATGAAGTAACATATTGAACTGCTTTGCAAACCTTTAAGTTCTATAGGAAAACTATGATTTATCTAAAATAGATGGAAGAATCACAGAATTTAAGAACTGGAAACAAATCACTGACAGCTAATCTATCAGGACCTGAAAGGAATCTCTCCTGTAACAAACCAAAAAAACAGACAAACAAAAAAAAATGCTTTTCCTGCTTCTCTACTTAAAGACTTCTAAGGAGGAGGAACACTTCATCCACTGCGCTTTTCGACAGATGTAACTATCAAGAAGTTGCAGGGGGTGGGGCTCATTTGGGTTCAGCTGGTTTTTACTAGTTTTTATTGTTTACATTTTTAGTTTTTGGCTTTTCATGACAGTAGGCCAAAGTTGATCTTTCTGTTTCTTCAATCATTTGCTCCTGCTTCTGTCCTCTGGGTCCAAGCAACACCAGTCTATATTGTCCTCTACATGGCAATCCTCTAAAGACTTGAGCACAGTCCTTAACCCCTCCCCATCCCTCCCCCATCTTACCTTCTCCAGACTAAGCGTGTCTATTTCCTTCAACCAGTCCTCATAAGCTATGGACTCAAGTCCCTTCACTCTCCTTGGCATCCACGTCTATACGCTGTCCTGTTTATCCAAATCATTTCTTGAACTAAGATTCCCAGCAGTGAATACAGCACTCCAGATTTGGGCTGAAGAAAACTGAACACAGGGAGACAATTCCTCTTTTAATATAGCTTGAGAGTAATTTGGCTTTTTTTTTTTTTTGCTTCCACGTTAAGTAGCAAAATGCTTGTTTTTGGAACACTCACTATCTATCTAATGATGCCTTTCTCCTATATTATAGTGGAGTATCAAAAAAATCATTTTCACAAATGTAAAACTTTACATTCATTTTTATTGTATCTTGTTAAAGTAATCTAATACTCTAGCCTCTCATGGTCTTCTGGATTCTGATTTTGTTGTCTTATGTGCTAGTAATACTTCACATTTTAGGACTCTTTACTTGGCTTTTTATTGTGCTTATCTTTGTTGTATAAATAACCTTTCAGCTTCTTAGCCCAATCCAGATACCATGTCCACTTCTCTTTGATGTTCTTACTTTTATTACTATGTGACTCTTACTTGATTGCAGATAGGAAATATTCTAGCACATGCTGGTATGGCTGCCATCTCTTCCCATAGTACTTGGCTTAGTGTCATCTAAAATGAAGAATATGCCATCTCTGTCAAGTCATTGATTAAAATATTAAACAGTATATGATCTTGGGGTTTTTCACTATGAATTGACTTACTCTAGAAATTCACTGACATCAGTTTTCTTCTTAAAATGTTGCATGAAGAATTGAAAATAATTTTCCAGATGTGCTCTAACTAGAGCAGAATACAATGAAGTATCTCATTCATTTTGGAGACCATGCCTCCCTTAATGAAGCTTATGCTTGAATTGAATATATTTGATGACTGTTTTATACCATTGGCTCACGCTGATTAGATACAGTCCACTGTAACTCAAATATTTTTTAGATGGGTTGTGCTTTAGTCATACCTCTCCCCTGTTGCATTTGTAGAACAGATTATTTGAACCAAAGTGTGTGATGTTACATCTTTTGTTATTAGATTTCCTCTTACTAGATTTGGCCCAATGGTCTCACTCAGGGGTGGGGAACCTGCAGCCTCAAGGCCACATGTGGCCTTCTGGGTCCCCATGTACAGTTTTTTGGAGGATTCCAGGTTTTACAGAACAAATCATTTTATTAAGGGGATTTGTTCTGTGAGGTTTGGATTCAATCAAAGGGCCACACTTGAGGACATAGAGGGTCACATATTGCCTCAAGGCCACAGGTTTCTCACCCCTCGTCTTGTCAATCAAGATTATTCTGAATTCTAACTCTCCTTGGTTGGCTATCCTTCCCAGCTCTGTGTTACTGGCAAATTCGATAAATATATTATCTATGTTTCCATCCAAGTCATTGATTTAAGATAGCCAGATACATATGTATATATGCATATCTAAATATGTGCACATATACATATGTGTGTATATACATATATATACATATGTGCATATATATGCATGCATATATGTATATGTATGTACAGATATAATAGCAAAGAGCCAAGCACAAACCTTAGGACAAAATATATTCAACCTGAAAGGAACTTTTGAGTTCCTGAGAGAACACAGGATGTCAGCTAAAAGGGAACTTCAAGGTCATTTATGTCTAACTCCCTTATTTTACCAATGAGCAAAACAAAGTACAGAGCATTGACGTGTTCAGCCTATAGTCATGGAACTTATTCTACGTAATTTGTTACCATGCCTTGTTGTTCGTGGCAGGAGATAGTTAGCCCCATTTTCTACCATAGATAATATATGTAACATCTCTGTAGATCATCTCTGGCCATTAAGCTCATTCTGTTTTCTTGTCATCAAAGCAATTGTTACCACCACATTCTTTTTCATCTCAAGACCTTCCTACAGTAAAGCTTAATTTAATTATTTGTGACTGATTATAATCTAGCAACAAGCATTTATTAAGCACCTACTAAGTACTTGATAGGAAAACCAAAAAAAAAAAAAATGAAACAGTTCTTGCCTGTAGAGAACTTACATTCAATTGAAGGAAGAAAACATGTGTGTAAGTGTATAAAAAATAGAAATAAAATAAATGGAAAGTATATGTTTTTGTCTGTTTTTTAGTGGGGTGATACTAGTATCATTGCAAGTGTAATGGTACTAGTGTACTAGTATAATGGTACTAGTACAAGGGACATTAAGAAAAGCCTCATCTGGAAGGCAGAGCATGTGCAGCACTTGAAAAAAACAAAGGAAACTAAGAAGTGGAGGTAAGGTGGCAGCCACGGAGGATAGCCAGTGAAAAGACAGATACGGACATAGTGTGTGTCATGTGGGCGACAGCAAGACCAGTAGTCTGACTGGATCTTAATAGTAATCTTAAACAACAATTTCTATATCTAGAAGAAAAAATTTTCTCACTGGAAATCCCATATTCCTCCAATCATGTTCTACATAGGAGAATTCTACTTGCTTCAGCTGCTATTTTGGCTTTCTTCATGGGAAAGTGTTGCTATATTATTAAGAAGAAGTAATTTGATATTAAATGAATATGTAATTTAGGTATAAATGATGTAAAATAATATATGTTTAGGTAGAGTCAGTGTGACATAGTTGGAGTGAGGAAGACACAGGTTTATGTTGTGTCTCTTAACACTTACTAGTTGTCTGGTCCTGAACATATAGCAATTTTCCCATGACTCAGCCAGTTCCCTAGACCTTATCTATTAGATGGATTTCAATATATATTTACAAAAATAGTTCTCATGCCAGGAACTGCCCACATAAAGAAATCATAGAGCTGTTGCTTATATATTTTAAAAGAGATGGAAAGGGGCATTTGGAATTAACAGATATATCAGCCTAATTTCCTCTTTCAGTAGAATAAAGGAAGCCCTTAAAGAAGAAAATAGTCAGAGAATATTTGGAAATTTACAATCTAACTTAGAATAAGCAATATGGATTAAAGAGGCCATGCCAAATGTTTAACCAATTATTAGTAATTTAGTTCAAAGAAGTGGGGATTTTTGTTTATTTATGAGAAGATACTTGATGTTCTCAGAGATGTTCTAAAGTGGATGAAGATAAAGGTGCTGACTTGGAAAGTGACATTAAAGAGAGAATTCAGACTCAATTCCATTTTTATGAACCTATGTTAAAGGTCTACCATGTTCAAGGTCCCAGGCTAAGTGCTCAAGATACAAATATCCAACCCAGTCCAAATCCAACAAGAATTTGAAAAGTCCCCGCTATGCACATGTCATTGTGCTAGATATTTGGGATACAATGACAAAGAACTTCAAAGAACTTCCATACTATCGGGAAGACAATATACAAACAGAGAGGTATGCACTGAATAATTTGAAGACAGTAAAAGAATACTTACTAAGAACTTACAGTTTAATGAGAGGGATAAAGCATGTGCCCAAATTTCTATAACATACCAAGAATATGGTGAGTATAAAGAACTAATCAAAGTGGAATGATACATTCAAGGAGACAGATCAATTCTAACTGGAGTAGGGAAGGAGGAAGGTCAGAGGAGAAGGCTTCATCAAGGAGGTAGTACCTGAAGTAGACCTTGAAGGAAGAGAAAAATTTCAGCAGGAAGCAGTGTGGAGGAAGTCTATTCTGGGCATGAGAGATGGCCTGTGCAGATGCATGAAGGTGGGAGATGGCAGATGAGAGAATAGCCACTAGTAGTCCAATTTGGCTATTGCATGGTACATGATAAGAACGGAGAGCTAAAGTCAGAATTTTACATTTGATCCTATAGGGAAGGGGTTTTAACTTAAAATCCCTGAGTTGATTTTTTTTATAATGTCATTTTGATGCAATTAGTTTCCTTTGTAATCTCATGTATCTTACTTTGTATATTAAAAACATTCTTCTGAAAAGGGAACCATAGAGTTTATCATACTGCCAAAGGTGTTCATAACACACAAAATGGTTAGGAACCCCTGCTGTAGACAATGGGGAGTCATTGAAGATTTCTGTGGAGGGAAATGATGCAAGCCAATCTGAATTTTAGGAGGATTATTTCAGCAGTGACTTAAAGGCTAGAACGATGATGTCATTCTCTTTTTCTAAATGGCTCTCTAGTCAAACAAGCTTCATTCACTCTGTCCATTACAAGCTCCAAAGGACACTCAAGCAAGAAAAGAATTAAGTTCAGTGATTGAAACTGAAATGGAGGGTCAACCAATATGAAATTGTAGGGATGATCACAGGAAAGGGGAGAATAAAAGTAGAAATGATTTGTCTTGATGTACCACAACGAACAGATTCAATGGTCAGATATACCAGGTAATAAGCCTGGGGATAAAAACAAAATGAGATGGAGGAAGAACACTCTAATGGTCAGAGGCTACATAACATTGAGCAAGAAAAACATAAAGGGGAAAGTGGTAGATGCAAGCTTTAAAAACTTTCAACACTAATAAGAAACTAAAAAGGAACCTTAAAAGAAAAATAGTGGCAGGCATGAATAGTTAAAATAAGGGGAAGGGGGGGCAGAAAATTAGCAATGGTTGCTTTCCATGCAATCCATAAATGTCACCTAAACATACGAAGAAGAAATGAATACTGTCACCTTAGAAGTAGGGGAGCAGGGGGAGGATCTTTGTAGGGAGGAACTTAATGTAATTTTTCAATCAATCTCCCATCAACCACTTAATCATCAAAGTGATCCAAATGGATGTGTTTCCAATACAATTTATTAGGTACTCCGTGATTGTACATCTTAAAGATAGATCTATGGGAATCACTAGACCTTTTTCATGCTTAGATTTCTTTTGAAAATGGTGCAACAGACAAGCCTAGATAAAGATTGAAATAAAGTAGCATTAATTCTCAAAGCCAACATAGCTGGCTTCTACCTCAAGATTAATGACTCAAATGTCCTCTTCTTTCCCCATTTGCTTTCCTTTAAATGACATTAGAAGGAAAAAAAAAAGCAAACACAACCTTTGTACTGGATTACAGGAGGATTTGAACCCAAAGTTATTGTCAAAGAAACAGCTGCTGTTTCACATTAACATCAGAAGTTTCCCACATTTGGAGCATTAAAGATTAATGATATTAACCTGATGCATCATATTTTAAAGTGTATTGAAAACTTTGCTGTTGTAAAAGTTATCACGCCTTGTTCTTCAAAGAAAATCATGTACAGGATTGAAGATGATAGATTCTTTTGAGCAATGTGAAAATAAATCATAATATCAAAGCTTTCAAGCCAGCATCTTCCCTCTTTTAAAGTAAAGTGTGAGTATTGAACATTATATAAATGGGCAGGTTCTCACTCTGAATATACTGGATTGAAAGTAATTGCAGATTTGATCTAATTCAATTATGGCAGCCAGTAAGTTCTATTGAATTCCCAGTATGTACCCAGCAAATGGAAAAGTAAGGACAGGAAGAATCCAAGACTCAAAGAGGATTTCAGAACTTCCATTCCCAGATAGCATCCAATTTTTTGAAATTAAAAAAAAAAATGCTCTGCTTAACAGTTGGAAGTGGAGACTGCTCCCTGCCACTACAGCTATTCAGCCCTCTTTGATGTGTTTTCTTCCTTCATTTTAATGGAAGCTCCTTGAGGGCAAGAACTGTATTTCTTTTTGCTTCTATTTACATTCTCAGAACTTAGCTTCATTGCCTGGCATATCTTAAGCACTTATCGAAAGCTTATTGATTTGACAATCCTTCCATCATCTGAGATCAGTTATCATGTTTCCCCTAAGGAACTGCTAAGGGCCCAAAGTCAGGATGGCACAAGATTTAGCAGCTACTATTATACAGAAATGGAGAACATGGCATATTATATTCCCCCCAAATCTGCTTTTCTCTTGACTAAACTCCAATAATACCTTCAATCAATTCATTTGTTCCAGTCCCTCACTATTCCATTTAGGGGAGCATTGTTTAAAATTTGGACTTGGAGTTTCAAAAGTCTGGGTTCAAATCCTGCCTATCAAAATTAATATTCCCTCTAATTTCTTTTGTGCTGATTCTACAATGTAATTGATTTTATGCTTTATTAACTTTAAGTGGGTTTGAATCCACTCAGCTTGAATTGAACTCAAGAATTCAACTTAGGTGGCTTAGTTAGTTTAAAAGAAAAATTTTTATGTCTCAAGCCGGTATCTCATCAGATAAATCCCAAATGTCTGTTTCTTTAGCCCCACAAAGTTACCATACCCAAAGATATGTCATCTATCCTTTCCTGTCTTTGTGTAGTTAAAGGAGTTTTTATTTCTTCCAAGAAGCCACATCCTCCAACAAACGCTGAAAGATACAGATGATTCCCATAGAACAATTAACATTGTTAGAGAGAGCAATGATTAGCTTCATGTGAAAGCCAGCCTTTCTCAATATAGCCAATCATAATGTTCCTGCCCCTACCCTACAACTTATCACCTTTTCTTCATGCTTATCAAGACTCCTTCTTTGTTGTGTTTTAATAAAAAGGGTTTCCCCCTCCTGGGGGTGTTGTTTTCTGACTTTGCTGAGGTTGCCAATGTGACCCACTTTGTTAACATTTATACCTGTCACTGATAATAAACTGATGTTGCTTGGAGTGCTCACCTCAGTCTACCTTGATTAGATTTACTCAAGACACTATGACATTTTCTAGTTGTACAACCATGAACAAGTTACTTAACCTGTCTATGTCTCAGGTTTAACAAAATGCATTCTAAGGTCTTTTTTGATTCTAAATCTAAAATCCTGTTACCCTCCTCAAAACACACTACAATTTGTCAATGTCATTCTTAAAATGTAGCACATATAACTGAGCACTCTTTGCAAAGAGTCTGGGCAGGATGATGAAATGAGTTTTGCATGTTTTGAGACTGAGATCATAGCAGGATAGTCAAATAAAGATGTCCCTGAACCACTGGAAATATAAACCTGTAACAAAAGTGAAAAGTCAAGTCTAGAAGAAGGTGACATGTCTTTTGTGTTAGACAGACAGACATGATCAATCAAGTTAGGTAACATTCTATGTCCTTAGGTAACAGAGATAATTTTAGCAAGAATATAAGCAAAATCTTTGTATTTCAAGAAGTCCCAAATTGTACTAGTCTGACTGATAAAATAATGATAGTATCTCATTTTCTATAGCACCTTAAGTTTGACAAAGCACTTTCTCACCACTCTCTTTTGAAGTAGATAACACAAATGCCATACATCTGAAAAATGAAAATTAAGAAACTGAGGGTTAGAGTGAATAAATGACTTACCCAAGAACACAAAGCTAGTAAATGTTGAAGCTAGGAATCATTTCCAGGTAAGATTTCTCTCCATTATACCAAGGTGAATCACTTTTGGATAGTGTTTTAAGCTTACATGAAAGGTAATATTGTGTAGTGGCTAGAGAACCAGCCTAGGAGTCAATAAGACCAGAATTCAAGTTTCAACTTTGAAACATACTAGCTGTAAAATCATAGGAAAATCACTGGAACTCTCAGCATTCTAGGGAGCCCTATAAGAATTGAAATGGTTGAGCTGGTATAGAGATGAATTGATGGTAGAAGGGTATCACCAGGAGCACCCAATACCAATGAAATCTTAGGCCAGTTCCTAACCTATCCTTCAATGTTGCAAAACACTTTACATATATTACTCATTTGATCCTCAAGCATGCAAGATACATACTGTAAGTATGATCATTACAATTTCCAATTTTACAGTTGAACAAAAGGGAAGTTGAAGTGAGACATTTGCATCATTTGTCCAACGTCAAAGTAAAACAATGAACTAAAATTTGAACCCAGATCTTGTCCATCTGACCCCTTTCCCCTATGTGTACTCAGAATTATAGAATTTCCAAGTTAGAAGAAACATCAGAGACCATCTTGTCCAAGCTATACTGGAAATAGCCTCTCTTTGACATTATCAAAGTGATCAGACTTTGCTTGCAGACATTTGAGGGAGCATGAGGAGGTTATTCTCAAAGTAACCTGTCCCAGTTTGAGAGTGTTTGACATAATTATTAGGAAGCTTGAGTACTGACATCAAGGCTCCAATAACTTTCAGAACAGGGGCAACTCCCCCTGTTCCTCCAAGTGTTTCTTTCTAAAGCTAAGAAAAGTAAATCTAATATGTCTTCCACAGAACTGTCTCTCAAGTTCTTTCAGACAACAATTATGTACTGTTCAATCTTTTCTTCCCTGGGATAAATATCCTCATTTCCATCATGAGGGCCTCATATGAAATGAACTCAAAGCCCTCCAGAGTTCTTCTTAATATGTTGCACATAGTGTGGAAAATAGTACTGTATAACAGAGGACAGGGATCGTACTTGTGATTTTATTTTATTGGAAACTCTCTCCACCAATGGAAGTTAATGTCTTCTTGGAAACTGTCCTCAGAGAACTAAGAGGCTAAATAACTTTCTCACTCTCATATAGACAATATGTTTCAGAGTAGCAACTTGAACCAGGTCTCTAAATATATCATATTAGAGACTCTATTAGTGACTTCATTGACCACGAGGGTTGATTCAGCTGATTTTGTGGGCTAAACACATTTCCCCTTCCTCTCTCATTGCTCTATGTGTGTTCCTAGCAAACCTATATATTTGGTCAAAGAGGCCAACCTTTCCCAATAGAGGAATAGCATTCTTTGCTCAAAAGTAGATAAGGACCTGTGTTCATGTGCTAAGATAAGCTGCCAACATCCATACAGGATATTAGACTTACACTGTATTTCTTTTCCTGGTAAAAGGTTAGGGAAAGGAAGCAAAAGTTACCTATCACTGGCATGTTTAAATAAAGGCTGAATAACACTGATTCCCAAGTAAAAAAGGGTCTGAAGCTTGCCTGGGGATTATAGGAAGCGTGAATTTTTTTCCACTTCTGCCATATCAATGCCATATCTAGGGTAAGGAGGGTATAACAAGACCAAGATAGGAAGATGAGCCTTCCTAAGAATATCATAAGTTGTCAATATTTAAATATAGTCATTGGATAGGATTCCCATAACAGCCACCCTTCTCCCTCAAATAATCAAACCCTCCATGAACATTAGTAAGATTTTGAAGGAAATATTGAAATACAGAAATCAAATTGAGATGGCAGAGGAAGGGAGAGAAGTACAGCTCAGTTTCCCCTTAGAACTACTGCCCCAATGGTCAAAGTCTAAGAAGAAAACCAGTAGGGGTAAAAAGCAGTCAAATTAAAAGGAAAGGTCATCTTTTCAGTTCACACTCAGAAATCTGACCTACAGGCAAGTGACCAGAGCAGGAACTGGGGACAAAAGGATTGAGAACTGGACTAGGGGGTAGTAACATGAGGGAAGCCCAGAGGTGATTAATGATTCAGCCCTGGGCCAGGTCAGCTACTTAAGGCCTTCCATAAAGGTTGGAAGTGCCCAGATCCTGGAGCCTGAAGTGGCTCAGAGTGTAGCCAATAACACAGAACAACTGAGGGGCTTTGCAGAGATCTCAGAGCACAGATTCATTGCCAGAATTCTGAAATAAACTGTCAGTACCTGGTGCCAAAAACATTCATCCCTGGGCCCAGGCTATCAGCATGGGTTTCCCAGATCAAAACTTGGATTCAGTCTCTCACACAGGACAACAAGATGGACTGGGGAATGACTTCACAAAAACCTGGGAAGACATATGAACTAACAAAAAGTGAATTAAATAGAAGCAAGAGAATAATATCTACAATGAAAATAATGTTATAAAGACAAATAACTTTGAAAGTCTTCAGAATTCTGATCAGAGGAAAGGCCAAAACATTATTCCAGAAGTCTAATGATGGAACATGCCATCCACCTTCCTGATAGAGGTGTAATAGATCTGTGTGTGTATATATGTAACACACACACACACACACACACAAACACATTCACCATCATCTTTGGACATGGTCAGTGTGGAAATTTGTTTTGCTTAATTATACATGTTTATAATAGAGGTTTTCTTTTTCTTTCATTCTCAATTGGGAGAGAGAGATGGAAGATTTTTAATGATTAAAAAAATAAAATATAATTAAAAAATAAATTAAATACAGGAAAGAATTACATAAGAAAACAAACTTTGAATGAAAGAAAAAGAATAACTTAACACAGAAGATACAAAAAAAAAATCTTAAGTAAACAAACTCCCTGAAAATTAGAATGAGCCAAACAAAGATTAACAACTTCATGAGACAATAGAAAGCATTAAAACAAATTCAAAAGTTTTAAAAAGAAAAGAAAATGTAAATTGTCTCTTGTCAAAAGCAACTGATCTGGAAAACAAGAAGAGAAATAAAGAGCAATAATTTATAAATCATCAGATTATGTGAAAGCTATGAATTTTTAATGGAGACTGAATATCATATGTCATGAAATAATGAAAGCAAACTGTCTAGATCTCTTAGAGGGTGAACTAAAAGTGGAAAAAGTCACCATTCGTTTTCTGAAAAAAATTGAAAAATGAAAATTGAAAGGCCCATAATAGCCAAAATCCAGAGCTTCCAAATAAAAGGGAAAAAAAATGTTGCAAATAGCCAATAAGAAAGAGTTCAAATACTAAAGAATCACTGTCAGAAAAGGACAAGATTTAGCAGCTAGTATTATAAATGCATGTCGAAGATGGAATATGATATTCCAAAAGGCAAAAGACAAAGGCTTACAACCAAGAATATCTTACCTGGCAAAATAGAGTAGTAATACTACTGGGGGAAAGTGAATTTTGAATGAAATAAAAGTCTTCTGAGCATTCCTGATTTTAGAAGAAAAAAGAGTTGGGAAGAAATTTTAAATACAAAAATGAGGGAAAAAAGAAATGTGAAAATGCAAGTACAACTGAGCAACTGGGGAAAAATGGGAAAAGTCTATAATGATGAAGTGTTTCAATCAAAAAAAAAACAATTATTGAACATTTACTAAATGCCTACTTTATGCTAGGTTATATGCTAAGTTCTGGGGATGCAAAACAAGCAAAAAACAGCCCTTACCTGCAAGGACCTCAAATTTGTAAGAATAAAAGCCATTCTCCAATTAATAAAAGTTCAAAGGATATGAGAAAGCTAGTCTAAGAGAAAGAAAACTAAGTTATCTATATTCACATTTTAAAACGCTCCAAATCACTAACTAGGGAAATGCAAATTACATCAATTCTTAGGCTCTACCCATTAGATTAACCTAAAATCAAAGTTAACCTAAAATCAAGATGATAACCTGTTCAGGGTCTAATGGAGAATAGACATTTTGATGCACTGCTGGTAGAGCTGTGAAATGGTTCAGCCATTCCTCAAAGCAATTTTAACTAAACCCAAAGAGTTACTGATCTATTTGTATCCTTTTGCACAATAATACAACTGAGATAAAAGGAAACAGAAAAGTTATTTTATGTTCGAACACACTGATAGCAGCTTGTTTTGTGGTAGCAAAGAACTAGAAACTTAGGGGGTGCCCATCAATCACAGAAAAACTAAACAATTGTTATAAGAAGGCAATTAAATGCTATTTTGCTGAAAAAAAATTGAAGTCTGGCTTCAAGGAAATCTGGGTAGACTTGTATGGACTGAGGCAGTGTGGAGTGACCAGACCTGGGACAATATTCTATACTGTAATATCAACATCATAAAAAAAATATTTTTAAAAGACTTAAAAAATCTGAGTAAGAAAAGAAATCATTGAAAAAGATAGAGAAGGAAGCAAAGTAAAATATATGTTTGTGCATATATGTATGTGTATCTACATATGCCTACATATGAAAACGTGTATATGTCTAGTTCAGTGTACCTGTGCATCTCACAGTTCAGAAATATAGACTACAGACATTCATGAGAAATATGAGTTCCTAGTTACTGAAGGCATTCAAACAACCAGACATAATCAGAAAACCTAAGTGTGAATCCCATGTCTGGCACTGCTAGATTTATAACCCTTTGCAGCTTTATAACTTTGTGGTCCTCTGTTTCCTCATTTGTAAAATTATGGCTTGGGATCAAATAGCCTCCATGGTTCCATATCTATGATTATATTATTGCTTTACTGATATTATATATGTTCCAACTTGCAATAATTTTCTATAAAGAAAAAGAAATCTCTATAGAAAACACTATTAAATGGCAAATGAATTTCAAGAGCCGATCTTTATATCAGGGTTATAAAAATCTGAAAAAATTAATTCAAGATACCATAAACCAAGAAATGAATGCTACAAAGTAATAGGAACAAATGTTTTTGAGGTAAGGATTTTTTTTCAGGATCCTATAATCAATGACCTCCAGAATCCAATGACTTCTGACACAAGCAAGTCCAAAAGAATAAGGAAGGAGTCCAAAAGTGTTCTTAAGATTCCATCTGTTTCTAATCTATTGTTTCTTATTTGGGGCCTTTCTGAACACTTTTATCAATCCAATCTCTTCCCAGCTCTACACAGCTCCCATTCAAGAAAATTAATTTATATTTATATAAATTATCAAGGTGCATCCTCCCTATCTAAGTACCAGCATGGTAGCAATCACATCTCACTTTGGTGTTCTGGAAACACCCCCAAACAGGCATGAGCTCTGCTTTACAGAGTTATTATAAGCTACCCAAAATAGGGTTCCTGTCTATCATAGATGGAATTGCTCATTCTGGGAAACCCTCCACTACCCTCTTCTGACTATAATTAATGACTGCCTCAGACTAATATCTGTTACAACATTCCTGTAATGTGGCTAAAGGAAACAATAGAAAACTAAACCAATGGGTGGAGGGAGAACAGTGGAGCCATCTCATTTATCTGTATGAACTACTTCTATGTCACCAGACCCTAAGCAAGTGATTTCTGCAGAATCTGAAACTTCTCATACAATCTAGAGATTACCTCCATTAGAAATTTATAGATGTAATGTGTATAAGGCAGGCCTTTTAGTATAGAGTTCGTGTCCTTGAGCTTCTATTATTTGTCATTGTCTCAAGATCTCTGACATATACACACAAGAAATTAAGGAAGGACTCAAAAAGTTTTTGTTGCTAACTTTGTGACCAAAAGTCATCACCATCCAAACCTTTTGGGTACTCTGTTTTTAAGACCTCCAGTGGCTTTATAGCTACACAGTGCCAAATATATAAGGTTTTCCCCAAGGATAGATGCAGAACAAGAGAAAACAAAGACAAGGCAAGCAAGAAACATAACACAGGTAAACAAACTCTGGGATTTCTTGGCCACAAAGAGATCTCACCAGGTTTTCCTTTTCTTCCTGACTCCAAAGCACATAGATTAGCTAAAGTGATCCAGTCTGAACAGGAACAGAGGCCAAGCTCTCCCAATTGTTTTAGGCAATCACAGAGTGGGAGAAACCAAGGACCTTGTTGGGCCATTGAGCAACAGCTGTTGCCTTCTTACCTCAAATACCTTTCTGATTTTCCTTAATAATTTGGGAGATATTCTGAGATATTCCAGTAAGGGTTAAGTACAGCCAATCACAACACATTGTTTGCATCTGAAAAATAGCTTACAGACTCAAATCTGATTTGCCAACTCATATATCGTCAATCACGGCAAAGCTTGTAACAAAGTCTACCTAAAGATGTGTAATGAACATTGGCACCTTTCTTGTTGTTTTTGTATGTTTAACTCTAAACTGGATATTCATCATAAATGACAAATTAATACATCTAGGCCTCAATTAGAGAAAATAATGAATCAAGTGAAATGTTCATGTGTATCTGAATTAACACTACTTAAAAGAAGTCTTAATTATGTAAAAAAATATAGTAATTAGTTCAAGTCCAATGAAAATATGCAGTGTACATTTGAATAATTTAATAGTAATTTCTAAAAGACTAGGATTTCAACACCACTCCAACTAATCCACAAAGTAAACTAGCCATTAAGAAACTTTCCTGAGGTGGTTTAGCCTTCACAGTTCTAAAACTATATTATAAAACAGTAATCATCAAAACTGTCTGGTGCTGGCTAAGAAACAGAGTGGTAGATCAGTGGAATAGATTAGGTACAAAAGACACGGTAACAAATGACCATAGTAATCTTTTGATAAACCCCCAAACCCCAGCTTCTGCGATAAGAACTCACTATTTTACAAAAACTACTGGAAAAACTGGAAAATAATATGGCAGAATCTAGGTATAGATCAACATATACCAAGACAAGGTCAATATGGGGACATGATATAGACAGAAAGGGTGATACCACAAGGAAATTGGAAGAGCAAGGAATTGTCTGTCAGACCTATGGAGAAGTGAAGAATTTATGACCAAACAAGAGATAAAGAAAATTAGCAGATGCAAAATTAATCATTTTGATCATATAAAATTAAAAAGGTTTTGCACAAACAAAACTGATGTAATCAAGATTAGAAGGAAATCAGAAAGCTGAGAAACAATTTTTAGAACAAGTGTCTCTGACAAAGACCTCATTTCTCAAAATATATAGTAAACTGAGTGAAATTTATTAAAAAAAATACAAGTTATTCCATTTACAAATGGTCAAAGGTTATGAGCAAGAAGTGTTCTGATAAAGAAAGCAAAGCTCTCTATAGTCATATGAAAAATGTTCACCTCACTATCATGTGCACTAGGGCACATGGCATCTTTGTTTCTCTTATATTTCTTTGTTTTTTTTCATGATCTTAAGCAAATGAGCATTCTGAGTTCCCAGGCTCTCCCTCTTAAAAGACTTCAAACTAGTGAAATAAGTATGAGAAAATGGAAGCATGGAATATTTTTGCATATAAGGCAAAAAAGACAATACTAGAAAAAGATGTATGGATAAATTGAATGAACATATATACAAACATATATACACATATGCATATGTGAGTACACTTACATGTGTGTATGTGTACATATGCGTATGTGTGTATCTGGTGGTCAGCATGCTTTTTGAAGAAACAATGGATTGTTTAATAAGGTATATTTCACAGGTTAGTGATTAAAGTCTAGGATTGCTAAGAAAACTGCGATACTCTCTGAAAGCTCAGACAGATAGACATTCAGATATGTAGTTCATTAGATAGATATGTATTCATACTTTTATCCAGATTCAGGGGCTCTAATCTGATCTGGGGTCCACAGACCTTCACAGGGCTTATGGATAGATTTCAATGCATCTGTGTACTGGCATGAGAAAAAGATCTTTATTTTTGCTAACTTTTTACTTTTTTGTTATCCTATGTACTGAGGAACATATCTATCAACTGTTGTCATCAGATTATGTTTTCTGCCATTTAAAGCTGATGATTTGCCATATGGTGGTTTGCATGTGTTTGAAGAAAAACCAGATTGTTAAATGAGGTATATTTCTCAGGTTTTTGGGTGGAGGCTTGGATTACCAAGATAAATGTACTGTGCCCCCCCAAATTTTATCCAATTAAAGTTTAAAACTGAACCAAAACTTTTGGTATACCTTGTGTTTTACATAAAGCATAATAATAATAATAATTTATTAGTGGTATTTTAAAGTTTATAGGGAAGGAGGTGCTATTATTCCATTTTCTAGATGACAAGACTGAGGCAGAAATTAAGTGACTGATACCTAACAAGTGTCTGAGGCTCAATGAGAATTCAGGTCCCACATTCTATCTACTCTAACATCTTAAAAAAAATCACTATTCTGAGAAGGAGCCCAAAGGTTTCATCAAACTATCAAAGAAATCTATGTCGCACTCAAAGAAAGTCAAGAATTCTCGATTCAAAGGAAGGCAACTATGAGGATGAATGTTCACAAAATCTTGCCATATCACTAAAGAAACTGGAGGAATTTTAGCCTGGAGAAGTGTAGAGTATGACAGCTGTCATCTAGTATCTGAATTTCTATGATGAAAGAGGAATTCAACCTCTTAGATTTAGAGCTAGAAGTTTTTTTAGGGGTCATCTAATTCAACCCATTCATTTTATACATGAGTAAAGTGAGACTCTAAGATGAGAAGACATGTCATAGGTCAATCAAGAATTAAGTTGAAAAACTGGGATTCTCAGTTTCTATGATTCCAAATAGAGAACTCTTTAAACCATACAGCACTAGGATTTCTTCCTAGTCCAAGAGGGTATAATTAGTGATAAGTAGATGATGGAAAGAGGCAGACGTGGTGAAGTGGAATGAATATTGGGTCTGAAATGAGAGAACCTCAGTTTGACTCCCACATCTGTCATTTCCTGGCTAGTGACATTGGCCAAGTCCCCTAATCTCTCTATGCCCCAGTTTCCTCTTCTGTAAAAAGAGGAGATTAAATGAGCTGGCCTGTGATGTCTCTTTCAGTTCTAAATCTGTGGTTGTGTGAGAAAAACTTTCCTAGTAATGAGATTTAAATTGAAGTCAAATGGACTCCTTGGAAAGATATTACCCTTCATGGGAGGTCTTCGAACAAAGTTAGGGTGACCGCTTCTTGGCAATGTTTTACAGAGAATTTTTGTTCAGGTACAAGTAGGGCTAGATGCCCTTTGATGTCCCTTCCCCATTCTGAGACTCTATGATTCCTTGATTTTGTATAATGGAACCATCAGAGCTTCCAGTTTCAGTTCTTCCCTTACTAAGTTAGTACAGTGCCAGTTGGGGTGTGGGGTGTGTTCAGGGAGGACCAGTAGCTTTGGTGTGATGGCTGCGGAGCCCTTTTTGGGTCTCTTTCCACCTTTGATGTCCACCTGTTCCATTTAACTCTCACCTGCGGCTCCAAGAAGCTGAAGCATGCATAGCAGCCACACCCTGATAAACCATTTTGGCAGATGGATCAAACCAGGTTGAGGGTAATCAAGGTTCTCAAACCCATTGGTGATTTAGGGGGGTGTCTACCCCAAGCATGTGAAAACTTCATCTGGTGGAATAGGCAGATGAGAACAATTTGTTCTAACGGCCATGAAAGCAGATGAAGCAGGTGATGTGGAGCACTTAGAGCTTGGTTAGACACTGAAGATGCCAAGATCATCCACTGCATCTTGAGTCATCACCAGCCATTTTGACTCTATCCTGCCTCTGGGCTATGATGACTCTGGAGGAAAGAGTGAGGCTGAGGACTTCATGCGACTCTGCCTCACCTAAATCCAATTTACCCACGAACCAAAAGACATCACCCATACCATTTCACTATTAGGCCTCAAAGTCCTGTGGTGACAGGCAAGTGATGAAGTAGCAGGTGCAGATACACTGGGAGCTGTAGTCACACAGGTGGCCCAGGCCATAGGGTCATTTCTCACTGGAAGCAACAGTGGGATTCAACATCCCTCTGGGTGTCTGAGCAGCCTTTTAAGAATTGCACTGCTCATCTCCTGGTGGGAGGAAAGGGGCTAGAAAAGGTGCCTTAAACACTGTCTGCTTACCCAACCCTGGCTATGTGGTTGAAACACAAAAAAAGTATGAAAACATCTGCAAAGATGATTCCACTCACCATGGACATATGAACATGTGCACACTAATAGATAACACAAAATCCAGTAGATCTGAAAGAACTACTCTTGTTGCAAGAGAACTCAACAGGTATCACATCCCAATGGCAGCCCTGAGTGAAACAAGGCTGGCAAATGAAGGCGACCTTACTGAAGTTGGAGCTGGATACACCTTTTTGTGGAGTGGGTACAGTGAAGGGGAGCACTGTGAAGCTAGCATGGGTTTTGCAATCCAATCTAATTAGCAAACTGGTATGCCTGCCAAAAGGAGTGAATGATAGGCTCATTACAATGTGATTGCCACTTGCAGGAAAATGCCATGCCACCATCATCAGTACCTATGCTCCCACAATGACAAACCCTGATGAAGTCAAAGAAAAACTTTATGAAGAACTAGAGACCCTTATTGTTAATGTGCCAAAAGGGGACAACCTTACAGTTCTGGGGGACTTTAATGGTAGAGGAGGCTCAGACTACCACACTTGGCAGGGAGTCCTAGGGAGAAATGGAGCTGGAAACAGCAAAAGCAATGGTCATTTACTGCTGAAGACTTGTGCATCGCATGATCTTCTATCACCAACACTGTCTTTCGTTTACCTAAACTCAATAAAACTTTATGGATGCACCCTTGCAGCAAACATTGGCATCTAATAGACTATGTGATTATAAGAAGAAGAGACAGGATGTGAGAGTGACAATGGCAATGTGTGGTGCAGAGTGCTGGACTGATCATTGATTTATCCTTTCCAAGCTAAATATTCACATTCATCAAAAGCGCTGCCCCCAAGTCAAAATGACTACCAGAAAAATTAATATCAACAAATTAGAGCTCTTCTCTGAGCATGAGCAGTTTGCTGCTGATTTGGAGGGAAAGTTGAGCCAACACACAGTTGGCAACAGTGGCTCAGAAAAGGAATGGGGTAGCTTTCAGAGACTTGGTCTATAGCACTGCATTTGCTCATCTGGGTCAGAACACTCACAAACACCAAAACTGGTTTGATGAAAATGATGGGGAAATTGAGAAGCTGCTAAGTGAAAAACAAGAACTCCACCAGATTTACCAGCAGGATAAATCATCCACCTCTAAGAAGGCAGTATTTAATTCCATCAAAAGCAAAGTACAAGCAAAGTTTAAAGAGATGCAGGATTCCTGGCTCAGTAAGAAGGTAGATGAAATTCAGTTTTATGCTGATAGCAAAAATCCAAAGTGCTTTTATGATTCCCTGAAGCCTATTCATGGATCAAAAATCTATGGTGTGTCACAACTACTCAGTGCTGATGGAGCCACACTGATTAGTGATAAGGACATGATCCTAGAGAGATGGGCTGAACATTTCCATAGTGCTCTCGACAGACCATCATCAATCAAAGCTAAAGCCATTGAGGTTGAAGTCACCTCAGGTTGAAGTCAATCCCTCCTTAGTTGAACTTCCAACTGAAGAAGAGGTTTTGAGGACCATTAGGCTCCTTGCATGTGGCAAAGCACCTGGGTACTTATTCTATTCCAGCTGAGATATACAAGGTGGGGGGACCACTACTCATACAAAAGCTGACTGAAATTTTCCAGGTTATATGGCAAGAGGAAGCTATCCCCCCAGGAGTTCAAAGATGCCTCCATTGTCCATCTCTATAAAGGTAAAGGGAATAGATTGTCCTGTGACAATCACAGGGTGCATCTCTCTCCTAGTCATTGCTGGCAAAATTCTTGCTAGAGTCCTCCTTAATAGGCTGATCTTTCACCTGGAAAAATGGTCATATACCTGAGAGCCAGTGTGGCTTCAGAAAGGGCCAAGGAACAGTCGATATAGAGTTTGCTGCCCTACAATTTCAGGAGAAATGCCAGGAGCAGAACAGAGGTCTGTACACAATGTTTGTAGGTCTGACCAAGGCCTTTGACACTGTTAGTCATGAGGGCTTATGGAAAATTATGTCAAAATTTGGCTCCCCGGAGAAGTTCATCAATATTCTGTCAGTTTCATGATGTCATGTTTGCCCGGGTTCTGGATAATGGAGAAAGCTCTCATGCCTTTCCCCTCACCAGTGGAGTGAAACAGGGCCATGTCCTTGCTCCCATGTTTTTTAGCATGATGTTTTCAGCCATGTTGACAAATGCTTTCAATAAGGATGAAGAAGGCATCAAGGTCAACTACAGCTACCATTCTTCAATTTGAAAAGCTACAAGCCAAGACCAAAGTGGAGGGAGTGTTGGTGCATGATTTTCTGTTTGCTGATGATGTGTTTGCTGTTTGCTGTGCACTCAATGCAGCCTCTGAAGCTGAGGTGCAACAAAGTATGGATCAACTCTTTGCTGCCTGTAATAATTTTGGCCTAATAATTAACACCAAAAAACACAGGTGCTCCATCAGCCACAACCACACCATCCATATGTGGAATCACTGGTTACAAGAAATGGAGATGTTCTGAATGCTGTGGGTAAGTTCACTAACCTTGGTAGTATATTTTCCAGGGATGCACACATTGACAATGAGGTTGATGCACGCATTTCCAGAGCTAACTCAGTGTTTGGGAGGCTCTGAAGAAAGGTTTGGGAGAGAAGAGGTATTAGATTGACTACCAAACTGAAGGGCTACAGAGATGCTGTGCTGACTTCATTGTTATATGCTTGTGAAACATGGACAGTCTACTAGCACCATGCCAGGAAACTGAATTGCTTCCATTTGAACTATCTTAGGAAGATTCTGAGGATCACCTGGAAGGATAAGGTACCAGACACTGCTCGAGTTGAACTGCCAAGTATTCAAACTGTGCTTCAGAGAGTACAACTCTGATGGGCTGTCCATGTTGTTCAAATGCAAAATGTACACTTACAAAAAAGACTATTTTATAGAGAACTTTCACGGGGCAGGCGATCACATGGTGGCCAGAAGAAATGATAAAAAGACACTTAAGGTCTCTCTCAAGAACTTTGGATTTGACTGTGCAACCTGGGAGACACTGGCACAGGACCACTCAGCATGGTGTGCCCACATCAGAAAAAGTGCTGTGCTCTTTGAGCAAAGCAGAATTGAGACAGCACAAAGTAAACACAGGATGTACAAATTTGGGATATCCACCCCAAATATTCACACGGATGTCTGTGCCCAACCTGTGGTATAGCATTCCGAGCTCGTATTGGTCTGTTCAGTCACAGTTGGACACACTGAAATTTCACTTTATCATGGTGATGTCATTTTGGCCCTCTTCAAAAATGAAGGACAGCAACCAACCAACCAATAATACCAGTATAGTCCTATTTGAGGACTTTCCTAGGGCATCCATTTTGACACAGACTCCTTTTATAAAATTGGCATTGGGGACATATCTCATACCTTCCTTATAGACTAACCTCCATATATTAGAGTTTTGTTTTGTTTTTACCATTGGATCAGGATAAAGTTATGTGACCAATGTTACTATGTAGTTACTGTTTCTGTATAGAAGGTTATTAGATTTCTGGATTCCACCATCAGAACCATACTTGTTGCAAGAAAGGGAAGCAGATAAAAATCTATCTTCCTTCCTCCCATCCACTTATTTATTTTATTCTGTGGACATTGATGTACAGTAGCTCCAACTCTGTAACACTAAGTAATTATGGAGATAATGAACTGTTGTTATCAGATTATATTGCCTGTCATTTATAATTTATAATTTGCTATCTGGTGGTCAGTATACTTTTTAATGAACAACAGATTATTAAAATAGGCTGGGATTATCAAAACGCTATCCAAGATCTCTGACTATATTCAGTATTCATTTGAAAAATCAGCCATTCATATCGATGGATGTGTCATTTGTCTCTCAAAAGAATCTGTGCTATAAGGAACCTGGATTAATTTTGGAGTATATCACAATTCTCTTTGCTTAAAATCTCTACTCAAAAAACTAAGAAATACGCCTTGTTCAACAATCTGATGTTTCTCCCTTCAAAAGCATGTTGGCTACAGCAGATTATTCATTAGCTTTAAATGACAGACAATATGGGTGACAATAATTAGTACTCCCCAAATGATTGAGAGCTCCAGACTAGGAACCACTGTATATTCAACAATATCTTCAAAAAATATCACTTTGCTTTCTTAGCTAGGTAAAAATTATTTCAACGATAATAGGATGTTCTGGGTTTTGGATGTGGTGATAATGGTTTGGAGTGGGAATTATTTAGGGGTTAGTCTTCAAAATCCCATATTGAATATGAAACACTTTTAAACAGTAAAGAGAGGCAAGACTTTTTGGTAGTGACTAAATGACAAGCCTTGGAGTCAGGAAAACTGGATTCAAGTCTTGCACCTAACCAAGTCACTTACCGTCTTGGATCCCCAGACAACACTCTTAAAGCTATTAATTACAAACAACTTAAAGCCATTAATTACAAACAACTTCATCTTGCCAATCTACATTAATTAAAAGGAGTCACAAAATTAATGAAATAACATCTCTAGAATGAAGGGGGAAATTTTTGGAATAACCCAATTTGAACATAAGAAGGCCTCTTTTAAACTGAGTTTTTTCTTTCATAAATTTCCGTTGATTTTGTCTACTTCTCTTTACTCAATCCCCTGCCTTTCTCATAGTTTCGGAGTGAGATGCCATGCACACCTTCTTTAAACTCATGTAAAGGACAATGCCAACTTCTAATGACTACTACATGAATTAATTGACTTTTTTGTTCAAATCACTGCTAAAAGACCATGGGATTTTAACCCTTTTTCCCAGGATGAAGTAAATATTTTGAACAGTGCTTACTAGAGGAGTGTTTTGTTTTTCTTTCCCAAATACCTGTGTATTAAGAGAGCTTTAAATTACTTAAAGCTGTATATCCTCATCATAAGAGCTCCTTAGGTAGACTTGGGTGACTGTGGTTAATATAATAAAACGAGTTCTATAAGGATTCAGGCTCAAAGAGTTATGGGTCCTTTAAGATATTGGCATGACTGGGACTGTATTCCAAATATTATCTATCAAATAAATTCATACCCGTCCAACAGTCTTTTCTCAGCCATGATCCATTCTTACAGTTCCTCTATATTTGTCTCATAATTATTCCATTCCAGAGCACCTTTTGTTTTTACCTTTCCCTTTCATTAGTCCCACTCTGCTAAGTTTTCTTTCCATTCTTCACTGTCTCCTTGCATTAGGTGGGACATTGGTATTTTACGATAAAATTTTCGGCTTCCTGCAATTTTAGGCAGCATGTGATGGCAGAAAGGACACTGGATTGAAATCCTACCTCTACTATATAACATTTATGTGGCTCTAATTCAGTCATTTTTCTAATTTCCCACCAAAGGTCTGAATATATTCTCCTAAACAGTTCATAGGTCTGTAGTTCACAGCACAAAATGCTGTATCAAGATGCTTGGAACCCTATCAAAGGAAAAATGGAAATCTTGGGCCATATAACCTGCAATGAATGCTTCTGGGGAGGCTGCCTGTGGGGGACATGAAGGGAGACAGATAAGGGAAAAGCAGCTGTGGTGCTACCTATTTAACTAATTAATCTTACTGATTAGGTGAAAAGTTCAGTTATTTGAGCCATTATTAGAATCTTCTAAATTGTAGCATCCTGAATATGCTCCACTTGCACAGTCCTAGTTGTGTCTTCGTGCCTCGGTCCCTGATCCACCTCCAACCTGAATTCCTTCTGTAAAATTAGAGTTTACTTCACAATATTCTATAAGAAAGGTGATTTCCCCCACATGTTTATACTGCCTTATTTTCTCAGCTGCCTCACTAAGCGTTCTCTGAGACTTTTATATAGGCAGTACCTAGCTTCCCTCTACTGGCTTCTGTATTCCCTGCAGGACATATTTAGCCATGAGTATCACATACAAGAAGGCTCTGATAGCATCCTATCTTTATACCAATTTCATGGTTCTTTGGTTTTTTTCGTAGCTAATATCTTTGCCCACAGTTGGGCTGCCTTAGATGTATACTTATCTTTCTCTTGATTTATAGGTACAACTAAGAGTTGTTTATTTAAAAAAAAAGATCGGGATAATTAGGGGGTACATGCTTGAGTGGAATGAATCTTAAACATTGCCTTCATTTGGTGCTCTATTCCATGTAAGAGTCTACTACTTTACTTGTTTCTATCTTCAAAGTGGCACTTGATTGATTGGTTCATTGGACAAATTGATATCCTAAATAAAATTTTTGAATAACCTCATGCCTTCCACATCTCACTTTTTCCTTATCAAGAAGGTTTCCAGATTCTCTTTAAAATGTCACTATCCTTGAATGATTTTTCAAGAGAAAAAAATTGTACTTTAATGTAAAAAGACAAAAGTAATACATGGGATGAGCTACTAAGAACTTTCCCTTTAGATCACAGGAGAACAAATAATATTCACCTATTTCAACACCCCTTGGCCTGAATAATTGCAATGGCAAATGATGAATCATTCAAAATATGTTTTATTTATTGATCCTAAGTGAGTACTTGGGAAGACAGAACATATCATTGCACTGATAGAAGAAATAAAAAGGTTATAAAACCTCTGCGAGGACTTCACAGCCCTATTCATGAATTATTAACAGTGAGACAAGTCTTGTCCTGGGTAATAACCACAATTCAAGGTAATTAAAATCCATTCAGTTTCTTCTACCAAATTACTTCTAATCAAAGAATGCCGTGACCCAGATGAAGAATGGGGAAGTGTATGAAAACATGACAATTTTAGGAAACCGTAATAAGCGACTGGGCTTCAATTTTTTCATTAGTCTTTTATCACAGTCAACACAAAACCAAAGTATTCATCTGAAAAGAAAAATTTTCAATTTGGAAAATTAGCATCACTGCCTTAAAGAAATATAGCATGAATCCTTCCCAAAAAGCATCATTAGTAAGTGTACATCCTTCATGCTCTGCCTTTTCTTGATCTCCAAAAGAACTTACTTGTGCCCTACAAGTTCTAGTCTGGGGCAACAAATCACCAACTTCAGAAACTAATTAATAATTTATATTCTCTAGAGATGATTCTTAAACTCTAAAGGGGGAGGGGGACTTCATCCTCTGTGCCCTGATGGACAGGTGAAAATGTTATACTCCTTCGGTCACATCATATAGATTGCCCCTTTTTCACCTGTGGAGTTTGGAGATGTCTGGACTTGGTGAAGAATCAACATCACTGGGATTTCCACCATGACTTCCATTTAATCTGAGGATTTTGGTAAATCCAGCAAAATACCCTGAAAATTCTTTGCAATTCCTTCAAGGTAGATCAGGATCATAGAATCAAAGATCAGCTCTTCTCATAGGTCATCTAGAACCCACTCAATTGGCAAATGAAGAAGCTGAAGTGCATAGAATTTAAATGACTTGGCTTGAGTCTCAAAACCAGTCATGGGAAGAGCTGGGACTCCAACTGGGGTCTTCTAACTCCAAATACAGCATTTTTCCCACTGTACTTTGCTGCCTCCTTCCTTTATTATTCCTCCTCCATTATTTAAAGGAGAAACATGATGATGATAAGACTTGAAACATGCTATATAAGGAGTGGTTTAAGGACCAGGTGATGCTTAGAACTGAGAGAGGCATGATCTCTCTCTTCAAGTACATGAAAGAGGATTGCTATTTCATGTATTGACCTTTAATTTCCTCATCTGTAAAATGAAGATGTGTTAGATGTCTTCCAAGATTCCTTCTTGTTCAAAATTTATAAACTTATTATCCCTACCCTCCAAAAAAATAGTGAAGGAATTTAGATGCATTTTTAAGTGCCCTATGGAGTTACATTAGAACCAACAGAAGGAAATGACACAGGTAGGATTTGGCTCCATACATGTAAATCTTTCTAAAGAATTTTGTGCAGCCTTGGAATGGATGCCTCAGAGGGTAACGAATTCCTTGTCACTGGAGTTCCTAAAAGTAAGGACATTCTTTGTTCAGGGAATTACATCTCATGCATGTTAGGAATACTAGGATAAAAAAATCATAAATGAAAAATATTTTGCATGACTTCATATGCACAATTGGTATTGGATTTCTTGTCTTCTCAGTGGATGGGAGGGGAAAAGAATTTGGAACTGAAAATAAAAATAAAAATGTAAAATATATCACACAATTCCTGACCTTAAGGATTTTATAATGTATTAAAACTTGCTCTGTGCCAAACACTGTGCTACGCCCTGGAGATACAAAGCAAGGCAAAAATAAAAATAATAAAAAGCAATCTGTGCCCTCAGGAAGACAGCATAAAATAATTAGGTACATCCAAGATACATACAGAGCAGATGACAAATAAACTTAGAGGGAACGAAAGAGACAAGAAAAGTCAAGGGGATTTCTAGGACCCAAAATAAAGGATCTTAGCATGTCAGACCCAAAAATGGAGTGCTGAACTTACTTTTCAACTGGTCCTTTTTTTTTGTCAGGTTTTTTATTTATTTAACTTTATTACATTCATTTTCACAAAACTTTGGGTTCCAAATTTTCTCCCCATTTATCCCTTTCCCCCACCCCAATACACCGAGCATTCTAATTTTCCCTATCAACAATCTGCCCTCTCTTCTATCATCCCTCCCTTCTCTTGTCCCCATCTTCTCTTTTGTCCTCTAGGGCCAGATGACTTTCTATTCCCCATTAACTGTATTGCTTATTTCCTAGTAGCAAGAACAATACTAAACAGTTGTTCCTAAAACTTTGAGTTCCAAATTCTCCCCATCCCTCCCTCCCCACCCATTCCCTTTGGGAAGGCAGACAATACAATATAGGCCCTATCTGTGTAGTTTTGCAAATGACTTCCATAATAGTCGTGTTGTGTAAGACTAACTGTATTTCCCTCCATCCTCTCCTGTCCCCCATTGTTTCTATTCTATCTTTTGATCCTGTCCCTCCCCAAGAGTGCTGACTTCAAATTGCTCCCTCCTCCCATTGCCCTCCCTTCCATCATCCCCCCCACCCTGCTAATCTCTTTCTCCCCCACTTTCCTGTATTGTAAGATAGGTTTTCATACCAAAATGAGTGTGTACTTTACTCCTTCCTTTAGTCGAATGTGATGAGAGTAAACTTCATGTTTTTTTCTCAGCTCTCCTCTTTTTCCCTCAACTAAAAAATCTCCTGCTTGCCTCTTCTATGACAGATAATTTGCTCCATTCCATTTCACCCTCTCTCCTCCCACTACATTTCTCTCTCACCATTTACCTTAATTTCTTTTAAGATATGGTCCCATCCTATTCAATTCACTCTGTGCTCTCTGTCTCTGTATGTGCGTGCATGTGTGTATGTGTGTGCGAACGCATGAATGTACATGTGTGTGTGTGTGTGTGGTCCCACCAACTACCCAGACACTGAAAAGTTTTAAGAGTTACAAATATTGTCTTTCCATGTAGGAATGTAAACAGTTCACCTTTGGTAAGTCCCTTATGACTTCTCTTTGCTATTTACTTTTTCATGCTTCTTCTCATTCTTGTGTTTGAAAGTCAAATTTCCTTTTCAACTCTGGTCTTTTCATCAAGAATGCTTGAAAGTCCTCTGTTTCATTGAAAGACCATATTTTCCCCTGAAGTATTATATTCAGTTTTTCTGGGTAGATGATTCTTGGTTTGAGTCCTAGTTCCTTTGACTCCTAGAATATCCTATTCCATGCCCTTCAATCCCTTAATGTAGAAGCTGCTAGATCTTGTGTTATCCTGATTGTATTTCCACAATACTGGAATTGTTTCTTTCTAGCTGCTTGCAATATTTTCTCCTTGACCTGGGAATTCTGGAATTTGGCCACAACGTTCCTAGGAGTTTCTCTTTTTGGATCTCTTTCAGGCGGTGATCAATGAATTCCTTCAATACTTATTTTGCCCTCTGGTTCTAGAATCTCAGGGCAGTTTTCCTTGATAATTTCATGAAAGATGATGTCTAGGCTCTTGTTTTGATCATGGCTTTCAGGTAGTCCCATAATTTTTAAATTGTCTCTCCTGGATCTATTTTCCAGGTCAGCTGTTTTTCCAATCAGATATTTCACATTCTGTTCCATTTTTTCATTCTTTTGGTTTTGTTTTATGATTTCTTGGTTTCTCAGAAAGTCATTAGCCTCCATCTGTTCCATTCTAATCCTGAGAGAACTATTTTCTTCAGTGAGCTTTTGAACCTCTTTTTCCATTTGGCTAATTCTGCTTTTGAAAGCATTCTTCTTCTCATTGGCTTTTTGAACCTCTTTTGCCAATTGAGTGAGCCTATTTTTCAAGGTGTTATTTTCTTCAGCATTTTTTTGGGTCTCCTTTAGCAAGGTATTGACCCGTTTTTCAAGCTTTTCTTGCATCTCTCTCATTTCTCTTCCCAGTTTTTCCTCCACCTGTCTAACTTGATTTTCAAAATCCTTTCTGAGCTCTTCCATGGCCTGGGCCCATTGGATATCTATTTTGGATGTTTGGGGTACAGAGGCCTTGACTTCTATGTCTTTCCCTGATGGTAAGCATTGTTCTTCCTCACCAGAAATGAAAGGAGGAAACATCTGTTCACCAAGAAAGTAGCCTTCTATGGTCTTATTTTTCTTCCCTTTTCTGGGCATTTTCCCAGCCAGTTACTTGATTTCTGAGATTCCTGTCCTCCCCTGCCTAGATCCGCCCAGCTAGTGCTTGGGGTCTGAGATTCAAATGCTGCTCCCCAGCCTCAGGGCTTGCAGCAGCAGGTGTGGCTGCTATTCAATGTGAGCTTAAGTTCTGTTGCTTGGGTGGGGGCAGGGCCACCTCCCAGGCTCAGTTCCCTCAGGGGGTTTATGCAGAGATCTTCAGTAATAGATCTGAGATCCTGCCTGCTCCGGGAGCTCCTGGCCACCACTGCCTCTGCCGCTGCCTCTGCCACTGCCTCCTGAGGGGGCCTGAGTTATGGAGACACCCCGCGCCCCTCTCAGCCAGCCCAGAAGTCTCTCACTGACCTGTAGCGCCTGTGGGTGGAGGGACCTTCGCTGCCGCTGGAGATTCCATCCCTGAAGCCTGCTTGGATCTGCTCCTCTTGGGGCTGCAATGCCCAGGCAGGGCTGGGCTCTGCTGTCCGGTGTGCGATGGACCTTTGGTGGCGGTTTTTCAGGGCTCTCTGGAATGGAAATCTCCTCCACTATGTTGCTGCATGGCTTCCACTGCTCCAGAATTTGTGGGGAGTTCTTTTTACAGGAAATTTATGGGCTGTGGGTTTGGAGCTAGCATATGTGAGTCTTTCTACTCTGCCATCTTGGCTCCTCCCCCCCTCAACTGATCCTTTTGACCAACATGCACAGATATACTCATGCACACATACGCATATCCTATGTGTGTACATCAAAAAATAGAGACAGAGACAGACTGAACCAGAGAGTTTCTATGTTTTTCCTAGGGTTACACAACTAGTTGGTGTGTATCTAATAGGACATGTCTCCTAGACTTTGTTCCATACCTTTTTGAAAAAAAAAAAAGAGCTGTTAAAATTTCTTTAACCTAGATAGTAAGAATATTGAGGACAAGAATCACAACACTTATTAAATACTTATTATATGTAGGCACTATAAGAGATTCTAGGGATACAAAGTCACAAATGAAATAGTCCCTGTATTTCAGGATCTTACATAATACAGGGAGAGAAAACATGTATGCAAATAAGTACATACAAAATAAGTGCAAAAAATCACAGTGCCTTCACAGGATTTAGATTATAGTAGATGTTTCATAAAGATGTGGCAGCTGATGAACTCAATTACAAATATATATATTATAGATATCCTATATAACTGATCATATGTGAGATATATTTCCCTTGAAACTGACACTCCAACAGGCAGTTCCTTAAGACTTACGATAGTTCCCATTGGACATCATAATTACCCATTTCTTCAGTCACCCTTGCAATGTGGGTGTATTTTCTCCTTTAAAAAAATTCTAAGTGGTTGTTCCCTCATCCCATTGGCACATTCTGTATACTTTTATTGTCTTAAGTGCTCTGACAATCGTTTTGGCAACATTCCACCTCCTTTTAATTCACTGTGAGGCAATTTTGTGTTTCTTCACAATCGAAAGTGTTTTTCTTTTCTGAAGTCATTTAGGCAAGAAACTAGCAAAGCTGCTTAGTTTGTCAAAGGATATCTGAAGTTTGCAAAGGCATCAACTCAATGCTACTAAATCTGGTGTCAAATGATTACACGCAATTATGGTAGAATATTTAAGTGGCATGCTCGTCTGAGTCACAGAGACCCCCTTCCAAATTAGAAGATGTATACGTGGTGTGAGGGTGCAGAGATAGGTTTGTTGAATAGTGATGCTAAACCAATATCATCAGCATCCTTAAGACTGATATATGGAGATCAAGCAGAAAAAGATTAGCAGATGACTATTACTTGGCAGGCATTGTGACCAACCAAGTTAAACATTTTTTTGGATGAATGGGTAGATGAATGGATGAAAATGAATGAATAGCAAATATTAAGTGTTTACCGTATGCCAGATACCATTCTAAGAGATTGAGATGCACTCTAATCAGAACAAACAACACATAAAGGATGTTCTGATTGCAAGATGGATGGAAAGCCCCCAAAGTTCTAATGTTTCTGTGGCAGAACAGATGACAATGCCCAGAGACCTGTAGGGATATTGAAGAATATTCTTTGTAGTCAGTAAGAGTCTAAGAATGGGTGTACATGAGCTGAGGTGTACATGTTTCTGGATCAATGGTTATTTAACCAATTGCCGTAAGTTAATTGATTGTTTCAGTCACCAGAGTCACACATAGACCATATTCAACAGGCAGAAAGTGAAAAGAGGATCAAAAAATGTGACTGAGAATCTGGAAGCTTATCTATTCTCTTCTTAAAAGTTCTAGGACTCACATAATTTTTTTTCTGTCAATGATCTAGAAATGTGACTTTTTCCTCTGCCTACATGAATACACACACAGACATATACGCACACATGCATGCACACACATGTACAAACATACACACCATTTCAGTGGGAGAGGTGGATCCAGGAAACAATTAATTGTGATATTATACTTATTTTGAAAGGCCTCTATGAGATTATTGATACTATGAACCGTGATCTCACTGATGTGGGTATTCTCTCCAACAGCACAGATCGTATCCTAGCCCTGAGTTCTCACCCTATTTGATAACTCTTCTCTGTGTTCTCCTCTAATCTCCTCTAAAGATCTATACAAAAAATGGGGGAAGGGGCTGCCTCTGATTTTCTTGACATTGCCTTCATACCAATGGATCCAAGGGCTTCCCATCAGTTATCCCTTATTCTCAAAATGTGATTATTTTTCCTTCCATATCTCTTTGAAATATTCTTTCTACGATCTCTTCCACACAATTCATCATTTATGATCTATTACAGTCTATCCCCACTCATCAAATACCTTTCCATTGCCCTTGGATTGGGCCAAACTTTAAATCCCAAAGAAGGTGGTTTTTCATGGCTCATTGGCATAGAAC
The DNA here is from genome assembly GCA_023548195.1 of Bettongia penicillata ogilbyi. Classification (NCBI taxonomy): domain Eukaryota; kingdom Metazoa; phylum Chordata; class Mammalia; order Diprotodontia; family Potoroidae; genus Bettongia; species Bettongia penicillata. Next base: position 1,295,280 of record JAJHZJ010000749.1, on the reverse strand, counting down.
ATCATTAGAAGGATATTGATGTAAAAACAAAAACACAACACCCTTTGTCCAAGGAAAAGACTGGAGTCATTAAAAACACTGAATAATTTCCCTAATGAAATCAAAACCATTCTTGCCCTTTTATTTAATTCTGGGGTCAGTTCATTTTCCATTGTCAGGATCTGTTCAAGGTATATGTACTGATGGAACAGATTCATGTGCTACTGTCCATCAAAATGTACATCAGTCTATGCAATAGCTATTTTTCATCCCCTAGCTTTTCTGTTTTGGGTGGTTAGGCCTCTTTTGAGTGTCTATATACATCATTTAGGAAGATCTACAATATTCTACAGCTTGATACAATCATCACTGTGCCATTTGCAAATAGCAGCATCTGGAGGACCTTGACATTTATAGTAAATCCATCCTCTGGGTGAACTCAGTACTGGTCATTTCCTATGGCATGTCAAAGATGGATATGCATCTTCTTATTTTATGTCTCTAATGCTACTAATAAGAAGGCTAACTAAACATAGTTAAATCTACTTGCTGCATCTTTTGTATATTCAGGAGGGGTCTTGCTAGAGAAGTCTTTAAGGTTCTTTTCAATTATATTGATTTACAAATAATGTTAGATAGAGTTAACAAATAATAAGTATAGTAGAAATTTGTATTCTCTAAACTCTTCATTCATTTGTATGACTAAAGGCAGAATGTATTTTGATAAAGCATACCTTCATTAAGGATATCATTGATAAATGTGTAGCTTACTCTTATAAAGAATTTGTAGAGTTGAAGAAGTACATGTGCATAAACGATTATTGATATTTTAAACAACTTTCTGATCGTTATAAAGTTTAGGATTTTTTCCAAATATCTGACGTCTCCTTCAGATGATAACGACCACTTAAAACCCTCCAAACTTTGACACTCCCCCATAGACTTTCAATTATATTCAGATTAGTCTAAGTGCCCTTTGTTTTCTTTAGTATCATTTCTACTTCCTCATGCATTTTGGACATGACATTTTTGTAATACAAATGCTATCTTTCCATAGCTATTGATGGAGAAAAAATCTTATATCCTAAATTTTATTTTTATACTGTATTTTATTTTTTTCTCCATTACATTTAAACAAACATTTTAACACAATTTTTTCAAAATTTTGAGTTTCATATTCCTTCCTTCCTTCTCTGCCCTTCCCCTTCCTTAGCATCAAAGTTACCCAATATTGAAATATAAGTTAATTTAATTTTGTGGATCTTGTCAAGTTCTTGCTAAAAATTATCTGCTCTCTCATCTCTAACATAGATTTTGGTGCATGTGCAATTAAGAATGCCTTGGTGGGCATTTTGTAAATACTCATCATGAGCAGAGCAAGATAAGATGACCAAGGGTCCCATGAAATTATTTGTTGCCCTTAGGTGCATGAAATCCAACGTCTTTATTTGCCTCTCCAAGGATAACCTATATTTCTACTTACGTGAAATATCCTGATACAACAGTACCCCATTATTAGATTGCCATTCAGGGCTGATGCCTGAAACATAATAATCTGATTCACTGCATGGTGTCCACACTGTCAACCTTCAACCCTTTGTTCTAATTCTGACCTCAATCTATCTCATCCCATAGCAGGTGTAACTTATCATGTGGGGACTGAAACTTTTAATTGTGCAACTTAGAAAGCTTGATTGTCCATCTCAGCCTAAGAAAGCTGACGGAAGCATTTCCCAATGCTATACAATTTACCTCCCTGGGCTGAGGTCAAGCAAATTCTTCTATAACCTATTTACCAACCAATGTATCAACGTGACTATGTGCCAGGCGCCAGGCTAAGCACTAGGGACACTAACATAAAAAAAAGTTGTCCCTGCCCTGAAGAAGGAAGGGTATGTTCATATGTTCTGTCTGGAGAGGAAACATAAATGTGTACAAAAAATATAAATACAAGATAATGGCAGGAAGTGGGGTGGGTGAGGAGAGGTACTGTCTATTAGAGAGATCATGAAAGGTGGTTTTTACCCTTTCCACCAAAATAAACCCTTCTGTTTCTGTCCCTTCTGGCCTTTCTCTCAATCCCTCACAATCAAAAGTTACTTTCTAATTTTATTATTTTGCAGGGCATTCTTTAATTTCTTTATAAGAGAGCTTCCTGAGAAATAATCATAATGAATTCATATATCATACCAGAGTCACTTCCACATATTTATTCCATATATTTATTTGGGAAGCTCATCACCTTTCATGCTGAGCAACATGATTCCTTTTCAAGGGAAGATTTGTATAAATTTGACCTAAACAGTCCCCACAATTCTTTTCTATGGAGTAAATACTAGAGCTCAAGATAATGTACCATTAGCTGAACTCACAATGCCACATAAATATTGGCTAACATGACTTTGTCATGTAATGCAGTGTCTGGAAGCAAGCCCCATCCACAGTAATGGCTGAACTGAAAACAACAAATCCTGTCCTTAGTCTCTTTAAATATTGCTAGTTCATACTATTAGTTCAACCTACATCTCCTTCAACTCAACAAGTGTGCATTTTCCAGAGAAAAATCCATGATGGGTAATACAAATAGTGGTACACAGAGCAAGAATTTGAGAATGAGCTCACCCAAACTCCTAGAGGAAGAAGATCATTATTTTATGGAGTCTTCTCCCAGCTGTGTTAGGAGTGGTCTGTGTCAACCGATGTTAACTTCCTTTTTAAGCTTAATTAACTTTATGAGGATTGAATAAATGTTATCGTAGTCATCCTCAGGGTCTCATAGGGGCTACATAGCAACAAAACAATAGTAGAAACAGCGAGAGCACTGGACCTGGAATCAGGAAGATCGGAGTTCAAATCCTGCCTCAGAATCTCACTAGTTGTAAGATATTGTGTAAGTCATTTAAGTCTCTCTGTCTCTCTCTCCCTCTCCATCCCTCTCCCTCCTTCCCACTCTCTCCCTCTCTCCCTCCCTCCCTCCTCTCTCTCTCTCTCTCTCTCTCTCTCTCTCTCTCTCTCTCTCTCTCTCTCTCTCCCTCTCTCTCTCTCCCTCTCCCTCTCTCCCTCTCTCCCTCTCTCTCCCTCTCTCTCCCTCTCTCTCTCTCTCTCTCTCTCTCTCTCTCTCTCTCTCTCTCTCTCTCTCTCTCTCTCTCTCTCTCACACACACACACACACACACAACCCACATGCACACACTCATTTGCTGTATATCCTCTAACCCCTCATATATATAAATTCACTTAAGGCAAAGACTGTTTTCATAAGATCATAAGCTCAGAGCTGGAGAGGACCTTAATCGACTCCAATCTTCATTTTCCAAATGAGGAAGCTGATGCCCAGAGTAGTTCAGCAACTTACCCACGACCACAGTTGGTGTCAGAGGCTGGATGCGAACGCAGACTCCCCTATTTCCAGCTCCAGCACCCTCTCCACTCCACCATGCTGTCCTAAGGCCCCCATGCCTTGCTTCAAACCTTACCCATACCAGTTGTTTAATAAATACTCATGGAAATGAATCGCGCACTATATATAAGGTACCATGCTAAATGTCAGGCATAGAAACATACAACCTTAGGTGCCGCTGACTTACTGTTTGTGCCTTCCTTGAGCCTGTCCCTTCTAATCAGAAAGGTGAAGGAGCCAGAAACCTCACAAAATTGCCTTGTCTCTACCTCCTTGGACAAACGGATGAGGGGTTTCTCCTATAGCCCCTTCACTACTTCCCCACCCTTTTTGTCTCTCTCTTAGAGATAGGAGAAGTAGGGAGTATAAGAAGAGGGAAAAATCCTGTTTCACGCATCATTTAGTAACAAGCCATACAAGGTGATTACAGCATTAAAAGACAGGTTCCTGGTTTGAGGAACTAAAAGAAAGAATGTCCTAGGTTCCCTTCAGTTCTCTACTTGGAAGTTAAACTAGGAAATATGTAAGACAAATGGTTCACAAAACATGCCACCGAGTGGTCTGCTTGATCAACAAACCAGGAGTGAGCTTATATATTTGACAAAATGTGAAATCTCCTCAGAACCAGACAGAAAATTCCTCCCAATGAACCTATTTACAGTTTTACTCATTGAAACAATGGAGGATAAACTCTTTAAATGGATCAAAATTTGCAAAATATGATCATCACAAAGATCGTTCACTTTTTGTGATATTATGAACCCTTTGGCAGTCTGGTAAAGCTAAGACCTTTTCTAGAGAATCTTTTTAAAATGCATGGAACAAAATATAGAGGATTACATAGAAAACCAAACATTAATGAAAATCATGGTGAATTTTGGATTCCCTGAAATAAGTGTTAGGAACCCTGTTGTTGAATTGGGGTTGGGTGAGTGGGAGGAGATCTTCATGCGGAGATGGAGGCAAAGAAATAAAGAAAATGCTTTCAGCCTTTTGCTTTCACAACTCATGGAGGATGTCTTGCTTGAGCATCATTCTGGTGTGCTTTTTCTGGTGGCTGGCACCCAGTCTCCCTGCAATATACATCTAATCGTGCACAAACTTTCTCTCATCTTTTATTCTGCCTGTCTCACAGCATCCACAATCTTTCTTCTATTTCTAGATCTCACCCCCTCTGGAATCAAACCCTGTGGAGCCCATATAGATAAGAAAAACTACTAATTCTCCCAGAGAGTGATATTATTAATCGTGGGAAGCTCTTATTTCCCTGGAGTTTGAAATTTTGCAGTTCCTTGCACCATTAGCAGCAGTACAATTGTCATCTGGAACAATATCTTTTAGTATCAAATATATATTAGTACATAACATGGTACACAAGCTAATTAACCCAGTATTCCAGGTAGTGATGTCAAATTATCACACACAGCAGATACATTGTGCAATCCACGTAATAGACATCGCAAAATGAAAAGCATTCTTTACCCGGCTCCTACAGTGACAGTGGTCTATTACATGTAGAACACTTTTGGAAGCACATATCATATCAATCCATGCATGCTCACAGAACACAGAACATCCATTCCCCATCTGGAAATGGGTGTAATTATAGCTCGTACCTCACAGGGTTGTTGTGAATAGCAAATGAGATAATACATGCAAAGCACTTTGCAAACCTTAAAACAGTCTATAAATGTTAGGTATTATTATTACAAAACTCCAAAAGAAGGTTGTAGCAAGATTGTGGGGGCATTCAATGCCATTTTCCAGAGTTTATGTTTTATTGTCTAGCCAAGGAACCACAGGAGGTTTTTTTTTTCTTTTATCAGGGAAGCCACACTTTGTCCAGTTCATCTGGAAGAGTATTTTTGGTAGCTGTGTGAAGGATAAAGAAACAGTAGAGAGAAAGTGTATCCTATTAGGAGACTCATAATAAACCAGGAGTGAGGTTATGAGGGTCTAAACTAGGGTGGTAGCAACCGAGAAGTGGGGAGAGATGCAAAGGAGATTATGTAGGTCAGATAAACTGGAATTGGTTACCTAGTGGGATGGGAATGGGAAGACTGGGAATGGGAAAGGGGAGAATCAAGGGATGATGATGTCTTCAGTAGATATAAGATAGAGGGGAAGGCAGGGAGATGATGAAATAAGTTTAGCATATATTGAGTTTAAGGTCCTAATGATTCACATATTCATCCAATAAGCATTTAGTGAAGTGCCTTGTTATTATTGCATATAATAGACAGTACGAATATTATTCAATGCACAAAGACAAAAATGAAATGTTCTCTCTCCTCAAGGAGCTGTTATTCTAATGATGAAACCAAGTTGTACACATATACAGAAAATTAAATATAAACTATATAAATTAGATGCAAAGTAATTTTCAGTAAGGAGGACATCAGTCACTCTGGGAATTTGGAGATGTTTCCTGTTGGAGGTGACCCTTGAGTTGAGCTTTGAATGAATCTAGGCATTTTATGAGGTAGAGGCAAGAAGGCAGTGGATTCTAGGCATGGAGGAGAGTTCATACGAAGGCCTAGAGAAAGAAGTTCCATGTATAATGGAAAGTGGCCACTAAGTACATTCCTTATGAGCCTGTGCACAAAGCCACTGATAATTTCCTACATTGAAAAGGTTAAGGAGTCTACTCCTGGTAGAGTTGCAATGACAATGGACAATTCAATGTCAATGGATAGTGGATATTCCTTAGAGAGATTTGGAACATGAACAGACATTCTGTAACTTGTTCTGTAACAAGGTAGTGAATCAAAGTCTATTTGACTAGTTACAGCTCTACAGTCAGAATTGGGGGGAAGGAAGGTGTTCAAAATCACAAGCTGATTTCAGCCTTTCTCTTCCAAGTGATTTCTTCTTGATCACAGCATCCCATGAAAGAAGAGAGTTGTCTATGAAAGGAAGGGCTTAAGGTCCTCCTCATCCAAGGCCAACATATTATCCATTAACATAATATTAATTAATGCAAATTTTATTTATGTAAATTTTACCCTATAATTAATCCAAATGAATAACATGGCCCATTAAGAGTACAATTAGTAAGATACCTTGACTCTCTTCCAGGATATTTGGTTTTTTATTTGGAGTAAAGAACATTGGAAAGGACAACAACCTTCTGAGTGTCAAGAAGTCAGGAAAGTAAGCCAGGTGCTGTCCAAGAGAGGAGTTCATCCTGGGGCTGTAGCCAATCAGCCTTGCATGGAGGCTCAGAAGATTGATCAGCAGTATTAGAGAACCGGTCTAACTTGAGCTACAATAGGATTCAGCTGCATCTGGACATGAACTTGGTAGGATCCATGCTATTGAGAATATTCTTTAAGTCTGAGCCCATTCTGTTCAAGGACTAAGGTGGTATAAGGTACCCTTGAATTCTAGAGGTAGTTCCCTACGATTTGGTTCACTTGCTCCTGTGTTGTTGTCAGTGACTGTTCCTCTAGTTTCATTTATCCAATGAAGATCAATTAGCTTTTACAAAGGAAGGGGAACTAGATTGGAATGGGGGTATGAGTTTATAGTATTAAAGAAAATATGTCCCAAACACTTAGGATTAGCCTGAGAACTCTGAGGGGGAGATATGGCCAGCTTGGATTTGGGAGTGTGATCAGAGTGCTCCCTACACACACATGAGGGAAAAGAAAGTATGCCAATTTGGGGGCGGGGTGGAGACATGGAATGACTTAAAGAGAGTGCTGTATAATAAGCCTGCAAAGGCAAGATGGAGTTAGGTTGAGAAGGACTTTCAATACCAGTCAGTCAATAAACGTTTATGACTCACCTATTATGCACCAGAGAGGGTACTAAACACTATGTCTCGCTCACACACACTCACACACACACACACACACACACACAGAGTAAATTGTAATTCAGAGAGAAAGTGCTAATATTGCAAGGGAGGTTGGTAATTTACCATAGAGGAAATGGGAACATATAAAGCTTCTTTCCTTGATGATGGGAGTCTGACCGTCAGACGCACATTCTAATGCAAAGTCATTTGAAGCCCAGGTCTTTGTCCCCAATCCACTTACACTATTGCTCATAAAGCCACCAAATTCCCCAAAGTGGAACTTTCCAAGGACATTGAAAGAGCCAGTATGTGACTGTTTCACCTCTCAACAATCCCTCAGGGAGCTCCCAGCACAGAATTCTGTATCGGTCAATCCCTCTTATCACCCTTCCTTCTGCCTTGCCTGATTTCATTTTCTCCTTTATATTCCTTTCTTTTATTTGCCCAGACTCTCCTCCACAGAATGATGGGAATATGCAAGAAAATGCAAGCAAGCAGAAAAAGAAAAAAATCCACCACAGGGGATATATGGTTGTGCTGAATCGCTCTTCTGAACAACGCTGTACATTATATTACAGTGACAAAGATTATAAGTAGAATTGAGCTCTTTCCTCATTACAATGATTGTAATGGGGATGATAAATGGGTTCAAATAAACCTATTCATATTATAATGTGAAGATTTCTATCTCCTCCACGGATGTTATATCTAACCCAATTTCATGATGTCATTATCTTGCTCAAAATGGAATAGACTAGATGACAGTGTAAAGAATCCATCACATATATTTTCTAAGGGTGTGTTATGATCTCTCCAATAGAGAAAACATTTTCAAGACTCACATTGTTTCATGTTGACAATTTCCTTGTCATTGGATTTAGGCAAATCATAAAGGATGTCACTCCATGTACTTGGCAGAGTCTGATGTTAGAGAGTCAGGTGTCAGGAGAGCAACTTTTGGGGCTTTTTTTCCCAAACTACTGGAGTGCAGGTGGTGCCATCTGTGCCTTACCTATTTTCCCATTCTCTCACAGAGTCAAGAAAAAACGCAGTCTCAAAACTATTAAAACTGTGGGTACCTAATAAGCATTGGAGAGTTATTTGATGAGTGTGGATAGGCACCATATACTGTCAGTGAAGCTTTGTATAGGAGAAACAGAAAGATGTATGATCAGAAAAGTAGTTGGTCTGGTCATATAGCATGAGCAGTACTCATATCTTCCAAAGTTATCTATGCAATGCCAAGAGATCTATGGGAAAGAACTGAGTACAACAGGTAGACACAATGTGGAAGATTTATAGGAGAACATGAGCAAGACCACTTAGGATGAGAAAGCAAATGTATCTGATAGAGGAATAATACCCAACACTTCCCTCCAAATCTGCATGGTCATATCTTGTGATGTAAGCCACCCACCAGATGTGTCAAAGCAGACTTTGTAGAGGATATTCAGGGCTGTAGTGTGGCATTCCAAATCTGCTACTCAGCAGTCTTCTTTACATAGGAGGTCCTGGCTTCCTTTTCTGTCTTTCCATTTCTTTGAATCTGATTTAGTCCTGAAGTCCTCAACCAATGATGCTGGTTCCAGTACAGTGTGTTGTCTGTCCAAGATATGTGAAGAACACAAGTATTAATACCAGGAGTTATTCTCCCAATGGATAAGAATGAGAGAGAGAGAGAGAGAGAGAGAGAGAGAGACAGAGACAGAGAGAGAGAGAGACAGAGACAGAGAGAGAGACAGAGAGACAGAAAAAAATGATAGAAAGGGAGCAATAAAGACAGAGAGAGAAAAAAGAGGAGAGGAAGAGACAGATGGAGACAGACAGACAGAGATAGAGAGACAATCAAAATGTTCTCAAAAGATCCACCATCATTTGAAAAATTCCTCCAAATTGCTAATAATGGGAGACATGTCTGTCAAGTCTGTGTAGCCACAGGTAGTAAGCCTATGTTTAATTACAGGGAAATATAAGGAAATCAGAATGGTCTGCAACCCAGGTAGACTGCAGTCAGAGAGGAGCTTTAATTTACATGACTAAATAAACTTGTTTGCTCCTGCTGGGCAAATCTAGTGGTAGTTACAGGCAAAGTTAAGCTTAAAACGGGGAGAAAACTTTTTAACTAGACAAGACCGTGGGTTAGTATTGAGACTAAACTGGGAATTTCATTAGAAAACGTTCAGATGAAGACTCTCCTCTGCAAATGAAAGATGGTTAACTTCTCTGCAACTAATAGCCAGTTGCCTAGAGCACTGAGATGATGAGGATGACAAATGGTCATGATGATGATGATGATGATAGCACCCAGATTTTGATGACACTTTAAGGTTTTCAAAGAGTTTACCAATAATACCTCATTTGATCCTAACAACAACCCTTTAAGGTAGGTGTTAGGATTATGCTCATTTGGCAGATGAGAAAACTAAGGTTTAGGGAAAATAAATGACTTGCCCAGGGACCCAGATCTGGCAAGTGTGAGAATTTAGGTCCTCCTGTCCAGAACTTTGACATACTACCTAGCTGTATCTAGTAATTTCATAGGTGTAGAACCATTCCCACTAAATCAGATTATAAACCTCCACTGCCTTAGGAAATGATCTTTGTGAGATTATGTGACTGAAAACTTTCATCACAGTGATTAATGCTCTAACAAGCGCATCTTCAACAATAGCAAAGCTGGTCCTTTTCAAGACTTTTTCCAGCCTCCAGAGCTTGTATTTCACTGACCACCAGTTTTATAAATGGTCCCAATCTCTCTCATCACAACTTCAGTCCCACATCACAGACTGCCTCCTGGACATCTGTAGGAGATAGGGAGTTCATTACAGAAAGACAGGTTGGACAAATGAAATCTCTAACTTTCTGATGTGTTATGACCTCGGCCTGGACCTGTCCAGTGGAATTGCTTTTATTTGTCCTTAATATTTCTATGAAGCTAATGTTCTGAGCCATTGGATGACAACTTGTTTCTGATCCAACTGCTGAGTCAGTGCCTAGACAAAGAACTCCATTTCAAATAAAAAAATGTTGCTCGGGGTTAGGTCAGTGAGGCTTCTGCCCAAATCAAACTCATAATGTTAGAAACTCTATACAATCAGATCACTTCACAGGGATTTGACTCATCATAGATTTAGAGGTCATCAACTCCCACTGCTATATTTAACAGATGAAGAAACTGAGGGACAGAAATGTTCAATGATTTACCCAGGGTGTTAAATTGCAGAGAAAAAGACTTAGGACCTCAAATGACTTTTATTCTTTTCCTTATCATTCAGTCATTCCAGCTGTGTCCAGGACCAAGTCTCCATGACCTCATTTTGGCTTTTCTTGGCAAAGATATTAGAGGGATTTGCCATATCCCTCTCCAACTCCCTTTACACATGGGAAAACTGAGGCAAAGGGGTTAAGTTTTATCCTGGCACTCTATCCACTGTGCCATCTAGGTGCACCTGAAACAATCTTAGGGGTCATTTGTTCCATACCTCCACCTCATTTCACATGTGAGAAAACTGAGACACAGAGACTTGGCATAAATTGCCCAAGTTTACACAGGTTCTAATTAGGACAGATGGAATTAGAACTCAAGTCCTCTATCTCTAAATTTATTAGCACTTAGTCCACTCTTCTACCTCACTTGAGAAGAGAAGGACTGCCCACAGAGGTAAGATTACAGCATTGACAGAAGAGATGGGAGCAATGCTAAGTTCAAACTTCTCTGATGTGGATGTTTTGTGGAGCACTAGTCCTGTGTAGCAATGGAAACAAATATGACTCAGAGGAATGATGGTTAAGTCATTCAGGTTCCAAAGATCTGAACTAGTATGCCTGGTTTCCAATGGAATAAACATTAAGCATTAATGGAAGTGCAAGACCTTAGGGCACAGGAAAGGCTGATGTGGGAGAAGAAGCAGAGAAGTGCTGAACCAGAAAAGACAGCTCCTGAAGATCAGCCAAAAAAAAGAAGACCATCTGGTAGCTCCCATCATGTAATAAGTTTGCATGTTGTAAACTAAGTAAGGTCATTCTACCTTTTGAAGAACCACATGGCTATCAGAACCCTCTAAATTCTGGTACCCTGAAGCAGAGTTTTAATTGCCCTACCTGAGTTATAAATATGCCAGAATGAGAACTCAGGATTTATGGTGAATGGTCCAGCTTCTTTCTTTTTGTTACATATTTATACTAAGAGTTTTCCAAGTGTATAATGTGAACATGATTCTAACATATGGTAGCAGGAATTGCATTTCAGTCAACCAATAAATGCTTCTTAGGTAGCTTCTTTTTGTCAAATACTATACTAATCACTGGGGCTACAAAGAGAGGTAAAAGATGATCCCTGCTCTCAAGGAGCTCATGAAGGGGAAAACATGCAAATAACTTTACAAGTAAGCTCTTATATATAGTATAAGTTGGAGGTGATCAACCAAGGGTAGATACAAGAACTAAGAGGATTTAGGGAAAACTCCTTTAGAAAGTAGGATTTTAGAGGGGTGGAGCCAAGATACCAGAGTAGAAAGATGCATATACTCTAATTCTTCCCCCACAGCCCATAAAGTACCTGTAAAGAATGATTCTCGATAAATTCTAGAGCAGCAGAAGCCACAAAACAACGGAGTGGAGGAGACTTCCAGCCCAGAGTGACCTGGAAGGCCAACAGGAAAAGTCTGTCCTACTGGACACAGAGCAAAGCCCAGGCCAGCTTGGACTGCAGTGCAGGGAGGAGGACCAGAGCAGGCCTCAGGAGTAGAATCCCTAGCTGCAGCAGAGGTGGTTCATAGATCCTTCAACCCACAGGCACCAAAGGTCAGTGAGAGGGCTTTTTCAGCTGGCCCAGGGTCCCCTCCATAGCTCCAGCCCCAGGCGTTGGCATCAGAGACCTCAGCAGGTACACAGTGGTGGCTCCCATGGCAGACAGCAGCCCATATCCATTGTTGGAGGCCTCATTGCAAAGCCACTGAGGGAACTGAGCAGCTGGTCTGAACCTCAGCCCTGAGTACTGGCATGGCAGAACTGGAGGTGAGGCTGTTGTGGAGAGGAAATTCTACTACATGCAGATTCTGGGCACAAAAGTCTCTGGTTGCTCCCAAATCAGTGTGCAGGCTTCATTGTGCCACCTTGGAAGAACTGAGATCTTAAAGATCCCCAGAGTATATCCTACTAGGAAACCAAAAGTCAAGTAACTGGTTGAGAAAATGCCCAAAAAAGGGGAAAAAAAATAAGACTATAGAAGGTTACTTTCTTGGTGAACAGGTATCTTTTCCCATCCCTTTGGATGAGGAAGAACAATGCTTACCACTGGAGAAAGACATGAAAGTCAAAGTTCTGTATCCCAAATATCCAAAATAATTATTCAATGGTCTCAGACCATGGGAGAGTTCAAAAAGGATTGTGAAAATCAAGAGGGGTGAAGGAAAAATTGGGAAGAGAAATGAGAGAGATGCAAGAAAAGCATGAAAAGTGAGTCAACAGCTTGCTAAAGGAGACTCAAAAAATGCTGAAGAAAATAACACCTTTAAAAATAGCCTAATTCAATTAGCAAAAGAGGTTCAAAAAGCCAATGAAGAGAAGAATGCTTTAAAAAGCAGAATTAGCCAAATGGAAAAGGAGGTTCAAAAGTTCACTGAAGAAAATAGTTATTTAAAAACTAGAATGGAGAAGATGGAAGTTAATGACTATATGAGAAGCCAAGAAATCACAAAACAAAATCAAAAGAATGAAAAAATGGAAGATAATGCAAAATAATCTCATTGGAAAAACAATAGACCTGGAAAGTAGATCCAGGAGAGACAATTTAAAAATTATGGAACTACCTGAAAGCCATAATCAAAAAAGAGCCTAGACATCATCTTTCATGAAATTATCAAGGAAAATTGCACTGATATTCTAGAACCAAAATAAGGGCAAAATAAATATTGAAAGAATTCAACGGTCACCTCCTGAAAGAGATCCAAAAAGAGAAACTCCTAGGAAAACTGTAGCCAAATTTCAGAGTTACAAGGTCAAGAAGAAAATATTGCAAGCAGTTAGAAAGAAACAATTTGAGTATTGTGGAAGTACAATCAGGATTACACGAGATCTAGCAGCTTATACATTAAGGGATCAAAGGGTGTGGAATATGATATTCCAAAAGTCAAAGGAACTAGGGTTAAAACCAAGAATCACCTACTCAGCAAAACCAAGTATAATACTTCAGGGGAAAAAATGGTCTTTCAAAGAAATAGAGGACTTTCAGGCATTCTTGATGAAAAGACCAGAGCTGAAAAGAAAATTTTACTCTCAAACACAAGAATCAAGAAAAGCATGAAAAGGTAAACAGGAAATAAAAATCATAAGATACTTACTAAAGTTGAATTGTTTACATTCCTACATAGAATGATAATATTTGTAACTCTTGATACTTTCCTCAGTTTCTGGGTAGTTGGAGGGATTACACACACATACAGAGAGAGAGAGAGAGAGAGAGAGAAGAGAGAGGAGAGAGGAGAGAGAGAGAGTGATTATAGGGTGAGTTGAATAGGAAGGGATCATATCTTAAAAAATAAAATTACGGGGTAAGAGGAATATATTGGGAGGAGAAAGGGAGAAATGAAATGGGGCAAATTATCTCTCATAAAAGAGTTAAGAAAAAGGCTTTTCAATGGAGGGAAAAAGGAGGAAGGTGAGAGGAAAAAAAGTGAATCTTACTCTCATCACATTCGGCTCAAGGAAGGAATAACATGCACACACAATTTGGTATGTAAATCTATCTTATACTACAGAAAAGTAGGGGAGAAGGGGATAAGCAGGGTAGGGGGGATGATGGAAGGGAGGGCAAATGGGAAGAGGGAGAAATTAGAAGTAAACACTCTTGGGGAGGGACAAGGTCAAAAGAGAGAATAGAAGAAATGGGGGAGCAGGATAGGATGGAGGGAAATATAGTTAGTCTTACATAACATAACTATTATAAAATTCATTTGCAAAACTACACAAATATAGCCTACATTGAATTGCTTGCCTTCTCAGTGGGGATGGATGGGGAGAGAGAAAGGAAGAGAAGTTGGAACTCAAAGTTTTAGGAACAAATGTTGAGTATTGTTCCTGCATACAACTGAGAAATAAGAAATACAGGTAATAGGGTATAGAAATTTATCTTTCCCTAGAGGACAAAAGAGAAGATGGGGATAAATGAAGGGAGGAATGTTAGAAGGGAAGGCATATTGGTGGAAGGTATAATCAGAATACTTGGCATTTGGGGATGGGGGGAGAGGAGAAATGAGGAGAAAATTTGGAACTCAAAATTTTGTGGAAATGAATGTTGAAAACTTAAAATAAATCAATAATTTTTTTAAAAAGTGCGATTTTAGCTGAGACTGAAGGAAGTCACTGACCAGACAAAGGAAAAAAATGCATCCTTCAAGTAAGCCACTTGCTTTGCTCCTGTTGGCCATGGCATTATGAACAACCAAGGATGTGTAGACACAGCTCTCTCCAGCAGCCTTGCCAGCCAGCCCAGCATGTGTGCAGTATAATTCCATCAAATTGTCACTTTTTACTCTAATTTGCACATGGGGAGACTTTTTTCTCCTGCAGCTCTCTAAGAATTTCATAGGTCCTTAATGAATACCTAAAAAGGGGTGCAGTACTCACAGGCCTCTGCCAGATGTTGTTTAATAATAACATCACTCAGTCTTTTGGGAGACTAGATTAATGGGGCTGTACTCTGCCTCCTGCTATGTCATCTCTCTTAAAACTTTACAGTTTCATTAATTTTCTTTATGTGGATGTAGGCAAACACAGGGCCCTAACTCTGATCATGACATTGGAGTCATCTCCACTAGGAAATTGGAATAAAACAATTCTGAGGTCAAGAACTCATGGGAATAAATATTTGTTTGCTTGGTGACATTGCCAGTTAATTTTTTTAAGTATGCATAATATCAAGTAGACTAATAATTCATTACTCACATTTGAGGTTGCCTGGTAGAGTCTAGGGGCAGCTAAGTGGCACATTGAATGGAGTGCTGGGCCTAGAGTCAGGAAGGCTCATCTTCCCTGAGTTCAAATCTGACCTCAGACACTTACTAGCTGGATGACCCTGGACAAGTCACTCAACTCTGTTTGCCAAAATTTTCCCATCTGTAAAATGAGATAGAGAAGGAAATGGCAAATTATTCCAGTATCTTTACCAAGAAAACCCCAAATGGGGTCACAAAGAGCTGAATATGACTGAAAAACTGAACAAAGATAGGGTCTAGTTTGATCGTGTTAGTTGATAATGCTAGGTCCATGGGTTGTGATGGCCAGGCATAACAGGGAGCTTCCTCTTTCTTTGGGGACATCAAGAATTTCATGGAGCCTTAACAAATACCTAAAAGGTGATGCAGCACTCATAAGTTTCCACCAGATGTTGTTTAATAAATAACACCATTCTGGCTTTTGAGATACTAGATTAATAGGGCTATACTTGGCCTTCTGCTAGGTTATTTCCCTTAAAAGTTTACACTTTCATTCATTTTCTTACTGCATATCTAGGCAAATATAGACTTTAATACTGCTTTTGACATTAGTGTTTTCTTTGTTAGGAAACAGCAGTCTGAACCAAAGCCCAAAGTTAATCTTGAAACTCACATCCCTCTTCTATGGAATGAGAATATTACTCAAGTTCCTTCATGATGTCTATCTATTGGAAAGAAAGCTTCATGAGGGCGGAGCCAAGATGGCGGAGTAGAAGGACGCACATTTACGAGCTCCGAGCCCACAACCCATGGAATTGAGGTAAAAGGAGATCCCCATAAATTCTGAATCTCTGCAGGGGGTGTATAAACATAGGGGAAGAGATTTCCGTTCCACTGAACCCTGGAGAGCCGTCCCCGGGGTCCATCGCACTCCGGAAAGCGGACCCCACCCCCACCCCTGGCCGCGGCCCCAGAGAAGCTGACCCGAGCAGACTTCAGAGAGGAAAGCTCCGGGGGAAGCTCCGGCAGCCGGGAAAGTCCCTCCGCCCACAGAAGCTACAGGTCAGTAAGAAAGAAGGCTGCGATAGGGGAGGGGAGCGGAGCGTCTCCTGTGACTCGGGCCCCCTCGGGAGGAAGCGGCGGTGGCGGGGACGGGGGCAGGAAGCGGCGGAGGCAGAGGCGTGGGCGGGCGGCTGAGGCGGCAGCGGCCCGGGACTCAGGAATCCCCCAGCAGCAGGTAGGATCTTCAATACTGAAGGTCTTTCCAACCTGAGGGAGCCGAGCAGGGGAGACGGCCCTGCCCCCACCCTGCTCTACTGCTGAATGCCTCTGAATAAAACCCCCAAGGGAGCTGAGCACAGCAGGCGGGGGCCCCCCACCCCGCCCCCACCCGCTCCGTTCCTGAAAGTCTCTGCAGAAAGCCCCTGAGGGCCCAAGCTTAGGAGGCGGCCCTGCCCCCACCCCTGCGCCAGAACTAAAGCTTGCTGCGGGAAAGCGCATTTGAATCTCAGAGGCCAAGCACTAGCTGGGCGGATCCAGGCGGGGGTGGAAAGGAATCTCAGAAGTCAAGTAACTGGCTGGGAAAATGCCTAGAAAGGGGAAGAAAAATAAGACTTTAGAGAGTTTTTTCCAACAAATGCAAATGATCCCGACCTTCGGATCTGATGGGGAGGACGAGAACGTATTTTTCCCATCAGGGAAAGATGTGGAGGGCGGGGCCTCAGTACCCCAGACACCCCAGGGGGGGTGGTGGGTGGGCTCAGGCCTTGGAAGAGCTTAAAAAGGATTTTGAAAAGCAAGTTAGACAGGTGGAGGAAAGACTGGGAAGAGAAATGACAAAGATGCAAGAAGAGTATGAAAAAAAGGTCAATATCTTGGTAAAGGAGACCCAAAAAAATGCTGAGGAAATTAACACCTTGAAAAATAGGCTCACTCAATTGGCAAAAGAGGTTCAAAAAGCCAATGAGGAGAAGAATGCTTTCAAAAGCAGAATTAGCCAAATGGAAAAAGAGGTTCAAAAGCTCACTGAAGAGAATAGTTCTCTCAAAATTAGAATGGAACAGATGGAGTCTAATGACTTTATGAGAAACCAAGAAATCACCAAACAAAACCAAAAGAATGAAAAAATGGAAGAGAATGTGAAATATCTCATGGGAAAAACAACTGACCTGGAAAATAGATCCAGGAAAGACAATTTAAAAATTATGGGACTACCTGAAAGTCATGATCAAAAAAAGAGCCTAGACATTGTCTTGCATGAAATTATCAAGGAAAACTGCCCTGACATTCTAGGACCAGAGGGCAAAATAAGTATTGAAAGAATCCATCGATCACCACCTGAAAGAGATCCAAAAAGAGAAACTCCTAGGAACATTGTGGCCAAATTCCAGAACTCCCAGCTGAAGGAAAAAATCTTGCAAGCAGCTAGAAAGAAACAATTCCAGTACTGTGGAAACACAATCAGGATAACCCAAGATCTAGCAGCTTCTACATTAAGGGATCGAAGGGGCGTGGAATAGGATATTCCAGAAGGCAAAGGAACTAGGACTCAAACCAAGAATCACCTACCCAGCTAAACTGAGTATAATACTTCAAGGGAAAATATGGTCTTTCAATGAAACAGAGGACTTTCAATCATTCTTAATGAAAAGACCAGAGCTGAAAAGAAAATTTGACTTTCAAACACAAGAATGAGAGGAAGCATGCAAAAGTAAACAGCAAGGAGAAGTATTAAGGGACTTACCAGAAATGAACTGTTTGCATTCATACAGGGAAGGACAATATTTCTAACTCTTAAAACTTTTCAGTATCTGGGTGGTTGCTGGGACCACACATACACATGTACACGCATGCACACACATACACACATGCATTCACATGCAGAGACAGAGAGCACAGATTGAACTGAATAGGATGGGACCATACCTTAAAAGAAATTAAGGTAAATGGTGAGAGAGAAATGTAGTGAGAGGAAAGAGGGGGAAATGGAAGGGGTTAACTATATGTCATTTAAGAGGCAAGTAGGAGATGTTTTTAGTGGAGGGAAAAAGAGGAGAGCTGAGGAAAAAAAAAAAAAACAAACAAACAAACAAAAGTTTACCCTCATCACATTTGACTAAACGAAGGAGTGAAATGCCCACTCATTTTGGTATGAAAACCTATCTTACAGTATAAGAAAGCGGGGGAGAAGGAGATATTGGGGGGGGGATGATGGAAGGGAGGGCAAAGGGAGGAGGGAGTAATTGAAAGTCAACACTTGGGGAGGGACAGGATCAAAGGACAGAAGAGAAACAATGAGGGGCAGGTTAGGAGGGATGGCAATTCAGTTAGTCTTACACAACACGACTATCAGGAAGGTCATTTGCAAAGCTACACAGATATGGCCTATAATGAATTGCCTGCCGTACCAAAGGGAATGGGTGGGGAGGGAGGGATGGGGAGAATTTGGAACTCAAAGTTTTAGGAACAATTGTTTAGTATTGTTGTTGCAACTAGGAAAGAAGACATACAGTTAATGAGGAATAGAAAGTCATCTGGCCCTACAGGAGAAAAGAGAAGATAGAGACAAGGGAAGGGAGGGATGACAGAAGAGAGGACAGATTGGAGATAGGGAAAATTAGATTGCTTGGGGTATTGGGGTGGGGGAGGGGAGAAAAGGGGAGAAAATTTGGAACCCAAAAATTTGTGAAAATGAATGTAAAAAGCTAAATAAATAAATAAATGAATGAATAAATAAATAAATGAATAAATAAATAAAAAAGAAAAAAAGAAAAAAAAAAAGAAAGCTTCACAAAGATTATAAGAAGTCGACACATTGGTTCCAGTTCAGACTCTTCATTTGTAATTATTTAGAGGATATTTAGAGACTATCCCATTTAGAGATGAGAAAACTGTCCCAGAGAGGATAAGTGATGGGTGACTAGAACTCAAGTCTTGACTAGTATACGGTTTCCACTCTACTGCAACTATCCCATGCCTGGTTTGGGTGCTCTTTGTCCTCTGAACATCTAAGTATCATCGAATCTTTTAAAAAAGCATGCAATCATAATATGATTTCAGATATAATTCCATTGTTTTTATCCCCAAAAATGGAGCCAAGAGTGGCTCACATAAATCTTGTCCTTCACTATTCTCATGTGATAAATTTTACCCTATTGTTCCTTTTACAGGTTTTCTAATATGAACCCAACTCTTTAGGGAGGCTTTAGAGTCCAGCAGAAGGAACTCTGAACTAGGAGTCATGGGACCTAAATCTGAACTTCGGCTCTGCTACTTACTACCTACATGACCTTAAACAAATCACTTAGGCATTCTGGGTTTCACAAGTTCAGAGTCACATCTGACTATTGACTACATAGATATTAGGATTTTTATCCAGTAATCTCCAATCAAAAAAATAACAATATTTGCTAACATTTATATAGCATTCTAAGATTTTCACAGCACTTTATTTATGTTAATTCATTTTATTTGAAACTCTCAACAGTTCTATTCCTTTGATATATAGAATAGAGGGTCAGTCTTGGAATTAGGAAAACAGGTTCAAGTGCCATCTCTTTCTCTCTCTCTCTCTCTCTCTCTCTCTCTCTCTCTCTCTCTCTCTCTCTCTCATACACACACACACAAATACACACAACACAATACACACACACATATGGAAAGACTTCCTGTAGAAAATGGAATTTAGCTGAAACTTGAAAGAAGAGGAAGAGAAGAGAAAAAAGAGACATGAAGGGAAAAATGAGGAGGGAGAGATAGAAGAGAGGAGAGAGAAAGAAAATAGAGAAGAAAGGAAAGAACAGGAGAGAAAAGGAAAGAATGGGAGAGGAGAAGACAGTGGGGGAGAGAGCATGAGGGGGAGCAAGAGAGTGAGAGAGATGGAAATATACCAGACATATCACAACTCATATGGCTCTCAGGCAGCTCCTTAAGACTCTGAGTTTCATATCGATAGCCCTTAGGTACAAACTAAAGCTACATATGTAAATAAAATAACAGGCCAGATAATAATAATCCCAAGGTCTGGCTATTATATTAACCAGGGAAGAGAATAGCTTCCAAGCAAGATGACAAAATTAGTCTCTGTCAGGCATTTTACATACCAAAACATCTTCATTTTGATGGGAAGCATTTTATTAAACACCAGCTTCAATTTCCTCCTTCTTTCTTAGATCTAATAAAATCCTCGCACCATGCCTGTGTGTGTTTGTGTGTGCGTGTGTGTGTGTAGATACTTTGTCTGTGCTTTTATCCACATAGGAAACTCCTAATAAAGACATTTCTCTAGGTAGAGTAGTAAATATGATGCAAGGTGGTGTCAGAAAGATCTCAGTGTGATTATTTTTTTTTCCATCTTGAAAAGTCCCAATAAGATATCATCATTCAAAAACATGAAGCCAGGAATGGCCAATGTAGACATTTTCTCATTTTTCCCTATTTTCACGTTGTCAGATTTAGCCCTATTGTTCTTTTTACGTGGTGTTTAATACCAACCCCTAGCTAAAATGCTGCCTTAGACACATTATCTGTATCATTCTGGTCAAATCACTTCACATCTCCAAGTCTCGATTTCCCATATTATAAAATGTGGATAATAATATCATTTACTTCACATGGCTACTTCAGAGATTAAATTATATATATGAAGAAACTTAAAATTTTTGTGTGAATATCATTTATATTGTTCAGTCATTTTTCAGACACATCTGACTCTTCATGACCCCATTTGGGGTTTTCTTGTCAAAGATACTGGACTGGTTTGCCATTTCCTTCTTCAGTTCACTTTACAGATGAGGAAATTGAGGCAAAGAGTTAAATGACTTACCCAGAGGGTCACATAGATAGTGTCTGAGGCTGGATGTGGACACAAGTCTTCCTGATGCCAGGCCCATATTCTACTGACTGCAGCACCACTTAGCTGCCCAGTCCAATGCATCCACCACCCATTTCACAGATGAACAAACTGAAACAAAGAAGGAGAAATGATTTGCTCAAGGATACAGGATTCATAGAAGTAGGGCTAGAAGAAAATCGGAGGCAGTGGAGTACCCACCCCTCATTTTACAAATGAGGAAAGTCAAGTCAAGGGAGGGGAAATGAGCTGTCCAAGGTCTCAGAAAGTTAGCATTAGGGGCAGGACTGGAATCCAGGTCCTCTGATCTGAGTCAAGGCTCTATCCACTGTACCATACTGCCCCTTCCACTTTTAAATTATCTCCCCAAGGACAGACAGTGTCATGTGTGACATTTCCTCAAAACTCCCAGTAATGTATGTTGGACTGAAAGAATCCTGGACTGAAAGTTGGGAGACATAGTTTCTATTCCCATATCTGCTCCCAGATTGGCTCCATAGTCTCAGACAAGATATTTTCCTTCTTTTCCCTCAATTTTCTCACCTTCAGGATGAGAAGATTAAACTGGACAATATCTGAGTTGAATTCTCACATTCTATGATTCTAAAGTATACAAATAAATGGTTGACTGCCTCTTTTTCATCAATTAATATATTCAGATTGACAGGAAATACTCCCAGACCCAATTCAATCCACTACCAATCCAATTAATTCCAATTAGAACTAAGAGTTTTAATTAGTTTCCCTGCCTGATTAAAAAAAAAAATCCTGCTAAATATAAATCTTCCTCCTGTCTTTTCCAGACTTGTCAACCTCCCCAACTCCTAATACTTTTTTTAGCCCCACTTTCTTATATGTATTTTCCCTGGTTCCTTGTTCTTTGTTTCAGTTTACTGAGCATGTATTCTTGTTCATCTTTCAGTGGCTGGCCCTGATTTAGCAGAATTCTCTTAGGAGGAGAGACAGGGTAATTTTAAATTATACAACTCTTTTTCACAGAGCCATAGACATGGAAGGCATAATAAAAGGTCATAAGGTCTAGTTTCTTGCCTGAGGTTGAATTCTCTCAATTTCATGCTAGACATACCTCCAAAGTTAAGATCTATAAGAGAGGGCACTCCAATGTCTCCTGTAACACCGAAAGGCCTGGGGATCATCTTCAAGAGGAAAGAGGGCAACAAACAACCACTTGATGACTTCTTGGACTTTGGGAATGCTCTCCTTGCCTAAAAGTTATCTCCTCAAATTATTGCCTGATATTTCACCATTCAGTATTCATTCCTTTGGTTCAAGTTCATATTGATTAAATATAAACTTTCCTAAGAAGAGTATAGGATAAACCTCAAACAAATGGCTTCCCATCAATTTATACTCACTCATACTGAACTTTCTACTACCACTACCCAGATATCAACTATCCTTTATAAACAATCTTCACTGGTCCATAGCCTGTTCAATATACTTCTCTTGTGACACACACCTCTGAAAAGTCTTGAAATGGCCTGGCTCAATCAGGCAGTAAATTGGAGGGTATATTCTTAATTTATGTAACCCAGGGCACTCAGAATCTGAGAGATCAGATTATGAAACTAGGAGAGAACAGGTGGTCAACAGAGAAAATGGTCAGCTATAAGTTTCCTACAATGGCCATACAGAAAAACTCTTAGCCACAGGGCTAACTATTCAATAAAGAATAGTAAAGATGATAAGGTGGTATGGTAGGTAGAGTAACAGACCTGGAGCCAAGAGTCATTTTCTGGAGTTCATATCTGGACTCAGACAGTTACTAGCGGCGTGATCCTGGGAAGTCACTTCACCTTGTTTATCTCAGTTTCCTCATCTATGAAATAAATTTAAAAAAGGAAACAACAAATCACTCCACTTTGCCAAGAAAACCCCAAATGAGGTCACCAAGAGTCAGACATGACTGAAATTAATGAACAAGAAAAATGACAGAAGATGATACGTAATAGGATAGACGAGGTGGATTAGGAGAGTCAGGAAATATTGCATGTAAATGATGGGATCTAATGTGTTCCTCAAAGCCGGATAGCCAGGGAGAAGAAGGAAAGACCATTGGAAGCCTGGGGACAGATATGAGCCAAGGAATAAAGTGGGTAATGAACACTTCATTGTTTAGGGAATAGAGAGGAGACCTGACTAGCTAAAACAGCCTTTTCTTATTTAGATTTAACCCTATTATCCATCCTTTGAACAGCAAAATGAATGATTAGTTCCTTAAAGGTAAGGAAGGTGACTCTTGTACTTTACCATATTTTTCTTCAGCTAGGTAAGCCAACAATATACTGTCACAGACCCTATAGATTTTCAGTAAATTGAGTTAAAGTCAGGGAACAATTAAAATAAGGGGGAATATAAGAGGAAGGCTTGGAAGGGAACATTCATCAAAGCACAATTAAGGATCTTTTTTAAGAAGAAATAAAATCCTTTCTTCAAAAATAGCTTCATCAGTTGTTGAGAATATGTAAATAATATGAGAGAATGTTTCCTGAATAACTTGGGAGAGGCTAAGACATTAGTTAGGTATTCTTTCTGGGAAAGGAGTTTCCTCAAAGGAAAATGTCTGCAGTTATTCCTAACTCAGTAATAAAAGAAAACAACTGAAGTTTAAATTTAATCTGAAACTGCCAGGGAAATAAATGTCATATGTCCACAGAATTTAAAAGTCTCCTTCTGACCACTGAACTTGTAGACAGAAGATTTAATTTTGAAACATGACTTCAACTCTCAGGCCTCTGTTTCCCCATCTGAAGATGAGATAGTTGGACTAGATGATTTCTAAGGTCTCTTTCAGCTCCAGTATTTTGTAATTCTTATCCTCTTTACTCACTTAATCCCTCATGGCCCCAGGCAATTCCCTAAGCCTATAACTGACCAATAAAGTATTGATCTGCCTTAATGGAGTTTGGGAAATATAGATAAATATATACAAATACATGTGTCTGTATACAAAAATATACAACCCCACCCCCACACACACAATTCCTCCCATAACTTTCCTTTATTAGGGCTCTCACAACATTTCTGGTAATTAATCTTTTCATTCCATTCATTCCATATGCATGTATGTATGTACATGCATATGTACATACATACATGCATATACAATCTGTTTGTATATTATATAGATGTATAGGTAACCAAAGATAGATATAATAGAAGGAAGGGAGGGAGGAAGGAAGGGAAAGAGAGAGAGAGATAAAGAGAGAGAAGAGAGAGAAAGACAGAAAGAAAGAACAAGAGAAAGAGAGAGAAGGAAGGAAAAGAAAGAAAGAAAAAGAGAAAGAAGGATGGAAGGAAGGAAGAGACAGAGAGACAGAGAGAGAGAGAGAGACAGAGAGAGAGAGACAGAGAGAGAGAGATAAGGAAGGAAGGAAAACAAAGAAAGTAAAGTGACATTTCTCCTCAGGAAATATGATCAGAAACCATGTCCCTGAAAGAGTAGGGAACCTCAGACTAGTAAAGTATTCTTTTCCTTTATCATATCTTATGCCTCAGGGTTATCTATTGCCACCAAGCACTGAGTCTGGAGTCAGGAAGACTTATGATCATGATTTGATCACCCACCCAAAGCTGAGGGACCTCATTTCCATACAATCTACAATCCTGTTGGCTGGTTATGCTGATGATGGTAACTGACATTTATATCCTTTGTTAACTTTTGTGAAGTGCTTTGCGTACACTTTCCCTTTTGAGCCTAACAATAACTGTGGGAGGGAAGTATTATACAGGCATCTTCATTTAACAGAGGAGAAAACTAAGCTTTAGAGAGATAAAGCAACTTTTCCATGCTTCCCTGTAGCTAAAAGATGGGATTCAAATCCAGTCTTCCTACCTTCAAGTCCAGTGTTCAAAAAGAACTGAGAAAAATGATCATTTCTAAAAACTTATTCAAATATCTTAAGACTCAAATTCCCATCCTTGGGAAATTCGTTGAGCCTTTGGGTCACAGAGACAAATTCTAAATTGGTCTAATATATTCTTCATTATAAAGCCCAAGGAATGAGTCACACAAAGACCCTTTCAGATCTTTCTGGATGCTGCCTCTGGGCAGCAGCCCATTTCTTAGAAGGTCCATAGGCATGCCTGCTGTGACACTGTCTGTATTTCTCTATGCTTTAATCAACCACCTGGTGCCCCTTGGTGTCCTGGCTACTTCTGCCCATTCCATGTCCTCTGGCACTGGCAGCACTTGAGAGTCACTGGATGGCTATTGTGTATGAGTTTTGAGCCCCTCAAATGGCATTGATGAGTTGTCCCATCCAATGCTAATCACTTTCCTAGCAGCCATAGTCCACAAACCCCCTTCTCCCCAATGCTTTACATATTTGGCAGATGACTTCCAACAGGTGCAGTTGTGTCTTAAGAGGCACATGGTGCCAGCCCATCAAGATGGCCAGAGAGGAGAAGGGCCTTGAGAAGAATTGATATTTGCTTTGTTACACAGCCTGCCTATCTCTGCCTGGCACCTCTAGCCCCAAGGCAAGGGTCCAAATAGCAAGCAAGGAGGCACCATGCCATGGTGGCAGATGGACATGAACAGACACAGCCAAGAGGCTCTGCACTCACATCAAGGAGGAGCTGGACAAGGGAGGGGCTCAGTAATTCAAGCCAAGAATATTAAAATAGCTATCTATCCTGGGATGATGAACCTCAGGTTCAAGAGCATTGTCATTTCTAATTATGACCAGAGCCAGATTCCTTACCCAGTGTGGTGAATCAGTTCTGTGATGAGAGGGGTTGGGGGTTTGGGTAGCCTGAGTCAGGACAGACTTTGGTAGGAGCTAAAGGTCAATAGGTCAATAGATGATGAAATCTTTGTAGGGGATAAACCTCCTTTCCCCTTGCCTAGAGCAGAGTGAGCAAATGTGGTTTTGTTGCCATATATAAATAGGAAGGAATAAAGATGGATATGCTCTTTGATCAGGCAGGCTCCCCTATTTTCCTTGAGTGAATAGGAAAACTTAGCAATTGCCCAAGGTCAAAATAACATTCATTTTTCAGAGGGGAAGACACGCTTGGATAAGCTGAGTCTTGATGGAGTATACCGAGGTCAGAAAATAAAGCAGTTGGGAGGGTTGGATGTGGTTTTATACTATAAAAATGCAAAAAAATTCAACAAATATTTCATAGGTTTAGAGCTACAAGGGGCTTTAAAGATCTTCTATTTCAAATCCCTCCTTTTTAAAGATGAGCAAACTGAGTCATAGAGAGGTGAGATGATTTTTCCCAGGACAAAGAGACACAAGCTATCAGAATCAGAATTTTAATGAATTTCTCCCTGACTTAAAATCCAGTATCCTATTCAACATGCCATCATTCCTCTAATTGCCTCTTTTGCTCTAGGCATTGGGTGGATAATCAAAGCTTATATAAGACAGTTCCTATGTGCATAGAGTTTATTGTCTGGAGGGGCAGGAAGGGGACCTACAGAAATAACTATGTAGAGACCTATGTTTAAGAATAGACCTATCTGGATAAAATGAAACTGAGCTAAGTTTATTGACCTGATGAGGAAATCTGGGCTGCATATTCAGTTGATCATTAAACAAGGATTTATTAAGTGTCTACTATGTGCCAGGAATAGTGCTGGGCATTGGGAATAGAAATTCGAAAGTGAGATAACTGCCAGCCTCAAAGACAGTGAATTCTATTAGGGGACAAAATATTTAGTGGAGAGTGGTAAGTAGACAGGAAGGGACAGCTAGATAGCACCGTAGACAGAGCACTGAGTCTGGAGTCAGGAAGACTTATGTTCATGAGTTCAAATCTGGCCTCAGACACTTTCAAGCTGTGTGACCCTGAGCAAGTCACTTAACCCTTAATACTTAACCCTATTTGTCTCAGTTTCCTCATCCGGAAAATGAGCTGGAGAAGGAAATGGCAAACAGCTCCAGAATCTTTGCCAAGAAAACCCTAAATGGTGTCATGAGGAGTTAGACATGACAGAACAAAAACACAGGAAAGGGAGTTTTGGTCTAGGTAGACACAGGGATTATGAAACATAAAACACTAGATTGAGGTCTTTCCTAGTAGACATAATAACGCTGGTTTAATTCCTTTTCCCTAAGCAAGAGGCAGAAGGTGAGGAAGGTGGTCAATCAGCAATCAGGGCAAAAGGCAAGCTTCCCAAGAATGGTAGGCCCTGGAATCTTTGTAGATGGCTAGAAATGAAGAAAGATGGTCTGAGGTAGACTAGGTACAGAAAGATGATATGAAATGAGAACTGACTCACTAACTCTCCAATCCATGGCAGCTCTACCCCTGGGGGAGTCTGGAAGGTGAATGACTGGAAGATGAATGAGTGCTCTAGACTGGAAAGCTGGGCCTGGATAGCCAGGCATCTATTCCCTCATGGACTTCAGCCTTTCCCTCAGATGCCAGCTTGGGTGATCCATGTCACCAATGCCATCGATTCAAGGGAGGACAGAAATTGTCTCTGTTTCATTTCTGCCTCGGTCTTTTATTATATAAAAAGGTATTAAAGGAACCATTGGCATTTTTATTTCTCTTATGGAAAATCAAAGATATTTGGGAAGTAGGGAGTGTCCTTGTAATGACCTCAAATGGAAAGAAGGAAAACAAAGATCTCTGTTCTATAAATCCATGCTCATTGTTGCCCTTTTAAAAATGGAATTGATTCCTTCTTTTTTTTACAAGAACAACTATAATTTCTCAATCTCTCTGTCTCTGTCTGTTTCTTTCTCTCTAGAAGTAGAGAGTGGAGCAGTGAATAGAGCACTTGTCCTAAAGTCAGCAAGACTTGAGTTCAAATTTGACCTTAGACACTTTCTAGCTGTGTCACCTTGAGCAGTCATTAAACCTCTGCTTACCTCAAGCTCCTCAATTGTATAATTGGGATAATAGGATAGACAAACATTTGTGATGTCATTGACCTTTGAAAACAAAGGACATGAAGTTTACCCTCATCACATTCGACTAAAAGAAGGAGTAAAATGCACACTCATTTTGGTATGAAAACCTATCTTACAGTACAGAAAAATGGGGAAGAAGGAGATAAGCAGGGAGGGAGGGATGATGGAAGGGAGGGCAATGGAAGAAGGGAGCAATTTGAAGTCAACACTCTTGGGGAGGGACAGGATCAAAAGACAGAATAGAAACAATGGGGGGCAGAATAGGATGGAGGGAAATACAGTTAGTCTTATACAACACGACTGTTATCGAAGTCATTTGCAAAACTACACAGATATGGCCTATATTGAATTGCCTGCCTTCCCAAAGGGAATGGGTGGGGAGGGAGGGATGGGGAGAATTTGGAACTCAAAGTTTTAGGAACAACTGTTGAGTATTGTTGTTGCTACTAGGAAATAAGAAATACAGTTAATGGAGAATAGAAAGTCATCTGGCCCTACAGGACAAAAGAGAAGATGGGGACAAGAGAAGGCAGGGATGATAGAAGAGAGGGCAGATTGGTGATAGGGAAAATTAGAATGCTCGGTGTATTGGGGTGGGGGGAAGGGATAAATGGGGAGAAAATTTGGAACCCAAAATTTTGTGAAAATGAATGTAAGAAGTTAAATAAATAAATAAATTTTTTAAAAAAATTGATAATAAAAAAAAGCAAAAAGAAAAAGAAAACAAAGGACAAGTAACATCCTCCCAAGGATGTTGTAAGGATTAAGTAAAACAATATTTGTAAAAAAAAAAAATTTAATACAATCACTTTGAAGATGAAAGGAAGTCCCTTATAAATTGTACCCAGAAGGTTCTTGTTCGGTCATTTTTCAACTGTGTCCAATTTTTATTGCCCTATTTGAAGCTTTCTTGGCAAAGCTACTGGAATGGTTGGCCATTTCCTTCTCCAGATCATTTGATAGATGAGGAGAGAAGACAAATGGGGTTAAGTGACTTGCCCAGGGTCACAGCCAGTGTCTGAGGCCTGATTTGAACTTGAGAAGGTGAGCCTTCCTGACTCTGATCCTAGCTCTCTATCATTGCAGTATCTGGATGCCCTGCCCTCAGAATAGGAAAGCCAAGAAAGGGCGAAGGCAGAAAGTGCTATATATGGCCCGGCTAAGAGTCAAGAAAATAAAGACCTATTCCTGTCCCTCACTTTTCTTACGATCTTGAATGAGTCATTTACCAAACACTGCCCCATCCCTCCACCCCTCCACCCCCGGCCCCTTCATTTCCTCATCTATAAAATGCTGCAAAAAAAACCTTTACTCTCAGGTTTGCAGCAAAAAGCAAATGAGATAAAAGTTATGAAAAAAATCCTAAGTGTCTTCAAAGCTTAACTCAAATCTACTTCCAGCAGGAGATTTTTCCTTATTCCTTCCCCTACTCCAGTTATAAATAAGCACCTCCCCTTAAAAAAATTACCTTGTCTTTAATATGAATGAGTGTGTATGTTTATGTGTGCATGTTGTCTTCTATAGAAAAGAAGATCCACTGAACAAACAAAAGATTTGTGCCAAAATACAACTTGAGTATTAGCTAAATACTAGGGTTTGAAATTGTCCATTTCATAAAAATTTATTCAAGTCATCACCTCAACTGTTAGATAATTATACCTCAATAAAACAATATGGGCAAAAAAAAGAACAAGAGAAATAAGGTTCCTGAGGACAGAGATAGCTTTATCTTCATATAGTTAGCACCTAACAGAGTATCTCACACATAGTAGGCACTTAATGAATGCTTTTGATAGATTGAAGGCATCATACGATTATAAGATGATAGTATTAGGAAATAAGATAGCACATGTAAAGCATCATGCAAACCATCGAGAACACTGAGTGGTATTTGAATAGCTGAGCCTTTGAGGTCAACAAATAAAGGCAGTTTCTCAGTATCCTGAGAACAGTTATTGATGTCCTGTTTTACAGATGAGGAATCTAAGATTGGGAGTGGTTAAGCAACTTGGCCTGGCTGTCAGTGAGAGATCCAGGACTGGCACCCCAGACTCTTGGTTCCTTGTCAAACTCTTGCTTCCTGCTTACTCTTTGAGCTAACAGGGAGCTGCCTACATTTGGATCGATGGAGCAATGTTTCTCATTCTGGTCAGGAGTCCCTTCTGGGGGCTGGGCTATATTGAGCCAGAGCCACAAATCACCTGTTGAGGTCAATGATATTGACATTTTCTGCTTACTTAGGAGCTGCTCCATCTACCAGCTACAGTAAATCTGAATTAGTCTCATAGGGAATGTCACTGGTGCTCCTTACTCCACTGGAGACATTTGTCATGTCATCATCACGATGTGAGGGGGCCTGATTCAATAGAAATAAGGGACTAGGCAAAAGGCCAGGCAACATCTTCAGAGTCTTTAAATTGTGTATAGAGAGGATGCAAAGACTTATGTTCTATACAGCAGATCATGAGACACCCTATTCATTCATTCATCTATTCGTGTGTCCATCCATTCAAGAATGTATATTATGGAAGAGTAGCATTGTATAGTAGAAGGAGCTAGGTATTGCAGTATATAGAGCACCCAGAGTCAGGAAGATCTGAGTTCAAATCCAACCTCAGACACTTAATAGCTGTGAGACTCTGGGCAAGTCAGGTAACCCTGTTTGCCTCAGTTTCCTCACCTGTAAAATAAACTGGAGAAAAAATGACAAACCTCTCCAGAATGTTTGCCAAGAAAGGTGTCATAAAGAGGTAGACATGACTAAATGATAACAGTATAGCACAGTAAACAGAACCTAGGATTTGGACTCAAGAGAATGGGAAACTGAATCCTTCTCTGTTTTTTACCAGCTGTGTAACCCTAAGCAAGTCATTTAATCTCTGGCAGCCTCTATTCCCTCATCTGAAAATCTGGATAAGTATATGTATAATCCCTCTGCTCACAAATAGAAATCCAGCCTCAGAACAATGAGATCTACTTTCATGTATGACTTCTAACCCACAGTGGCATTATACCTTAGGCAAAAACACTGAAAGTAGCAGATCAGGTACTTTACTGAATTGGTAGAGGAATTTCTCCTCCACAGGGGTTCACTATAAAAATGCAATGAGAGATTACTATAAGAAGGCTCTCTACATGCAAGGCACTAGGTTTAACCCCATATCTGTTTAATCAAAGCCAGGTTGAGAATTAAAGTAATTACTTATACAATTCAAAGCAAAACGCAATTTTCCTTTACTATTTTAAAAGCTCTCAACACCTACTTCTTTCCCCAGAGACCATACTTCAATGAGGGGGGAAGGAAATGCCTCAGAAGACACTCTCAGGTCCGTGCTAGTCAGTCCAGACTCTTCATCATCACAAGCAGTTCCCATAGTGACAGTCCTGCCTCGGGTCATGCTCACAAACTCATTCCCATAACCAACAGGCAGACAAGGCCAGTGAGCTCCCCAGAGACCCACTCTGCTCGACAATGGGATCAGAGCAGCAATAGTGCTCAAGTAATTATCAAAGTCCACAGGGATGAAGTGTACATCGCCATTTAAGTGACCCTGGTCATTCAAGAAGCATCTGTAAGAAAAGTTAGAGTGGAGGAGAAAGAGCAGCTAAAATGACTGAGAGGATGCCACCTTCCTTTCCTATGAGACTTTTCTCAATTGCCCACCCCTGCAAGGTTACCTTGTAACCATTTCCCTGTAGGAAGCCAGCATCCTATCCACTGTGCCAACTTGCTGTTTGATTGTTTTCAATCATGTCTGATTCTCCATCACCTTAGCAAAGATACTAGGTGATTTGCCATTTCCTTCTCCAATTCATTTTACAGATGAGGAAACTGGGGCAAACAAGATTAAGTGACTTGCCCAGGGTCATACAGTCAGTAAGTGTCAGAAGCCAGATTTGAACTCATGAACATGAGTCTTTCTGAATCCTAAACCCAGAACTCTATCCACTGCACTGCCTAACTGCCCCTGTACCACCTTGATACCTCAAATGTAAGCTCCTTATGGGATGATATCTCTCTCCCTTTTGTCTTTGAATCTCTAGTGAGTAACACAGTCTCTGGAATATAGTAGATATTTGATAAATCTTTATTATAGCATGCATATGTACATTATCTCTCCCATTAACACATAATTTCCTTGAAGATAAGGACTCATTTACTTTGGTTCATATACTATGGTTGACACAAGAAAAGAGGAAGACATTAGACCAATTCATTGATCATATAATGTTGGGTACTACATTTATCTGTATTTCTGTCTCATCCCACTAGTAGATAGTAATCCTCAAGAGGATAGGTACCATATTTTATCAAAACTTTTAACATTGCTCATAATCTATAGCTTTACACTCCACCACAGAAGATGTTCAGTAAATATTTGTTGGATAGATGAATAGATATTCTAGCCATCAGACTAAGGTCAAGTATCTGCAATGATGACTTCAGGTTAGTGACTAGAGGTGAGTGTTTTTGAGAATACTGGGATCTTATTAGCACCAGTAACTGACAGACTCACTCATTGTACTTCTGGAAATAAAGACCAAGAATGAAAAGTAAACACTTGGAACAGCATTAATAGAGAATGAGGCAAAGAAATCCTTTATCTTTTTTAAATTCTAATTTATTTATTTTTAGTTTTCAACATCCATTTCCACAAGATTTTGAGTTCCAAATTTTCTCCCCATCTCTCCCCTCCACTCACTCTAAGACAGCATATATTCTGATTACCCCCTCCCCCAATCTGTCCTCCCTTCTATCACACCTCTCCCTCCCTTTATTCCCATCCGCTCTATTTTCTTGGAGGAGAAGATAGATTTCTATACTCCATGCCTATATATCTTATTTCCCAGTTGCATGTAAAAACAATTTTTAGCATTCATTTTTAAAACTTTGAGTTCCAGCTTTTCTCCATTCCTTCCTCCCCATCCATCCCCACTGGGAAGGCAAGCAATTCAATATATATTATACATGTGTAGTTATGCAAAAGACTTCCATAAAAGTCATATTGTGGAAGACTAACTATATTTCCCTCCATCCTATCCTGCCCCCATTTATGGTATTCTTTCTCTTGACCCTATCCCTCCTCAAAACTATTTACTTCTAATTATGGCCTCTTCCCATTAGCCCTTCCTCCTATCACACTCCACCCCCTGCTTGTCCCCTTCTCCCCTGCTTTCCAGTAGTGTAAGATAGAGTTTCATAGCAAACTGAGTATGCATGTTATTCCCTCCTTAAGCCAAATGCGATGAGAGTAAGTTTCACTTTTCCCCCCTCACCTCCCCTCTCTTCCCTTCCATTGACAAAGCTTTTCTTTGCCTATTTTATGTGAGAGATAATTTGTCCCATTCTATTTTTCCCTTTCTCCTCTCAACGTATTTCTCTCTCACCCCTTAATTTTATTTTTTTAGATATCATCCCAAAGAGATCTTGCCTGGCAACTTTTCAGGCTGTCTTGGGCTGGAGATCTGCTTCACTCCATCATTCTATGGGTTCTGCAGCTCCAGAATTTGTTTAGAGCCATTTTTTACAGGTATTTGGCTGGGCTTGGGGATAATGTTCTAGAAAGTCCATGCTGTTACTCCCTTTTATCTTTTTTTATTTTTTTAGAAAAAGGCAAAGAAATATTTCAAACTAGCAAAAAGAAACTGAAGGGAAAGAAAGGTGGATTTTAATTGACTCCTTAACTGAAATAAGAGAGGGGAACAATTAGATAAATATATAAAAAAGCAAATGAAGCTAAATAAATCTTTAAAATTAAGGAAAATGTTAACAAATAGGAAGGGCTTAATGAAGAAGAGAAGAGAGTTTTTGAGTTTTGGGGAAAAGACTAAAACATTAATCATAAAGTAGATTAATCAAAAAATGATGGAAGAGACAAAGTGCTGTCTTTCAATGGGAAAAGGAACAAAAAACATCATTGTTTGAGGCAATTAGAGTAGAATATAAACACAATTGATAAGTTTTAAAATGTGAATTATGTAAGTAATCCAATGAATACAGAGTTGTGAATTATATTAAAAAATGAAATTCCACAATCTGTTGCTTATAAGAAACACACTTAAAAAGAAAGGAATATAGAGAATAAATATTAAAACCTGGAACAGACTTATTATGTATCAGGTGATCTCCAAATGGCTGGTATAGCAAATATTCTATTGGATGAACCCCAAATATTCAAAATACAAATAGAGGTAAACAAGTAAATTGCATTATGCTAAAAATAACTATACACAATAAACCAATATTAACATAAAATGTATATGATCCAAAAGCATCAACATCTAAATTCATAAAGGAAACATTAACTGATTTGTTAGAAGACCCAATAACACAAAGTGGAAGGCTATTTCAATGTCCTATCTATTTTGGACAAATCTAACAAAAAAATGAATAAAGCAAAGAGAAAATTGAACAAATTGCTAGAGAAACTAGAGCTAGAAAATTTAGAATGGGACTGCAAAAGACTATACACTCTTCTCAGTACCATGTGGAACTTTTACAAATTTGATCATGAAATAAGGCATGGAGTTATTTCAAATACATGTGAAAAAGCAGATATACTAAATGTATCCCTAAAATTCAAACACACACATATATATATAATCAGTTTCAGCAAGCACAAAAGCATAGACTCAAATAGAGACTTAATAATGATATCCTAAATAATGAGTGGACCAAAGAATAAATCATAGAGGCAATTAGTAATTTCAGGGAAGAAAGTTATGATGATAAAAATATCATTATTTCTAGAATGTAACTAAATCAGTCCTCGGGGAAAAAATTACATCTTAAAACATACATTAACTAAATAAAAAGGGACAGGATTAATAAAATGAATATGCAGTGTAAAAATTATAAAGCTTAAAAATAAACAAATACAAAATAAGCATAAAGTGGAATTATTGAATAATAGAAAAGAAATATAATGAAAAAACTCATAAAATGATAAACTAAAAACTGACTCTTTGAAAGACTAACAAAAGTGGTAAACCTTTAGTCAACTTGATTTAAAAGATTATAGAGAAGAAAATCAACAAAATACCAAACACAAGGTGAAATCATAACAAAACCAGAAGAAATAAATAGAAATATCAGAATCTACTATGCAAAAATATATGCTTCCAAAACTGAGAATACTAAATAAATAAAAGCATAGTTTCCAAAATATAAAATACCCAAAATAACAGAAATTCAAATAGAGATTTCAAATAATCTACTCTCATAAAAGCACACAGAAATAGCTTTAAGCTACTACCAAATTAAAAAAAAAACTTATGGTCTTGATGGATTCATAGGTGATTGCTATCAAATTTTTAAATAATTAATGCTAACAATACACAAGTTATTCTCAAAAATTGAGAAGGAATACACCCTACTAAACTCTTTTCTTAAAGACAAGTATAGCCTTGATACCTAAATCAAGGAAGGATAAAGTAAAGGAGAATTATAGATCAACATCAATAATGAATACTGATTCAAGATATTCAAAGAATATATTATTAGACTACAACGATTAATCCAAGAAATCATTCATTATGACCAAATTGGACTTACATTATGGAAGCAAGGAACTTTAACATTAAGGAAAAAATCAACATTATTAAGCAAATTGAAAACATAAACATCTAAAGTCACATGATGATCTCAACAGATGCAGAAAAAAGAT
Organism: Bettongia penicillata ogilbyi; assembly: GCA_023548195.1. Lineage (NCBI taxonomy): Eukaryota > Metazoa > Chordata > Mammalia > Diprotodontia > Potoroidae > Bettongia > Bettongia penicillata. Next base: position 1,259,752 of record JAJHZJ010000749.1, on the reverse strand, counting down.
TTTGACAAATTACAGTAAATATTTATGTTAAAGCTACAAAATAAACAGTGAGAGACTTTTTAATACTCGAAAAAAATATCCAAATCTGGATGCAAGAGTCATATGCATTGAGAATACACTAAAAGCTTTCCTAGTAAATAAAGGAGGAATGTAAAGATGCATAGCCTGTCTACTATTATTTGATATATTTCTTTTTAAAATGACTAATAAAAAAGAGCAGGAAATTGAAAGTGTAAAGGTAACAAAGAGGAGATAAAACTACTCCATTTGGTGATCAAGTGATCACTTATTTGAGAAACCCTAGAGGTTCAGTGAAGATGCTAATTAAGAATTAACAGTATCAGCAAAGCTGTGGGTGACAAATTAAACAGCATTTTCTTATAATCAATAGCATTCCTTTATAATAATAATGATAAAATATAAGAGGCAACCACAAAAAGGGAAATCTCATTCTAAATAATTTTAAAATGTATTAAATATTTAGGTAAACTTCTTCCAAAGAGTAGAAAATATTTACATAGACTCATTTACAAAGTTCTCCTTAATTCAATAAAGATAGTTGAAATACCTGAAGGAATGTTCATTGTTCATGGCTGATCTGGACCAGTTTAATGAAAATGACAATACTACCAAAGTTAATTTACATTTAACATGCTAACAAATCAAATTTTCAGAGGGATATTTTAGAGAATTCAATAAAGTAAGACTGGAACTCATTGGACATGGGGTGTTACATGGTCAGAACTATGATTTAGAAAACCCATAATCAAAGTTTTGTGTAGAGAACTTTGGGGGTCCCCAAGACTCTTACAGGGAGTCTATGAGGTAAAAGCTATTGTCACAATAATATTAAGGTATTTTAACTTCTAATATGGGAAATATCAATAGATATAACCTCCATAAACAAAAGGTATCTAATAATGTTTAAGAGTATAAAGGAGTCCTGAAAACAAAGAATTGGATAATTCTGCTTTGGAAAAAAAATAATCTTGGTACCTTAATACCCTCCAAGGGTGTATTGGGATGGGGAAAGATTTGGTGGAAGGAGAATAGTAAGAAGGCTATGGCAGTAATCTAGAGAAGTATACCCTTCCACATATTTCACTTAGAAGGATGTTTTAGGTGGCTTTTTGGAGGGGATGGGATTAAAGGTTGTGGAGCACCTGAGCATGGGGCAGGAGAAGAGAGAGAACACAGTATTGTACAGTAAAGTTAACATAGGTGGAGATTTTGTTTTGGAATGTGGATTTCTTTCAGAATTCTTTACTAAAGTCGAATGTCAAATTTACAATGTGAATTTACTGAATTCACACAAAGCCAGAAGTGCCTGTACATATGATGTAAAAAGTAGAAATGGCAACATATTGGCTATCTGAGATGAGAGGGAGGAGTCAAGGATGGCATAGACATTTCAAGTCTGAGTGACTGGGAGGGTGCTGATGCCCTGGACAGTTACAGGGGAGTTAGGAAGAGAAGAGGGCTGGAGGGAAGAGATAATTACTTCTGATTTGAACATGTTGGGTCTGAGATGCATTTGAGATGTCCAAGAGACAATTGGTGATGTGTGAATGAATATCAAAAAAAAGAGAAGGGGCTAATTACATAGATTGGAAATATCTGACCAGAGAGGATAATTAAACCCATGAAAATTTATGAGTTCACCAAATAAAATAACACAGAGAGAAAAAAGAAAAAGAGAGAGATTGGGGGGATATTCTTGGTTAGAAGGAGTGATGTGAATGAAAAACCAGAAGGGGAGAATGAGAAATGGTCATATACATAGCAGGGGGACTAGGGAGAGAGCAATGTCATGAAATCCCAGAAAGAAGCAAGTATCTAGGAGGAAAAAGTGATCAGAAGCATAAAATACTTCAAAGAGGTCAAGAAGTACTATGACCAAGAAAAGATCATTAGATTTGGAAAGTACTCACCATGTACAAAGTTCTTAGAATACAAACAGAAAAGTAAGATCTCAAGGAAGCAACATTAAAATAATAAGAGGAGATGACACATATTGGAAGTTTAGCTGTAAGTCAAATATGGAAAGACCCAGTGGTCCTTAATTAAGGTACAGCATCAAGGCTGATAGGAATGCATCTTCTTTCTTGTTGTTTACACTGAGAACACCACATATATACATATACATGTCTGTATTCTTTTTATTTAATCATTTTAATAAGCCAAAAAAAAATCCTGGGAGTCCTATTAAAATCATGTAATCTGGTTTTACATCTGAAACTTTTCACTAATTTATATAGATCTCACACTTTTTAAAAAAAATTACAGTATAAAATGAAAGAAACTATGTAGGAAGTTCACCATGGCCTTCCAATGAGGTCAAGAATATTCAGATTATAGATAACAACTACTTATCAAAAAAAGGTGTCTCTAAATGATTGCAGTTGTCATCGTAAAATAAACTTACTCCTTTGTTACTCTTTGGTACCTATAAATAGCTCTAAAGTACTCAGAAAGAGGTCTTATGAAGGAAAAACCACAAGAAATTTTAGGAAAAAAAAGCCTCAGAATCAGAAATCTAGAATATGAGGTGAGTAGTTGGATCAGCAGCTAACTGAACTTTCTCTCTCTCTCTCTCTCTCTCTCTCTCTCTCTCTCTCTCTCTCTCTCTCTCTCTCTCTCTCTCTCTCTCTCTCTCTTTCTCCCTCCCTCCACACACATATATCATATATGCATATATGTATGTATATGTATATAAGTGTGCATGTGTGCATATGTGTGTATGCATGTATATGTATTTTATGTATATATACACACATTAGATGTTTTCTGCTTAGTCTGGCATAGTGGGTACAACATTCACACTAGAATTCACTCCTACCTCTCTACTTACTAAGGATGTGATTATCAATTCTAATTTCTCAGAATCACAGTTCTGAATTCTATTGTCTACAAGATGAGGATATCAATACTTATGCTGTGTATCCCACAGGATTGTCCAGTGATTATTAGGTCAAAATATTCCTGTAAATTCTATTTATCAGTCCAAGTAAGAAAAAAAATCTGAGACATTTTCTGCGTAACAACCCTTCAGATATCTAACACACACACACACCACACCACACCCTACACACACACACACACACACACCAATTCTTCACCAGGCTATGTATTCCCACTTTCTACAGCCCATCATCCCACACCATCACCATGGACCTCTCCTGGAGAAACTCCAGCTAGCTTCCTAAGAGGGAGCCCCAGGAACTGGACACAATTCCCTAGAATTACTCTGACTAGGGCAGAGTACAGCAGGACTATTGCCTCCTTTATTCTGTAGACTACGTTTCTGGTAATGGCACCAATGATCATATTATCTTTTTTTGTCATTCATGTCCTGATTTTCATGAGTATATCTTCACTTCTATTGATTTTCAAAGAACACATGCTAAAAAATATGCAACTCTTCAACTTCATATTCTAAAGGGAATGATTTTACAAATATTTTTACATGACTTGAATCAGTCATTGATTTCTTTTGACTGTGAGAAGTGAAAGTCCATTAAAGGATGAAATCAGATGACCAATAAAATTAACATACAACCCCATCTCCCCCATTAAAAAGAGAAAACTTTAACTTAAGGGAAAAAAATAGCTATCTTCAAATTCTTGAAGATTAACTTTCCATTGGGGGTAAGAGCAGGAAACAGAAGTATGCAGGTAAGTTTTAGTTCAACATAAAGATCAGAAGTCTAGCACTGGAAGGACCTCAGAGATCCTCTAACCCAACCCTATTCTTTTTTAGATAAAGAAACTGAGCCCAAATGATGTTAAGTGACTTGACCAAGAACACACAAGCATTAACTGTCATAATGACAGTCTTGCTTAGGCAAGATTTGAACCCAGGTCCTCTGAATCCAAAGCCAGAGTTCTTTTTCCATTGTTCCAAGGAAAAACTCCCTACCAATTGAAAGTAAGAAAATAGAGGGATCCTTAAAGTGAACAACACATTCCTATATGTTATATTTCATTTGTGAGCCAACCCCTCTCATTGGAGTTTAAAAGGAGACTTTGTGTTCAATGTTATAGAGAAATGGGATCAAACTCAAATAGAAATGGATCCCTCTGGTCCACATATCAACTTAGAAAACTACAAATTAGCATTATCTATGTTTTATTATATATTTAATTATTTTGTGAAACCTTTCCCCATTACATTGTAGTTTGATTCTGACCACACATGGGAGTTTTACAGACTGTACGTTTAAGATCTCCACTGGAGAAAGTTCAGGTTTTATCTTGCAGACTAGATTCCAGTCAGGTCTTCTTCCAACTCTGTGACTCAAGTCAATTAATTAGCAAGAATTCATTAAATACCCATCTGGGCCAAAGCCGATGCTAACTAGCACTGTAGGTACAAAGACAGAAATGAAGCAGCCTCAGCTCCCAAGGAGCTTAGATTTGGAAACAACATTTTCTCCTTGGGTCTTACATAATATTTTCTTTTATACCTTTCCATTGTTCTTAAAATTCCAGACTTAGATATGGAAGGAAGAGATCATCCAGTCCAACTGCCTCATTTTACAATAGAGGAAATTGAGGCCTAGAGAGATACAATAACTTGCCAAATATCACACATAAATGGCAGGGTCCGGATCTGAAACTAAATCTTGATTCCCAACCTAATGCTTTTTCCTGGGCATTTCATGGAACTCAGTCTATAGACTACATAATACATATATCTTTAATATAACTATTATGGAGGAGACTTCCTCTTCTCCCCACAACAGATTGTGAAGATAATGAGGAAAAAGGACTCTTCATATTCAGACCGTAATATTCCTAGTGCCTAACATAGCATTCCGCTCACAGAAGACATGTATTTGTTGAGTTTAATGGCATTCATGGTGGAAAAAAATCTGAGTCTGAATTCCAGGAAAACTGTCTTCAAAATCCCCAGAGTTCATATATTGAACTTAAGGGAACTAAAGGGGGACAGAGGATGAATTCCATACTCATATCATGTTAGAGCTAGGAGAGACCTTAGAGAGCTGGTATTGGTTGCTGTTCAGTTGTGTCCAAATCTTCATGCTCCCACCTGGGGTTTTCGTGACAAAGATACTAAAGTGATTTGCCACTTCCTTCTCCAGTTTATTTGCCATATGAGGAAACCGAGGCAAACAGGGCAAAGTGACTTGCTCAAGGTCACGCAGATAGGAAATGTCTGTGGCCAGATTTGAACTCAGGAAGATAAATCTTCCCCAATGCAGGCCCAATACTCTATCTACTGTGCCAACTAGCTGCCTCAAAATCTAGTTAACTAATCCCCAAAAGAGGAAGTGACTCACCTAAAGTCATATGGTAAATGGTAGAGCTAGGACTCCAGCCAGGGTCTTTTGCCTGCAGTTGGAAAATCTTTCTTCTAAGCCATGCTTCCTTCCCCCTTAAGTGCTTGCTAAAATAAGAATAATACAACCCACATTTATTTAATTGCACTGTTATAGTGACAATATATTTTTTTTAGTCAATGTTCCTGTGGAACACTTATCAGTTTGTTCTAATGTGCAAAGCTTTTTAGCAAAGCTTAATAGAAAAAAAAGTAAATAAAATAGTCTTTTGATGCACGCTAAGTTCCCAGAATATCTGTTTCCAAATCGTGTAATTATAGGTGCTAAGGGCAGGCAAGAGGGAGAACATTTGTTTCCTTATAAATAATTAGTATCATTTAGTCAGAAGATTGGATTTGTGATTTTTTTTTTATTCTTGGTAATTCTATGTCATCTAAATCATTTCAGATTTGATTGGATTTTTTTATGCTCCCCCCAATATTCTGTTTTATTAGTATCACTGGCCTCAACTTTAGTTGAAAGCAGACACACTAGGAATGTGTCTGACGGCTCTGAGGGTTTGGCAGTGGATCCATGGGATATAGTCAATGTAGATAACTGAAGAGGATTTGTCTACTTTGGACCATGAATCAACTGATCTGACAATGATACTGAAATCCAGGGGAGTCTTATAAAATGTTCTATATGCCTATAGTTATAAGACGGTGTGGAGAATTCAGGCAATTATATCAATCATTCAATACAGGGAAAATGCCTCAATAACCAGCTTGGGAGTAAATCTTTAGGATTTAGGAACAATATCTCAATTTTGGACTTCTTTTTACATGTAGACAACACTACCTAGCCGGAGGTTTTGCATCTGTTTCAAGGATTTATTGGCACAGCTATAACAAAAAAGGCTTTCATGAGTTTAAATTAATATATCTCACATTTAACCTTGGAACTTTTCTTACCATTTGTCTCATCTCTGATTCCTAAAATGTGAGTGACTAACTCAGTGTGCTGGAGGTAGATCATAACACCATGACCAAAACAAACAAACAAACGTTATTTTGGACTATTATTATGGACAAGACAAAATGAAAGCATGCACCTTCCTTTTTCCATCATATTTGCATTTCCATGATCCTAGATACCATCCCTTCTCTGGAGCAGCTCCTTAGAATGCAAGGTTGATGCTTGGTTCCGTAGTATTTGTAGAAAGACGTTACCAACTCAATGACATGTTGAAGGACATTTTCATCTGTTAGTTTTTTACATTTTTTTTCTCAAATGAACTGAATAAATCTTATGACCAAAGTAAAAAAATGAAAGATAATGAGGAAGGGGAGGGATTACAGACAAATTAGTAGCCACCAATATAAAGGAGTTGAGAGCTTGGAATATGATATTCCAGAAGAGAAAATATATAGACTTACAAGCAAAAATAAACTTACTTAGCAAAATTAGGCATAATCCTAGAGGACTTCCAAGCATTCCTGATGAAAAGGTCAAAGGTACATAGAAACTTTGAGGTTCCAACACAAAAGATAAGAGAAACACAAATAGTTCAACATCAACAAATAATAATAGGGCACTGAAAAAAAATATCAACAGCTCACATTAAAATGTGGGGCAATGATACATGAGTTTCCTCTAAATCCTATCATCATCAGTGGTCATAGAGGGAGTCTAATTAGACAAGGCCTGGCAGTGGTTTTCTTTTCTCGATGATATTAAGAGAAAAATGGAAAAAGAGAGGAAGAGTAAACTGGGAAAGGTGAAAGAAATGGAAAGTTAGGGAAAATTATTTCATATAATCAGAATGCACATGCAGAGACCTATACCAATAAGGAGGAAAGGGTTTGGAGTGGTGGGGGAGGGTAACATTTGAAACACACTTTCCTTTGAACTGACCAAAGGAGGGAAGAATACATGCAAAAGTGGGTACAGAAATACATTTCATTTAAGAGGGAAACGTTAGAGAAAGGGAAGAAGAAAGAAGGGGGAACTAGAGGGAGAGCATATTAAGAAAAGAATTAGTCCTGAGCAAAAGAAACTACGATGATGTATAAAATATTACTAACTCATTTTGAGGTGACAAAGAATGGGAATCTGAGGGGGAGCCTATAAATTGGGGAACAGGTTATGGTACATAAATATGATAGAATACTATTACATTATGAAATTATGAAGGAGATGGTTTCAGAGCAACCGGGAAAGACTCACATGAACTGATGTATAGTGAAGTGAAGACAATGAAGGGTATAATTTATATCACGATGATATGATAAAGACAAACAACTTTGAAAGAACTGGGGATGCAAATCAACTTCAAGACTAATCAGGGTGCCAGAGGAATAATGACGAGAGCGAGAGCAAGTGAGAGAGAGAAAAAATTGTATTGTGTGAGTGTAGTCAAGCAAAATGAATTCCCCACATTGAGCATATGCAAAAATGAGTTTCTCATTCTGCATATTAGTCAATGACTCAGTTCAATTCAATAAATATTTATTAAGTATCTACTAAGTGCCAGGCATTATGTTAAGCACTTGTGACATGGGCCTTTGATATATAAAAGGTTAACAACATAAACAAATTAGAAAAAAGAAAAAATATTTTTCAGAACTATAATTATGGAAAAGGTCACAAGCAAACAAGTAATCGTATTCCTCAAACTGGGGACCACAATGAGCCTTTTGCAGATTTGAGAGCTCCCCATTATGTAGGGGGCATCGTAAGGGAAACTAAGTGGCATAGCAGATCATCGAACACCGGGTCTAGAGTCAAAAAGATCTGAGTTCAAATCTGGCCTCATTTACTTACTACCTATGTGACCCTGGGCAAGTCACTTAACCCTGTATGCCTCAGTTTCCTCATCTGTAAAATGAGCTAGAGAAGGAAATGGCAAACCACTCCAGTATCTTTGCCAAGAAAACCCCAAATGGAGTCAGAGTTAGACCCTACTGAAATGACTGAACGACAAAAATCATTTCTCTAGTAAGACCCACTTTTCAGAGTGTCTGAATCTGTGCCCTTCCATTCAGTAGGCTTACCATCTCCCTCTCTATATCTCAGTTTGCCTCAAGAAGAATCTATGTATCTTGGGATATATAGGCTCTGGCTATTACCTAGATGTAGATACATAGATTCTCCTTGAGGTAAACTGAGATATAGAGAGGGAGATGGTAAGCCTACTGAATGGAAGGGCACAAGTTCAGACACTCTGAAAAGTGGGTCTTAATAGAGAGATATAACAAAAGAACACCTAGTAGTAGTTTCCTCTTCTCACATAGATATAACCAGACTTTCCAAAAGTTGATACACCAGGGCAAATGTATTTTATCACATTTTCTGAAGGAGTTCATATAAGTTTCCACACTCTGCTGCCCTCTGCCCATATCAGTGAATTCAGTTCCATATCACAAGATCTGAAGTTTCACAATTTCATAATTTTAGATCTGAAAGGGCCTATAGAGCTCATCTAGTCCTAACCTCTAATTTTATAGATGAGGAAAATGAGGATGAGAGAGGATAAATGATTTATCTATGGTGACTTTGGTAGTACATTTGCAAATTCTTCCATTTGAAAGGGCTACAAGCCAAGACCCAAGTGGAGGGAGGGTTGGTGCATGATTTTCTGTTTGCAGATGATTGTGTACTCAATGCAGCCTCTGAAGTTGAGATGCAACAGTGTGGATCAATTCTCTACCTCCTGTGCTACCTTTGACCTAATAATTAACACTAAGAAAACACAGGTGCTCCATCAGTCACCGCTACACCATCCATACATGGAACCATCGGTTACAAAAGATGGAGAAGTTTTGAATGCTGTGCATAGGTTCACTTATCTTGGTAGTGTACTTTACAGGGATGGACACGTTGACAATGCGATTGACATATGCATTGCCAGAGCTAGCTTAATGTTTGGGAGACTCCAAAGAAAAGTATGGGAGAGAAGAGATATTAGACTGACTACCAAACTGCAGGTCTACAGTTGTGCTGACCTCATTGTTGTACGCCTGGGAAGCATGAACAGTGTACCAGCACCATGCCAGGAAACTGAATCACTTCCATTTGAACAGTCTTAGGAAGATTCTGACAATCACCTGGCAGGATAAGGTACCAGATACTGAGGTCTGTACTCAAACTAAACTGCCAGACATTCATACTATGCTTCAGAGAGTACAACTCTGATAGTCTGGCCATGTTGTTCAAATGCAAAATGCATGCTTGCCAAAAAGACTGTTTTATGGAGAAATTGCATGGGGCAGGCGATCACCTGGTGGTCAAAAGAAGCAATACAAGGTCTCAAGAACTTTGGATTTGATTGTATGGCATGAGAAACACTGGCACAGGACTGCTCAGCATATCATGCCCACATCAGAAAGGTTGCTGTGCTCTATAAGCAAAATAGAATTGAAACAGCACAGTGGAAACACAGGATGTGCAAATTTGGAGTATCCACTCCAAATATTCTCACCGACTATCTGTGCCCAACCTGTGGTAGAGCATTCTGAGTTTGTATTGGTCTGATCAGTCACAGTTGGACACACTGAAACTTCGCATTATCATGGCAATGTCATTTTGGTCCTCTTCAAGAATGAAGGACAACAGCCAACATTGCAAAGCCAGTATTCAAGGCTTCTAACTCCCAACACTCTTTGAAGTGAGTGTCAAAAAATTAAATTATCTTCATTAACTAATAAGGGCTGTTTTCCAATGAGTAGGGGATGGCTCAGAAGGCAACTTGTCCTTCCCAAAGCCATCTTGACCCAAGATAGCAGGAATCACTTGAAGTGGAGGTTCATTAACAATTTAGTAATTTCCTTTAGACCAGAAACCTCTGACCATCTGGTGAAAGAATCTACGGAGCTCAACATCATGCAAGGAAGGGAGCCACTCAGTTGCTATATAGACTCCAAAGATCCCAAGTTACTATAGCCAGCTCTGTAATGGTCTCCTTCAAATGTCACTGTAGTATCAGTTTCTAGGGATTTTCTTTCAGCTATGTAGTTTGCATGAGGTTAGAGCTTCTCCTGTTCTCTGAGTCATGCCAGGGAATGGATCTTTTGGATTTGATTATGAAACAATGTTGCTGAATCTCTGATCTCCACCAAGGTGGACAAGAAAGATGCCTCTGAACTGGGTCCAAGAGAAAGAATTCTCCTTGGATCAATGAGTATGTGCCAAGAAAACAAGATGCCAAAGAGCAAGGGAGGGAGAGGGGGAGAGTGAGAAAATGGTTGAGAGAGTTAGAGAGATGGGGGTAGAGGGAGAGAAATAAAGAATGAACCAAAGGACTGTTTGAGAAATCGGAAAGGAGGTACTTGTCATTTTCCTCAATAATTATGTAAGCCAACACAGACACAGGGAGAAAACACCATGAAGGGACATGGAAAACACTGGTTGGATAATCATTTATCATTTGTCTCATGTTACATTTCTATACCTTAAAGCATTCTTTGTCAGTGGTCGTAATCCCAGACAAATATATGCAAAACAGATTAGATATCTGATGAATCTCCAGAAGTTTTAAGGAGCCTGAGTATAAAGGAAAATATTCTAATAATTAGAACCACCTAGTCATGAGTAAATGTTACATTATAATGTAGCGAGCTTCTCACAACTAGAGTATTCAAATGAAAGTTTGATATCCATACATTGCTGATTCTATAGAGGAGATTATGGCATTAAGTAGAAGGTTAGACTTTATTTTCTGAGGTCTTTTCCATGATTCTGTGATAGCAGAATTACAGAATATCAAAAATTTAAGTAACCTTAGAAGATTCATAGCCTAACCCTTTCATTTTATTGATGAGGAAACTGAGGCCCACCCAGATGAAGTCACACAGCTAGTAAGTGGAAATTGAATCCATGTCTTCTGAATCCAAATCCAATGCTTTTTTCCATAATACTTGTCTGTTTTGCAACGAGAGAAATTTATCACTTAAAAGATCAGTAGCAGCAGAGTTACACTTTACCTAGAATATTCAATCCCAGAGAGGATAGGGTTGAATGGGGAAGCATATTCCTTGAAACTTTTAACCAAAGGCATTGTCTGTAGATAGTCACTCCAGGAATTTTTTTAAAAGATATGAGTTTTCTTTGATTTTTTTATATATGCATATTTGTATCTAATGGTAACCACCTTGGGGAAGGGAAAGGGGTGAAGGAAGAAAAAGAAGAAATTTACATGATAACCTTATGATATATTTAAAAAGAATAGCAAGTTGCACATAACAGATTTGCAACTTCACGTGCAATTTTTTGAAAATTATACTGTTATGGAAATGTTTGTTTTATTTCATAAATTAAAAATAAAATAAATACTTTTAAAGAGATGAGTATTCTTTTTATGGTTTATAGAATACCTTTACCCATATATCCTCTCCATTTACCTTTCCCCAAACCCTATGAAGTTGGTAGCACTATTAACTCCATCTTACAAATGATGATACAGAGGATCAGAAAGGTGAACTTGCCCAAGGTCACATAACCAGTAATCATTAGAGAGAACTAACCCTAAACCCAGAAATTTTTCCTCCAAGCCATGGAAAACCATTAACAAATGACCCTTCCCAAATTAGATATTACTTAGTGTCCAGTTAACAATTACAGTGCATACGTAGTAGTCTTCCCTTATCCACTCCAGTGAATCCTTCCTCCAGCCCAAAGAAGAAATAATCTAGAGAAAGTATGAAGGCTGAGTACTTTCAACTAGGAAGGAACTGACTTAAAGATGATGTTTTCTTTCATTCATGAGTGGATGGAGCTTGAGATCTCTGCAATGTGCCTGCCTCTGAGACAAGTATGTTCTCAGGGCTGATTGCTCTACACTGATAATTCCATTTTCCTAGATTCACAGGCACGTAAATGATCTTGATTGGGTGCTTGGTCAAATAGACTGCTTTAAGGCAAGCTGTTAGAAGGGCATTTGACTAGTTCTGCACCCTTGCTTCTCCATAGAAACACATCATCAGCTCAGTTGATGGGTTTCAGCTCCAAATACAGGTTGAAATGTCATCACAGCATCCACCATTCCACAAACAGACTTGAAAGCATTCCTGACCTAATTCACTTCCATTTTCCACTTTTTTACATACATGGCCTCCATAGCAAAAAGAATAGCAGAGCTTTATTACTGTATTACACAGAGCAATGATAAACATTGCTTCTGCAAAGCTCCCAGAATAGAAGGCAAGTGATGAGATCTAAAGGGGACTGTCAGAATGATCTTTTGCTAACTGTGTCCTGGTTGCTTAGAGGAACCTAAAAATATTCACACACACACACACACACCCAGCTACCCAAACACATGTGGGAGAAGGAAGCCCAGGGAGAGGTCAGCCATTTGTTATTTAAATAGAGCATTAATGTAATGAAAGGTATTTGCTTGTTTCAGCAAGACCGCAACCATAAACTTTGCAGAGTAATATCTTGCCTTTAATAGCAGTGCTCAGGGATCATTAGAGGCAGCCATGGCAATATGTCCAGGGGAATAATGGATGGCTGTGCTGTCCAGAATTTCTCATCCCACATTACCATTATTAGAAAGTTTTTAAAGGTGACCTGGAAGGGACAAAATGCCAACTATATGACACTTTCTAGAGGACTTGATATTAACCAATGATTCTACAGGAAGCAGGAAAGCAGACATTTTCCTAAGATGTTTACAGACCTATCACCCAAGGCAGTGTAGCATGGCAGGCTCAACCCTGGAGTCAATAAGGTCTTGGTTCAAATGCCACAATTGACACTTACTTGCTCTATGACCTTGGGCAAGTCAATTTTTACAGTGCTTGCCTTGGATTTATCTAGTAAGTCATAGATACATAGCAATATGCATACACAGAGGGAATTCTCACATTGATAAAAGCATGTGATATTCATGCATTAACATTATATGCCATTTACATGAGAAAGGGACTTTGAGAAGAAAAATTGAGTCTCTAAAAGATTAAGGAACTTATTCAAAATCAAACAGCTAATAAGTAATAGGGCCAGTACTTAAATCTAGAAAGTAAGATTTCTGGTCTAATTCCTTTTCTGATTATGCTTCAACTCAATGTAGTCCTCTATAACACTTCTTGTATCCAGCTGTCATTGATGACATCTCCCCAGTCTGATGACAAATAACAATCAAGCATTATAGATAAGGGGCCAACTTTAAAATCAGGAAGAGAGGAGGTTCAAATCCGACTCTAACACATACTGGCTATGTGACCCTGACCAAGTCACTTACCCTCTCAGGGTTTCAGAAAATTCTCCAAGCCTATAAGTTGCACAGAAAGTTCTAAACTACACTGGTAGAGAGTTTCCTTACCTGAGAGTTTCCTATGCCAATGAAAGCACAAGTGTAGTCCTTAGCACAGTGCAGATAGTGTCTGTGAAAGCCAGTGAGAAGCTTTTTAACCACAGCATAGATCATCAACTGAGGCCTGTTGGTCTTGGCTCCAGAGACTAGTGCCACATCAGGCTAGCTGTGAGGTCTCCAGCCCCAGGGCAGAAGGAAAACTGCCAGTCTAGGAATCACCACCACAACAGGTGCAATTAGGCTGGGTCACCCCAGTGCAGTGAGTAAGCTACTAGCAGAGGCCCTGGTACAGAAAGCCAGTGACTTGGACCCTGCCTCCCAGTATAAGAAGCTTCAGACAGTACTCTCTGTGCCCCAGGAGCAGAGCTCAACTTTAAAAGTCACAAAATGAGCTAAAATAAAAGGGAGGGAGGGAAGGAGGGAAGGAAGGAGGGAAGGAAGGAAGGAAGGAAGGAAGGAAGGAAGGAAGGAAGGAAGGAAGGAAGGAAGGAAAGAAGGAAGGAGGGAGGGAGGGAAGGAAGGAAGGAAGGAAGGAAGGAAGGAAGGAAGGAAGGAAGGAAGGAAAGAAAGAAAGAAAGGGAAAGAAAGAAAGGAAAAGAAAGAAGGAAAGGAAAGGAAAAGAAAGAAAAGAAAGAAAAACAGAAGTGAAAGGGAGAAGCAAAAGAGGAATGGAGGAAAGGAGGGAGGTAGGAGAGGAGGGGTGGGGAGGGGTGAGGGAAGGAGGAAACAGAGCAAAACAAAGAAAAAGAAAGGAAAAGGGAAAAGGAAAGCACCCTGACCATAGAATACCACTATGATGACAAGGAAGATCAAAACAAAAACCCAGAAGAGGACAACAATGTTAAAATGCCTACATGTGAAACCTTAAAGGGGATGATGAATTGGTCTCAAAATCAAAAGGCCTTCTTGGAAGAGATCAAAGAGAATTTTAAAAATCAAATAAAAGAGGTAGAAGAAAAATGGGAAAAGAAATGAGACTTATGTAAGAGAGAGCTAACAGGTTGGCAAAGGAAGGACAAAAATTGTGTGAAGAAAACAATTGCTTAAAAACTACAATTGATCAAATGGGTGGGAGAGGAAATCCACTGAAGAAAACAACTTCTTAAAAAATAGAATTGGCCAAAGGGAAAAAGAGATACGAAAGCTAAGTGAAGATAATAACTCCTTAAAAATTAGGATTGAGCAAGTGAAAGGTAATGACTCTATGAAACATCAGGAATCAGTCAAACAAAATAAAAAGATTGAAAAAATAGAAGGAAATGTAAAATACCTCATTGGAATAACAACTGACCTGAAAAACAGTTTGAGGAGAGATAATTTAAGGATTACTGGACTACCTGAAAGTCATGATCCAAAACAAAACAAAAAAAAGATTCCAGAAAGTATCTTTCAAGAAATTATCAAGCAAAACTGCACTGATATCTTTGAACCAGAGGGTAAAAGAGTCATTGAAAGCATCCATCAATCACCACCTGAAAGAGATCCCAAAATGAAAATTCCAAAGAATATTGTAGAAAAATCTCAGAATTATCAAGTTGAGGAGAAAATACTGCAAACAGTCAGAAAGAAATAATTCAAATATCAGCCACTCTCAGGCTTACACATGACATAGCAGCTTCAACAAAAATATATTGGAGGGATTGGAATATGATATTCCAGAAAACACAGGAGATTAGGTTACAATCAAGAATCAATTAGATAGCAAAATTGAGTACAATCTTTCAGGGGAAAAGATAGATATTCAGTGAAACAGGGGACTTTCAGTCTTTACTCATGAAAAGACCAGAGCTGAACAAAAAAGTCAGTCTTCAAATAAAAGACTCAAAAAAAGCATAAAAAGGAAAACAAGAAAGAAAAAAATGAACATGGTATTCAATAATGTTAAACTCTTTACAACCTTACATAGGAGAATGATACTTGTAACCATTAAGAAATGTATCTCTATTAGGGCAGTTAGAAGGAATATAATTAGAGATGGGTATAAGTTGACTTTGATATGATGACAAATAGTGATTAAGGGATGAAAAAAGGATTGTACTAGAAGAGGAAAGAGGGAGGCAGAATGGGATAAATTATATCTCATGAAGAGGCATGCAGGACAGTATAGGGAAAGTAGAGGGAAAGAAAGGAAGGGGTGAGCATTGCTTGAGCCTTACTCTCATTAGATTTAGCTTAAATAAGGAAGATCATACACACTCAAAAGGGTACAGAAATCTATCTCACCCTATGGGGGGAGGGGAAAGCAAAAGGAGGGGGACCTGATAGAAGGGAGGGCAGAATAGGGAGGTGATAATCAGAAGCAAAATACTGGTGAAGAGACAGGGTGAGGAGAGAGAGAAGTATAAATGGGGGGATAGAATTGAAAGAAAGACACAGTTGGTAGTCATAACTGTGAATGTGAATGGGATGGACTCTTCCATAAAATTGATAGGAGAGTGGAATAAAAACAGAATTCTATGATAAGTTGTTTACAAGAAACACATTTGAAGGACAGAGAGACATACACAGAGTAAAGGCAAAAGGCTGGAGCAGAATATATTACATTTCAGCTAAAGTTAAAAAAAAAAAAGCAAGGGTAATAATCCTGATTTCAGACAAAACAAAAGCAAAAAGAGATCTAATTAAAAGAGACAAGGAAACTACATCTTGCTGAAATGTACCATAGAAAATGAAGTAATATCAACACTAAAATATAAGCACCAAGTGATATAGTGTCCCTATATTTAGAGAAGTTAAGTAAGCTACAGGAAGAAATAGACAGCAAAACTGTACTAGTGGGGGAACTCAACCTCTCCCTCTCAGGACCAGATAAATCTAACCTCAAAATAAACAAGGAAGAAGGTAAGGATGTAAATAGAATTTTAGAAAAGTTAGATATGATAGACCTCTGGAGAAAAGTGAATGGTGATACAAATGAATGTATCATTTTCTCAGTGATATATGGCACCTACACAAAAACTGACCATATTAGGGCATGAAAGCCCCACAATCAAATGTAGAAAGGGAGAAATATTAAAGGCATCTTTTTCAGATCATGATACAATAAAAACTGTGTGTAATAAAGGGTCATGGAAGGATAGACTAAAAATTAATTGAAAATTAAACAATCCAATCCTAAAAAATGAGTGGATAAAACAACAAATCATAGAAACAATAATTTCATCAAAGAAAATGACAATAATGGGGGGCGGAGTCAAGATGGCAGAGTAGAAAGATGCACGTATGCGAGCTCCGAACCCACAGCCCATAGATTTAATGTAAGAAGAGCTCCCCAGAAGTTCTGGACCACTGCAGGGTGTGCAGAAACATAGTGGAAGAGATTTCCATTCCAGAGAGCCCTGGAGAGCTGTCCCCAGGGTCCGTTGCACCCCAGAAAGCGGACCCCACCCCAGCGCTGCCCTGGCCGCGGCCCCAGAGAAGCTGATCCGAGCAGGCTTCAGGGACAGAACCTCCGGCAGCCTGGAAGGTCCCTCCGCCCACAGACTCTACAGGTCAGTGAGAGACACACCTGGGCTGACTGAGAGGGGAGCGGGGTGTCTCTGTGGCTCGGGCCCCCTCAGAAGGAAGCGGCAGAGGCAGAGGCGGGAGTGGTGGCGGAGGCAGCGGCGGAGGCAGTGGTGGCGCGGCTGCAGCTGCCCGGGACTCCCCCAGCAGCAGGCAGGATCTTCATTACTGAAAGTTTCTGCATAAACCCCCTGAGGGAACTGAGCCTGGGAGGTGGCCCTGCCCCCACCCCTGCATCAGAACTAAAGCTCACATTGAATAGCAGCCGCACCTGCCACTGAAAGCCCATTTGAATCTCAGACTCCAAGCACTAGCTGGGTGGATCTAGGCGGGGGTGGACAGGAATCTCAGAAGTCAAGTAACTGGCTGGGAAAATGCCTAGAAAAGGGAAGAAAAATAAGACTATAGAGAGTTTTTTTTAACAGATGCAAATGATCCCGACTTTCGGATCTGATGACGAGGACATATTCTTGCCATCAGGGAAAGATGTGGAAGGAGGGGCCTCGGTACCCCAGACATCCCAGGGGGATGTCGGGTGGGCTCAGGCCTTGGAAGAGCTCAAAAAGGATTTTGAAAAGCAAGTTAGACAGGTGGAGGAAAAACTGGGAAGAGAAATGACAGAGATGCAAGAAAAGTATGAAAAACGGGCCAATACCTTGGTAAAGAGATGCAAAAAAATGCTGAAAAAAATAACACCTTGAAAAATAGGCTCACTCAATTGGCAAAAGAGGTTCAAAAAGCCAATGAGGAGAAGAATGCTTTCAAAAGCAGAATTAGCCAAATGGAAAAAGAGGTTCAAAAGCTCACTGAAGATAATAGTTCTCTCAAAATTAGAATGCAACAGATGGAGTCTAATGACTTTACGAGAAACCAAGAAATCACCAAACAAAACCAAAAGAATGAAAAAATGGAAGAGAATGTGAAATATCTCATTGGAAAAACAACTGACCTGGAAAATAGATCCAGGAGAGACAATTTAAAAATTATGGGACTACCTGAAAGTCATGATCAAAAAAAGAGCCTAGATATCATCTTCCATGAAATTATCGAGGAAAACTGCCCTGACATTCTAGAACCAGAGGGCAAAATAAGAATTGAAGGAATCCATCTATCACCGCCTGAAAGAGATCCAAAAAGAGAAACTCCTAGGAACATTGTGGCCAAATTCCAGAACTCCCAGGTCAAGGAGAAAATCTTACAAGCAGCTAGAAAGAAACAATTCCAGTATTGTGGAAATACAATCAGGATAACTCAAGACCTAGCAGCTTCTACATTAAGGGATCAAAGGGCATGGAATAGGATATTCCAGAAGGCAAAGGAACTAGGACTCAAACCAAGAATCACCTACCCAGCAAAACTGACTATAATACTTCAGGGGAAAATATGGCCTTTCAATGAAACAGAGGACTTTCAAGCATTCTTGATGAAAAGACCAGAGCTGAAAAGAAAATTTGACTTTCAAACACAAGAATGAGAAGAAGCATGAAAAAGTAAACAGCAAAGAGAAATCTTAAGGGACTTACCATAAGTGAACTGTTTACATTCCTACATGGAAAGACAATATTTGTAACTCTTAAAACTTTTCAGTATCTGGGTAGTTGGTGGGACCACACACACACATGTACACGCATGCACGCACACACACATACACACATGCACACACATACAGAGACAGAGAGCACAGAGTGAATTGAATAGGATGGGACCATATCTTAAAAGAAATTAAGGTAAATGGTGAGAGAGAAATGTAGTGGGAGGAAAGAGGCTGAAATGGAATGGGGTAATTATATGTCATTTAAGAGGCAAGTAGGAGATGTTTTTAGTGGAGGGAAAAAGAGGAGAGCTGAGGAAAAAAAAAGAAGTTTACCCTCATCACATTTGACTAAAGGAAGGAAGAAAATGCACACTCATTTTGGTATGAAAATCTATCTTACAGTATAGGAAAGTGGGAGAGAAGGAGATAAGCAATGGGGGGGATGATGGAAGGGAGGGCAAAGGGAGGAGGGAACAATTTGAAGTCAACACTCGGGGAGGGACAGGATCAAAAGACAGAAGAGAAACAATGAGGGGCAGGATAGGATGGAGGGTAATTCAGTTAGTCTTACACAACATGACTATCATGGAAGTCATTTGCAAAACTACACAGATATGGCCTATATTGAATTGCCTGCCTTCCCAAAGGGAATGGATGGGGAGGGAGGGATGGGGAGAATTTGGAACTCAAAGTTTTTAGGAACAACTGTTTAGTATTGTTGTTGCTACTAAGGAAGAAGACATACAGTTAATGAGGAATAGAAAGTCATCTGGCCCTACAGGAGAAAAGAGAAGATGGGGACAAGAGAAGGGAGGGATGACAGAAGAGAGGGCAGATTGGAGATAGGGAAAATTAGATTGCTTGGTGTATTGGGGTGGGGAGAGGGGAGAAAAGAGGAGAAAATTTGGAACCCAAAATTATGTGAAAACGAATGTAAAAAGTTAAATAAATAAATAAATATTTTTTTAAAAAAAAGAAAATGACAATAATGAAACAAAATACTGAAATTTTGGGGATGCAGCCAAAGCAGTACTTAGGGGAAATTTTATGTCTCTAAATGCTTACATGAACAAAATAGAGAAAGAGGAGATCAATGAATTGGACCTATAATTAAAAAAGTTAGAAAAAGAACACATTAAAAATCTCCAATTAAATACCAAATTAGAAATTCTTCAAATCAAAGAAGAGATTAATAAAATTGAAAGTAAAATATTAAAGTAATAAATAAAACTAAAAGCTGGTTTTATGAGGAAAAAACAATAAAATTAACTTTTTGTTAATTTGGATAAAAAAATTCCAGAAAACCAAATTATCAGTATCAAAAATAAAAAGGGTAAATTTGCCACCAATGAAGAAGAAATTAAAGCAGTAATTAGGAGTCATTTTGCCCCACTGTATACCAATAAGTCATACAGTCTAAGTGAAATTAATGAATATTTATATAAAATATAACTTACTCAGATTAACAGAATAGGAATTAAAATATTTAAATAACCTCATTTTAGACAAAGAAATTGAGCAAGTCATCAATGGACTCCCTAAGAAAAAATCTCCAGAACCAGATAGATTTATGAGTAAATTCTACTAAACACTGAAGGAAAAATTAATTTCAATACTATGTAAACTATTCAGGAAAATAGGTGAAGAAGGAATCCTATAAAATTCCTTTTATGGCACAAATATGGTGTTGATATCTAAACTGAGAAGAGTCAAAACAGAGAATGAAAATTATAGACACATTTTCCTATTGAATATTGATACAAAATTTTGAATAAAATATTAGCAAAGAGATTGCAAATATTTATCACCAGGATAATACAATATGACCAGGTGGGCTTTATACCAGGAATGCAGGGATGGATCAATATTGGGAAAACTATTAGCAAAATTGAATATATATCCATAATAAAACCAACAGAAATCATGTGACTATCTCAATAGATGCAGAAAAAGTTTTTGGCAAAGTATAGCACCCATTCCTATTAAAAACACCAGTGAGTACAGGAATAAATGAAACTTTCCTTAAAGTGATAAGTAGTATTTATCTAAAACCATCAACAAATATTATCTGTAATGGGGATAAGTTAGAAGTCTTCCCAATAAGGTCAGGGGGCAAAACAAGGATGCCCATTATTACCACTATCATTCAATATTGTACTGGAATTGTTAGCTTGATTGATAAGAAAAGAAACTGAAGGAATTACACTAGGCAATGAGGAAACAAACCTATCACTTTTTCAGATGATATAATGGTATATTTGGAGAATCATAGAAAATCAACCAAAAAACTATTTGAAATAATTGACACCTTTAGCAAAAACATACGATATAAACTCACATAAATCAGCATTTCTATTATTACCAACAAAGCCTAACAGCAAAAGACAGAGGAATTCCATTTAAAATAACTAGACAAAAGAAAATATTTGGGAGAACCTGCCAAGACAAGCCAAGGAAGTATATGAAAACAATTATAAAACACTTTTCACACAGATAAAGTCAGATCTAAATAAGTGGAAAAACATCAATTGCTAATGTAACAAAAATAGCAGTTTTACCTAAATTAATTTACTTTTTTGATACCATACTAATCAAACTACCAAAAAATTATTTTATAAAGCTAGAGAAAATAGCAACAAAATTCATCTGAAAGAACAAAAGGTCAATAATATCAAAGGAATTAATGGGAAAAAGTGAAAAATAAAGTGGCCTAGCCATACCAGATCTAAAACTCTATTATAAAGCAGCAGTTGTCAAAAGCTATTTGGTACTGGATAAGAAATAGAGTGGTGGATCAGTGGAATAGGCTAGGTACACAAGACACGGTAGTATATGACTACAGTAATCTTACTGTTTGATAAACCTAAAGACTCCAACTTGTGGGATAAGACCTCACTATTTGACAAAAACTGTTAGGAAAACTGGAAAACAATATGGAAGAAACTAGGCATAGACCAATATCTCACAATGTATACCAAGATAAGGTCAAAATAGGTATATGAAGTTGATGGAAAGGGGTGATACCATAAGCAAATTAGGAAAGCAGTAGTTTGCTCTGTCATCTATGGAGAAGGGAAGAATTTATGACCAAACAAGAGATAGAGAATATTAAGAAATGAAAAATGGATCATTTTTATTTCATTAAATTAAAAGGTTTTGCCCAAATAAAATGAATGCAACCAAGATTAGAAGGGAAGAAGAAATCTGGGAAGCAATTTTTATAGCCACTGTTTGTGAGAAAGGTCTCATTTCTCAAATATATAAAGAACTTAGTCAAATTTATAAAAACATGTCATCCCTTAATTGGTAAATCATTAAAGGTTATGAATAAACATTATTCAGATTAATAGATCTATATCTACCTATAATCTTGTGAAAATGCTCTAAATCTCTATTGATTAGAGAATTACAAATCAAAACTACTCTGAAGTAACACCTTACATCTATCAGATTGGCTAATATGACAGAAAAGCAAAATAGTGGTTTTTCCCTTTTGTTCTGATTCTTCTTTCACAGAATGATTAATAAGGAAATGTTTAACATGATTGTGCCTGTATAACCTATGTCAATTTGCTTTCTTAAGGAGAAAAGTTGGAAGAGAAGAAGGGATAAAAATTTGAAACTCAAATACTATAAAAATGAATGCTGAAAACTATCCTTATATGTAATTGGAAAAAAAGAAAAAATAAAAATATATAATAGAATATTATTTAATATTAATAATGTATAATTTATTTAATATATAATAATATAATAAATTTATATAAACAATTTAATATATTGTATAACAATATAATAAAATATTTCATTGGTCTAGCTGTCATTTAATTAAATGTCATATAATTAAAGCATATTATATAACAGTAGCATATAATACAATATATATTTTATATACATATATTTTTGCCTTTCTTTGTATCTTCAGTGCTTAGTGCAGAGCACCATACACAGAAGGTACTTAATTAGTGCTTGTTGAGTGACTGCAGATGACTTTCCCCCCATACTGTCCACTTACTGCTTTCTTTCAATTTGTCATCAAATATAAAATTGTTAGAAATTGGTCTCTCGTCTTTTTATCATGGAGACAATTCACTTGGGAGTGCTTGTGTATCTTCATAGATTTTTGTGTGTCTGATAATGACATCTGAACTATTTGCCTGTCTGCTGAATATTCAGCTGTGTCTCCTCCAGCTCCAGTGAGTCAGTTTAGCAGCCAGAAGAGATGTTTCTTGAGTCCAGTTACAAGGGGTTTAGACTACGGGCTAGTTGGAAGTGAAGAACGATGAGAAATCAGTCTTTTTTCTTCCATCCTGCTTCCCCTCTGATTCCTGATGGGAATCATGAATCCCACGAGGCTGAGGACTGCTCCTCACTTCAGAAAAACTTTGCTAGGCTTTTCATGCTTCACTTGATTCTTGTGTTTGAAAGTCAAATTTTCTTTTCAGCTCTAGTCTTTTCATCAAGAATGCTTGAAAGTCCTCTACTTCATTGAATGACCATTTTCTCCCTTTAGTATTATACTCAGTTTTGCTAGGTAGATGATTCTTGGTATTAGTCCTAGTTCATTTGACTTCTGGAATATCATATTCCACTTCTTCGATCCCTTAATGTAGAAGATGCTATATCTTGTGTTATCCTGATTGTATTTCCAAAATACTTGAATTATTTCTTTCTGGCTGTTTGCAATACTTTCTCCTTGACCTGGGAACTTTGGAATTTGGCTACAATATTCCTAGGAGTTTCTCTTTGGATCTCTCTGAGGAGGTTATTGGTGGATTCTTTCAATATTTATTTTGCCCTCTAGTTCTAGAATATCAGGGCAGTTTTTCTTGATAATTTCATGAAAGATGATGTCTAGGCTCTTTTTTTTGATCATGGCTTTCAGGTAGTCTCATAATTTTTAAACTGTTTCTCCTGGATCTATTTTCCAGGTCAGTTGTTTTTCCTATAAGACCTTTCACATCATCCTCTATTCTTTCATTCTTTTGGTTTGGTTTTGTAATTTCTTGGTTTCTCATAAAGTCATTAGCTTCCATTCTAATTTTTAAAGAACTAATTTTTTCGGTAGGCTTTTGAACCTCCTTTTCCACTTGATTAATTCTGATTTTTAAAGATTCTTCTCCTCATTGGCTTTTTGGACCTCTTTTTCCAATTGAGTTAGCCTATTTTTAAAGGTGTTATTTTTTTCAGCATTTTTTTTGGGTCTCCTTTAGCAACCTTTTGACTGGCTTTTCATTATTTTCTTGCATCACTCTCATTTCTCTTCCCAATTTTTCCTCCACCTCTCTTACTTGATTTTCAAAATTATTTTTGAGCTCTTCCATGGCCTGAGACCATTGCATATTTATTTTGGAGGTTTTGGAAACCTTGACTTCCTCTGAAGGTATGTATTCTTTTTCCTCATCTGGAAGGATGGAAAAAAAATACCTGTTCACCAAGAAAGTAACCTGCTATAGTCTTATTTTTTTCCCTTTTTTGGGCATTTTCCCAGCTAGTTATTTGACTTTTGAGTCTTTTGTCAAGAGGAAGGGGTAGCCTGGGAACATGTAAGTTCTCAGTTCTTCCAAGGTGGCACAAAAAGGGAGAGGAGTTTACTCCTCTCCTGGCCTGCGCACTGGTCTGGGAGCAACCAAAAATTTTCTGCCCAGAATCTATGAGTAGTAGAATTCCTTCTCCACAACTGCCTCCAGCCTCACCAGGCAAGCACTCCTCCTCACTCCTAGGCTGGGCTTGTGACTGAGATTCAGATCAACTGCTCAATTCCCCCAGGGGCTTTAGGCTGAGGGCTCCATGAATGGACTCTGCTGCCACCAGGGCTAAGGGTGGATCCTGTTTCCTTGTCACCAAGGTGAAAAAGTTTTCTCACTGACTTTTGAAGTTTCCTTGAAGCTTCCTGACCTTCCTTTGTGGGTTAAGGGATCTGAGAATCACAGCTGCTGCTGGGGATTCTGCACCTGAGGCCTGTTCTGGTTCTGTTCCTCCCAGTGCCACACAGTCAAAGCTGGGCTGGACTCTGCACCATGCTCCCATGTGATAGACCTTTCCTGTCAGTCTTCCAGGCTACTGGAAATCTCTTTCACTCTGTCATTCTGTGGCTTCTGTTGCTATAGAATTTGTTGAGAGTCATTTTTTACAGGTATTTTATGGGCTGTGGGGGAAGAGCTAGAGTACATTAATCTTTCTTCTCTGCACCCAATAACTTACCCTAATAAAAATTTTAAAAAGAAAAGTGAGTTTCACCAGATTTTTGTATGACTTTACTCCTTAGAAATTCTGAGTTCTGTCAATTTTTCAGGGACCTCAGGGAGAAGCTATATGGGAAGGTAGCAAAGTTCCCTCTTCTTCCTATGGCATGGCTACAAGTTCTTTCTGGATTCTTTGTTACATTATAAATGTATGCTATATCCCATGCCTTGTTAGCATTCATTGCTTACAATGGAACTGAATAATGCTAGGAAAAAGATAGAAATGAGCCAAATTTAGAAATTCCCAGGGTGTGAGTCAGAGTCAAGGTTCAAAAACAATTCAAAAAGATGATTAATTACTGAGAAATCTTCAAGACTGAACCTAACCGACCTGAGTCTGAGACTGTGTTTCTGGTCAAAGATTATATTTTAAATTAAAACTTAAATGGGAAAAAGTTACTTTTAGGTCAGGAAAGCTAACCTATGGTAGAGGCCAACCAACCTGTATTTTACCAATGGGAAGCCACATCCTGATGAGTTGAGGTAAACTAAGTGAGTTCCCAAAGATATCACCTAAAACTCTGGTCTCATAATTCTTACTACAATTTCCTTTTCTCATTACCACAACTACCTTCCTTTGATTATAATTTTTTAAATTAAGACATTTGCTTTGTGAAACAGAATAATAAGAGAGATATTAAAATTGATCTTCCTCATTAGGTAAATGAATAAAATAGAAGTTGGTGATCACTCAGGCCAGATTAGGAAAGCAAAGCTCCCAAGTCTAATTTCCAGAAAGAGTTTTCATCACTATAATGAAAGCCTCAAAGGGACACCTTAAGCTGGAATGTTAACTGTAATTGATTATATATGCTCTACTGCTAATAATTTTTAGAACACACAACTCATTTTCAGGTCAAACCCCTTGAAAGGAATCATGTGGAAAGGCTTAAGAAGCAAAGAGAGCCTTCTTGTTAGAGCTGACCCCCATTTCTTCTAGTCCCAGAACAGATATTTAGGATGAATGCCCCATTGCTTCTAACCAATCCCTTGAAATATTAAACCAAGAATCATCTGCATCCATCAAAGACCCTTTTCTCCCAGCAGGACATTAAGCAGCCACAGAATTTCCAATTGGCTGTTTTGGGTTTCAGAGTACATCTGAATGCAAGAATGAAAGCCAATAGTATCTTCCAAGATCCAAGTAATAAAAATGATTTGAGAATGGGTCATTGAGAGAATTTGATAACTCACACAAAGAACCTAAGATGTTATTGAAGAAAGACTTTCACAAGGAAAATGTCCAGTGATTCTCATTTCTGGTGGTTTCTAAATCTTTCTGCAAGCACTGTGATTTGCTCCCCCTAGTGGGCCGAATGAGAACTGCTATGGAGCTATCCACTGCAGAATTTCTACGTAACTCTTCTGAACTTAATGGAACATCACTGCAGATATGAAAGAGAAGGGAATGTCTCCTTTCTGGTAGCTCCAGTTGTCCCTCGGCACTACTGGGAGTCAAGACAAAAGAAGAAAGGGCAATTCCTCAGAAATACAATGAAAGATATCCATTTATTGAGACTAGTCTGACTCCTGTTCTCATTAGTGATCACTACTTTACAGGACTTGACCAGGCTTCTGATTCCCCTCCTGCCACGTAGAAACAAAGACCAATTTTAAAAATATCTAGCTGCTGATATCTGGATAAATCATATGTATAAGTGTGCATGTTGTGTAGAATTGTGGAGAGGTAAGCTTAGTCTTGAGGCTGTATATAAGGTGAATTCCAGTGTAAGGTAGATTTTAGTGTAAAGTGAATTTTTATTATTATTTCTCAGAGTTCAGTTTTCCAGGATCCATAGCCATAACAACCAGTAGTTCCCAAGTACTAGATATGAGTTCCCACAGTCATGGTTCAAAACATCTCTACAATGCTTGCACAAAGTTATATAATGGCAAATAACATAAACATCTACTGAAACTGCACAGTGAGATACAGGTATGAGGTGACGTAAACTTGTGAGGGTATTGCTGGCAATATTCCTTCTTTGTCTGTTGATTTTTAAAACAGGTGGTCACTAGACAGTGAATGGAGAACTCTTAGAGTTGAATGTACAAATACTGTGCATGCCCCCCATCAAGGTTTGGGGGGAATCTGTGTTTGCCTTAACTGGCCCCCATTGAGGCTTGAGGGAATTGAAGGGAAGCGTAAGTTGGGCCTGTCTCAATTGACCCCATCTAGACATAGGGGCAGTTGCCCCCACTTCTCACCAGCCCCTGTGAGAAGGGTGATTAGGGAATGCTGTAGGAGTTTGTATTCCCCTTATCATCAATCCTCTTCTGAGAAAACTAGACTAGAATAAAATAAGGTTATTAACCCCTTCTTAGTGCCTTTTCTGTCTGACCAAATCAAGAGTGAACCTGTGCTAGCAGCCCTCAAGTGTGCTGTGTTGTATTGCTCTTACAGAGGCCAAGGAAACTAGAGGTGGATGAGAGAGGACAGAGCATTCTAGGCATAGGGGACAGTCAGCAGAAAGGCATGGAGTCACTATAGCATGTGATGCTTGCTGAATTGCAAATAGACCAGAGTCCCTGGATTCCAGAGGTTGTGGAGGGGAGGAATGAAATCATTGAGCCACAGGGGTGACATGGTGAGAATTATGCTTTTGAAAACTCACTCTTGACTTTTCAAGGCAAGTGGAAAAGGCATTAGAATGGAGGAGAAACTTGAGACAAGGAGATTAGGGAAAAGTCAAGGGAAATGAGAGCCTGAACCAGAGTTGCGGCTAGATAAGTGGAAATTAGGGAATATATACATGAGACGCTGTGATGGAAATGGCAAGATTTGGCAATGAATTGACAATGAAAAGTGAATAAAAGTGGTGACTCAAGGATAACCCTGAAGTTATAAACCTGAGTGAGAGGATGTTACCTTCAAGAGTAACAAGAGAATTTTTAAAATATATAATTTATTTTTCACTTTCTCCCCATCTGTCCCTACCCTCCACCCCATGACAGCATGCATCCCATCCACCCCTCCCTCCAGTCTATCCTCCCTTCTACTACCCGCTCTTCTTCCATCCCCCTTCCCCTCTATTTTCCTGTAGGGAAAAACAGATTTTCAAACTCCATTGCCCATATATCTTAATTTCCAGTTGCATGCTAAAACAATTTTTAACATTCATTAATAAAGCTTTGAATTCCATATTCTCTCCGTCCCTCCCCACCCACCCCTATTGAGAAAACAAGCAATTCAATATAGGTCATACATGTGTAACAATGCAAAGCACTTCCGTAACAGTCATGTTGAAAAAGATTAACCACATTTCCCTCTGTTCTATTCTTCCCTTCCTTTATTCCCTTCTCTCCCCTGACCTGTCCTCCCACAATAGTTCTTGACTCTGATTATCCCCTTCCCTAATTTTCTATCCCTTCTATTATCTTCCCTTTCCTATCCCCATGTCCTCCTACAGGGTAAAATAGATTTCCATATCCAATTGAGTATGTGTTATTCCTCCTTAAGCCAAAATCCATGAGAACAAGGCTCACTCATTTCCTTTCATCTTCCCCCTCTTCTCCTCCATTGTAAAAGCTTTTTCTTCCCTCTTCCATGTGAGATGATTCGCCACATTCCACTTCTCCCTTTCTCCCACTCCCAATACATTCCATTGAACAATAAAATTTATTTTTTTTTGGTATTGTCCCTTAACATTCAGCTCAACCTGAAAATATATACATACACACATATACCTGTGTATGTATACATACCCACAAATATATAATTATGCATACATAACATACACATACATATATACCCATAGACACCTACATATATATATATATGTGTGTGTGTGTGTGTGTGTGTGTGTGTGTGTGTGTGTATGGGTCTCCTCCCATCCTTCTTGACCTCTCTCCAGCTTCCAGCACTGTTGAGTATTCATTCCTCCATATTTATGGAATATAAGCTTTTTGGTCCCTTAGGGAAGAAGCTGCTAAATCCTCTGTTATCCTGATTCTATCTCCACAGTACTTGAATTATTTCTTTCTGGCTGCTTGTAATATTTTCTCCTTTATCTGGGAATTCTGGAAATTGGCTACAATATTCCTAGGAGTATTCCTTTTGGGGTCTCTTTCAGGAGGTGATGAATGAATTCTTTCCATTTCTATTTTACCCTCTGAGTCTAGAACATGAGGGTAGTTTTCCTTGATAATTTCTTGGAAGATGATGTCTAGACTCTTTTTTTATTATGGTTTTCAGGTAGACCAATAATTTTTAAATTATCTCTCCTGGTTGTATTTTCCAAGTCAGTTGTTTTTCCAATGAGATATTTCACAGTCTTTTATTTTTTCATTCTTTTGGTTTTGTTTTATAATTTCTTGGTTTCTCATAAAATCATTGCCTTCTATCTGCTCCATTCTGATTTTTAAAGAACTATTTTCTTCAGTAAGCTTTTGAATCTCCTTTTCCATTTGACCAATTTCTTCTCCTCATTGGCTTTTTTGCCATTTAGGTTAGTCTATTTTTAAAGATGTTATTTTCTTCAGCAATTCTTTGGGTCTCCTTTGGCAAGCTGTTGACTTGCTTTTCACCATTTTCTTGCATCACTCTCATTTCTCTTCCCAATTTTTCCTCCACTTCTCTTATTTTATTTTCAAAATCCTTTTTGAGCTCTTCCTTGGCCTGAGACCATTGCATTTCTTTTTGGAGGCTTTTGATGTAGAAGCCTTGACTTTTATGTCCTCCTCTGATGGTATGCTTTGTTCTTCCTTATCTGAAAGGATGGAAGAAAATACTTGTTTGCATACTTGGTTTGTATCTTGGGAGAAAATACTTGTTTACATACTTGGTTTGTATCTTGGAAGAAAATACTTGTTTACATACTTGGTTTGTTAACCAAGAAAGTAACCTTCTATAGCTTTTTTTCCCCCCCTTTTTAGGGCATTTTCCCAGCCACTTACTTGACTTTTGAGTCCTTTGTCAAGTGGAGGGTATACTCTGGGGACCTGTAAGTTCTCAGTTCCTCCACAGTGGCACAGTCAAGGGAGAGGAGTTTACCACACTCTTGGCCTATGCTCTGGTCTGTGAGCAACCTCAAGCACTCTTTTCTGTCCTGTAACTGTGAGTAGCATTCCCTCCCCACAGCCACCACCAGCTCCATCTCAACAGTCCTCCTCCTCACCACAGGACCACCACTCAGGGCTAAGATCCAGATCAACTACTAGATTGCTGCCAAGGTCATTAGCCTGAGGGCTCCAAAGGTGGTTGCTGCTGCCCTGGGGCTGGGGCCAGTCCACTCCCCTCTCATCCAAGTGAAAGAACTTTCTTAGTGACTTTTGAGGCTGTCTTTGGCATGTATGGGTTGAGAAATCTGGGAACTGTAGCTGCTGCCCTGAAGCCTGCTCCAGTTCTGTCTGTGCTGCACTTCCCAGGCTGGGCTGCACTCTGCTCCACGTCTGGTGTGATGGACCTTTCCTGTCAGCCTTCCAGGATGTCTTGGGCTGCAAATCTGTTCTACTCTGTCATTTTGTGGCTTCTTCTGCTCTAGAATTTGTTTAGAGTCATTTTTACAGGTATTTTATGGGTTATGAGGGGAGAACTAGAGGAGAGCTGTGCTTCTACTCTGCCATCTTGGCTCTGCCTCCAAAATTTGTCATAACAAGAGAAGTTTGGAGGAAGAAAAGAATTGGGGGGGGGGAAGGTGATCTATGGTTTGGACAGGTTGAGTTTATGGTGATGTCTACAAGATATGCAATTCAAAATATCCATTAGGCAGTGAGAGTGTGTGACAGTAACCTAGGAGGGAAACCAAGGCTAGGTGTATAGATCTACACATTATCTGCC
This sequence comes from Bettongia penicillata ogilbyi, assembly GCA_023548195.1. NCBI lineage: Eukaryota > Metazoa > Chordata > Mammalia > Diprotodontia > Potoroidae > Bettongia > Bettongia penicillata. The sequence goes on along the minus strand of JAJHZJ010000749.1, from coordinate 1,229,091 downwards.
TTGAGATAGTCATTGAACCCATGGGAACTGATTAGATCTCTGAGAGTAAAAATCCAAAAGAGAATAGGGCCTAGGGCAGAATCTTAGGGGATACTCTCAATTAGTGGGTATGACATGAATGAAGAAGGAACAATCAGAGAGGTAGGAGGAGAACCATGTGAAATTAAAGCCATGAGAACCTAGGGAGGAATGAATACTCAACAGTGCTGGAAGCTAGAGAGAGGTCAAGAAGGATGGGATGAGACCATTCCACTTTGCAACTAAAGACCATAAGAAGCCCAGAAGAGGTTGGTTTCAGTCAAATGAAGTCAGAAACCAGAATAAAGAGGGTTAGAAGAGAGTGAGTGGAAAGGAAATGGAGACAGTGCTCTCAACAAGTTTATTCATGAAAGGTCAAGAAAAACAAGTCCCTCTTCTAGGTGACAGCTCTTTGAATACTTAAAGATGACTTATCATGTCCCCTCTGAGTTTTCTCTTCTCCAGGCTAAGCATTTCCACTTCCTTTAATGATCCGTAAGTGGCATCTTGCGCCACAGCCTTCCCTCCTATAATCTCCAGTTTATCAATGTCTTTTCTAAAACACAGCACCACAATTTCTTCCATTGGCACCCTCTTATTACTCTTTTAAATGACATATCTCATGCCAGTGAACCTGCATTTTTTCAGTGGAAGGGAAATTTGGTGCATCCTTTTGTTTTAAGTCCCAATCCCACGAATAAAACATATTTTCAAGTTATTCCTACTGGCATGTCATGGCATCACCTCCTTGATTTCATGGTCCCCTTTGAAAACAAAGGACAAACAACCAATGACAACACCTACAACTGGAATCGAGACTATCAGAAGCCCTTCTTTGAATCAGCAGGCTTGGAGTGACCAGGCCATTGTGTCTGTCAACTGAGTGCGTTGACAGATACAACTGTTGACAGATACAACCGAGTGTGCTCAGCAAAGAGAGCAGGAACAGATGAGTTATTGTTTCTGATTCTCCTTCATGAGATGTTATGAGATAAGAATCATATAAACTGGTTTGAAATATCCTGTGAAGTATATTTCAAAATGTTCATACCAAGCACAGGCTTTAGTCACAGCAGTGAAAGCTAAATTGTAATCTATGAAATAACAACGAGAATTTTGTTGCTTGTAGAGAAGCACACTGCTCTCACTTACTCAACCCAATTCTCTTAAATTTCAGGATCATACTCCTTCAGGCAGGAATTAGGAAAATGGCCATCATTCTCTCAACATTTCTCTATGTTCCTAGATGAGTACTTCTGGTTTCAAATTGCAATACAATTCAGGATTATCATAAATACAGTTTATCTGTCCCAGGATATCAGAGGATACTGTCTTTCCTTATAAGTCTATGACAGCTGAAGTAAGTAGGTGCTAATACAGACCATCTAGATAAAATATCAATTCCAAAGGAGCATCATTGGGAATATTTCTATCAGATCTTGTCTCTGCATCCTTTCTCATGGCAAGTAGAATTTTGAATTTCCTTCTTGTGGCTATGAAAATCCAAAATTTAGTATAGTGTTCTCATTTTTGGACTAAGTGGCATATCCATGACTGAGAAAGTTGAAAGTGACCCAAAAGACCATCTAAATGAGTCCCCTTATTTTATGGCTGAGTAAGCGAAAGTTCAGAAATGGATAGTGACCTGCTCAAGATTATGTACCTCACTGGTGATACTATAGGGACAAGAACTCATTTCTCTTGATTTGCAGCCCAATATTCTTTCTAGCAACTGGGTCTAGAATCAAGATAATTCTAGAGTTAGTGATAGGACTATCACAGATCTCTTCCACATTCTCCAATGTGACCTCATCCATTTAGGTGCTCTCCCCAGTGCAACATACTGTTATCATTCCTACCTCTCCTCTCCTTTCTATAGACTCTTGCCTATATCCTCCCCATAGGTTTATCCCAGGATATCTATGCAGCATGATGGGGTTTTCCTTTCTTTCTCTTGGCATTGCCAGGATACAAGAGAAGTTCTCAGGATTTCTACCTGTCTATACTTATCCTGTCACATAAATAGCCCATCTGCTCTTTCTGGAACACATTTCCTTAATGGCATTTTTGTACCTATTCCTTTTCAGAATTCCTCATTGGTCATATGGACTTTCTGCTCATACCTACCATGGTTTTCTCCATGCTCACTCTGACACAGAAAATCCGGTTTAGAGTCCAAATTTAAGAGAATCTCTGTGAATGGGGAAGTCCTCCAGAAGCTCCTGGATCAAGCCTTTAAACTTTTCATATACTTTAGGAAAAGATATAAAACCACTCAAAATAGTTTGGCCAGACTATTTGCATAGAGCAGGGAAAGTAGATGAATAATGCATTTGCTTAGAGTATGACACACAATTTGATGAACAACCTGGAGCACGTTTGCCAGTGTTAAGTATGAATATCTGGTACAAAGAGTACAGATGAACGATGATCTGGACCCAGAATTATATAGGAGCAGTAGAATAGCCTGAGTTTCCTTCAGTGAACTGCAAAGTCCCTTTAATGAACTCAAGTTTGTCATGGAAACAAAATTATATCTTTTTCATACCAACATTCTACAAGCCTTGTTGTATGACTGCGAGACATGGAACACAACAATCTCTAAAGAAGTGAAAATGGTCTTTAAAGCTAATTTGATGAGAACCTTATACATTGGGGTAAAGGGAAGCAAATACTGTGTTTTAAACCGAATGTTCTCAGTAGTTTATCATGAGGGGTAATGTAACAGCCTTGGAGTCAAGATGACCTATATTTAATTCCTTTCTCGGAAACATACTAGCTCTATGACCCTGGGCAGGTCACTCTTAGTGCCCTAGGCAACTCTCAAAGACTACTCATGATCTTTATTATTCAAAGAAATAAGTCCCTTCACCTGCAAAATCATATCACCCCCTAAATGTCTCTGTCTTGCTTTTTGAAGCCTGTATCTGATCAGACAATCTAGCCAATTTGATGAATTTTATAATATGTCATGAATTTTATAACACTTCAAGCATCCATGATTACATCAGAGTGGGACAAGCTCAATAACAATACATATATAGTGCTTAGGGCACCTAGGTGGTGCAGTGGATAGAGTCCCAGACCTAGAATCAGAAAGACTCCTCTTACTCAGTTCAAATCTGGCCTCAGATACTAACTGTGCTACTCCGGGCAATTCTTAATCCAATTCGCTCAGTCCTCATCTCTGAAATGAGATGGAGAAATAAATGGCAAGTCATTTCAGCATCTTTACCAAGAAAACCCCAAAAGTGGTCTATAGTTGGACACAAGTGAAACAACAAAGGCAACACAATGCCCCGGCAGGCACCTTGTACCACATACTAGGCTAATTGCTTTTCAAAACTTTACCCCATTTGATCATCACAACAACCCTGCAAAACAGATTCTATTAAAATCCCTATTTTACAGTTTATGAAACTGAGGCAGAGGTCTCACAATTTATGTCTGAAGCAAGATTGGAACTTAACTCGGCAACTTAGTAGATGGTCTTCTCATTGCCTTAAACTATAATCTAAAACTTGTTGATCTGTGTCACTGTGAAGGAGTTTCCATATGGAGGCCCCTTAAATCAATGATGTAGTTTAAAAAATAGAAGACAAATTTTACTATCGCACAGGATAAACTCTTGTGCCATTTACCAGATTACCATAAAAAAGTTTTTTATTATTTTTCTTAGGCAAGGATTGCCTACTGTGACCTAGAAAAGGGGTGAGAGGTTATTTGTGCCCCTCTTACTCTGTAAAAAAAGCAGTGTGAAATGCAGCACCTTATTTCCATTCCAATTGCTAAAAAATAGCCCCCAAAGTTGTGTTCTTGTCAGGTTTCGTAATTAGTCTGCCTCGACATTTGTCTACAAATAGTGCGTTAATGACTTAGTCAGTAGCATGCATCTCCCTTCCCCTCTCAATTCTGAGTTAATATAAGAATTTCATGGAGTGCTCCTCTTTTCTAGATGGTAGAAGATGCCAAACTCTTTGTAGGGTCAGGCTTATCCAAATAGAATTTTCTGGTTGGCATACTCAATTTTATTTCATTTCCTTTACTTTAAAATATTATTGGGAAAGAAGGATAGAATTTAGGATTCTAGTATATGAATTATGAAAGAATACAGAAAAGATTTTTTCTGAAAGAATGGTTAAGAAATCAGAATTTCATACAATTAAAGACATATGCCCTCTTCCCCCACCACTACCACCAACAAGCTGCAGCGGCAATAATAATGGTAAGTGAACATTTGACTCCTTTAAACTTACCACCTTCATTCAGTAATATCACCTGGGTTGCTCTAGCGACATCCTAGCTAGACTCTCTAGTCTCTCCTTCTTACATACTCTGTCAGACATCTCTAAAACATTGAACTTACTATGCCACTTTAATAATCAAGAATCAGTAAGGATGCTCTGTTGTCAACTATATGCAATCCATATCCTTCTGCTTTTTTTCAAAAACCTCCATAGTAGTCTACCCCATGCATATGAAGACTTCCCCTCTGTGGGATAGGTGGATGAGAACAACTAGTTCTGAGAGCCACAAAGCAGGTGCTGTGGACCTCTCAGAGACTGGTCAGATATCAAAAATGTCAAGGTTATCCATTGCATCCCAGTTCTCCTGACTTTTGTCTTGCCACTGGACTTCGATGATTCTAGAACAAAGTGGAAGACTGAGACTTGGTGCAACTCTGCCTCACTTAATTTCAATCCAAGAACAAGGCAAGACATCACCCCATGATGTCAGTGATCCTCTTCAAAAATGAAGGACAAACATCAAGCTAAATTTTAACCATCCTTCATGGTCCAGCTCCTCTTTTGTAACCTACTGGACTTGTGGCCGGTACCATACAATCTGGCAATTATTTTTAGGAATTATCCTTCTCTCCCAACCTAGTTTCCTTGAGGACAAGTGATCAAGCAATCATGTCTTCTATTTCTTTGTAGTCTTTAGCACAGAACTAGGTATTTAGAAGAACTTTGGCAAGTACTTGTTGAAGGAGGGAATGATTGATGGGCATGCTAGCAAGAAGGCTATAGAGAGAATCTCTCTTCCCTAGTCAGTTTTAAAATGACAGAACACTCACATTTGAAGGAAAGGACTTATTAATTCTTTATAAGGTCATAGGACATTAGATATGAGAAGCATCTAAAAGCTTTCTCAGGCCAAACTCTTAATTTTTACAGATAGGAAAAAAATACTAGAAAGAAAAAGGGACTTCCCCAAGGTCCCAAAGCTGATTAATCCTGGGTCTAGAACCCAGAACAACTGAAGCCCAGTGCAGTGCTCTGAAACATACCTCTGTAGCTTAAAATTTATGTTACTTTCTTTCACAATTACCATTTAAAAGAATATCCCCTCCCTTGACTCAAGAAGCACAGAATCTTGCTATGGATCTGTTCTTGCTGTTGGCCCCAGAGACAGGACTGATGATTCTTAACCAGACATCAATAAGGACAGAGTTCAGAGACAGCTGACACATTACAGAGCAGGGGAGGGAACAGGGGGCCCAGAGCTCTTCTCTAGAATGCTGTCTTCCTGCTGTCCATGATGATGAGAAATCTCTAAGGTTGAATTTAAGAATCCAAGAATGTTAGAATGGGGAGAATCTATTATCAGTCTTCCATCATGTACAATGCCTGGCATATAATAGGTGTTTAATAAATATTTTTTGACTGACAGGAATACACTCGTGTAAATGCTATGTAGACAACTACTTGGAAGTATCTATAAAGTATTATAATGCATTTTCTTGAAAGAACTAGCCCCAGAATGATGGATGGTAATAAAATGTGAGGTGTCATGAGTTCGGGTGTGCTTAGATGCCAGCACATTGGTGGCCTTAATGATTAGATTATTTTACTCTCTTCCTGCTTGCTAGTCTCCCTGTCTTCTGTTCAACAATCAGGACATGGAGTGAGTGAGTCACAGTGATACTACCATTAAAATAATCTCATTTTGGACATGACAAACCTGTCTTGGGGGGAGGGGGGAAGATTTATTTTTGACTAGTATTAAACTGATCTGGACACAGAAATTTGCAAAAGGCAAAAAGAATAATTAATCTGGGAACCAGATTTTTAATTTTACCTTAACTCTCAGAAAAAGAGGTAGATATTCCAAAGTATCACCGATAGCACTTGAATTTAAAAAAAATAATGCTAGCATCAATATGACTATTAAGTGTGTATCCCAGAGATATTTTTTTAAAAGGAAAAGAACCTTTACACAAAAATATTTATAGCAGCTCTTTTTTGTGGTGGCAAAGAATCGGAAATAGAGGGAACGTGGGGAGCGACTAAGTTGTGGTATATAATTGTAATGGAATACTATTGCGCTATAAGAAGTAATGAGCAGTATGCTTTCAGAAAAAATCTGAGAAGATTTAGATGAACTGATGCAAAGTGAACTAAACCAGGAGAACATTGTACATGTTTACAGCATATTGTACAGTGATCGATTGTGAATTACTTAGATATTCTCAGCATTACAATCATCCAAGACAATTGCAAAGGACTTAGAACTGATAGAGTCTGAATGTAGATTGAAACATAGTTTTGATTAACTATTTTTCTTGGGTTTGTTTTTTTTGGGGTGTCTGTGTTTTCTTTCCCAACATGATTAATACAGAAATATGTTTTGAATGACTGTACATGTATAACCTATATCAAACTGTTCACCTTCTCAAGAAAGGGGAAAGGGAGGAAATATGGGAGAGAATTTGGAACTCAAATTTTAAATAACAAATGTTAAAAATTATTATTACATGTAATTGGTAAAAATAAACTATATGTTTCCCCCAAAAGAACAAAAGAATAAAAGGGCCAGGGGACCGGAATTTTTCTCAGTATTCCTTCCTCTTAGAGGATCATTCCTTATAAATAACATAATTGTTTTAAAGAAAAGAAAACAAGGAAGAAGAAAGAAAATCCATAAATATAATTAATAGATTGAAAAAGTTTGAAAATATATGCAACGTATGACACCATGAACTTTCAGTAGCCACAAAGGAGTGGGATCAGGCTATCTTCTCATTTCTCTTCATTGGTGTCATGTTTGTTCTATGAGGATGGATGTTGAATGTCTAGCTAAGTGGCACAATGGATGGAACACTGGGCCTTGAGTCAAAACACTTGAGTTCAAATCTGGCCTCAGATACGATTAGCCATATGACCCCGGGCAAGTCCCTTAAGCTCTATATGCTTCAGTTTCCTCAACTTTAAAATGGGGATCATAATATTGCCTACCTCCCAAAGAGGTCATGAGTAATGAAATAACATTCGCAAAGTATTTTTCACTGTGCTCGGCAAATAGTAGGTGCTACATAAATGCTTATTCCTTCCCCCTTTTGCCTCCCCCATAGTGCCTAGCCTATGACTGGAACAAGAGTGGGGATTCAATAAATATTTGTTGGTTAAGTCAGTTTCCTGTCACTTCAACAGATACAGCTTCAAACTCTCCATAGCAATTCATTCATTTCGCTCATCCTAGTCATTGGGTGAACAAACAGACCTATCCACGGCAATGCCCAACAACTCCCATATGATGAATCCAGGCTCCACTTTCTGTGAGCACTGTGTTAATCAGTCATAGAAAAGATCTTTACATTAGAAATCCCAAACTGAATGACTGATAGTTGGTATAACATTGATTTACCAGACGAAATGCAGGTGTGAGTTGACTGAGGGATTGGTCCACAAGCTACTACTCTCATTGCTATGAGCTAAACCATTGCCATAAGCTAGCCACGTTTTACTGTCTGTCAAAAGTGTTTTTCAATTTTTCTTTGCTAAAAATTCCAAAATATTTCTCTATATCACTACCCTGTCCAGCTCTATGGCAGGACTTACAGTGTGTGGGTTCCCCCTACTGGCTTCATAACTGTTAGAACAAGATTTTCAAACTACAAAGCTGATCTCACCAGTGATTTCTATCTATCCATAGAAAGCAAACTCCAGTGAGTCATCAAGGGATTTGCAAGGTCTAGTTCCGGTGATGAACCAAAAGGCACTACAAATTAGCACTCAAGGTGCTACCCCAAGCCTGGGAGATTTAAATTGGATTCACAGAACACATGAATTAAAAGTTCCTTTGAGGATCACTTGGTGCAACACCATGATTTAACTCAGGAAGAAATTAAAGTCTGGATGAGGGAACTGAATTGCTTAAGGCATCTTAGGTATCTGTTACAAGAGCCAATAATGGAGCCTATCTCCAAATGTGGAGTCCAGCACATTCTCCACAAGAATTAGAAAAGAGAGACCTTAGAGGTCATCTATTACAATCTCTTCATTTTGTAGTTAAGGAAACGAAGATCCAAAAAGTTAAGTGATGTACTCAGGGTTATATAATTCAAAACCATAATTTTAACTTGTCATCTTGCTCTAGTATAACATTTTCAACTATGCCATCTTATAACAAAATCAAATCTAAGACCTTTAAATCTTCAGTCTAATGTTTTGCCAAATGAAATACTTTCACTACTATATTGTTCCAGGATGAAGATGTTCTCAACCACACAAATTTGTTTCTCACTTAATACACATCTGGAACCCTGAGGTTGTTTTTTGTCCTTTGCTCTTGAAGAGGATCAAAATGACATTGCTATGTCAGAGTCTAGTTACACAGCATCCAACTGTAACTGATCAGCCCAATATGAGCTCAGAATACTCTACCACAGTAGAGTGAACATTTGGGGTATACCTGAGATATAATACTATTTTTCCAACAGGACTTCTAGCTCCCTCCTCTCCGGAAAACACTTATTATATATTATGGGAGGAGGAATACACTCTTCTCATGGGTTCTAAGTCCTACAGACAATACAAGTGTAAGAGATCGTACTAGATAGGAATAATTTCTAGCACTTTTATTGTCAAAGGGAACTTCTGACTAAGGAAACTATCTCAGGTCAAGACCTTCTCTTCAAATTAAAATCTTAGAGAGTTGCCTAGATTACTAAATAGTTAAGTAATTTGCCTAGGGTTACATGACAAGTATGTCAAGGGCAGACTATTCCAAAAGAAATTAAGCTGATTGTTTAGCTATTTTTATAGATCATGAAATGGGAGAAGCTGTTTTGACAAAGATCTGTCCTCCTAATTCTGTCAGTCAGCTTAGAGGCAACCTCAGTGATTGGGAACTAATAAAGAATCCTGTGCTTTTTCAACAATTCAATAAACATTTATTAAGCACCTACTATGTGCCAAGCACAGTACTAAGCACAGTGGATACAAAAAGAGGCAAGAGAGTCCCTGTCCTCAAGGTGTTTAAAATATAATTGGGGAGATAACCTGGTAAATAAACACAAAGCAAGCTCTACAAAGGATAAAAAGGAAATCCTTAAAAGCAGAAAGGCATTGCAATTTGGAGCAGCTAAAGGAGGATTCTTGTAGGAATGGAATTTTAGCTGGAACTTAAAGGAAGCAAGGGGAATCAGTAGTTGTAGCACAGAAGGGAGAGTATTCCAGGAATGGGGTAATCCAGAGAAAATACCATGAGTCAAGAGATGGTAAATCTCATTCCTGAAACAGCCCGGAGGCCAGTGCTGCTGAACCAAAGTGCATGGGTCGGAAGTAAGGCATAAGAGGACTGGAAAGGTAGGAGAGGGCTAGGTTATGAAAGGCTTTGAATGCTAAACACAGAATTTTGTATTTGTTCCTGGAGGCAATAGGAAGTCACTAGAGTTTATTGAGTAGGGGTGACATGATCAGACCTGCATTTTAAGAAAGTCATTTCAATAGCTGAATGGAAGATGAATTGTCATGGGACGACAGGCAGACCTTGCAGCAGGCTATTGCAATAACTGGGTGTGAAGTGATGAAGGTCAGCTCCAGAGGAATGACAGTGTAAAACAAGATAAGGAAGAATCTACAAGTCTTGGCAAAGCTTGGATATGGTGAGTGAAGTTCCAGCTTGCAAGCCTGAAAGACTGTGAGGATGGTGGTACCTTCTACAATAATAGAGAAGGCAGGAGGTTGGAAGGGTTTAGGGGAAAGACAAACAGTTCTGTTTTGGACATATTGAATTTTAGACGTCTGCTGGAAATTCAGTTCATGATGCCTCCGCTGGTATGCCCACACTCCCACTTATTTGCCTCTAACAAAGGCCTCTTCCATGCAGACGTGGATCTAATCATGTTTTCCTAATTCTGGAACTAGCTCTGCACCCACTACACCATGCTGTCTCTCATTGCTACAACAGCCTGAGATATAACAACACGGAGTTTGAATAAATGAAAATCAAAGTAGCTGAGTGACCAAAGTTTCCAAAATATTTAACAAATGCCTGACCCTTTGGTTAGCCAGGAGCATACCATTCGTCCTTCCCTGCTTGATGAAGACCCAGCAATAGAGGTCTTGAAGATGTCCATCTCCCTTCTCCCCTTCAGAGGAATGCCTAGTTGCATTCTTCAATCAACTTGATGAGATCAAAGGGAAAGGGACTTAGTTTAGAGATGAATGAGACTGGTCCTCTTGGAGAATGCAGACTTATCAACTGATATAGTACTGAAAAGACATGTAGAGTTCCTGATTAGTTCATAGTCACTAAGGTTATCTCTTAGTTGATTGGCTGAGACTTAGGAGATGAGACTTTTGTCAAAGGAGCTGCCTCTTTCCTTGACCAATAAAAGTAAGATGGCAGGTAAACTTTATCTAATCTTGGGATTTCCTTTTGTCTCCTCCATTCAGATGATGGTGCAGCTAGGTGGCACAGTACATAGAGTGGTAGACTTGGAATCATGAAAACTCATCTTCATGAGTTCAAATCCAAACTCAGACACTTAATAGTTCTGTGACCCTGAGCAAGTCACTCCAGCCCATTTGCCTCAGTTTCTTCACCTGTAAAATGAGCTGGAGAAGGAAATGGCAAACAACTCCAATATCTTGGTCAAGAAAATCCTCAAATGCGGTCATGAAGAGTCAAATACAACTGAAAATGACCAAACAATAATGCAGAAGACAGACCGCCATTTTATAGAATATAGTTCCATTCTGCTGGGGCAGGAGAAGAAGAAGGGAGCTTGAGCAGTCACACAATTTCTTCCCTTCAGGAACTGGAAAAGGCTGCAAAGAGGTAGAAGGATATGTGCCTACACACCACCCGAGGGGAAAGATCATGAGAGAGAAAATTATGGGCCGGTAGCAAAGAGAAATCTGGAAGATTTACTCCAGAAGCACATGGCAAAAGCAATCCTACTTGACCCAGGAAGGCATTACCAGACTTTGAGTTTGCCTTACAGTTGAGTCCAGTTTAAAGAATTTCTAGTTCAAGAGTTCAGTCACTGACCTCCATGAAGGAGATTTTCTCAATAATATACTTCTTTCAAAAGGAAGAATATAGCCATCACAGACTGTATAACTCAAAGACCAAAGCCAAATCATGGAGGAGGGAAGGATACCTTGCTTCCTCCACCATTCCCCACCATTATTATGGTGAGCTGCTCAGCAAGAGCAGGTTCAGTGGGAAGAAAATTGTTTATTTGACAGACCCCAAAATGTGTACCTGTTAAGGGCTGTACTATGACCCTTGAAGGAAGTGTGTTGGACTCAAGACATGAAAAATGAACTTACCAAATGTCAAAGGGTTGCCCTAATAAGAACCCATCTTCTGTTAACTTCTGAGGAAACTGAGGAACTATTCAGGTACTATATAATTTTCCTGTATCTATTGATGGGTACCTGTTATTCCTTTGCACTTTCTGTGGAGTAAATAAAATCTATGCAATATCCAATGTCTATATCATTACTCACAGTCCTTTATCAGGGACAGGCAAAAGTTGACACAAAAAAATATCATAGAAGATTTTCCTGGAGTAATTCCACATAAGGACAACGAGCTTGAGAGATAAAAACCATCCACGATGTAGGCCTTTGTGTAGTAGCATTATAAAGAGCACTGGATCTGGAATCAGAAGATTCAGCTCCAAGCTCTTGTCTCTAATTACTTGGGTGATGTTGGCCAAGTCACTTAAACTTCTGGGCTTCAGTTTCCTCATCTGTAAAATGAGAGGATTAAACTAGATGACCTCTAAATTTTCTACTCTAAATCTATTATGCTATGAACCTTTGAACCTATATAGTTAAATAATGAATCAGAAATGGTTGCTCAGAAATGCTGAGATATGAGTAATTGGGTTAATTGACCCGGAATTCACACTTTGGGGGTGAAAAGTAGGTATTACTCTAAGCAGTGACTCACAGAGACTTTACAATAGGTAGCACAAAAAAAAAAATACCTTGAAGTTCCCATACCTATAGTCAGCCCACAACATTTACCTAACACACATAAAGAGAGACAGAGAAACACAGACAGACAGAAAGGCAGAGATAGGGGAGGGGAAGAGAGGGAGAGACAGAAAGGTAAGAGAGGAGGCGGGAAGAGAGAAGGAGAGAGAATATTCTGCTTCTCTCTAACTTTCATACCACCCATCCCAGGCTTCACATTTCTTTTCTTTTTTCACTTCTTCCTCTTCAAATTTACTCTTGATACTAATTTTAAATGAATATCAGCTATAGAGCAGGACCAAGAAAACTGCTGCAATGCTTTCCAAAATTTGTTCTCTGTAGTCATATCCCTCTGCTCAAAAAGCATATAAGGGAAAGTTTGCTATTCAGTGTATTTGTGATTGCAAGGGCTCTATTTCCTTAAATGAAAAGGAAATTGACATTGCTTACTAGAGGATGTATGCATGCATAAAGAGTAATGTTGATCACTTAAGGCCTTTTCTCCTTATCATTGGTATGTATGTTGTGAAGTCTCACCACCACCTTAATCTACGTTAGCATTTATATATATATAGACTCTATAAGGAAAGCTCTAATTCCTTAAAGCAAAGGCTTCATTGTCCCTTGAGAAGGGAAACCTCAAAGACTAGGGCACTGGTGAAACTAATTAGGACCAAAAAACTCCCTAGGATACTTTGGTTGTTTTTCAAGTACAAATGTAAATTATTGCAAAGCCTACAGTCTCCTTAAACTATTTTCCCATATATCCCTAAGCTATAGGGCAGATCTCTCCCTGTAAATTTTAATTATGGTCAGCTCAGTCTAAGAAAAATGATTTTCTTTGTACGGTCCTAGTTCTTATAGATAAAAGATTTCTTTATCTTAAGTAGAGATAAGGATAAGTATCCTAGAGCTAGTCTCATCATCCTGGTCAATCGGTCATTGCCTTTGAGAACTAGAAAATTAAAACATCTTCAATGTAAATAAAAATGAGACTTCTTGTATAAAATGGGAAATCTTATCAACTATCATGGGAGTTCAGAGTTATATTCCTGCACACCCTACCTACACACCCCATTAGTCATCAATGATGCTAACACTTGGTGCATTAACACAGGCAATAGTATCTGCTTTCTCTCTCCTTATTAGTTGTTCTGAGGGCAAAGTCATCTGTAATGCCTAGATAGTGGGGAGAAGACCTTCTCTTGAATTGTAATCTTCCCCAAGACCCCTAGGGTTTCCATCCTACACTCCATTAACCATCTTGGAAGCTGTCACCTTCTTTTCTCACATCTTCTTTTCTCTAACTTCTGAATCATTCAGATAGCTAGCAGACAGATATCCAACCCAAGTACTGAAGAGCATTTTACCTCATCTGTGCCATTCTTAATGTCTCTACCATCTACAAGTGTTATACTTTGCATCAAATTTACACATTAATGATATTTATCAAACAGTCTGCTTATTCCTTCACCGGATATGGTGGCTAGTTTAATTGAAAAATCACAGGCAGTTGCTGTTAAATTTAGAAAGTAATGTAGATATGAATCTAATCAATTCTCCTCTTTAATTATTAAAAAAAAAAACCCAGAGTAAACCCTCAAATCAGTTGCTATGGAATGTATGTATGAATAAGGAGCAATACCGGTAAATTTAGATCTTTTCTCCTTAATATATTAGTATGTTGTAGGGTCTTACCACCATCCCCTATCTAGCTTAGCATTTATGAGGTAAGTTGGAATTCCTTGAAACAGAGTATCCATTATTCTCAGTCACCTTGACTCATTTTGAAAAAAGCCATAGAGCACTATAAAAATCTATAGAGATCATAGTGTTGAGTCAAGTACTAATAACGTTATGTCCAAATCGCATTAAGCTCCAGTACTTAAGGAGATGAAAAATTCTTTTCATATAGAGTTCGTGCACTCATGGGTAGCAAGATCCCCCAGAAAATGTCTTCAGAACAAAATATGTTGCCACAGACAAAGACTCAGTTTTCCTTATTAGTCCCTTCCCCAATCCCATTCTCCTCAATTCAGTATCATTTAAAATTTTAGCTGACAGAATGTAACAGCAGAGGCCACAAATGGTCAACTTTGCCATGATGTAGTTTTTTCTTTTTTTCCAATATAAAAATATCTCCAGGGTAATTTCTAAGCAGCATCTTATTTATTCATCTTTATTAGCTAGCCAGTTTGACAGGTCAGAGGTCACATTTGAATAAACAAATTCTCTGTAGGAGATCAGTATCACTTCAAAGGACTGAAACATAGAATTTTAAAAGCCAGGAGTAACTTAGAAACTGTTTAGTCTGATGCTTTCATTTTACAGAGAAGGATCTTTACACCCAGGGACAAAGTGACTTGCTCAAAGTTACCCAGCTATCAACTGAAAGAACCAGGAGGAACGTCCAAACCTCCTGAGTCTACTGCATCAAGTTGTCCCACTTCAGAGGGAACTTACTCAAATTTGTACTGATCCCCGGCTTACTCAGATCATAGATCATGGGATATTAGAGTGGCAAGGGAAGCTAGAGATCATTTAGTGAATGTTCTTCCTTGTTACGGACTAGGAAACTGAGCTTCAGAGAAGTGAATTAACTTGACAGTCACACACACGTAATTTCCCCACTGAGACTCAGTTTCCTCCTCTGAAAAATGAGCACGACAATGCCTGAATTATACCTTATGTGGTAGTTATGAAGACCAATAGTAAAATGTCTATGAAGTATACCATCACTATAAATCACTTCACTTATGAAATAATGTGAACTACATTTGTGTTTTATTAAAAACTTAACAATGAGTCTCAAAACAACTCAATTTACCTAGTTAACTATTTACAATTCAGTTAATTAGTTTCAATGCATGAAGTGTCATAGTAATTTTTCAGTCACTCCCTCTAAGTTCTCATCAGGGTTTTTTCTGTATTAATTCTTATACACTTTTCCTCTTAGACGGTTGTATATACATGCATGCATATACACATACATGCACACATGTACATACACATATACACATACATGCATACATATACAAGCATACATATATGCACATACATACATATACAAATGCATACATATTATATATATACTTAGTATATACTGTCATTTTGGTTATGGGTTTTTTGCTGTTTACTATTTCGTAAAAGTCTTTCTATATTCTTTATATTTCTCATATTTGTTGGTTTAACTGCATATAATATTCTGTTATATGAATGCACCAAAGTTTAACCATTTTCATATTCCTTTAATATTGGATTTCATGTTATTTCTGGTTATTCTTGAATGTATCTCTCTCAAAGTGAGAATGTGATAAGTAGGACCTTAGCTTAAAATGGCCAGGGTCTCCCATTGCATCCTGGGCCATCTCCAGTCATCCTGATGAATATCAGGCCACTGGACTCAGGAGGAGCAAGTGAGGCTGGTGACCCTGCACAGCCCTCCCTCACTCACATCAAAGTCAAGTGCAAGTCATGTCATCATCTTGATGTCATGGTCCTCTTAAAGAACAAACAAGAAACACAACAATAACAAGGTTATTCTTACAAATTACACATACAAGTGCTATGGCAATCTATACAAAAGCTCTTTGTTATTTCATGTCACTACAAATCCAAATGTTTTCAGGAAATTTACCTGTTAAGAAAAATTCCTGAAACATGACTTTACATAAACTGTTGTCCCTGAAGGATAGCAACTCATAAGAATTAGCCTTGATGCCATAAGGCTTCTATAATTTGCTTAAAATTCACCCAATATTTATTAAGCCCTCACTATACAACTACTTAGAGAACTTAAAGAACTGGAGGCATTTATACAATTCCCTCCAATGGATCTCTGATCTCATGAATATAATTACTCATTTCATTTGTGCAGATTCTAACACATCAACACCTTCTCAAACTCAGTAATTCTGGCCTGTATTTTCATGTAGTTCCTTCATGAAAAAACACACCCAATGAAATGGACGAGATGGAAGCCTCCCCATGGATAATTTTTTCATTCCCTGAGTACCAAAGAATCAATCTGTTCCTCTGTTTTCTTTGGCTGTCATTACATGAAAGGTCTACTTCCTTTTCTAGCTAGACATTTATTCTTTTATATCCTTTTTATTGTCATTTTTCGTTCATGTCTGACTCCTCATGACCACTTTTGGTGTTTTCTTGGTAAAGATACTAGAGTGATTTGCCATTTGTATCACTTCTTTTATGTACAGGAAAAGCATAGTTTTCACTGGATATAGGCTGCAGTCCATTTATACCCATCATGCATTGCTCTATTGTCCCTAGTCATGAATAAGAGTTATTATTCATAGACTGTGGTATTCCAAGATCGACACTCATGCAGCATCATCACAAGAACATTAGTATTAACAGGGCTAGTTCTTTTTGTATTTGAGACTGTTAATAGGCCTACACAGTTTGCCTAAATCAATCCAGTTCACTCCCTTCCTCCAATTCAATCTGGAGGAAAACAAATTTATTCTCCAGGTGTAGTGCTGTCCTAGATAAACATTTATTAGTTTAGTAAAATGGCTGCCCATCAACATGTCATTTTCCAAAATACATTTTCACCCATTTGGTTTTCCTCTGTGAATTGTTTAACCAATCTCTTTTGTTTAATTATACCTCTCACTGAAGAGGCATTATATTGTTCTGCAGCTTGATGAAATTAGTAAAATATCATCTGTTATTAGGAAAACACAAAAAAAAATGCATCATATGATAGAAATCTCTCTTCCATTTGGACCCTACACCGAATGTCTTCCATGACAGTGACAAATACCCTCAGTGAACATATAGTACCTTGTTCGGTAAATTAAGAGGTCATCAGGCAATTATATTTGTGGTTACATTCATCAAAGAATCCTGGACGACAATAATGAATACATAAGAAATTCCTTTTTAGAAGTGAGATTTGTCTGTATTCTAGCAAATAAGATGCTTACGTAAGTGGAATGAAGGTGGCCAAATTCCTGGAGGGGGATCCTCAGATGGAAAAGGTCATTTATCCAAGTCTGTCATCTCATTCTCAGTAAAAGTTAATTCAGCACCAGTACAAATTGGCCAGGAATAATCATCACCTTTTATATCAAGGGTGAGCTTGCACATGGAGAAGCCTTCTTTAAGTACCTAAAGATTTTCACAGTGAGTGAGAGCCTTCGAGGATATGAAAGTCTTGCTGACCTTTCGGCCATCATGACTTATGCCTTGGTACTTAATGAAGACAGGCAGGAGCTGGGAATCGGCAAAACTCTGATCTAGCTCTCTGTTGGCTTGGAGGACATAGATGAGCCCTTGGAGGACCTTAAACAGACTTTGAAGGTTGCTCACCCATAATCTATACTGACCATAACTAGAATTTCAGGATGTACCACTGAGAGCCCGGTTCCTGGAATGACTGATAATTGCAGAGACTGCTTAGGAGCCTCTAGTGATTGGCATTTGAAGATTTGCAGTGGCATCTTCCACATTAAGCACCTCACTACCTCTTATACTTTAAACTTTAAGCAACTAGACATTATGGCTCAAGATGCTGCTCTCTCATCTCTTCCAGTTGTGAAATTCCAGGTCAGTTCCTGGTGATGCTTTATTGTTCATATTTTTGCTTCTTATCAAAGGAGGCTAAATTGTATGCTGCCATTTTGCATCTTCCATCCAGCCATAAAGTGTCTTTTCATTCTGTTTACATTCTGATGGCGATTCATTGTCTGGTGGCCTTCAGAAAATTTCATACTGCTGAATGAACTCTCCGTGTTTTGCTTATATGGACAGTGCCTAGGGTTGGCCACTAACCTCTGCTCCAGCAAGTTTGGTGACCTTGCAAAGCCCTCCTTCAGATCAATGTCAACTGCAAGTCATGTCATCATCTTGATGTCATGGTCCTCTTCGAGAACAAAGGACAAACACAGCAACAACATACTAAACAAACCAAGACAATGATGTCTTATATTCTGTTTTCTACGATGAAAGTGGTCCTGCCTAGGTGAGTACATTCTCAAAAAGTGATTCTCAGAAGGCACATATGAATTGGAAGAAGAGGACATAGAGATGAAAATGTCAGTGCAAGAGAGGCCCTGAGGCAGAAGTGGAAAGAAAAATAAAGCCGAGGGTCAGGGTTGAGTCAGATTGGAAGTGAGTAGAGCTTCTCAAAATAGAGGTAGCTTGAAAGAACTCACCAGAGGAGGAAGTCACAGGGATAGAAGCCTTGCCAGAGTGAGAAGGCTGCTGGATGGAGGGAGGTAGAGTTGCCCTGGGGTTAAACTTTCTACCTTAGGGCTCAATTCCTGCAGGCTTCTCCTCCTCTCTTTGGAGAATTCATCCCCTGAACCTTTTAAGATAGCACCCATGCTAGCTCACCATGCTCACTTCTCAGTAGACTCACTCCTTGACTCCGAGACTACTCTTTTCCCTTGCCCCTATTGAATCACACAGACACACACACACACACACACACTTCTTTCAACTGTGTGTGTGTATATTTCTCTTTTAGCAAACAAGCTCCTTGAGGGTAGACACTGTCTTTCTTTTTGTAGTTATGATTTGTAGTAATGATTAGCACAGTAGAATTAGTTCAACTCTACATTGCACCCTTCTCCAGAGTCCCTTGCCCTCTTAACTTTTTGCTGGTCTCACTTTGCCAAACCCCCTAGCCTTGGGTTACTTCCACCATCTCTTTCCTTCACTCCTACTCCGGTGTGTGTTCAGGGATGACTAGCACCTCTGGGGTGCTGAGCCCTCTTAAACTGAATTAAAGCACAAGTCAAAATATCACCTCCTTGAAATCACTGGTCCTCTTCCAAAAGGAAGAATGACGAACAATGGAGGAAAACTGTGATACCAGTATAAATCTATCAGATAAAGAAATAGAGATAAGGGAGGGGAAGGAAATAAGCATTTATTAAGCACCTACTATATAACAGTCACTGTGTTAATCACTTTATAAATATCTCATTTGATCTCACAATACCTGTGAGGGAGGTGTGTTGGGGTGTAAGCTCGGTTTTCATGTGAACAGTCTCGGGTTAGGTAAAGGTGAGGGCTTCTAAACTGCAGAGCTCTCACGAGCTGCCCCCCCCCCCCCCCCCAGGGAACAGCTGGGAATTGAGGAGTGAATCATGAGCTATCTTGTTTTTCCACCTCTTCTCAGTGGAAACTTGCTGGGGAGAGCATCCCACCCTTGAGATTGCTCCATGGTCTGAGCACACCAGTTGTTGATTGGCTAAGGGGCTGAGAGCACGCTGTCCACGAGCTTAAATGGGGACAGGAAAGCCTCAGGGTTGGGTTCCTCTCTCCTCCAGAAGGAGAAGGGGGCTCCATGGGAGAACTTGTCCTTCATGCTAACATGTAGCTGGGGTTCCTCTCTCCTCCAGAAGGAGAGGGGGGCTCCATGGGAGAACTTGTCCTTCATGCTAACATGTAGCTGGTATCTGGAATAAAGCCTACACTTCTGTTTGACTCTGGAGGTCTCCTCTCTCATTACAATTATCCAGTTGGCCACCAAAGAGCTGGAGTAGGTAAGATGACCCGGCAGCCCACGGCAGTTAGGCCAGTCAGAGGTGCTGTTATTATCACAATTTTACAGTTGAGTAAACTGATGCAGACAGAGGTTAAGTGACATGCCCAGGATTACACAGTAGGAAGCATCTGAGTCACATTTGAACTCAGGTCTTCCTCACTCCAGGTCCTGTACTCCAGTCACTCTCCCACATACCTGCCTCTGAATCTACAGAGATTCTGTATCAACTGATGTATATAGTTGCAAATCACAGAATATCATAGTCTTTATAGAATAGTAGTCGAGGAATGACAAAAGCAGCCAGCATGCTCCATTCACATCCAATCAAGGAGAATTTATTTGGTGCTTACTATGTGCCAGATACTGGAGAAGGAAATAGCAAACCACTCCAGGATTTTTGTCAAGAAATTCCCAAGAACAGCATCAGTGTGCTATGGTCCATGGGGTCATGATGACTCAGACAGGACTGAATGATTTAACAGCAGTGTTTCAGGCACTAGGCTAAATGCTGGGAATAAAAAGACAAACTGAAAACAGCCCCTATCCTCAAGGATTTTATGTTATAATAAGAGAAAATATGTGGAGGAAGTATATTCACATAGATAGACAGACAAAGCAGAGACAGGAAGGGGGCTGTAAGGTGGCACAGTGGATAAAGTGCTAGACCTAGAGTCAGAAAGATTCATTTTCCCAAGTTCAAATATGGCCTCACATACTTACTATCTGGGTGACCCTGGGGCAAATCACTTAACCCTGTTTGCCTCAGTTTCCTCATCTGTAAAATGAGCTAGAGAAGGAAATGGCAAATCCTTCCAATATCTTTGCAAAGAAAACTCTAAATGGGATTACGAAGAGTTAGACATGATTGAAAAATGCCTGAACAACTAGAGATAAGATAACCTCAGAGCAGACAATATAAGAAGTTGAGAGACTAGGAAATGGCATTTGAGCCTTAGTTAAGGGGTGAGCCTATTTAGAAGTAAGCATGGTAAGCTAGCATGGGTGCTGTCTTAAAAGGTTCAGGGGATGAACTGAGCAATGAGAGGAGAAGGAGATTGCAGTAGTTGAGCCCGGAGGTGGAAAGTTTGACCCCAGGGTACTCCACCTCCCTCCAACCATCAGTCTTCTCACTCTGGCAAGGCTTCCATCCCTGTGACCTCCTCCTCTGGTGAATTCTTTCAAGCCACCTCTATTTAAAGTACCACCCACCAAGCTCTGCTCACTTCAGCTTGAAAGAAGCCAGGGACTCTGAGAGATGGAGAGGAGAAGGAGAATGTTTCAGGTACAGAGATCACCTGGTACAAAGGCATGGTGATGGGAAATGGAACGTGTGATGTGAGGGAGAGGAAGTAGATAAATGTTACAAGATTGTAGAGTAGATGCATGAAGGAGAGTAATGTGTGTAAGAAGAATGAGAAGAAAGGAAGAAGCCAGGTTGTTAGCTACTTAAATGTGCAACAGAATTTATATTTGATACTAGAGGTGAGAAGGAACCATTGGAGTTTAGGGGTCAGACCTGCTTCCCAGGAAAAATACTTCAACTTTATGGAGCTGGATTAGAATAGGGAGAGACAAGGCAGGTAGGTGATGGTTGTTGTTCGGCCATTTTCAGGTGCGTCCAACTCTTCATGACCCATTCTAGGATTTTCCTGGCAAAGATACTGGAGAGGTTTGACATCCTTTTCATCTTATTTTAGAGATCAGAAAACTGAGGCTGTGACTTGCACTGAGCCACATAGGTAGTATCTGATGCCAGATTTGAACTCCAGGTCTGATACTCTATCCCCTGTGCCACTTAACTGCCCATGTATCTGGCTATTTAGGATATTATTACAACAGTCTCAGTAAAATGTGAGACTTATGACTTGAGAAAAAGCTGTATCAGAGAGATATTGTGAACATAAAAAAATCACCAGCATTTCTATATAAATCTAATAAACCCAGTGAGCAGAGATTGAAAGAGAAATTCTATTTTTAATTACTCCAGACTATAAAAATACTCAAAAATACTGAAAAAAGTCTACCTTCCCAGATACAGAGAGAGCTACATAAATAACTATTAATTTTACAGAAATAGACATAAATAATTAGAAAAATATTAATTGCTTAGGAGCAGGATGAGTCAATATGATAAAGTGGCAATTCTACCTAAATTAATTTCCTTATTCAGTGATATAGCAATCATGCTTCTAAAGGATTACTTTGGAGAACTAGAAAAATAATGGAATTCATATAGAGCAAAAAAAAAAAAAATGCCAAGATTTTGAAGAGAAAAATAAAAAGATATCAGAACAAAAGGAACCAACAATGGCAGCTATCAAACTATACTACAAAGCAGTAAGATAAAAACAATCTTGTGTTAGTTAAACAAAATAGACAGATTTAGAAGATGGTGGAATAAGGCAGGAAATTATCTGGATCTCTTAAATTCCCCCACAAACAATATAAAATAATGCCTCAAAGTGAACTTAGAGTCACAAAAATAATTTAAAATGGGCTAACACCCTCCTTCTGCCTAAAACAATTTAGGAGGGTGTTAGGAAAGACCTGACCTCCTGAGGTGGCAGTTTGGCCTTATGGAAGTGCAAATACCTCCGGGCAGATAACTATAAATCAGCAAACAACAAGCCCTTGGGATAGCTGTGTAAAGTGGCAGCCTCAGCTTCAGGAACTTTCACCTCAGGGACAGTGTGGGAGTCAGACAGATGATCAGGGAGAGATGGCTGGGCTCTCTGCAAGTGTTGGACAACAGGCCCAGGTATGTTGACCAGACTTGGTCCCTAGCTATGGACAAGGAGGAAGGAACATGTGCTATCAGAGCAGTGGCAGAGGGTCAGGGACTCTGCTGACTCTGGGTATTCACAGGAGAACAGATTCCCTCATTTTGATTCCAGGACAGAGTGGACAACTGCAGAAGAAATCACAATGAGAAAAAGAGTGTGCAGTGACAGCATTTCTGGGGGCCCTGGTCATGGTTCAGAGGCAGAGAGGACCTGAGGTCAGGTCCCTGGATAGGGCTTAGAAAACAGCACCACAAAAAAGCTGAAGCTGAGGATAGTGTCCCACACACCTCAGGACTGGAGACTGATTGCAACACAAAGATAACAGACAAGAAATAAGCCACTAAAAAAAAATAAGCAAAAAAGAAACAACTCAACCTTAGACAGTTACAATGGTGATAGAGAAGATCTGAAGATAGTGAAATAAAGGGCTAATTCTGTCTAAAAGAAAAAAGTAAAATGACCACAAGCCCAAAAAATTTTTGAAAAAAAAAATTTTGAAAAAAATCAATTAAGAGAGGTTGAGAAAAAAATTAGGAAAAAATTAAAATTTAAGAAAATGAAGAAAATTAGAAAAGAAAGTCAACCTATTGTTATGAAAGAAAGAAAGATCCAAAGAACTTATGAAAGAAAATAACTCTTAAAAATTAGATTTGGTCAAGGAGAAAACTAATGATCTTACAAGGCACCAAGAAATAGTAAAACAAAACAAAAGTGAAAAAAATAGAAGAGAATGTGAAACATCTCTTAGAAAAAACAACTGACCTGGAGAACAAATTGAAGAGAGACTGCATAAGAATTGACCTGAAAGTCATGAAATAAAATAGAAGAGTCTAGACACCATACTTCAAGACCTTATTAAGGAAAATTGCCCTGAAGTTTTAGAATGAAATGATAAAATAGAAAAAGAAAAAAACCACCAATGACCACCTGAAAGAGATCCCTAGATGAAAACTCACAGGAATATATCATAGCTAAGTTTCAAAGCTCCCAGGTGAAGGGAAAATATTACAAGCAACAAGGAAAAGAAAAAATAAATAAATGCTATGGAACTATAGTCAGGATAATACAAAATTTAATAGCTTCTACATTAAAAGACCAAAGGGCATGTAACACTATATTCCAGAACAAAGCAACTGACATGAAACAAAGAAAAAATTACCAAGCAAAACTGAGTATAATTCCAAATGAAAAAAAGTACACATTTAATGATCTAAAGGACTTTTGGGTATTTGTGAAGAACATATCAGAAACAAATGGAAAGTTTGACCTACTAGATTGAGAACATAAGAAGGCAAACATTAAAAATCAATTATAAAGGATAACAAGGTCAAAAATATTTATTTCTTATGTGGAAAAAATGTTTTCTGTAACTCTTAAGAATGTTATTTGGGTAGTTTTTAAAGAACACACATAAATAGAAGACTTGTGGTTGAGTTCAGTATCATGAAATAATCCTAAAAAACAAAAGTGGATAGAGAGAGGTAAAATGGAGCAATTATCTCATACAAATGAGGTGTGAATCAAAGAACTATTACAATGGAGGCAGGAGGGGCCAGAGGACTGGTAGTGCTAGAACCTTATTCTCAACAGAACTGGGTTAAAGAGAAAATATCATGTACATCTGGAATGGTATAAAAATCGTCTTAACTTGCAGAGAAATAGAAAAGTGAGGTGATAAGGAAAAGGAAGGGACTTTTAGAAGGGTTTACAGAACAAGAAATAAGGAGATAAAGAGAGAAGATAACAGAGGGATTCTTAAGAGAGAGGGGAGGATGAAAGGGACTCAGAAAGATGAATGGATTAAGGAATGAGAGGGTAAAAGGAGAGGATAAGGGAGGGATTCTCAGAAAAGTTTCAGATTAGGAAGGCAGTGGTTAAAAGTCAATTAGATATTTGAGGAAAGACCGAGTAAAAGAGAGGGAGAGAAGGAAAAACAGTAATGAAAAAATAAAATGGAGGAAAATGTGTATAATCAGTAACTACAACTTTGAATGTGAATGGGATCAATTCACCCATAAAACAAAAACAGATAGCAAAATGGATTAAAAACTAGAATCTGAAAATATATCTTGTACACAAAACCCATTTTAAATGAGAGATACAAATAGAGTAAAACTTAAAAGGCTAGAATATAACTTACTGCACTTCAGCTGATGCAAAAAAAAAAAAAAAGCAAAATAGCAATGTCTCAAGGTCACAGCTAAAATACATTTCATAAAAAAAAATAAACAGGAAACTACATTATGATAAAAGCTGCCACAGATAATGAATAGCAATACTAAACCAAATGTATAGCATCCAAAATTTTAAAGGAAAAGCTAAATTAGTTACAGGTGGAAAGAGATAGTAAACTATAATAGTAAGGGACTTCAATTTTCCCCTCTCAGAATTAGATATTGAAAGAATCCAAATGGACAATGAGGTAATAAAATCTATCTTTTTTTGTAGATGATATGATGATATTCTTGGAAAATCCTAGAGATTCAATTAAAAAGTTAGTTAAAACAATAATTTTAGTAGAGGACCAGGAGATAAAACAAATCTACATAAGCCATCACAAAAAAATATTTTTATATATCACCAACAAAACACTGCAAGAAGAGAGAGTGAGAGATACTTTATTTAAAATAACTGGGAGTATATCTGCCAAGACTAACTCAGGAACCACATGAGCATAATTATAAAATACTTTTCATACAAATAAGTTCAGATTTAAATAAATGATGAAATATTAATTGTTCATGGGTAGGCAGAGCTAACATAATAAAAATGACAATTGTAACCTCATTTGATTTACTTATTCAATGCCATCCCAATTAAATTACCAAAAATATGTTATTGAGCTAGAAAAAATAATAATGAAACTCATTTTGAAGAACAAAAGGTCAAGAATATGAAAGAAATTAATGAAAAAAAAGGTAAAAGCAGGAGATTTAGCAATACCAGATCTCAAACTATATTATAAGGCAGTTATCAAAGCTATCTGGTACTGGCTAAGAAAAAGGAAGGTTGATCAACAGGACAGAGTAGACATAGAGTTCACAGTAGTAAATGATTATAACAACCTTGTGTTCAACAAATTTAAAGATTTATGCTATTAAAATAATAATACACTATTTGATTTAAAAAATTTTGGGAAAACTAGATATCAGAAGAAAATTAGAAGAACATAAAACACACTACCTATTAGACTTATGGATAGTAGAGTTTAGAAATAAACAAAAGAGAGAAAGCATTGTGAGATTTGAAGTAGATCATTTTGATTACATTAAATTAAAAAGTGTTGTACAAATAAAGCTAAAAGGCAAAATTATAAGGAAAGTAGAAAAATTGAAGGAGGGATATGTTATAGACAATTTCTTGAATAAAGGTCTCATCTTAAACATGTTGAGAACTCTTACATTTATAAGAATATGAGTCATTACTCAATTGATAAATGATCAAAGGATATGAAGAGCCAGTTTTTTGATAGAGGAATCAAAACTATGTATGGTCATATGAAGAAATGCTCTGAATCATTATTGATTAAAGAAATGCAAATTAAAACAACTGAGAAATCATCTTACACCTATCAGATTGGTTAAAAAGATACAAAGGGAAAGAGACAAATGATGGAAGGGATGTTGAAAAAATTGGACGTTGATAATTCACTGTTGGTGAAACTGTGAACTGATACAACCATTTTGGAGAGCAATCTGGAATTTTGCCCATATAAAATTGTTTTATACTCTTTGATCCAGCAATACCACTATTAGATCTGTTCCCCAATATGATCAGGAAAAAAGTTTAAAAAAAAACCTACATGTTTTAAAATATTTATAGCAGCTCTCTTTGTCGTGGCAAAGAACTGAAAATTAAGGGGATGGCCACACAACTGGAAATTGAGGGGATGCCCAACAACTGCGGAATGACTAAACAAGTTGTGGTACATGATTATAATGGAATACTACTGTGTTGTCAGAAATGATGAGCTGGTTGATTTTAGAAAAACATGGAAAGATGTAACATTAAATAATGAAAAGTGAAATGAACAGAACCACAAAAACTTTGTACACGGTAATGGCAACATTGTTCAAAGAATAATTATGAATGACCAAGTTATTCTGAGCATTATAAATACTCAACTCAAATAGAAAGGACCTATAAAGGAAGATGTTACACACCTCCAAAGAAAGAACTGATAAACAGAAGTAAGCATAATATGGTTTTACATGTATTTATAAATCTGTGTCAAATGATGGCCTCTATTGTGGAGTGGGAAAGTAGCGAGAAAGACAGTCAAAAGTATATAGAAGTTTTTAAAAGATAGATTCATCAGTGTGATAGATTTTATATATATATATATATATATATATATATTAAATGTCTATGCCCTAGATTTTGATAAATATGATGACCATAGCTATTCAAGGAAAGACTTGCTCTTTGACAAAAAAAAAAATGCTGGTAAAAATTGGATAGACACTTCAAAAAAATATTAGTTTTAGACCAGTGCCTCACACCTTACACAAACATAAGCTCTAAATGGATAAATGGCCTATTTTTTTTAAAGAAGGTCACAACACAAATTAAAGAAACTTGAGGGAGGGAGTAGCTATCAGCTATAAGGATAGGAGAAAAGTTCATAGCCAGACATGGAATATAAAGGATAACTGAAGATAAAAAGGATAATTTTGATTCCAAAAAAAAATGTTTTTGCATAAACAAATCTAATAAAGCTAAGTTTAAAAGGGCAACTGGGAGGGGGGAAGATTGCAGCAAGTTTCTCTAATAAAAGTGTCATTTCTAAGATACATAGGTCTCTGCTTCAAATTTATAAGAAAAATGTGTCATGGCCCAATTGATTAATGTTTTAAGGATATGAACAAACAATTTTCAAGGGAAGAACTCAGGCTATCATCAGACACATGAAAAAAAATTGCTCCCAATATAATTAGAGAAATGCAAATTAAAGTAATTCTGAGAATATATCTTACACTTACTCATCAGCATGGCAATGACAAAAAAAAGAAAACAGTAAAGATTGGAAAAGCTATGGGAGAAATAGACCCATTGATCTTGGTGGTAGACCTGAGAATGGGTAAGTTTCTTGAAAAACATTTGGAGTAAGTCACAGAAAACTACTCAATGGTATGTATGTCTTTTCACCTAGGTATATCAGTGTGAACTGGGGTAGTTATGTGGTGCAGTGGGTAGAGTACCAATGCAGTGAGTTCAAATCTCACCTCAGACACTTGACACACTAGCTGTGTGACCTTGGGCAAGTCACTTAACCCCAATTGCCTCATCCTGGGTCATCTCCAGTCATCCTGATGAATGTCTGGTCACTGGATTCAGATGGCTCTGGAGGAGAAGTGAGGCTGGTGACCTGCACAGCCCTCCCTCACACAAAACAAAGTCAAGTGCAAGTCATGTCATCATTTCTCTGATGGCATGGTCTTCTTTGGCAACGAAGGACGAACATATCAGTGTGAACCTATATGCAAAAGAGGAAAAAAAAAGAGGAAGAAACCATTTATGGACAAAGATACTCCTAGCAGTTTTTTTTGTGTTAACAAAAACAAGGAAGATGTCATCTGTATGCTTGCAACATAAAAACAAAATCATCAGTAAAACTTTATTTTAAAGAAAGATCAACATTTGGCAACAGACTGTGATTGTGGAGACAGAGACTAAAGAATCAAGGTTTATATCAATGTTGCAAATCTGAGTGATCAGAAGAATGGTGATAAGCCAGGCCTGCACTACACGAGGCCTGTGGTCTACCAAAGTCTGTGAAAAAAATGTAGAGGATGTAAAAGAAAGTAATGATATAACAAGTGCTTTGTCCGTGCCCTGCTCAACCTGCCTTCCGTTAGTCACTATCGTGCAGTCAGGACGCTTGGTGGGTGGGTTGCTACTGCACACTCTCCTGTTCGTCACTTGACTCAAGGCAACCCACCACCATCAGTCTGTCTCCAAAAACCTATCTGTGGCCAGAAGAAGTTTAACCTACTTTAATTTAATTTTGACCCCTACCTACTGCCAAATTGTGCAGGTCTTTGTTAAACAAAACAAAAATAGAGCTTTTAGAAAAGCAAGAAAAAGAATTGGTTTCATTTTGACATGCTGAGTTTATTTAGCCCAGAGAACCAGAACATCCAGTTTGAAAGGTACAATAGGCATGTTAGTGATGAGACTAAAGCTCAGGAAAGGCGAGAGTAAAATATAGAGGTCTAAGGAATTATGTGCATAGATATAATTGCACCCATGGGAGCCGATGAGATTGTCAAGTGAGAGAATAACAGAGGAAAAAAGGCCCCAAGAAAGAATCTGGGATACACACAAAATTACTAGTCATGCCAAAGATAAAGATATAGAAATTATATACATAGTTTTTTATATATATGTATATAGTTATATATATAGATATATATGTATAATTATATAGTTATATGTACAATTATATAGTTATATATGTATAATTATATATATAGTTATAAGGGGGGCATTTGGACAATTGGAAGAGCCAAGAAAGTAATGTCAATGAGACCCTGAGAGCAGATAGTATGTAAAGGGAAAATATGGTCAGGAATGTCAGATGCTGCTGGAAGATCAAGGAGAATATTTTGGTAATTAAGGGGTCATTGCTAACTTCAGAAGGAGTAACTTCCTTTGAATAACGAAGTACAAGATTGCTGAAGGTTTAAAAGAGAGTGAGAGGAGAAGGGGAGGTATTGAGGGTAGATTGCTTTTTCAAATTTAGTTAAGGAGAGGATAAGAGTAAGAATTTCTGAAAAAGGATTAGTAGGTTGTAGTCAAGGATTTGGGATTTTTGTTATGTTATTATTCTTTATTTTAATATGGAGAATATTTGACACATTTGGCATCCCCAAGTAAGACATCAATAAATAAAGAGAAATTAATGAATTTAGGTGTTGAGAAGAGATCATTTTTTTGGTAGCTAGAAGTCTTTTAATTAATCTTTCTTTAAAAGATGAGTAAGGTGTCCATTTGGGGGTACAATATGAGCAGAGAAGGAGATCCTACTAGGCAGATGAAATTAACAGTGATGATAATATTTCTATTGTGTACTGAATTTTACAAACCACTTTGTACATATTATCTCATTTGATGTTCACAACACTTAGAGAGACATTATTATCCACATTTTACCGATGATGAAGGCTGAGAAAGGTTAAGACACATAACCAATCCTACACAACCAGTCAATATCTGAGGCAGAATTTGTACTCAGGTCTTCCTGAGAGCAAGACATTTTAAATATTTAAGGAACCAATTGAAGTAATACAAATCTGAATTTATTCCCTCTTCTCTATGAACCTTCATTGGCTTATTCCTCTCCCTTTGTGGTTCCAAAGTCCTTTCCATGTGCCCCATATAGTATTTTGGTGCACACCTGAAATACCATCATCCTTGGTAGCTCTACAAGCTTGGCATCTCTCATACTTGGCATCTCTCATGTTGCTCCTCTATACCATTGATGTTTTGTCCCTCTACATAATATATTCATATTTCAAAGGGAGGAAATAAAGAATGGCTTATGTTTCCATATACCTTTACAGTTTTCTCAACAGTGCCCCTTCTGTTTTTCTGGCATTTCTTGTGGAAATTATTGTCTGCCCCAAGAAATATCCCTCCAGTAGGTGCCATTTTCTCTTTACATATAATCTACTTTTGACTGCTTATCTGGATACCTCTCTTTCCTCATTTCTGTTCATCATCAAAAATGTCACCCTGCAATACTACAAATAGTCACTAGAAATATGCTGTGATCACATTGTGGCAATGTTCTTTCTATAGGAAGTCACTGAGAAACACCACATCACCAGTAAGGCAAGACTAGACCATTAGCACATTATTTCTTTCCTGCCTTTTCCTCCTAGGTTAAATGTTGGTCATGTGCCATGCCTTTATCCAGCTTTTTTCACATTTGCATTTATTTAATGCTCTTGGGTGCGTGTGATTAGAGCAGTTCATGGGAGGATGCCATAATGGAAAGTTAACCGGACTTTGGATTAAAAAACCTGAGTTTTCTATTGTACCACTTGTTACTTGTCTGACCATGGACAAAGGGGGAGGATCACAGGATTTGTTCAAAGGAAGGAACCCTTGAAGGTTGTCTAGGAACCAGATGTCACTTAAGCTCACTAAAGCTAAGTTTGCTTATCTGAAAATGGAGAAAATTATAGCAACCATCTCCCAGGGTTATTGGGAGGATAAGATGATAGTATTTGTAAAGCCTTCACAAACCTGAAACTGTTTGGTAAATGCTGGTTATCATTATTGCTAATAGTAATATTAGTTATTATTGTCATTATAGAGACAACATGCAAAACCTGGTGATCTTTATACTATGCTATAGAGGAAATTTGCTCTTTAGGGAACTGTTACTACAGTGTGTAAACCAAGTCTTGTATTTTTTAGAAATCAGAAACGGTCTTCATTTTAATACCATTTTCCTGGTCTACTTAGATGCATTTGAAGTTTTCGTTTTATTTCTCCATTATTAAAACCAAAGAAATGTTCTTTAGGAAATAATATCTATGGCTGAACAAATTATAGCAGTCTATCAAAAAGCACTAAACACCTACTATGTGTTTGGCGTTATGATCAACAATAGGGATACAAAGAAAGATCAGCTAGGTGGCGCCATAGTGTATAAAGTGCCATGCCTGAAGTTAGGAAAACTCATCTTCCTGAGTTTAAATCCAGCCTCAGATGTTTACTTACTCAACCCTGGGCAAGTCACTTCACCCTGTTTCCCTTCACTTTCCTCCTCTGTAAAATGAGCTGGAAAGGAAATAGCAGACTATTCCAATATCTTTGCCAAGAAAATCCTAATGGAGTCAGAAAGAGTAGAACATGACTGAAGTGACTGAACGACATATAAAGAAAGGCCAAAAAAAAAAAAAAAAATTCCCTACCTTCTAGGAACTCACAGACTATTGGGGGAGGAGACAATATGCAAACCACTTTGTACAAACTATATGCATGTGCATGTTCACATACATATACACAAATGTTTATGTACACACACACACAACCTTGAGGGGTTTGAAAGAGCCCCTTATCAAGAGTTCCCCTCCTCTAAGGGAGAGTAGCTGACTTGAGAAGTTAAGTGATATATTGTTCTCAGGTGCATGTCCTTGAATTCGGGTGTTGAAGTTTCAGGAATCAGGGCCCCTGTTATACAGGATAACATTAGAAAAAGAGGCCTTGAGGCCTCCCTTTCTACTTATCACAATCCGTTCTGTTTCATGCCTCAATTGCTAACCCTATGGTTTTTTACTATTTAAGCACCTCGACCCCCTAATTTATTGGCTCAGTATGTCCTGAATAAACTCAGCTTGCTCAGACTGCTGTGTCCCACCTCTTTTCATCCTCTCTCTGTGAGTCCCGTAACCACCCAGACCTGCTGGACTGCACTGGCCGCAGCGCGCACACACACGTAAAGACAAGGAGAGAAAATAATGTAGATGTGGCACAAGGGGCAAGGCCAGTGAAAAAAGCCAGAGCTGGTAATCATCTATAAAGTCAATGGAATATTTTTATACAACAAGAAACAATGAATATGAAGAATCCAGAGAAAAATGGAAAGCTTTGTAAGTACAGATAGGAGGTGAAGAATAAAGAACCCAAAGGGTGTCATGACATATAAAATGTTTAAGAGACATAGTTTCTGGATAATCAAATTAGCAGATAATAAGGGAGTCAGTGGTATTCTCCAATGCCAAAAACTCCTCATGGAACTCATTCAACGTTTATAATACCTTGGAAGAATAGGTATTCATGGGGGTAGAAATTAACTCTAATTAGTTAACAAGTAAAGAAAAAAAATGAATGTTACAATGATAAGTGAACCCATTCTGATCAGGGTCTGGGGACTTCACTTTGATTACCCTCACCCCCCAGACCATCCCTCGCCTTGGGCAATCCTGACAAAATATCTACCCCCAAGCCTGAATAGAACACAACAGGGCAGAATTCACCTTAGATTAAATTCTTTGTAAGGTTCTCTGCTTGGGTGGGCCAATAATTCCAAGATTCATTTTATTATCTACCCTGCCTTCAGAGAACTAAGTTTTGACCTAATCTCCAAATGAGGAAGGGAAAAAATCCTGTATCTCCCAAATATAAATAATTGGTCATTTAATAATAACCATTTCTCTCATTCCATTTGATTCATTGTAATGCTGACCCCTTTAACTAATTATCTGTTGGCATGATTAATAAAATGATTAGTTACCTGGAAACTATGTCTCTCAAACTTTTTATATGTCACAGTAGGCATAATAGCTAAAAGAATATAAATGAATATGGAAAAAAAGCAGTCAAACCCATAGTAAAGACTGTAAGAAATGTTTCCAGAGAACAAAGGAAAACACCTTCCTCTTCTTTGATTAGGCAAAGGGTACTATAAGTGCTAAATAATCCACACCCTGCTGCTGAGTCGGTTGGTTTTGTTAAGCTGTTTTTCTTTATAACAGTCAAGTTTTGTTAAGCTGTTTTTCTTTATAACAGTCAAGTTCTCTTTGCACCAGAAGAAAGTATGAGCAAATTCTTTACCTTCAAATGACCAACACCCTAGGTTAGTCTTTCCTCTCCATTTATGTAGACTATGGCATTAACCTCCTCATTGGACTGCTCACAATCACTTGCACCTATGCTACATCCTCTGCACAGCTCCCAAAATAACCCTCCTAAAATGCTCTGATAAGGATACTTCCCTTCTCAAGACATCACAGGGACTCCCTACTACTTCCAGAATAAAAGACAACTTCATTTGTTTGCTATTCACAACCTGACTCTAGCTTAACTTTCCGTTCTTAGTTCTCATTACTTTAGCTCACCTACTCTACATTCTAGTCAAACCAAACGTCTTTCAATTTCTCACATATAACATTCCAACTCCAACCTCTGTGTGTTTGCCTA
This sequence comes from Bettongia penicillata ogilbyi, assembly GCA_023548195.1. Lineage (NCBI taxonomy): Eukaryota > Metazoa > Chordata > Mammalia > Diprotodontia > Potoroidae > Bettongia > Bettongia penicillata. The sequence goes on along the minus strand of JAJHZJ010000749.1, from coordinate 1,195,618 downwards.
GACTACTCTCCCTCTGCACCACCTCTGGTTCTTGGAATCCCTAACTTCCTTTGCAGATTATTAAGGTGTCACATCTTACATGAGCATTTTCCAGATTCTGGTTGGTCCTTTCCTTCATATTAGTTTGCATTTGCATATTGTACTAGCTATTATGCTTTATACTTGTCTGCGCACATATTGGATTAAACAATTGAATGGAAGCTCCTTGAGGACAGGGATCCCACTTTTTTATTTTTGCATGCCCAGTGCCTTGTATATCTGTTGTTCGGTCATCTGTGATTCTTCTTGACCCCATGGCTCATATTGTCCATGAGGCTTTCTTGGCAAAGGTACTAGAGTGGTTTACCATGTCCTTCTCCAGTGGATTAAAGGAAACAAAGGTTAAATGACTTGCCCAAGGTCACACAGCTAGAAAGTATCTGAGGCAGAACTTGAACTCAGGTCTGTGTAGCACAGTAGATAGAGCCCTGGACCTGGACTCAGGAAGACTCATCTTTCTGAGTTCAAATCCAGCCTCAGACACTTTCTAGCTGTATGACCTCAGGCAAACCATTTAACCCTATTTGCCTGAGTTTCTCATCTGTAAAATGAGCTGGAAAAGGTAATGGCAAATCACTCCGGTATCTTTGCCAAGAAAACCCCAAATGGGATCATTAAGAGTTAAACACTACTGAAAAAAACAACACAACCATTTCCTGACTACAGGCCCAGTGCTCTACCTATTCAGTCTTGTAGCTGCCCTTCCCAGTACATAGCTGGAATTTAATAAATGTTTCTTTCATTTTTAAATTAAGCTGATTGTGATGCAAAAGACAAAAAGACATCGATAAAACTTTGTAAAAGCAATTTTCTATATGTCAATCAGATTCTCAACACTTGAGGGGAAGGGAGACATCTGAGCGGGAAAGAGATATCCATTATACACTGAATTGTTCCTCTAATGATACCTTGTATTTGTGTATTCCATATTTTTCCAAGTGCTTCCACATACACTGTCTTATTTCAGGGATTACTAATAATAAAGTAGCAAAAAAAGAAGGGAAGTTACATTCACATGGTCCTTCCTCAAATGGGCAAGATAGGATGATAAAGACATGGATAAAAAGTGGATGGTATTTAAAAGATCAGTTGGTGGGCTCAATCTGAGTGACAAGTGAGATGTGGCAGCCAAAATTAATTCTGTAATCTTGTGCTGTGTGATATTCAGAAGAGGAGAGGATGCATCCTGCTGTACTTGCTCAAACTATATCTGGGTTGCTAGATGCACTACTGGGGACCAGGTTTTTCCAGAGGATACTGACAAATTGGTCATGTTCAAAGAAGGGGGACCAGGATAATAGAGGATAATAGATAAAAGGGTGGCCACAGTAGTAGATAACAGAAACTATACCATATCCAGATTGGTTGGAAGAAATGATGATAGTGAGCCTTGAGAAGAGATGCGAGTGACTTGGGAGATGTGACTACTCTTTACAAATGTTTGACGGCAGCTAGGTGGCACAATGGATAGAACACTTGTTCTGAAGTCAGGAGGACCCGAGTTCAAATCTAGCCTCAGACACTTGACACTTAACTAGCTGTGTGAATTTGGGCAAGTCACTTAACCCCAAATGCCGCAAAAAAAAAACAAAAAAAAAATTTGAAGAGCATGTTGTCATATGGAAGATGGCATAGACCTATTCTGCCTGACCCCTAAAGGTAGAATAAATAGGGAGATCACTGAGCCAAAGACTGATTTTGACTCAGCATTAGAAAAAGTATCCTCATCGATAGCACTGTCAAATAACAGGATAGGTTGATTTGAATGAGTGGATAGTAAATGAAGGACTGCAAATGGACTTGGTATGACTATTTGTTTGGGTTTAAAAAAAAAAGTGATTCATATTTCAGCTCAGGGTTGAACTAAATGGCCTCTGGGATCCTTTTCAATTCTTTCATTTACAACCATTTGAGTCCATTTTTGCTTTCTTTTTTCCTCTCCTACTTTCAGTGGAAGAAGAAACAACTATTATATTAAAAACATAGAATTTTAGGCTGAAAGGAACTTTGGAGAGCATCTAATTCTGCCTTCTCATTTTATAAATGAGCAAACAGCCTTAGGGTGGGGGAGGAGGGAATTCGTGCCCTGCTCAAAGTCACAAAGCTAATTAGATGAAGAAAACTTTGGGAAATGGATCTGTGCAGGGTCTTTCCCTACAGATATCTGCTACCTTATCAGGGAATTGGCTTTTCTTAGATTCCAGCCCTTCATCGCGTTGGTTGGCAAAGGAGAGATTCTAGAGCTGTTCAGTTTCCCAGCTCACTGCCATGCTGTCATCTGCCAGCTAAAGGTTCTAGATGTGTCTGATCTGGCTAATTCTATCTATACGACTAACTGGATGTCACTCGCTTTTATAGACAAAGCATACTTGTAGCAACAGTTCAAACTGTATATGTACCATGCATCAATCCCAAGACCAGTTAGAGGCAAAAGTAGATGAAAATTGAAGGACACCAAGCTCTCTTAGAAGCCAAACAATACCACCAAAAAAATCTCCTTGCCACAAATGAAAAAATCAAAGTAAATTCTGTCATCATCATCATCAGTTATGTAATAACCTCTTCTCAATGCTCATCCTTCATCTGTCTGCTATATCTGACATTGCTGAGCACCTCCTCTTTTTTGATAATCTCTCTTTTTGGGGATTTGGGGTCACAGTTCATTATATTCACACACACACACACCCGTCCTAATAGTCTCTTATGCTGATCATCATCTATCATATTCACAAAGTTTGAGTGTACTCTAAGACTCTGTCCTCACCCCTTTATAAAAGGGCAAGGAGGGGGGATTAACTCTAAATTTCCTACTAACTCTGTATACTTTACATAAAAATATATGTGTGTATACACACATACTGACATACATATGTACATGCAATCCATAGGCATATATACAGTATATTTGTATGAACAGGCATATATATATATGTGTGTGTGTGTGTGTGTGTGTATAAAATACACAAGTGTATATATTTATATACATACACACAAATGTATTTATAGTGTGCGTGTGTATGTATGTATGTGTGTGTGTGTGTGTGTGTGTGTGTGTGTGTACCTGCAGGGGTGGGAAACCTGCAACCTCAAAGTCACACGTGGCACTCTAAGTCCTCAAGTGCAGCCCTTCACAAACTTCACAAACAAATTCCCTTAATGAAAGGAATTGTTCTGTAAAACTTGGACACAGTCAAAAGCAACATCTAAGAAACTAGAGGGCCACAGATTTCACACACACACACACACACACACACACACACACACACACACACACAGACGTAATCTTTTCATACACCAGAGGGCACTAGAAACTGAAGAAATGCTTTGCTGATTATTTCCTGCACTAACAAATTTTTCCACTAGAGGGCAAAAGGGAAAGGTTAATTTATGTTTCTTCAATCAAGTGCCCATATACATGTAGAAGGCATGTAACAGCGTAGTGATTTAAAAAAGAAAAAAAATGTTTACAGCAAACTAAATGAAGATATTTCTTTTAAAATTCATTCTAAGCTTAGCTGTTATCAATAAAAACAAGATGAAAAAACAAATGCATAAAAATGATCATACATTCAAATCATAAACTCCATTATTAGATTTTTTTCTATGAGATAGTAACAAAGCATCATTTTGCTGCAAGGTCTCCTGGTAAATTCTTTTCCTCTGTTTTTTTCTGAATTTTATGGTTATATTATTATCTAAAGAATTATAGTCAGGGCATCCAGTTTTCTGAAATCTTCTTGCTTCACTTGTCATCAGTTTGTATACATTTTCCCATATTGCTTGGGACAATTCTTATTTGTGATTTCATATGATGTAGTAACACTCCAATAGATTTCTGTACCACATTTTGCATAGCTATTTGCCAATCATTAAATACATGGGTTATTTCCAGTTCTTTCCAATTTTTTTTTCTTTTTTTGTTGTTGGGTTTTATTCTTATAAATAATGCACCTATAAATAATTTTGTATAGATAGATCTTGTGGATAACGCTTACTGAAAAAAATCAAAACAATTCTTGGCTCCACTATAAATACAATAAATAGGTTGTCCATTTCTTGATAGCATCAAATTTTATCATTTTAAACTATCTACCAATTTAACAGACATGAGGTAGAAACTGACAATTATTCAAAAACTTGTTTCTCTGGGGGTTTTTTGTTTGAACAGTGTTTGAAGGTTAATTGATGATTCCTTTTTCTTACTTACAGATCCATCTGTGCATATCTTTTTAGCACTCTTTTAAGTCCTATTATATCTCTTCTAAAGTATTTCAAAGTTAGAAAAAACCTTAGAGACTGTCTAGTCTAAACTGTATCAACTAGAATCCCCGCCTAAAACATACCCAACTACTAGGCATATAGACTTCTACTGAAGGCCAAAAACTATGGGGTGCCCATAGCCTCCAAAAGGCAGCTGAACACTTGGGGAGCTTGACTCATTAGAAAGTTTTTCCTTCCATCAAAGTCAATTTATGTCTCTTTCTAATTCCAGTCAGTGTTCTTAGTCATGTGATCTGGGTCAAGAACAAAGCTAATCCTTCTTCTGGGTGATAGCCCTTCAAATAGTTGAAGGCAACAATCATGTCCAGCCAGTGTCCTAAGAATAAATTCTACAAATTTTTACCAATTCCTGATAGATTTTTAGATATCAGAGTTCTATCTGAAATACATACAACAAGATATCTTTTTTTGGTCTGTATCTGTTTCTTTCCTCTTCATATGTGCTTTCTGCCATGTGAAAGCTTTTGTTTTTAATTTTATGAAGAAGATAAAGAATGGTTCCACAAACACAGAAGCTGTATTTTCCTCAGAGATCACCTCTGTTTGGGTTTTTGTTAGGAGATCATTGGAATTAATAGTTGGAAAAAGGGGCTAGCCTTGAGAGGAGAATGAAGGAAAATTCAAAGCTATGTCTAAATAAGGAAATTTATTATGACATCATCCTCAAGGCATCATTCCCAGTTCTAAATTTATCATCTTTGTAGAAAAAAAACTAAAGCTTAAATAAGAAATCTGCATCACATATTCCCATATCTTCAATCAATCACTAAGCATTTATTAAGTGCTTACTGTGTGCCAGGCAACAAAGAAAACTGGTTCCAACTAAGTCTCAATAAAAAGTGGTCTTGTAAGAATGCTTAAGAGAACCTTTTGACCTCATATCTCTTTTGGGTTGTTTTTTTTTTTTTTTGTTTTTTTTTTTTTTTAAGGGCCTTTGCCTGATCTCCTTGCCTCCTATCTCTCTTTTCTATTTCATCCTACACATTGCCAGATTTTTTTTTTTAATGAACCTATGATTTCAACAGTGTAAGGAACTTTCAAAGAGATGCTCTCTCTACTAAAGCAGATTGGCACCTTATCTACAATTTATAATAATACAGAGTTTCCTAGAGAACTGAGCAAGTAAGTGATCCACCCAGGGTCACAGAGCCACTATGCTTCAGAGGTAGATGAATCTTCCTATCACACTGCTTTCATCATGTTCTTCCCTTAAGAACTTTCGGTGATTCCCCCTCTTCCTACAGGAGAGAATCTGAAATTCAATGCTCTCCCCAGTCTAACTCTAGTCTCCTTTTCTGGTTTTATGTATCTTACTCTTTTACAATGAACCCTCTGCTCCAAGACTGATTTCTTCATTATCACTTTTTGTCTTTCTTTTCCATGTTTCCTACACCTAGAATGCCCTCCCTCCTTCTCTCTTTCTAAAGTCTTTATAATCTTTATCTAAAGTCAGGATCCATCTCAAATATCACCTCCTCTTTTAAGTTTTCCTTTGCCATTCAAATCCAGAAAGATCTCTCGGATCTCTGAACGTATAGTATCACTAAACCGTTTAATTTGCTGTTCTGACCTCTGTGCTTTTGCCCATGCTGTGCCCTCTACCTGCCTCACCACCAAAAACAATTCTATTTGTTCCTTTCCTACTATGCCTTCCAGACTCAGCTCAACCAGGAAGCTTTCGCTGACAAGCAAGAGACATCTCTTCCTCCCCTAAACTAAGATACCACTTTGTTACTTTCAAAACCCTACTCAAACACATCAGACCTTATATAATTAATGGTCCCTTATATTCATTTCTTATCTCCTCTGCATGACTATAAACTTCCTAACAGCTAACAGAAGCAGGGAAATGAATGGAATTCCATGATCACATCGATGAATGTGCAGAGAAAAGAGCTTTGGGGACATTTGAGAGCATCTCCCTGTGAAAGGTATTGCCCTACCTGTTGCTTCCTGCAGAGCAAGCTCTATAAAAGCTGAGTGGTTTGATGCGGACTCCACCAGGATGAACTCATGTAGAAGGAACCACCCTCTTTGTTCTGGCCTCTTTAAAAGACAATTGACAATTGCATTTATCCTTTCTTCCTTCCAAGACATCTGGAGATCAAAGCAAAGGTCAGAGGTAAGGTAGAACAGTTCCCCCAAGCAAAAGTCCAGAGAGGCTGTACATGTGACCTAAGAAAACAACTTTGGGAAATGCCAAGATATCTGGTACTAGTCTTAAAGAACTAGCAGCATAACCACTTACCCTCATAGCCTCGTGGAGAGGGGAATCACACAAGTGAAATGATGAGAGCCCCTGAATTCTACTGAGGGAAAAGGAAATGTCTCTACAGCACACTTCTTGTGGAAAGAAGAGAATTCTTCCCCTGGTTCTTGGTGCTGGAAAGAACAGCGGCAAGAGACTCAAGCTACAATATGGGGGAACAAAGGAAAAAGAATTTTGTTCCTTGTTGTTGCCCTAAGTTAGAGGCACTCAGCATCTGTGAACTTGAGATAGAGGTAGAAATAGAGGTGTGTGTGTGCGCGTGTGTGTACAGATCAATCAATAAACATTTATTAAGCACCTACTATGTGTCCTGCACTCCGCTAAGGGGGATAGAAGAAGAGAGAAATGACAATCTCTGCCCTCAAGGAGTTTATGATCTAATGGGGAAGACAACACACACACACACACACACACACACACAGAAAGCTATATAGGGAATACGTGAGAAATAATTAACAGAGGGAAGTCATTAGAATTAAGAGGAGTTGGGTAAGATTTCCTGTCAAGGGGATGGTTTTATTTGACACCTAAAGGAAACCAGAGAAGTGAGTAGTCAGAGCAGAAGAGGGATCTTACCATCAAATTAGATAACCTATATCACACAGATATATACATGTGTGTATATCATATATATACATAAATGTAATATTATATAAATTATATATTATACATATATAATTATACATATATTTTCAAATATAAATGTACATAAATATATACATAAATGTAATATTAATAACCATTTCCATATAATTGGTTTGTAATGCTATATTTTATTTTGTGCATTTAAAATATTGTTTGACCTAGCAATACCACTACTAAATGTGTATCGCAAAGAGATAAGGGGGAGGGGGGCATATATGCACAAAATATTTATAGCAACTCTGTGGTAGCAAAAAATTAGAAACCAAGGGGATACCCACCAATTGAGAATTGGCTAAACAAGTTATAGCATATGATTGTAATGGAATACTATTGTGCTATAAGAAATGATGAGCCTGCAGATTTCAGAAAAACCTGGAAAGACTTACACAAACTTATGCAAAATAAAGTGAGTCAAACCAGAAGAACGTTGGACACAGTAACAGTAATCTCATATGATGATCAACTGTGAACGGCTTGGTTATTCTCAGCAATACGATGACCCAAGACAATTCTAAAGGATTCATGTTGGAAAATGCTATCGAGCTCCAGAGAAAGAACTGGTGGAATTTGAATGCAGATTGAAATAGACTATTTTCCACTTTATTTTTTTCATGGTTTTTTTGGCCTGTCATTTCTTTTACACCATGACTAATATGAAAATATGTCTTGCATGATTGCACACGTATAGCCTACATCAGGGAGGAAGGGAAAGAATTTGGAACTCCAAATTTAAAAATTGAATGTTAAAAATTGTTTTTACATGCAATTGAAAAAAAATAAACTATTTGATAAAGGGTTCAAAGGTCTCACCAGCCTAACAGAAGGATCCATGACACACATAAAAAAAGATTAAGGAATGCTGACCAAAGGTATTCAAATGGCAAAGATTGAACAGGAAATAAGCTATCTCTCTAGCAATCCTGAAAGTGTTTCCTCTGAGGGAAACCTACACTCTCAGGACAGTACCATAAAGATGAATTGCCTTATATGGATGTTGGGGGTGAATGTAGATAGCAATAACAAGAATGTTTGGCTTTTCCTCTTTAGCAGTCCTATGTGTATTTCCATTTAAAGAGTAGTCAAAACCACAGGTTAACTTTATGATTTAGGAAGAGTTGGAGATTCTGCAGAAAATAAGATTTGTTGGAGAGAAAGGATAACTGTATTCATTATTCATGGATTTTTAAGAGTCTTTTGAATTTTTTTTCTGGATCTCACATATGCACTGTACCTCTACTGAGACTGACTGTGGGCCAGATCTCAGGATGGTAGACCAAGAGTTACAGACACATAAGTCAGTTATCCTTCATTAGAAAGGCATTGTGGTATATGAGAAAGAGAATGAATTGGAAATCAGAAGGTCTGGGTTTCAGATTCTGATTCTGGCACTTACTAATTTTGAGATAGTGAATCAGTTACCTGATATCTCTGAGTTTTGGTTTTCCCTTCTACAACATGGAGATGATATTTGCCCTTCATGGAGTGTTTCTATAAACATACTTTATAAAACTTGAAACTCTGTCTAAATGGGAACTTCTATCAGCTACTGATCTTTATAGCTTTCCTGTGCTTGACACAGAGCCTTACGCATAGCGGACAATCGGTAAATCTCTGCTGACTCCTAGATTTAGCGGAGCAGATGTAACAAAAGTAGGGATTGGGAATGATAAGGGAAGTCGTAAAGACCAGGGCAAGGATAATGAAAAATAAAAAGGACCTGGTGGGGGGTGGGGAGAACATGTAGATACACAGGAATTAAAATGTATTGAGAGGGCTGGAGCCTCCAGGCAAGGGGGACTGACAAGATGATCACTGATCCCCACTCTGGCTTGGATATATTCTAAGATTCTAGTTTCCCACCAGATTTCAGTGGCGAAGCAGAAATAATAAAATTTTGACACAACCTTAAACGTCAACTTAGCCTCAAGTTTCAGAAAATAGCAGGTATGATGTTTCTCATTAGGGAACTCCGAAACCTGATTACAACTTCACTATGCCTAAAAAGAAATCCTACTTAATAACATGTTCCCTTAGCCCTCCAATTCACAGTCATCTTTCCTGAGATGTTTCTGTTGGTCCCACTGGACCAGCCAAGGGCTGCTGCTGAAAACCATCTGAGAAATGGACTGCAAAGCCTTCTGGGCAGCAGGGTGTGGTAAGTCAACAAATATTTATTAAGGGTCCACTAAGTTCCAGGCACTGTGCTAAGGGCTAGGGATATAAAGAAAGGTGAAAGACAGCTTCAATCTTCATAGTTTAATGTGAAAAACAACACATAGACAACTAGGTACAGACAAGCTCCTCCGAAGGGGAAAGACACTAGATTTAGGGGGAAAAGTAAGCAGTAGAATTTTAGATTGGACTTGAAAGATGCTAGCATTATGGGCAGCATAAGTAAGCAGTAGAATTTTAGATTGGACTTGAAAGATGCTAGCATTATGGGCAGCACTGTCTGCAAAATGGGTGGCACCACTAGAAAACAAAAACTAGTGAGGGATTTAAACAAAGTTGAAGGGTAAGTACTTACCCCAGGAAGCAAACAGACCAAAGACCAGAGGCAAGAGCTATGTCCATGTACTGAAATTCAGATCAGCTATTTAGGAGCATCAGAATGTAAAGGTCAAAGCAGGTAAACAGGGTCTACGATCAGTAAAAAATTCAGAGAGCAAGGCAGCCAAAGGAACAGGAGTTCCCACAGACAGCATATTTTCCAAGCTGACTCACTTGGCCAGAAGACCCTATCTCCACCCTTTTGAATTCTAACACTGAGGGCAAATCTCACCTGTCAGGGATTTTTAATCAGAGCTGCAGCTGTGGGTAATAATGATAATGGTACAGAAAGAAGAACAGTGAATTTGGAATCAGTGGAACCTGCCACTGCACCTGCGACATTGAAATATGTCCAAGGGGCAGGCTAGCACACCATTGTCCCAAAAGGAGCCAAAAGATCTGGAAATGTTTAGCTAAAAGAACAAAAAATTTTGGGGGACATGATAAAGATGTCCAAAATTCCATCCCAGAAGTAGGTGAAGAACCTAGGGATATTTAGAGGACATATAACATGAGCATGTCCAGAAAATTATAGAATGCTCCTTGAATTGATTGAATTGGAAAGATACCTAAGCGCAGACAAAACTACATGGACTCTTCCAACTACATGGACTCTTCAAATCCCAGTTCTAAGTTTCCTACCTGCATGACCCTGAGCAAATCACCATATTTCCCTGAACCTCACTTTCCTCTGATGTAAAGTGAGGAAATTGGTCAGGGACTGTTCCATTTTTGTCTTTGGACCCTTACTACCTAGAACATAGTAGGTGCTAAATAACTGCTTAGCTAATGCATGATCGTTAAGGTCCCATCCAGTTGAAAACCCTAGGATTCCATATTCACACTCACAGCACTAGGCTCTTAGTTAAAAGCTTTCCAGGTGTTAGCGCAGTACCTGGCACATGGTAAATACTTTAAAAATGCTTTTTGACTTAATGCCTTTGCTGAACTTCTATTATCTGAACTTTTTTTTAGTTTTATTTGGTTTTCGGTATTCACTGCCTTGTATTTTATGGTTGTGTGTCTTGTCTCCAACTAAGATTATGGAGAGCAGGACCTATCCTAAGACAGTGCTGCTGCTTCCTCTTCCTCCTTCCTTTTCCTCCTCTTCCCCCTTTTTAACACCCCCAAAAATGCCTCACATAAAGGAGTTGTTCAATGAATATTGATTTATTAATTCCTTCAAACAAAACATGTGAAGATAAAAATTCATGGGAATACATATAAAAATATTTGAGATAGAAGACAAGCAAACATAGATAAAGAAATGAAGCAGGGGAAGAAAATCATCTTCATAGATTTCAGACTATGGATATTCCCCTTACCTTATTCTTCCTGAGCCTAATCTTCCAACAGTGCCCCAAGCTCTAAAATGTTCTTTTTATTCCCCCATCCATACCTAATTAGAAATGTCTATTCCATTAGTTTAAAGGGCTCAGCTGGTAGTTGAGTGGCTGGGTATAATTGATACTAAGATAAAAATGATTGCTGCAGGATTAAATGTAGTACTCTAATGTGTTAATCCTTCCATGTGGATTTATATTTTAAAATAAAATGTTTGCTAATTCCTTCCTCCCCTACATAAACCTACACACACACACACACACACACACACTTTTTTAAATAGAACATGTATGTTCATGTCCATGAACATGGAACCATGGAACATGTCCAGGTAGAAGCATTTTTAAGCATGGGAACCTCAGTCCCAGAGTCCCTTAAATCTTATCAGCTAGTGATTATCTCTGCATAAGTCATACTTGCCAAGTTTAATAGCCTCCTGAAAGTTGTTTAATATCATATAGGCTCCTAAACAAATAAGATTCCCAGGGAAACTTAAAGGATAAGACTATCCCCACCCCCAAATCAGATTGTTGGAAAGTCTAAAAATTTGAGAATTGTCATCAAAGAGTTAAAAAATGAGTATCACTAGGTCTCAAGAGCTGGAAGGGAAAATCACCTGACTGCTTTTCACTGAATTTCCTTTTGATTTAAATAAACAAACTTGGAATATTTGCAGACTTTAAACTTAGACCTCTACACTGGACAACCAGACTCTATAGCAAAGGAAAGAGGTTGAGAAAGACGCAGAGCAAACAAGGGGAGAAAAGCTCACACCCCTTCAACCCCAGATGCCCAACCCAGACCCTCTCATTCTTACTCTCTATCTCTGTTTTTCAGAGTTCTTCTTTCTGTCTCTGCCAAAGATCATCCAGCTGCCTTGAAACTTACACTTCTTGAATAGCTTAGTGTGGGAAAAGAACACTGGATTTGGATTCAGAAGACAGATTGGATTTTGCATTGAATTGCAAGCATGTGTGCTGCCCCACCAAGAGAAGACAAACTCCTTCAGAGTTGTGCCTACTGTATTTTGTCTTTGTAACATGCAGCAAATTAATGTGCACAGAGCACATTAATAAATGCTTATTAAATTGAGCTAAATTAAATTGCAGGGCTGACCTTGCTGTTTTTTAACCATGTAATTTCGGACAAGTTCCAGGCTTTATGACTGGAGAAGATATTGGAGCCTTTCGTTTTTTTTCTAGTTCTGAAATTTTCAACTTTTGATATTGTCATGGGCCCCTTGTGCAGTCTGGTGAAGCCAATGAATCTCTTCTCAGATTATTGTCTCTAAACATAAAAAATAAAATACATAGTGTTGCAAAGGAAAATAATTATAGAAAGATAGTTATAATTTTCTTTTAAATAAATTCAAACTCCAGGTTAACAATTAGGTTTACAAATGAAGGATCCTAGAATCATGTATTTTGAGACTACTAGGACCTTAGAGGTCCTTCCTTTTACAGAAGGATAAACTGAGGTTCACAGAGGTCACGTGTCTTTACCAAAGTCTCAAAGGTGGTAATAATAGAGGCAAGATCTGAACACAGGCATCCAGAAGCCCAGGGAAGCAAAGTGACTTGCCCAGAGTGAGAACCAGTAGCAAACTCAGGTTCCCAATACCAAACCCAGTGCTTTTTCCATTACTCCAGGTTTTTTTTCATACTTCATATGGCAATCAGACAACCTACACACCTCATTCCATAAGATGGGACAGGGTAAAAATTAAAATTGGCCCATAATGGGTTTTATTTTAAGAATCTATGCTTCTGAGAAGGGCCATGCAAATAGAGGTAATTGATGCTCCCTTTATCTAGTGCTCCATTAGTTAACATTCATCCATTTATTAAGTTAATGCTATGGGACAGAGGCTGTGCTAGACCCCGGGATTACAAAGACAAAAGACAAATGGTGCCTGCCTGCAAAGGCACTCAAACTGAGGGAGACTATATGTATGTAAACAAGTTAGTATGTACAAAATGGAAAAGACAACTCAATTTGGAGTTGGAGGACCTGCATTCCAATTCTATCTCTGATCTTTATTTCCTATCTGTTCTCTATAGAGCTTGCTGTGTCGACAGTCGCCTGCATGCTATCTCCCCCGGTAGACTAAGCTCCTACAGGGCAGGGACTCTCTCTTGCTCTTCTTTTTTTTGTATCCCCAGATCTTAGCAAAGTTCCTGGGACACAGTAGGAGCTTAATCAATGTTGATTGATTAACTGTTTATTTGACCATAGGCAAGTCACTTGGGCAAATCCCTGGAGCCAAGTTTCTTCTGTAAAAGGAGATGGTCACACTATGGACTCTGAAACCTCTTTAATTCCTATATCTACGATCCTATGAATTTTGTGGATTCTGAAAGTCATTTCCCATCTTCTGGTCTCAGCTCATGTTCAGATACTGAATCACTTATTACCTCTGTCACCTTGAAAAATTCCCCTAACTTTCCTCATGAATAAAAAGGGATAGTTGTTTAGATGAACTTTCAGGCTGTTTCCAACTCTACAGATTAGGAAAGTGACTTAAGTCCCCATCTATAAAATGAGAGTATTAAATTATAGGAATTTCAAAGTCCCTGCTATTCCTAAAAGGGATACAGTGATCCCATGGTCTAATGGGTTTTTTTCCTCGCATTGTACAGGATGATTCAGAGATGATGTCACGATTTGTAACCCAAGAGACTGAGAATATGTTAGCACCATTAACAGGAAAAGGAATCATGGGTAATGATTACTAAAATAGTAGCAGAGCTTTTAGTTGGCCATTTCTGAACAGTTTCTGACCCTTGAAAGAAAGAAAAAGGTAAGATAGATTCTCTTTTCTGCAGTGTCAAAACATCATCATCACAACCTATATACATAGGGCACATCTGTGCTATTCCCAGCAAAGGAGACAGAACTGGATTAGCTCCCAATCTCTTGCTCTCTAAGATTTTGTCTTCTAGGATCTAAAAGTAACACAGATCATATCTCCTCATTCCCATAACTTATACCTTGTATTCATTTTGTGTATGTTTTTTTATAGATCTATGTGTGCATATTATATATTAATATATGTATATGTGTGTGTATACACATACACATCTATTTAAGATGTAAGCCTCTTGAGGATAGGGACTCTTGTCTTTTTATCTCTGTGTCCAAAGTGCCCAGTATAGTGCCTATCACATAGTGAGTATCTAATCAGTTTTTATTAATTAATATATTGATATCGTAAGGGCCAATGTAAGAACTTTTGAAACCCTAAGGAGCTCCCTCCTAGATAGGAAAGATACATTTAACCATAATAAATATAATAGTTTGAGGACAACATAGCAGTGGCTAAAAGGAGCAGGGGCTGATACTTTGGGAGAAGCAGGGATTAGGAAAATAGATGCATAGTTTAAAACTCATCAGAATTTCCTTGGTTGTTTCGTTTCAATAGATGTGACCCTCTAGTTCCTCAAGTGTAGCCCTTTGACTGAATCCAAACTACACAGAACAAATCCACTTAATAAAAAGATTCGTTCTGTAAAACCTGGACTCAGTCAAAAGGCTGTACCCAAGGACCAAGAAGGCCACAGATTCCCCACCCCTGCTCTAGCCCCTCAAATAGCAATGCTTTCAACTCAGGATTAGGCTTAATTTACCATTCAAATTTTTCTCCCTCAATTCACCCTCAAAAGGAAGGAAGGGCTAACACCTCTGATCTGAGGCTTGCCAAGTCCTTTTCAGAGCTTCCCATCTACCTTTGGGGTCCACCTTTCACCCAGCTCTCACTTTGGACTTCAAGATGCTGAAGCATGCATAGTAGCCACACCCTGGTGAATCTCTTGGCAAATGGGCTAAACCAGGATGAGCGTCAAATCCATCAGTGAGTTAGGGGTAACTACCCCAAGTATATGAAGACTTCCCCTGGCAGAATGGGCCAATGAGAATTTATTCCAATGGCCATGAAGGCAGCTGAGGTTGGCATTGTAGAGTGCTTAGAGCTCAGTCAGACACCAAAGATGCCAAGGTCAGCCACTGCATCCTGGGTCCTCACCAATCATCCTGACTTTTGTCTTATCACTGAACTCTGAAAGACAGAGTGAGGCTCATGACTCTGTGTCACTTTGCCTCAGTTAAATCTAATTCTCACAAAATAAGACATAACACTATAATGTCATTCGTCTTCTTCCTAGGGGGCAGGAAAAGATGGCAAAGGAGGAAAAACAGCAGTATTCAATGCCTTTGTTCTTTCTCTCATGGTTATTGCTTTGGAAGATGGGATAAGAAAGGGGAGGAGAGTACAGAAAATCTAGACATATGTGGCCAGAAGTCTGAAAACAGAACTCCAAAAGAGAAATGGAAGGAGAAGTGCCTACTATGTGCTAGCTACTGTATTAAGTGCTTTATAAATATTATCACATTTGATCTAGAAAGATATTTGGTTCAAATTCTACTTTTTATCTGACTATAGGCACATCAGTAACATTTACCTACTGGGTAACAGAGTTATAAACTGTATTGGAATTGAGGTGAAGGGAGGAAGGAGGAAGTAGAAAAGACAGAGTTTACAGCTATAAAGGATAGGAGGAGGCGATAATATGGCAGCTTTTGGTTATGTATCGTAAGGGCTGCTAGGTAGTACAGTGAATAGAGCTTTGGATCTAAAGTCAGGAAGTTGTTCAATTGTTTACATTATATCCAATTCTTTGTGACATTTGGGGTTTCTTTTGGCAGAGATAGTGGAGAACTTTGCCATTTCCTTCTCCAGTTCATTTTGCAGAAGAAGAAACTGAGGCAAACAGGCTGAAATGACTTGGATTGGATCATAAAACTAGTAAATCTCTATTCAGCAAGACCCGAGTTCAAATTTTGCCTCAGATCATTGGATCATAGCTCTAGAGCTGGAAGCAACCTTAGGAACCATCTTGTCCCTTTATTTTACAGATGAGAAAACTCAACAGTAAAGTTAATTCTGTAGCACAAGGTCACACAGGTAGTCAGCATCAAAGCTTAAATGACAACCTAGGTCCTTTGACTCCAGAACTAGTTTTTTTTTCCCTTATAGGGAGGAAAAACTGGAGTGGGATGATGGGAGATGATGAGGATAGGGAGAGAATGAAAGACCATTTGATGATATAAGGATCGTCTGAAGGAATGAGAAGATTCGCTGGTGGGGAACATAGATCTCTTTCAGAGTTGTTACATTGAAGCTCTGCTTAGCTACAAAGTATAGGCTAGGAAGAATGGCTGGAAGATTCCAATTGTAACTCCATATGAAGAAAACCTTCGTTGGGGTTGTCCAAATATGTAATGCATATCTTGGTGCTGTAGCTCACTGGCCTCACTGCAAACTTAGCTAAGGCTCACTCGAGATGCTTTTTGTTGTCACTCAGTCATCATTTCAATACTATCCAATTCTTCATGACCCCATTTGGGATTTTCTTGGCAAAGATACTGGAGTGGTTTGTCATTTCCTTCTCCAGCTCACGTTACAGATGAGGAAACTGAGGCAGAGTGGAATGACTTGTGCAGGATTACACAGCTAGCAAGTATCTGAGGCCAGATTTGAACTTAGGAAGATGAGTCTTTCGATTATAAATCCAGTGCACTACCCACTGCTCCACCTAGTTTCCAAAATGGAACTATTTACTTATAGGTTAGTATAAATAGCTTCTGAAATCCCTTCCCGCTCTTATTTCTACACATTCTAAAAACAAAAGAAGATATAGCAGAAAACAGGGCAGACAGAAAATAGAGAAAAAGAGAGACAGAGACAAAAAGAAAAATAGACGGATATGAAAAAATAGTCTCCAGGTAAAAATACCTAATAGAGTATTTGCACTTCAAATGTAGCTTGTGATCTTTCTGCAGTGAATTACTCCCCTTGTCCCCATTCTTGTGTCTTACTTTGGAGACATACTTGGTGTGACTTTTCCTTATTCCAGAGTTAAGGAACAATAGAACACAGTATAAATCTCTCCTGAGCATCTGGTCCACACTGCAGTGATGGAATGGAGGCCAGAGTCCTTCCATTAATAAATAGAAATATCCAGAGAAGGCACAAAGTATTTGATATTTCTGGGGTTTTCTCTGTGTGACTGCCTGGAACTATAAATACATATCTAGTTGTGGGAGACTAAATAAAGAGGATGATTAAGGCCCTTCTTTAAACATGAAACTGCAAACCACAAACAAGTTCAGTTACAGGGGTTTTCATGATGCTTGGAAGCCAACATTTTTTTTAATGCTCCTTATACCAGTATGTCCAAACATTTGGTTGCTTTGCTATACATGCTGGGTGGAGCTGAAGAAAGAACACATTTAATTAGTAGGACAGAAGGCTAGATATAACCACTGATGTACTGGCACTCAGATCTAGTCTTTTTAGACCAAAGACATTTCTTTCATAGCTGAAATTGTAGCCAAATTAGAGGCTTATGAAATTGTAGCTTGGGCAATACAAGCCCTAAAAAAGAGCCTGGCCAACTGAGTTGCCCACAGATTGTATGTTTTGGGGAACACAAAACTCCTACATATTAATTGTGTTCAATCTTTCCATGAAGTTCAAAAAAAACTCCCTTAGAAGGACCTGCTTGTGTTTTGGTGATATGATTGAGGACAGTAGATCATAAGGAGTAGAGAGCGGGACTTGGAATCAGGAAAAGTTGGGCTCCAGTAGGACCTCTGTCATTTACTAGCTGGGTGGCCATAGGCCAGTCACTTGAGTCATCTGAACTTCAGGCAATTGTAGCACTGTAAGTTACAGACAGATAGGGAGTCAGAGGTCCTTGATATGTTATTAACTGCTGACTTACCAAGTAAGATCCCCTTTGATGTCTCATCCATCATGAAAAGGAAGCATTCTTGGGTTCT
Source organism: Bettongia penicillata ogilbyi (assembly GCA_023548195.1). NCBI lineage: Eukaryota > Metazoa > Chordata > Mammalia > Diprotodontia > Potoroidae > Bettongia > Bettongia penicillata. The sequence goes on along the minus strand of JAJHZJ010000749.1, from coordinate 1,177,650 downwards.
AAAATCTATGCAACCAAGAAGGAAGGGGACAACATGGACCAAATGAACACACTGTCAGACACGGTCATGTCAAAGCTCTTTTTTCCCCTCAGTTTTAATTCCAAGGAGGGTTCAACCTGCAGAGAGTGAGTAGGGGGGAGATACATAGAAATAGCTGACATGTTCCTAATTTTCGTTCTTTCCCCTGAGGCAATCAGGATTAATTGACTTGCCCAGAGTCATGCAGCTAGTGTGTGACCAATCCTTCTCACCAATACCAGTCTGAGGCTGGATTTGAACTCAAGTCCTCCTGCCTTCGGGACCACTGCTCTATCTCCATCACTTTTTTAAAGATAGAGAGGGAGCAACAATAAAACATATTCTAAAAATTTATACCTACTGCTCCCTTAATGTCTATTTGTGAACCCTAATTTTAAAAAAATCCTCCACTACCTCCTTGTTGTTTCCTTATTCTTCATTATGACTTTCATATCTTTCCATGTCCCCCTTAACTCCACAATTTCTCCTCCTTTAAGGTTGTCTCTTTCAATCTGTATCGTCCTCCTCAAACCCTGGCTGCTGTGATTTGTCAGCATCTGGCTGATGACCAACACCTTTCTCAAGGAGCTTTAGTACCTGGCTCCCAAGGGGTCCCATGCCCCACCCCACGCTTAGGGACTTCAAGTTATCCCCTGAAATCACATTCTGCTTTTATGACCTCCATCTTCATGTCCACCTCAGTCATCCACAGAGATAATTATGCTTTATCTGACTATCATCCATAGCTCTGCCACCTCCAGAATTCTGAACTATTACACCCCCTCTCATTCCTTCTAGACTCATTCCTCTTCAGTTCCTCCACCTCGTTCTTTAAACTTCTGCCCTATTATCCCTGCTCTGGCCTCACTTACCCCCCTTCGCAGTTTTACCCTATAGTTAACCATTCATTATCTATATTTTATCTTCCGTGTTTGATTCTGTGGCATCTTGGTTTTTTTTTTTTTCCCAAACCCAACTCACCATCCACCTTGTCTGTTTTTACTCCTTCACCAATGAACATTTTTGGGAGAAGTTACAAGACAGGGCCATTATCTCAAACTGGGCTCCATTGAGGCATGGCAATTCTTTTGCTCTCTCTTTATTAAAGTGATCCTACTCTCTTGAGTGGCTGTTCCAAAGTTTCCCTTTTCATCTCAAGTGCCCAAAGCTAACATCTCCCTCTTTCAGTAAATGAACTCATATGTGGGACAACCAGAACTAAGGAAGACAGGTGGGAGGCAGAATTCTGTAAATGTCCTCACTTCCTGCTTTACTGAGAAAATAGAGGACAGTCATAATGAACTTGCATAGCTCTCCTTTTCCACTTGTCGAAAATCCTTTATGTCTTCATTCATCCTCTAATTCTTTTCCTCTTTCCTTGAAGAAGGGATAGTTCTTTTCCTTGCCAAAGCCAGTGCACACATACACATATACACACACAGATACACATGTATATCCATCTTCCATAATGTATTTGGTTGTTCAGTTCTTTCAGCCATATCCTAGTCTTCCTAACTCATTTTTGGAATTTTCTTGGCAAAGATGTGGAACTGTTTGCTATTTCCTTCTCCAGTGCATTTTACAGATGAGGAAACTCAGGTAAAACAGGGCTAAGTGATTTGTCCAGTCACACAGCTAGTTAAGTGTCTGAGGCCATATTTGAATTCAGGAAGATGAGTCTTCTTGACTCCCAGGGGCCTGCCACTCTACTTACTACACCACCTACCTGCCCGTGTGTGTGTGTGTGTGTGTGTGTGTGTGTGTGTAAATGTAGGTATGAATACACATACATCTATCCCTACAGATAGATAGATATGTATATACATGGTTATATATCAAGATATCTATATCTAATATAGATATACATATATGTCAAGTTCTTCACATGCTTCAATATCCCTATCTAGTACTCATTTTCTCATCTATTTCATTGATAAACTTATAAAAAAAAAACTTCAATTCTAAACCACCTATTAACATCTCAATCCCTTGCATGCTAACTTATGACTTCAACATTCAAAGAGGTCACCCAAATCAGCCATCTCTCCATTTCCCACCTGGCTTCACTCCTTTGGACTATTTTTCCATCATGCCCTAGAGCCAGAGACCTTCCCTTCTTCCATACCTTTTCACTTTTGTGAATTGTTTTCCCTCACTCAGTTATAAACTCCTTGTGGGCAAGAACTCTCTTTTTCGTTTTGTATATTTATCTCAGTGTCAGTTATATAGCAGATACTTAAGAAATGTCACTCATCAGAAACTGCTCTTTTTATTAACTTTTAAATCAGGTGGCCTTTCCTCAGTCCTCCAGCTCCTTGGTCCCTCAACAGTATTTGAGGGTATAGGGCACCTCCTGAACACTCCTCCTTTGGTTTCTATGACATATCTCTTAGTTCTCCCATCTCCCTCGCTACTCATGTTCAGCTCTATTTCGGCATCATCATCCATCTGCTGCCTGCTTTTTAGGGGTATCCCACAAGACTCTGTCCTGAGCCCTCTTCTCTTTTTTCATTCTCAGTCCCTTGGAAGTCTCCTTTGTTCCCATGACTTCAAGTCTCAGTTTTACACAGAGGACTCTCATGTCTACATTATCTGTGTCCTGACTTTCAGTTTTACAGTATCAACAGACCCTTAGACCTATACTGCTGGATGACATAGCAAGGCAAAATGTACAAAAACCTCTCCACCCTCTTTCCTAAACCTGATCTTCCTTCAAATGTCCCTAATTCTCGTGAAGATCCTCACTCTCCTCCTAGTCACCCTAATTTACAGTCTTAAAGTCATCCTTGACTGTTCTCCACTCCTCCCATCAAACCCCCATATCAAATTGTAACTGATGTCATTTCTAACACTATTTTTTGCAGCAATTCCTTTCTGTTTCTCATGTCTCCCACTCTAGTTATGAATCCATAGATTATTTTATATTATTATCCTTACATGTTGTATTACCCCTGCTCATCCCACACATAGCCCTATGGAAATGTAAGGTCTTTGAAGTGAGGGACTTTCTGTCTGTTTTTGTTGCATTATTTTGCTTTAGTCTTTACCCTCTCCCAGTGCAGCACAGTATCTTATATGTAAGTGCTTAACAAATATTTGGTGGAATGGAATTGACCCATTCCCTGAATTGCATCCTCTCAAGACTGACACCCTAAGGAAGCATCTGAAAGGGTTGCTCCTTCATGGCATTGTTACTGAGTCTTGTCATACTTCTCAATCCCTGCTGGCAGTGGTTTAAAAAAATAAAGGAAGATTATAATTCTTGGATGATGTTGGACCATGAATAACTGAGTGAAGGTCAGCACGTCAGCTGGGAGTTCAGGAAGTCCTGGATAATTTTTAGTTCTTGATGTTAGACTGGTGCATGGGCTATCCCTGCTCCAATGTTTTGTGGTAACCCTGACATCATCTTGAAGTTTCTCGTATCAGCATGAACTGAGTAGCTGAGTCTATGGGAGTTTCTTCATCAACACCAATAACAGATCCATGAGAAGGAAGTAGCACAGTTGTTCTCTCCTTTCCCTCCTTACAGATGTAGAAATTGAGGCTAGAGAAGGAAATGAAAAACCACTCCAGTATCTTTGCCAAGAAAACCACAAAAAGTGTCATAAAGAGTCAGACACAACTGAAACAACAAAATTCATCAGCATCAGAGCTGGGATTCAAACCTGTCTCTCCCTAACTCCAAGATGAGGGATCTTCTCACAACCCCATCACTGTCTTCATCATAATACCTCCTTCCCCATTCCCTCCTTCCCATACACCCATGTCATGGACCTCCTCACTTAACTAAGAAGTAATCCAATCTGAGGGGAATCCGCAACTCTGAACTTTTAGGCTGATAAAGAGACATAGATAAACAATCTTGGTCACTGTCCTTAGGAAGCTCCAAAGCTCAGAAGAGGATTAAGAAAGAATTTTTTTTTCCTAAGAAGGAAAAGAGGGAAAAAGAAACAATGAGGGCACAGTCTGGTGGGGCTCAGAAACTTTGTTCCTCAGAACAGTCAGGGACCATAACCTAGGGCACCACCAGTGGGGTTTTGTTCTGCATATCAGAATTTGGAAAGATTCTGAAAGTACTTTCAGTCCTTCAATAGTACAATAATGAGAGAGACACACAGAGACAGAGATAGAGACAGAGAAACTGTCATGATGTTTATTTCAAAATTCACTAGGAGGGAGATTAACAAATGGGTAGCTAGGTGGTGCTGAAGATAGTACCTTGGGCCTGGAGTCAGGATGACCTAAGTTTAAATCTAGCTTCAGACACTTACTCTCTGGGAAAATTGCTTAACCTTATTTGCCTCTGTTTCCTCATCTTCAAATGAGTTGGAGAAGAAAATGGCAAACTACTTTAGTATTTTTGCCAAGAAAACCCCAAAGGGTGTCATGAAGAATCAGACACAACTGAAATGACTCCACAAAAGTTAACTAAGCCATGGATTACTTATAGGAGGTCTGATACTCATCCAGACTCACTCTTCCTTCTATTCACTAATGTTCACATGGATGGGCAACCTTGTGTAGCTGTCCCTTCTTTGTGCTGGTGGTAGATGAGTCCCAGTCCCAGGCAGGAGAAGGCTAAGAGATAGGATCCCTTTAGCCAAGCCTGAGAGTGCTAAGAATGTGTATTTAAGATAGTATCGACAACCAGTTCAAGGTCATGCCCATCCCTACCACACCCTACTTTTCACTGTAGGCAGAAAGAATCACCATGCAGCAATATAGTGTCTCTCCTACTGGACATGTGGCAAAGAGATACAGAGGAGGAAGCCATCATGGGTTAGCAATATCATTACAAGCACTGCCCTGCTCCCCATCCCCAAATACCCTAAAAAAGCTGATTTAAGTTCATTCCAGCTTTTAAGCTCCCCCACCCCTATGTAGATATTACTAGTTGTTCTGCTATGAAATTCCCAGGAACCCTGGCACATAGTGGGTGTTTAATAAATGCTAGTTGATTGACTGACCTAACTGAACTCCAGCTTGAACTGGAACTTGAACCAACTGGGTGGTTGCCCCGAAGAGAGGTACAGCTATGTGATAGAGTGAATAGAGTACTGGACCTGGAGTCAGGAAAATTAATCTTAGTAAGTTCAAATCTGGCCTTAGATACTCACTAGATAGGTGACCCTGGGCAAATCGCTTAACCCTATTCGTATCATTTTCCTCATGTATAAAATGAACTGGAAAAGAAAATGGCAAACTGCTCCAGTATCTTTGCCAAGAAAACCACAAATGGAGTCATGAAAAGTAGGCCATGACTGAAAAGCCAACAAAAGCACAGAAAAGAATTCTTTTTCTAAAAGGAATCTTTCGTTCCTGGGCAGCCCTACCCTCCAGGCCTAATTTTCCTAATCCCAAAGTTGCTTTTTCCTCACCCGTTACAAAAGGAGAATTTTCAGTACCAATTCACAAAGAACAAGAAGCCATTAAATCCAACAAGATTTATGAAGCACATCCTACTGTCATCGGCTCCTAAGTGATTGGGACTCAGCAGTATCTTGCAGGGAGTGGAAGAGGGTTGCTGCTAGAGATCCCAACACTAAAAGATTGACTATGATGATCTGCATGAGCTAGTCTTCAACAAACCTTTATCAGCCTTGTTCAGTGTCCAAGTTCTTAATCCAGGCACTGAGGATGGAAAGACAAAAATGAAACAATCCTGACCTCAAGGAGTGCAAGTTCCATGACCCCATCCTAGACACCATCAGTTTGAACTCTCAATCATCCCAGAGGCAGAACTAGAATGTAAAATGTGATCCAGTGGAAAAGAATATTGGATTTGGAGAAACAGGTTCAAATCCTGATTCTGCATATTAGTACATGCGAGATCTTAGTCAGATCAGAACCTCTCTGAGTCTCAGTTTCCTCATCTTTAAAATGAAGAAGTCTACCTAGCAGATTGACACAACTTCTCTGTCTCTAAATCTTTGGTACTTTATGAGACCAATTATGAAAAGACTTGGGTGATGGAGAAGAGTCAGTCTTTTCAAGGAGAGAAGAAGGGAGGTTTGACACTGGAGAATAGTAGATACGACTTGAAAGTCAAGTCAGATCTGTTACCAGAGGCATCATGGGGTGTCCATAATCTGAGGATTGAGAGAAGTGCTTGGATTGGTCCCATTCATTGATTCCCAAGCTGAAGAACTCTGCTGAAGTTCAGGTAGCCAAAATACAGGGTATCCCACAAAGTTGATGTTTTGTCCCAACTCTAACTTCTCTTCTCAGAAGCTTCAGTCTTTTTTATTTTGAAGGGTTAAATGCCTCGACCCTGGCTACTGCTAATTCCCCCATGTGATCCTGTCTTCTCCAAAGTAACAGAGGAAGAAGTGGTTTCCATGGTACCCACAAAGTATTTATATTTGAAGTTCTCATGTCTCTAGTATGATGGAGCAGAATTCTGGGGCAATTTCCTTGTCAGATAAGCAGCCCGAGTTGTAACTGAGTTGCTTTGTCATTGCTGATTCACCCTACTGGAGAACTGACCCCCCTCCTTGAGTGGAAGATACCAAAAAGAAATATGGACACCCAACAGGGAGAAATAGATTTGCCACAGATGTTTCTTGAGCATGTTTCCTGAAGTTTAATGACACTGAAAAATACTATAGAAAGGGAAGATTGTCCAAGAACCTACACCCTGTACTTATACTTTCTCCAGTTCCAGATAACTTATTGGTGGATGGCCCTTTCCCCACAGATAACTCAAATTTGTCCAGAGGAAATGGGCCTGTGGACAATACTTCAATCTACTGGCAATAGCAACCACTTTTACTGCTTCTCAAAGGTCCCAATTAAACACATCGATTTCCCACTGATGAGAAAGTGCTGATGGTTCTGTTTACCTAGTCCTGGTGGCTCAATGGGCTTCTGCTATTTAAAATGCTAATTGAATGCTACAGAAAAGAGGTGAGAAATGTTGAAGTAACTTGGAGAGAGAGCTCACCCCACCCCCTCACCCTGAGATTAGCAAAAAGTATCATGGGAAGAAGACCATATTTATGGAGCCTCATTATGAAGAGACTTCAAATCTATGCCTAGAAATGACTCCAGGGATTTATATAGACCTTTGAGACTAATGTTTGCTCATTCAAGGGTTTGTTTTCCTCCTTTTACTATCATTATTTTTATTCTTTACAAGCTATTATTGCCTTTTGCTTCTACAACACAGTCATTTACCCTTAACTGTCTCCCAGGTACCAGCCTTAATACCACATTGAATTGTTCTTGTAATACAGAAAACATATGAGCAAAGCCAAGCAAAAACAGTACAGTGTGAAGGACCCAGGATGTGGAGTTTGGAGCCTGGACTAAGATCTTTCCTGATGTATATTTACCTATGTTATGTAAACCATTGAAACTTTTCCTCATCTGTAAAATGGGAATGGGGATGGAGTTGTTAACTAGATAACTTTTAAAATTCTTTCCAGCTTGAAATTTATGATCCTATAAACAAAGTGACCATATCTGACAGCTTATACCCTATTATACGTATTAAATGCTACCCATCCATAGTGTCCTCCTATTCCCCGCCCCTTTCTGCACTTACTGTGAGAAGGGAGGTATGTTTCATTGTCATTTCCCAAGGCTGGAAATTGATGATGTAAGGTCAACAGAATTCAACAGGTTTTAAGTGTGTTTATCATATGCATTATTGTAATCATTGTGTACTTTTTTTCCTGCTTTGATCTACTTTCTTCAATCTGTATTCCTTTCATTTAAGTTGCCTCTAGTTCCCTGAATTCTTTATATTTGTCAAATTGTACACCACAATAATGGCCTTTTATATTCCTGTGCCACAAATTCTTTAAGACATTCTCAGTTGAAAGGCACTCATTCAGTTTCCAAGTTTTGTTTTTGCTATGACAAAGAAAGCTTCTATGGTTATTTAGTTATATGTTTTCCCTTTCTTTTTTAGTGAAAAGTTTATTGTTTTGTTTTTTCAATAACCATGGAATAAATAAAAAACAGGCCAAAAATAAATAAATAATGCCCTAGCAGAAACGCCCAAGCTTTTTAAAAATTAATCTATTCCTCCCATAATTGTGCCCCCATGGAGCAAATAGGGGGAAAATGCCCCCCCGCACAAACTCTTAATGTATGGCTACATAGTCCACTGAAACAAACTCCCACACTTGTCATATTTGAAAAGGTATGTCTCTTTCTTCATTTTTTAATTCACCATCTGGGCCATCTTTACCTGTCCTGATCTATATCTTGCCACTGGACACAGATGGCTCCAGAGGAGAAGGTAAGGCTGGTGACTTTGCTCAACTCTGCCTCACTTAAATCCAACTCACTTGCACATCATGGTATCACCTAGATGTCATGGTCCTCTTCAAGAACAAAGGACAGACTACAAAGTTTATCATCTCTCTTTTAGGAGGTGAGTGGTGTGTTTGATCTTTGCTCTTTTGGACTTCTTTTTTATCACAGTGTCGATTAGAGTTCTAAAGTCTTTCTAAGTTGCTTTACTCTATAATGTCTTCATCATTGTATAAATTGTTCTCCTGTCCTACTTAACTTTGCTCTTTGTTAGGTCATGCAGGTTTTCCCGCTTTTCTCTGAAAATATCTCATTGTTTCTCATGACACAATAATATTCAATCCCCTTTATTCTAACAAAACTTTTATTTCTAATATTTTGAACTAAATGCTTAAAATAAGGAGCCTTTCTTAGCATAGTTACCATTTTTCAATTTCTCTGGGTTTCTTGGATAGGAGCCAAGAGTAATGAAAGTTTGTCAGAGTATTTCATAACCTGGGAGTATTTTATGCAAAGTTTATATATTTGTAAACATTATCAGGAACATAGTTCAAAGTCTGTTGATAACAATTGGTTAAGCAGTGTTATATGTCTGTCATTCAGTCTCTACTGTGACTATTAAAAAAAAATAGTTCCCTTTTTAATTGAAAATTATCCAGTAAAACAAATCTGCATTCTTTACCACATCAATGAGAGAAGATAAAAGATAATAGACCATGTGTTTTGAAAGAAATGAGGGAAGAGTGCATTTTTCCAGTGTTGTGGACAACAACAAAATTGCTTCATTTTCAAAAACAAAACAAAAATAGGTCATCTGCGAAAGGAAATAATTTAATATGAAGAAAATCATAAAGAAGAGTCAATAAACTGAAAGAAAAATGGAAAGAAAAGTTAAATCTGATAAAGCCAGCTTTACAAAGACAGCATAAGATGTTTATACTAGTTGATGAACTGAAGTCTCATTTCAAACATTTAGATAATTTTAATTGTTTAGATAATTATAAATTTATTTCAACCATTTGAAGATTGTGGTTCCAGGGCAGAATGTTTATTAAAGACTTCTTTCATTCTTTGTCCTAGAAAAAAAATCCAGTATCTTTGAAAATATGTCTTCTTACTCAACACAGTGACTGAACACATCAATGAATAGACTGGAGATTTCTATGCCCAACTTAAAGGGGAACATTTTGCAGTGTTTTCAGATGCAATTACTGAAAGCACAAATAAGTAAGAAGCTACTCACGCTGATTTCATTAGAAGGGTCACTGAGAAATTGGAAGATGGCAAAGATTCTCCAGTGGGGCATATAAAGGGAGAGAGGGCCATTTTTTTTTCTGAAGTAGTATCATTTCTTGACAAAGATGGACTTCCTTGGGAGCAAAGGGATGGAATTGGGAAATGATGCTATGACTGTCATGGCCCATCAGAAAACCAAATGTTGTTATGGGAATGACAAAAACGTAACTAGAAAACAGTTGCTAGAGAACTTTTCTGCCTGTCCCCTGCAGAAAGTAACAAGAGACAGCTCATGCCAAAACTTTTTCAGAAGAATCTGGTAATATAAACTATCTTTCAAACTGTAAATAAACTTCATACTGCCTACCCCCAGGGTTATCATAGGCAAGATGCCTTGCAAACAAAATGTACAGTATAAATATGAATTGTTAACACCCAGTGAAATGCAGAGCAATTTTTGTGGAAAAGCTGTAAGGATATGAGTTTTATGATAGGACAATAAGATGGATGAAGAATTGGTTGAATGGCTTGACTGAAACAGTAGTGATAAATTGTTTTAGGTTAACATAAAGGAAGCCCTTGGGAGAGCCTCGGGGATCTGTGTATGGTGCTATTTGTTTAACAGGGTTAAAAATGCTTTAACTTGTTTATTATTTTGTCAATTATTTGGATAAAGGCAAAAATGGCATGCTTATCAAATCTGATAGAGTCAGGATTCATAAAGACCAGGGAAGGCAAGCCAGAGCATTGGGTAAAACTGAGAATATGAAATTTAAAAGGGATCATTATAAGGTATTACATTTGGGTGTAATATAATATAATATGATTTAAAAGTATATATCTGAGTGTGTGCATGTTTATATGTGTGTGTGTATTTTTTTCCCCCATGAGTATGGGGAATCATGGCTAGAGAGCAATTAATCTAAGAAGATTTTGATGTCTCTATTGACTCTAAGGAGTGAATAATTTAAGATGGAAGGTTAAAATATGAAAATGATCTCAAACCACTTTAAGGCCAGCATAGTTTCAGCTGAGATGGTATAGGGTATAAAGAGTTGGCCAGAAGACTTGGGTTCAAGTTTAGCCTTTGACAGATAGATACTGTCTGTGTGACCCTAGGTAAATTGCAAATGACTTAGGATGTCAATCTTCTAGACAATTTTCTAAGGCTGTAACAGCAAGATAAGTTCTTTGCTTCCGTGCTTGCATAGAGGATGTTTGTTCACTAGGAGTTCCTTATAACATTGAAGTAACAGGTCCTTTTGTTATCCCTATATTTTCTATAATTTAAGAAGCGCTTGTTCCACTGGGTTCTGCCCAGGTCAAATCTGGGCAGCATCGTGTTCTGTGTTTTGTGGGATTATGTTCACTTCTGGGAAGCATATTTTAAGAAGGACATAGAATATGATGGTTCTACCTCCATAACATCTCTTCCATTCATTCCATCCTCTTCAATCTTGTCACCACTATCCTAAATCAGGTCCTCATTACTTTTTGCCTAGATTATTGCAATAATCTCTTGATTGTAGCACATACATACACACACACACACAATTCTTCTGTTAAAATCCTACTTGTTTATATCACAGAATCTCTGAGCTAGAAGGACCCACAGATGTCATATAGACCCCAAAATATAATTGAATAATCATGGTCATCATCACTTCCACCATCATCAGAACAACCAACAATTACGTGGTATTTTAAGGCCTATAAAGAATAACTATAAAGAAATATATCGTACATCTCTATATACATATATCTTATAAAGAACATCTCATTTTATCTTTACAAAAACCCTATTTTTCCCCTTATCGTAGATGGTAAGGAAACTGAGGCTGAAAGAAGTTAAGTGACCAGAGTCACATAGCTCATAAGTGTCTGAGGCTAGATTTAAACTCAGATCTTCCTCACTCCAAGTCAGTGGCCACTATCTAATATTCCTTAGCTGTCCCAATCAGCTTTCATTCAATGTTTGCTTGAAGACATCCTGTGAGGGGGAAGCCCATTGCTCTAAAAGGAAACTCATTTCCCTTTTGGAAAGGTCTTAATTTTTAGAAAAATTTTTTTTCCTTTGTTCTAAAACAAATTGTCTCCCTATAATTCCCCTCCCCCATTACTTCTAGTCCTGATCTCTGCAACTATGTAGTGTCCTTCATCCATATAAGAGCTTTCTGAATACTTAAAGACAATAAAAAGTCCTCAGCTCCTCCTACCAATCATTTATTATAATTATGTATCATAATATAATCACATATAATATATGATCCTTATCCTAGACATCCTACTGCGGAAGATCTCAAGCATTAATAGCAATGTCCATCCTAAAATATGTGTATAGAATATTCCAAATATGTTCTGATCAGCTCACAGTATGGTAGGAGGGATGGTGACTTCTCTGATCCTGGTCATTTTCCATACCTCTCTTAGTGCAATCTAGGATCACAGCCCTCTTAACTGTTATAGTACATTGTTGGCTCATGTTGAGTTCCTGGAGTTTTTTTTTTTAGATTAACTATATCTACTGAATTATATTCCTGAAAAGCTAATGTTTTTGAACCTGAGACTCAGATCAAATGTCATCTTTTCCCATGAATCCTTCTTCTACCTCCCTATGAACATACATAGGGTGTTGTAACATTATATTTAAATATATTATTATTATAATATTTAAAGAAAGAAGAAAACTAATGATTATATATTTATTTAGTTTAGTGTCAGGCACTATACTAAGTGCCTTCAATTATCTCATTTGATCCTCACCACAACCCTGAAAAGTAGGAACTTTTTTTATCCCTGTTTTAGAGATGAGAAAACTGAGGCAACCAGAGATTAAGTGACTTTCCCAGGGTCACACAGCTAGGAAGTATCTGGGGGCAAATTTGCACTCAAGTCTTCCTGATTCTACAGGGATACTCTCTCCTCTACACCACCTAGCTGCCCCTAGGTTTATATTGCTTTACTAGATTGTAAGTTCCCAAATAATAGGAGCTCAGTTTTATGTACCTCTTTAAAAATAGCATCATTACTACGTGATTCTCCAAGACATCAAATGCTTTGCTAGAGAATCTTCTATCTACTAGAGTAAACCCACCTCTCCTAATTCCAAATCTCATGATTTTCCCACTATGCCACATTGCCTCTTCTTGAGAGCAGCGACACTGTGTGATTTATCTTTGCCTTTCCTCAATGCCTAATGCAGTAGCTTAAGTATATTAGGTTCTTTATAAATGAATGTTTAATTGAATTAATAGCCAGGCACCCAAAGGAAAACCAATAATGACAAATAAATGAGAATGATAACAGAAATAAAGGGTGAAAAAAAAAAGAATGTTGACTATTTTTTCTTTGAGAAATATAAATCTTTATTCTGATACATTTAAAAAGGACAATATCAAAATTTATTCCATAGCTATGAAAACCTATGATATTAAACTTGTATTTCAGTTTCATTTTATGAACAGTTAATGACCGTAAAGAAAAATGCAGGTTTGGGGAAGAATTGGAATAGATAGAAAGATCAAGGTAGAAATAAAGAGGGGGATTTGGAGAGAGGCAAAAAGAGTGAGTCACACAGAAGGAGGAAGAGAAGTATAGAGCTGGAAACACGTAAATAAGGAGATAAAAATGAGAGAGTGCTTGTTTCTCCACTCATCAGCACAGTCATAAACCACATGTACGAATATTATCCCTTTCCTTTTTTTCTTTTTTTTTTTTTACTTCACATACTATTATTTAATTCTTGGTGCATATCTTCTGTCCAGAGCTTTAATGGGAACTCCCAGTGCCCCAAGAGGAAATCGAGAGCAGCATCTTTGATCCCATTCCATCCCATATCCTTCAAAGGATTACTCTCTCAATTATTTCCTCTTTTCTACTAATCTTCAGTCTCTACCAATCCATTGACTCCTTCACTGATGCCTAGAAAAATGTACATTTCATCTCCATCTTTTAAAAAGTCTCACGGGAGCTAGGAAACACATACTCACATACATATATGTATACACATATATAATTACATATTGTGTATATATGTGAATATATTCACAGGTATTTACATGTATGTATTGTACATGATATAGAAAACACAATTGTATTCTATTATGTGGTATGTATATGTCTTGTGTATATACATACATTCATCCATACATAAATACATACATATCTTGCCTTTCATGGCTAAACTCTTTGAGGAAGCCATCTAAAATTGTCGCCTCTACTTCTCTCGTTCTCTTCTAAACCCTCTGAGGTTTGGTTTCCAACCTCATCATTCCACTGAAACTGTTCTCTCCAAGTTATCAGTGACCAGTGACTTGTCAAATCTAATGGCCTTTCGGCCTTCCTGTTTCTTGATCTTTCTAATTGACCTTTAATAATTTTGATCACTCTCTTCTCCTGGACACCTTCTCTGCTCAAGGTTGTCCTGACACGGTTCTCTCCTGGTTCTCTTGTTACCTGACCATTCATTCTCAGTCTTCTTTGCTGAATATTCCTTCAGGTCAAGTCTACTAACTGTGGATGTCAGTCAAAGGTCTGTTCTGGGCTCTCTTCTCTCCTTTCTCTATATTATTTTGCTTGCTGATCTCATAAGTTTTCCTGATTCCAGGATCTCTATGTAGCTGATGTTCATATCTATTTGTCAGCTTTACTTCCTCTCCTGACTTCTGGTCTCAGGTCCTAAACCCTCCATTTGGACATCTGGAACTGTGCTTCTCATAGATATCTCAAACTGAACATGATCAAAATGGAACTCATTTATCTTTCCTCCGAAATTATCCCACCTTCCCAATTTTCCTATTACTGTCAAGGAAACCATCATCCTGAGTCCCCAAAGCTCACAAACTTGCTATCATCCTCAATGTCTCACTGGCATGCAAGTCCAGTCTGTTGCTAAGTGGCATCATTCCTACCGTCACAACCTCATACATCTACATTCATGATACATATATCACAACATCTACTTTCACAACACCATAGTACCTTGGAGTTAGAATAGCTGCAAATTACTTGGTTTTTTAATAAATGCCTGCAAGGCAAAAGGCCTAGTGCTAGGTGTCTGAGTGGATTCTTGTATCCTTATAGCCCATGAATCATAGGCCCAGCAAGTTTAACAGAATGATGTAAGCCAAGAGGACCATGAAAACATCATAGGGAAGTTTAGTGTTTATGTAGTAGGTAGATATTGTTCAGTCATGTCCAACTCTTCATGATCCCATTTGGAATTTTCTTGGCAAAGGTACTGGAAGGGTTTGCCATTTCCTTCTCCAGTTCATTTTACAGATGGATAAACTGAGACAAACAGGGTGAAGAGACTTCTCAGAGTCACACAGCTAGTAAGTATCTGGGGGCCAGATTTGAGTTCAGGAAGATGAGTCTTCCTGATCCCAGGCCTGGCACTATTTCCACTCTGACCTAGCTGCCCTTCTGGAGTGATTTGCCATTTACTTCTCTACCTAATTTTACAGATAAGAAAACTGAGGTGAACCAGGGTCACACAGCTGGTAAATGTCTGAAGTTGGATTTGAACTCAGGTTTTCCAGACTCCATGCCCAGCATTCTATGCACTGTGCTACCTACTTGCCCTCAGCAATAGGGGAGCATTACAAATTGGGGAATGGTATTCTTTTAAAAAAATTGTTTTAGCATGATTAGTGTAGCAATTGTATATAACAGTAATCGAAAAGGCAGGCTAGAATGAAATGGTGCAAATAGGGATAAATTGAAGAGAATGAAGCAATTCATGCTCTCCCAAATTACAGTTCAGTCGTACTAACTAGCCCCTCGCCCCATTCTAGTATAACTTAGTTCTAAATACGTTACAAAATGTATCTATTGACTAAAGAAAGTGAACCGCCAGACCAAACAAGTAGCCCTACAATTCAATATAATCACTTGAAGACACACTTTAAAGTAGCAATCTTAGCCAGAAGACAACAACACCAGGGTGAGAATTTCCAAACCTAACTGCAATCAGGTGCCAGGGGCAGGGAACCTGGGGTGTCAAGACCACCTGTAGCCTTCTAGGTCCTTGGGCATGCCCTTTGGACCCAGTTCAAGTTTTACTGAACAAATCCTTTTATTAAGGATTTATGAAGTTTGGATTCAGTCAAAGGGCTTCACTTGACCTAGAGGGCTCTGTGTGGCCACCTTAGGTCTTAAAAGGCCAAAGTACCTACCTTAAGGGTTTTCCGGGATAGAGGCCTAGAGGAGAAAAAAAGGTCGGGCAGCTAAACCTGCATGGTCTCATAGGAAGAACTTAGATTCACAATCAGAAGACCTGGGTTCAAATTGGACTTTTATTATTATGACTCTTTAAGACTCTGGCCAAGTCACTTAATATTGAAGCCTCAAGTTCCTTGTTTGTAAAATGAGGTCTTAATTGACCTTAGGTCCTTTCTGATCTGAATCAAATATGAAAGAAAATGAAGGAGGAAGGCAGGAAGTAGACAAATAAGGTAGAAGGGGGAGGAGAGACAAATGCAAGTTTGGGGATAAAGTCCCAATACCCTTGGGTGCCCACGAATCCCAGGGCTATTGGTGATCTTCTGGTAACTTTGGGCAAGACATCATCTGTAAAATGGGGATTGACAGCATCTAACTCCTAGGGTTAGGTTAAAATGAGATAATATTGGTAATGAGCTTTGAAAACCTTAAAGCATTATGTAAATACTAGCCATTAACATTAGATCCCTGCCCTGTTCACTGGTAGCTTTTACTAATCATAGGATTATGCATCTTGAGTTGGAAGGGAGGTCATTTAGTACAATCCTCTTATTTTTCAAATAGGGAAATGGAGACAGGGAGGTGAGGTGCCTTGGACCATAGCAACTGTATGTGCAAGGAAAAAAGAGAATGAGTTGTGCCAGGAGTCGGGAAGACCCGTGCAGCATTCGACCTCAGACACCAATTTTTCGACTCCGGGCAAGTTCCTTAAAACTGTCTGCCTCAGTTTCCTCACCTCCTTCACAGAGCTGTTGGGAGCTTCCAAAGAGATGATATTTTTTAAAGTGCTTAGCCTAGTGACTGGCACATAGTAGTAAGCGCTAAACAAATGTTATTTAAAAAAAAAAATACCCTTCCCCTGGATGAATCCAAAACTCAGTTTCCCCTCCTCTCCTCAAATTAAAGAAGGATGCTGCTGCTGCTGCTGCATCCTCGGGATCTTCACCACCAGCTCTCTGCTCAGCGCGACCTGTCACCCTCTGCACCCAGAGGTTCCCTCCAGGCCCACGCCCACACCCCTCCCTCCCCAGGGTAGTATGTGGTCGTGCCGCCCTTTAAGGGGCGGGCTTTTCTTCTCCGACACAAAGTAACTCGATTGGAGTGAGCCTACCTCGGACTTGCCAAGCCTCGGTGGAGCCTGGCTGCGAGGAGGGAGGAAGGAGGGAAGGAGGGAGGGGATCCCCAGAGCCGAATAAAGGCGGAGGAGGGAGGAGAGGAAGGGAGGAGGCGGTCCCCTCCTCCAGGTCGGATCCGCAGCCGGGTCTGGGCTCTTCTCCGAAACTTTCCAGTGCGTCTGCCGGGGCCCCAGCTGCAGCCTCCGGGCGGGCCCCAGGGCGACCACTGCGGAGCCATGAACCGGCTGGCCAAGCGCGGGAGCGATACGCTCATTGAGATGGTGGCCACCGACGGTAGGTTCCTTCCCCCCTTCCCCGGGGGCAGGGCGCGAGGGTGGGGTCCCGGGCCAGCCCCTGGATCCGGGGGAAGGAAGATCGGATGGGCTGGCCGCCTCTGTGTCCCCCCAGCCCTGGGCTCAGATCCACCGAGGCGCAGGGACCGTGGTGGGCAGGCGGGCATGCAGCGGAGTCGGGCCGGGACGCGGCGGCCCGGGGCCTGGCTGCTAGTGTTCCTTCCCGCTGCCTTTCAGCTGAACCCTGGCTTCTCTCTCTGTGGGCTGCGCTTCCGCAGCTGCTGCCCGGGTCCCCACAGCTGCTGCCCGGGTCCCCACGTGGGGCCGCTCTGGGCCTGGACAGGGGCTAAGCTCCTGGGTCGGGCCGGGTTCGCCCAGCGCAGGGAGGACCGGAGCTCAGCCAAGTCTATTCGATTCCAGGAACGCGTCCTCCTGAGTTCCTCCTTGGCCAAAAGGGTGGATAGCGGCCCCCCTAGCCTGGGCTCCCCCAAAATGTACCCCCTTCTCCATGCGCCCAACTCTGCCCTGAAACTGGGGGCAGCCTCGTCTCCAGCCTCGATTTTCTGCGGTTTTGGGGCAGCCTCTAAGGGAGGGAGCCTTCCTCCCTACCATTGATGGGGGTGGAGGGCGGGGTGGGGCGGGGAGGCCTCCCCCTTAGAGCAGCGCTGAGTAATGGAGACCGCAGGCGGCCGGATGGGCGGGGGTGAAGGCCAGGACCGGGGATCGGAGCACTGCTGGGAGGGGTCGGAGACCCAGCTTTGTGTACCTGGAGAGTTAGTGGCAGGGGGAGGGAAGCAGAAGTGAACGCGGGGGCACCACTCATATTTTCCGGGCGGTGGCTGTTGTAAAACCTGCTAGTTCTGGAAAGGATGTGACCCTGATACTGATTCCAGGAGATACCCTCAAGAAGCCTTGGGTGAGGAGGAGGTGGCCATGGCGCCCGAGTTGGCGGGGAAGGGACCACCTCAATTGTATTGCTTCCCCTCCCCCCCCTTAAGAATGGGCGTGAAGGGAATCCTGGCTGTCACACTGGTGTGGGACATGTGCATTTTCCCTGTGAATACCATAAAAAAAAAACAGGTTCTACAAAAAGAGTTGTACCCCTGAAAGTCTTACCTGGTCAGGTTCACAGTGCGTTCTGTTACTCAAGTTTTAACTCAGACACTGTGTGTGTCCTAACTATTACTCAGGCAAATTTTAACTTTGCCCTTTAATCCTCTGGGAGCAGATTCAGTCCTTTTAAGGCTTTTTCACAATCCTGTTTTCTGTCACCCTACTGTACCTGTTTTCCAAAAAATATATAGCCTCTGCTTGAGTGGATCGAGGTGATTATTGCATACAAATTTGGAATGAAATCTTCAGGACCACTGTGTCCTCCCTGGAGAAGCTCATGGCATGCTTTGTTGTGGCCTTGGAGTGTTTGCAGAAGCTTTGAAAGGAGGCCTGGTATCTCTCAGAATTGGAAGGGACTTAGGAAGCCATCTAGAGCACTGACAAGCACTGAATCCCAAGGCAGAGGACAGACAGCTTCAAATCCAAATTTGCTACTTATTCCTTCTGTGACACTGGGCAAGTCACTTACCCCTATGGGCCTTAGTGTCCAGATCTGTACAGTGAGGCAGTTGAACTATGTGGCCTCCTAAGTCCCTTTCAGCTTTAAATTCAGTTCTCTGTAGTTGCATAGGAATCCCCTTTAATAATAGCTGTTGCCATGGAGCTCAGATGTTTGCAAAGTGTTTTATAGAACACCTTTTCACTTTGCAACATACCAAAAAAAAAATCATCTAGTCTTCACCTGAAGACCTTTTAACTGAGGGAAACCCACACCTGTCAAGGCAACATTAGTGTGTTTTTCCTTACATCAAGTCTAAATCACATTTCCCTCTGGGCTCTCCAACTGGTGGCCAGAGCCATGAACTCCAAAATCTCCATATAAGGAGGGTTCCCAAAACAGTCCTCTCCCTATTTCCTAGTAACTGTTGCCTATGGACTTGACCAAGGCTTCTCCATCATGCCCCTGAGCTGAGGCCAGATTTGAACCCAGGTACTCCTGATTCCAGGGACAGTTCTCTATCTTACCACCTAGATGCCTCTTCCCCCAACCCCACCCCCCCATTAGATCCTAAGCTCCCTGAGAGCAAGGACTGTCTTTCTTTGTATTTGTATCCCTAGCTCTTCTCATATAGTAGGTGCTTAATAAATGCTTATTGACTGACTAACCCACAAATCTACTTCCCCACAAGTTCTTCCCATTTCTCCTAGTTCTCTTTGGGGCTAAGCAACAGCCCAATTCCCTCTTCCTCATTACACAATACTTTTGCCAACCCCTTAAATATTTCAAGTCTGCCATCTTCTCTACCTCAGAGACTTCTCTTCTCCAGGATAAGTGTGTTAAATTCCATCAAAACCTGCTAACAAATGCATGCAGACATACATACACACATGAATGTATGGGCCATGTGGAAAACCCATGGATAGATGCATCTATAGATACATACATGTACATGTGTATATACACACATGGGCACACATACAGTTATATGTGTAAATGATCTCTAGTACTCTTACTATCCTGGTTGCTGTCCTGTATAAGCTACAACCCACTTCTGAAAGTGGATTGGTCAGAACTGAACACAGCACTCCGGATAGGATTCTAAGATGGCAGAGTAGGGGGTCTGATTTTTCTTCTCTTCAAAGCACAAGAACAAAGCAGTCCCTCAAACATGATATTATTTCTTCCACATATTAAACATCTGATGAGTTAAGAAATATAAAGCTGCCAAAAGTTTTCATAACAATAATAATTTTAATAGTATATTGAGTTTAAAGGGGGAAAAAAACACCACTAGGTGATAGCATAGAAATCTGAGCTTTGGACTTTTCTATAGATCCTAACTGTTTAAATCAACTGATTGGCTAGCTTTGTTGGTGTACTGATCAGTAGGGTATGGGTTCAGTGTTTTTTAGGAGAGTAGTGAGAAAATCAGTTCCTGGGGCTTTTTTCTTGATAGAGAAATTGACTGTCTCTTATCTGTAGAATATTAAATTTTGCTACTTTAGTTTCAGTGGTACCACGGTCTGACTATCTGCATTAGGTTGATTTTTCTTTTTAAAATAGTTTTCTGTAATTCAGTATAATCAATTTATCTGAAGAGCTACTAGGAGCTAAAAGTTATGGGGCTTGTCTTGTCTAACTTCTGGCTTTCTACATGTAATGGACAGTTAATTCTTTGAGATGGTAGAAGGGGAAAGGGAATAAGGGTTTATTAAACACTTACTATGTGCCAGGTACTGTGCTAAGACACTTTTGAAATATTAACTTATTTATTTTTAATCCTTAGAATAACTCTGTGGTGTGGGTGCTATTATTTTTCCCCATTTTATAGTTGAGGAAGGTGTTACAGAGTTTAAGAGATTTGTGTAGGGTCACATAGCCAGAAAGTTCCTGAAGCGGAATTTGAACTCAGATCTTCGTGATCCAGGGCCAGTGATCTCTCCAAGGCACTGCATAGATTGGTATATCTTTACCACTCAATGGTAGGGCTCCCATTTTGAACTAGGTCTGGTTTTACTTATTAGGACTAATATATGGTGAGAACGTAGCCTGTATTTCATGTTGTATTTTCTGCTCCTTCTCAGCATGCTTTCTAAAACCTCTCCTGGGTTGGTTTCTTGCCCATGTTCGTCTGCACTAGAGCTGATACTGCCATGAGCATTCCTTTCTTGCCTGAATCTCTGCTTCTATTATTTGCACTGGGGTGAAAAAGAACAGATTAGTTGTCCAGTGAACCTCAGGCGCTGACTAATCTAATTGTTTTAGGGGGAGGAGAAATTGGAAGATGAATGAGTTTCGGTGTCCACTCTTCCCCCATTCCTTGTTTAGGGGCGCAGACTATAAGGTGTTGGGGGGGGGGAAGGAAAAAAGAAAACAAAAAAAAACCCAACTGTGGTTAATGAACAGGCGATGTATAACCACATGAGCATTGTATTATGTAATCAAGTTAAAGTCTTCAGAGCATGTCACGGAGGCCCAGAGTTTTAGTTGTGGAAGGAGCCCCAGAAGTCTATCTAGTCTAATGACTAGTTGTACAAGAATCACTTTCACATCCCTCAAAAGTGACTAACCATTATTTGCTCAAAGACCTTCAGTGAGATGAACTTGCTACTTTCCGTGGGGGTCCATTCACTGGGATGGTGGCAGGTTTTTTTTCTCTCCAGCATCAAATCTAAATTCTCCTTGCCTCTAGTTCTGTTCTATGAATGCAAGCAGAACATTTAGGTGCTAGCACAATCACAAAGAGGAAGCATGGTGCAATGAAGAAGGCTACATTGGGAATCAGAGGATGTGGTTCAAATTCTGGGATTTCTGTTACTAGCTACACGATCTTTTGGGCAACTCTCTGCCTTATTACTACACTGGGGTTTTTATTCTTGAGTACTTTAAATTTTTCTACCAATACTAGTGTGTGTGTGTGTGTGTGTGTGCGCGTGTGTGCGTGTGTGTGTAGGGTAAAATAGAAATTTTTTGTTAATTGAAGTGATATCATTAATTGGACCAGGTTTGATTCCCAAGAAATGGTTGGCCCCTTAACTACCTTGGGATAGATGAAATGGTTGACCTTTTATTTTCCTGGTCAAAGGAAATGATTGGCCTCTTACTTCCGCAGTCTGTAGAGTGGTGATAAAAAGAGATCTGCTATGTGTCCTAGAGTAAGTTCTAAGAGAAGCCAGCCACAGCAAGAAAGTGACTCAGAGCTGTTGACTTGAAATCTGGTCACCACTGATAGGGTGTGTTGGTGTTTCAGCTAGACTGACTGAAGCCTGTGCATCATCTTGTTTCATGATGATGACTGTGGTGAAGAAATGGAATGCTCTTTATCTTATATCATCATTTTTAAAAAGTCTCAGGCTGAGAGCACCAAGAGCAACTTGTATTTTAGGATTGAAGATCTAGAGCCAGAAGGGGCCCCAGGAGGCCTTTAGTCCAGTCAGATGACAAGAGTTTCTCCTTTGCTCTGGGGATACAAGGAGGAGAAATGAAACAATTCCTCGATTCGGGGGGTTCTGTACAGAATCAATACAGAGCAAATATAATAAAAATACAAAGTACTTAGAGAAGAAGAGGGGAAAGTTGTGCTGGAATTGAGACTTGAAGGAAATGAGGCATTCTCTGGGGCCGAGTTGAGAAGGAGGAGTGTATTCTAGGCACAGGACATGGCCAGTGCAAAAGTACAGAGATGGGAAATGGGCTGTTCTAGGTGAGAAATAGAGAGAAGGACAATTTGTTTGCATATAGGAATAGGGGTAATGTACAATGAGGTTGGAAAAATTGGTTGGGCCTAGCTTGTGAGTGGTTTAAACACCAAAAAGAAGAGATTATATTTTATTCTTAAAGCACTAGGGAACCATTGGAATTATTGTGGGAGTTACATAATCAGAATCATTAAGTAGGAAAATCACTTCCTGGGGAAGAGTGGGGAAAGACTTGAGGCAGAGAGTTGGAGGATATTGCAAGAGTACAGGAAAGAGCTGATGATGGCCTCATGTGGGTAATCAGAAGGGGAAAGATGTAATAAGAGTCACTGCGAAGGAAAGAATGGCAAGATTTGACCACCATTTGGAAATATTGGGTGAAGGAGAATAAGGAGATGAGGAGTGCAAATCAGAGACACCAGGAAGATGGTGATGTTTCCTAAACAGAAATAGGGAACCTTGGATGAGGGACAGCGTTTTGAACAAAAATAGGAGCTCTGTCTTGGACTCAATTTTTGAGTTTGATATGTTTATGGCTCATCTAGTTTGAAATGTACAGTAGGCCATTGGCAATGTGTACCTGACCTAGAGGTCAGGAAAGAAGCCAGGGCTGATAAAGTTCTGGATGCATAGAGATAATCATTAAACCTGTGATGGCTGATGGCCTCAAGTGAAAGAGAAGAGAGGGTACTGGACAGAGCCTTGAGACACACCCCATGGTTGATGGGTTAAGAGGGCATGGAATGCAGAAACAGCAGTGAAGATGGAGAAACTGATCAGACATGTAGAGGAATTAGGAGAGTATCATGAAATCTTTTAATCCAACCCCTTCAATTTACAGAGGAGGAAACTGAGGCACAGAGAAATGAAGTGATTGCTTAAGGTTACACAGGAAGTTGTAGAACCAAAATCTGAACCCAAATCCTTTGCCTCAGTAACTGGGGTGCTTTTCCATTCAACTTGTCTAAAGTCACACAGGTGAATCCTAGCCCAGGTCCTCTGTACACTTGCCATCTTTCTGTGTTAGTCCTGGACCTTTCACTTTTGGGGGTGGGGGAGTGAATTTTTTTTTCCAATTTATTTATTTATTTTTAGTTTTCAACATTCATTTCCACAAGATTTTGAGTTTCAAATTTTCTCCCCATCTCTCCCCTCCCCCCACCCCAAAATACCATGCATTCTGATTATCCCTTCCCCCAATCTACCCTCCCTGCTATCACACTCCTCCCTTCCCTTATCCCCATCTTCTCTCTTTTCTTGTAGGGTGAGATAGATTTCTATACCCCATACCTGTATTTCTTATTTCCCAGTTATATACAAAAGCATTTCTCAACATTCATTCCTAAAACTTTGAGTTCTAACTTCTCTCCCTTCCTCCCTCCCCACCCATCCCCACTGAGAAGGTAAGCAATTCAATATAGGCTATATATGTGTAGTTTTGCAAATGACTTCCAAAATAGTCATGTTGTGAAAGACTGCCTATATTCCCCTCCATCCTATCCTGCCCCCTCATGTATTCTATTCTCTCTTTTGTCCACTGGAACTTCTGATGTGACCTTGAACAAGCTGTTTCCCATCTATGGACCTCAGTTTCCCTGTATAATGTTAATATGCTTAGGTATTTGAGGTTTTATTTCTCTGACAAGTTTGTTTAAGCAGAAATTACCTCTTTCCACCACCCAAAGCCTTTCTAGGATAAAATACACCCACCACAAACTAAAATCTAAATTTGTTCTTAGTTTCAGATTTCTGCTACTTAAAATGGGAGGTAGGATGGTGTACTTAGGGGACCCCACAGACGATCATCTTGTTGAGGTGTAATATGCTCCACTTACCTATCACAACTTCGTAGAGAAGTAGTGTATCATATGGTAGGGAGATGGAAGGGACCTTCTTTTTTCTAGATGGGGAAACTGAGGCCAGAGATGTAAATTATCTAAGGGCACATAGGGAATCTTAGTGACAGAGTCAGGATTTGATCTTGGGAAAGAGATCTGTATTTGGAGTCAGAGGATATGAATTCAAATTTTGGCTTTGCTCTGTGGACAAGATCAGTGATCCCCAAAGTGTGGATCCTGAGGGGTCTTATAAGGCCCAAACTATTTTCATAATAAGCCATTGTTTGCTTATTAAAGTGCCCCCTTTTTTCTGCTACATATCTGTATGAGGCTGGCTATTTTTCATGTATTTCGACCAAAACAACATTGTAACTGATTGAATAAAGCAGCAGATAGAAGACTCTAGCTGTCTTTTATTAAGCTAAGACATTAAGGAACTTTGCAAAAATATGTAAAACAGATCATTCTCACTATTTTTATTGTCTTGGAAAATAGAGTTATTTTTCATAAAAATATAATTTTAAACATGTAAAGTTATTTTTAAATGAATTAATAGTTTTTGAAATGATCCATTTTAATTTCTAATATGGTAAATATTGATAGGCATAAGTCATATAAGCAAATGCTTTGTCGTTTTCAATATTTTTTAAGACTTAAAGAGGTCCTGAGACCAAAAAGTTGGAGAACTTCTAGGTGGGAAGATGTTTAAGATTCCCTTCCAGCTCCCAAATTGGAAGTTTTGAACTCCCACTAACTCGCATTCACCAGGCTGCCTTCAGAATGCTTTTACCTACGTTTTCATTGGAGTGTCCTCATTTAGGTATGGTACGCCTTATTCTATTGGAATGAAAGGTAAGAAAGTTGGACTTGAGCAGGTAGGGAACCCATGTTGCCAATTGAATCATACACTGCCTGAGCTGAAAAGGACCTTGGAACTCACATTTGGATGTAGCTTTAAAGAGCTTTCCTCACAATAACCCTGTTTTTACAGTGGGATTCATGAGCTTATGAGCTTTGCCCACCATCATGCAATTAGTACCTATCACAACTAGGGTTTGAACGCAGATCTTTTGGCTCTGTCTAGCACCAGGTCAAGCGGCAGAATGTGCACACTGACTTTAAGTCCCTTGTTTAAAATGGGGAAGAGATCTTAAAGAAATGCGCAAAGACTTGAATGAAATAGAGTGAAATGAGCGAAACCAAGAGAACGTTGTATATGGTAACGGTGATATTGTTTCTAGAAGGACTTTAGGTGAATAACTATAAAGGGCAAGTAAAGAAAGGTATTATCTGCATCCAGAGAAGAACTGATAAAAGATGTATATATAAAATAATTTTACATATACATATATGTAGGTATTTGTGTGTATATACACATATATAAACGTGATGTATGTACGTATTACACACATGAATATACACACATAAATATATTAATAACTATAATATATAATAACTATAATATATAATAACTATAATATATAATAACTATAATACACATTCTTATACATACACACATACATACATACATGCATACACACATTTGTGTCTAATGGTAATCATCTGGGAGAGGGAGGGAAAAAAATAAATTTGCATGATAATGTTAATATATATTTTAAAAGAATAGCAAGTTGTACACAATAGATTTGCAGTTTGATGTGCAGTCCCCTTTTTTATTATTCTGTGCTATGAAAATGCTAGTTTTATTCCATAAATTAAAAATAAAATAAATTTTTTAAAAATGAGGAAACCGAGGCCCTCAGAGATTGTGACCTGCCTGAAGTCTGACAGTTGTTAGTGGCAGATTCAGGATTAGAACCCATGCCTCCTGGACTCCATGTCTCTGTCTCCCCCTCCCTAGCACAGTGCTGTGATTTCATCAGTGTGGGAAAGTTCTTGGTGTGGAAACTCCCTCCAGTGCTGTAGAGCGCCAGCTTGTCTGAAAACATGTCCTCTTAGAGTAATCTGAGGAATGTTAAGTAATTTGCTTATGGTCCCCTGCAAATATGTGTCAAAGGCAGGTCTTGAACCCAGTTCTTTTTGATTCTAAGCTTGAACCTTTAACTTTTGGGCCATATTGTTTCTCTGTACTCAATTCTGTGAATGTCAGTGCTGGGCTTTTATTTTTTTTAAATTTTTTGTTTCCTTCTCTTTCAATATGTATTATAGAAACATTTCAGAAATACAAAATAACATATCTTATGTGAAAACAATTTGAAGCTACACAAGCCTCTCTCAAAATAGTTTAGAAACTCCATTTTTGACACACTGACACATTTGCTCCCAAGTGTTTACCAGCAGTTCAGATTACTTGTAAGTAATAATGAAATGCAGCTCCTCAGATGCTAGGGACATATGGCTAAGAAAATATGACTAGAAATGTTCCTGGGAGGGATTGCTATGGGACAAATGTACCCAAGTTAATTTACACAATCACAGGAGGGGACCTGACCACATGAATTCCCTCAAGGATACACATTTCAATTTATAACATTCATTTAAAAAAAAATTGAGTTCCGAGTTTTCTCCCTCCCTTTCCTCCTCACCCCAAGACAGTAAGCAATTTGATGTAGGTTATTTATGTGCAAGTTATCAAAATCCGTAGTGAGGGGACATAGACCCTAGCTATTGTTTGAACAGTTCTTGATTGTTGAGAAATGTTTTCCTTAGGTCAGTGTTGCATCTATGCAGTAAAGACTCCCAAATGCTCAGGAATCAGACCAAAGTATAATTGGGAAATGCTTAATAATAAATAAAAATACAATACAACACCTGCAATGTGAATTTGTGGTTTTTTAAGTCAATACATGTCTGCAGTTCTATCTGAGTTTGACAGTTCTGCTTTACAGTTTACAACTAAATTATCATAAATTTAGAGATAGAAGGGGACCTTACAGATCATCTGGTTCAACGCCCTCATTTTACTGATGAGGAAAAAGGACCCAGGAGGGCATAGTGACTCCTATAAAGTCACTTGGGGAGTAAGAAGTAATTGTTGCTGTTCAGTGATTTTCAGTCATTTCTGACTCTTTGTGACCCCATTTGGGGCTTTCCTGACAAAGATGCTGGAGTGGTTTGCATTTCTTTCTCTAGCTCATTTTACAGATGAAGAAACTGAGGCAAACAGGGTTAAGTGACTTTCCCAGGGCCGCACAACTAGTACACGGCTAAGGTCAGATTTGAGCTGGGGAAGATGAGTCTTCCCTACTCCAAGTCCTGCTCATTGTGTCACCTAGCTACCCTCAAGTAGCAAAGGCATGATTCAAAAATTGGAGTCCTCTGACTCTAAATCCAAATTGCTTTCCAGTGCCCATAGATTTATTCTCCCTTCCCCCCTCTCCTCCACACCAAGTGGAATAAATCCAATCCCTCTTCTACATGATAGCACTTCCCTCCCCCTCCCCCAAGTCTGGTCTTCACTAGGCTAAATGGTTTCTCCTTTAACTGATTCACATATGGCCTAAATTTGAGGTTCTTCGCCCTCCAGGTTGTTCTCATCTGGGAACTCTCCAACATGTTATTTCTAAAATATGGTACTGAGACCTGAACACAGTGCTGCAGATGGGGATGATACCATGGGAGAATCCCCCCCTTATTCTTGGGAGCCTTGCCTGTCTCCGTACAGGGCAAATTCCTGTTAGCATTTTTGACTGCCAGCTCACAACTGGCTGACTCACATTCAGCTTGCAGTCCACTAAAACCCCCAGGCTCTCGTCATCTGGAATTTGGGCCTCTTTTTTTTTAATATGTTTGTATGCTTTTGCATCTCTTAGAGTATTATGTGCAGTTAATACCTGTCTATGAGGAGTTTATTAAGCACATTCATAGGGTGTGTGGTTTACCTAATTCAACTGTATGAAAGGCTCTAATTTCTTAATGACAGTTTGATGAAAGTGCTCAGCTTGGAATTTCCCTCGTGTGGTCACTCCTTTGCATGAAGAGTAATGGAAGTTCAGTGCGCTTTTTATTAAAAGTACTTTACAAACTACTGTTTCTTTCTTGTTAAATTGTTTTGGTCATGTCGGATTTTTTTGGGAGCCTCATTTGGGGTTTTCTTGACAGGTGCTAGAATGGTTTGCCATTTCCTTCTCCAGCTTATTTTACAGATGAAGAAACTGAGGCAAACAGGGTTAAGTAACTCACCCAAGGTCACATAGCTAGTAAATGTCTGAGGCCAGATTTGAACTCAGACAGATGAGTCTTCCTGAAGACTCCGGACCTGGCACTCTACCCACTGTGCCATATAGCTGCCCCTACAGTTTGCTTACTTACGTGAATGAAGTAGACTTTCACTCCTGTCTGCCTGTTTGATAATAGAAACAGAAGCAAAGAGAGCAACCAGTGATGATATCTGAACTGGGAGGGACTTAGAGGTTGGCTCTTTACCCCCTCATCTCATAGATGAGGAAACTAAAGCCCCATATGAAATAGATCTTAGTGTTTGTAAAGATTCATAATACTCTAAGAGATGCAAAAGCATACAAATTATGTGATAATAGGAAACTTTGGGTTTTCTTACTTTTAAAAGAGGGTAGAAAGCTTACTTTTAAAAGAAAATAAAAGGAACCCTATCAATGAATTTATAGATGGTAATCCATAGAAATCTTTAAAATGTTAGGTCTTCCTGAGCCCAAGAGGAGCTCTCTGTACAATTCATCCTGCTGCCTTTCAGGAATTATCCTAGGACCATAAATTTGGAGCTCGATGGAACAATAAAGGTCATCTTAGGCTAAACCACTCATTTTCTATGTGTAGGAAACTGGGGCCAAGAGAAATGAATTGATCCACCCAAGATCACATGACTAAATAGTAGGAACATTTTATTTGATTCCAGATTCATTGTCTCTTTCCAATAGGGTGGTCTCCATGCATGGCATTCTATCTCTGTTTTTGTCCAGATCACTGAACAGATGCCTTCCAGTCCCACATTTAGAATATAGCATGTGCAAAGACAGACTTTTGTCTCACCTCACTTCTACTTCTCAGAATCCCCAAAATTTCTTCAAGATGTGGGGCAGGTGCTACCTTTTCCTATAGGAAGCCTTTTCTAATCCACGGAGTCAGTGCTCTCTTTGTCTTGAAAATACTTTGAATTTTTTTGTCTATGCATTGTGTTTATTTACCTATGGACATGTGTCTTTTTTTTCCCTCACCTCCTTGCCCCCTCATCGCTTATAAGCTTCTGTACAATATAGTTCTAGCACATTTCCTGGTATATTGTATGCCCAAATAGTTGATGTATCGAATTGAATTACAACTTTTTAATCGGCCATCAGTAATGCTAAGGAGAACATAGAGAATGGAGGTTCCATATACAGTATCCAATTGACTCATGTGATTTATTTGTCCTTTTAGATTAAGTTTAATATGGGGAATATTTGAGCCAGAAGCTAATTAATTCAATTAGGGCACAACACATAGAGGGCATTTCTTAACATTGCCTTTTGTTGAAGTATAAGTGCAGAGGCATTTAGGTGGTGCAGTAGATAGAGCACAGGGCCTGGAGTCAGGAGGAGTTGAGTTTATATCCATTCTCAGATACTTATTAGCTATGTGACCCTGGGGAAGTCACTTAACTTTGATTGCCTTTCCAAAAGCCCCAAAAGCAAGCAATCAAAAATATTTCATTTTTTAACTAAGATGCTTACTTAGTGCCAGAAACTTGTGTGCTAAGACCAGAGTTGTGGGGTATTGAACAAATATGGAAGTTCACAGCCCCTAGTGGACATTATAAATGGAGCAATAATTTCTAGACCTTGAGGTAGCCTACAAATGTTGGGTCCTGGTGCTGGTGGCTGGTGGTAAATAATTTTATTTCTTGAATTTGTATCCATTTCATAAAAGGGGGCTTGGGTTGACTTCTGAAATACTGAATTAACAAATCAAAACTAAGTCTTTAAGAATTAGCTACCCAGAGACACTCCTTTCCCTTCTTATTTTTAGAAGGTGCTGTGTGGCAAGCTACACCCCCAAACCCATATTCATTTCAGTGGGATTTGCTAGGCTCACTGAATTCAATTCTATTAATAGATTAGAGTGCACAGATCTTTTATATCAGCTGCCACTTTTCACACTGAGATAAAACTACTTGGAAATTACTTCACCCGTGATAAAGAATTTCGATCCCCCTTGCTGAAATAAACCAAAACAAAACATTCTGGCTTTTTGTGCTAGATTTGGAATCAGAGAACCTGGGTTCAAATTCTAGCTTTTCTACTTGTTACCTGTGTGACTTTAGCCAATCATTTTCCTTCTCCAGGCTTCATTTGCCTCAACTGTAAAAGGAGAGAATTATAGTCAGGTGGTGACCTCCAGGGTCTATTTGAATCTCAGTTTTTGATCTTATGATCTGAGTAATGTCAGACATACTTTATTTCTCTTTCCGCTTTGTTGATTATCCGGATAATGGCCTCATTTTTCCATGTGTAAACATCTGAAAGTTATAGTCATCATTGAAAGTGGCATAATCTTTATTTCTAAAGCCTTTTTCCTCAGGATATTAATAAGGTAATGGATGAGACATTAGGAGAATTTTGGCTCCTTATGCGAGCTATTTTTGAAGGTCATAATTTCCCCTATTACTTGCAATGAACAGAAGGGTCATTTTTTAATAAGGATGGCCAATAGATAGGATTTTAGTCAGCTAGTCTGTTTAGATTTCTATCTTCTTTTTCCTCCCCACTCAAAATGCAAGAGTTTAAAAGAAGTAAATATAACATGTCCCAAAATCGTAGTGCAGTTTAAAATTTTGTAGCTTAAATATTAGGATTAATTTCCAATGACCCTAACAGCTCTGTTATTTTATGCTCCTCTGAAGTCTGCTAAGGGAAGGAGGCAGAACAATTCTTTCATAAGGAGATCTCATCAATGTGAATATTGCCTTCAAAAATGCAATTCTCAGTCCATATAGGCCTTTTCTTACTTGTCAGTTCGTGTCTGTATTTTTTGAGTCTTCTATAGAGGGCCCATCCAATATTTAGGCTCCTTCCTCTAAATCTCTTGATATTGCATGAACACCATATAGCCAGAAAAATGGGGTGGGCTTGTTCTCAGCAAAAGACTATTAAATGATTTTGATTTTGAGATTTGAACTCTTGATTCAGAAACCTTCATCTCTTGTTCCCTCCATGGTTTTCTACTTTGTTTTATTATTTTAAATTAGATTATATTATTCAGATCTTTCAAAAGAACCTCATATTATTTTTTTAAAAAACAGTTGATATAACTTTAAAGCTTATTTTTAAAATAAAAAGTCAAGGACCATGTCATTATTGCCATGCATCTCTTGGAGATTTAGAACTGAATATATTCTGAAAGAACTGGAGGAAGACTAACCATGCTGGGGGTTAATACTTTGAAAAAGGATTCAAGAGAAAACTTGGACAAAAACCACTCTGAATGAGAAGGCATTGGTGGATGAATTATAATGTCCACTTCTACAGGGTCTGACAGTACCATTGAGTTCATGGAAGCATCTGAATGAAGGCCACACATAAAGCCCTGCACTTACATCTCTAGAGGGAGGTTTATTTATCACCTATGAATACTGACAAGTCACCTAAGCTCTCTGACCTTGTTTGCTCCTGGGAAAGATTGGGCAGCTGATTCCTGCCCTGCCTGCCTTCTAAGGGTGGTGAATGGTTCCAGTGAGATGATACAGATAAAAGTAATTTATGAGTTCTATGTAATTGAAGGCCTCATTGTGTTATTTATCTCTCCATTCATTCATCCATCTATTTATTTGTTCATTCATTTATTGTGTTCCATGAAGAGAAACTGTACCCCAACCCCAAATGAAGTAGACTTGGCGTCTGAAGTAGGAAGTAATGGGTTCAGCACTTACTAGGCAGCTGACCACAAACAAGTCACAGTCTTGGAGCCTGTTTCCTCGTCTGTCAAACAAGAATGATGATAGTAATACCACTAGTGTCTACTTCTTACGGTTATTTTGAGGCTTATATGAAACAATGTCCATAAAGCACACACCTCCAACTTTAAGGTGCTATCTACATGCCTATTATTTTTGTTATAATTATTATCACCTCTAATCCTAACTGACCTTTACGCATACACCTACAGGAAAATAGCGCGAGAAATAGAGATGGCTCAGGGCTCTTCTTCCTCAGTCTCTGTAAAAAGAATGGGAGTTAGTAACAGCACCTTCCAAGATGGAGGATATTAGCATGTTTCAAAATGTGGCCATGGACCCAAGCTAACAACTCCCTGTTGTTTACATCGTTTATGTTACATTGTTTATATTTACATTATTTAGGTTACATTGTTTATATTACAAAGTGTTTTGTATCCATTATCTCATTTAGTCCTCTTGACAGCCTTGTGAGGTAGACAGTATAAAGATGACTTACTTTATTAGATGATGAGCCTGAGGTTAAGGCACAATGGATAAAAGAGTGCTGGACTTGGAGTCAGAAAGACCGGAGTTCAAATCCAGCCTCAGATACTCCCTAGCTGTGTGACCCTGCACACGTCTCTTAACCTCTGTCTGCTTCAGTTTCTTCAGGTGCAAAATGAAGCACCTACTTCCCAGAGTTGTTGTGAGAATCAAATAACTTAATAACTGTGAAGCACTTTGCAAACCTTAAAGCACTAGTTACATTTACTGGGGCACCTAGGTGGTGCAGTAAATACAGAGCTAGACCTAGAGTCAAGAACACTTATGTTTCTGAGTAAAAATCTAGCTTCAGACATTTACTAGCTATTTGACCTTGACCAGGTTGTTTAAACCTCTGTTTATTTCAGTTTCCTCAACTGTAAAAGGTGAGGACCCCATAAGATAGCTGTAAAGTGTTGAGCACTGGCACATCATAAGCACTATGGAAATATTTCTTTCCTGTCCTTCCCCTTTCCTTCCTTGGCATGTGGTGAAGAGGGGCTCTATTCATCAGACTGGTAAATCTCCTATTTTCCATTCAGTGTAATCTCACTGTTGTGGACATGGCGGACTTATTAATGGTGGTGCTACAGCTAGAAACAGTGAATCTAGGAGAAAGATTTTTTTTGGGGGGGAGAAGTTGAATTCAATTTTTGTATCTGCTCACTTTGAGGTGACAGTAGAACATCTAGTGGGTAATAGGAGATTTGAGTCTGGAGTTCAGAAGAGATGCTAATGCTGGAGAAAGAAACATGAGAGTTATCTACCAAGAAGAGGTTATTAAAGATGAGAGAGGAAATAATATTGCTAAGGGAGAGATTACACACTGGAAAAAGATAAGAGGAAATGAAGTGGAGGTTAGGGTTAACTTCTCAGCATGTAGTCTACATGGTGGGATCACATCTCTCCTTACCTGCTACTGTCTCATTTTCCTCCATTATTATCCCAGGTTCTAAGGCAATCAAGGAGTTGTTTCCTTTTTAATGACTAGAATTGCACCACCTTTAACCAACTGCCTCAATTTATTAAATCTTATTTTTTAAATTTAATAATATATTTGAATGTAAAATAATATAATATATAAACATTATAATAATAATGTGACATAGTAACTGTGATTTTGGACATGAGCTAGGGAGAAGTATTCTTCCACATTGCTGGAGTTATAGGTCTAGTGCCTTTGTGATCTGGAAAATCTGTGTCAAATTTTTGCCCCTCACTTTGTGCCAGATAAAATGTCTGAATTTTTTTCTTTTTCTTTCATGGGCTGTCTGTCTACAGCATCTTATTGTAAAATTTGGGTTGATGTTATACAATACTCTGCATATATTTTGTGCATTTCTGAGTTTCTAAACTGTTTCGGTGTCATCTGTTGATCTTCATGCATCACCTGAGGGTTCTACAGAAATCCCCCAGATTTCCCATTTAATTTCTTATGCTGACCCAGAACATATCAAAACCATGATGGGGGAAGTTACAATATGGGAGGGATAGCTGTATTCAAGATAAAGACTTAGTTTGCAGAAAAAGTGCTGACTTGAGTCTGTAGAGGGAGTGTCACTATCTGGGAGTTTCACGTAGCAAAGAAATCATAGTTCTGGTTCATAACCCTATTGTTTATTAGTATATTTTTATGCTATTTATTTAGTGAATGGGAGAAACCCTCCCCCCCCCAAGTCTTGTCAAACAGCTTACCTCCTAGTTTTAAGTGAACATTAAGGTTACTCAGTACACTATTTTATTAAATGTCATCAAACAATAAAAGAAACTCCTAAACTTACTGTGTATCAGCTCTGAGAAAGATAATAGGCAGTCTCTTCTAGCCATCACTATAACTACTTACTTACCTAAACTCTGGAAACAGACCCATAATTTGATTCTCTTATGATAC
Source organism: Bettongia penicillata ogilbyi (assembly GCA_023548195.1). Lineage (NCBI taxonomy): Eukaryota > Metazoa > Chordata > Mammalia > Diprotodontia > Potoroidae > Bettongia > Bettongia penicillata. Next base: position 1,143,127 of record JAJHZJ010000749.1, on the reverse strand, counting down.
CAATTAAAGTCTTTTCTTAAGAATTCTCTTCACATTTCTTTGAAAGGTAGGGATTGAACCTATTTCTCTCAGGAAATAAGCTCTCAATCTTTTTCTGTGTCCTTTTCAACCATCACAGTTAACAGTCTCTCTGGAAGAACAGTTAAACTTTCTATCTCCTCAGATTCCTCAATTAGACTGGTCATTTTAAGAGTCCAGTCCATGATCACTTAAAGATCCTACTGAATCTGTGACAGATTCTATAGAAGCGGATGTTATAGAGGGAGATATAGGATAGCGGCTCTCAGAAGCATGAGGGTTCAGAAATTTAGTTCATCAGATATTTATTAATGGAGACAAGGTCCTACAGTAGAAAGTTTAGGATCTGGAATTTTGGGTCACATCTCAGTCCCACCACTTGGCCTTCTCCTCTCTGCTCTGTTTCCTTATGTGTAAAATGAGGAGCTTACACCAGATGACCTATAAGGGAAGTTTCTTCCATTTGGACTTTCATGATCTGGTGATAAGACCAAGGAGAGAACACTGGGAAACATTTATTATCTAGTAGAACTTTGGAACTGGTCGTGTGACATGGGAGACACTGGCAAAGAACTGCCCAGCATGGCATACTCACATCCAAGAAGGCACTGGTGCTCTATGAGCAAAGCAGAACTGAAGTAGCTTAAAAAAAAAAAAAAGTGAGATGCACAAATTTACGAACCCATCCAAAATGTTCACAAGGACTATTTGTGATTGACCTGTAGTAGAACCTTCTGATGCGATCAGCCACAGTCAGACATGCTATACCTTACAGCAACCAATGCTATGATATGGGGAAGAGGAAGAGGAAAAGGAGTCAGGAAAGTGGCTAGAGTTAGCCAGCCATCCAGGAGGGTGCTGTCATGCTAGAATGTCAGTGAAGCACTTTGTGAAACACTTTCTTTAGAAGTACTGTATTACCACTTATTATTATATTTCATTATAATGATGCTGGATAGAATCCTAGGGTAGAAAGAGTTCATACCAAATATAGTCGAAACTACTGTTCCTTGAGTGGTTGAGTGAGTCTTTGCTGAAGAATCTGCTTACATTCTTCTGGGTGTAGGCATAGAAAAGCCTTCCTCTGATTTTCTGACCTGCTGCGTTGGTCTGATCCAGATTAGGATTTTTTTTTTTAGCTTATCATTATTAACCAGAGAGAGTGTTTATTTTTTTAAACTGAATAGTTCCCTGCCTTGTTAAAACAATGGCTTTGTGCTTGTTGGGTAGAGAGAAGGTGGTGGAAGTAAAAGTACAGGGAGTACAGGGAGTACAGCCTGATAAAAGTTGGCCTATTTAAGGGTAACCAGGCGGCTCTTCCTGAGGGGGGACCAAGCCTGAATCTAGACTCTGGGTTTATTGATTGTATCGCAAAAGGATATTGGGATTAAGAGGCTAAAGGTGCTGACAGATCCCCTCGAGTTCTAAGGGCTTCTTAATCTGGGATCTACAGATCCTCAAGGGGTCTGCAGGGGACCCCAAGTTGTCTGAAATCTATAGATTCCTAGGGGGTCAAATGTTAAGTTGACATGTATTCTGAGCTTTGAAGGAAACTAGAGATTGGATGAAGACAGTGAGGAACCAGTGCATTCAGGCACGGGGATTAATCTGGCAAAGGTCAGTAGGTGAGTGCAGCAGGGATTTGGCTAAAATATTCTAGATTAGATGGAGCAAATCTCAAAGGGCCAGAGGATGCTTGGTGAGCGGTGACCTAAATTACACTCCCTCCTCCAATAGCTAATGAACTGATAAGTCTGCTGTTAGCCAAACAATTTCAGATCAGGTTGTAATTCCCTTAGTCGCCTCTCCAAACAAACTGGATAGGAAAAATATCTATGTTGTGTATTTGGGAGTAATATGTTCCACTACCATATCACTTTCCCTGCATCTCTCTTTTTATTAGTTCTAGGCACCAGTCTTTTAAAATAACATTTTATTGCATCTTTTGTCATGACATACCCTACATTTCTCAATGGATCCCTAGCATTTCCCCTCCCAGAGACCCAGTCCTTAGAACAAAGAAGAAGAAATAAGGATAAGAAAACAATAAACAAAACTGATCACCCTATCACAAAAACCCCACATGCAGCATTGCCTGCTCTGGCCCCATCACCTTCTCCAAGAAGCGGGGAGGGGGCCAAGCACTACTTTTCAGGAGAGATCCCTGAGAAAGTGGAAGTTAGTCTCAGGTGAATCCGACCACAGCATGTGAGGGTAATTTTAAGGAGGAAGGGTGATTTAGTAGGTGACTTGAGGGATATCTTAAGGGATATGATTTTTGACTTTAAATATTTGAAGGATTATAGCGGGAGAATGAATGAGATTTATTCTGTTTAGTTTAGGGGAAAAGATGGAAGTATGACCCCATGGTAGAATTTATAGGGGGGACAGACTGGTGCATTATAAGGAGGAAGAACTAGAATTTATTCACTGGAATGGTGCCACATGTTCCTTGTCCTGGGGTGGGGGTGGGCAGGCTCTATGCCAAGATTGGATTCCTGACTAATCCTTTTCTTTTTTTAAACTTTTGGTTGTTTTTTTTTGTTTTGTTTTGTTTTGAGAGGCAGTTAGAGTTAAGTGACACCCAAGGTCACATAGCTAGTAAGTATCTGAGGCTGGATTTGAACTCAGGTCCTCCTGACTCCAGGGCTGGTGGTCTATCTGTGCCTTGACTAATTCTTGCTGTTTCAGTCATTTCTAACTCTTTTGTGGCCCCATTTGGAGTTTCCTTGACAAAAATACTAGAGTGGTTTTGCCATTTCCTTCTCCAGCTCTTTTCATAAATGAGGGACTGAGGCAGACAAGGTTAAGTGACTTGCCCAGGGTCACCTAAGTGTCTGAGGCCAGATTTCATTTCGGGAAGATGAAGCTCCCTGATTCTAACCCAGTGCTTTGCACCACCTAGGTGCTCCCATGTGAATGTAAATGCTTTGTTGGAAGGGAGTTGGACTGGATTAAGAGAAGGATTTGAGGGTTGTTGTATGGCGCCTAGATGGTTTAGAGGATAGAGCTCTGGGTTTGGAGTCAGGAAGACCTGAGTTCAGATCCAGCATCAGACATTGAAGTTTATCTGTGTGACCCTGGACAAGTCATCTAACTTCTGCCTTAAATGGCAAACTACTTCAGTCTTTGCCAAGAAAACCCCACACACAGTATTAGTGTGCTGTGAGTTTAGTGGTCATGAAGACTCGGATAGGATTGGATGACAATGGCAGCATTTGCACAGACAGCACTGGGTGACTGTCCCCTGTCAACATGTGGGAGTTGGGACATGCATTTTAAGAACTAGGGTAATTTCCAAGAACCCCGAAGCTCTTGTATTAATGAGGGCTGCTCCAGTGAATTGAATTAGGGAAGCAATCTCACACTAAAAGCTTCATTTGTGATTCGTATTTGTCAAAGCATCATCAAATACAGTTGGTAAGGCTTAGTCATTTTGCTCTGTATCTCCAAGTAACTATTTCTGTTTGTAAACTGGAGGAGGCGAGGACCCGTCATCATTTTGTGGCATTGCTGAAATTGTCTGGCCCATGTGGTGCTTATCACCTGCTCACACCTGGTAGCAGTAGAACCTAAGGGTGAGGACAGTTTTCTTACTTGGAAACTTGGACATTTATTTCTAGATGACCCCAGCACTCTTTATCCAGATCACACTTGATGACCAAGATATCCTTCAAGGTTTTTCTCTTCTCTCAATGTACTCTCTAACATACTTGCTGATCTTGTCAGCTTCCTAGTAGACAATTATTGTTTCTATGCAAATGACTCTCAGATCTATTTGTTGGGCTCAGACCTCTCTTCTGACAACCATTCTTGAATTTCCAACTGCCTATTGGACATTTCAAACTGGATATACCTCCAAAATCTTCCTGTCTTTCTAACTTTTCCTCTTAATCTAAAGAGGACATCATCATTCACCCAGATACCCAGGGACGAAACCCAAGTGTCAACTCCAGCTTCTCACCATGTCTACCCTTACTCCCCCCACCATTTCCGATCTGTTGCTGAGTTCTATTGATTTTACCTCTTAACATCACTTGTAGTTGCCCCCTTTACCCACTGACATTGCCACAATCCTAGTGTAGATCCTCGTCTCCTCACACCTGCATTTTTGCAGCTGCCTACTCGTTGGTCTCTCTGCCTCAAGTCTCTCCACACTTCAGTCCATGATCCACTCAGTTATCAAAATAATCTTCTTTAAGCACATGTTCCTCCCCTTGAATTCCCCGCCACACATTCAATACATTCCATTGACTCTCTGTCACCTCTAGGATTAAAAATAAAATCTTCTGTTTGATTTTTAAAGCCTTTCATAACATACCTTTCCAAGTCTTTTTACACCTTCCTTAAACATTCTCTGCAATCCAGCAAAAATGACCTCATTGCTTTTCCTCTCCCAACTCATGTCATTTGTGCTGGCCATTCCCCAGGCTTGTAAGTCTTCGTTCACTTTCCTCATCTCTGCTTCTGGATCCCCTGGCTTCCCTTGAGCCTCAGGTAAGGTCCTGCCTTCTCTCCCAGAAGTCTTTCCAAGTCCTCTTTCATCTTCTTGCCTTCTGTGTGAGATCATCTCTGGTTTGTCCTGCACATGTTTTGTTTGTAAGCAGTTGCTAATATGATGCCCTCATCAGACAGTGAGCTCCTTTGGAGCAGAGACTTGTCCCTGCCTTCACATCCCCAGGTCTTGGCACAGTGAATGACTCATAGTAGCATTTAACAAATGTTTAGTGATAGATGGACCCTCTCATATTACCTTTTCTCTTCCAACTAGATTTTCAGTTTCTGGAGGGCAGGCTAGGTGGATACACTAGTTTTCTTTCCCCGTAGGCCTGGCAGAGTCATGGGCTTCTAGTAGGCATGTCCTAAGTGTTTTGACTACTAAATACCAGGAAGGAGAAGTGGAATGGGGATAGAGAATGGGAACAGAGAGGAAATAAAGTAGAGATTAACTCTAACACAAAAGAAAGCTTGAATGAGACCTTTCAGAAGGCGTGGGCCAGAGCTTCCAGTATGGCTAGGAGGGAGACTGATTTTCTAGACAGAAAAACTGAGAAACAGAAAGGGAATGGGATATGCCCCTGAAATGGGAGAGGGAGTGGTCTGGAGACCAATAGGTGCCTAGAGTACGTGCCAGGGCAGCAACTCTTGTTGAGTGTATGTGTGGGTGGGTCGTGGGCAGAGCCCCAACTTGACCTTTTTTGTAGGTGGATGGCATTTAAGATCCCTGGGAATCTTGTGTGTGTTTTGAAAAGTTCTTCAGGCTTTTAGTCTCCTTGCCAGAAATTCCACCAATCAATGATTTGTTTGAGTTAACCGATCTGTGTTTCCTCTTTGAAAATGAAAGTACCCTGAACGCAACAGAGATTAAGGCTCAGTTAATGAGTCTTTGATAGAAATGGAATGGTAACTAAGCTGTAACAGGGTTGTTTTATAGAAGAGGGACTAGTCAACTTTAATCTGCTATTTAAATGTGAGGTGTTATTTTTCCATCCCTGTGAACCGAATAGTGCAACTGTTAACCCTGTTTGACAGATAAGGAGACTGAGTTTCAGAGGTTACAAAGTCATGAGATTTTAACCTATGTGTTTTGAGTTATACTACTCTTTAGATAACTTCATATACAGCTACTTTCAATAAGATCTTTTGACTATCCAATTCTATTTGCCACAGACATAAAATTTAAAAAACCAGTATAACAATTTCATCCATGAATGTAAATGTTCATTCTTATTATCTATAGAGAAACTAGAATACCATTTATACTGGGCCTTTTAGGAGAGAATATTCCAGCCTGCTTACCTAAGATTCAACAGTTTAATTCGAAAAGTATTTTTTTTTAAGACACTGTAGTGGAGCAGCTAGATGTTGTAGTAGATAAGAGGACCAACCCTGGAATCAGGAGGACCTGAGTTCAAATCCAGCCTCAGATACTTGGCTCTTATTTGCTGCACGACCCTGGACAAGCAACTTAACTATACTTATGTGAGGAGGGAGAGAGACATAGTAATAAAGCAGAAAAGATCACTGGCTTTTAAATCAAGAATCTGACTCAGAATTCCTCCTTTGTCAGTTACTACCTGTGACTTTGTGCAAATTATTTAACATGTCAGACTCAGGTTACTCATCATTCAGAAGTCAGGCTTAAATCTAAATTTTCTGTTTTCAATACCTGCTATGTACAGGTTACCATGGCTTGACCAAAACAAACAAATCATCATCAACACCAACAGAAAGAAATTGCTACCTTCAAGGAGTTTCCATTCTGCTAGGTATATACTTGTAAATAACCACGTAAATACAAAATCATTTGAGAAGGTACATGCAGTAAACTAATGATTGCAAGGACCAGGCCAAGCCTTCATTCACAGAGGTGGGGCCTGAGCTAAGTCTTGAAGGAAGCTAAGGATTCTGGGACATAGAGAAGTAGGCGGCCTCAATGGGGTGAGGAGTACATTCCATCTTAAGTATGTAGGACAGCATGGGCAAACGTGTGAAGGCAAGAGAGAATGTCAGGTGGAAGGAATTGAAAGTAGCCCAATTTCTTCTCTGTAGCCTAGAATGTAAAGAGATAGCATTCTCTTATATAAGTGGTTCTTTACCTTCTACGCAGATGTAGAGGTTTTATAAATAAAAGTCCAAACTCTGTCCTACCCTCAAATACATAAATATAGCAAAAGAATCCTAGAAAGTATCTTCCTCAAAAACAAGTTCTGTTTGTAAGATTGGGAGATATTAATCCCTTCAAGATAAGCATAGCCAAGTGCTAGCCCCTGATTGGGGAATAAGATTTATGACATTCTTTTTTCTGATCACAAAGGACCATGATAGGTCCATTAGTTAAATTTAAAGTGATAGACTCAGGAGACCTAGAGGCATTTCCCATTCTTGTATATTACATGCTTGGCTTTTGGCTCTTGGGACGATAGCCATTGGTTTGATGTGAGGGCATCTGGGTTAGCTACAAGTCTCATCCTTTCTCCTTTTTCAGTTGTCTCATAAAAGTACACCACAGTCACTATGGGTGCCAGGTAAAGCACTTGGATATGTTTATGTGCAGACTAGTCCTGACGACTGCAAAAACAAACATGTATAAATCAAAAAATCTGAAAAATAGGGGTAAAGTGGAATAATATAATATAAAAAGCGATGTTCTGAGACTCAAGAGGCCTGAGTTTTTTTGGTCACAGATCTGCCATTTTCTAGCCAAATGATTTTAGCCAAATATTTTCTTCTGAAAACCTCAGTCCCCTTTCTCTCCCTCCTTCCCTTTCCCACTTCTCTCTCTTTCTTTCGATGCAGACTCTTTAAGAAAAAGCCTGTAAATTCTATCTCCTATATTCCTCATATTTGCAGCTGCTTAACTTCTTTTTGGCCCACATATATGTTGAATCGGATACCTCCAGTCAGGAAGTGAGGTCACTGAAATAGATGGCAGTCTTATAGCCCTAAATCTAGGTAGATGAAATAAAAAACCTGTTTCCTGTGCCCTTTATTCTCCCTCTCCTGCTTCACCTGTTTAATTCCAACAGATACCACCTCCTTCTTGGATCCTTCCCTGACCCTACAACAAGTCTATACAAAGTTTTTTCTCCCCCTTCCCCCATCTAGGCCCTTGATTTGTTACTGTGTAATACTTTTCTACGTTACTTTGTTTCTTTGTTTCTCAGTTGTATATGGAACGTTTCTTATTTGCATATAGAATATACTATACAAAATTGCAAGCTCTTGATAACTGGGTCATATCTAAACTGTGTATCTTCCCCAGTACTTCCTACCATGTTCTATAAATCCTAGACTCTTGATATTTACTAAATTAATTGAAAGAAAGCATATGAACATGCTTTGGAAAAGGTAAAGCTGATATGTTCTATTACTAGTCACTTAAAAAAATAATATTTTCCTTTCTTTTTATTTTTAAAATTTCTTCCATGTGAAAATGTTTCTATTTAACTTATTCCAATTACATGCAAAAATAATTTTTAACATTTACCTTTTTAAAATTGAATTCCAAATTCTGTCTCATCCCTTCCCCCTTCTTGAAAAGATAAGCAATTTGATATACGTTATACATGTACAGTCAGGCAAACCATATTTTCATATTAGTCATGTTGCAAAAGAATGCACAGGCCAAAAACCCCCCTAACTGAAAACAAGAAAGCAAAGTAAAAAAAAAAAATATGCTTCTCCTTTTCTTTTTATTCTGTCTTTGCTGTTTGAGCTCTTCCTCTCCCCACTTTTGAAGTTTCTTTTTTTTATTAATATAAATTTATTTATTTAACTTTTTACATTCATTCTCACAAAATGTTGGGTTCCAAATTTTCTCCCCATTTATCCCCTCCCCCCACCCCAATACACCAAGCATTCTAATTTTCCCTATCACCAATCTACCCTCTCTTCTGTCATCCTCTTGTCCCCATCAATCTCTTTTGTCCTGTAGGGCCAGATGACTTTCTATTCCCCATTAACTGTATTTCTTATTTCCTAGTAGCAAGAACAATACTCAACAGTTGTTCCTAAAACTTTGAGTTCCTAATTCTCCCCATCCCTCCCTCCCCACCCATTCCCTTTGGGAAGGCAGGCAATTCAATATAGGCCATATCTGTGTAGTTTTGCAAATGACTTTGATAACAGTCGTGTTGTGTAAGACTAACTGTATTTCCCTCCATCCTATCCTGCTCCCCATTGTTTCTATTCTGTCTTTTGATCCTATCCCTCCCCAAGTGTTGACTTCAAATTGCTCCCTTCTCCCATTGCCCTCCCTTCCATCATCCCCCCCACCCTGCTTATCTCCTTCTCCCTCACTTTCCTGTATTGTAAGATAGGTTTTCATACCAAAATGAGTGTGCATTTTATTCCTTCCTTTAGTCGAATGTGATGAGGGTAAACCTCATGTTTTTTTTTTCTCAGCTCTCCTCTTTTTCCCTCCACTAAAAAGTCTCCTGCTTGCTTCTTGAATGAGAGATAATTTACCCCATTCCATTTCACCCTCTCTCCTCCCACTACATTTCTCTCTCACCATTTACCTTAATTTCTTTTTAAGATATGGTCCCATCCTATTCATTTCACTCTGTGCTCTCTGTCTCTGTGTGTGCGTGCATGTGTGTATGTGTGTGCGCATGCACGTGTGTACATGTCTGTGTGCATGTGTGTGTGTGTGTGTGTGTGTGTGTACGTGTGTGTGTGGTCCCACCAACTATACAGATACTGAAAAGTTTTAAGAGTTACAAATATTGTCTTTCCATGTAGGAATGTAAACAGTTCACCTTTGGTAAGTCCCTTATGACTTCCCTTTGCTGTTTACTATTTCATGCTTCTTTTCATTCTTGTGTTTGAAAGTCAAATTTTCTTTTCAGCTCTGGTCTTTTCATCAAGAATGCTTGAAAGTCCTCTGTTTCATTGAAAGACCATATTTTCCCCTGAAGTATTATACTCAGTTTTGCTGGGTAGGTGATTCTTGGTTTGAGTCCTAGTTCCTTTGACTTCTGGAATATCCTATTCCACGCCCTTCGATCCCTTAATGTAGAAGCTGCTAGATCTTGTGTTATCCTGATTGTATTTCCACAATACTGGAATTGTTTATTTCTAGCTGCTTGCAATATTTTCTCCTTGACCTGGGAACTCTGGAATTTGGCCACAATGTTCCTAGGAGTTTCTCTTTTTGGATCTCTTTCAGGCAGTGATCGATGGATTCCTTCAATTCTTATTTTGCCCTCTGGTTCTAGAATCTCAGGGCAGTTTTCCTTGATAATTTCATGGAAGATGATGTCTAGGCTCTTTTTTTGATCATGGCTTTCAGGTAGTCCCATAATTTTTAAATTGTCTCTCCTGGATCTATTTTCCAGGTCGGTTGTTTATCCAATGAGATATTTCACATTCTCTTCCATTTTTTCATTCTTTTGGTTTTGTTTTATGATTTCTTGGTTTCTCAGAAAGTCATTAGCCTCCATCTGTTCCATTCAAATTTTGAGAGAATTATTTTCTTCAGTGAGCTTTTGAACCTCTTTTTGCATTTGGCTAATTCTGCTTTTGAAAGCATTCTTCTCCTCATTGGCTTTTTGAACCTCTTTTGCCAATTGAATGAGTCTTATTTTTCAAGGTGTTATTTTCTTCAACATTTTTTTGGGTCTCCTTTACCAAGGTATTGACCCATTTTTCATGCTTTTCTTGCATCTCTCTCATTTCTCTTCCCAGTTTTCCTCCACCTGTCTAACTTGATTTTCAAAACCCTTTTTGAGCTCTTCCATGGCCTGAGCCCACCGGACATCCACCTAGAATATCTGGGATACAGAGGCCCTGACCTCCATGTCTTTCCCTGATGGTAAGAATTGTTCCTCATCATCAGAAATGAAAGGCGGGAACATCTGTCCTCCAAGAAAGTAGCTTTCTATGGTCTTATTTTTCTTCCCCTTTCTGGGCATTTTCCTAGGCCAGGGCAGCGCAGGGGTGGGCTCCACTGTCTGGTGCACGACGGACCTTTGGGGTTGGTTTTTCAGGGTTCTCTGGAATGGAAATCTCCTCCACTGGTTTGGTGCACGGCTTGCTCTGCTCCAGAATTTGTGGGGAGTTCTTTTTACAGAAAATTTATGGGCTGTGGGTTTGGAGCTAGCATACATGAGTCTTTCTACTCCACCATCTTGGCTCCTCCCACTTTTGAAGTTTCTCCTTTATTAAATAAAAAATGTTTAGCCAGAACCAATGACATAAAGACTTGTCGGCACCTAGTAGCATATGCCACATTCCAAACCCATAATCTCTCACCTCTCTTCTAAGACATGAAAGGAACATTGATTCCCAGGGCCAGGCTTTGGTCATTTGAGTTACCCAGAAGTAGAATATCTCCTAGTTTAGTTCTTCATTTTTATCATCACCGTTGTGATGTGTAGTTCCTTTGCTTCCTAAAAATCTTCCAGTTTCTCTGAATTTCTCATACTTACTGTTTCTCATGGTGCAGCCATATTCAATTGAATCCCAGTTCCATGAGCATTCCAGTTATCACTACTTATTCCTTACTAAGAAGTGCTGCTGTAAGCATTTTAGCATATATAGAACTCTGCCCCTCTGTCTTTAGTGCCCTTGGGATATGTGCCCAGTACTTAGACTGGGATTGCTGAGGCAGTGGGGATAAACAATTCAACCCCCTTTGAATAATTCAAAAATATTTTAAAATATCAGACCAACTCAGCCCTATCAACGATATACTTGTGTACCTTGTCATAACCCTTTCACAATGACTTCTACCTTAAATCATCTTAGTTACATGGCTATGTTTTTTTCTTATTAATTAATTTATTTTTAGTTTTCAGCATTCACTTCCACAAAATTTTGAATTCCAAATTTTCTCCCCATCTTGCCCCTCCTCCCACCCTATGTGTTTTAATGTTCATTTTTCTTCCTACAAATTTGGAGCATTTTCCCATATACTTGTTGATAATATGGAATTCTTTTGAAAATTGATCATTCCTACTATCCTTTGACCACTTACGTTTTGGCACTATCGTCATTGTCTTGTCATTAGATTATGAGCCAACATTACCCAGCCTTCTTTTTTCCCAGTTAGAGCTGGTTTGTAATGTTGCTTAGTAAAACTTAAAAGTACTATATAGATGTTATTTATTTTCCGAACTAAAAGTCATAGGATCTGGAATTGAGAGGTTAACTAAATCCAACCTTCTTATTTTCAGTTGATGAAACTGAGATCTAAGAGCCTAAAGCCAAACTTCTGAAACTGGTATAGGAAGTGCAGGTCATATGACCCACTAATAAATGTCGATGAATCAGCTGGAGCCAAGTTTCTGTGTTGTCAAAGCTACCTCCCTCCCTCCCCTCCTCACCAAGTTGCAGTAATACCAAGCTGTCTAATAAGTGAATGTTCAGAGGAGGCAGGCACACCATAGCTCATGCATCTCATCCTTTAAAGTTCTAAAGCTGGGGTGATTGACCACTGCTGATTCTTTCCACGTGGCATTTAATTCCACAGGACCTCCCTGAAATCTCTATTGAGTCTGAAGATTTTATTCTTTATTTTTTTCCCCATTGAGCTTTATTAAGCATAATGATGTCCCTAAAAGGCAAAAATATCCTTGTGGCACAGAATTTAAAAGAGTAAATACTATGCTTTCTTATAATTTAGCACCATGTGAGTTGGAGAGGTAGAGGGGCAGTGTGTTTATCTAATGGTATATTAACTCAAACTTAGCTTGGCCAGGCCTCTAAGTTTTTAACAGCTCATATCCATGAATTGCCAGCATCACTGTAGCCTCTTGCTTGGAGGAGTCTGCTCAATTCCATGGCCCACAAATGTAGGGCAAGTTGAGAACAAAAACACATGGGCCTTAGCCACGTTGGTAATGGGAGCTGGGTTTATTATAGCTGGCCAAAGGCAATCCTCAGTAATCAGCTTCATGGATTCCCAGGAGGAAGGTTGACTTGGTGTTGGAGCCAAGATCACTCCTTTCCCTGCATGCCTTCAAATAGGACATTCCTCCCATAAACAAATGCTGGAAAGATCTGTAATTTAGAAAGTATGAAATCAACTCCTACTGAGGCAGATTACATGAAACATCCATGACTTTCTGTGCACAAATCTTACAGAATTGCTTGGGTTAAGGAGTTGCTAAATGGCTTGCTCAGGCTTATACAGACAGTAGGGTCACAAGTATCATTTGAACTATGAGGAAAATGTTGATTCTCCTACTTAATTTGATCAGTATTTACTCAGTTTATTGTGATTTGATATTATCAGTGACTATTAGTGAGTTATGCAGAACAGAGTTGTTTGCTATAGTTCATGCTGTAAAAATGAGTTATATGGACTGCAATTAATCTACCATGTATTGCTGGTTATATTACTTGTGATTAATTTGTAAGGTAGATTTATGCTATATTAGGTCTGTTTTAGGAATCTGTATTAGAAATTTACTGTACATCCCTCCCCATTTTCATCCCCCCCCCCACAATATACTCTTATTAATACACTGTACTTGAAAAACAACTTCTTTGCCTTAGTGTATGAAACTTTGCCTTGTAGGATCCTGCTGACAAATGGAAGGCCTGAGGCCTTACTGACAAGTCTTATGACCTTTAGAAAGCCCCTGATAGACCTGTGGGGGCCATCTTCAGTCCTCCTGATCGATATCTTGCCACTGGACCCAGATGACTCTGGAGGAGAAAGTGAGGCTGGTGACTTTGCACAGCCCTCCCTCACTTAAATCCAATTCACTTCCAAGTCATGGCATCATCTTCCTGATGTCATGGTCCTCTTCAAGAACAAAGGAGAAACAATAGTGACAGACGTGTAGTTGACAGTCAGTAATAATCTATAATGAGTAGCCGGTATTTGATGGCCTGTAGTGACCTAAAGTGGATGGCCTGTAGTTGATGGCCTATGAATAGAGTTGTGGTGGACAGATACTGCCTTTAACCAATCATAGGAGTTGCCTTGCTTCTGAAGATAACTAGTGATAGAAGTTACTCCACTTTAGGAGAGATCTCCTTAGGACTTGGAATCTCCCCAAGACTTCCCAAGAGCTATAAAACCTTTAGCCCATGAGCAGAGGGGACCTTGGGGATCATCAGTTTCTCTAATAAACTGACCAAGCTCAGAGCTCTGCCTTTGTTGCCTTTTGTTGTGGATTGGAATTTTGTGGTCCACAGTACCCAGGCCTTTCTGATTCTAAGTTTAAGACTTCCACAGCAAGGTGCCTGTGGCATAAGGCTTGGCAAAGCCAGACCAGAGGTTGAACAATATGTTTAAATTAGAAGACATTAAATACCTTCAAGGAGAAAAAAATGAGAGTTGATAAATTTGGGGAGATTCCAGGTATGCTCAAATGAATTTGACTTCTTTCTGTTCTTACCTGGAATGTTGTTGTGACCCTCTTACTACTCTCCCTGGATCTAGTTTCTTTTCCTTTCAAGTCCATTTTTCACTTGGCCAGAACATTGAATTTTCCTTTAAACCTGACTGTGCTCCTGCCTTTTCCACCTTTTCCCCTACTAAGGACTTTCAGATCCTCCCTTCTGCTTTTTCCTATGGAGTGTTCTTCAATTAGACTATAAGCTCTTTGAGGTCAGGATCTTTCTTTTTGCTCATATTTTTGTTCAAGGTACTTAGTATGGGCCTGGCCCTTAGCAAATGCTTAATACATGCTCTTTCTATGGTTTAGTTGCCAAAGTCACCTCCCTAATATATGAGAACTGACCATGTTATTCCTCACCCCAAAACATTCATAGGGATTCATAGCCACTGCTGTGGATAAAAGGCACACTCCTTAGTCTGGCATTTAAGGCTTTCTATATTCTGACTGGAACTTCCCTCCAGCCTTATTTTCCACTCCTCCTCTTTACACAGTCTACATTCCAGTCAAACTCTACTAAGAGGGAAAAAAAAGTGAAAAAAGGGTCAGTCAGGCATCTTATTTTTTTTTAATGCAAAGAAAAGAAGAAAGGTTAGAAGGAAGCACAGATAAGCAAGATAGCTTTGAAAGTTTCAGGTTGAATGTATTATATACTTGAAAAAAATAAGCAAGCTGTACATAATTCAAATAGGCAGTTTCATATGCAATCCTCTTTTTTTCTGTTCTCCATGTAGAAATTCCCATTTTATTTTGTAAGTTTAGAATTAAAATAAGTTTAAAAATGTATTACTAGACACGTTTTCCCACTCTGTCTTTCCCATTCTTTGTCCTCAAAGGAGAGATGGACTTCCTCTACTTTTCTCTCACTCAAAGATGAGTAAATTCAGTTTCTTAGCTTTCCTATTCATCCTGTTCCATAAATTTCCAACCTTAGGCATATTACTTTCCAAGTTCTGCTTAATTTGGTGCAGTGAAAAGAGAGCTGGCTTTCCCATTGGGAAACTGATGCAAATCCCATCTCTATGTGTACCCTTGACCTTAGGTAAATCTCTTCTTTCCCTTAGCTTTCATTTTCCTCTTCTGTGAAATTTCAATAAAAACTTATAATCTTAAGAATTGCACTTGATGCTCTTTATCCTCTCTTTTTCAAATCCCTTTTTTTGGTATGTGTCCCTACTTAGATGTTGCATCCTCTATGAAGATATTCTTAATTTCTTTTTTCTTTCTCCCTCCCACCCCCCTCTTGCCAATGGAAAGCGATCCAATTTGCCTCAAATTATTCTATTTGTACATTGTCTTACTCTCTCCTTTGTCCCCTTCACATCATGCAAAATATGCTTTATTTGCATCTCTCTTCCTTGATTAAACTGTAAATCCTGGGCACTGGTTAAATGTTTGCTTAGACTGAACTCACTAATCTACTCCCCTAAGCAATAAATGGAGAAAGACAGACCCCTAGTAAAAGATACTGGGTGATAATTCTGGTTGTAAAGTCAATTAAAGTTTAATAAAGGGCAACAGAACCTTATGAAGGTTGAACATTGAAACCTATGAGTATATATTATAAAGTAACTGAATATGTAGATACGTAAAACAGCAAATTCCAGTGTTGTAAAACTGAGAATGAAGAAATAAAGTCTATGAATCATTGCTGGCAATCTTTTGAGGGCACCAGGCTGACTGTCTGCAAATCTTGGACTATATTCAATAGTTAGCATCTTTACGTGGTAGGGTAACTATCCCATTTAATCAAATGCCTGCCAACTCAGGCTTAAAATACTTTACAAATAACATAAAACTTTTCCCACTCCCCAATCCTACCACGTTGAGTATTCCCCTCTAGCAATATAATTGCTACTTATCACTGACTGGTATGTCTGTTATTTAACAAAATGATGCGCTGAACCTGACAGGCATAACATTATGTCAGCCGTCTCCCTGTTGGGTTGGTAAAACCATGGAGAGGGGTAGTTTATTTCAGTCCACATTTGACAGGCAAATCCCAGGACAACTGCTTGTTAAAACCCCCCTAGCCACAGGAATGGAATCTACTACCACACCAAAGAGGTCGTTAAGTTGAGTCTCTCAGACCAGGTTCCCTTATCCCCTTTTAGACTGAATGCCTTCCAGGGGTGGAGAACCTTCAGCCTCAAGGCCACATGTGGGTCTTCTAGGTCTTTGGGGGCAGTCTTTTGACTGAATCCAAACTTCACAGAAAAAACCCCTGATAAAAAGATTTGTTCTGTGAAGTTCAGTCAAAGGGTTGCACTTGGGGACCTAGAGGGCTTCGTGTGGCCTTGAGGCCACAGGTTCCCCACCCCTGGACCCTTGATTAAATCTTAAGAGAATAAAAGAAATTACAGAGAAAGCGCAAATTCCTGACATGTTATTGGAAAAATGGTCATTGAAAAGATGAAGTCAAATTTGGACTGCCTGGCAGTCCACCAGCTAGAACCCTTGTTCACTCAGGACTTTTCCCCTTTGTGTTCTGCTTTTGTGAATAAAAGTCTCAGATTATGAGAAGAAGTTTTCCTCTTTAGACTTGTAATAATCCAAAACCATTTACTGAGTGAAGGACCAGGGAAAGGCACCAGAGAGATAGGGTAGTGAATGGTTCCTGTTTTATAGGAGGTCACTGTCCATTGGAGGAGAAGACACACGTAGATAATATTACAGACTATACTGTAAGTACCTAAGCTGTGATGACAGAGGGGCTATGCAAGGTCACATGGAGAATTTAGGCAAATAAGGCCCTTAGAATCATAGACTCTTAGAGTTGAAGAGAGCTTAGTCATAGGCCCTTAGGGTCATAGAGCTAGAACTACAGACCTCAGAAGCCATCTAAGTCTAATGTGTTCATATTACAGTGGAGGCATTCGAGGCCCAAAGTGGTGATGGGACTTGACCAAGGTCACACAGGTAATAGGTTTTCAAGCTTCAAAGCCCAGTAATCATGGAATTTCACTGATGTGAGACAACTTCAGCAACTACCCAGACTCACGTCCAAAAGACTCCTCACTGTATCATACCTCACAGGTAATCATCAGGCCTGCTCTGGAAGACTTAAAATGAGAGGAAATCTACTTCCTCCTGAGAGTCCTTTCTGCTTCTGAATAGGGCTAGCTATCAGGCAGTGATGCCTGACATCAGGTTTAGATTTGTCTTTCTTTGCATTTGCCCCTTTTTACTCCTAGTTATTCCCTCGGTGACCAAACACAGCAAGCATCATCCTTCTTGTATCTTCTTGTGCCTTCAGATACTGGAAGAGAACTTTCTTGCCAACCCCCTACCCCAGGGCTCTGGGATTCCTCTGGGAAAAACATCCCCAATCTCTTCAAGAAGTCCTCATGAAACATGGACTGAAGGCCCTTCACTGTCTCCAAAGCCTTCCTCCAGTTGTGTTTAGTCTCCCAGTTTTAAGACTGTTGATTATATCTAAGCTAAATGTGACAAACTGATACAAAATGAAGTAAGCAAAACCAGGAGAACATCGTATACACTGTAACAGCAGTATTGTATGATGAACAACTGTGAATGACTTGGTTATTCTCAGCAATACAATGATGCAAGACAGTCCCAAAGAACTCATGATGGAAAATGCTGTCCACCTCCAGAGAAAGAACTGATGCTGTCTGAATCTAGACTAAAGCATACTGTCTTTCTTTGTTCTTTCTTCCTTCCTTTTTCCCCTTTTCCTTCCTTCCTTCCTTCCTTCCTTCCTTCCTTCCTTCCTTCCTTCCTTCCTTCCTTCCTTCCTTCCTTCCTTCCTTCCTTCCTTCCTTCCTTCCTTCCTTCCTTCCTTCCTTCCTTCCTTCCTTCCTTCCTTCCTTCCTTCCTTTGTCTTCTTTCACAGAATGACTAATATGGAAATGTTTTGCATGATGGAAGAGAGGGAGAGATAGTTAGAATTTGGAATTCAAAAAAACCCAAAAAAATCAGTGAATGTTAAAATTTGTTTTTACGGGCAATTGGGAGAGAATAAAATATTATTTTAAAAAAACCCTAAATATAAGGAGTCATACACTTTCTTGAAAGCAAATTTGTATTGATGCAGGGCCTCAGTGGGGGGGCATAATAATCGTTACTGATATTTGCATCGATCTTTACTGGTTGTTAAGTGATTTACATGCATCATCTCCTTGAACCTTGACAGTCCTTGGAAGGGCAAAGGATGCCATCATTATCCAAATTTTATAAATGAAGAAATTATATTTTAAGGAGGTTAAGTGACTAGTAAGAAGCAGAAGGAAAGTTGGAGTCCAGGTCTTCCTGATTATAGGTTCAGCATTCTACCAACTACATGTTTTTTTTTTTCCCTCAGGAAAAATAAAATCCAGACTAGGGGCAAGTAGGACAACCCATTTCAAAAAACTTATTTGTTTAGGGCTTAGTGATTTTTCAGTAATGTGAGATATTCAATCATCAAAGAAAGATTCGAATTATAAGTGACAAATTTAAAGATGGACAGACACTTAACATTGCAATTCCTAAATTTTATTCTGATCACTAAGGCCAAAAAAAGGCCATAAAAAATGATAAACAAGACTTGAAACAATAGAAAGTTTCTGGGTAATCTTTAATTAGAAAACATCCCCTCACCTCTCCTGCTCCTTCAAGATCTGTGGTTAATTGAGCGTGTCCTGTAGAATACCCAAAATCTGGAACCAAAGTGTCATCAGGCAAACCAGGTTAAAATGTAATTGGAAATACTTAACAAAATAAATAAAACTACAGTAGAACATAGATAATGTTAGTGGTTTTCTAAGGTGGTGAAATAGAGTGCTGGGGCTGGAGTCAGGAAGACTCCTTCATGAGTTCAAATCTGGCTTCAGATACTTACTAGATCTTTTCCAAGATAACCCCAAAATGAGATCACAGAGAGTCAGAGGCTTGACCATAATGACTAAAAAAACAACACGAGGTTGCTTTGTAGCCAGTAGGAATCCTTGGTATGGTCCATTTCTCTTTGAGTTTGACACCATTGATCTAACAGACCCCCAGCAGGTTCAGCATATGAAATAGTCCCCAAGTGAAGAGGGTCTCTCCCCATTCTATTTTTTTTTAATTTTGTCTTTTATCTTTTATCACTAGAGGAACAGTGAGATGATTTGAGTCATTTGAGTGAGATCATTTGAATCGTAGAGGGCATTTCTTTTGAATCCCTTCATTGTTCAGGGGAGGGAATTGGGGACCCAGCAAAAAAAGTGACTTGCTCATAGGAAGTGAGAAATTAGTAACAAAGTTAGCATCCCTGCCTACTGAAAGGTGAAACGGAATAATCACAGAGAGAATGATGCCAGGTAAAAGGAAAACATGGTATGAGCTTCCTGCCATTCCAGCCTAGGGGAGATAGGGAGACCAGTTTCAAGAAAAGAAAAGGAAAACAAAAAGAAAGTTTTTAATATGTGGGGAACCATTAAGAGAGAGGGTAGTATAGTGGAAAGAACTCTGGATTTGAATTTTAAAAGTCATAGAATTTGAGTTATAAGGGACTTTGATTTTTTAACAGTTTATTGTTTTTATTTTTTCAAATATTTTTATTAATCTGTCCCTCCCACTAATCCTTCCTCTACTG
Source organism: Bettongia penicillata ogilbyi (assembly GCA_023548195.1). Lineage (NCBI taxonomy): Eukaryota > Metazoa > Chordata > Mammalia > Diprotodontia > Potoroidae > Bettongia > Bettongia penicillata. The sequence goes on along the minus strand of JAJHZJ010000749.1, from coordinate 1,123,678 downwards.
AGCAAATTGGAAAAAAAAATCCACCCCACCCGCCTCCAATCTCTCAATATATATTTACATAGTCTAACCAAAAAAATCTCCATGTGAGCTAAGTCTAAAAATGTCTGTCTCTTTCTTCATTTTCAGTTCATCTCCTGTCTGTCAGGAGGTGAATGGTGTGTTTCATTCTCCTTCTTTTGGACTTGTGGTTTATCATTATGTTGATCAGAGCTCTCAAGTCTTTCAGGATTTTCTCTGTAATGTTATCATTATATAAATTGTTCTCTAGGCTCAAGCTCATTTCCCCTTGCTTCAGTTCATAAAGCTCTTTCCAGTTCCCTCAGTAATTATCTTTCATCATTTCTTATGACATAGTAATATCCTATCACATTCATGTGCTACAATTTGTTTCTGGTAAGACAGCCCCTTAGTTTTCAAATTTTGTCTAATTTTACTACTTTTTTGTATATATAAATAAATCATTTTCCATTTTCTTTGACTTCTTTGTGGTATAAGCCTAATAATCAGATAACTGGGTCAAAACTATGCCCAGTTGCAAAGGACTCTTAGCAGTTATCTCCTTTCGCTTCCTAAGTTTGTAGGTGAGAAAGCTGAGTCCCAGAGAGGTGAAAACACTTATTCAAAGTCGCACAAGTGAGTTAGGATGGGACCAAATTATAATGGGCCAAATCTTCTCGCTGCCGGCTGGAAAGTTCTTTTTTCTTGCCTTTCTACTTTCCACTAAAAGGCTTCGTATCAGAAGGATTCTTGTTTCAGTCACGCTTTGTGCAAAGCTTCACATTAGAGTTCACTGAGGACTGAATGGGATCCCTTATTTAAATGTGTTATACAAGGGTGGATTCTTATTCAGGTAGGGATTTGACTGGACTTTGTAACTGAGAGCATGAGAGAATTGAGCTTCAGTAAGTGTCTACAGAAATGGTGGCGAAGTGGGGGCTCTTAGGATCATGAAACCGCACAGGTTTGCTTTATTCTGTCTCCCCATTTAGAAGTTTTCAAGCCAGCCTGGTCTTAATTATCTGATTTTGAACAAGTCACTCACACTTTTCTTGCTTGTAAAATGCTTACCCTAGAAATTCATAGGATTATGATAAAGGCAAAGTTATGTCCTTTGAGTGTGAAAAGTTTGTAACACAGAGAACAAGTTTTTATATGAAGGCTTCAGTTCAGTCCTTTTCAGTCATGTCTGAATCTTCATGACCCCATTTGGAGTTTCTTGGCAAAGCTAATGGAATAGTTTGCCATTTCCTTCTCCAGCTTACTTTTAAATGAAGCCTTAAGATTTAGACCATCTAGGCAGTACAATGTTCATTATAAGAGATATTTAAAAATGCTTTCATATTAAGCTATTAAATGAAGTCGTAAATGCATAGACTATTTCGGGCTTAGATCCAGGACATTTTAATTAGCAGCATCCCATGTCTTTTATGTAAGTGATCTTTGCTAACATAAGCTTCTTGAGGACAGGGACGTGTGTGTGTGTGTGTGTGTGTATGTATGTGTACATCTATTTCACTATGTTTTATGTGTCATCTCCTCCGTTAGATTATGAACTCCTTGAGGGCAGGGATTGCCTTTGTCTTCTGCTTTTCTTTGAATCTCTTGTCCTTAGCATGGTGCCTGTCAAATAGTAGGCACAAAAATGTTTGTCGACTCTGACTCTTATTGACTTTACTTACCTCCTGGCAGAAAGGGCATGGATATAGGGTGAAGAATGAAGAGTACATTTTTATACAAAGTCAGCATCAGAATTTGTTTCCTTGGCTCTGTTTATTTCTTGCAGTGCTTTTGCTTTTCTTTTCTTTGCCCAGTATGAGAAGGAAAGAATCAAAGTGTTAATTAAAAAAATGAAAAGATTAAACGTAATTAATGAGCAAAGGGTGGAAGGGAGAAACTTTTATTGTGGGAGAACAGTCGAGGCACATTGTCGTGAGCATGAGCATGTTTGCAGGAATCCAAGAGTAGCATTCAACTATACTTGCACATCTGGAGCATAAAAAGATTATTAGCAAAGTTATGGCACTGAAATAAAATTTTTTAAATACAGAGAATGCAGTTTTTGCATGAAGATATAAAGAGTCAAAAAATCTGGGCAGTGCTATCACATTAAATGCCTCATGGCTTAAAAAGATTGTTCTTTGTGTTTAGCTACTGTCTCACAGTTACAGATGTTGAGCCAGTTTCCACAGTCATTTGTTTTTACCAGGTCAGCTCTGGTCCTCAGAGTCTTGCCAAGTTAAAAGAATTTAGCTCTGTTCCCCCTCCCTCCCCCATAGATTATATTGATTTCATGTGTCTCCATGATCAAAATGGAGTCAAAGGTTGTTTGTCATGTGGGGAAATTGATGCCAGCCTATGAAATCTGGCATATTCCAACAAAGGCAGATGCTCCTTTGGGCTGACATTGTCCATCCTAAGATAAAGACTATTGTGAATACTGTTTTACTCTAAAGAGCAGAATGGAGGGACATAAAGGTCTCAAAGCTTACGGTATATTGATGTAAACTGTGATTTGGGTTGGGAAACTAGGTTTTTTCCCCGGGAGCTTGCTGCCAATACTTGGCAGTCCTTTAGCAGCTTAGACACCATAGAATTTCGCATCTGGGAAACAAGAATAAATATGGAAAACAGGACTCTACTGACTAGCATGCATGCATCCCTACCCTGCTGTGCCACTCCCACAGCATTCTCTGGCCGGTGTTCCAGGGTTCGGGTTCCTATCACATTCCCCTCCTTCCCCCTTGGGGAAGCATATGCTATGCTTAGTTTGTGGTCCCAGCCCTGGGAACAAACATTCGTAGCTGCTGTCCCTGCTGAGAATATAACACTAAGTCTGGTAGAATTTCATTATAGTCTTTCTTTAATTGTTTTATTGAAAATTAATTTATAAAATTTTTATTTAATTTTTCTCTTTATGCCTGTGCCTGTCCATGATTTTAACAGACACTTGTTGAAGCTTACCTGTTTAGTACCAAGTAGAGACTGGGTGATTTCCCTTTAGCCTTAGAGCTATGTAGTATGTATTGTTTAGAAATGATGTGCCTGAGTCAAGGTCCTTTATGGTCCCGGTGGGGGCCTTCCTCGAGGTATCTTCTGGTTTTAATCTTCTTAATGTGGTTTGAATATTTCTAGCATTCAATCACATTTCAGTTGCCTGGATCCTTTTGTAAGTCTTGTCACTTGAGATACCACAGCCAACTTATCTCTCTAATTTTATTTCACCCCTCCCCTTTTAATGGCTGCCTTCTGCTTTTCATACTCTAAACAGTTATTTTGCCTTGGGTAAGTAATTAGAGAGATTCAACAGAATACCCTGTCTAAAAATCAGTCATGGTGTTTTGCCCTCCCCTATTGCTGCTCAGATGCCCTTGGAATGATATAAGTTCAAGCCGCCACCAGCACTAGGGGAAGAGGTAACAAAGGCAAATGTTTATCCATATGTTTATCCATAATTGTTATTGCTGTTTGGCATTGTGATAATACAGATAACTGTAGAGGAGATAGGTGCTCAGATAGACATGGGACTTTAATCTTTGGTCAGGACCTGGTGCAGCCCACTCATGGCCCCAGGTACCCAGCATATGCCCAGTGAAGGGTAATGATGTTCGATTGGTTTTTGGAGATAAGTGTATGAGCCCTAGTAGAATATCTTTATTGAGTTTCCGATAAAAACAGAAGATAAATGACCACCTGTTTATTGAAGAGTTGCGTGTGTAGAAGAGGACAACCCATGTTTGTGGGGCACTTGGGAATATCTCCTTGGCACTAAGGATGTGCTTGATGACTGTAGTTGCAAACTGTCTTCCTAACCTAGTATGATTCTGTGCCACAGGAAGTCATCAGGGTAGATAAGAATGGGAGTGGTGATATCAGTATTGCCAGCCCTAGGAAATTTTGAGAGTGGTATCATGACGTAAGGGAAGGTGGACTGGAGCCAATAGAAGGGGGGTCCTACCCTGACTCTGCCACCATAAGCTATGTGATATTGGACAAGCTATTTCAACTCTTTCAACCTGTTTCTTATTTCCAAAACTGAAGGGCTGTTAAGTGGATAACTTAAAAGTTTTCATTCATCCCTTATTCTCTGACTTTTTATAAACATTATTTTTTTATTGGTATTTTGGTTTTTTAATATCTCCTAAAATTCCCCCTGTATCCCTCTTTCTCCTTACAGAGTCATCCTATGGAACAAAGATATTTTTTAAATAAAAAGAGGAATAGAAAAAAAAATATGAGCAAAAAGAAATACATTGAAAAAAGTCTGACAACATGTGCAATGTTCCATATCCCTCCCCCAGTCTCTACCCCCGCTCCTGGAAAGGAATGGTAGCAGATGTGTAAATACGATTTGTTAAAGTTACATTAATACTGTTTAAATCATTGGAAAGGTCTTTAGCAATCCACCTATTCTCCAATCCAACCCAATAAACATTTAATAAACACTTACAATATGTCAGGCATTGTGCTAAGCACTGGGGATACAATTAATAAAAAGAAAAGACAGTCCCTGCCTTCAAGGAGTTTACCAGCTTATGGGGGGAGACAACGCACTAAAGGAGGCAGGAAAGCATGGGGAATGGGGAGGGACACCAATGGTACCTGGCATATGGATATCTTGTTCAGCGGAGTTGAAACCAAACAGGGTAGCAGATGCAAACTGGAGGAAGCTGAGAATTCAGTTTGCACTGCCTGCAAAGCAAGTTGCCTTTGGGGGAGGAATTTGGTTACTTTACCCACCAACCCTCCCATGCAGAGGACAGGAAGCTGAGGGAGGTGGTATCAGTTAGGGTTTGAGTTAGCAGCATGGTGGTTAGAATAGAAGTGATGAGCTTATCCTGAGAGGCATCTTGTTTCATAGAGCTGAAACCATGACTCCCTTTTACAGACAAGGCAGCCAAGATTCAGAGAGTTTAATGACTTGTCCAAGATCACACAACTGTCTTGTGGCAAAAATGGGGTTAAAAGTCAAGTCCTCCAAATTCAGTGCTCCTTCTATTTTACCACAGTGCCTGTCCGTTCATTACAGAAGATGTAATAAAGTTCCTAGAATTTATTAGTAAAAAGGAGATAATCAGTCTTCATCTTTTATTTGTGCAGGATTTTTTTTTCTTCCTCAACATAATTAAGGTTGCATTTCTCTCAGTTTATGTCTCCCTTTTTCTGTCATTGGCCATAATCATTTTGAATTTGTCTCTGAGTAGGGAGCCAGATGGCCCCATACATATCATTTATTTAGCAAATTTAATTATCATTTTTATTCCCTTCTCAAAGATTGGTCATTATGTTTAACACTAATGACCTGTGTCCAGCCTCTACAAAATATCTTATTCTGAAGGCTAGCAAATGAGCCTTCTTTAACTATTTTTTGGAAGGGATAGGGAAAGAAACTATGATTTCACAGGTCATTAATTGATTTGTGTTCAGTCCCCTTCCTTCCTTTACTAATGTACATAAATCTCTTTTCTATAACTTATGTTCTTAACATCCCTTGCCTGGAATGCTGGTTGGTTAAAGTAACTTTCCTAGATTAACATAGCCAGTATGTGACAGAGGTGGTTCCAAGGCCATATCTCTACCCTGCTGCCTCTTTTCAGAACTGAACGTTAAACTAGTGGGTTATTACATCTCTTAGTAATGTGGCCAAGCCTAACGCTATCATTTATTTTTTTATTTTTTAAATATAAATTTATTTATTTAACTTTTTACATTCATTTTCACAAAATGTTGGGTTCCAAATTTTCTCCCCATTTATCCCCTCCCCCCACCCCAATACACCGAGCATTCTAATTTTCCCTATCACCAATCTGCCCTCTCTTCTATCATCCCTCCCTTCTCTTGTCCCCATCTTCTCTTTTGTCCTGTAGGGCCAGATGACTTTCTATTCCCCATTAACTGTATTTCTTATTTCCTAGTAGCAAGAACAATACTAAACAGTTGTTCCTAAAACTTTGAGTTCCTAATTCTCCCCATCTCTCCCTCCCCACCCATTCCCTTTGGGAAGGCAGGCAATTCAGTATAGGCCATATCTGTGTAGTTTTGCAAATGACTTCGATAACAGTCATGTTGTGTAAGACTAACTGTATTTCCCTCCATCCTATTCTGCCCCCTATTGTTTCTATTCTGTCTTTTGATCCTATCCCTCCCCGAGTGTTGACTTCAAATTGCTCCCTTCTCCCATTGCCCTCCCTTCTATTATCCCTCCCTCCCTGCTTATCTCCTTCTCCCCCACTTTCCTGTACTGTAAGATAAGTTTTCATACCAAAATGAGTGTCCATTTTACTCCTTTCTTTAGTCGAATGTGATGAGGGTAAATTTCATGTTTTTTTCTCAGCTCTCCTCTTTTTCCCTCCACTAAAAAGTCTCCTGCTTGCCTCTTGAATGAGAGATAATTTACCCCATTCCATTTCACCCTCTCTCCTCCCACTACATTTCTCTCTCACCATTTAGCTTAATTTCTTTTTAAGATATGGTTCCATCCTATTCAATTCACTGTGTGCTCTCTGACTCTGTGTGTGCGTGCATGTGTGTATGTGTGTGTGCATGCGCACATGTACGTGTGTGTGCGCACGCGTGTACGTCTGTGTGTGGTCCCACAAACTACCCAGATACTGAAACATTTTAAGAGTTACAAATATTGTCTTTCCATGTAGGAATGTAAACAGTTCACCTTTGGTAAGTCCCTTATGACTTCTCTTTGCTGTTTACTTTTTCATGCTTCTTTTCATTCTTGTGTTTGAAAGTCAAATTTTCTTTTCAGTTCTGGTCTTTTCATCAAGAATGCTTGAAAGTCCTCTGTTTCATTGAAAGACCATATTTTCCCCTGAAGTATTTACTCAGTTTTGCTGGGTAGATGATTCTTGGTTTGAGTCCTAGTTCCTTTGACTTCTGGAATATCCTATTCCATGCCCTTCGATCCCTTAATGTAGAAGCTGCTAGATCTTGTGTTGTCCTGATTGTATTTCCACAATACTGGAATTGTTTCTTTCTAGCTGCTTGCAATATTTTCTCCTTGACCTGGGAACTCTGGAATTTGGCCACAATGTTCCTAGGAGTTTCTCTTTTTGGATCTCTTTCAGGCAGTGATCGATGGATTCCTTGAATACTGATTTTGCCCTCTGGTTCTAGAATCTCAGGGCAGTTTTCCTTGATAATTTCATGGAAGATGATATCTAGGCTCTTTTTTTGATCATGACTTTCAGATAGTCCCATAATTTTTAAATTGTCTCTCCTGGATCTATTTTCCAGGTCAGTTGTTTTTCCAATGAGATATTTCACATTCTCTTCCATTTTTTCATTCTTTTGGTTTTGTTTTATGATTTCTTGGTTTCTCAGAAAGTCATTAGACTCCATCTGTTCCATTCTAATCTTGAGAGAACTATTTTCTTCAGTGAGCTTTAGAGCCTCTTTTTCCATTTGGCCAATTTTGCTTTTGAAAGCATTCTTCTCCTCATTGGCTTTTTGAACCTCTTTTGCCAATTGAGTGAGTCTATTTTTCAAGGTGTTATTTTCTTCAGCATTTTTTTGGGTCTCCTTTACCAAGGTATTGACCCGTTTTTCATGCTTTTCTTGCATCTTTCTCATTTCTCTTCCCAGTTTTTCCTCCACCTGTCTAACTTGATTTTCAAAATCCTTTTTGAGCTCTTCCATGGCCTGAGCCCACCGGACATCCACCTTGGATGTCTGGGATAGAGAGGTCCTGACCTCCACTCTTTCCCTGATGGCAAGCATTTTACTTCCTTTTCAGAAATGATGGGAGGAAGGAACATCTCTTCCCCCGGAAAGTAGCTCTCTATGGTCTCATCTTGCTTCCTTTTTCTGGGCATTTTCCCAGCCAGTTACTTGACTTCTGAGATTCCTCTCCACCCATGCCTAGATCTGCCCAGCTAGTGCTTGGGGTCTGAGATTCAAATGCTGCTTCCCAGCCTCAGCGCTTTCCGCAGCAGGAGGGGCTGTTATTCAATGTGAGCTTAAGTTCTGGTGCTCGGGTGGGGGCAGGGCCGCCTCCCTGGCTCAGTTCCCTCAAGGGGTTTATGCAGAGACCTTCTGTAATGGAGCTCCTGTCTGCTCAGGGAGTCCTGGGCTGCCGCTCCCTCCGCCGCTGCCTCCCGAGGGGGCCCGAGTCACAGAGAAACCCCGCTCCCCTCTCAGCCAGCCCAGAAGTCTCTCTCACTGACCTGTGGGCCTGTGGCCGGAGGGACCTTCCCGGCCGTTGGAGGTTCTGACCCTGAAACCTGCTCGGATCTGCTCCCCTGGGGCCGCTCGGCAGGGGCAACACAGAGCTGGGCTCCGCGCCCAGAGCACGATGGACCCCTGGGGACGGCTCTCCAGGCCTCTCTGGAATGGAAATCTCTTCCAGTGTGTTTCTGCGTGGGTTCCACTGCTCCAGAATTTGTGGGGACTTCTTTTTGCAGGAAATTTATGGGCTGTGGGTTCGGAGCTAGCATATGTGAGTCTTTCTACTCCGTCATCTTGGCTCCTCCCCTCTATCATTTATTATTGGTATTGAATTGGTACAGATGACAAGATATAGTAGAAAAAGTATAGAACCTGAATTCAGGAGAGATTCAGGTTAGAATCTAGTATCTATCCATTAATCTATTGGCTAATCCATCAGTTTATAACTGGGTGTCTTTGGGAAACCTTTGAAGCTCAATTTATCTATCTGTAAAACGGGGATAATAACTCCTGCAACTTTACAGGATTGTTGTGAAGAAAGTTCTTTGCTAAAACTTAAAGGTGTTAGAGAAATGTGAATTATTTTCAGTAGTTATTACAAAAGAAATATATCAATGTTCTCACAAATTTTTAGGGTTAGCTCTCAGTTATGGAAGGGTAATTAAAAAAAAAGATTTATTCTTCGCAAAGGGAGGCAATGTGGCTTAGTGGATAAAATTTCAGTTTTGAAGTCAGATCTACCAGGTTTAATTCCAACCGCTGATTCCTGCCTGCCATCCTGGCTGTGGGATATTAGGCTGCCATCTCTTAACCTCTCAGTGCCCAAGGTGCCAATCTGCATTGGTAAAGGACTTTTCCCAATGTTGTGTTTTCAAATAAGAAATCATAGGTCTGAATCTAAAAAAAAATATGTTTCTTCGTAGTTGGTTTTCTGTTGTCCAATGGTTCTTCTGTGCAATGCTTGCAAGCAATGTTTGCAATTGGCAGTGATCTTTTTTTTATGTTTCAATACTTTAATAGGCATAAAAGTTATCTAATTTCCAGGGCTACCTGGCCACAGAAAATGCTGTTAATTTGATGTCATTTAAATGAACCTGTTACTTACTGAGCAAGTTATAGATAGCATCCGTGAGAACACAACTCCAAATTTTGGTTTTCTGAGATTAAATTTCTCCTGCTGGATTCTCTTCAGATATGCATTCTGTTTTGTTTGGTAGGGCTATCCTCTGCATAAATAAAGTGGATTGCCTGAATTCTGACCCATTCATGATCTGCTTAACAAAGCATGGGGAAAGGAACTTCGTGTGTTTATTTAACATTACTTGCACTTTTAAATAATGCCTTTAAAAATGCCACAGGAATTTGCTAATATCTGCCCCCCCCACTTTCCAGAACCTTCCCCTGCCATAAAGACAGTTGAGTAAAACAAACTGAGAGCTTGTGTAACATTCGACATCTGTAATCCCCTGGTTCTCCAGAGATGTGGATGTTTTGTTATCATCCCTGAAACCAGTATCAGTCACAGCTTTTAATTCACCTCCCCTGTAACGTTTTAATTATGTTATTATACTCATTGTGCATATTTTCTTGGTTTAACCTTAGTCAATCCATCAATAAACATTTATTAAGTGCTTAGTGTATATAGGGAACTGTGTGAAACACTGGGAATACAAAGATAAAAATGAACACTCCTTGACCTAAAGGAGTTATATTCTACTGAGGGAAACCACATGTACGTTTAGAAATACAGATAAAATATATATGAAAGAAATATCTGATCATTTCATTTGGGGTCACTTGCAGCTGAGAGTGGGCAGAATCAGAAAAGGCAGCCTCTTGTGGAAGGTGTGTCGAGTCTTTGTTTTTCTGAATTATTCATATGTGTTATTTCTGAAGGTGCAGTAATATTCCATGACATCCACACACCACAGATTTTTTCAAGGATACTCCTGTAGGCTGACCATTGATTCTGAAGCAAAATTAAGCCCAGGGCCTCCAGTCTGAGTCAAGGTACAGTGGACATTTAGGTCACTCCATAAATACTTTTGGTCTAGTGTTACCACAATCGTTGCCACAGTCACCATAAAGGTTCCTAAATCTGTGGAGTTAGACAATCTATTCTCTGTGGACAAGCAGGTGAGACCTGTCCAGTGGGACAAGCGTCAGGAAAGCATCAATAATGGCTGAATAGGTCTGTATTTGGGAGGCAGGATGGGGTAATGGAGAGTGTTAGATGTGGACTCTAAGAATCTGAATTTAAATCCTTGCTCAGAACCTTACTTCCTGTATCACATTGGGCAAGTCAGTTAATTTCCCTAATTCTCAGGCTCCTCGTTTGTAAAATGAGGGAGTTGGTACTGGGACCCTAAGGACCCTTTCAATTCTAAATCTTATAATTGCTATGTGATCTTGGCTGCATCACGTTAACCCTCCCTTACCCCCCTCTCTCTCGTTTTTTTCATCTGATTAGAAGGCTTTACAGGCCCTCTAGACTGTCCTCATCATTTTACAGATAAACAAACAAGTCAAGAAAAAGGTTACTTGACTTGCCTGATGTCACTTAATGTTGCTGAGTGGGGTATTAGAACCCAGGTCTCCCAGATTTTAGTCATTGTTAAGTGTAGAGCACTGTGTTCTGTGTTATTAGCTGATTAGATTAAAATAGAGAACATTTAATAAAAAAAGGAAATTTTGTGTTAAAGCTTACTTGGTGAAAAAGAGTAAGAAATTCAGATTGCTAAGTGACATACGGAAATCTTGGTAGTGATTCCTTTCCCTGCCAATGAGGAAGCTTATGGTTTCCAGTGAGTGCCTGATCTCTCAGAAAGGTTGGAGCCCCTGGCCCTGTTGTTTCTTTGTTTGTTTAATCACGTTTTCCGGACTCCAGTTCCTAGGATTTTAGCTTATATTAATGGTTATGATGCTGGACTTGGGAGTTAGAAAAGTCGAGGTTCAAATCCTATTTGCCAGCTGTATGAATACATGCAAGTGAGTTGCCCTTCCTTGGCCTTTAGCTGCTCTGTAAACTGGTGGTAATGCCTGTAGTATTTATCTTCAAGGCTTTTGTGAGGCTCAGATTAGATGATGAATGTAGAAGTCTTTGCAGATGCTAAAGTGTTCAATAGATGCCATCATGGAAGAGGGTGATGAGAATAAATGACATTCAGTCAGTCAACATGGTAAAGAAGCCCGTGAGTTGGGCTTCATGGACACAGGTCTATAAAGTGGCCAAAGGGAATGATTTCAGCTGACACACAACATCGCAGCTGTTCATCACATGACTTTCCATCCCTTCCTGTCTCAGCTGCATATCTTCAGGGAGCAGGGAGGCCATGGTTCTTGTATGATCTTCCAAGTTATAACTCAATGTCCTGCTCACTGAATCACCAACGAGTTTTCTGATGAGTCACCTCCAAACTTGCTCTGCTTCCCTGTAATCCACTTCATTCCACTTGGATTGTTCTCCAAACATAGCGGTTTTTCCTTATGTCCCCAAAATTGGGACATCCTTTGGACATTCCTCCACATCCCCAAACATTCCAAAATAAGCACTTTAAAACATCTGTTCCCTTCCTACAGTGGTCAGTGCCAGGCATTCTTGTAAGCAATGGGGATACAAAAAGAGATAAATATCTTTCTCTTCAATGAGCTCACAAGGGGAGAGAATAAGCGAGGGGACATAAGCAAACAAGCTTTATGAAGGATAAATCAGAAATAATCAAAAGAGGAAACACTCAAGAATGAAGAGGACTTGGGAAAGGCTTCCTGTAGCTGATAAAATATTAGATGAGATCTCCAGGAAGCTAGGAAAGTCAGAAGGCAAAGATAAGGAGGGACAATGTTGTAGGCATGGGGGATAGCCAGAGAAAATGCCCAGAGAATGAGTGTCTTATTTGAGGAATGGGTCCCTAATATCAATAACTTAATTATTTTAGATTATTATAATATAAATATTAATTATCTAATAACTTAATAAGAGTCCAGTATTTTCCCTTGTCCCTGATGTCTGCCTTTCCAGATTTCAACAACATGTTTCAGCTGCAGGCTCCTTCTGAACTTCCGTCATGGTCCATGACTTTCTCACTCTGGAATATCAATTTTCCCTTGGGCTCCTCACCCTTTGCAACAGACCCTAGGCTTCTTAGAAATGGATGAATGATTGAAAGACCTTTAGCAAACACTTACTAAATACCAAGAGACTGTGCTAAATTCTGGAGACAAGGAAGATAACCAGAAGTTGGCGGCAGGATGGATGGTCACATAGTATGTTCAGCATTGTCTGTTAATGCAGCCAGGCAGGCTAGACATAGAAGATCCATGTGTATTTGTATTGATTTGTATTGTATCCTGATTACCAATCAGGATAACATGGCCTCAGAAGATTATTTCCAAAGCTGAACCTTTGGCACAACCAGTCTCAAAGGAATGCCTGGTAACTTCTGGCAGGGTGCGTGATTGGTGGGATTATGGATTGCCTCCTGTAATTTTTGTCCATGCCCTGTAGAAATCCTCTTCCAAGATTTTCCTTAATACTCTGGATACCTTCTTTTAGATTTTTAATTGTTTGATGCGTATCAGCCCTTTTCTCATTTGGGATACTTATACAGTGCTTTAAGTTTGCAAAGCCTCAACATATTTGATTTTCATCACAGTTCTTTGAGGTAGGTGTTATTATTATCATACCATTTTACAGATGATGAAACTGAGACTGCAAGAGGTTCCATAACTTTACCAGGGTCATCCAAACAGTGTCTGAGGCAGGAATTCATCTCAGCCCAGAATGTTATCCATTGTTCTATCTAGCTGCTGGAGTTTCCTGTTTTGGCCAACACATCCCTGTGTTGACTCCTAGAGCCTGAATTTCACTAAAGCCCCCTGGGACCTTTTCCACTTGAATTGTAATCTACCTCCCCCTCCCCCTCTCCTTCCTGTGCAGGGGCAACTTTCTTCAAATTATCAAAGTATTTATTCCAGGATCTGTAATTTCATCCTTGTGGGAGCTCCCTTGTAGATAGCTACTCCTGCATGCTTCTAGGAGATACCCTTTGTGAACTGTGATGCAAATCTTCATTGCTCTGCAGCCAGTGGGGAGAAGTCTCAGAATTCAACTTACTCACCTTCTACATAATTGCCATCCAATCACTTAGCCTGTACTTCAAGTCTTGGAAGATTTTACTTCTATCTGATTCTGTTGGTGCTGGTCTCCAGGGCAGTTGGAGTGAGGGGAGGAAGGTCTTCTATATCAACAAGGCAACTTGACTTCTTTCCTGTATAATGTATTGGTACAGAAATTTCAAACAGCGTTTCTTCCATTTTTGGATTGATTTGTAGGGCAGGGATTAGTAGCTCCTAAAAAAGCTAAAAGATTAAAAACCAGTAAAATTTGTATGAAGCTGGGTCTTCATTGGAACATCTGTCAGGAACCCAGGTTCTATTTCCTCTGTCTTTGATAAGACATCGAAGAGTGATGTGAGTGGAGGCTAACCCCACCCCATCTATGCATTTTATAGTTTGAGAGATGAACAAATACATTGTGAAATCTGGGTGACTAACAGTGATAATCTAGGTATCTGGGAAAGATCTTGGCATAACTGGTTCACTTAAGCAGAGCAGTAAGCTGGGATGTTGCTAATTTATTCTGATAAAAAAAGAGTTCTTTCATCTAAGCTAACACCTATGAAGGTTTTTCCCCTCCAACAGTCTTTCATTTGGTATTTTGTTAAGCAGGCCATGCTTGCTTCATGATGATAAGAGCTAGGTTCATTCTCATTAACGCTGGCCTGCCAATGATTTAGCCACTTAAAAATGAGTATATTATTTGGCTTAATACAGAGGGTTTTGTTTCATAAACCTAGCAATCAAAATAGCCAGCTGTCTGGTGAGCGTGCATGAAGTCATAAAGATGTCTATGGGGAAATGGACTGAGAGTTGGAAGCCCTGGCTTTGAATCCTAGCTCCAGCTTTTCCAAATAGCTGTGTGGCTGATGATGTCACTAAATGCAAACAATGAATTTGGCAAATACTTAATAGGTATGTGGTGTACATGATATCTTCTCCAAGTTTGTTTCCTTCTCTGTAAAATGAGGGCGTTGGGGCAATGGATATAGATAAATCTGGATTTGGATATAGGAAAGCCTGGTATCAAGTCCCACTTTTGACATTCAAAGGTTGTGTGTCCTCAGGTACATTATTTTACCTACCACATCAGTGCCTCAAGTTATTCACTAGAAATAAGTTGCAAAGAAGCTACCAATCTGTACTGGTAGAAGGGATTCTTCATATGGACCTCCCTGCACTACTGAAAATCACAAGTTTGGTTATTATTGTCATTGCCATTGTTAACAGCAATGATGATATAATACTTGAACTACCTTTTTGCTTTTATAACAATCATTTACAGTTATACTGTATACCATCCCCCCACCCCAACAAATGAGCTCTCCATGATGGCAAACACAAGCAAACCATCTGACTCAGTGACCACATCTTACAGTATTCTGCACCCATAGTCTGTCAGGGCTCAACCGAAAAAGGGAGTAGAATTTTTAAAAATGAAATATATTTTGTTGTCTTTTTTTTGTAACAGTAAGCACCCCAATATACACAGGGGTCCTGCTACCACAGGTTCTTTGATCTGCTTCTCTAAAAGGAAAGGCAACTTTTGAGGGGTCAACAATCACTTTAATCAAGTACATGTATCAGAGAACATCAAAATCAAAATTTCAAAGAAATAAAAAATCAACAGACAGCACTTCCAAACTACCTGACCATTAGCATACATACATCTTTACCAGAGAGGGAAGTACCAGCCAGGGTTTTCAAAGCCAGGGGCTTTGTCTCATCTGACACACACCCTTCCAAAAATTAAGCCTCCAAGTTAAACCTCACCCTCAGAGTATTTATACACTTTTAGAGCCAGAGGGCACGACCATCTGACCCAGTGCCTCAATAGAAAAAACAAAAGGCACTTGGGACCCTCCTTCAAAACAACTCTCCTAATCTAGTTTCCCTCAATGGGCAGATCCATCAGTGGATGGGGAATTTACTTTAACGACATTCAAATAGGGGCATTATACTTCCTGATTATACTAAAACAAAAACAGCAAAAGGTGCTACTCTGCTTGGCTTCACAGGTTTTTTGTTTCACAGTCCCAATATTCTATCTAATTTTCGCCTAATGTACTCACTATTCTTTTTTGATTCCTTTCCCACCAAATATAGCATCCTCCCTTGTTACTAACACAGTAACAAGCTTTTTTTCTGAGGGAACATGTTGTAAATGTAAGTTGTCATATCTCCATAATTCTTTAACTCCATAACAACTTACGTAACTATTAGAACATTAGGAGAGTTTAAAAGATTGAAATTCTCAGGTGACTGCTAAAGCCCAGGTTAGTAATACATTTTCACCGTACTTGTCTGGGTCCTTATACTTTTGGATCTCTGACTTATCCAGGTTGTTTGTGGCCAGGTATATATTGGGGAGCAGAAACAGAAGTCTGGCCAAGATGGGGGCTGAGCCAAGAACAGGAAGTACTGGAGTAAGAATGTGATTAGAGATTACTGGTATAAGCGTGAGCAATAAAAGTATTCAGATCATGAGGACTAGCCAAACAGGTAAAATAGTAAGGTGAAGAATTCCATAATACTGTTTTCGTTGTTGTCATTTAGTTGTTTCAGTCATGCCCTACTCTTTGTGACCCTATTTGGGGCTTTCTTAGCAAAGATACTGGAGTAGTTTTCCATTTCTTTTTCCAACTCATTTTCCAGATGAGAAACTGAAACAAACAGGGTATAGTGACTTAGCCAGGCTTACTGCTAGTAAGTATCTGAGGCTGAATTTGAACTCAGGAATATGTATATTCCTGATGATCCATTGGTATGCCTCAAATTAGGGATAGGGATCAGACTTAGGATTTCATTGCTTTAAGGTGCTCTCAGTTAAGTAAAGTCTCTTTGCCAATGTAGTTTGGCACCTTCATGAGAACCTGTAGTTTTAGATACCCACAGAGTCACCCACTCATTATGTATCAGAGTCAGTGCTTGTATCTGCCTTCCCTACTCTGAGGTCACTGTGCCATACTGCCTCAAATTGATTCTTAAGATTTTTAGAAAAGTTGCAAAGAATGATGAGAAAGATGCATTCTAATAATAATAGCTAGCATTTATCGTAGTACTTACTATGTGCCAGGCACTGTGTTAAGCCTATTTTCTCATTTGATTCTCACAATCTTAGGAGGTAGATGCTGTTATTATCTTCATTTACACATGAGGAAACTGAGGCAAACAGGTTCAGTGTCTTACTAAGAGTTTGGTCTGAAGCCAAGATTTAAACTCAATACTTCCTACTCCATTCACTGTGCCACCTAGCTGTCCCAAATTCTAGATGTTCTTGTCAAATATACTAGCCTAGTAGGGAGTATTGTGGAAAATGGGGAAACTTTTTTGATGAAGGAAAAAGGCTGATCCAGGACCAGTTCTACTATTGGGATAATTGAGAACCATACTTCTACTGCAAAGGAACTCCCAACCCTCTCCAAACAGAGCAACCAATCATGAACTCCCCAGGGAGCTGCTGTTTGTGTCCAGTTCTAGGTCACTCAGACAGAATGGTAGAATCTCATCTCATTGATGAAAAAACTGGGTGGGGATTGGTGTCTCTGGCTTCAATAATCAATTTTGAAAGCAACATGACATCAAGGAAAGAGAGCCTTAATTTCCTCATCCTATAAAAAAGAGAAAATCAGACAAGGTAAAACTTAAGGTCCCATGCAGCTGCAAGTGCAGTGGTTGTACTTTCAAAGAAATCCCTGACTTTCATTACTTTGGAAATTCCTTCCAGTGCTGTTAATTGCAATCCATTCATGTCTACCCCTTCTATGTAGCTGCTTCTCTGGGCTAAATAGTGAAAGGATCCAAAAACCCCCTCTACTCAAAAATTCTGCCATAAGTTTGCCACTAAAAGTCTTACCTCATTATCCTTAGCATATTGTAGAACAGCACCTTGGCTGTCTACCTACCATATTTCATCCTCACCAAATGACCAGCCTATCTATTCTTCCTGTCATACAATTACTTGTCGATATTGCCAACCCTTGGACTTTGAATTTCCTCCTTGGAAACTAATAATCATAATAAGTTTATCAATCATTAAAAAAAAGTCACATGAAAGCTCTTTCTCTCTCCCTTGAGCTGGTCTTTGTCCTTTCCCTGACCTTTTAATGTGGAGTCATCAAAGTTTGGTCTTGCCCTCAACTTTTTCTACTCCATACATTCCTTTAATGATCAATGATTGACTTCAACTGTCCTCATATCTATACTGATGATTCCCCAATATATACTTCAATCATTAACCTCGCTCAATCTTTAGCCCTTCTTCTCCAATTTACTATAAAACTTATCCACCTGGATGTCCCACCAACACCACAAACATGTCTAAAACTAGATTTACTCTAAATCTAGTCCTGATTTTGCTGTTTCTTTGAGTAGCACCACCATTAGCTTAGACCTATCTCCCTCACTTGCTTCTAATCAGATGTTACCACCTTGGCAGCATCTCATATCAGTACATTCCATCATTACCAACACTATAACATGAGCCTTCATTATCACCTATTGAAACATTACTGTAACTTCTGACCAGGTCTTCCTGCCTCTTTTCATTTCTTCCCTCCCACCCATTCTTCATACCATCCCAGGACAGAACAATCTCCTTTAATGCAAAGATTTGCTGATGTCGCTGCTTAAAAAGCTTCATTTTGGCCCCCTGAGGAAAATTTCAAGTCCTTTTCCTGGCATTCAAGGTCCTTTGCAGTCCAGTACCACCTTGTCTTTCCAGTCTTTTCTCATGATTCCCTTTCAGGCTTGAAGAGTGGCCTACACCTTTCCATGTCTATGTTGCTTTACACGCTTTCCCATCCCTGAAATCTTTTCCCTTATTCTTTTTTCATATTTCAATCCTACCTAGACTATTAAGTGCCAGTTTGAATGTTCTCTCCCTGGTGAAGCCTTCTCTGATTTTGACCACCATGATTAAATTATAACCTTTCCTCTCAGACTTTATATGGCAGTTTTTTAAAAAAGCTTCTCTAGTGCATTAATAGGGCAGATAGGTGGTACAGTGGATAGAATGCCAGACCTGGCCTCAGGAACATTCATCTTCCTTAGTTCAAATCTGGCCTCAGACACCTACTAGCTGTGTGAACCTGGACAAGACACAACCCCATTTGCGTCTGTTTCTTCATCTGTAAAATGAGTTGGAGAAGCAAATGGCAAACCACTCTAGCATCTTTGTGAAGAAAATCCTAATTAGGGTTATGAAGAGTTGTACATGACTGAAACAAATGAACAACAGTGCATTTATATAATATTACACATTTTTATACTCCTGTGTTAGCTACCTACCAGACTGTAGGCCTCCTGAGGATATAAACGGTGCTGAGGGCCCCCACAGTACTCTGCATTGCTTTTTCAAAGATCAGTGGGGGAGAAAAAGGGGAGAAAGAGTCTGGAGGACCTGTGTGTTCTTTGGTGTGGAGAGTCCTTCCATCAGTTCCAATTAGCATCTCATGTATAATTTAACATCTTAAAGAGTTGCCTTGTGTAGTAAGGGATTAAATGATATGTTCCATGATCACAAAACTCATATGTGACTGGGATAAGTCTCAAAATCTGTCTTTTCAACTCCAAAGTCAGCTTTCTATGCATGTCCCTTTCCAATGCTTTACATTTATAGCACTAGGTGTATGATAACATTCACTCTTTCTAAATTTCAGTGAGAAGTCTGTTGCACATGACTCCCAACTAGATTATCAAGTCTTTTTAGGTCTGAGACTATGTCGTTGTCTTCTGTATCAACAGAAATGGTGGCATAGTAGATAAAGCACTAGGGCAGGAAGATGAGTTCAAATCCAGCCTGAGACACTACCAACTGTGTAACCCTGGCCAAATTTTTAACCTCTGTTTGCTTCAGTTTCTTCATCTGTAAAGTGGAGATAATAATGGCACCCACCTCCCGGGGTTGCTGTGAGGACCAAATGAGATAGTAATAGTTGTAAAGCACTTAGCCTAGTTCCTTGCACAGAGTAGGCACTTTATATGTGTTGGCTATTACTGTTATTATTATTGGGTATCTCGGACAGTGCCTAGAGCTTCCCCAACATATAGTTAGCATTATTAATCCCTTGTTGGCTGATGGAGATGTCCAGCATACAGCAAACTTTGGTAATTCAGATGTTATTGTCTGATCCATTGGCTTGGAATGTTGGGTCTGTGGGCCTCTTGTGTTTCTAACTTTGGACAAATAGCAGGTGAACACAGTGATGCCGGAGGAGAAGAAATGCATGCACACTAAATCCAATTTCTGCCAAGCCCTGAGCACAACCCTTCCGAGCCACTCATTCTGGTTTCTGGTGTCCAGTAATAGAGTCAGGGTCTTCAGAACTTAACATTAAAGATGTTATGGAAAGGTCGCCATTCTGCTAGCATTAGTTAATGCCATGTTTTTTTCCCTTCAAGATGATATTGCCGTTCTCACCAAGTTCAAGGCCACAAATCCAGAAGGTATTGTACTAACCAGAACAAAATAAAAAGATCTCTTGTTTACCGCCCTGTTAATCGTTTGTATTGTGCCCTGCTTTGTCCTGTCACCACCACAGCCTTCTTCCTTTTCCCAGACATGGAAAACTCATTGCTGTCCTTCTGAAGCCCAAATGACAGAAAATCCATCCATTCATTCATTCACTAACCTTTTATGTAATGCCTATTATGTGCATAACAATATGCCAGGCACTGAGGGAATCTTGAGAGGAGAGGCAGGAAAGCAATCTCGAATTTCAAAGATTTAAAATGTTGTGGGGAAATGAAAACAATCAGTTTAAATGCTGATGACTAATAATTTTGGATGAATCAGTTTTCTTTTAGTTTAATTATTTTAAATGATTTAATTAGTTTCAGTCATTAAACACTGGGAATTTTGATATTGAGGTTGGTAGCACAGTGGATAGAGCGCCCCTGCCTAATGTCGGCAAGATCTGACAAGGTCAGATCTACCCTCAGACACTTACTAGCTGTGTGATCCTACACAAGTCCCTTAATTTCTGCTTGCCTCAGTTATGTCGACTTTAAAATGTGGATAATAATATCACCTGCTTTATAGGGTTGCTCTGAGGATCAAATATTTGTAAAAAGCACTTAGCGCAGTGCCTGGCACATAGTAGGGGATATATAAATGTTTATTCCCTTCCCTTATTCTTTAAGTTTTCATAGAAGAAGATATCAGATGTCTTCTTTCCTGTGTAGAAGAGGGGGATTTTTTGCTTAGAAGAAGATATCAGAGGTATTCTTTCTTGTGTAGAAAAGACTCTTATAAATAGGAAAAGAGACTGCACACAACTATTGACCCCACCTGTTCTGAAGAGGAATGCAGAATGTTATAATAGAATGACTTCTGGATTTAGAGTCAGAGATCTGAATTGGAATCCAGGCTCTGACACTAACTGTATGATCTTGGATGAGTCTGGGCCTCAGTTTCCTCATCTGTAAAATTAAAGGGGTTGGTCCAGATGACCTCTAAAGTCTCTTTCAACTCATTGATCTTATTACCAGGAAGAAGAATTGCAATAATATTATATAAAACCACTCATTTCTTGCCTTTAAAAACTTCCATACTAAGTTTTCTCTTTTTGCTGCCTTTTAGAGACACCATCTTCTGAAAAACTTTACTTAAGGAGCTGATTAGCAGTGGAACATTTCTTAGAAATGTTGTTAGAAATGAACAAGCAGAACCAATTGACCAAGTAGAATTATGCAGAGTTAGAAATGGCAAGAGCCTTTAAACCATCACCTCACTTTTAAGGTGAGGAAACTGGGGTTTGACAATATGGTGCAAAGGAAAAAGCACTGGATTTGGATTTACTGAACTTCAGTTCAATTCCTGCCTTGTGACCTTGGGCAAGTCACTTAACTCATTTGTTTCTCAGTTTCTATATCTCTAAAATGAGAGGCCCTCTAAAGTCTGCTTCACTTCTAAACCTGGGGGCCTATAAGTGCTTTGTTCAGCAAGCACACTAGAACCAGTTATCCCCATCCTTCTGTATTCCTCATGATCAATCTGGGAATTTCATGTAAAGTCCTAAAGTTACATTATACTTAAAATTATTCCAACCCCCCCCCACTTTTTTTGTCAAATCTCCTGTTCTCTTTTATATGCTCAGAATGAAAGTAAACCTCTTGCCCCCAATATGTTTTCCATAATGATTAAAGATTATCATTTTATTCTTTCCCATTTTACTTCCCTGACCTTTAAAGTTAATTAGACAGTATGCTACTTATTAAACACTTACTTTGTGCCAAGCACCATGCTAAACCCTGAAGATCTCCCCCCAAAATGGCAAAAACCAAAACAAAACCCAAAACAACAAAAAATTGTCCCTGCTCTCAAGGAGCTGACAACCTAATGGGAGAAAAAACTTGCAGACAATTACGTACAAACAATCTAAAGATAGGCTATATTGGAGATAATCCAACGAGGGAAGCCACTAGAATTTGATTAGCTAATGGATTGATTGACTCCACCATCCACAGGAATCTTTCCTGTAGATGATGGAATTTCAACCAGGACTTGAGGGATCCAGGGAAGCCAGGAGGCAGAGTTAAAGCAGGAAAGATTTCCAGGCATGGGGCACAGCCAGGGAAAAGAACCAGAGATGAGAGGCATAAGGAGGCCAGGGTCATTGGCTCGCTGAGTTTGTGTGGTGTGGGGGCAGGAGTGTCATTCCACCACTTGGGTGGGAGTAGTGGGGAGTGGGGAAGACATGCTGGTGCTTTTTTCAGTCCAGTGTAGATGTCCATCCACACTTCCTAGGCTTAGCAACTGGCAGACCCAGATAAACGCAGCTGAGGCCCAACCTTGTGGTTGGGGATGGGAAAGGAAGAAGGCTGATGAAGTGAAAGAAAAGTGAGTCTTGTGCCGCACTTTGCACGCTCATTTCTTGTTTGGTGTCATGCTCTTTGTGTTAGGGATGTGCTGCGTATGCAGTAGCTTTGTTTCCAACCTTTCAGATATTGATTCTACAGATGATGACAAGAAGAGCTAATAGTCCAGCAGTACCAGTGATGGGGAAGGGTAGTATGGCACACTGAATTTGGAGCCAGAGGGCCTGGGTTCAACTCTCAACTCTGCCCACTTATGTATGTCCTTGGGCAAGTCATTGCAACTTCTAGGGCTGTGATTACCCAGTGTGTAAAATGAAGGAAAATAATGAAGGGCTAGTTCATTTCTTAGGAAATTATTTCTCCTATCTCTAAATCTAAGACACCCTAAAGCTCTGAATCAGGAAAGTACATGTAAAAAAAAATGTCTCTTGTGATACTTCAAAAGAAAGTGTACAAAGCATTTTCCTCTCTCGAACAGTTTAGGGTGAATTGTGCCAGCTTTATTACATGCCCTATTTACAGCAAAGAGCCTGAGAGAGTTGGAGGGCCTTGCCAGTTGTAACCCAATTAATGAATGAGCTAGGATTCGAACCCTTACCTTCTGATTCCAATGTTGCCTCTCACATTCCCCACCACTGCACTAAGAATATTTTCCTCATGTATTTTTATTCACAATATTTGTTATTATTGCTAAGGATATTTCATATGCTCTTTTGAGAAGTTTTGAGATGAGAAGCTTCATCTCCTTGTTTTCCTAAGTAGGTGTAGGGTAGAGTTGAGAAAATTTTCTCTTAGTGTTGGTGAGTCCCATAAATTGCCCACTTCAGCCCAAGGTGTTCTTTTCACATCTATCACAAAGATGTCAGTATTACAGAAACACAGCTCAAAATTATATAGGACTGAATTCCATTAATGTTCTGGCTGTAATGGCCAAATGTAATTTCTAGCCAACAAGCTGAGGTACCAGTGAATCTCAGATGACAGACCATATGGGCATCCCCTTGGCTGGCAAGCTCTTTGATGTTATGCAGCTGTGAATATTCTCACTCCAGAAATGTAATTTCTGTTGGGTGTAGTGATCAGTGTGAGGTTATAGCCAGCTTAAACCATAAGAGGAGGTTAATCATTTGTAGTCTTTTGTTGGGATTACAAAAAAACCATTTTGTATAAATGTTCTTTGTTGTTGCTGTTAGTGCTGGTTTGGAATTTCTTTTTACCCACCCAGCTCCATGTGGAGTGTGGGCATTTAATTCTGTCACTGTTTTTTCCTTCCTTTCATTCCCCAGAACTAGACCATCGGAATTCTTGACAGTCCCTAATGCTGTAACTAGTCACTGAGCTCCTTCCCAGCAGTTGGACAGTTTTTCATGGAATCTTGTTCCTCTCTCCTCTAGGCGAAGAATCCAATGGACCTCTGTACGAAATGAATTCCAATGCCGGTTCTGAACTCCCAGGCAGCTCAGAGGTATGCTTTAAATCAGTCACTTCTCCTCCTCCTAAACCTCACAACAGAGGAGGGATACAGGGCAGGAATTTTATTTTATTTTTTTTTTGAGATGAAGAAAATGTACTATTTGGAGGTGGTGAGGCCTTTTGATTCCAAACATTTGCTCAGTTTAAACTATGCTTGTTTTCTCCCAGCCACATTCATCTTGTGTGATAAATAAAGCAGGTAGTGTGCTCTGTGCAGATCCTAATATTTCATCTTTCCAGGGACTGTTGGAATGCAGAAACAAATTAGGAAATGCATCATGTACTTTTTGTATTTGATTTAAGGCTTCCCAGGGAGCAAATGCAGCCACACTGTGACTTGACAGAGAAAAGGCCATCTCTGGAATGAAGCTTCCCTGGCAGCTTTTATGTTTATATTACTAGCCTTGATATGAGAAGGACTGGTTTGGTGGGATTTTTTGTAATAGAATTTTTTAGCCAAGCATCGTAAGTCTAGTTCATGAAAACAAAGCAATTTGAATATGCATGTTCTCTTTGCTATCTGTTAGAAATATGCCTTCTCAAGAGACCAAAGGAGATTAAAGTGTAAGGTACACTTCCTTCTTTATTTACATAAATATTTACATATTTACAGCATTGACATAAGGACCTGAGGGACCGCTGCTGGTTCATTAGAGTCTATGCTTCTTGGCCTCTACTGGACCATGCAGCTTGTAAAATAGATAGATAGACAGATGAATAGAGAGATCTGACAGATAGGTACATAGGTACATAGATAGGTAAATGGATGGATAGATCTTATGACCTAAGTGCTTTGTCAATAGATTTCAAAGTATATATTTTTAAGGAAAAGTCTTAGGATTCTGCTAATTAATCTTTAGAACAGCATTCTTAACTTTTTTATGTTGTGGTCTATTTTGGCAGACTGGTGAGACCTAGGAATCCCTTCTCAGAATATTGTTCTTAACTGGCTACAATAGAATTGCAAAGGAAATCATTTACACTAAAATACAATTATCCAAAATTTAAAAGTTTGTGGGTTTCAGATTAAGAACCCTTGCTTTAAAGCACAATTGTCCAATGAAGAAGCCACAAGAGGAAATTGAGCTTGTTTCATTGTCAGTTCATTTAAACCTAAAGAGCTTTGTTATCAAAAAGTCACTTGGCCCTGGGAACAATTATCATAAAAGGTGGTTTGTGGTCCCTCTCACTCACGTTAGGCCATCTTGAGTGTGTCCATATCCTGGGAGACAGACCATTGGCCAGAGTTCTCTGTTAGCAATGAGATTTCTGAAAGTTTAGCGGACAAAACATTAAATACTAAAACTGAATCTATGTGCAATGAAGTGGAAGGTTGAAAAAGTTTTCTCAGTCATAACAATAAAATTACACTTTAAAAAAATGATTGAGATTTCAGAGGTGGACAGGAGCAGGATGGTGATGGTGGGGAGTGATGAAAGAGGGCTTGATTTAATCAGGCCCACAGATCAAATTCAGCTGATAATTTCCTGCCTCATTTCTGCATCTTTCTTGAATAGATATGGCTATCTTTTGATAGAACCGCAACCCAAGATATATAGCCACCTGGTTGATAGCTAATTTTTCATTTTAAAAATATGCCTTAATTTGCTTAATGATAATTGAAACTAAAGCTTTTTGCCATAGACAGGGAAATGTGTGCCTGTCTTCTCACAAAGAAACTCCTAATGGATGGATTTCTTAGGTCCATTGACATTCTCTCTTGGTTTTCAGAAAGTGGAGGTAGATTAATGTCCTTTAATATGAGACACAGTTTCTTTGTAAATGAATCAAGTGGAATTTGAGGCTTCTTTTGTATGGCCTCTCTACCTCTCCAATTTTCAATAAGCCCCAGAGTGAGGTATACAGTTGTACATGTGAAGTATCACCACATGTCCTCTTGCTTGCTAAAACCATGATACCAGTCCTTGTGGGGGTAGATGCAGCCCTGCTAGGTTAGGACCAGTTCTCTGGACTGTTGACCAAAATTCATTTCTGTCTAATACTCTCTAGTCATCCACAAAGTCCTCATTAAAAACTGGAGGTCCAGGATTCATGCTCTGTTCCACATTCAGACAAGAAGTTCCAGGAAAGTTGGATGTGAAATTCGCAAGATCCTTTTTTTCTTAAAGAAATACAAAAGAACTTTCTAGATCATTCATTCCCAAACCACTTCAAAGGATAAGTTGCACTGGTTTTCTTTCAAGCTAAGTCTAATTACTGATTCTGGTAGAGGTAAATCCAATACCTGCAAAAGAATAACCTCATAGATAGAAATCCCAACATTATCACTTATTTCTGTTTGGACCAACAAACTGAAGTATAAGCTTGTAAACACTTCAATTGTCCATGATGCCACAAAAGTGTGAATGAAGAATCTGTGAATTAAATTCATTTTATCCTCTTTATTACAAAAAGAGCTGCCTTCTCACACTTATAAACTTGAAAACACTCATGAGGAGCTATCTTCAGTGTTTTCTTTATAAGTTACCATTCTTTACTTGGCAGTGATGGTTTTATAATGGGATGCCAGCCTGAGTTCTACAATGACCCTAGAGATAACTGGGATATATTAAAAGAACTCACTGGAAATTATATGGTTATAACTGACTTTTGGATTCCTGCAATATGGATAGGACTTAGAAGTTCCAGCTTCAAAGAATGTCATCCCTTAGACTAGCACCTATTTACCACTTTGCTTACATGGCAATTATAGTTGAAAGTATTTCCCCTTCCCCCCCTCTACACACACACACACACACACACACACACACACACACACAATGTAGGTGTAACTTTGGAATTCTCGGAAATTGCCCAAATATTAAAGATTTGTCAACTCATTTTTGGGAGCTCAGTGAAGAAAATGGCCATCAGTGTTTTTCCTGATCACAGTAGCCTTTCTTCCCATCAGTCAGCAGACCCAAACTCAATTGAGTTTCACAAATGAAATTACCTTTCATTTTCTGACTGCTCAGACTAACTACCCTGTCTCTATCCTTATCCTGATTTTATATTTCCTTGGAGGACACCAGGCTGTTTTGTACGAGGGATTGTGGGAGGGGAGGAATTATAGACTTGATCAGAATTATGCAGTCTTCCTCTGACTAATGAAGAACAGACATGAGTCTTGAGAGTTATTACCCCCAGTGATCTACGAGTTGTAAAATGCATAGGAAAGATTATAGAATTAACAGGAGCTGCAGAAAAGTCCCCCTTTTACGTAAGATTATAAGAAGCAGCTCTCAGAGAGAAGAACATAAAATGCTCTATATCTCCTCCATCCCCCTAGTAAGTAGCATGAAAAAATGAGATGACCTAATTTACTTTCACAAACTTTTATAGCTTTCCGTCGGAAAACAGAAGTAAGTTTTCTTTTCCAAAGTAGGAAGTTGTAAAGTGGCTGTGGACATATGACCTGTCTTTGAAACATTCAGTATCCTCCCTTTGAAGTAATTTCAGCAAACTGTCCACCTTTCTGAGGATGACCTTGAAAACTGCCTGTGCATTTATTCATGAGGCTCATAGAGGAAAGCAGTTCGCCAGACTTGCTCCTGCCTTTTAAACACAGATGTGCTAAATTGGCTTGTGTATTTGCATGATCAGGACTCTTGCTGGTGTAGGATGGCATGACTAGGACATGCCATAGCCTTGTTTGATATCCAGTACATTTGTGTTCGTTAATGGAAATACATTATGTAAGGTCAGTAGGGTTTGTAGAAATTGTGGAAAAATTGTTAAAAGCACATTTGGTGAAAAGTAAGTCTTCAAATAGCCTGATTGTATTCTGTGCTGGACTCCTGATGCACCTACCAACCTTATCTCTCATCCCTGCTTGTGGACTCCCTGGAGGACCCTAAATAACATTGCTAGTTTTGACATGATTATCATGTGGGAAGGGACTATGGTTGAGGGATGGAGAATGAATATTGCTACATTTTCTTAATAATTATCTTGCAGATGACCTCATCTCTCCCTTTTCAGTGTTGGTCATTTCTCTTTGTGCCATAATTTGCTGGATTCCTGCTGGAAACTCAGCTTATCTTATACCTCACTGCATTTATTGTCTTGCTGAGGTGTGTTTTGACAACTTTGCGTAGTAGTTGGCCTGCCCATAGTACCACTCATGTGTCAGTTTCAAAACCAGCCTTGCATTGGAATCTGCTTAATCATATAAAGAGACTTTTCAGAGGTAAAAGCAAATTTACAAGTCTTGACTAGAGCTCACATTTTCCTACCCTGACTGCTCCTTGTTTTTTTTTTTTTAGCACCATGTTATGTACACCCCCTAAAAGAAACCACCCAAAGCTATTTGCATGAGCTTTGAGTACCCCCATATGATGTGCATGCTGGAATCAGTCACATGTATTTAGATTGCAACTTCTGTTATTCACATACACTGGAGGAGGTCTTAAGTACTTTTCAGTCTCTAAATTGGCATTGAGAAAGTATATGTGTGTATATATGTATGTATATGTATGTATATATATGTGTGTATATATATATATACACACATATTCTTTGTGATGTTAAACAACAAAACAGATTTTGAGAAATCAATTAAAGCCTCTTTCAAGGTATTCAGCATAATCATTTCACATGGACTTGTTGGAAACAAAGATGATGAAGCAGTTAATTGTATTTTTTTCCCCTAAAGGTCCTAACTCAGAGTGTTTAGAAAAAAACAAAAAAGCTCTATCCCTACCCCTGAGCTTCTTTGTTTCTCTCTATGTATCCTATGAATTTTTTTGTTATTAAAATAAAGCTTCCCACTGCCTTTGCATCATCACTAACAACATATATCTCTTCCATGATGCTACTGGCAGGGTCTAAGCAGCACTGAGACTACCTTGCTCATCTCTGATCATCAAGGGGTAAGCAGCTACCAGCAGTCACACCTCCATGCATGAATATGAATGTGGTGTCTTCTAGTGGATGGTGACAGTTTCTTGTCCACTTCACAAATATTTTCCAGTTCTTCATATGTGATATTCGGATTTGTATGAAATCATCTGAAGTTTTCTTCTTTTTAAAGGAATGAATCTCATAGGATTCATTGAGTTTAAATTCGGGTCTTTGCGTTACCCAACTGTGGTCCATCTGATGGTCCAGCAAATGGGTGATGGCTTTGAAGATGGGGGGAAATGCCTGATTGATTTAGAAATCCATTTGGAATATCAATGGAGAGAACTGGAAAGTTTTTGGTTTTACACTAGTCAGCTGGTGACACTTTGTTTGGAAGGAGAATGGGAATGTTGGTGTGCTTTGAATTTTAACTCATTAATATAGATGATGACTTAATTCTTACTAACATGCTGATCTTCTGGACTTGACGTGAAAGCGTTGATTTAACTGTATTTTAAGAATTTGTAATTTGATTGGTGGGGCTACCTTTTCCACCAAAGTGATTTCTCACTACCCATCAATGATCTGTTCTTTGAGAGTTGAACCTTGTCGATACTTTGAATGTTGTGTTGAAAAATGTATTGGCAGTACTTTTTCATATTTCATGCATGGCACATTTTCTATTACCATAGTCTGTAAAACAATGTTATTTTGATTGTACAGTGATGGCCATCTTTATAGTGGTACTATATATATATATATAATTTATTTATTTATTTTTTTGATGGAATTTGGTTCTTCTCTGTAACTGATGACCCATGTGCTAAAAGATATTTACTTAAGCTCATTATTAGCGGCTTTCTAAAAGTAGGGAATATGCTAAGATATTTTAAAGTATTATTTGAAATATGTTTTAGAATATTTAAAACATTTATTATGTATGACGAATCTGTGGTTCCACTGTACTTAAATATTGTTGGATGTCATGCTATTTTTAAAAGAAATGTAATCCAATTTATTTGTTGATTTATAAATATTGTAACTCATGAGTGTCTATTTCATATACATGTACATAACGGTGCAAACCGGGGTGAAACAAAAGTCAGAACACAATTGAAAACCAGGATGCAGTGGTGTGTGTGTGTGTGTGTGTGTGTGTGTGTGTGTGTGTGTGTGTGTGTAAATCATATGAATTCACTTTTCACTGACATCATGCTTGGTATGCAAAGCAGTATGGTGTAGGAGTTAGAGATCTGTCTTTGGGTCTAGATTTGAATTTACCCTTTCAGTGCCTCAGGTAATTCTCTAAGAGATAAATACCTGATGAGCTGTGGATCTCCATGAGTGGAAGAATTTCTTATCTACCCCCCAATGAAATCATAGATCTGGAACAAGAAAAACAAAAGCACCTTCTTTTCACCAATACATTTAATACTAAAGCTTCTCTGCATATAAATATAGTTTTCTAAGATCCAAGAGTCAAACATATACAGTTAGAGGTGTCATAACTAGGTGTAATGGTCTTGGAATGAAGAAACAAACGCTTGGTGGAATTAGAGCTAGCATTCTCATGGAGAGATGAAAGAGACTGGTCCTTTAGTTTACTCTCCCCTCATTTCATAACATTCTCTGGTTGCTATTAAAAGGAAATATGATGGTCAAACTGAGTCATCAGTCATGGGCGAAAAGGAGCTGACTAATTGTTGACCTAGTCAATGGTTTTTTTTTTCCCTTCTTTTTCTTGTACTTTTCCTTTTTCTTTCCCCAGCTCCCTCCCCTGCTGATTCCTGGGATATCTTAATATGTAACCCTCTCAGGGTCATTCACAATGCCAGGGATATCATGCAGTGATTCCCTAGCTTTATAATGGAAGCTTAACTTTAAGGCAGCTTTCATTGAATCTGGCATCAAGTCAGATCAGTTGTGTATCTCCAAATGATTGGAAAAGTAGGGGCTGTAGGGAAGAAGACAGAGCTCTTTCTTCTGATTAGATGCTGGCATTTTCCTTCTAATAGTATTATGTGGGATAGGCCTAAAAGATTACAGAATCACAAAAGTTCAGAACTGGAAGGAACCTCATTAGTCATCCCCTCCCCATCCTAACTGGATGCACTGTCTCTTCTACAACATACTAGCCAAGTAGTCATTTAGTTACTTTTTGAGGGAGACCCCAATGAGGAGGACTTCCAGTAAGGGGGATCCACCAATCTTCCTACACCAATTAGTATTTGCATAGGAAGGATTTCATCATTCTTTCTTTGCAAGGCCAGTGCTGTGTCTGTTATATACCACACTAAGCCTCAAGGTTATTTGGTTTCGAATGCAGGTTTTTCTTCATTTTGTACCGTGTTTTGAGTTTTATTACCTCAAAGTCTGCATTCTATTATTTGACAATGGAACAAATGTTGTCAACATATTGGAAGGTAGGACTTTCTGGAACTTATTAAATATCAGTCGATAACGTGTTTGTATTGTAGAAGTTGATGGGAATTGTTTGAGGAACCTTGATTTTAGTGGGGAGCTTTGTTATTAATGCTTTCAGATGTACAAAGAACTTTTTCAAATGATTTCTGCTGTTAAGCCTCAGCTAGCCATAATAACTCTGAAGATAACATGTATCTAATGTTTTAGGCTTGCCAAGCACTTTACGTACATTATTTCTTTTGGTTCTTACGACCACCCTGTGAGATAAAGCACACCAGGTATTATCATCCTCATTTTACTGTTAAGAAAGCTGAAGCTTAACCTTGATCAGTCAGACAGCTAGTGAGTAGCTCGAGTGGGTTTTAAACCTAGGTCCTTCTGACTATTATAATTGATAATGTTAATTAAGAGAAACATCTACATGTCGTAATGGGTAGAACACTGGACCTGGAATCAGGAAGACCTGAGTTCAAATGCAGTTTCAGATACTTATTTGCTGTGTGACTCTGGGCAAGTCATTTGGCCTCAGTTTACCTTAATCCACCAGAGAAAGAAATGGCAAACCATTTGCCAAGAAAACCTCATGGGTGGTATAGGCACATTATAATCCATGGGGTCACGAAGAGTCGGACAGAAGTGAACAACGTCTTTCTGTGTGATGGATACTAGTCTCCTTACTGTGGGTTAAAGCCTGGCCTTCTGATTGACTTGGTATCAGAAAATCTCAAAGGAAGAAACCCCTTCTACCAAGTCAGACCAGCATCTGCTGTCATTTGAAGTCCCAGAGCACAGAGAAGTTAAATGCTCAAGGTCATACAGACAGTAAGTGTCAGATGCAGGATGTGAAGCCAGTTCTTGATCCTAAGGTCGGTGCTACATCCATTATACCACACTCATTCTCTCCAGTGTCTCAGACAACTATCCTGAGGCAATTGTAGGGGACTTGTTCATCTCCCACACAATGATCACTGATTTTATGAGTCTCCTTTTGCAAGATACTGCTGGAAATTTTCCCAATGTCATTTTTAGACTCAATAATTTCCAATAAACTAGTTGAATAAAGCTAAGAGATGGCTCACAAGTTTAAACATGATGGAATACCTTTTTATCCTGTTTTTGATGGCCAATTAACAATTGAAGCCATATAGCACTGAATTATTAACACTGAACAGATGCCAGTAGAATATTTCTCTTTTTATTGGCTTTGAGAGTAATACACAGAGCCACCAGCAACTGCCTCTGAGTATTGACTGTCAGTTCCATAGGAAAAAGGAAATGAGGGCAGGGGTGGAAGGGTAATATAGGCCAACATCTCAGTAAGTTTCCTTTATCAGCACTGAGGCCAGGCTGAGAAATGGGCTTAATTTACAAGAGATTCAAGTGATTAGATATCTAGAATCTTTTCAGTGTGAGGATTGTGAGATAATGGAGTGTATTACCCAGAGAAGTTGTGAAATTTATTGGTACAAGGAAATTTACGCCAGGGACTCTCTCTGGTATGATTTCCATGAAGAGGGATGGATGGATTCAGTTAATTCACCAAGCTTGACTCTTGCCTTGGATTCTATGGTTTATGATTATGTGGATAAAATAAAATAACATTTTTATTCCCAACAGAGATAGGTAAATTTTATTGCCACCCCATAAAACAACTTTTTCAAGAGATCCTGTGTGGCATGTGTTTAGATTGCTAGATTTGCCAACAGGAAGAACCAGATTCCACCTCAGTCTCTCACTTAGATATGTGTGATATTATTTAACTTTCTGATTCTCATTTTTCTCTTTGGGAAAATGAAAGGGTTGGACCCAGCATCTCAGGTCCCTGTCAGTTCTAAATCATATCATCCCATAAAGAAAAAAGTTGCCTCTCTTCTCCCTCCTTCAACAGGACTTCTTTTCATTGTTTTGGACTTTCATAAAAATATTTAATTTTATTAAAAAATAAGATAGCATCCATTTTAAGAGATTTTGCTCTTTACTCTATCGCATGTACTGAAAGCATAAGAAAATAATTGCACCTCCTAAGTCATTTAACCTTTAGTCCTCTAGTCTAGGCCACTCTCTAACTTGTATTCCACATAAAAGCCTGTCATGGGCCAAAATGTTCTTATGTCCAAAAATAAGGCAAAAGTGCTGTATTTTTTCTTTTTTTTTAAAATCTATTTATTTTTAGTTTGCAACATTCACTTCCATAAGTTTTAAATTTTCTCCACCTCCCTCCCCTCCCCAAGATCACTGCAATCTGATAGAAACTCTACCTATACATTCTTACTAAATATATTTTTACATTAGTCATGCTGTATATGTGCTATATTTTGAATTCTGGAAATATACAATCAGTCCCCGGGCAATACTCATATCCACTCTAATATGGGGGACAAAGATCTTTAAGGCAACAGACCAGGCTGCATGAAACAATTCAGTGCAGAGAAGGTGGCTATTAGCCTTGTAAGAAGGAGTTCCCTCATTCAGGATTTCCTTTTACTAATGAATTCCCAAGTCAAGTCCCTTTCTATTTTTTTTTTAACACTCAGGTGCCTGAATTATCAGAAAAGAGCAAAAATTCAGGAACACTCAGGTGCCTGAATTATCAGAAAAGAGCAGCCATGAGAATGTGAGAATCAACTTGGTAAACTCTTGACAGGAGAAGATTTTAACAGAATTTCAACCTACACTGACATCTAGTGAATGGAATAGAGAGATGAGCCACTGTGGATAGCATAGCCTGTCTAACTTTTGTCTACTTCTTTCTTAGATGTCTAGCAGTACATAGAGTGCAGGCTCTGAAGTCGAGAAGGCTCATGTTCTTGAGTTCAAATCTGGCCCCAGACACTTACTCACTTGTGTGACCCTGGGCAAGTCACTTAACCCTCTTTACTTCAGTTTCCTCTTCTGTAAAATGAGTTGGAGAAGGAATGGCAAACACCTCCCTTATCTTTGCTAAGAAAACCCTAAATGGGGCCACAAAGAGGCATGACTGAACACAACAAGAATTCTAAGACTTCTGCCATGTGCTAGGTTTCATTGGAAGCCTGACACCTTGCTATGTCAGAGGATGCTGGTGCTGCTTCTCACATCCAGGAACGTATGCTCAGTCAGGGAAGCCATATTTGGGACACTGAATTTTAGCATATATATTCGCTATTAAATAAATAATAATTTTAATAAATTTAACATAAGAAATTAAGTAAATAGTATGTATATAAAATATATTAAAGATATTCTTTGTCCCGGACATTAGAATAAATATTAGCACTGCTCAGGTCCTGATTGCATCTTTCCAGAATTCAAAATGTAGTACCTTTGCCTGACTTTTGTTGGGCCATGACAGGCTTTCATGTTGAATACATCATATATCACTTGCAGAGGAGGACAGGGAGACAATCCATAACATGTGTATGCTCAAATGGAAGTGGAAAATAGAATGAATGAATGAATGAATGAATGAATGAATGAATGAATGAATGAATGCATCTGATCATTTTTTTATTCAAATAAATTTCAAACTTCTGCTTTGCTTTCAAGGCCTTCTCTAAACTAGTCAGCACTCTTATCTTTCCAGTCTTGTTTCATATACCCTTTTTGGAAGTTACTATTCCCCAAACACACTTTGCCATCCCACCTTTGTCGACAATAGCTTCCTTATCCCTTATCTTTTGAGTTCCTATTAATATTTGAATTCCCACTAATATTTCAAAGTCCAGGTCAACTGTCAACTTCATCCTCCATGAAACCTTCCCTATCTCAGGACCCTTCGAGGTCCTGTCTTGGATCTGCCTCCCAGGAACTTTCATTCTGCAATCTAGGTGATAGAATGACATGCATATGCCATTTTTATGCCATTTTATTTTTTTATTATTTTATTATTATTCATCTTGTCATGACAGTATCAAGCATAAGATTATATGCTCTAAATAAGTCAAACAGATAAGAAATCATGGGAACTGAAAGAGACAGGATTCTGGAATATTTAAGAATGGCTTTAGGAGGTGAGGCTGAAGTCTGAGTAAATGGGGGCTACTCACTGGAGGGCTCCCACTTAGCGTTGTTCAGCTCTTGGTTTTACTTAACCTCACTGTCAATGAATGCAGTACCAGAGACCCCGTACAGGTTGAGTTGAACATATTTTGAGTATCTTATTTTCTGTAGTCATAAATTTATTTGTTTTAAACTGCCTTGGGAAGGAAAAGGATATGCCTATGAAAATATGGATGATTGAATCTCCCAGCCACCTCAAGGAAGTAGTGTAAATTAATTTCATAGCTACCCCTAACTTTGTTGGAGAGGTTGGGGGGAGTTCACTGACTCCATCTATCAAAGCTGGTACCAGCTCCCTGGTGATTGGTCATCACTTTGCTGTCATTCAAGTTTCGGTGAGTGAGCCACTTCTCAGCCAGTATAGTCGGGAGAATCTGTGCTGCAAAAAGCCTTCCCATTTTAGACATGGATTTACACGTTTCGTAGCTTAGAGTTTTCCTGCTCTCATGGCAAAGGAGAGGGGACAGCACACAAACTCATGAGGAGTTACCTGCGGATTCACACTTTCAGTTCCAGTTCCTCTGGCTGATCCGTTTGATATGGTTGCTCACAAGTAAGATCCACCCATTCTCTCTTCCATTTTCAGTGAACCAAGCAGCATTTATTAAGCACCAGGCATTAGACTAATTTCTGTGGACACAAAGGAAAGAAAAAACTCTGTTGTAGCAGTTCACATCCTGATGAGGGAGACAATAAGTAGGTACATACAAGATATATACAGAGTAGATGGAAGGTAAGCTCAGAGAGAAGGCACTAGCAGTGAGTAGGACACAACCAATGGTTCCTTTAGGATGCTAGAGAACCTGGAGGCTCTAGAAAACTGCATGTTCGTTTCTTTGGATTGGAGAGTGGTACAGCAAAAGTTCCAAGAAATTTGCAATTCTGGAACTATTAGGGCCATTTTTGCTACACCCAAGAGATTCCATGGAAATTCTGTCCTTGAATATACTGTTTGGAACATGCTTTAATAGGATATAATGAGAACCCTTTAAGATACTATTTTACCTTCTAACGAGATAGCATCTGAGATATTATGTAACTGATTTCAATTCAGCCAACCAACACTGGCACAGGAAGATGTGAGTTAGAAACAAGGGTAATCTGGGGTACAAAGTTTTTGAGAAGGTGGGAAGGAAAGTATTAGCCTTGAGGGAAAAGGATAATTATCTCTTTCTGGAGCAGGAGGTAAGGAGGAAGATAAAGGAAAGATTATTTCAACTGTTGGCCATGAAGAGCTGAAAGGCAGCTAGGTGGCACATGGAAGCAGAATGTCAGACTTAGAATCAGGAAGACCCATCTTCCTGAGTGCAAATCCAGCTTCAGATGCTTACCAACTGTATGGCCCTGGACAAGTCACCTAACACCGTTGGCCTCAGTTTTCTCATATGTAAAATGATCTGGAGAGGGAAATGGCAAACCACTCCAGCATTCAACATCCAGTACCAAGAAAACGTCAAATGGGCTCATGAAGAGTCAGACACAACTGAAACTGCCCAACAACGAGGGGTTTAAGAACTAAGGAGTGGTGAGGAAGAGGAGTTAATGAGTGCAGATTATCCTTTCTAAGAGTTCGGGGGTAAGAAAGACAAGATAGGTTTGAGTATGTGTGGGTGGGGTAGAGGTTGAGAGAGTTACCTATAACAAATCTGACTGATCCTGAAGTCTAAGACATGCTTGTTCTATTGAATGACTGAAAATTGAGCTAAAGTAAAAAGAATTTTAAAATCTCATATATATATAAATTATGCATACATAGATTATCAGCATAGATATTTAAATTTCTAGCCAAGGGACCATGGTGAGTAGGAGTAGGGTGCCCTGATAATTGCCATTACTAATACCATGAGTTGCTTGTCCCCTTTACCCTTATCTCACTTTTCCTTGTAGCATAGTTATTTGAGTATACATACCTCCACCTCACTTCAATTGTAAACTCATTAAGAGCAGGATCTGTATGGGATCTATCTTTCCATCCCTCAAACATTGCTGATGAATAAATTTGGTTGACAATTGGAAAATATTTCAGTCCTTCTCATGTTCATTTTCTTAGAGTCTCCAGTTAATGCTTTTCAAATCAGTTTTTTCAATACTTTGTCCCTTTCTCAGGTACTCAATAGTGGCTCCCTCCTCCTATGAAGTTTTCCAGTCTATAGGACCCTTCAGATAACTCCAGGATTCTGCATTTACTAGAATGACCCCAACCAATCCCAAAAGTATTCCTACTCAATGCAAACTGACTTGGCTTTGCACCAGTTAGTACCCTCCCAATAGCTGCATGGGATGCTGCCATGGTTATAACTCATTTTTTTCCCCCTTACCTGCTTGGGAGTGAATTTGTGGAAGTATTTCAATTAAATAAGTAATTCACGAGTATCAGCATGGCAGCTGAGGAAAGCCCAAAAGATCCAAAGAGGAGTGTTCTTGGAATATCTTGATCCTTGTGAGGGGATGGGGGGTGGGCAGTATTTGCTAATTCTCTGTCGGTTGCTCCACAGACAGCAAAGAGATTTAACCTGTTCCTGCGGCGGCGTCTCATGGTAATCTGGTGTTGTTTTTACATTACTTGCAGTTTGGATGGCTGCAGTGAAAACCTGCTTTCCTGGGTGGCAGCTCTGTTAGCTCAGCACTTCCCTTCCTAGATCAACGCTGTTAGATCTGAGAGATTCCCATCAGTCATTTCCTAGGCTTTAGCCTACTAAAGCCTTAGAGGAATCAACCCAGATGTTTGCACAAGTGCAGATATAATTCCAGAATCAGAGGCCACATTGTGGCTATTTTGTGATCAGGCCACTTTACTGATATTTTGCCCAACTGAAAACATTTGAGTGCCAAGAGGTACTTTCTGAAATATAGCCATGATCATCCAGGTAGCACACGGAATAAAGATCCCTACTGTTAGCCTTTATTCATACCTGCCTGTAATGCAGTATTTCTGCCCTTCAAAAATCATTTGTGATCAGACATAAGATGAGAGAACCAGTTCCCAGTCTTCCCCTCCTGCCCTCATACATAATTTTATTTGTACCAGGAAAGTCCTCCTGAGTACAGTCAGTACCATTTCTGCCTGGCAACCAAGTTCAGTTGGAGACACATCTACCTGTGTCCTCAATCACCAAAACATAGTATAGTTATCCAAAGACCATCAGTTAAATAGAAGATGATATGTTGGTCATATCAGGATAGCTATAGTCACCATGCAGGCCCATTTCCAGTTTGGGGAAGTCTAAATGTCCTGACTTGGCTGGGCATGATATAAGTTACATAAGTAAGACCTTTAGTTCAGATGCTTATGAAATGAGCATGATGATTTAGTGGAAAAAAAGTCACTGGTTTTAGAGTCAGAGGAGCTAGGTTAAGTCCAGCCCTTTCGCTTATTACCTGTGTGATGTTGAGCAACTCTTTTCACCCATCTGGGCTTCAGTAAAATTATAAACTTGGAGTAGATGACCCCTAAGGGGTCCTTTCATTTTCTATCTATGCTCCAAAGGTGACAATTTCACCCATTTCATCTGCCAGGTACCTGGGTACACATTTTTCCAAATAGTTTGGCATGATTGGGCCAGAGATTCTGCTTCCCTTTTATAGCACAGCAACATCCCTTAGATCAAGCCTAGCAGCTTTGTTGTCAGCTGTGTGAACCACTTATGAGAGGGGGGAAACCGATAACCACTCACTGCCTGGCACTGCTTTTTTGCAGTGCTCTTAATGCTTTCCAAAGGAAGGAAGTGATGAGTTCATGCCACAAGTGAAACTTAATCCTGTTGGTTCTCTTATCACCCAGGAGAACTGAGCACTTTGGGCATCAGCCTGGGATAGGTTTTTGCTCACTTGAGCCATCTGTTTGGGAAGTGAGCCCTGCTTAAACAGGAGTGCATGGAGGTGTCCTGGCAGTGCTGTTTAGAGGTGCCCTGCTTCTCAGATATTAACTGCGCCTTTCTTCAGTGATCTGCTTTAAAAACCACCAGAACAGCAGTTTCAAAAAAATGCTGAAATGAAAAAATTCCAGTATCTTAAAAAAAGTAGTTAGACCACATGCTATTCCTAACCCCCCCATGCCTTTTTTTTTAATTGTGAAACTCTTATCTGGCTTCAGTTAATCCTAACAAGCATAGAACCTGGCTTGGTATTATCTGAAATACAATGGACTGACTTAGTCTTTGGGATACATCACAGAAGCACTTTGCAGCCAGGGACTCTTGTGTTTTTGTCTTTGTAATCCTGGTGCCTTGAGTACAATAGGTGCTTTGTAAATGCTTTTGTAATTGAATATTGTAGAGTGAAGCTAACCAGCTCCTTGCTATTTCTGCATTTCATTCTACATGTAAACATGTATTTGGTTCACCTTTCCATATACATGCAGCATTGAGTTGTATGTGCATGTCATTCACATGTCTAGCTTATGTTCCCTTCAGATTATTCCCTGTGTGTGTGTGTGAGTGTGTGTGTGTGAGAGAGAGAGAGAGGAGAGACAGACAAAGGCAGAGAGATGGAGAAGAGAAAGAAACAGAGTCAGAGAGACAGAGGTAGGAAAAGAAAAAAGAAGAAAGATGGGAGACAGAGAGAATTAGAGAGAAGGAAAAGGGGAGAGAGAGGAAGAGAGACACAGAGGGAGAGAAAGAATGAAAGAGGAGAGGAGAGAAATGGGAA
Organism: Bettongia penicillata ogilbyi; assembly: GCA_023548195.1. Lineage (NCBI taxonomy): Eukaryota > Metazoa > Chordata > Mammalia > Diprotodontia > Potoroidae > Bettongia > Bettongia penicillata. The sequence continues at coordinate 1,084,144 of JAJHZJ010000749.1, read as the reverse complement.
AGGGGGAAGGAGAGAGAGAGAGAGAGAGAGAGAGAGAGAGAGAGAGAGAGAGAGAGAACTAACGAATTCTGTTGGTCTTGGGCCACCACTTTGAGTGTGGGCCAGGAACCACCAACTAACCCTTAGACCTTGCCCTCCTTTCCCTTTCTCATTGGCTGGAGAGAACCTCTGTTAATGGTGCACCCTTTCTGTCTTCCACAGTTTGACAAGCGCCAGCAAAGCAAGGATTCTATTTTCTTCTGTGATGGGATCCGGCGGATTGATTACGTACTTTCCTACGTTGATGATGCAAAGCAGGAAAGTGACAAAAAGATGGTAAGTAACAGAAGAGTAATGAATCTGGAATGGATGAAAAAAGAGCACACAACGACTTGTTCTGGGCAAGTTTGTATGGGATGACTGGTCTTACTGGATTCTTTTCTTCATCCTCCACCACTACCTCTTCCTCTTCATCTTCTCTCAGATCTTGTTTTGGTTGACACTTTTTGTTTTTACATTACTTTCATTTGCAAATACAGTCCTTCCTTCCCCAGTGATCCATCCCTTGGAACAAGTCAAGTCAATAAGTATGAATTCATTTCCTCCTATGTGCCAGGCACTGTGCTGAGTGCTTCAGACAGAGAGAAAGGGAAAAGCCCTCCCCACCTTCAGAGAGCTCAAATGGAAGAGACAACATGTCAATACAATGGAAACAAAGATTTAAAAAGCAAACGGAAAGAAGTCATTCGCTAAAATCGGGCATGTCTGAGAGTGTATGAAATATTATACCCCTATGGTTCTCCATCTCTGCAAAGAAAAATGGGAGATTAATTTTCTCAACTCTTCTCTGGGACCCGTTTTGGCTATTATAATTATGCAGTATTGAAAAAGCATGTTTTCAACTACGCACTGGTACTGAAGTCCTGTGGGGCAGCCTAGCTAAGGTTAAGGTTTTTTTTGGCTTCTTCAGAAAGATTTCAAATTGCCCGTTGGTAGATAAGTTAGATAGTCAGAGGTACTCTTTGATCTCATCTATTTCGGAGTTCCCCTTAGAATACTATCACAACCTTTTCATTCCTGCCTAGCTTGTATAATTTTCATCTGTATCTCCTTGGAAGTTTGCCATAGGGTGGGAGACATAAATAAATAGATGGGGGGAAGTCTTTAAAAAAAATAGTAGGGGACAGCAAGGTGGCGCAGTGAATAGAGTACTGGCCCTAGAGTCAGGAGGACCTGAGCTGAAATTCCACCTCAGACATTTAATGCTTATTAACTGTGTGACCCTGGGCAAGTCCTTTAACCTGAATACCTCATTTCTCCCTGCAAAAGCCCTCCAAAAGTGGCTACTATCAGGTACAGCTCATCTTGCATATTACCTGTGGTTAAAAAAAGGGGATTTGTTTTATCCTAATATAATGTTCACCATTTTGATGCTCTCTTAATGTTGACATCAGTGAGAGAGCTGCTTTCCCTGATGCTCTGTCAAGGTGACCTTAAGGTCTCAACATCTACGGTAGTGGGGTATGAACTCTGGGACAGTTTTAGGTTTAGCTTAGTGATGGATGATTGCAGCCTAGTCCATTTTCAAGTTTCTAATCACCAGGCAGCAGGGTGTTGAATTCAGCCAGAACACATCCTGACAGTAGAAATATTGTGATCTGTGTTGGTAGAGGCAATAGCCTGAAATATTGACGTGTTCATTCTGATCATGACCACTTAGAGATTTGTGTATATCTGGGTACTTATACACATATCCACAGTAATTGGATTATCATGAAATCATGTTTTTGAGCTAACCAAATTCTCATGTTTTTAAAAAATGTTAATACAGGGCAGCTAGGTAGCACAGTGGATAGAGCCTGGCCCTGGAGTCAGGAAGACCTGAATTCAAATGTGGCCTCAGACAATTATTAGCTGTGTGACCCTGGGCAAGTCACTTAACCCCAGTTGTCTCCAAAACAAAACTTACTACAATAATGAATTGACTTTGTGACCCTGGGAAGTCATTTCATCTCTCTGAGATTTAGTTGACTTATTTATAAAAGGAGGAGATGGCAATAGGTGATCTGTACACACCCCTCCTGGCTCTGAACGTCTTTGCGTCCATTTAAGTGTTGAAAGTATTGAGAGGAAGGGTGGATTTCTTCACATATATTTTGGTTATTGGTGTTACTTTAGGGAATCCAATTTTAACCTTCCATTTATACTCAGCTCTGTCCTTGTGTGAGTGCCTTTATTCAATACCCGGATTCTCTTCTTTTAAAACAGAATGAATTCGAATGCTATACAAGTAGACTTTAATGACTATTGTAATGGGAACACCGTTCTTTCTCGGAGGCATGATGAGAATGGGGAAGAATAAATGCTATCCGAGCTCCAAGGAAAGCTCAATTTGTATACTATTTTTTATCTGAATTGTTGCTAGAACATATTTGCTTTCCTTTCTGAGGGCTTGGAATTACAATTGTTATTTTTTTCTGTCTACAATGGAAAAGTGCTGGATTTGGACATAGAAGACCTGGGTTCCGATTTCCGCCTATCACCTATTCCTTGTGTGTTACTTTGGGCAACTCACTCAACCACTCTGGGCTTCAGTTTTCTTATCTATAAAAGGTGATGTTATACTAGATTACGTCCAGCTCTCACCCTCATATTAAATTAATTAAATCTGTTTCCCTTAGTGGGATGTTTGGAACCAGGGGTCATTATGTCCTGGATTCTCAGAAGTATATGTGAGGGACAAAGCACATGGTGACCTGAAGGATAATGTTTGAAGTGTGTAGGCCTTGTATTCTACAATCATGGCATCAGAGATTTAGACCTAGAAGGGATCTTGAAAGTAATTACATTCTCTTCCACCCCTTCTTCATTTTATAGAGAAGGAAAATGAGATCCAGAAAGATTAACTTGCTTAAGAGCATACAGGTAGTAAGTATCTGAGATGGGATTCAAATCCAGTTCTTGTTAAGTGTGGGGGTGTGGTCTGGTCCCAGGAGATCTCAGATGAATTGAGGCAAAGTCAGCTCAGGGTCTGGTAATACCAGCTGCCCTATTGTCTTTCTGATTCCCCTGGACAGCTGAGGCACGCCTAGATGCTAATGCGTGTTCCCAACCCTCCTGGGGCTCCTCTCCTGGTGCTGAGGCTTGCCTGGGTCCTAGTGCGAATTTTCCCTGCCCTGGGTCCTCTGTCCTTCCGGTTTGCCTCTGCCACCATATGAGGAATCCCCCTTAGCTATTTTCCTCGTCTCAGGTGTTATGAGACTATTGGTCTCCTTCTTCTAATTCTACTGATCTGGGATTTTTCTGGGGAGATATTTTATGGTTCTTTCACGGTCATCAAGGGGGAAGGAGCGAGCATTAGCTGATTACACTGCCATCCTGGCTCCCGGAAGTTCAAGTAAGTGACTCACCGGAGTTTGATCTTCGGGCTGAAGGTCCCAGGAGCTGCTGCGCTGATATCGGGCGCTCCAGGCTCTCACTGACTCGGTTGGGCTTGTCTCCCGCCCCGGGTGCCGCTCCTCTGGTTCCACCCGCCACTCAGGTTTCTCGGATCTCCTCCGCTCCGCTGCACTGGCCGTGCTGCGCTGGCCACGCTGCGTTGTGCGCTGTGGGCTCACCCCCGCGGATCAGATCCTTCCCGTGGACCTTCCAGCCCCACCTGAGCTCCGAATCTGTCACCATCTGTCTCCCACTCGATTCTGCACCTCCAAAATTTGGTCAGATTCTCCTTTCAGAGGTACCTGGAGAAATTTGTCTCAGAGCTCAGGTGAGTAGCTGCTCTCACTCCTCCATCTTGGCTCCGCCCCCCTCAAATCCAGTTCTAACCAACTCCAAATCTTGTATTCTGCTGTGTCACATTGTATCCTAATGACTTCTCTTTTTTTCTGTCCTAGCAATGAAATGATTTTTTGTTGCCTTGGGGAGTGGGGATCTTAGAATTTAGAGCTCGAAGGGAACTTAGAGATCAGAGAGTTTGACTCCTTGATGAGGAAACTGAGGTTTAGATGAGTTTAGTGTCTTTCCAACTCCGCTCCAAGTCCAGCATTCTTTCCATAACTTTCATGCTGCCTTTCCTTTATCTCATATATCAACTTACTGTTCTCGTTTTATGCATATCTATATTATTTCCTTGCTTTTAAAACTCATGAATAAGGACATTCCAATTTGAGCAAAAATCTCAGTCACCTCACTTGTGAGAGCTCCATAAACATTAATCAATTGGCAATACAAACTACCATTAATGGTTAACCTAGGCAAAACAGTGAGTGAGTCGGATATCTAGAGCAGTGTGAGTTGGTATTTCACATTCCTTTCCCTCTCTCTGCTTTTGCAATGTAATATATTACTCTCATGACTAAAAGCTGATATTTTTCCATGATGAAAATCATCTTGGCTTTAGAGCTGGAGAGACTGAGTCATTTTGTGTTGGTTTAAGAATTTAGATCAGAGCTAAGAGGAAAAAATAGCAGGGTAATCAGACAATTGTCCTTCCCCTTTTCCTCATGTCAAGGATGACCTAGGCTACCAATGAACCTTGACATTTAAAGCATGCCCCTAGTATTATAGTGTTACTTCCTACTTTCTTATACGGCCTTCCTCATTAGAACAGCATGCTTTATATTATGGATCCCTTTTCCATAAAGATGCTTTACTCCAGAAATGGGGAGAACATGGAGCCCCTAATATTAGTTCCCTTAGAGGCAAGCACTGTGAATTAAACACTGAGCCTAGAGTCAGAAAGATCTGAACTCAAATCATGACTCAGACACATACGAACTGTATGACCCTAGTTTTTGTCTGCCTCAGTTTCCTCAACTATAAAATGGGGATAATAATAGCACCTATCTCCTTGGGAGATTCAAATGAGATAATATTTGTGAAGCCCTTAGCATAGTGCCTAACACATAGTAGGTACTAAATAAAGGCTTGTTTCCTTCCTTTCTTAGCTGTTTATGTATCCGTGAAACTAGGGGTCACTTAATAGATTGTGTATTTCCATCTATTTTTGTAACTCAAGAATCTATAAGGTTTGCGTTTTGTACCTACTTGAATGAATGAATGAATGTACCTACTTGAATGATGGAAAAAAAGCAATTATTTAAAGTTTCTTCATTGGAAAATACTGTGTTAAACACTGACTATCTGAAAGACATCACATTAATAATAAATTACATAAACAGTAATAAGTTTTTGGTAAGGATAGTTCTAAAATCTCAGGAAGTAAATCTGATTTACCCTTGACCAAGTCATATTTATCAGAGCTTTTTTTAAATTAATAAACCCATCATTTCACTAGGTCAGGATGCTTTGTAGCATTTAGGGGTCTTTAGGTTCCCAAAGACCAACCTAGCCATCCTTCATTCTGTATTTCATTTCGCATACATATCAGATTTAATTCTGAGAGGTAATATGGTCTATTGGGGAAAAAAATCAAAACGAACAAACCCACTAAATTATCCAGGCAGTTCTGTTACAGTGTAGTATATTCATTCCCAACAAATACCATGCTGCACAAATCACACAAGAAAAATCATAGAGCTCATGTAAAATGCTCCAAAATGTGTGACATGGAAAAAAAAGTCAGGAATCTTAATAAAAAATGACAGCCCAGTTTTATACATGTTAAATGGTTAAGAACTACATAAATATTGCAGTAGTGGCCTGTCTACAACTTCGGGCTGCTGTTTGACTTATGTCCTAGGTTGGCCAGGAGCACACTGGGCAGGCACAGGAAGAGCAGGCATGGGGCTGGGTCAGACCAACCCTTCTCTGCTCGCAGCTCCTACCGCACCAACCAGGTGCTATGTGATTTACACTTTACCTTGGCAAAGACTGCAGCTTGAGAGTTACTGTGAAGTGCTGCAGTTTTCTGACTTTTCTAGCTGGTGTCTCATGGAAGAAATCATACAGACACAAACTTGAAATTCAAATTATGCTCTGAATATCCCCTAATATATTAAGTGAATTGGAACAGATTCACACTGGAACAAATTTGTGTTTTTGAAATGCATTATAACAGAATCACTGCCTCTATGTGAGATAGAAGACCTAAGTTCTGGTCTACTTTTTGCTATTAACTAGTGTGATGTCAAGCAAGTAACCTGATCGTGGTGGTCGTCAGTTTCCTTACCTTAGCCTCAGTTTCCACTTCTGTGTGATGAAGCTTTTGGTTTAACTGATCACTGCGGTCCCTTTGCGCTCTTATGATTTTAGCTTGAATTTATCTTCTTTTCATGTGTTAAAACAAATAATTCTGACCCTACTGATGAAGTCATTTAATTAAATCCAGCCTTAAGTGTAGCTATAAGAAGTCCTAGTGAATCCTTTCACCATGTGCCAGTCATCTGGATACATCCTGACTCACTCTGGTCCATCCATCCTGAGTAACAGGAAGATTTGGTAGAAGAGAAAGGACCTATCTAAATTTAGGAGAGAATGGCAGGAAAACCTTATTTTTTTTTCAATCAATACAGTTTTTTTTTCCCCAGCAGTCTTGGACAGTGTGGAAGTGGGAGGAGTACAGGAAAGATGGATAATTGTCCTGCTGTGTTAAGAAATGTAAAGAGGCCTTTCCTAGTATGAGGCTGATGATGTGCTCAGAGACATGGTGCAAGGGGGAAATAACTTGCTGACTTGTGACTGATAGTTTACAAGTAGGTCAGCCTAGATGATGGATTGTAGTGTGGAAGACACTGAGTCTAACCCTTTCAATTTTCAGAAGAGGGCATTAGGCTCATATTGGTAAAGTGACTTTCCCAAGGTCACACAACTAGGTAAATAACATTTGCAGATGTGATATTTTAAAGGAGGAAAAAAAGAAAGGTCAAGTTTGGGGCTGAAAGAGTCACTTTCTGCTTTTTATCCCTAACTGATTTTCTTTTTAAGTCTTGGCATTTATATAATCTAAGAATAGATTCTGTGAAGACATTTCTAATCGCATTTTTGTAATGACCACTTATGTATCCCTGGGGAATTACTTTTTTTTAAGCAGCAGTTTTGGCTTTTTGACAGAAATTGCTGCCTGAAGAAAGATTAAGTTTGGTTTGGCTCTGGAGATTCTAGGTATCTCTGACCTTTTCTTCCCTCCTCAAGAGATCTCCTACTTTTAAACAGTCTTAGATTGGACAAGAGACTGTTTACTCAGTTTCCATATAGTATTATATTGGAAGGATTGACTGTTAGAGGCTCTATGGTACAGTGGATAGTAAATTGACTTTAGAGTCTGAAAGATTTTGATTCAAGTCTCACCTCTGACATGTATTGGTTATGTTGCCATGGACAAGTCCCTTAACCACTAAGTTCTCTGAACAACTTTTAGTACTGTAGTTTGCAGAAAAATTGCCAATCTGCAATGGTAGAAGAAATTTCTACTTCTGGGAGTTTCCTACACTTATGAAATTAAAAGTCTTACCCCTATTCTTTTTCTAATTCAGTTTAATGTGATCAAATAAATATTCTATAATACATATGAAGCTATAGGTTTCAGGAGGTCCATGACTTAGATGGGCCCAAAAAAATGAAATCTGTGTTTTCATTTGCCTGTGGTTTCCTTTGTAATTTTTTGGATTATGTTTTATACATTGAAAAACATTCTGAGAAGACAGTTTCCAGACTGCATCAGATTGCCAAAAGGGAATGTACGTAACCGAATAAAGGTTAACACTCCTTGATCCTATAGATGAAATAGCATTAAAATATATTTTTATTCCATCATTGTCACTGTAGTTATATTTCTACACATGGCATGTGGCCATTTAAGTTGTTTATGATAGTACCTGGTTAAAAAAAATCCAAGTGTCAAGACAAAATGTAGTAATTGTACTTATTTTTTCTGATAACTAGCTTTTCTATTCCTCTGTGTGTATATAGGATGTGTGTGTGTGTGTGTGTGTGTGTATAAAATTACAATCAACTAAATTTTAGATCAAGCATACACTGAATACATGTTTTAGATACTGAAAAGTCAAGATAAAAATGGAATGGTCTCTTCCCTCAGAGTTTAAAGTCTATTAGGAACAATGTGTACATATGTAAGCATCAATAGCTTAAGAATATAGTTCCTGGGGTTATAGATTTTGAGTTGTGACCTTAAACACTATTGAATCCTGCCCTCTCATTTTACAGATGGGGAAACTGAGGACCAGAGATGTTAAGTGCTTAACTCAGGATCTCACAGCTAGTACATGTTTGAGGCGGAATTTGAACCCAGACCTTCATTACCCTCACTCCCAAGTCCAATGCCCTATCCACTACGTCATGCTGCCTCTCTTTTATTTTGAAATCTGATATAAGGCAACAGATATATTTAACCTGCCCCTTTTTTTTAATTGGTAGAAGTTGGTAAAGGATAGCTGTCTAAGTTAAACATTGACTCATTTTGATTAATAAACAAGTAAGGTTATCAACAGGAGAATTATGCTCAGGGGAACAATTTATCTTTTTGTAGATAACAGATTTTTTTTTAAGCATTGGGAAAAGTTCAAACCATTTCTTATTATAGCATTTTCATTTATGCAATGATAGGAATACATTATGAAATTTTACATAGGTTTTTCCCACTTTGGAATGTACATTTAAGGTGTTTTTTTTTAAATATCAGCCAATCCATTACAAGAAGACTTCATGTCATAAACTTCCTAAGTCAATATGGATTACAGTATGAGATCTTTCATTATAAAATTTACCCCATATAATCATGGATCATACTTAGTCTAACACACTCATGTTCTCAGCTAATTCCATTTAACTTCAACTGAGGTAGGAAGTAGGGAGTGAACGTAATTGAATGAATAACCTCTAGACTAGTCTGGGGATTGACATTGGTATTGCCTTTGACTTTTCCCATTTCCTTTGCTGCGTACACTTTATAAACATTTGTTTGAATTGAATTGAATCCCTCCAGTGGCAAATATTTCATCCTAGAAGTATTTGATAGTGTCAGGATTTGATATTTCTAATCAGTGATTTTATGTATGTATATACATATGTAGGTGTGTGTGTGTGTGTGTGTGTGTGTGTGTGTGTGTGTGTGTGTGTGTGTGTGTGTGTAAGAATCACAAATTAAGAAGCCCTAGTCTGGTTTTTGAGAGAGAGTGAATTCAAGGTAACTGTTAAAGAATATTGTAAGTACTGGCAAATTTTTAGGTCCAAGCTGTTAAGTATGCTACAATATAGAGGTCTAAATGGTTTTTTTTGCTTTTATTTACATACCTGGAATATGATCTTTTATTTATATATCATTTAAGGAAGGATCAGTTAAAAGAAGATATCAATATTAAAAAGAAGAGGGGTAAAAAACTCTATATCTAGTTAAGGATGATCCCAAGGTGTTTCAACATTCACCATCTTCATGTACTGTATTTGTATATTATTGGGCCAACCTGATGCTAATGAAGTCTCCATGGTGACTGCTTTTGTCTCCGTAGGAAAGAAGAAAGGAATTTGAAAATAACCTCTTGAAATCTGGCCTGGAATTAGAAACAGAAGACAAAAAGGTAAATAGGGTTGTTAACGTCCTTACTTAACCTACTTAGTAAGATGCATCTGAAACAAAATCTGAAGACTCAGGGTAGGGAGTCCTGACATCTCCTCCAAGCTCCTACATTTATGAGGTCTGTGACCATAAGCAAAACACCTGGCTTCCCTGGACCTCTTTTTTTCCTTCCTCATTACAGTTGGAAATAATTGACTCTGTATCTTTCACCTTCTTTTGAGGAAAGTGGTTCTTTGAACTTTAAAGTGTTATATAAATGTGGGTTTGGGTCACCAAAATTAATTATAGTTTATATTTATAATTAATTAATATTATTATTCCTACTATTGGAATTTGGAGCCAGGATGGGGATGCTGTATGTTGGGATGGGAGACCTGCTTCTCTTACATTACTCATTGAGAGGTCAGTTAAAGTAGACCCCCACCTCCAAGGCAGAATTGTTAGTATGTCACATTGAGTTAACAGAAGAAGTAGTTTTATTCTACATATCCAACCGAATTGCCTCTGCTTTGCTTTGCGTGGTATTGGCTCCTACTCAGCTATTCAGCCTACTTCCTGCTACTCACTCTACCAATTCTAAAGCCCAATCAGGGAAATCTCCCCACCCTAGCTGTCCTCAAACATGCCAAGATTCTTCCCACCTCTGAGCTTCATTCATAGTCCCTCAATTTTGATATCTTAAAAATCCTACCCATCTTTTAAAGCTTAGCTTGAAGCTTCTCTCTTTCATGAAACTTCCCTTGACTGTATTAGCCCATACTGATCTGCCCCTTTCTTCCTCTGAATTCTTCTAATATTTGAGCTAGAGCACAAAATGTAGTATTTAATTATGATAGTGTGACAGCTTGCATTTTTATAGCTGTTTAAGCTAGGATAGGGCCCCTTTGTGGAAGGTTGTATGTATTATAGCTCCATTTTACAGATGAGAAAATAAAGGTCCAAAGTAGAAAAGTGATTTACCTAAAGTCACCCAGATAGTAAACTGGGATTTGAACCCAGGTCTCCTGACTCCAGTTTCAGTTCTAGTGGGTCTTCCTTTATATTTAGCTGTTTCCCTTCAAGTTATCCTCTGTGTGTGCCTTTTTCTCAAATTAAGCAGGAATATCCCTGAAGGTGGGGAGAATATCTTCTACTTCTCTTATCTACCCCAGTGCCCAACAGCACTAAACACAGAGTAGGCACTACACAAATACTTGTTAATCTGCTTTTGAAACTCAGATCAATGTGCCACCTCCTCCAAGAAGTCTGCCTTCATTCCCCATGTCTTTAAGCTGGAAATGTTGTCTCTCTAATCAGATTTTCCTAGAGTGCATTGTATGGTTCTCTCACTTGCTCCATTTGCATTCTATCTGGCATCTTCCTTAACAGACTCCCTAGTAGGCAAGAACCAGAGAGAGAGCAAAGTAGTTAAGGAAAATTTGAGGAAGTAGTGACGTGATACTTACCATGAAGTCTTTATATTCCCAGTGCCAAGCACAGGGCCCTCAGCTTACTAGTTGCTTAATACATATTTAATTAAGTTGCCCAGAATTGTAGCCATAAAACATTTAATGATGAGTTCAAAATACATTAGCACTTTAACTTCACAATCTAAGTTAAACATTTTATCAGCAAACAATTATTAGGCAACTGTTAGGTGCACTCGGGGATACTTCAATAGAGCTATGATCTTCCCAGTATGGGGATGCCCTTTAACAGTACAGATCTCAAATTCTGTGCCTTGATATCCTGAACAATCTTTGACCACACCTTTGAGTAAAATTTTCTCAAGGATTCCACTCAATGTTCTAGGTCTCTTCCTGTACATCAAGAGTTCTTAAATTTTTTAATGTCATGGACCTCTTGGTCAGTCTGGTGAAGGCTATATACTCTTTCTCAGAAAATGCTTGTAAATGCATAAAAAATATAATGGATTACAAAGAAAATGAATTCTCTTGAAATGCAGCTTTCAAAAATATTTTAAAAGTTCACACACCGCAGGTTAAGATTCCAGGCTCTAGACCTCTTTCTTATTACCTCTTTATTACATGAGCATCCGTGTGGTTCCCAGATATCCATCTGTCTGGAATCCATTGTCTTGCCTATGTGACCAGCCTGCTTCATTTTTCAGTCATATATTTCTTTGAATAATCATTTGTGCCTCATTTTCTTGTGAAATTCTTCATTGTAGCCTATACTCCATTGTAGTCTCCCTCCGTTGCCTTTTGGATGACCTGCAACTTTAATTCCTTGAAATTAAAAAAATATATATATATATATTCTACTTATCTGTGGGGAAGGAGGAAAGGAAGAAGCATTTTTGAGTGCCTACTGTGTGCCAGGCATTTTGCTAAGAGCTTTGCAAATTTACCTCATTGATTCTTACAACAATCTTGTTAAGTAGGTGTGATTATTATCCACATCTTATAATTGAAGAAAAAGAGGCCAACGGAAGTTAAGTGCTTTGCCTAGGGACCAATCTCTGAGCTCAGATTTGAAATTGGGTCTTGAGTTCAGGCCTTGTCCTATCCTTTGGGTAGGAATCCTTACTTCCCAGGCACATAGCTTTGATAAGCTCTGGTGATAATGCAGATAAGAACGAGAAGCTTCCTGCTCTCAGAGTTTATATTTTACTACGGAGATACAGCACAAGATAAGGTCAGCTATGATGCTAATAATGAAGGAGAGAGCAAAGTCCTGAAGGAAAATTTAAGGCAGAAGAGAACATGAGCAACTGGTTCTAAAGACCAGCTTTGGGCGGTAGGCAGTGCAAGTATTTTACAGATGCAGAAACTGAGGCTGGGAGAAGCCAAATAACTGGCATAGGGTCCAGTAAGCTAATAAGTATCAGAGGCAGGCTTTGGACCCAGATTTCTCCAGACTCCCAGGCTGGTATTCTGTTGATAACAGCATACTACTTTTCTAAAATCACAAGAGATTATAACTGATCTTTTACTTAACTTCAAATCATACCCTGGAAGTCTTTTTAACTTGGTTGGTTTTTAAATGTAGGACTTGGTTTGTTTTCACCTCATGCCTTTTCCCTAAAGACTGGTGAAAGAAAAAAGTTCCTTTTTGCCTTACTTCTACAGCCCAGATCTCATTGTATCTTTTTCTTCTTAGGACTCTGAGGATGGCCGCACTTACTTCATCAAGATCCATGCCCCTTGGGAGGTGCTGACCACATATGCAGAGGTGCTGAACATAAAGATGCCCATTCGGGAGAATGACATTCCCTCAGCCATGGAGAATCCCTTTGAGTGCATGTTTGGGCTCTTCCGGCTTCCAAAAGAAGTGATGAACCCTGAACCAGACTACTTCACAGCCCCATTCAGCAAACAGAGGCAGGAGCTCTTCTGCATTGAAGATGAGAACACTTTTTTCTCTCCATCAGTGAGAAACAGAATTGTAGGTAGACACATTCTAAGCATTTTTCTTTAAATCTAAGTACATAAGCATGTACTTGTGTGATAAAAAGCTATCAGGCAATGATGGGTGGGCATGAATGTGTGTGATATCAGACTAGACCATGAGGTAGTAGAGACCAGAATTCTATGTACTTTCTTTGTGTCTAGGAGTCAGTACTTTCCTCTGTCAACAATTTAGTATTCTGATGAGTATCAATTAATCAGTAAGCATTTATTAGGTACCTTCTATATGCAAGGCACTGTGCTAAGCCCTGGTGATACAAAAAGTGGCAAAAGACAGCCCTTAACATCAAGCTTGCAGTCAAATTGGAGAGATAACATGCAAGCATATATCTATATCTATCTATATGTCTATATTTATACATATACACTCACATGCACACAGAGCAAGCTCTATATATGGGATAAATAGGAAATAAGAGAGGAGAAACACTGGAACTAAGAGTGATTGGAGAAGGAAAGGTAAAGTTTTAGTTAGGACTTAAAGGAGGCCAGAGCTATCTGTCAGAGAAGAGGAAGGAGACCATTGCAGATATGGAGGACAACTCGAGAACATGCCCAGAGCCATGAGATGGAGTGTCTTGTTCATGGAAAATCCAGGAGGCCAGTGTCATTGGATTAAAGAGTATGTGTCCAGGAATGAAGTGTAAAAATACTGGAAAACTAGAGAGGGTGGGTTATGAAGTGCTTTGAATGCCAAACAAAGCGTTTTGTTTTTATTTCTGGAGGCAACAGGAAGCTGCTGGAGTTTAACAACATAATCAGATCTGTGCTTTAGTAGCTGAATGAAGGATGGACTAGAGTGGGGAGATGCTTGAGGAGGGCTTACTCACAGTGAGGTTATTGAAATAATCCAAGTATGAAGTGACAAGGACCTACATTAGAGTGATGGCAGTATCAGAAGAAAGAAGGGGACATACACAAGAGATGTTGCAAAGGTGAAATGCTTAAGCCTGGGCAACCGATTAGATATGGGATGGATATCTGGGAGCACTATTCACTGTGCCACTAGGCAGCAGATCTCTTTGGAAGTCTTTTACAAAAGTTAGATAACATCTTGTGTTGTGTGTTGTAGTGGGGTCTCCTTTGTGGGGATGAATTGGCTGCTAAGATCCCTTCCAACTCTATTTTTTTTTATTCCATAAAACAGTATGTTAGTTCAAGAAAGTCGTTCCTAATCTCAGGTTGTCATGCAAATTATAGTTCAAAGAAAGTGATCTGTTTAGGGTTTCTTTTTGTTTTTGATAACTGCCCAGTAGTTTCTGGATCTTCACCATTCTCTGCTTAGAGCCCTCCATTGAAACAAAAAAAACCATTAAGCAAATTAAACTGACCCTGGGGCATGTGATGACACATTCTGAATCAGTACCTCTGTACCAAGAGCCTGGAGTCATGTGTCTTTATTTCTTGTCTTCTATCAATGTTAGTCATAGCATTTCATCTGAATTCTCCTACTTTTTAGAGTTGTTTACCCTTAGGTGATTGCAGTCAATATTTATTGCTTCATGGTTCAGCTTTCTTCTATTAATTCATCTGTTTTCTCATGTTTCTCTGAAATCCTCCTAGTTATTATTTCTTGTAGTGAATAATATTCCCTAACTCTCATATTACATAACTTTTCAGCTACTCCCAATTGATGGGCCACCTATTTTGTTTCCAGTTTTATTTTGCTATCCCCAAAGGGCCGCTATGAATATTTTGGTATATATGGGAGCTTTCTCTCTGTCCCTGATCTCTTTGGGGTACATATTCAGTAGTGGAATCTTTGGATCAAAGAGCATGAACAGTTAGTCGTACAGAATAATTCCTAGGTAAGATAAAGGCAAGAAGTCCTTTCTCTCCACTCTCAAATGAGCAAAGGGAGTGAAGTGGAAGTCACAGCTAGAGATGGTACTGTGGTACCTGAGGATTTTAAAGGCTCCTTGTTGCCGTGTTCATAGAGTAATGGTATCCAGGACTTCTTCTCAAGTTTATCTTCATAGCAAAATGCAAACATGTGGGTTAAATGGGAGAACCAAAGTGTACTTCTGTGTTTTGGAATTTGACAGTCACGAAAATACTAGTTGACAATTCCTTGTGGCTAGATGTCATGGTGAGCAGGCCTTTGGTCTTGTTGAATTCTGCTGAAGACCAGCAACTCACAGTTTAATGTTTCAGGAATAGGATGATTCTTTTTGGAACCCAGGTAATTATTCTGCCAGTTAAGCTCAGCTCTGATCTCTCTGGATGATCTCTTATGTTCATGTCAGAGGTAGAAGTTCTGGCAGATGTTACCAAGTAGGAAATACTTAGAGTGCTAAAGTAATGATAGATTGGGCATTTGTGACTGAGGATCAGGATCCTAGACTGGTACACCAGAGACCTAAAGTTGGAAAGCATCATCTAATTCCTTCCTTTTATAGGTAAAGTGACTCAGGTCCCAAGAGGTGAAGTGAGTTGGCAAGTTTACTCAGGCAGTAAACATCACAGGATGATAGATTTTCAAACGAAACCATCTCAGAGGTCATTGACCCCGGGTTACACAGTTTGCAGATGAGGAAACTGAGGCACAGAAAGGAAGGGACTTACCCAGGCTACTACAGCTGAGTTTTGGAGATAGGTTTTGAACACATTTGCCTGATTCCAAGTCTTCACTCTATCACTTAGCTCCCTGTAATTTGGGTCCTAGGAGTCTGAACGAGACAAGACACTCATCTCTGTCTCGAGATAACACACTCTTTGTTTCTAAGAAGCCAAGGTCGCCATCACTTCCTTACACATGTGTCAGCACACTGTGTCTCTCTCAGGCTGAGAAAACCATTTACAAAAGGGCCATCCATTTCCATTGCTAAATGGATGAGGTGATGTTTGCTGACAGAATTACTGAGAGAGAGTCAGTGCCTGGAACCAGAGTGTGGATCTAAAATAAAAACTGCCAAATCTTTCACTGCTCTCTGAGCTGTTACTTGAGAAGTCTTGATTGCTGACTTGGAACTCAGAATCTTTTTTAAACACAATTCAACAAACATTTGTTAAGATCTGGCACCATGCTAGGCACTAGGGATACAATAGATTCTAGACAAGAAAGAGAAGTAAGACAGATGAATCTCTAGGGATACAGACTCCCTTTATGTCTTTTCTAACTTTTGGGGGGGGCGGGGCAGGGGTATGATTTTTATCAATCTGAGGGACTCCTAGTGTGGATGTCCCTTCTAATGATGCACATTTTCATCTCTTCTGTAACATCATCTTTGACTGTTGCTTGGGTGTACTGAGAGATTAAGAGACCTTTTCATGGTCATACACATATTTTGTATCAGAGACAGGATTCGAATCAGAGTCTTCCTAATAACAAGGTTGACTCTCTATTCACTAAGCTATATTGCTAGTCTTCAGTTATTTAATACTAGGGGTCCCAAACTCAAGTCACTTTTAGGGTTAAGATTCCCTCTGATTTGTAGTGAGACAATACCTTTTCCCCTTTTATGGACACTGATGCAGCACACTTATGCATACCTATAGACACACACATATATAGATACGTATACACCCACACACTATATATATGCATATATATTCTATACACACATACATATACACCACACATATATATACATATATGTATATACATACTACATATGTACACACATGTATATGTATACATGCTTTTATTCCTTCTACATCACTTTAACATATCTTGTGTCATTTAATTTTTACCCCACTCTTTTGAGGAGATAAAACATCTATTACTATTATCATACTCATTCTAGAACACTAAGGGAATATGGATAATTTGCCCAGACCTGGCAGTGTCTTTTAACCTCTGACACAATTATGTCCTTGAGAAAAGGAGAAAACCCAGAAAGCATTGTCAAGGATCTGGCTGTTGCTGGCAGATTCTTCACCACCAACCCATTCCATGTTCTCTGTGCCCCAAACCTTGGACAACTTTCAGCACTGTCTTCACATCAGCTCCCCAGGAACATGCATACTACATTGAAACAGGAACATAGATGCTCAAGAAAAGCCACCCAGAAACCAGACCCCTGATGCCTCACAGTACCACCACAGAGGTACAGTTTCTTCCTCCTTCCTCTGCATCTTCCTGGTAGTACAACAAGAAGGGTATAATGAGTCCTGCAAACATTAGCCCAGAACTTCTGCTTTCCATACTTGTAATCTACTATTTATAGATAACCACAGAGTAGGAAAGAGACTGGTGCAATCTCTAGACCATTGCCCCTGGCAGCCAGTATCTTGCCTTCCTCCCAACTACTCTGGCTTCCTTAGTGCACTAACAAATCAAATAATGACAAGGGTGGCTGGGACTTGAATTAGAGTCTCCTGGCTGAGAACTATCACTCTGATATACAGCACCCTTCACCTTTTGTCCTGAGGAAACCAACACATATAATTGGGCAGAGAGTACCCGAGTCATATTTCAAAAGGAAGAACGAGAAAAAAATATAACCTGCAACTTGAAAAGTCATCCTACATTCCTAAAGCTCTCCCAACCATGCAGTTCACCTGAACCACTGTCTCTTATGTCCCATATGAAAGTAAACACTGTCCCACTTAGCCCCAGGCTGGAAGATTTCACTGGAAATGAGTCAGAGGGAGAGGGCCAGGAGCTGTGAACCACATGCTCACTGGATTTCCCTTGACTATTTCTCATGGTCTATTCAAGTGACACCTAATGAAATCACAGTCTCAGGTTTCACCTGTCCCTAGACCTTCTTGTTCTCAGTTTGCACACCCCAATCATTCAGCTGTTCCCAAAAGACTTACATCTAGGTCAGATACCTTCAGCTACTATCTTCCAGGTGCTCCTTCTTACCTACCAGCAGCCCAGACCTAGCAAGTGAGAACAGCTTGGGGGGAGGCCTTCCCATGGCCACACCTATCTTAGTCCTCTCCCCTTCTCAAAATATCCTGTAAATTCTTCAATGTACATGCCACTTCCTGCCCCCAGTAGAATGGAAGCTCCTTTAAGACTTTTTGTCTCCAACTTTTAAATAACAGTCTAGAACATTTGTTTTTGCTGTGCCTGGCAGTGTCTTGCACTGTGATTTCCTTGCTGTAAATCTCTCTAGCCATGCAGATGGCTACTCATCCGTGCCCATCCATTCTGTGCAATCCTTTTCCCCATACTCCCTGAAATTTTCTCTGGAGGTCTACCCAACATAGTGCAAGGTTTTCCTAATATACTTCTGAACCTGTAGCCACTCTCTTCTTCCTGGTCTCTCCCATTCAACCAAGCACCAGTAAGAACCAGAATCTTTCCATAATGGTATCTCCTTGAAAACCCAAGAGGGTTGGGTCAGGAAGGATCCTTAGAAGTTAGCTGCATTTGATGGAGTTTAAGCTTCTTGGGAGTAAGGACTCTTGTTGGTGCTGTTTTGCCTTTGGATTCCTAGACTCTGAGAGCTAGTACTACATAATGAATGCAGATCCAGCCTTGAAATCAGGAAGATCTGGTTATGTGAACCTGGGCAGGTCAGTTCAGCTCTTTGTGTTCTAAGCAAATTGCTAAGACTCTCATTTGCAGAAGAGGTGCCATCCTGCATTGGTACAGGAGGCTTCCTCACTCAAAACTTTCCTTTCCTAGACCAATGAAATCGCAGGTCCAGTCTCATCTCAATCGCCAAGGTGTAGGATAGTACCTGGTATGTAGCTGGTGCTTCATAAGTGCTTTCCGATTGGTTGACTACAGGGATACCAATGGAACATACAGCTTGTCTACCTACCAGTATTCCACTCATGCTACATGGTATCATGGAAGGAAATTTTCTCACAAATCTCCCTGTATGTTTTTTTCTAGCTATACCATTCTTTTAACGACCATCTTTCACCTTCATCCTTCACCTGTCTAATTACTAATATGCATTAGTCATGTAATAGATATTTATTGAAATGAAATCTTTTCTCAAAATGGCCACAAGAATATGAACAAGACGGCATTATGTCTTATTGTTGAACTCCAGGTTTATTTGTGTGTCATAACATTTCCTCTTCAGGTTAGACAAACTGGTTAGACAAATATTCTGATAGATCTCTATCGTCAGCATGCGGATCATCTCCATTGCTGGATAATAAACTCAATAAACTTGCTTCCGGGCTGCTTCTTCCCTCTGTCCATCTCTGCTCAGGAAACATCTGATGATGTCAATAAGCACATGGATCAAATGCATACAGAAATAAAAAGTTGTGCCGAGGATATTGTTACATCATGACAATTGCCAGACTGAAAAAGGCTGATCCATTCTACTGTTCCAGCCCATTACTGTGGCTGATTGAGAGAACTGCCTGCCATGGTCTTATGAAAGAAATTCAGTTGCAAAAAGCATATGGAAAGGATAAAATGCTTGACTCTTCTTTCTCTCACCTTGTACACGTTCTTCTCCTTTGCCCCAGATATCAGAAGGGAACTGAAAAGTTATTGAATCTAGCCAATACTTGAACAAGAATTCCTCCCTACAACATAGACAATTATTCCCAGCAAGTAGATGTCCAGAATTTACCGAAGACCACTAATGCATTATAACTCTACCTCTTAAGGCAGCCTGTTACATTTTCATTTATTAATTTAAAATGCATTCTATCAATACTTGGCTTTTTATATTTTGCTTTTATACTGCCTACATTTCCCCCCAATTCCATTTTTTTAATTTTTCAAAATTTAATTATTTAATTAATTTATTTTTAGTTTTCAGCATTCACTTCCACAAGATTTTGAGTTTCAAATTTTCTCCCCATCTCTCCCCTTCCTTTCCCCCAACCAAGACAGTGTACATTCTGATTACTCCTTCCCCCGAATTTGCCCTCCCTTCTGTCACATCCCTCCCCTTCTCTTCTATTTTCCTATAAGGCAAGATAGATTTCTATACCCTATTGCCTATATATCTTATTTCTCAGCTGCATGGAAAAATAATTTTTATTCTTTGAGAAACATGAGGAAAAAGTCAAGGGAATATTAAAAACACTTTTTAAAACTTTATAAGCTCCACATTCTCTCCCTTCCTCCCTTCTCCCCTACTCTCGTGGAGAAGGCAAGCAATTTGATGTAGGTTATACATGTGTAGTCATTCAAAACACCTTCATAGTAGTCATGTTGTGAAACACTAACTGTATTTGCCTCCATCCTATTCTGCCCCCTATTTACTATTTATTATATTATTATTATTATATATTATAATATATTATTATTTGTCTCCTTCAACCCTGTCCCATCTCAAAAGTGTTTACTTCCGAATACTCCTCCCCCAATTTGCCCTCTTTTCTGTCATTCCCCTTCACCCCCACTTTCCTGTAGGGTAAAATAGCTTTCTCCACCCAGTTGAGTGTGTATGTTATTCCCTCCTTCAACCAGAACTGATGGGAGTAAGATTTACTCATTCCTTCTCACCTACTCCCTTTTTCCCCCTCACTGTAAAAGCTTTTTCTTGCCTCTTTTATGTGAGGTAATTTACTCCATTCCACTTCTCCCTTTCTCCTCTCAGTACATTCCTCTCTCATCCCTTAATTTTATATCAATTCCATTTTTACAAAGCTGTGATTGTTGGGAATTTTTCCTTATTCCAAGTAGTCATCTGCATTCCTACAACTTTCCTTCAAGACCTATTGATTCTATCCTTGCACTCTCTCTTTCATTGATAGCTTTCTTTTCTTTTCTAGCTAGGTTCCTTTTCTCTAATCCCTCCTTCCTTCCATCTATCTTTCACGAGTGAATGCACAACTCTTCCTAATGCACAAGTCTGACCATGCTCTCCCTTTGCTTAAACCTTTGAAAGATTTTCGATGACACATACCAAAATATGTTCAGCATTCCAAGGCTTACACCATATAATATCATGTTTTCATTTTGATCTCACTCTGCTCTCCATTGTATACCCTGTATTACAGTTTAAATGACCCTTTATGCTGTCACTCAAACTTACTCATGCCTTTGTTTAGCCTCTTTGTTTCTAGAATCTCCTCCATGTCTGCTTCTTTTAAGGACCAACTAAAATGACAACGTATATCACTCATATCTTTCCGCTACCTCCTGTCTTAAACAGAATTTTTTTTCCCCACATGACATATACCTTCATCACTGAGTGTAGTATAATGGAAAGAACACTAAATTTAGAATCGGGAGAGATGTGTTTGAATCTTACCTCCACCACTTATAGTCAAATTATTTAACTTTGCTGAGTCTCAGTTTTCCTATTGGTAAAATGGATTTTAAAATACCTGGAATACTGAAGCTTAACAAGTTGTTGCAGTGATCAGTCAGTCATTCATTTATTCATAAAACACTTTTCATGCTGTAAAATCACATACAAACTTTGGTAGCTGTGTTTTATTTTGCATTACAGAATCTTGTATATGTCTTGGATCATCTGTCTGCCTAAGTTCCTGACACTGGCTGTGTCCAATACAAAGTAGGCGCTTAAATGTATTTTGAAGTGAATAAGTAGATGCCCTTATGTTTCCCTCCTAGGTTTACTATATTCTCTCACGGTGCCCTTATGGTACAGAAGAAGGAAAGAAAAAATTTGGTATTAAGAGACTGCTATCAAATGGTACCTATACAGCTGCTTACCCACTCCATGATGTAAGTATTGATTTAATTTCAAAACATTTTAAGCCCATTTCTTCTGCTCATTATTGGAGCTGAAGAACCTTGAAAAGGAAGGGAGCTTTACTTACTCCCACTCCTGAGCAAATCCTTCAAGTGTCCCAGTTCTCTGTTCCATTTACTAAGATATGTGACTACCTTGAAAGGAAGGATGGTGCAAAGGCAAGAGTGCTAGTAGGCCTGGGTTTGAATCCCAACTCCAATACTCACTGCATGGCCTTGACAAAAATTGCTTCTCCTCTCTGAGCCTCAGTTTCCTTGTCTGTAAAAATGAGAATGATTACTTTTATAATACCTACCTCAGGGAGTTGTTGTAAAGAGTGCATTGCAAACTCAAAACCTTCTGGAAATAGGAAGTTTGGGTTTTTCTTTTTTCTTTCCCCAGATGGCAATATTCTGAAGCTCAGAAAGGGCAAACTGATGTTTTAAAAATGGTTTCTCAGATTTATACACAAAGGTTCTTTAAAGATCTAAGCATCAGAAAAATGGTAAAGTCCCATAGGGAAAAGCATGTTGCTAAGTATAACCCGCAGATGTTTCTTTCTAAATCTTACTCAGAAAACTCTGAAGATTCAGTAATAAGGGTTTGAAAATACATCACTTTAGACTCAGAGTGCTTAACTTGGGGTCCAAAAATTTGCCTTTAAAAATAACCTTGATCACTATATTTCACTATAATTGGTTTCTTTTGTAATTTTGCGTATTTTATCCACTTAAAAACATTATTCTGAGAGGAGTCTATAGACTTTCCTAGATTAAAGGGGTCTGTGATCCAAAAAAGGTTAGGAATCCTTGTTTTAGAGTTAGGCAACTATGGCTATGCAGTGGTGCGGTAAGACTGATGCAGTGTTTCATTTTGTTGAATTTTTTCCCTTCGTTCTTCATAAGGGATTGTTCAATGGGAGAGGGAGACTTGGGGGACAAACTGAGAAGTGAAGAAGTATAAAAACTATATACAAATAAAATTTTATAATATTATAATATATATAATAAAATTAAAATTAAAATTTTACTTTTAAAAATGGGTTAAGAAAACAAAGAAAATAGGTGATGATGGAATTCCTTAGATACTTCATTGGCTGTTTTCATATTTTTTAAATGTAAATTTTTATCTCTTCTATTTTAACATCACCTAAATATCTCCTTGTATAACGTCCCCCTTCTTCCTCACAGAGAACCATCCCATAAAACAATGAGTTTTTTTAGTAAAAAGAGGAAGAGGAAGGAAAGAAAATAAAACCAATTAATTAAAAACAACCCTAAAAATAAGTATAATGTTTCACAGCTGTGGACCTCCCACCTCTGCAGGAAAGGGGAGGGGGAGGTATCTTATCATATCTCTTCTTTGGAGTCAAACTTAGACCTTTTTTATTTTGCAACACCTACTTTTCATTGTTTTTTAATTCACGTTGTTGCCAGTATGAATATTGTTTTCTTGGATCTGCGTTCTTCACTTTGGATCCATTCATGAAAGCCTTCCCATACTTATTTCCCTGTTACTTTTAGAGCAGGGGTTCTTGGAGTCTGTGAATTAAAAACAATAAGTACCTTCCATACAATTGTTTTCTTTAGCAATTGTACGTATTTAATTTTATGAATTTAAAAACATGATTCTGATCAAAGGTCTTTTGGCTTCACTGAAATGCCAGAGCAGTGTAGGACACACACACACACACACACACACACACACACACACACACACACACACACACACACACACACACACACACACACACACGTTTCTGCTTTTGGGAGACCTGAAAGCAAGGATAGAGTGTTCTAAAGAATTATAGTAGATAAGAAAAGGCTGAGTTTAGTAGCTACCTCCATCACACCACACATTTTCATAGTATACAATGAGGCTGTTCAGAAAGCCCATCCCCAGAGATCTACCTGGCATTCAGTCTGGCAGTAGTAGAACTGTTCTCCTTATCTCATTTGGAATTTGGAACCCAGTGAATGGTTTGCTATGATCAGTGGCAAACTGAATATTTACAGACTGCTTCAGAGTAAAAGGTGGATGCACTTCCCCTAGGAGTTAGTCTTTTCTCCAGGGTTTTTTCTTAATGGCCCAATAACTATTCAGGTAAATTTCTCCTTCCTTAATTTTTTAAAGGTCATGCATTGTGCTTTTGCTTTATAAGAGAAATCATGTGTAAGTTTGTAGAAAGCAGAAAATTCCAGGGAAATATGAGTGGCTGCCTATCCACCCATATTTACAAAGGGAGAAAAGCAATGCCATTAATATATCCACAAGTAGTAAAGCTTATCTATTTTAAAAGTTACTGAGACAATCAGGCCATTTGTATTATGGTAGATAGTCTATATTTACTATAGTTTCAGGTCATTTCGTGTCATCAGGGAAAAAGTGGGGAAATTAAGGGTCTTTTATACAGTCCTGGCAGATTTTTCTGATACGAATGGTGGTTTACAGCATGAGGGGGAGTATTTGAGGTGTTTCTTAGTATACAAGCAAGAGAAGCTGCTCCTCAGACTTGGCTGTGGACCAAGAGCAATAAAGGAATTCCCTGATGCCTTGAAACAGGCCTGATGTAAATGAGTCAGCCCTTGGGCAACCACAGGATGTCTTCAGTGGCCATCCATTTAAACCAAGTCATCTTCAAACAGGAATTCCTTCTTCAAAATCTCTCATGAATGGGATAGTCTGCCAGCATCTCTGAGAACCCTACACCTTGAGACAACCCATTTTGTTATGGACAACTTTAATGTCTGAGAAGGCCTCCTTTAAAATTGAGCTGAAATCTCCCTCTTTGCAACTGCTAACCCTATTGCTACTAATTTTGCCCTTGGAGGCCCAGCATTATAAATCTCCCTCTTCCACATGGCAGTCTTCACATCCTTCAAAGATAGCTCTTCCCTGCAAGTCTTCCAATTCCTTAAGTCGATTCCCCTCTGACACTGGTGTCCAGTTTGGAAACATTTAACTTCGTTGATATCCTTCTTTAAATATGGTCCCTGAAAATGGATGTGTCCACTTTGTTGACAGTTTCCTACAGTCAAACATTACAGTTCTGCTATGGAGACTGTGGAAATATAGTCCTGTTATTGGTATTATGGGGGAAGAGAGAAGAGGGATGCCTGCTTCCTGATTTTGAGAGTCTTCTAATTTAGGGAGGTAGACCTGGAACTTAGAGGCAAGATACATAGGTTCAGATCCCAACTCTTGAAAGCAACCACACAAGTATACCCAGGATGGTTACTAGTACATATTTTTAGACCTGCTTTACTAGGAAAGATAGATGTTTAAGGGGTCTACAATCTTTTTTAATTACATTTACTAGTTCAGGGGAAAAATCAGCACCCTGAAATTCAGAGAAAATATAAGCAGGGAATTAAAACCAACAGACAAAGCTCTACTGTCTGAATCAACGTAGTATGGCTATACAGTTGGCATACCTCCCTGGATCAAGAGAACCTTTACTTCAGAGTAGTTGGGATTGGGGTGGGGTAAGGGGTCTAAACTTAGGACCACTCAGAGTTTCAACCAGTTTCAACAATCCTTCTCCTAAGCAAGCCCCCAAAGTAAAATACCAACCTCCCAGTATATATAACAAAGACTCAGCTACTGATTGGCTCAGTTAGTAGGCACAAAACCTACTTGACTCAGCACAGCTGTGAACTATCAGATTTCAAAGGAGATCAGTTCTACAGATGTTTTCAATGAGCCTGAGCCTGGGAAACTGAACTTCAAAAAGAAAACAACAGAAGTCCCACTTTGCTTGCTTTTACACTCATCTAGAAAATGGGGATATTAATACTTACATTATCTATCTTATAAAAGATGATTGAGGGGGAGGAGCCAAGATGGCGGAGTAGAAAGATTCACTGTATGCTAGCTCCGAACCCACAGCCCATAAATTTCCTGTAAAAAGAACTTCTCACAAATTCTGGAGCCGTGCAAGCCACGCAGGAACGCAGTGGAGGAGATTGCCATTCCAGAGAGCCCTGAAAAACCGACCCCAAAGGTCCGTCACGCACCAGAAAGCAGAGCCCACCCCTGTGCTGCCCTGGCCGTGGGGCCCCAGAGGAGCAGATCCGAGCAGGCTGCAGGGACAGAATTTCCAGCGGCCGCGAAGGTCCCTCCACCCACAGGTGCTACAGGTCAGTGAGAGAGACTTCTGGGCTGACTGAGAGGTGTCTCCGTGACTCGGGCCCCATTGGGAGGCAACGGCGGAAGGAGCGGCAGAGGCAGCAGCAGAGGCAGTGGCAGCGGCCTGGGACTCCCGGAGCAGGCAGGAGCTCAGGGCCATTACTGAAGGTCTCTGCATAAACCCCCTGAGGGAACTGAGCCTGGGAGGCGGCCCTGCCCCCCCCCCCCCCAGCACCAGAACTTAAGCTCACATTGAATAGCAGCCTCACCCGCCGCTGAAAGCCCTGAGGCTGGGGAGCAGCATTTGAATCTCAGACCCCAAGCACTAGCTGGGCGGATCTAGGTGGGGGTGGACAGGAATCTCAGAAGTCAAGTAACTGGCTGGGAAAATGCCCAGAAAAAAGAAGCAAGATGAGACCATAGAGAGCTACTTTCTTGGGGAACAGATGTTTCTTCCTCCTTTCATTTCTGATGAGGAAGTACAATGCTTGCCGTCAGGGAAAGATATGGAGGGCGGGGCCTCTGTATCCCAGACATCCCAGGGAGATGTCTGGTGGGCTCAGGCCATGGAAGAGCTCAAAAAGGATTTTGAAAATCAAGTTAGGCAAGTGGAGGAAAAACTGGGAAGATAAATGAAAGAGATACAAGAAAAGCATGAAAAACGGGTCAATACCCTGCTACAGGAAACCCAAAAAAATGCTGAAGAAAATGACATCTTGAAAAATAGACTAACTCAATTGGCAAAAGAGGTTCAAAAACTCACTGAAGTAAATAGTTCTCTCAAAATTAGAATGGAACAGATGGAGGCTAATGACTTTCTGAGAAACCAAGAAATCATAAAACAAAACCAAAAGAATGAAAAAATGGAAGAGAATATGAAATATCACATGGGAAAAACAACTGACCTGGAAAATAGATCCAGGAGAGACAATTTAAAAATGATGGGACTACCTGAAAGCCATGATCAAAAAAGAGCCTAGACATCATCTTCCATGAAATTATCAAGGAAAACTGCCCTGAGATTCTAGAAACAGAGGGCAAAATAAGTATTGAAGGAATCCATGGATCACTGCCTGAAAGAGATCCAAAAAGAGAAACTCCTAGGAACATTGTGGCCAAATTCCAGAGTTCCCAGGTCAAGGAGAAAATATTGCAAGCAGCTAGAAAGAAACAATTCCAGTATTGTGGAAATAAAATCTGGATAACACAAGATCTAGCAACTTCTACAATAAGGGATCAAAGGCCATGGAGTAGGATATTCCAGAAGTCAAAGGAACTAGGACTAAAAGATGATTGAGGTAAAAATATTCTGTAATAATACAAAGACAAAAACTATGATTATTATAAAGCATATCACATGCTTATACATATTCACATATACACCTATCTTGGACTTCAGAGAATATTCAGTGCATAAATTGCTAGATAGTATAAGATGTATACTTCCTTCCCTGTGGGACAGAAGTGATGGACAGCAGTTACAGAGTAGAGGCATATTCTCAGATATGATCAGTGTTTCCATGCAATTTAATTAGCATTTCTATTATTATCATCCCTATTTCATAGGTGAGGGAACTGAGGTAAACAGAGGTTAAGTGACTTGTCCAGGCTCACACAGCTAGTAAGTATCTGAGGCCATATTGGAAGTCAGGTCATCCTGACTCCTGGTCCAGTGCTCTATCCATGGTACCACCTACATGCCTCAGTTAAATAGAAGGGGAAGGCATTCTAGGGACAAGAGACAATGTAGTGGACACTAAAGCCCTACTTCCCAGAGGGCCAAAGGAGAGGGCTTTGGCATCATGTGCCATTTCTGACTTCCTCTTTGTCAGGGAATTCATTTTAAATGAATGGGTTATTAGAATCTCAAGTAGAAAGTGTTTGAGCTAATGTATTCCCTGCACCCCACCCCACCTCTGCCCCCAGGCATTATGCTGTGGTAAATGGGAGATTCAGTCACTACAATATTACCTTCTGCTTTGTCTTTTCTCTGTCATGTTAATGACTTCCTATAGTGCCAATATTGGAAGAAATCCAGGGATCCAAACTGTGGCAATGAGCGGTATACCCTTTATACCCAATGGGCTCGCTTCTTGAGGTTTTATAAGGAGCAGCCTTTAGATCTGATCAGGTAAGTTGCTTCCATGAGCATCACTGTAAGTGAAATGTCACCTGGACTTCCCACTTCACTTGGCACTGCTGGTTTAGATCTATTTTTTTTTTTTTTTTTACAAATACAGAAGAAAGAGTGCTGCTTCTGGAGTCAAAGGCTCTGGTTTCAAATCCTGCCTCTGACACCTACTGTCTGTGTATGTTCTTGAGCAAGTTACTGAGCAAGTCAAGTCAATAATCATGTATTGAGCACTTATCATGTGCCAGGCACTTGCTAAGTTCTGGGTCTGTGAAAAAAGGCAAAAAATAGTCGCTACACTCAAGTATGTTATATTCCAGTTAACCTCTTGGGTTTCAGTTTCCTTAACTGTATATAAAGGTTATTAAACTAGTTGACTTCCAAGGCCCTTACCAGCTCTTGATCTAGAATTACATCATATTGTATTGGATGCTCTTGCTTATGATCTGGTTTTACCTTGGCTGCCATCTGCTGGTAATCTGGTTCTCCCAAAGTCGTTCTTGAGAGAAAACAAAAACAAGTCCTAAATTGTTAGCCAACTGTCTAGAAGGTCTAATATGTTAACATCTGCAAAAACTGATGTTGAATTTTAGATCATCACATTGAACTGATTGATTGATTATTTCTTTATTTGCCTTTTTAAATTTATTTTATTTTTCCCAGTTACAAGTAAAAACAATTTTAACATTCTTTTTTCAAATTTTGTATTCCATGTTCTCCCCTTCCCTTCCCTCCACCCTCCCCATTGAGAAGGCAAGCCATTTGACATAGGTTACACATGTGTAATCATACAAAACACATTTCCATGGGATTCCATTTTATTAATCATCACTAGAAGTTTGGCCATCAAGTGACTCACTTGAACAAGGAGAGGCAAAGTGACCTTCAAAGTTATAATAAGGCAGTGTGGTGTAGTGGACATAGGATGATTTGAGTTCAAATCCCAGCTCTGATACTTAACTAGCTGTATGACTCTGCACTTGATTTGCCTCCAGCAAGACCATTGGACTTATCTCTTAAGATTCATCTACTTAGATGAGTTTCTGTTATCTTGTGAAAGCAGTTGCCTCTACTGAAATGAAATGATATAGGAATTATACTGAAGAAATCACAGGTCCTTTGCATTATATCTCTTGATAAACATCTGCTAAGATGTGGTTTGTTTTGCATTTTCTAACAGGGGAGGGATTTCTTACCCTAGTACAATCACATCTTGAAGTATTAGAAATCTGTCCTTTACAAAGGGGCTGTCCTCATACCTGGAGTACCAGTGAAACTAACCAATGCATCAACTGACTCTCATTTCCCTGGCTTCCTTCAGGTCCCAGTTAAAATCCTACCTTCTCCAGAAAACCTTTTGTGATCTCCTTAGTGCCAGTGTTTTCCTTTCCATGATTATTTCAATATATTTATCCTGTATGCATTTTGTTTGTATAGTTGTTTGCATGTTTTTTCCCCATTAATTAAACTGTGATCTCTTTGAGAGCCAAGATTTTTTTATGCCTTTCTTTATGACCACTGCTTAGCAGAATGCTTGGAATATAATAGATATTCAAAAAATGCTTATGAACTGACCGACTGACTGTAAATGTGCAGTGACCATGTCAGAATGTAGAAAGGAAAAATAGCTGATGTTATACTATTTATTAGGATGTCCATTGTAATTTCCCTAAACATATGCTTTGAATTTGTCTGTTTCATTCAAAGTGAAATACCAGATATTATTTGAAATTCATTTAACATGTATTTGTGAAGGGATTATTAATCTTCCTGTGTTGGAGAGAGAAAAATCAGAGAGAAGAGGCTTAATCGATGCAAACTTATGATAACAGTTCCCCAGAAAAGCCCAGCATTGACCTTACATCCTTCAGAAGTGCTGCCACCTGATTGCAATGCACCTAAGTGTGCATTAATGCTAAGGTGCAGCATTAGCAAATGTTTTCTATCATTTGGGTCTTGCCCAATTGGCCCGGGTGGAGTTCAGCTGTCAGGAGGAATGAGTTTGTCATTTCCTATAATCAACATGGTGGTGATTTTCTTCCCTAATCTTAAGCTTCTTAATTCCCTGAGCTAGATTTTTCCTCAAAATGAAAAACTTATCTTTTTCTTCTAAAGATTCATCCATTTTTCCTTGGAATGCCATTGGGAACAGAGCTTCTATGGAAGCTGTGCTGGAAGGAATACTTCCTCAGTGAAAGCTCTTGTATGAAACCACTTGCCGTTTGTTGTTCGGGCATCTTCAGTCATGTCTGACTCTTTGTGACTCCATGTGAGGTTTTCTTGGCAAGAACACTGGAGCAGTTTGCCATTTCCTTCTCCAGCTCATTTTACAGATGAGGAAGCTGAGGCAAACAAGTTGAAGTGACTTGCCCAGGGTCACATAGTAAGAATCTGAGGCTAGATTTGATGTCTTTCTGACTCCGTGCCTAGCACTCTGTCTGCTATTCCAGCTAGTTGAAACAACAACTTGCTGTAAATTCTCTTCATGCAAGAATCTTGTGGAGCCAATAACTTTCTCCAAACTCTCTCTGCCTAACAATGTAAAAAAGAGAGAGTGATTCATCATGGATTTTTTTTTTGATGGAGCAGTGCCACATTCACTTAAACATTCTGTGATTATTTTTCCATAGCATTTAAACATTTTTATCAATGTTTTATGTTAATGGGTCACCTTCATTTCTGATTGTATCCCTTCCCAGAGCCATCCACCTATGACAAAAGATTTAAAAGAAATAAGACTAAAAAGTAGAGCAGTCAAACTAGCCAATGCATCAGCTGACTCTAGCAGTATATGCAATGTTTCCCGCCCCTGCGAAGAAGGGAGGCAATTATTTTCAACTGACTTCTCCTTTTACTTCCCAACCCCAATCCACAACACTCTTCCCCCAACCGGTGACAGTTTCAAATTCCACACAAGAATCGGGAGCCAATTTTTGTTCCAAATGGAAGCCTGTACAACCAGACTTGAAGGGTGGTGCTAATGTCTACATGAAAGCTCCCTTTCCTTCTGTCTTCAGAGTGCTTCTTAGTTAGCTACTGGCTACATCATAGAGACAGGTTGGGAAACAGTTCTGAAAATTACGAATGAAACTGTCTGGTACCAGACTCATTGGTGAAGCTTCTCTACAACAGAAGAAAATCATTTTGGATGAGTTTCAAGGGTTGGTGAGACTTGGTATGAGGGGATATTTGTAATGGGCTAGGAGTCAAGGAACATGGTTTTTAAATCTAGCTCAGACTAGTTATGTGAACTTGGCTAAGTCACATTGAACTAACTGGGGAAAAAACCAAATAAGTTTGGCCCTTCTTCCTTTCTTCTTTATGTAGATGGGGCACTGTGTGAGAATGCTGCCCATAGGTTCTTGGCTGTGGCCTTTTTACTTAGTTCAGGTTTTACAGAACAGATCTTTCTGTTAAGGGCATTTGTTCTGTGAACTTTGCGTTCAGTCAAAGGGCCAAACTTGAGGAGCTAGAAGGCTACATGTGGCCTTGAGGTCGCAGGTTCCCCACCCTTGGTTTCTACTCTCTGAATTTGATGCTGTGTTTGATTAGTTTCAGTAAACAGCTTTTTTTCCTCTAATTTTTTTTTTGTCATAAATTGTCTGGGTAGGGAATATATTGTTCACTGTTGATGTTTAGTCATTTTTCAGTCATGTCCAACTCTTTGTAACCCCATTTGGAATTTTCTTGGAAAAGATACTGGAGTGTTTTATATTTCCTTCCCCAGCTCATTTGACAGTTGATGAAACTGAGGCAAACAGGGTTAAGTGATTTGCCCAGAGTCACACAGCTAGTAAGTGTCTGAGGCTAGATTTGAACTTAGAAAAGATTCCTGACTCCAGGCCCGGTGCTCTATCCATTGTACCATTTAGTTGCCTTGTTTTCAATGAAGATGGCACAGAAATTGAACATATGTTCAATTTACCTTTCTCTATATCTATTTGTTTATGTTTAAATGAGAATTGAACTAAACTATCACTATGGTCCCTTCTAGCTCTAGGAATGTAGAAAGCTGTCTGATTTAAATCCACAGGATCAGAGATTTCAGTCTGGAAAGAACCATAGAGATCATCTAGTTCATTCTAGTATACTTCTCAGAGGAGGGAAGTGCAGCCCCAGAGTAGTTTCTGATGTGACTTCCCCAAGATCATACAGGTGGTAAACATCAGTCTGGATTCAGCCTCCATCCCCTGACTCCAAATTCAGGGCCCTTTCCACTGAACCAGTTAGTCTGTCCTGGGAGGCCAGTGCATCTCTGAATCTATCTTTACCTCTTTTCCACAGGAGATACTATGGAGAGCGAATTGGCATCTATTTTGCCTGGCTGGGATTCTATACTGAGATGTTGTTCTTTGCGGCAGTTGTGGGCCTGATCTGTTTCATCTATGGCTGGATAACAATGACTGGTAACATGAGCAGGTAAGGACCAAAACATGGAAGGGGTTTGGTCATGCACTGGATTTAACTTTCCTCTTTACAAAATTTTCCTGCTGGGGAGGTCAGTATTTCTATGGTGGTGGATCCTAATTTCCCTCAGAAAAAGCCCACGTCCTCTAGAGAAGATGTCTTGCCTCCCATGCTCCCCTTTCTGGTCCACCTCCACCTGGCTGCCAAAGGGATTTTCCTAAAGCCCATATCTGACCGTGCTACTCTGCTACTCAATGAACTATGGTGGCTCACTTTTATTACTATATTTCCTCTGTTTATCATTGAAAGCCCTTCACAGTCTGTCACTGGGCTACCTTCCTCAGCTTATTACCCACTATTGTCCTTTCCAGCCCACCTGGGCTCCCTGCTATTCCTCAGATGTACCCTTCCATTTCTCATCGCCATCCCTTTGCATCTCCCACAGCATAGAAATCTGCAATGAGTCCATTGGAGGAGAGATCATCATGTGCCCCCTCTGTGATAAGAACTGTGAATATTGGAAATTGAACACCACATGTGAATCCTCAAGGGTCTGTATTCTTCTTTATGTTGTATTAGAGAGATGGAGAAGAGCCTTGGGGTGCTGGTGACAGACGATAACTAACGAAACTTCTTTGTTTTCTCCTCTGCAGTATTCGCACTTGTTTGATAACGTGGCCACCCTATTTTTTGCAATATTCATGGGAATTTGGGGTGAGTATCTCTGCACAGAGATGAGAGGCACCATGGTGTGGTGACTGGGGAGGTGGCGTGGCCTCAGAGCCAAGGAGATCTGGGTTCAAAACCCTCCTCTGACTCACATTGGCTCTGTGACCCTGGGCAAGTCGTATGGCTTCTCGATGTTGTAAGCAGCTCTGTAATTCACTAAGTTTCAGAGAAGGGGATAGCCTGCATTGAGAGATGGAATTCCTCCCTGGAAGCTCACAACTGTAGTCCTTGTCCCCATCTCTCTATGGAGCCCAGCTTCCTGTAAAGGTTTCATTAGCACCTTTTCCTTCTTGGTCCTCCAAGAGACCTCTTCACAGTCAAAATGAAAGATGTCCATTGGGCATCTTTGAAAGCTGCTTAAGACCTTTTAATTTTAATTTTTGTCTCCACACCTAGTAGAAAATCTTATACATAGCAGCTTATCAGATCATAGGTACTGAGCTGGAAGGAATGTTCCGTACTTCACAGATGAAGAAACTGAGATCTAAGTAAGCTGTTATTTGCCCAGCATCATTCATCTTGAAAGTGTTTGAGACAGAATAAACCCAGGGCTTCTGACTCCAAACCTGTGCTTTTTTCCAATGGACCAAATCTCCTATGTCATGGATACTTAATAGAAACTTGGTGGATTGAATTGAAACAGCAGCAATTGAAAGACATTTCACTTAGGTCATATTGCATAAATATCTATTTTTTCTTCTCCTCCCCCATGAGTTCAGAAGCTACCTTTTAAGCTTCATGTCTAATTGGCACCATTTTGTGGGCCCTGCAAAGTAGAACTAGACCTAGAACTAGAATATAAGTCATAGGGAGTAAGTTTTGGGTTCCTCATAAGAAAAAATGTCCTAATAATTCAACCTTTTCAGCATTTGATGCATTGATTCTTAAGGTAGTGGGCTCTCCATCACTGGAGACTATATGACTTCAGTAATATTAACAATGGGATTCTTGCCTTTAGGCAAATGTTGTACTCAAAAATCCCTTCCACCTCTGAATTTCTGTGATTTGAAATAAAAGTCTTCCCAAAATAATGATTTAAAAAAAAAGAACTGTTTTCTCTGTCAATTTGATTCTTTAAGCAAAACAAAATTGATGTTTAAAAAGGTAATAATAAAAGTGAGAGGCAGCAAGACATACCAAACAGCGGCCTCAGCCCTGAAGATCTTAGTTCAGGTACTGCCTCCAAACACAGGTTACTCTTGAAGACTTTTGGTGGTGGAACAGATGCCGATCTACAAGGTGGAGGGCATTTCCCCATTTGGAAATCCCTTCACCAATCAAATCACCCATTCAACTAGTTAAGAACAAATAAAAGACAAAACAAAACAAATCATGTTGTCATATTACTAAATGATTCTGATGCCTCTTTTTGACTTAGAAGTGCCCATAGATTCTCAAAGACTGTCCCAGGTCCCACACACCACTCCGCAAACCCTTTGGGTACAGGCTTGACAGGAGCTTGTATTTTGTTTAAGGACCAGCTTTGTTAAGCTCAGAGAAGCTTATCACTAGCCAAGCCCTGTATTCTTTTCCTGTAGAAGTAGAAGAGTTGTAGGCTATGTGCTATACTTGTAACGATAAGTGGAAGAGCTGGCAGACCTATATGTATGGCCTGGATGTACTAGTCTTAAAAGGATTAGCTTACCCTGCATTGTTGAATGTAAGGGATGGAACACAGGATGTGTAGAGTAAGGGTAAAGATGCGGAGGAGGCTGAAATGAATGGATTTCATGGTATCTCTAGAAAAAAGATTGTTCCAAGTTTGGTGGGTCAGAAAAATTAGATCTTGACATCAATGACCGTCTGGACGCACTTCTGGATTTTTCAGAATGTATCATAAATCCATTGTTGAAAAGATCTTAAGGTCATCTCATAGTCTTGAATAGTTCAAGACTAGAAGAGCCCTTAGGGTGCTGACCTTTCCATTGGGACATATGAAGAAACTGACGACCAGAATGGCTAAGTGACTGGTCAAGGGTTCTGACAGCTATTAATTATCTCATGCAGATCTTCTTGACATTTAAGTCTAGCACTGCATTCGTGACAACCATGCTACATTGAATCCACAGTAGGAAGGCAAATATTGATCTGTGCCCTGAATCCTAGACTTTCTTCCATTTTATCAGGTGAGGTCAGAGCGTGGAGAGGAGAGACCACTGTAATGGGATTCAGGAAACCTGAGTATAAACAAGTGCCAACTCTGCCACTAATTCTTTGTGTGACTTTAGAAAAGCCGCTCAACCTTCTCTGGGTCTCTGTTTTCTCATCTGTAAAATGAGAATGTGGAATAATAACCTTAGAAAGCTCCTTCCAGCTCTAAATTAATAATCCTTGTAATCTCAAAAGTTCTTTAACATTCTATGA
Organism: Bettongia penicillata ogilbyi; assembly: GCA_023548195.1. Classification (NCBI taxonomy): domain Eukaryota; kingdom Metazoa; phylum Chordata; class Mammalia; order Diprotodontia; family Potoroidae; genus Bettongia; species Bettongia penicillata. The sequence continues at coordinate 1,048,924 of JAJHZJ010000749.1, read as the reverse complement.
TTCTTACTTGGGAAGCCCAAAGATGAAAATTTTCTCTTAATGTTTCAAAAGATTTATGAATTTGATCTATTTGAATTCTAGCTCTAGTGACAAATTCTTTTTTTTTTAACTCTAATCCAATCAACATTTTTAAAGTACCTACTATGTGCCGGGTACTGTGCTCTTTGTACTAGGGATATAAAAAGAGGCAAAAGACAAAGCTAGCCTCCCTTCTGCATACCCTAATAGATGCTTCAAAAAGATGGGGTTGTTGAAACATTTTCTTGATGGATGACCAAGCTTTTGCCTCTCTGTTAATACAGTATTCAGAGTATTTATTTTAACATCTCCCATGGAGATCAAAGACAGATTCTAATGTTAATTTCATATTTTTTTGTTAATTCAAGAATGTGGCCCATCTGACAATTCAAGAAATTGTCTTTGGCATCCTGAATGGAGAACTGGGGAGTGGTACTTTGACAATGCTGCCATCAGGTGGTTCTTTTAGGGATTGTCAGAATAGCAATGAATTGATTTACGCTTGTATTTTTGATTATCTTTCATTCACAACTTGGAAATTCAACAAAATGATAGACTTTGTACCTGTCAATGGGAGAGATTCAGAAGTCCTGGCTCCTGCCCTCAAGGAACTATGGTTGCATTCAATTCTTCAAAAGTTTTTTGTGTACAAGATCCATTTGGCCCAGTTAGGTTGATTGACTTGTCCATGATCTCTGAGTTAGTAAAATATATGTGGGATTCTGTCATTTTCTCAGCATATGTAAAATTACGACAAATACATGAAAAGACTTAGTATTACCACTTAGGATTAATTCTACCATAGCGTATCCAATATTTTTGAGAGATAAGCTCTGTCTGCCTCAGTAGATAAGTCCTTGGAGGAGATGCCTGAAACACACGGAGGTCATCTGACTCATCCAGGGCTAGGAAAGGTCATAGGAGAGACTTGAATCAAAGCAAAGCCCAGCACTCCAGCCTCTATTTGATTCCCCATCCCCTGCCAAGTTATCACTATTTGAAGCATAAGCTTTGCTTTCTGCCAATCTCAGAACATAGGATGTCAAAATCAAAGTCTTTCAATAGCATTGGCTTGTTTTGCTCAGTCCAATCTTAAGGCAGGAACTGGGACTGGACATTGATTCCATTGGAGGGAGCTCCCTTTACCTTCTTTCTAATTTAGAGATGCCCAGAGCACTGAGAAGCTGAAGAGTCTTGCCCAGGGTCATTGAGCTCTCATGTGTCAAAAATGTGAAAAGCAAAGAGTGCCAACCTTGGAAACAGGAAGCCTCATGCCACTCAAATGGCAAACAAATGTTAGAAAGGGAAAAAGAGAACCAAGAGTGACCTTGTCTTAAGTTACATCTGAAGCACTGGCTTTATTTTTTCATTTCATTTGATTTTTCAGTTAACCGGCATTTCATTTTCCCCAAAATGTTAAACAAACAAACCTTGTAACAAATAAGCTTAGTGAAGCAAAATAAGTTCCCACATTAGCCATATCCAAAAATGTGTGTCTCATTCTGTACCTTGAGTTCGTCCCTTCTTGGTTGGGAGGTGACTGCCATGCTTCCTCAACAGTCCTCTAAAATGAGGCAGAACATCGTATCCATCAGAGTTCCTGTAGGGTCTTTCAAAGTAGTTTGTAATGCAGAGTGAAGTGCACAAAATGAGAACAGTTTGTAAGATTTATGCAATAACCACAACACTGTTCTCTGTCTCTGCCTCTATCTCTCTGTCTCTGTCTTTCTCTGTGTGTGTCTATCTCTCTGTGCGTCTTTGTCTCTTTCTTTCTCTGGGTGTCTCATTCTCTCTCTCTGTCTCTCTTGTCCCCTCCCCGCCGCAGTCACCTTGTTCCTGGAGTTCTGGAAGCGGCGCCAAGCCCGCCTGGAGTATGAGTGGGACTTGGTGGACTTTGAGGAGGAGCAGCAGCAGCTCCAGCTGAGGCCCGAGTATGAAGCCAAGTGCACTCAGAAGAAGAAGAACCCTGTGACTCAGGTAGCAGCACAACTCATACAGACTTTGAGGCAGCTAGATGGTACACTGAACACAAAAGCTGGGCCTGGAGTCAGGAAGATGTCTATGTAAAAAGTTATCTGAAAGATGAAATGTATAATAATCTGGCACCCCCATGTAGACAATGGTAAGAGGCTGGCTTATGAGCAAGTCGGTACCACTGACTCAATCCATTTCAGACCTTCATGCTGCCTCAAAACATAGGAGGTGTCAAGTGAGGCTTACCAGCCCTGGCCATTCTCTAAGTCTGAGTAGTGTCTCCAAAATAAATTTTTTTTTTCTAAAAAGCCAAAGGAAGTTATTGATTCATATCAGACCAGCGCATGTTGACTCACTTCAGATGGCTTGGGTGGAGTGTCTTTGTTACTTCCTTTTTTTTTTAAGTGGATTTTAAAAAATCCTATTTCAGATCTTAGCCTCTAGAACTAGTAGAAGTCCTCAACATTATCTAGCCCATTCCCCTTATTCTACAGAGGAAGAAACTAAAGCCCAGAAAGATGAGTTGTTCAAGGTTACAGGGGTGGTAAGTGTAGTTGAGTCAGCCAAATCTTCTGACTCCAATTCCAACGATCTTTACACTACAGCATGCTCACCACTAAGGCCTTGAATCAAGGAACACTGCCTTTGTCATCATTCTCATTCTTACCAACCTGAGACATGACATACTTCAGAGACTACACTCACCTGCCATGTATCTAGAACACCAAAAGATTTTTCTAGTTATGAAAATGAGTAAATAAATGAGTAATCAATTGTCAAGCCTTTTGTACTGAAGTAGAAAGTCATTTGGAGGAAACTCACCAGAAAGGATGAAGCCATTGATATAACTTGTGTTCTATCAGCTCTGCCAAAGACTTGTGAGAACAGGATGATAAGGAATATGATGGAACCCTTGGCCCCTAGAAATAGGAAAGTATTTTCTATTAGGATCCTGTTTCATTTCAGTATACTGCCTTTCACTTTCACCTGTAGTGGCAGGAGTTAAAACCATGAATAATCCAATAGGCTATTTTAAGCCACCAGAAAACTTTTATAAATAATATATTATTTTAATAATAATAATAATCTACTAATAATTATTAATTATAATAAAAAATAATAATAAAACATTTTTTAGGACCCAAACAACCTACTTCCTTATATCAATAAAGGAACAAGAAGGGAAGTGGTATTTTTCTGAAACCACAGTAACAGAGAGGAGAGACAATAAGGAAGGACTACATCCCTTCAGGTTGACAAACTGAATTGAGATTTTGCCTTTTTTTTCCCTCTTGGTGCTATTTTAGAACCAAAGGGAAGCCTTAAGCATGGTTGTTGATATTTTTGGTCTCTCGATACATTTGTGATCCAAGACCTAAGTGATAAGTGTCAATAAAATTTCAAATATAGAATCATAGAATAATGGTCTGGAAGTGACCCTCTGTAGAGGCTACTGCAGGAGTTCTTAAAAATTGTTTATGGTAATGGGCCTTGTCAGGCCTACAGAGGCCCATCAGAGTATTTATAAATGTAGGATTACAAAAGAAGCTTATTATATTGAAACACACATCAAAATATTTTTCAAACCAAGTTTACCAATTCTAGATTAAGAATCATTTATCTAATCCAATCCCCTCATTGTAAAGATAGGCAGAACGGAGGCTCTTGAAGGCTGTGACTTTCTCAAGGTCACACAGGGGATTTTTGTTTGATGTTCTTTGCGGCATTATTGTATGTGTCGTCCTCCATTTTAACCCCAAATGCTTCGGTATCCATTAAACCAGGCTTGAAATGAGTTCCCACAATCTAACTGCTTCACAGCCTTTCATGTCATTTTCATACCTTTTGGTCAAAACACTTAAGAAAGTCAATTTAGCAATTTTGGGGAGCACCAAGCTAGAAGAGATTGCCATACTTGGGGAATAAAACCTGAGGGAAATAATGACATGTGACTCTTTTCCATTAAGGTGGTTAAAACCGTTAGGAAGACACAAGTAGAATCAAAGAATGTGGTAGAGCCAATAAGGGCCCTTTTCAGATTCCTTCTACTGCTCTAATTTTATAGATAAGGAAACTGAGAGAAGTAGAGAGGAAGTGAGATCACATAGATTGGAAATGGTAGAACCAAGGTTCACCGGGTCTTCAGATGATTTTGTGTATGTGACCTTCCCTTTATCTCAAGTCCAATAACCCAGTGGCAAGACCTAAGGAGAAGTCAGATGAGACTAAATCTTCCATTCCAACTTCTCTTTCATTTCCCACTCCACCCAGTGAACTTGAGTTCATCAGAAGATGATCTCAACTCAATTACCCAGGACTTTATGAAAAAGCCTGTCTGTTTTTTGCATAGGTGATGACTTCCTTCTGAAAATACTTGTCATGGCTGATCCCCTGGTGCTTGACCTTAAATTGCAGAGAGAACATTTTCATTTTCATTCCTCAGAATACCAATGTTGCCCTGAACATGAAAATCCAGTGGTTTTGATGAGCTTAGTGCCACAGGCTAGAAAAAGCCAACCTATGTAGTTGAGTGAATCAGTACTTCTCCATCATTCTTCTAATGCAAAGTTCTTGCAAATATCTCCATTTGACTGCTTTACCAGCATCACTAATAGTTATTGATGCCATGCCTGTCCATCCAAAACTATAATTGTTGCACATGTTTTTTTATTCTATAGAGGGATCATCCTGATATATAAAGTTAGAGATGATTAGTCAAGAGTTAAGACCTTTTCATCTGTGTGCAGAGTTTAGAGAAGGCTGTGGGTTGAAGTTGAAACTATAGCACCAGTCCTCTGCCAGTATACAGTGGAAGAGAATTAAAGAGATTCTGTAAAAAAATAAAATATCTTGGAAACACCTTTGGGTTGAGCAATTGTAATGGATCTCACATTGAATATGATTATATAATTGCTAATGTCTATTGGTTACAACTCCATGATAAAGAGGAAAAAACAGCGCAGGCACCATTAACCCTGCTAACAATTATTAACAGATAAAGTGGTATATAGTAAGTCAATTGTCAAAGAGTGACCATTATAATACACTGTGAGTAAGAATTGCTATCTTGTGGTTTGACCCCCTTCTCCTACTGGACAACAGATAGCCAAAGGATGATAAGAATCAGCTTGCCAAACAAGAACTCTGCGTCCATGATGTCATCAGCGTATTAGAAAGAGTCCGGGGCACCATCTAAAGAAGCTTGGGGTTTGTCAGGACTTGCCATCTTGGGTGTCCAACTCTGTATATGTGCTTCCATGTTTTTTCCCCATTTGACTGTCACCCCAGCCCTCTTTAAGCCATCTAATCTGATGTTTTAGGAACTAGAACTTGAAAGAAAGTGGACTTTAGATTTCTATGGGAAGCTATTCCTCTGCTGGATGGCAATCCTCTTTTGGGTAAGACTTAGCTGCTTCCTTTTGCAGCTGGAGACTTAGACTAACCTAACTAATACATTACATGAAGAGGTCTGGCAGTGGTGATGGTCAGGCTTTGAGATATTGTGGAAGAATGGGATGCATCCAGATAGATGCAGGTGGAAGAAAGATTCCACACTGCACCTCATGCAAAGCAATGCCAGTCTCAGTGATACACTGGAAAGAGTGTTGGATTTGGGGTCAAGGGACCTGGGTTTACAGCTTACCTCTTTCACATGTTACATGTATGACTTTGGGCATGTCATTTGTTCCTCATTTGCAAAATAGGAGAATTGGACTAGATTCCCTTTAATATGCCTTCATTGATGATCCTGTTTCCCTATGAGCTTTAGAACATGCTCAGTCTAACCTTGGTGCTCCTCCTGGGGTGTCCATGTGTGCCCTACCAACCTGCAGTTCGGCACTGCATGCCCACAGTATCAGGTGGTTCAGAATGCTGAGCTCAACCCCTGGTGGTCCTGTGACCTTCCGACCCTGCCCTACTCCTGGCATTGACTTTCCATGACTGGTGGTGGGCTCGCCCAGGGTGTGCCTGCTCTCCCACAGCTCTCAGGGGCTCTGACGGCTTCGTGGTGTTCAGTCTGTTTGGAGTGTGGATATTGAATCTCGCTCTGCCTGCTGGCTTGTTACAGGAGCTGGAGCCTTACTTGCCCATAACTAGTCAGGCGCTGCGGTTCTGTTTCTCAGGAGCTACCGTGTTATTCTGGGTGAGCATTTCTTTGATTCCTCATCCTTTTAACCACAAATTGTTTAGGGTTTGTCCTGAGGCTTGCTCTCCCTGGTGGGATTCCTCGTGGGCTCTGGCACCCAGTGTTTTCCTGCATGCTTCTTGGTTTTATCCTCTCATGCAAAGGGCACCAGAATTAGAGTCGCAATGATTAGAGGGGATGGGCTGGGAGAAAAGGAGACGACTCTTATTACTAGTTGTTATTCTTATTATTACTAGTTCTTCCTCCCATGTGACAGGGGAATTTTGTTTTTCTCTATCTCACCTGGAATGGACAGAAAAAAATTTTAACCTGAAAAGCCTTATCAATTTTCTACCCAGAGCTGCCCATAATTTTTTAGTAATTTTTTTTGGAAAAATAAAGTTTTTTCCCACATCTCCTACCCCTAAGGGGAAAACAAGAAATCCCAAATCTTTCCTGTCTTTTTCATTTGAGTTCTTTCTGAGATAACCATAGAAGGAAAGATAAATTGTCACCTATAGATAAAAAGAAATCCTGACTTTTATCAGCAAAGAACCTCCCATTGAAGGAACTAACTCCAAAGACACAGATCACAGTCCTTCTATGACTTAGAACACAAATCCTTGGGCATTTTTTGAGACCCATAGGGGTCTAGTGACTTACCCAGCACATCACAGCCAGTGTATGTCTTTAAATCCAGTTCTGCCTTTATGACCAGCATGCTGTCAGTTATGTTATATTGTCTCTACACCACTTATTGTCAAAGGATAGAATTAGCACAGCCCATAATAGACAATGGTCTAGAAAAACATCTAATCCTTTGGATCATAGTGTCACTTTCCCTGTTCCACCCTCTTCTTCCGACTGGGTCCAAATTTAAGGAAGTAAGGAGGAATAACGTTTTTGATTGGCGTTTATGTAAATGCAAAGAGTGTTAAGAGATAGAGAGAATTCTATAAATGGAGAGGATTAATTTTAGAATCCAAAAGACATGAGTTCAAATCCTGACTCATCATGCATCCTTGCTGAGTGCCAATGGACAGTCACTTATCTTCTTAGTCTTAAAGACCTCGTTAAGATTCTAAGTTGAAAAGTTGACGGTGCTCTGCTTTGGTAGAGTGAGTTTCCTCACAAGGAACTTTCTTCATGGAGGAAATCACAAACAAATCACTACCTAATACAGGTTCAATTTGACCTATTGTGGTAAGTCCCTACCCTGTGACCTTCAGCATTGACTTTTTCAGTTGCTGACTTTCCTTTCCCATTGGATTGATAATGTAGAGCATTTCCTTCCAAAGCTATTACCAGCCCAAAGGAGGAGACAATGCCATAGTGTGTACCTTAGGACCACAGGACTTTCCCTTGGGAGGGTTCACGTGGTAGTCTACCACTGTTGTTCTGCTTCCCATTTCCAATTCCTATCTAATCAGACCCAATTTTAGGCAGATTTGTATAGAATGGTCATATCACGGATATTTTTATCATAGGAGCAAAGTCTATCCCTCACCCCTCAAAATTTATTGTTGCATTTTAAGTTAAATGATGCAAGTCACAGAATGGTCACTCTGGGCATACACGAAACCTTTCCTAGCAAGAAGTCCCTTCCATGTCATACCACTGTAGATAACTTCTGGCTGCCTAATAATAGAGAGAAAAGGATTGGAAAGTGAGAATTCTATAGCTGTTATTTCCAGGATGGATATAGAAGGCCTGAACTCAAGAAGTCCTGAATTAAATCAAGATCTACATATGACAAAACACTGACTCTGTGATCCTGGGGCAAGTCACTTCAGCTCCTGTGTAAGTTACGTAAAGGCTGTCAATTGAATTCTTGGTCTGCAGCTCACTCAGGAAGGGGCATCCACACTGGGAATTCCCTACACTGATGAGCTAACTGTACTGGCTCAAGAAAGACTTCAACAAACCTGCCCTTCACAGCAGCCAGAGGAGACACACCCCTACTTTGCCTTAGGAAATCTTGAAAACATTTTCCACTAGACCTTTGTTAGATGCCGTAATACTTGTATGTGATATTTTCTTAATATCTGTGTTCTAGCAATAGGAGGGAAGACTGATTTGGTGGTGCCCTTTGCATGTTAGGCCTGTTACATTGAGTGATTTAAAATGAGAAGTGACCAATGTGCTACACAGGTCTGGGGAGGTCCCCACCCAGGTTGAGAATGCAGCTCCAAGGCCTGAGGTCATAAGTTCTCAATACTTGCCCTTCCCATAGATCTCTCTGATCATAGCCAGTATGATAGCAGTAATTGTGTACCGCCTGTCAGTCTACGCGGCATTTGCAAGTTTGATGGAAAATACAGAAAGTCTCCAGCCCATCAGCAGCCTGCTGACACCCCAGTTGGCCACATCAGTCACTGCATCCTGTTTGAACTTTGTCATCATCATGATCCTGAATTTCTTGTATGAGAGGATAGCCGTCTGGATCACAGATATGGGTAAGCTGCTCTAATCACTGAGGAGAATTCCTAAGTGCAACTGCTACTGAGGTTCTGCAAAATAGAGTGGAAAAATCTGACTCTGGTTTCAAATCTTGCCTCTGACTCCTAACATCCCATGCAGCATTGGGCAAATTGCCTCACCTGCCTGAACTTCAATTTTCTCATCTGTAAAATAAGAGAGTTGTTTCAGATGCTCTCTAAGGACCATTCCAACTCGAGATCTGTGGTTTGATAAACTCCAGACCTTGAAAGCCAAAATGAGGCAGAGTCAGATATACTAAACCCCAAAATAAGTTATGGCTTTAGGGTCACTGGAACAGTTTTTTCAAAAATCATAAAGCCAAAGCATTCATCCAAATGAGTAAGTAATTACTAATTCTATCTTCATAGTTGTTATCTTGGGAGGTTGTAGTAACTAAAATGTCCTTGGGACCCTTTGAGGGACTTGCCTTCACAGCCATACATAAAAGAAAATGCACATACGTGTGTGTGTGTGTGAGAGAGAGAGAGAGAGATCCAGATCGATCACCTATTTAATTCACCAAACTTGGATCTCAATTGCTTTTAAAAAAATTTATGTTTTTTGTATTTTATATCAGTCACTTTCCAGTATCCTTCTCCCATCCCATCCATAAGCCATTTCCCTTTTAAAAAGCGCAACAGAGCAGTCAATTCACCCAAAGTAGTGGTCATGTCTGCTGAGAAATTCAACAGTCTCCTTACTATGAAGAAGAGGGAAGGAGTCATCAGTCTTCTTAGAACTGAGGCTGAACGTTGCATTTAATCTGAGCTCTGGTGTCTTCTAATTTATTTTTATTTACATGATCATTCCCATTTATTGACAATCCTTTTGGTTACGCTTTGTCTCCTCTCCTGTATTTCTCTTGAGATCTCCAGCTATGTCATATCTTACATCACCATAATTTTCCATTACAGCCAAATGACATGATTTTTCTCACTAAAAATCCATAAACATTAGACAATAGACTTAGTGGAACCTTGCATGGAATGCTTAAAAGTCACTAAGTCCAACCCCTTCATTTTACACGCTAGGAAACTGAGACTTAGTGAAGTTAAGTGACTTGCCCAGGGTCCTACATCTAATAAACGTTAGAGGTGCAATTGGAACCCTGGTCCTCCTAAGTCTAAGACCAGCAACTATCCATTGTGCTATTCTGCCTGAGCAATCTTACTGTTCATTTGAGTCTTAGGAAACTGACATGGGAATTAATCAGGAGTCAGACTGGATTTTAAACTCCTTTGACTATCCCAAGCCAGTTTTACAAAAAGGGAAAGTGGGGCAGGCCAAAGAGACAACTGACTTAGATCAACTGGATATTAATTTTAAAACATGAAGACATTCTGAGTTGAGTTGGGTATCTGGAGATAACACTAGTTTGAGCGGATGGCATGGTGATGATGTCATGATGACATGGTGATGATATTAGGATATGGTCAATGACTGAAGGAAATTGACTTCTTGTCTAGTCTAGTTTCAAAAAGGTGGAATGTTGAAAGGAAAGAAAGGATTCTATTTCAGTACTTCAATGGATCCCTGATCTCAGTATGAGTATTCCTCTCATGGCATGGATTTCAAGCCTTCTGTGTTTCTCATCCTTTGCTATTTTAAGAGATTCCTTTAACTTTAAACTAATAACTTAAAGGTAAAATGTTAGTAGAATCTCTTCAAATTTTAAACATTCGACATACTGAATTGATGGCACTCATACTTACCAATGAAAATTTTGGCCATTTCAGTTGCCCATCTCTTCTGTCCTACATAGGATAATAACATAGAATTATTTGGCATAAGGCTGAGGTCAAATGGAGAAGGGGAAAGAGCACTGGTCTGAATGCCAGGACTCAGCATCTTATCTTTGCCACTCAAACTATATGTGAGACGTTGAACAAATCACTTCACCGTTGTTAACTTTCTGATAATCGTAAGAGTTGGCCTATGACCATTTATATCTCTCTAAATGTCTCGGATTCAAGTTGTATCCAAGGCTAAGTTTTGTGGTTAAACCCTTCATGTGTGGAGCCATTTCATCTCTGAATTCATCCTATAGCCTGGACAGTGTCAACCCAAAGAACCCATTCTCTAATAAACAAGGATTCCACAGAAAGAAGAATGAAGGGTCGAAAGGAAAGACAGAGCCAAGTAAATCTCCTGTAGACCTACTGTTTTACTGACCCAGTTTATCTTAGTCCCCAGTCAAAAACTTGTTGAAGGTTATGTAAACCATATGGTTCCCCCTTAAAAACTCGGTTTTTGTTTCTCTCTTTTAGAAGGAGGGAGGGAAGAACATGGTACTACAATTAGTGAGGTTCTGTAGAAGGCTTTTGATCCTAAAAAGCAGAAAAAACTAGAAGAACAAATCTTGTTCTCCTAAATAATGGGGGAAGCAGAGAGAGGGCAAAGACTAAACGTATATTATGCACCTACTAAGGGTCAGGCATTGCCCTTTACAAGCATTATCTCATTTGATCGCCACAATAGCTCTGAGAAGTAGGTGCTAATATCCCTAGTTCATAGCTAAGGCAGATAGAGCTTAAGTGACTTCTCCATAGTCACCCAACTGATAAGCATCCGAGGACGTATTTGAACTCACGACTTACTTGACATCCAGCACTCTACCTACTTTGCCACCTAGTTGACTATACCAGCTCTCACGCCTTCTCCCTCGGCCATTCTGAGAGTCTAGAGTACTCTTTTCTTTTCAATGGTCTTGACTCTCAGTATAAAAGTCCAGAATGGCAATGCTGTAGTTACATATTATCCTTCTAAGCCAAGAGTGTGATCCTACTTATTTGACAGATGAGTCACAAAGAAACAAAAGTTTTAGGTTACCCCACTTTGGTCTGCTGATTGCCACTCTCAGGTTTGATATTGCTAACTTTGTAACTTTGGATAAGTCACTTCAGCCTCCTGGGCCAGTTGTCTCATCTCTAAAGTGAGGGGTTTGGACTGGGTGAACTTTGAAGTCCTTTTCAGCTCTAAATCCATTTCTCTCTGCCCATACTACTCCTCACCTCAGGCGATCCCCTCCAAGACAATCTGAGATGAAGTAAATGATGTTTATTTGTTACACACTTGGTGACGTAGCCACTCCAATCTAATGAAATGGCAAGTGTCCCCGAAGTTCAAACCTCTTCTGCCCTATTGTTTTCCCAACAGGAAAGGTTTTATTTTCCTTCTGCAACCTCTCATGCTCTATCATCCAATGAAAGGACAATCAGAGCAAATCAACTGCTTTTAAAAAACAATAATTATCAACCGCGAGATGCAGTTTGTTTAAATGAGATGTACTTAAATAAATTCATTTTGTCATTTTCTAATTGAAGTGCAGTTAAACTGCACTGAAATCAGGAGGTTCACCACTAGAGCACATTACGGTAAATGCTTTTGTGTTAATGGGAAGCCCTAATTCAGAGTCTGTGAAGACATTAACCCTATAGAATTAGCTTCCAAAAGAGGGAAGTAATAGAACAGACCTGTCGTCACTGCTTGACTGAATCTCTGTTGCCCTCTTGTGGTAAGAAGGGAATCTAACATGTCTTAAATCAGATATTTTCATTGGAAAGAGTTGTTCCTTGCCCTGGTTTTATTTTAGAGCATGAATTTCCATATTACATACATACACATGCATGTATGTATGTATATCTGTTGAGTAAAGGGGGAAAACAATATGATGAGGTACCCTTTGGTATTTATGAAATCTAGTAGCCTCTGAAAAGGAGAGAGCACTCAGAAGGCAAGGAAAGAAACACCAAGTACTGCATAAAAATTGTGAAACTGCTTTTAAAAATGTTTATAACTGTATATCAGTATAGTTGGTTTATTTTAGATTTATTTTTGCTTATTTAGGTTTATTTTTATATTTCATTTTATATTTTATATTTATCTTTTTATATTGTATATTATATATTTATATTTATTTTACAACCTTATGCTTATTATTTTATGCATTAATAAATACTCTGCTGAGAAGGGGTACATCATCTTCATCAGCCTGCTAAAGAAGCCTAGGACACGAAAAGTTTTAAGAGCTCTGGACATAGATCGTCTGGAAGGGACCTTAGGAATCTTAGGGTCATGGGTACAGAGCTAGGAAGTACTTCTACTGTCTTTATAGGAAAGACAAATCCTTTTGGAAAAACTTCTGCCCCCTTTTCTAATGACTCATCTTATTAATACCATCTTGTGAAGAGAGAGAGCAAAGAGCTCTGTTGTGTGGACTGGATTATTCTATCATAAACATAAATTTGGAGGCAGGTCAACCCTCCCTCCTTCCTTCCTTCCCTCCTTCCTTCCCTCCTTCCCTCCTTCCTTCCCTCCTTCCTTCCCTCCTTCCCTCCTTCCTTCCCTCCTTCCTTCCCTCCTTCCCTCCTTCCTTCCCTCCTTCCTTCCTTCCTTCCCTCCTTCCTTCCCTCCTTCCTTCCCTCCTTCCTTCCTTCCCTCCTTCCTTCCCTCTCTCTTTCCTTCCCTCCCTCCCTCCTTCCTTCCTTCTCCTGCTATATTCTTGAAGTCTAAACCAACCATGTGCATGCTAGACAAGAGACTAAAGTAACAGATCTCAGCTGATCTAGGTATAAGCCTTGTGAGTAAATGCTTAGGTCATCCCACTTTATAGAGTAAAGACCCAATGTTAGAAGAACACAGGTAGAGAGATAGAAGGGACCTCAGAGACAATCCAATCTGACTTCCTCACTTTGTGGACAAGGAAACTGAGATCTGTGGAAGTTAATCATGAGGATTCATTTAAGGATTTATTAATCATGGTGGACTTATTTAAGGTCATATAGGTTGTTGGGGGTCACAGGCAAGATCTGAATCTGGTTCCTTTGACTCCTGAAGCAAGACTTCATTCCACTGTACCATGCAGGTTGGTTATATCTTAGGCAGAACCATGCATCCAATTAGCCAAGTGAATACTGGTTCTTGGGGAGAGACATGGTCTTCATCATTAACATTCTGTATTTTTGACTTTTCAGAAATTCCTCGAACCCACTTGGAGTATGAGAACAGGCTCACAATGAAAATGTTCCTGTTTCAATTTGTCAACTATTACTCGTCATGTTTTTATGTGGCTTTCTTTAAAGGGAAATTTGTGGGCTACCCAGGAGCCTACACATACATGTTCAGCAAATGGAGGAATGAAGAGGTAGGATTGTTTTTCAGAGGAAGGTCCCCTTTGAGCCACTGGCATTATACTGAGTTGTGGTTTGTCCTTCGTTCTTGAAGAGGAATGTGGTGCCATACTGAGTGCCCAATATGTGATCCGCACAATGGTGGGTTCTTTACCCTCTGAGATCTTACATAAATCCCATCCCCTCAAGTTTTCCTAGGCTACTTTGTCTGGGTCTCCACTTTGTCTTTTCCCATTCCTAGTGTAGCTTCCCTTGGTACAGCATAAGTTCTTTGAAGGTAGGGATTATGTCGTTTTTTAAATGTTCCCAGCACAACATCTTGGAAACAGTAGGTGTTTAATAAATTTTTGTGGTCTTTTAATGGTCACATCTTAGAAGATATCTGACAGACTTCTCCCCTCCCACACACATACCCTAGCCCTCCAAATGGCAAGTTATACTGTTCATGTTTGGTTGGTGTTCAAATACTTTGGTCGAGGCTTTTGTTTCTTTTCCACTCTTGAGGGGAAAGATTAGAAAGCCTGTACCTCTCACTGTTCCTTTGTCCCTTCTTTCCTTTGCCTATGTCCAGTGTGATCCAGCAGGTTGCCTCATAGAACTGACAACACAACTCACCATCATCATGGCTGGAAAGCAGATCTGGGGCAATATCCAGGAAGCCATTCTGCCGTATGTATTACTTGAGAGTTCCCCATCTAATAATAACCATATGACATTTACACAGAGTTTTAAGGTCATAAGGAGAGCTCCTTGATCTATTTGGAGGGCCAAAACATGTAAGCTCCCTTGAGAATGATAGCAGGCTTATTTCCACAACAGAGATCTCAACCAGTAAAAACCTTGTCTGTAAACCAAATATTCCCTGACATAGTAAGATAACACAGACTTGGCCAGGCATACCTGTTAGCCTGACTGATGTGGGAGGAAGGAAGACTTCACTGCCTCTCATTAGGAGATCTCACCAAGCAAGAGAAATCTTGCTAATTTGGGCTACTTGAGTGCTGCTTGGATTGGAAAACCATTGACTACAATGTCTTTGTAAAGACAACTTATTTTTAGCTGGGAAGTATAGCAGAAGTGATATGAAGGGGGAAGAACCAGTGGGGAAGAAAATTGTTGCCATTTTATTCACAGCTAAGAATTAGATGAGAAAAGAGGAAATCCTCCCTGGGTTATAATGTTAATAGCTGATGTTTACATTGTTAAAGTGGGATTATACCAAGAGCTTGGAGTTGGGAATCCCACTTGTGTCATCTACTAGTTATGTGATTATGGGAAAAGTTTCTTCATCTCTTAGAGTCTTAGATTTCCACCTCTATACAATTAGTATAGTAATATCTACCTCTTAGAGCTGTTGTGCCATAATGAAGGCAAACTTTAAAGCAATATAGATAGATAGCTATAGATATAAACATATACATACATATATACATACACATACATATATGTATATGTAAATATAAACATATGTATATACACATACATACACACACATATATCTCCATAATCCCTTGTTGTCTCTAGTCTGGCACATTCCTTTCTCTTGTTGTTTATTCATTTCATTCGTGTCTGAGTCTTTGTGACCTGATTTGAAGTTTTCTTGACAAAGAGTGGTTTGCCATTTTGTTCTCCAGCTCATTTTACAGATGAGGAAACAGAGGCAAACAGGGTTAAGTGACTTGCCCAGGGTCATATTGTTAGTAAGTGCCTGAGGCCAGATTTGAACTCAGGAAGAGGAGTCATCTTAACTCCACTCTCTTCACTGCTTCACCTTGCTTCCCTTTCTCTTGGGCATCCCAATTCAAAAAGCCTTAGCACATAAATCAAAGGTGAGAGAGTAACGAAACAAAAGGACTTAGATTTTGGAGGCGTTTCAGCCAAATCATACCTGAAAGGCAATGTCAGCTATAAAGAGACTTGCTAACTTTAAATGCTCTCTGGCATGAAGTACTCCAGTGAGGGGATAGACCACAACCTCCTAAGGAAACCTCTTCCAATTTTAGTTAGCTGTAGTTATTAGGAAGATTTTCTCATCATCGAGTCTAAATTTCCCTCTTTTTAATGTCTATCCTTTGCTCCTGGTTTTGCCCTCTTTAACTAAGTTAAGCAAGTTTAATCACCTTTCCACATGGTAGCCTCTAAAATGAGGATTAGAATGCATCCATCACATCCCCTTCAGTCCTTTGGCACATCAATCCTTCTTCATTTGAAATGGACTTGGGACAGCTAGATAGTGTAATGGATAGAGCACTGGCCCTAGAGTCGGAAAGATCTGAGTTTGAATCTGGTCTCAGACACTTACTAGCTATAAGACCCTGGACAAGTCATTAACTCCAATTGAGGAAGGAAGGGAGGGAAGGAAAGAGGGAGGGAGGGAAGCAAGGAAGGAAGGAAGGAATCAAAACCTTCCACCAATCTGGCTGCCCATCTCAGTATGCTTTTAATTATCCATCCTACATAGTGCCCCTCAACATGAACCCAAATTAATTTTACCTGACCAAGGTACCACAGGACCTTCACTTCCTCATTTTTGGCACCTCTGACTCTTAACATAGTCTAGTATTGGATTAAGTGTTTTTGGCTGCTACCTTACACTATTGATTCATATTGAGCTTTCAGTCGATTAAAATTCCAAAAGATTTTTCATGCCAAGAGCCATCTACCCATCCCTCTCTGTATATTTGGAAAATGGATTTTTTGGAATCCAAGTATGATCTTCGTTATCACTAGTGAATTTCAGTCTGTTAGATTCCACTTACTGCTATGGTGTGTCAAGATCTTTTTGGATTCTGAATCTGTCATTCAGTGCATTAACTATCCTTCCAGATGTGTTTCTCCTGGGAATTTGATAAGTGTGGAATCCATTCCTTTATCCAAGTCAGGGTTCAAAACATTAAACAGCTCAGAACCAACTATGAACCCTGTGTCATTGCACTGGAGATCTGCTTCCAAGGTGACAGTTGGAGATAAAAAAGAACTGAGTTCTAGCCATAATTCTGCTGCTGGCTAGTAGTAGTAGTAGTAGTAGTAGTAGTAGTAGTAGTAGTAGTAGTAGTAGTAGTAATGGTGATGGTGGTGGTAATAATTGATTCTTCTGTAGAATTGTGAAGTTTGAAAAGTCTTTAGATGCATGATCTAATTTGAACCTCATAACAACCCTTCGAGGTGGGCCACTACATGTATTATTATCATCATTTTACTAATGAGGAAACTGGTGCTCTAAAAGGTTGGGATTTGCCCATGCTCACACAAGTAGTAAGGGTCAGAGGTAGGCTAAGAACCCAGGTATTCTTGAATCTAGATAAAGCAATCTTCTATTACATGAAGCGGATCATGGTGGAAAAAGTCAGTTATACTTTCTGGGCTTCAGTTTCACCATCAGTTTCCAAAGAAGCTATAGCTGTTGGACTGGTGACACACAAGTTCCCTTCAAACTCCAACATTCAGTTACTCCATCCACCTCTTGTTTTATTTTAACTCATCCTTTTCATCTCTTCTCACAGTTGGGTTTGGAACTGGTGGAGACGCCGGAGAGCAAGGACCAACTCTGAGAAACTGTACAGTCGATGGGAACAGGATCACGCTCTTCAGAGTTTTGGGCCCCTGGGGCTGTTCTATGAGTACTTAGAAATGGGTAAACTCTCTTTAGCTGCTTTCTTGAAGAACCTATTTATCACTAATTTAGTCAATAAATATTTATTAAGAAGCTCCTATTGTGCTGAGCACTCTGCTAAGCATTGGACTTGTCACCAACTTGTCATGGCATAGGTTAAAGAATGAAGTCTAATAGTTTAAAGAAACAGTAGGCAAAAAAATTAAAAGCCATTAATCCCTAAACTGAAAAGTAACAGGAAGCTCTGTGTCATCATACTTAGTCACCCCTATTGAGATGTATTGAATTTGTTGACACTCAGAGCCTTCCAGCAGAGGGAGCCAAAGGAGATAGTCACTTAGAGAATCCTCACTCTTTGGTATATAATCAGCCAACTAGCATATTTAGCAGTCAACCACTATTTACTAAGTGCCCACTATGTGCCAAATGCTGAGGATACAAAGAGAGGAAAAGGCAGTACTTATTCTCAAGGAAGGATCTTGTGATCCAGTTTAAGGGAAACTAAATGCAAGCAACTATGTAAAAATTAGATCAATATAGGATAAATTGGAGATAATCACACAGGAAAGGAAATAGCATTAAAGAAAACTGAGAAAATCTTCTCATAGAAGGTGGCACTTTAGCTGAAATTTGAAGGAAGCCAGGGAAGCTAGGGAGTGGAGACAAAAAGGGAGAGAGTTCCAGGCATGGGAGACAGCAGGGAAAACACTCAGAATCAGAAGATGAAAACTAGAAAGGGCAGGGTCAGTGCCCTCACATCATGACAAGAGGTGATTGACTGGACAGGAACTTGCTTCACTAGTTTCTGAGGGTACCTAGGGGCACTTCATAAAATCTGAGGAGGGATCAAAGATGGAAGGTATCCATAAAGGTCATCTAGTCCAATCCTCTCATTTTACCACAGGATGAAATTATGAAAAAATATGGAGACATAAGGAAAACCTGGATTTGAATCTCAACTTGCAGTTTATTTCTGAGATCTTGAGAAATCATACAGCTTTTCCGGGTCTCAGTTTCCTCATCTAAAAAATGAGGAAGTTGGATTAGGTGATTTTTGAAGATCCTGCCATCTCTAAATCTAGATCCCATGAGGTATACTTGGAACAACCATAAAGGAAGGGCTATCCCTGGGGAAAGGAGACTGGGAAGGAATCATCAGTCCTTAGATTACAGTCATGGAAACAGAGATGGTACCTTAGGGGGCATTTAATTCAACCCCATTATATAGATAAGGAAACTGAGGCAGCTAGAGCTTGTGACTTATGCTACTTCACACAGGAAGTAAGTAGCAGAGCTGCTATTCAAAGTGGGGTTCTCTGACTCCAAATCCAGGAGACTTCTCCTTGATCATATTAGCAGCTGTTGCTGTTTCCTCCCAGCCTAATGCAGTTATTTTTCTTTGCCTCATTGTAGGGGCCATCCCCTGACTACTTCTTAAACAAGCCCATTCACTGAATGTGCATTACTTCATCCTAAGTGAGTACCTGAATAGACCTTGGCCCTTTTAGGCATCCTGGGCCATCTCCAGTCATTCTGATGAATATCTGGTCACTGGATTCAGATGGCTCTGGAGGAGAAGTGAGGCTGGTGACCTGCAGAGCCCTCCCTCACTCAAAACAAAGTCAGGTACAAATCATGTCCTCATTTCTCTGATGGCATGGTCTTCTTAGGCAACAAAGGACAAGCCAATAATTCTTCTCCCTCCCTTAAGTATCCTTCCACAGCTTCTCTTCCTTTTTCTTTCTCATTGAAGTCAGGAGCCCTCAATTCCTGAGGGTTTCCATTTGGAATTAAGGCCCTCAAGCAGAAAAGAAGCCAAGCCTTAGTGTGGTCAATACGCTACATAGGCCTTGGTTCCTGGTAGAAAGAGACTATCATTTTGTAAAATTTGTTAAGTCTGTCAGGGGCATGATAGCCTTTCTTCTTAAAAAGTTTTATTACTGCCTCTTGTTTTCACATCACATTCATTTCCACATATTCCTCCCTTACTTAGGGAGCCTTCCTTTGTTCAAAGATTTTTGTTTTTTAATTCAGCAAAACCAGACCACATTTCAACCATGCCATCACATATCACATGTACTCCACATCCATCTCTCCAGCAAAAGAAGGGAGTTTTACTTTCTAAGCTTTGCTCTGGGGCCTAGCTTGGACACATAATTTGCTTTTCCTGTAAAGAGATATATTCTTCGTTGTGTTTACAGAATTGCCTCCTGCTTCCTTGAGATCAGGGATTCTTAAACGTTTTCGGTGTCATGGACTCATCCTTTGTCAGTCTGATAAAGTCTATGGACACATTCCTTGAATGATTATTTATTTTTCAACATTCCTTTCTTTTTGTAATTTTGAGCTCCAAATTCTCACCTTTTCCACCTTCTAACTTTCTCACTGAGAAGGCAAGCAATATGATATTAATTATACATATAGAATTATGCAAGACCCATTTCAGTATTTTTAAAAAGCAAGCAAATTAAAACAAGAGAAAATGATACTTGAATTTGCACTCAAAATTCATCAGTTCTTTCTCTGAAGGTAGATAGCATTTTTTCATCATGAGTTCTTTGGAATCGTCTTGGATTCTTGTATTCATCAGAGTAGCTAAGTCTTTCAGAGTTGATCATCACTACATCATTACTGATACTGTGCACAATGATCCCTGGTTCTTCTCACTTCAGTTTGCATCAGTTCATATAGGTCTTGCCTTCTTTTTCTGAAACTATCCATCTAATCATTTCCCGTAGCACAATAGTCATGATCATTCAGCCATTCCCCAAATGATGAGCATTCCCTCGATTTCCATTTCTTTGCCACCACAAAAAAACAGCTATAAATCTTTTTGTACATATATGTCCTTTTCCTTTGTTTTTAATGTCTTTGGGATACAGACCTAGTAGTGGTATGAAATGTGTTTTTAAATGTTTGAAGGAAGTGCTAAATTTCAGTTACAGGTTAATAAAAATAAAGGAGTATTTTTTTCCCTATCAAGTTTGTGGACCACCCAGGTTAAGAACAACTTTTCTTGATAATTTTTTTCCTTGAAGTGAAATTTAGTAGGCATGGGTGGTACGAGTATTTCTACCACTTATACAAGTCATTTTTGGCTCCTCTGCCTCAGTTTCCACACATTTAAAATGAGAGGTTGATAGTCCCTTCCCACTCTTTCTCTATGAACTATACCATTCAGTCAGTCAGTCAACATTTATGAAACACTTGTTATTTGTTCCATGTACCAGGCTAAGTGCTCGAAATACAAAATTCGGTCCCTCCCCTCAGAGAGCTCACAATATGTTGGGGAAGACAACATTTGTACACAACCATGTATAAACTTTATATATGACCAACCAACTAAGGAAAGACATTAGAATTAAGCTAATGAGCTGGGATAGAGATCAAGTGAGTATTGTTTTGAGCTTAGAGGAGACATGGGCATGTTTGTAGGTAGTAGGGAAATAGGCAGTGATTAGGCACTATTTCTTGACAAGGTATTTGCAGCAAGTCTACTGTTACTTAAAGACTCTAGTCTATTGGCTAGACAATAGTCTAGACTATTGACATAGTAGTGGCTGAGGAGCGTGTACTCCAACGCATCTCAAGTCTATAGAACATAAGAATTTGAGACTATAAACTCTGAAAGAGCAGGGAACACCCTGTCTTTGCATCTTTAGAGGCTGGCAGAGGGGCTTGAATACAGCAATAGCAAATGGTTGTGGACTGAAGTTGGTATCTCTTTTTTTACAGTCATCCAGTTTGGCTTCATCACGCTGTTTGTGGCCTCCTTTCCTTTGGCTCCTCTTCTTGCCCTTATGAACAACATTTTGGAAATCCGAGTTGACTCTTGGAAACTGACCACCCAGTACAGGAGGCCTGTGGCTGCCAAGGCCCATAGCATAGGAGTGTGGCAAGAAATTCTCAATGGCATGGCTGTTCTATCTGTTGTTACTAATGTAAGTTGACTGTTCTCATCGATTTTCTGGGTGGGAAGTTTATTTCCCAAGAATATGACGTTAGAAAATCAATTGTGTGCATTTGATTCTTGCTTCTGGATCTGCTGAGAGCAGTGTCTCATCCTAGAAAGTCCTACTATTTCAGAGCCTTCTAGGAGAAGAGTTGTGGTGTCTGGGACCCCTCTTACCAAATCACTTAAATTTTTGTGTATTTCAAAGGGCAAAAGAAGTGATAGAAGTTTGTAGTTACAGATTTAAGCTCCACTTAAGGCAAAATCTTGTAACAGTGAGAGCTGTTCAAGATGAGAATGGGTATCTGTGATGTTATTTTGCATCTGGTGCAGTTAACTCAAAGTTAACCTCAACTACCTAAGCTATGCATTACAACTTCCTTCCTTGCAATAGTCCTGGCTGGTATTATGTGACTGTGTTTGGGATGTATGTGTGTGTATGTGGTGGGGGGGAAATTAATTCAAATCCTAGTTCAACCAGTATCTTATTTTTGTCCTCATTTTACAAATGAAGATACTGAGACAGGTAAAGTTTAAGGAACTTGCCCAGATTCAAGCAGCTACTGAGAATATATTTGAGCTGAAGTCCTCTTGACTCCAGGTGCAATACTCTTTCCACTGTCCCATCTATCTGCTTCCTTCCTAAGCATGATGAAATGTGGAATGAGTGTTCCCATGTGCCTTTCTACTTTTCCATGTGACCTTGCCCCAACCATTGGGGGAATAGATTCACTTCAACATGGCCTCCAACCTACCCCTTATGAATCATACACTGCTTCCACTTCTAACCAACAAGAATGATCAGTAGAAATGATAAACCTAATCCCAGTAGGCCATTTCATAACACTGGTGTCAAGGAATAAGGATAACAATGATGCTCTTAGATTTCCATGATCTAAGGAAGGTTGACTTCTTCAAACAGTAAAAATGGGGGATGTCATTTGACATGAAGCACATCATGCCCTGGGCCCTATCTATGGTATGCCTCTCAAATAGTAAGGCACTCTCCTACCACATTCTTATTGTGTTTGGAAAAGTATCCAAATCTATATGTATAAGATCAAAAGCTTACAACGGTGCTTTGACGACTCACTTGTATTTCCTCACTGGTTTCAGGCCTTCATTGTCGCCTTCACATCGGACATGATTCCCCGGCTAGTTTACTACTATGCCTACTCAACTGACCAAAATTCCCCCATGTCTGGATACATTAACAACAGCCTTTCCGTGTTCCAGATCTCTGATTTTCCAAGTGAACCTGGGGCAAGCCCAGGTACATTCACCACTTGCAGGTATCTGGTTTATTCATCTTCTTTATTTGGAATCTCCTAATATCACTATCTCAGACCAGTTTAGGAAACCTAAATGGCCATAGGGTAGGGTGGAAAAAGACCTCGACTGGGAGTCCAAAAGTAGGGGTTCTAATCTTGGCTCTGCCCCCAATAAAGGGAAGTAAACCTAGAACAATCATAAAACCTGTGAAGCTCAGTGTTCCTCCATCAGATGGCAAGGTTGGACAAAATAAGGGCCAAATCTCCTCTTACCTCTGTCTGTGATTCTTATGAATGTCAAGAATCAAAAGAGCAGGAAGCTCCCTAATGATGATGATGTTAATAATGGTGATGGTGATTCTGACTTTGGTGATTTAATCCAGTGAAAGAATTCCTGGTGTGAAATCCCTGGATGGGGGTAGAAGCTCCCCACAGAGAAGCAGATTTATTCACATTCTTAGAGAGTCAACTGAGACAGTGAGATTGTCTGAGATTGTCAGAGGCAGGACATAGCTCCCTGATTCCATGGCTAGTACTCTATCTACTGTACCACATAAAATAGTAACTGGTATTTGTACAGTACTTTTAAGTTTGCAAAGCATCTTCTATATATTGTCTCATTTGAGCCACACAATAAACTGATAAGCTAGAAATGGAGGTATTATCATCCTCATCTAAGGGCATCTAGGTGGTGCAGTGCATGAGCAATGGGCTTGGAATCAGGAAGATTCATCTTCAAACCTGGCCACTAGCTCTGTGACCCTGGGCAATTCACTTAACCCTGTTTGCCTCAATTTCTTCATCTGTAAAATGATCTGGAGAAGGAAATGGGAAACCACTCCAACCCCAAATGAGGTCACAGTGGATTGGACATGACTGAAAAATGACTGACAAACCACAAAATTATCCTCATCTAAGAAGGGGCAACTGAGAGAAATAAGAATTTATTAAGCACCATACATATCAGGCACTATGCTAAGTATTTTATAATATTGTTAAACATTGTGATACAGTGATGATATCACTATATTTGGACTCCAAGGACCAGATTTCAAGACCTTTGCTACTTATTACCTGCTTGACCTTAGGCAAGTCATTGTATCCCCTGGGACTTTATAAAGTTCCCTAATTTGTAAAATGAGAGAATTAGATGAGATGGTCTCTGAGGTCCATTCCCATTCTAAATCTTTGATCCCATGAATCCCCACAAATGCTCACACATGTATACCATCTGCCACTTCCTGATAAATGAGAAAATCTGCAACTCATGGCTGTGTTTCTTTCCCCAATGTAGGTATAGAGATTACCGCTATCCCCCTGACCATGAAAAGAAATATTTACACACTATGCAGTTCTGGCACATCCTTGCTGCCAAGATGGCCTTCATCATTATTATGGAAGTAAGTCTTTCTTTTTATCTACCCCATCCTTTTGTTGCCTCTCTTATAATCAGGTCTTCTGCTTCAGAGATAACTGGCATTTCTCTATGTTCCTGAAACAGGAAGTATATTGAAGAAAATAATTGGTGACATGAAAAAAGTTATCTAGGAAGTCTCTGACAACAGGAATTCATTAATTCATTATTGTTGTGCAAGACACAGAAGTGGAACTCCTTGTTCTTGCTTTCGGAAAGCGTAGTTGTTGTTCTGAAGTATTTGAAGTGTTATAATAGGGAGGAGGAAGTAAATTTGTTCTAATTGATCTCCAAGGGCAGGATTATGAGCATTGGATAGGAGAAATAGAGGAGTAGATCAAGTCTAGTTGTAAATTCTTTTTAATAACAAAACTATCCACAAGTGGAATGAGTTGTTTTGGGACATAATGGGTTCACCATCAGTAGAAATCTTCCTGTGGAAGTAGAATGACTGCTAGTTGGAAATGTTGTGGAGGGAATTCTTAATCAAAAGTGGGCTTGACTAAATGGCTTCTAAGGTACCTCCAATTCTCAAATTCTATGTTTTGTGGAGTAGACAAGGAAGGCTTCATGGATGTGGGTCTGAGCTAGGCTTTGAAGGATAAGTAGGATTTAAATAGGAGACATGGGAAGGATGGATGGAAAATAAGATGAGAGTCCCTCAAACCAGATTGTATCCAAAGGGGAACAGCCAGTATAGGGAAGGGTGTAGAAATCATATCTTAGTTGGAATGGCTAAAGGAGTGGGGTGGAGTGGGGTGTGAAGCCTGGAGAAAGGCTCAGGGGAGGGATAGACTGTCAAGGAATCATCTCAAAATTGGAGAAGAACTCAGGGGTCATCAAGTTTCGATCATTCCTGAACAAAAACCCAAACTGGTATGGAAGCACATATGGTGCTTCCATAAACTATCATAGAATTGGAAGAAGCATTGGAAGTCATCTAGTGCAGTCTCTTACTCAATATAGGAATCTTTTCTACACAATGTTGCTGAAATGTACTTATCCAGCCTTAGAAGGCATTTTAAAGATGTCTTTGTTGGAACTGTCTTCTTTATATCACACCATGGGTGGGAGTTACAGGCAAGCCAACTTTGGCCTGATATGAGGAAGATATAAACGAGGTTACCTCCATACCCTACTGAGGCACTTAAGTAGGCTTAAGTCATCACTGAAGGAAGGCGTTTACTTCTTTTAGCAAAAATTATACCTTTTTCGAATTTTTATTTGGACTTGGGAATCTGGGGTCTTTGAGTCAATGAGGCTTTGCTCCCTTGATATTCCTTGTGTAGTTCAGTCTAGATATGTTCAACATACCACCTACAGTTCACAACACTTCTGAGTGCTTCCTGAATCAGATTAAAATATAATTGATAAATATTTCACAAAATAAAAAAAATAAAACATAGGTAATAATATATTTTAAAACTAAATCAATATGAAGACTACAGGGATGCTAATGTATGGGTTATGGGACCCTGTTTCTATGTGAGTCTGACACCACTGGTCTGGTCCAACCTTGGGCTGCCCTGAGCAAAAGTGAGAAGAGGCATAATTCCTCACCTAATCAGTTTCCCTTCCTCCCCAAATGGGGTTAATTAGATTTAATTTCTCAAATTATATTTTCTAGATAATGTATTAGACCTAGTTAGAAAATAGTGTGCCTTAATCCAGTTAATGTAGCCAGTCTGATGGCATTCTACCTAGGCTAAGTCTGGCCCTAATCCCTCTTCTCTACTACAACCAGATCACTCTATCTACCTTTAGATCTACCCTTCTATTTCTATTTTCTCCCATCTATTGTTCCTCTCTTTTTCTGTATCTTCTCCCTCCCTCCATCTCTCTCTCTCTCTCTCTCTCTCTCTCTCACACACACACACACACACACACACACACACACACACGCACACTCTCTCTCTCTCTCTCTCTCTCTCTCTCTCTCTCTGTCTGTCTCTGTCTCTCTCTCTCTCACCATGAACACATGCATACACCAGGTGTTTTCAAACCCGGCTAAACAATGAGAGAAATTAAAAGAAAAACATAGTTATATTGGCTCTACAGAGTTCTATAAGAAACTGATTTATCTCTGGAAGATTCCTGGTTTAGGAATCTTAATAAGAAATTTAGAATGTGGCTGTGACCCAAACCTGAGGCTGCAAAAGCCCTGATCATTAACCTTTATTGGGTTTGTGTTAGAAGCAAGAAGAGTTGGATCTCAGGAAAAATCAGGGCAAGGGATTCGCATAGTCAAAGTACTCACATTTTTGGGTACACTGAGTAAACAAATGACCACTAGTGATGAAGAGTCATCTAAGCATGGAATTGAGTGGATTGTCATTTCTCCTAGAGTAGGTAAGTGGCACAGTGGACAAAGTGCTGGGCCTAGACTCAAAAAGATTCATCTTTCTGAGTTTCAAATCTGGCCTCAGACACTTACAAGCCGCGTGACTCTGGGCAAGTCACTTAACGTTGTTTTCCTCAGTTTTTCATCTGTAAAATGAGATGAACAGTGAAATGGCAAATCGCTTCAATATCTTTGCTGAGAAAACCCCCAAAATGGGGTCACAAAGAGTCAGACATGATTGAAAAAAACAACTGAACCACCAACCAGCCACTAATATTCACAAATCGGTGCAATCAGACTTCTTCCCAGGACTGCTCACTATGCTTTTCAGGGCTGCAAATGGAATCGTATTTTTTTTCAATAAACAAGTATTGGCTATACCTCCCCACCCCCCACTGGGACAAAATGGCAAAAGCTTTTTAACAATATGCGTATCATGTAAAACCAATTTCTACATTGGCCATGTTGAAAAATGTATACCTCCTTCTGTATATTGAGTCTATCCTTTCTCTGGCAGGATGTGGGTAATGTTCTCCATTATCAGTACTCTGGCCCTGGGTTGATCACAGGTTTTTTTAAAGTCTCAAAATTACTCATTTTTTCCAATAGTAATAACTTGTTCTGCTCTCTCTCTCTTTATATTTTATCAATTTGTACATCTTACTAAATTTCTCTCAACCCACCCATCCCTTTGGTAATTTCTTGTAGCACAATAGTATTCTAATACTTTCATAAAATGATTTGTTCAATCCTTCCCAATTGATGGGCACCCTCATATAATGAGCTCCCTATTAAATTGTGAGCTCCTTGAGGGCAGAGACTATCTTCTGCCTCTTTTTGGATCCCTAGCCCTTAGCACAATATTGGTACTTAATAAATGCTTGAGTGACTGACACCTTTTCCCCCTTAGTTTCCAATTCTTTTCCTCTAGAAATAGAATTGTACTTAGAATCTCTGGTCCATGATAATCTTAGAGACAGAGATAGGATTGATTCAATTTTCAAAAGGGGACTTCATTTTTTTGAACATGAGATGATGAGGAAATTTGTTTTGTAAGATTTATGTGAATGTGTTTATATATTAAGAAGATTTATTTTGTTCTTTTCTTTTAAATTGGGTGTAAGGAGATGGAGAGAAAAAAGTGCTTATTAATTTAAAAATAAATAAAATAGAAAAAAAGAACCTTTATGCTATATTTTGAGATCAACTGCAAGGAATTCCTCCACTATCATTTCCCCTCATCTTTTCTCTTGATAATTTAACATGGATATTTTTTCCGAGGAAATTTTGTTATTTTATTGAATTTTACAAAATATCCATTGACATTTTAATTGATACTGGAATTAGTCTGTGAGTTGGGATGTACTGGCCAAAATGACCCAACCACTGGGAATAACTTAAAGCTGGTCCCTCTCTAGGCAGAGGTAGAGGTTTGTGTTTCTTTTCAACTCTGAGCTTCCTCTGATTCTTTGCATTTTTACTACCCACATTTGGAAACAAGCTGTCCTTACAGTTGTCTGGTTCTTCTATTATTATGTAAATCATTTATGGTGCCGAAGTAACTTCTGCAGTGAGATGTCCATTCCAATCTCCTTGGCTCAGTTTTGTTTTAGATAGTGCAATCTATTAACAAATATTGACTTCAGTCACTGGTTGGCTGGGTTGCTGAATGTGTAGTTCGGTATACTTACAGGGTTTAATCTCTTTGAATGTGGCAAATTCTTATAAAAACATTACTGTGAGTAACAAATAAATCCCAGTAAGACAGAAGGTAGTAAAATAGAAATAACACTGAGTCAAGAACCTGGAGTCTTGAATTCAAATTCTAGCTGTTTGCCCTGTTAACAAAGTATTTGATTTCTCTGGGCCCTCAGTATGCCCACCTTAAAAACAAGGCCATTTGATGAGATGACCTCTAAAGTTCTCTGGTTGTATGATTATCCTAAAATGCTCTCTTTTTAAAAATTATTTCTCTAGCACATTGTTTTTATTGTCAAATTCTTCGTGGCCTGGATGATCCCTGATGTCCCATCAGAAGTGAAAGCCCGAATTAAACGGGAGAAGTTCCTGACCATCCAAATCCTCCATGAGTATGAGCTCAACAAACTTAAGGAGAACCTGTGCAATAGGACAGATTATCAAATGGAGAAAGAAGTTATTGCCACAGAAGGGAAAAGGGAGCTGGCCCAGGTGATGGGATAACCAAGGAACCGAAATGACGCCTCATGGCTTGACTTGCCTCAATTCTCTGGGACGTGGCTTCGGGCCAGGAACCAGATGTGCATTTTGGTCCTTCATTTTTTTACCCAAAGATTTTAAATTCTTATAGAAGTCACTGGTCCCAAGCTTTGCCATATTGGAAACCTGTTGTAACTTCATGGTGCCGGCTCTCATCACATGCCATTTTATGGATTTCTGTGTATTACTGTTAAAGTATGTTTCCAGAATCCAGTTATTAGAAGATCATAGAGCATTGCTGTTTAACTCAATTTTCATGGTAAGGCAACATTTCATCCTCCAGTACATCGACATGTTGTCAAAAGCTTCCATCCTCTAGCGCATTTTGTACACCGTGGTTTAAATCTTCCTGTCAAGTGATTTTAAGACAAAAAAAAAAAAAGGAAAGGACTGTGTCTACCAAAGCATGCACATCTTGCCACTTACCCAAAAACTAAAATCAGTTGATTTAAAAGAAACACGAACACACACACACCCACACACACACACACACACACACATACACACACACACACCACTAAAACAACACTGCAAAAAATAAGAAGACTAAGTCAGGTGAAGCATGGTTTTTTGGATCCAGTGCTTAAATTTAATGAATTAAATTCCAGGAGGGCTGGCCTTCCAGGAAATTTCAGTTGTATTTCCCAAAGACAGACCTTCTTAAGCATCAAAAAGAGCTAACCCACTCCAGTTCTTGAATGCTGATGTCTCTGACCTGGGAATCAGGCATGCTTTGGTGTGTTGAATTTCTGTGAGTCTTCCCAAGTATAAAATGGGTTGTACAGAAGGTAATATATCTTATCTTAATATTTAAAGAAATCAAGAAAATGTATATTAATGTATCTGCTCTCTTTAAAGTTATGAAGTTGAAAGAATTATTCTTATTGAAACCTAGCCTTCCAGAATGCTTCTCTTGCCTCACGGAGCCGTGCTTGCATACTATCAGACAGTAGCATTAGCCATGCATATCAGTTAGCCATAAGCTGTTTATGAAGTTGTGCTTGTGAAAGGGATTTCAAGCCTTTGAAAAATGATTTCACTACTGTTTTCTACAGCTATAACAACCTATATTGTGCTCAGTGCCTTTTTTTCTATGTCTTTCATACATATGAAGTGAAAGTGTTGGTCCTTGAGTAAAGACCTTGCATCACATTTCAAACACAAGCCTGCAGACCTTGAGAAGTGGTCAGCCTAACAATGAATGTTCTCTGTTTTCTGTGGAGGCAAAGTGATTGATAGCCTTGTTAGCTGAATCAGTAATATATTTGTTATATAGCATTCCCAAAATTAAGTATAAGGTACACCTTATACATCTTAGCGTGTCCTTGAACCTAAATCACACAGACGTGTGAATATATGTATATGTGTATGTGTATGTATAAACATACACACGTATGTACAATTATATATGCACACGTAATTTACATATATTTAAAATAGGGAAACAGTTTAGTTTGGTACTATTAGAACTCTTTAGTTCCTAGCTTGTCTTCAGTTCTAAATGAATGGCCTTTTTCTATGCTGGGACATCATGAAAATGTTTGATCAGAAAAATTCTGAGAGAATTTCTCATAGAATCTTCCATGTTAATTATCTACCTCCTCCAGCACACAACATCCTTTTGCTACCATCCAAGATGTGGCAAATGGCATGTGTTAATTCTCCAATGACTGATGCTTTGGAGTTTTCATATCACAAGACAGGGTCTGCTAAATTCCAAGACATACACCTCCATACATCCTTTCCACAGTCCTCCTACCATCATCCCTACTTGCCAATTACCAGTTCAGATTGTGCCATCAATTGGGCTGACTGTTAAATTTTTTGTATAAATCTAAACAAGCTACTGTTCATTGTAGATCTAATGTGCAGGCTTATTGAGCCACTTGAGAACTAACCTGGTATTAAGTGCAATAAGCCACCAATGGGTTAACTTTATGCCAACTTATATGCTGCTAATGTATTGCACATGATTCATTCACCATGTTGTTTTCTTTTGCTTATATATAAATTTGAGTTTATTCCACTTAAATGGTTTCCAACTCAGCTTCATGAAGCAAAGTAAATCCCATGAAAGTCCTACAAAAGCATTGACTTTGCAGTGTAAATTGGAAAGCAAAGACAATTCTTGTTTTGGTAGGGTGTGCACAAAGTGACCACAGACGGAAGAAAACATTAAAAAAATACTCTGAAGTGAGGCACTTACACTGTCAGGTAAACTTTTCATTCTGAAAGAGAGATTTTGGAGAATACAGGGTGCCCTGAAAGACTTAATAAGCTTCAGCAACTTCAAACCATACTGAGACTTTTGTCTCTTTAAAGGGACACCCTATCCTTTGTCCTTCTGGTCAATTCTTCTTTCTAGAGGGATATCCTTATTCTAGGGATTGCAAAAGAAACTCTGAAGCTTGCCTCCATTCAACAGATTCTACACCAGACTACATTTTTCTTTTGAGAGAATCTCCTTAGCAAACAGTACATGTTGGTTTACTTCTGATGGGGGTTTTCATCATTTGGTTGGATTATCCTTAGTTATCAATGAAGCTGATGGCTATGTTGTCACTAATAGTCCAGGAATTGCTATATGCTGACCCCTGCTTGACATTTTATAAGAGTTGAAACAGGCATGTGACTGCATTTACACACTCCTCTCTAATTACCCTCTCCCTCCACCATTCCTTTTTTTTTTTCATAAAAATATAGATCCTAAAACACTAACATCATGGCATCACCCAGAAGGGAGAGTCTGGATTGTGTGAAAATTCCTTTTCCTGCTTCCATGGCTCCCCTGCTTAGCACACATTATCACATTCAATCAAGGTGTTAGAAAAATAGCTTGTACTGTAGTTGTGTATTGATGGGATGAGTTCCTTCTTATTAAGTTGACTCAAAAGTCAAAGATCTGTTCACCCTTAGGGCCTAAGCAGGGGTATAGTTTTCCTGGCTTTTAAGACTGTAAATAAATACATATCAAAAAGTGTTCTTTAGTTCAAGGGGAAATGATCCCGAAGGGCCTCACTGCAGCATTTGGTCTCACTGCTGCGCTTGACCTCCCTTGCCTGCCTCAGGAGAAACACGTCCTGATTGAACAAGACTACCGATGGCCGAGATCTCTTAGTTTTAAAAAAAAGGAATACTGTCATGGGAGGTTTTACTTATTATCGAACAGATAAGAAATGTCTGCTATTGAAAGAGATGGAATGTCAGGAACTAGCTATGGGATCATGAAGGAAGTATACTACCAAGTAACACTATATGCTTTTTTATAGTCGTTTTCTCTTGCTTGTGTTTTGCTTTTTTTTTGCCATTGTATACATGACCATTCAAAATGTGTCGGCTTTTCCAATCACAGAAATAAATCATCTGGGCAGGGATGGAGGGGATTGTGGGAAAGGAGGGAATGTCCTGTCTGTGGCAGTCACTCACTTCCTTGCCTGGGTTCCAGAACATAATGTATTTGTTGTTGATGATTGTGAGTAGCTGCTGGGTGATTTTCCTTCTATTCTGTGGTACCCCGATGATGAGTCTGCCTCGCTGCATCCCACCTCCTTGTTTTATTTTTTGTGTAAATGTTGCTTTTGGTCACCCTCTATATGAATTTCAGGAGATGTGAATTCAGTCTGTCAATAAAGCAATGTTTAATTTTTTTAAAATGTGCTTTTGATGACATTTTAATTTGAGTGTATGTGTTTAATGATAAAATGTCAGTGGTCTCTTGACTTGGCCTGGATGCCCTGTCAAGGTTCTTTATCACCTTGAAAATGTCAGAAGGAATAGTAGACATCATCTCTTCCAGTCTCATTTAGACAATGAAACTGATCTTCACAGAAGAGGAGTTACATTTCTAAGGTTATATAATAAAATCTGAGCTAACTAGACCTTAAATATCTGTGAATTGTAGGCCAATGCTCTTTCTACTGTACCAGTTTGCCTACTTCAACTTGTCTTGACTAGATGTGTATTCAAATCTACTTAAATGTTGAAGCCCAATTAACCTTCTTTGGCGGGGTGGAGGGAGGGAAGGAAGGAAACACATGGAGGAAAATGAAAAAAATAAAATTTTTTGAAAGTGCTATTTATGAGTTTAAAGTCACTTTGTTACTTTAAATTGTTCAACAGATAAATTGGTTTCCTCACAGACTTATCATAGATACTCAATCTAAGAACTGGAAAGACTGAAGAGGTCATATGATCCAAAGTGTCTACAACACTATTGACAAATCATCATCTGTTCTTTCCATTAAGACTCTAATATGGAGAAACTCATTATCTCCCAAGAAAGTACCATTCACCTTTGGATAGCTCCAGTTTTTAGGTAGTTTTTCTTTACATGAAACCCAAATCTTGTTTTTGGCAATCACTGCCCGTTGTGCCCTCCCTCCTTTGGTCATTTATACTTAGTTCTGCCTTCATAGACCAAGCAGAACCAAGTACTTTTTTCACATCACCATTCTTCAAATACTGGAAAACAGCTATTGTATCTCCCTTTGTCCAAGCTATACATCCCTAGTTCCTTCAGCCAAACCTTAATCATGTGCTCTCCAGTCTCTTTGCTTTCCTGGGTGACTTCCTTTGACCTCTGAGTTTTTCAGTTTGTCCTAAAGTGTGGCAGCCAGAATAGAACAGAGCAGAGCATGTGATAGCTGACTTATTTCTTGCCCTATATATTTCCTCCCTATGTGTAGACTAAAATCAGCTAAACTTGGCAATGTGTCTGAGGTCCATGTCCTTCCTATCATTCATATTGATTGTGTGACCATTGACAAGTCACTTAACCTATGAATGCCCTAGGAAATTGCCTAAGACATGGATTTTTAACCATTTGGGAGAGGAGGTCTGCTGGACCCCTTCAGCAATTTGGTAAAGCTTATAGACCTTTTCTTAGAATAATGTTTTTAAATTCACAAAACACATGAGATTGCAAAGAAAATTGATTACATTATATATGAGTGTGTGTGTGTGTGTTTTAAAAGTTCACGGATTTTAGGTTAAAAACTGCTCTAAGGTATGTGGCAAAGTTGATGGCCATCTGAAAACATAGAGGGAGGTTCCTCCCTGGGAATTCTTTATGCCATTTAAATCAGTAGTTTAAAAAAAAAAAGTTGACCCAACACATTTTCTATTCATCCTATGCATTATCTAATACTTTATTAAAACAAATAGGCAAAAAGTTAATCAATTACAGACTTTTAAGAATGGTCAGGATTTCATAGAGTCCTCAATCTGTTTGCTTCTAGATGATATCCTTCAAATTGCTATAGTGCTTTTCCAGTGGAAAAGCTCTCTCCCACTCATCTGCCCAATAAACATGTCTGTGAGGACATAGGGAGACTATGTGGGGTAGTTGAAAGAGCACTGGATTTGGAGTTGAAAGACTTTGAGCACGCTTACATGCCAGTTCTGCTCTCTATCCTTTGTGTTAACCTGAATCAAGTGTTTTTTCCTTTCTGGACATCAAGTTGTCTCAGCTGCAAAATGAAGGTGTTGAATTTGATCCTATTTAAAGGCCCTTCCCAGCTCTTGAGGCTGATTCTGTTCAGTAGCTTCATTAACCAAGTAATGTTGGCTGAAAGACGCATAAGGCAGATTTAGACCCAATTATTACACCAGAAATATCAGGACAGACTTTTAATCTCAATAGAAAAAAAACTTCTGAAGACACAGAGCATATGGAAAAACCTGTGATTGGGAGAGCTCAGAGGGAAATCAAGAAATGCAAACTCCTTGAAAGCAGGAACTGTTTTGGTTTGGGTCTTTTTTTTAGGTCTATGTACTCTTAGAACCCAACGCAATGCCTGACACTTGGTAAGTCCTCAGTGAATGTTTATTGAATTGGAAAGTCCAGATGATTACATTTATATTGCTTTTCCCTTAGCTAATCAAATGCTACATATTATGAATGGAAAGGGTTGTGAGGAAGGAATATAGCTAAGGTGGATACAGAACATTGTAGGAGAGAGATGGGTTCTGATTAGCTCAAGAAGTGAGCTAACTTTCTTCTGAGAATGAGCTTAAGAGAGGAAAGAAAGCTATTGAGATCATAAGGTAATAGATATTGATTTGAAAAGGACTTCAGAGGTCAATTTGTCTTGTCCTACCATTTTAGAGATGCACACATTGAGGCCCACACAAAGGAAGTGATCACATAAGAAAGTGGCAGAGGCAGGATTCACGTTCAAGTCAAAGGATCATATCTTTAGAGTTGGGGGGGACCCTTAGAAATCTGTAGTACAACTTCTTCATTTTAAATGTGGAGAAACTGAGGCTGAGAGAAATGATTTCTCCAGAGTCACACAGCTAATAAATGTCTGCTTCAGGATTTGAGCTCAGTTATTCCTGACTTAAAGTCCAGGTTTCTCTTGCCTGCAGCACCCTCTCTGCACAGCACAGATGAAACTTAATTGGAATTCACAGACCCAGAGGACTTTCAAAAGTTTAGAAGGTCATAAGATCACAGAATTAAAGAGAAAGGGTTCAATCCCCTCATTTTACAGATGAGCATCTTGTCCAATTTCCTCACATTGCATATATCACACAAAAGAAAACTAAAAGCTCATAGGATAGAAGCTACATGGCCAAGGTCACATGGTAAATGTCAGAGTCAGGGCCAGGAACCAAGTGTCCTAACTCCCTGACCAGTATATTTCCCACAATTTTATACTACTTTTCTTTGGTTTGAGTACTAAAATGGTACATCTAAGGCAATAGCATCATAGATTTAGAAATAGAATTAATCTTGGGGTCTATCAAGTCCTGGTTTTTACCAATGAAGAATCAGGGGCAGAGAGGTTAGGTGTTTTGTCCAGGGTCATACAACTAGTAAGTGATGGAGGTGACCTGGAAATGCAGTTCTTGACTACAAGTCCAGTGTGCCACATAGGCTCTCCTTAATATAGAGGTTGACAGTACACTGCCGTTCCCTGCTTCCCCTGGCATTTGGTATTAAGCACAGAGGAAGTATTCAGAAAGTAGAGGTCCTGTGGTATCATTAGGAAGAGCAGTGGACCTGATATCAGAAAAAAAAAAAAAAAAACGGATCTGAATCCAGTCTTTATGACCAGCTAGCTTTATGCTCTTCTTTTGGTGATTCATTTAAATGTTTAAACTCTTTTATCCTCACTTTTTTATCCCTTAGTGTCACAAGAACATTCCTTTAGAGCCAAGATCTTAGAGGACACCTAGTTCAACTTCCTTGTTTTATAGAAATGAGGCACATAGATGTTCAAAGACTTGCCTAAGGTCACACAGCTTATGAATAGCAGAGCCAAGATTTGAATCCTACTGAAGGGATAATGATATTTGCACTACTTTGTTGAAGGATTGTTACAAGAAAAGTACTTTATAAACCTTAACATATTATGCCAATATGCATTATTATAATGGGTATTTACTGATTCACAATAATAGTTTACATATCTGTAGCACTTTACAGTTTATAAAATCGTTTTCTTACGATAACCTTAAGTGGAACATGTTTCCACACAGCAAATCAGTAGCAGTGACATGCTCAAACTCAAGTCTTCCGTCTCTAAGCCCTGTATCCTTTACACTGTAGGACAGTAGAGCACACTACTCTACATTTCACTGCATTATATTCCCTGATTAATTGGAAAGATTGCATTCCTATGCAATCCTAAAAGGTCTATGAAGGAAGTGGGTGTTACCAGTCCTCTGTACCCATGGCTTGGGTATGTAAACCCATGCTTTGAAAGTGATACGTGCCCAGGACTGCTTCATAAGAAAATTCAGGAAGGAGAGACTGGATGTGCCAATCAGCTGACAACACTTGTCAGTGAAATCCCTAGAATACAGTCATGCAATCCTCTTGTTCTACCAGTGGAACAGGCCACTAAGGTCAGGGAGGCTCAGAGAGAGGATCAGGAGGGAAGGGACTGACTCACACTCTCAGTGACCAGGTTTTCTTACAGCAGGTTAAATACATATTTGTCTGGTTCTGGTCTCAGATGCTTTGATTAGCTTTCTTTTTCCATCCCTTTTCTTCCAAGGGTCAGAAGTATTTGGTGACACATAACTCAATGCATGTCAAACAACCTGTAATGCTTCTTGTGGCTCCATTTTAAGAGAACTGCTGCTGTACCTTCCACAAAACATTTTTTTTTGAACACATATAATTTCACTAGAATAGTGAGTAAATATTGTCTATGTCATAAATATTGTCTATACAACTGATACACAGAGGCTTCAAGCTGAGAATCTCCACCAAAAAATCAAGCTAAGCTTTTAACGTTTTTGTACAAATATAGATATAGCTACATAATATATTATATATGCATGAATAGGCACATGTGTGCATATGTGTTGTTATACAGTTGTGTCTGAATCTTCATGACCACATTTGGAGTTTTCTTTTTTTTTAATTTAGTATTTTATTTCCCACCAATTATATGTAAAAACAATTTTCAAGATTCATCTTTAAAACTGAGTTCCAAATTCTCTTCCTCCCCACTTCATTGAGAAGGCAAACAGTTTGATCTAGGTTATATGAAGCAATGTATCTCTATATTACTCATGTTGCAAAAGAAAACACAGACTAAAATATAAACCAAAGAGAAATAAAGAAAGCAAGAAAAGTGTGCTTTGATCTGTATTCAGAATCCATCAGTTCTTTCTCTGGGGATGGATAACATTTTTCATCATATGTCCTTCAGGTGTCTTGGATCATTGTCTTAGTGAGAAAAGCTAAGTCATTCACAGTTGATCATCTTGCAATATGGCTGTTACTATGTACAGTGTTCTCCTGGTTCTGTTCATTTCACTTTGCATCAGTTCATGTAAGGTTTTCCAGGTTTTTCTTTTTTTAAAATATAAATTTATTTATTTAGCTTTTTACATTCATTTTCACAAAATTTTGGGTTCCAAATTTTCTCCCCATTTATCCCCTCCCACCACCCCAATACCCCGAGCATTCTAATTTCCCTTATCATCAATCTGCCCTCTCTTTTATCATCCCTCCCTTCTCTTGTCCCCATCTTCTCTTTTGTCCTGTAGGGCCAGATGACTTTCTATTCCCCATTAACTGTATTTCTTATTTCCTAGTAGCAACAATAATACTCGACAGTTGTTCCTCAAATTTTGAGTTCCAAATTCTCACCATCCCTCCCTCCCCACCCATTCCCTTTGGGAAAGCAGGCAATTCAATATAGGCCCTATCTGTGTAGTTTTGCAAATGACTTCGATAATAGTCGTGTTGTGTAAGACTAACTGTATTTCCCTCCATCCTATCCTGCTCCCCATTGTTTCTATTCTGTCTTTTGATCCTGTCCCTCCCCAAGAGTGTTGACTTCAAATTGCCCCCTCCTCCCATTGCCCTCCCTTCCATCATTCCCCCCCCCTTGCTTATTTCCTTCTCCCCCACTTTCCTGTATTGTAAGATAGGTTTTCATACCAAAATGAGTGTGCATTTTACTCCTTCCTTTAGTCGAATGTGATGAGAATAAACTTCATGTTTTTTTCTCAGCTCTCCTCTTTTTCCCTCCACTAAAAAGTCTCCTGCTTGCCTCTTGAATGAGAGATAATTTACCCCATTCCATTTCACCCTGTCTCCTCCTACTACATTTCTCTCTCACCATTTACCTTAATTTCTTTTAAGATATGGCCCCATCCTATTCAATTCACTCTGTGCTCTCTGTCTGTGTGTGTGTGCATGTGTGTATGTATGTGTCCGCGTGCATGCGTGTACATGTGTGTGTGTGTGTAGTCCCACCAACTACCCAGATACTGAAAAGTTTTAAGAGTTACAAATATTGTCTTTCCATGTAGGAATGTAAACAGTTCACCTTTGGTAAGTCCCTTATGACTTCTCTTTGCTGTTTACTTTTTCATGCTTCTCATTCTGGTGTTTGAAGGTCAAATTTCCTTTTCAACTCTGGTCTTTTCATAAAGAATGCTTGAAAGTCCTCTATTTCATTGAAAGACCATATTTTCCCCCTCAGTTTTGCTGGGTAGGTGATTCTTGGTTTGAGTCCTAGTTCCTTTGACTTCTGGAATATCCTATTCCACACCCTTCAATCCCTTAATGTAGAAGCTGCTAGATCTTGTGTTATCCAGATTTTATTTCCACAATACTGGAATTGTTTCTTTCTAGCTACTTGCAATATTTTCTCCTTGACCTGGAAACTCTGGAATTTGGCCACAATGTTCCTAGGAGTTTCTCTTTTTGGATCTCTTTCAGGTGGTGATCGATGGATTCCTTGAATACTGATTTTGCCCTCTGGTTCTAGAATCTCAGGGCAGTTTTCCTTGATCATTTCATGAAAGATGATGTCTAGGCTCTTTTTTTGATCATGGCTTTCAGGTAGTCCCATAATTTTTAAATTGTCTCTCCTGGATCTATATTCCAGGTCAGTTATTTTTCCAATGAGATATTTCACATTCTCTTCCATCTTTTCATTCTTTTGGTTTTGTTTTGTGATTTCTTGGTTTCTCATAAAGTCATTAGCCTCCATCTGTTCCATTCTAATTTTGAGAGAACTATTTTCTTCAGTGAGCTTTTGAATCTCTTTTTCCATTTGGCTAATTCTGCTTTTGAAAGCATTCTTCTCCTCATTGGCTTTTTGAACCTCTTTTGTCAACTGAGTTAGCCTATTTTTCAAGGTGTTATTTTCTTTAGCATTTTTTTTGGGTCTCCTTTAGCAGGGTATTGACCTGCTTTTCATGCTTTTATTGTATCTCTCTCATTTCTCTTCTCAGTTTTTCCTCCACCTGTCTAACTTGATTTTCAAAATCCTTTCTGAGCTCTTCCATGGCCTGAGCCCATTGGATATCTATTTCGGGTGTTTGGGATACAGAAGCCTTGACTTCTATGCCTTTTCCTGATGGTAAGCATTGTACTTCCTCATCAGAAATGAAAGGCGGGAACATCTGTTCACCAAGAAAGTAGCCTTCTATGGTCTTATTTTTCTTCCCTTTTTTGGGCATTTTCCCACCAGTTACTTGACTTCTGACATTCCTCTCCACCCCCACCTAGATCCGCCCAGCTAGTGCTTGGGATCTGAGATTCAAATGCTGCTCCCCAGCCTCGGGGCTTTCAGTGGCAGGCGAGGCTGCTATTCAATGTGAGCTTAAGTTCTGGTGCTCAGGTGGGGGCAGGGCTGCCTCCCAGGCTCAGTTCCCTCAGGGGGTTTATGCAGAGACCTTCAGTAATGGAGCGGAGCTCCTGTCTTCTTGGGGAGTCCTGGGCCACCACTGCCTCTGCCTCTGCCTCCCGAAGGGGCCCAAGTCATGGAGACACCCCGCTCCCCTCTTGGCCAGCCCAGAAGTCTCTCTCACTGACCTGTAGTACCTGTGGGCAGAGGGACCTTTGCGACCCTCCAGGATTCCATCCCTGAAGCCTGCTCAGATCTGCTCCTCTCGGGACCGCGCGGCCAGGGCAGTGCCGAGGTCGGCTTCACTGTCCGGTGTGTGATGGACCCCCAGGGTCGGTTTTTCAAGCCTCTCTGGAAGTGAAATCTCCTCCACTATGTTGCCGTGTGGGTTCCACTGCTCCATAATTTGTGGGGAGTTCTTTTTACAGGAAATTTATGGGCTATGGGTTCAGAGCTAGCATATGTGAGTCTTTCTACTCCACCATCTTGGCTCCTCCAGTCTCCAGGTTTTTCTAACCAAGTGATGCCTGTGAGTAAATAGCATGTTTGGGAGCCCCTAATTGATGCTGGTGGTGGTACAAGTGTTGCTGCTTATTTCTGCTGGTGTTGCTGCTGCCAGTGGTGTTACTGTTTTGGCTACATTTGCTGCTGCTGCAGCTTGTAGTGGTGGTGTTACTGGTGCTGGTGTAGCAGTTGACCTTATTCCTTCTGCTAGTGGTGGTGCTGCTTCTGTTTTTCCTGCTGCTGTTGTACTTGTGGCATTGGTGCTGGAGCTGTTGGTGATGGAGCAGCTGCCGGTGGTGGAGTGACTGGTGGTGCTAGAGACTGCTGCTGCTCTTGTTGAGGTGACTGCTTTTGCTGCTGGTGGTGGTTTTCTGAGAGCATCTAGCTCCTCATTTCTTATAGCACATTATCTTGTAGTACAATAGCATTCCATCACAACCACATACCACAACTTGTTCAATCATTCCCTAATTGATGGGCATCCCCTTAATTTATAGTTCTTTGCCAGGGGGAGCTAGGTGGTACAGTGGATAGAGCACCAGTGCAGGAGTCAGGAGGACCTGAGTTCAAATCTCACCTTAGACACTTGACACTCACTAGCTATGTGACCTTGGGCAAGTCACTTAACCCAAATAGCCTCATCCTGGGTCATCTCCAGTCATGCTGACGAATATCTGGTTACTGGATTCAGATGGCTCTGGACGAGAAGTGAGGCTGGTGACCTGCACAGCCCTCACTCAAAATAAAGTCAAGTGCAAGTCATGTCATTATTTCTTTGATGGCATGGTCTTCTTTGGCAATGAAGAACAACACATGCACACATGCAGTTCTTTGCCACCAGAAAAGAGATGCTATAAATATTTAGGCATTATTCCAAATTGCCCTACAGAATGGTTGAATCAGTTCACAATTCCACCAATAATGCATTAGTGTCTCAATTTTCCCACATCCCCTTCAATATTTGTCATTTTCCTTTTCTGACCTAATAGCCAATCTAATAGATGTGAGGAAATACCTTAGAATTGTTTTAATTTGCATTACTTCCATCAATAGTAATTTAAAGCATTTCCTCATATGGCTATAAATAGCTTTGACTATTTCATCTGAAAACTGACTTCATATTTTTTTATTATTTATCAATTGGGAAATGGCTCTTATTTTTATAAATTTGATTCATTTCTCTATGTATTTGAGAGATGAGGCCTTTATCATTGAAAATTCCTTCAAAATTTTTTTCACAGCTATGATTGCTAACTGTATTTCCCTCCATACTATATCCCCTGTTTATTCTATTTTCTCTCTCCTTTCACCCTGTCCCTCCTCAGAGTGTTTTGCTTCTGACTACCCTCTCCCATCATCTACCTTCCTTTGCATGAGCAAAACCTCCTTCTTACCTCCTTACCATTTGGGGTTTTCTTGGCAAAGATATCGATTTGCCATTTCTTTCCCCATTTCATTTTACAGATAAGGAACTGAGGAAAATAGAATTAATTGACTTACCTAGGGCCACATGGCTAGTAAGTGATTGAAGCCAGATTTGAACTCAAGAAGATAGATCTTCCTGATTCCAAGCCCAGTTTGATATCCATTGCACCACCTACCCATCTTATATATGTATACGTATATGTATGTATAAGTATATATAAGGTTGCATATACATATATATGTTTATGTGTATGTGTTTATATATATATACACATATAATATATTTGAATATGTATATGTTATATACATATATACCCATAAACATACAACCTCTTCATTCTGTATTTCTTTTTGGTCTGGCAGACAGCAGGCCTGAGTTCCTTTTCAGGCTACTCCCTGATGTCTACCCTAGAAAAGAAAAAAATTTAGGGGGAAAGGGAGACAATTCAAGTATTGGGGTGCTAATGGAACTTGTTCAACTTTGCCTCCCCCAAAAGAAAAAGAAATGATATGTGGAAGTTGTAGAAATGTAGATTTCCATTTCATGTGGGAAAAGGCTTCCTGATGGCCCCAAGTGGAATGAACTGACTAAAGGAGGAGAGTGGATTTCTCTTCAGTAGAGGCATTTGAACAAAGTCTGTGACCACCTGTTGGGAATGTTTCTGGGGAGCAGGTATAGCGTGGACTCCATGATCTTTAAGGTGTCTTCCAGCCATGGGTTTCTGTGATTGATTCTGTTTGATGATCTAGATTAGAGGTTCCAAAACTTATTTGGTCTACCACTCCCTTTTCAAAAAAGAAATTACTCAGTGTCACCCTAGATATCTATTATTTAACCCTTTAAATATTTGAAAATTTGCATCATTTCATAAAATACGAAAATTTTTTTAAATGATACGTTTTAAATTTAATGATTTAATGTAAATTTGTATTTTATTTCCTGCAGTGGAATTTTGATGCTACAATATTTCATCATGTAACCATATAGTATTTTATTGTAAGCAAGCCATTACATGCATACATTCCTGCTGATGCATGCCAAACTTCCCAACAATGTGACAGTCTGGCTTGCCAACATTTGCTTGTTAAGACCTGTCAGCAGACTTGACTAGATTGGTTATAACCTGCATTTTGTGTGTTTATTTGGAGAATAATGTTATTACTGCAACTTTAACTCTGTTACACAAGAGATGAAACATGTATGAACACTTTTTCAAACTTCTTTCTTTTGTTTCCATCCCCTTATTTTTATTCAGTGCCCCCCAATTGGGCCTGAGGCTACTACCACTCCCCTGGATCATTGCAGCGCCCCCACAGGGAGCAAGCAATATCACCCACTTTGGGAACCTATGATCTAGATGAATATTTCTGAGCAGACAGAAAAGGAGCAGTCAAATAGAAGGAGAACCAGGAGAGAGTAATGTCCTCAAAGCTGAGAAAAAAAGTGGGTTTTAAGTGGGGGAGGGTGATCAATAAGTGCCAAAGGCTTCACAGAGATTGAGGAGAATGAGAACTGAGAAAAGGCCATTGGATTTGTCAACTAAGAGGTCACTGGAAACTGGAGAGAACAGTTTTGGTGGAATGATGAGGTTGGAAACTGAATTGTAAGGGATTAAGACGAGTGTGAGAGGACAGTGAAGGCACCTAGTGTAGATGCCCTTTTCAAGAATTTTGGCCACAAAGGGCAGAAGAGTGCTAGGACACTAATTGGTGGTGTGTGTTTGTGGGTATGTGCATGTGTGTGTGTGTAAGGATCAATTAAGGGTTTTTTGAGGATGGAGGAGACATGGATATATTTGTAGGCAGCGGAGAAGAAGTCAATAGAGAAAAGAGATTAAAAATAAGTGATTGGAGACAGAGAAAGAGGAGAGAGAGAATTTAGAACTGAAAATAAAATTGAGTATTTAAAACAAAGAAAAGTGAGTGGTGATGACAGAGATGGCAATTTTTGAAGGAGACTGGGTGCAATGGGATTACTTGAGTAGGAAGAGAGGTCACCCTTGGGAAGAGGAAGGTCATTGCATCATCTGAAGCAAGGGTGAAGGAGGATTTAGTAGCAGAAGTCATTTGAATGATATTGGATGAAGAAAAGGGGAGAAGGAAAGTATTGTAAGTAATTATCCTAACCCCTTGATGTATATAGTGGTTTACAATTTATAAAATCTTCCATTATTTATTGTTCCTTTTTATTCTCTCAATAACTCCATGAGATAAGTAGGGTAAGAATTCTTGATCCCTAAGATAGGTCAAGACTCCTCAAATGAGAAAACTTAAACTCAAAGTGATGAGCCAGGAATCACGTATTGTCTCCTGTAAAGGAAGTAGATACATTTTAATGAAAGCCAGACATTTGATGTGTTATTTCTCAGAGTTTCCTAGTATCAGACTAGGGTGAGGTGACTGGGACTTTACTTCAGGCACCAAAATATAATGGATTCTGAGAGCACTTGAAATCTTCTGTGGTTTAGTCATGTATTCAGTTGTTTTTGAGTCTTTATGATCTCGTTTGGGGTTTTCTTGGTAAAGATACAGGAGCAGTTTGCCATTTCCTTCTCCAGCTCACTTGACAGATGAGGAAACTGAGGCAAACAGGGTTAAGTGATTTGCCCAGGGTCACACAGCTAATAAGTGTCTAAGACCAGATTTGAACTCTGGTCTTCCTGACTCTAGGCCCAGTGACCATCCATTCACCACCTAGCTGCCCCTTATGAACTTCAAAGCCCTGTGTAAATAGTAATTATGATTATTCAGGGGTCCTACAGTGGTGAACTGCTGATGAATCAAAGCCCAAATCCAGGAACCTGTGGTTGCCACCCTGTCAATGTCACACCCTTCCCACCCTCCACCCCCAAATGAATGGACAGAAATGTATCAGAGAGTCAAACGACGAAGAAAGGAGGAAGGGAAAGGATCCAACATGAGGCATCTATTCCCAGAATGGAAATGAAAATACTCTGGACATTCAACATTCCAAGGCAGAGGTAGAAACTCCACTCTACTTTGTGAATGGATAAA
This sequence comes from Bettongia penicillata ogilbyi, assembly GCA_023548195.1. Lineage (NCBI taxonomy): Eukaryota > Metazoa > Chordata > Mammalia > Diprotodontia > Potoroidae > Bettongia > Bettongia penicillata. Next base: position 1,004,318 of record JAJHZJ010000749.1, on the reverse strand, counting down.
TTCTAGATGACTTCATTCTCAGGGGGTTAGCAATAATCATTCTTCCACATAGAATTCAATCCACAGGTCTTTCTTAATTAAGGACTGACTATGTACCAGGATGCAGGAGAGCTGGCAGGAAGAGAGGAGAGGTTGATTTCTTAAACAGAAATTTCTTAAACAGAAATGTAAGACTTTAAATTTCTTCCTATCACATTGCATCCAATTAGATTTATAACAATGTTCTAGTCTTTTACAATCTTTTCAAATCCTTATTTTGTCACACAGGGTGTTTCTTACTCCTCCTAATTTTCTGTCTTCAGAAAATTTAATAGCTGCAACACTTATCCCCTTATTCAAGTCATTGATAAAACCATTGAACAGAATGGGGTCAGGCCCAGATCCCTGAGGCACGCCCCTGAAGATCTCTTTTGGAGTTGACCTCCTTCAATTGTTAGCACCTTCTTCAAGATGTGGGAAATTGAAGACAAGTCCCAAAGTTATCTTGTAGATAGAGCTAATTCTAGGTAAAATTGTGAAGCAGACAAAGCTCATCCATTTCAGGTGCTGATAAACTCATTCGGTATCTCTCTTTTCTCCTCCTGTTACAAAAGCCTGCTCTCTTGACAGAATCTGATTGACTTCCTTACTCTAAGGAGAAAAGATTAAAGCTTAAAATATTATTGTTTAGAGTTGTGCTCATGTTTTGTTGCTGAGGAAGACCATCCATCAGAGAAATAATGAAATGACTTGCACTTGACTTTGTTTTGAGTGAGGGAGGGCTGTGCAGGTCACCAGACTCACTTCTCCAGAGCCATCTGAATCCAGTGACTGGATATTCATCAGAATGACTGGAGATGACCCAGGATGCAATGGGAGATCTTGGTCCCTTTAAGCCAAGGTCTATTGTTTAAGGTACTTGCATTTTAACTATAGTATTTCAAGCACCAGTCAGTGGATGGGGGCAGGTTATTTAGGGGAACAATGGCTTTCTCTTCACCCCTAAAATGACACCAAGAAGGAATTAGCCTATTTTACCAACACGCTAGGTCACCCAACCTCCACTTCCTGCCCTGTAAATTACTAATCAAAATGTGGCAAAGGTTGACCTATGTAGAATGAGCAATTAGGACCATAGTGAAAAGTTCAGAGTATTGAAGCAACACCCTGGTATCGATCCCTCTTCTCATTTCCACAGCTCAGCATGTCCCACAGTTTTAAGAACTGGAAATTAATGGGGTTAATTGATTTGTTCAAACTCAACCAAGTAGTAAGTAGCAGTCAGGATCTGAACTCACATTCTCTGACTCTAAAGCAAATGCTTTCTTCATTTTACCACGGTGCTTAGTCAGAGGGCTAAAGCTTGGAAAGCAGGACAAATTAGGAACTCACAAAATGCTTTCATTTAAAATAAGATAGTTGCCACTATTTTCTGACATCTTTTTTAAACACCTCTCATCACTCTATAATTCGTAGATAGGAAATGGACTTGCTCTTCTTCTCTACATATTTCTCCACCCCCCCTTGCCATCAGATCTGACAAAAAGATTCCTCCTAAATTTCACAATTCCCCTTTCCACCCTTCCTTTCCCCCACCAATGTCATTCCAGATATATCTCTCTAGGCCTAGCAGAAACCTGAACATCTCGGTTCTCATGAAGTTCCCATGATTGATCAATACAAGTGGACAACAAGATACTCCAAAAACCTCACTGAATCAGAGAATTTGAGAGTTGGAAAGGACCTCAGTGGTAGTTTAATTTTAGAGAGAGCCTATAAGGTATCTCTAGTTATTGCTAAGATAAATGTCCTGGATGTGGGCTTTGATTCAGCAGCAGCTCACTACTGCGAGTCTCCTGAACAATCATAATTACATAGTGCTTTCAAGTTCACAAGGGGTGGCTAGGTGGTGAAGTAGATGGATCACTGGGCCTAGAATCAGGAAGGCCAGAGTTCAAATCTGGCCTCAGACACTTACAAACTGTGTGAACCTGGACAAGTCATTCCTGCAAGAGGAGGCAGAATATAAGGGAAGGAGCACTAGAACTGATAGCAAGTGCCCCAGATCTAAAATCTTGACTCTGTCGATGAATACGTACAATTTATTTCAGGAGAACTTCTGTGCACCTCAATTTTCTCATCCGTAAGGACAGATAATACTTGACTACTTCATAGGATTGTTTTGAAAACATTTCATTGTAAACTATAAAATATATTTTTTTAAAAAATGATAAACCACATGTGAAATATGTACATGTAAAATATTGTTGTTATTATAGACAGCAAGAAGTTGATCCCCTGAAATGGAAGATTTGACAGGGACCTTTGGCTAAGAAAAGTTTATATCATCCTCATTAACCACAATACAATTTTTTTAGAGAGGAGGTATTTAGCCATTATCAACCCAAGGGGTTAGAACAATTTCCTTAAGAGAGAGTGTAGGTTGTTGGAAATAGTGCTGGATTTGAAATGAGGGAATTTGGGTTGAATTCAGTCCTTTACATCAGCAGCTTTTCATCCTCAAGATTCATGTGGTACCTTAATATACTTCTACTCGCAAGTTAATTGACCTTTTTCGTTAAGTGAGACATTCCATGACCAAAGGGCTACCTCGACACTGTGAGAGAACTAACAAGAAGTAAGCCATAACTAACCCACCCAAGTTTCTAAATCAATAAAATGAAGGGTTTGGCCTGGCTGTTCCTTACTTAGGGTCCCTTCCAGCTCATGCCTTCTATGAGCCAATTCATAGGTTCGGACTGACACCCACTTCTCTCAACAAAGAGTAGGTGACTGCTCCTGAAGCGATAACCAAACCTGGCTAATTCTAAAGGAACAGGTCATGAAGGTAAGAAAAGTGAGTCAAAGGCTTGAAACCAGCTTGTATTGAGTCAGGGATTTCAAGAGTAATGTTAACCATATGTGAAGGTTATTCGGGATGATTTATAACATCCGCTGACAATGATATACTCCATGCAGAGAGTGATTAATTTTTTTTGTCATAAGCCCTAGAAAAGAGGCAACAGGCCATGGCAAGCTCTCTGAGGGGGAGCAACAAAACCAAAAATCTCTTCTGATATGGGAGACCACAGTCTTGTGGAAACCAACGGAAAACCCTTGATTAAATAGTTGAATGATGAACTGGGGCCAAGTCCACCAGAAGCAGTTTCCACTAAAGTTTCTGTGGAGTCCCCCAAGGTCTCCCTAGAGAACCAGAGTCCATATGTGAGCAAGATAGCACTGGAAAACAGGGTGGGGGAGCAGTCCTGAAATAAATCAGTTTCATATCAACACAAAGAGAGACCCGTAAAATTAGGAGGCAATGCCCTGAAAGAAGCTTTAGTATCTTGAAAATTTTTCTTGTGATGATGTTAGGGTAATCTTGCTGACTATAGAATGACTGGCTTTTTGAAAGAAAGAGAAATGATTTTTTAATAGTCTGGCAGGAAAAGAGAGGGTTTTAAATCATTTTACTTTGCATACTAGAACTCAAATTGGATTTTGTTTTACATGCCTTTAGGGAGCACACATATGCCCCCTTCAAAGGATGATTTTTCCTTAAAATATCTTTTCCCAATGACCCAATAAGTCTTCTAGAGAAAGAAAAGTGGTCCCTCTTTCCATATGGAAATGGGATAGGGTGTGTGGAAAAAGAAACATGAAATACTGTCTTCTGTCCCCTGGATCTTATCTGGTGTGACCAGGTCAGAAGGTGAAATCTAGATTAAGCTTCTCCAGAACCAATGATTTCCTAAGGATTCCTACCCCTTTACACACACATACATGTAAACACACATACACATATATGCACATACACATGCCATGGATGAATCTAAACTCTAGACTATTTAGAATTATCCTCTTCATTTCATTTTAACCTATTGAGACTACTCAAGTCCAATACTCAGTAATAAAGGAATCTTTTAGACTTGTTCTTTTGGTTTGCTCTCTCAAATCTGCTCTCCATGCCAACCAACAAATAGACCTGTACCTCCTCATCTCAGGTATGTGGAGTCATTGCTGAGGGAGAGCATCCCTAGCGCTTGATGGAGAAAATAACTCTGATTCCACTACACTTCTCACCACCTGCCCCAATATTTTTATCCCAGTGAAATCAGAATAAAATAAAAATGAAAAGGGAAAAAAGAACAAAATAAAAAGTGCAGAGCAGAGAATAAAAGAAAACTTACAAGGAAAATGGACCGCTCTAAACAACAATGCATTGTATTTATTGCATTCATTTACTGAAATGAAAATTTATTGCTATATATTTTGAATCTTCTCTTACATTCTGTTATGGACATGGCATGTTTTTTCTTTTATTTTGCATTTAAGTTTATAAATATTTTTTTCTTTTCTTATTGTGTATTTAAGTTTTAGTGTTTAAATCTAAAATTTAAAAAAATTTAAAAAATCAAAGGGAACTTTAAATTAATTACTTCATTCATTCATTCAATGAGTATTCACTGAATATTTCCTGAATATAAGGCACTGAGCTGGACACTTATGGAGGAAGAAACAAAGTCACATAGCATGTGGTTTAAGAATGGGGTTGACAAGTATGAAATAAATTATTTTTCAAGAAATAAAGTTAGCCATCAGCAGTAATAAATTTCTGATGAGTCCTCTAGGAAACTGTCTTAGATTCTTTTTCTCCTGTGCATGTGTACTTGCTATTAAGCCTGACATTTAACTTCTCTGTGCCTCAGTTTCTCCATTTACAAAATGAGGGGATTCAACTATATAGCCCCTGAGGTCTCTTCCAGCCCTATGTCTATGATCATTCACTGAAACAAGGGGACATAAGGGTCAAGAAGGTGGTTGGATGTGAGCTGGTTCACACCAGGTAGGATGTGGATAAATGAGAGAACCATATTGGGAGATGCCTCAAAGACTATGCAGTCTAACCCATGCCTGAACAAGAGTTTCCTTTGCTTCATACTGAACAGATGGTCATCAAACTTTTCTTGAAGACCACCCCCCAAGGAGTAATTCTTAATATTCTTCCCTTTGTCAATGTCCTTCCTAAAATGTGGCATTCAGAGTCAAATTAGGCCTGTAGTTAGACCAAGAGAGAGAGATGAACTCCCGATCAATATTCCACAAACCTTGAAAGGAAAAAAAGAGAATCAAGTAATGTAAAAATGATGGAATCCTCTCAATTGCCCTGAGTCCTAGCTTGACTATGTTGTCAAGCAACAGTGGCAAGTCTTTGAAGTCAAATGTCTTGGCTGGTATTAAGGCAATATAGAAAGAAAGAGACCAAGCTATTTTTATTCAGAGGAAACATTGTGTAACAGATGGAGAGATGTTCTTGGAGTCAGGAGAGGTGGGTTGAAAATCAGTCTCAAACTTAATAGCTGTGCAATCACAGCAAATATTTTAATTTCTCGGAGCCTCAGTTTCCGTATCTGTAAAGTAGATATTTACACTACCATTCAAATAAGGAAAGCATTTTATGTACACTAAAACAGGTTTTAGAAAAGGTTAAAATAATTGTGTGTGTGTGTGTGCGCGTGTGTGTGATGAACCCTTTAGGCAATCTGTTAAAACATACGCACACTTTCTCAGAATAACAACTTTCAATACATAAAGTAAAATATGTAAATTACAAAGGAAACTATTATGTTGGAATAAAGATGTATTTTTTTGTCCCCAATTCCTCTGGTTAAGAATCTCTACCTTAAACTTTTATAGAAATGTTAGCTTTTGGATTTAGAACTGTGATATCATCAAGATAGAGAACTGCCTTCCCAATATGGAAATTCCTCCACCAATGCAGATCTGCACCTCATTTGTTTTAGAGAGTTGTCCCGGGCACTCATTGAGAGGTTTAATAATTTGCCCATGGTCTTAGAACTACCACTCAAGTTCAGGTCTGTAAGACTAGCCTTCATGAGAGTAAGTTATTCCCAAATCCCAGATTGGATATAAAAAATGACTGTTTTAGGGTGAGACAAGATTGTGTAGTCGTGGCCAGGGAGTGAAAAGACTTGGGTGATAATCCAAAGTCCCACTAAACACTATGTGTCCTTGAGTCAGTCCCTTCAATTTTCTGAGCCTCAGTTTCTATCCTCGTAAAAAAATGTCAAAGCTGCCTTCTAACATAGCTGGTATTTTTTTTTAAAGAGAAGGTCTCACTCAGCCATGAGCTAAGGACTCTGCATTCATTCCTCTTTGACTCCCTGTGCTTGTGCTCAGTCTGCCAACTGGAAACCAGACAAGAGAGCTGGTCCTTCCTCTCCTTCCTATCCAGGCCAAGGTCTTGGTGGGGTTGTAACAGCAGTTCCATCAGGTGAATGGGAAGGAAATCTATCCTCCCTGAAGGCTGAACCATCAAGACCAAGTAGTCCTTTTTGTCTAGGTTGGGAATCCAGCCCTGCAGATGGTAGATATTTTGAGAATGGCCTAGACCCATTGAGTGAAATCAGATCTGCATGCTGCATGTTCCACACGTAACACTTCATACTTCTCTCACACTTACTCTTTAGTAACTATTAAATTCCCTCCCGTTTCAGGACTCAACAGTTTTTTACAGTACAAAACTGGCAGATCATTCTCGTCAGCTGCAAAAGCAAACCTATCTCCCTCCCTATTTTTTCTCCAGCAGAGATGAAGGAATCATAAATGTTCCAAATGTGCGCTTCTCAGATAAAGGAAAGGTGAGACATCAGACAAAGCTGTGGAAAGCAGAGCATAAGAACATCTAATGTGTCCTTTCTCTATTGTGTTCCCCAGTGGCACTGTTTCTTTTTTTCTTCCTCTAGTTAAGAAGAGGTGTAAGGAAGGTGCAAAAAAACATCTATTTTAGTAGAAGACATTCACATGAATTTTCTCCTGTCCTTCTATCCCCTAAACCTTTGGACTGATGGGTTGAGTCCAGGAACATCTCACTAAGGGCCTGAGAGGACTGTGGAACTGACCCCTGCCATGCCTTCTCTCCTTTGAAAGGCTTAAAGATCTGAAGGGAGCTGATATAAAGGGCTCTGCCAACTTTTGTGCCCACCCATGTGGGGCTGAGGCTGCTAAAACTCTTCAGAACTTTTAACTCATGGTAGGTGAGCTAAATTTATATCTAAAACCTAGGTAGGGATCCTTGTGACCAGGAACTGACAGTGGTGGTATTGGCTGCTGCTTTCAAGTCAGAGCCCAGTAGGATGGCTAAACCTGGTAAGGCCTTTATTTGGGATGTATCTGAACAAATTTGTAACCTCAGAAGCTTTCATCCAAAGGACATGAAACAGAAAAATTGGGTTAGAATTCATCGAGTCTAGGAAGCATTCAATGATGAAGCCACCTACTTCATGCCAATCAAGGATATAACATTTATCTAATATCTCTCCTAGATGCCCAGCCCTAGACTAAGGTCTTCGTGGGACACACACACACACACACACACACACACACACAATATGAAACATGGTTCGTGTCCTCAAAATGCCTAAAATGTAGGAGATCCTAAGATTTAGATTTGGAAGGGAAGGTTAGAAGTCATCTAGTCTAGAGGTATCAGATTCAGGGCCCATGAGCTACAAGCAGCAGACAAAACATCCAAGTGGATCCTGAACCTACCTCAGTTTTCTCTCCTGTAAAATGAGCTGGAGAAGGAAATGGCAAACCACTGTAAGTATCTGCCAAGAAAACTCTAAATGGGGTCACAAAGAGTCAGACTCAAATGAAAAGAACTGATCAGCAACAAATGGTAATTTTGGTTTTCTAAGTCTATGCAGCCTATGAAGATCCATTTCTTTTTGAGTTTGATACTACTGATCTAGACCAGCTGTCTTGTTTTACACATAAGGATGGGGAAGATTGGAGTCAGGCTATCATCTCTCACCACTTAAAGCAATTAACAAAAATGCTACCTCCACTAACTTATCAGGTGACAACACATCTCGGTGGAATCTGTCAGAGGTATGAGCTAGGTGGGAACAAGGATTGGATATCACCCTTCACTTAATGAAAGGCGTTTCAATTATTTGTGTTAAGATGTCTGTTCAGATTGGTTGACCAAGTAGGTCACATTCTATAGGACTTGAATAAAACCAGTAAGCTAATTTGGAATTGAAGATTAGAACATATTAGATCTTAGTGGGAAGCTTGCGGCCAAGCTCCTGGGAAAGAATTACTTGTGGGAAGAGGAAAAGAGACCTCAGACTTGGCCTCTTCCTTCCCTGCTCCCTACATTATCAGAGAAAAGCACTGTGAACTTTGCAGGGTCAAAAGATTCTGTACTTTACATGAGTGTCCTATTTATGGCAGCATTCTGGAATAATATTTTGGAAACTGAGAACATGATAGACATACTGAGGAAAGATAGCTTCAAGACTCTCCAAGAACCCAGAAGAGAAGACATATCAGGTCTATAGTAAATATATGAATATTGTACAACAGTGTGAAAAGAACTTTCAATAATCGGGAGCTAGGAGTTATCCCTCTGTCACATCTGTTTCCCATTTCCCTTGGAGTTTGTACTGGTAGGAAGGTATGTCACAGATTTTGCAAGTGATATTTTGTACCAACTATTCCAACTACAACTAATGAAGCCTCTCTGATTAGTTGATATCAGCTAATAATCATGTGGAAACACATCCTATCAAAGTAGAGGGGTGCATTCTGGGAATCTAGCTGAGCAACCTAACCAGAAGAGATGGTGCTCCCAGTTGGGTTACATAAGGGGTCCACAAAGAGACAAAGGAAAAGTTCCCGTAACACTGGAGGAATGTGTTTCCTAGACCACATGTGTTCTCTACATACATTCTTATACTATTATATTCAAAGCTCATACCATTTCTTCCCAAAGTTCATATGTGTATTTGTAGAAGAGTGAGGTCCTGCTATATTTTATTTTTATAAAAATATTTTATAATATATAATTTTATATTATATAATTTTATATAATATATAAATATAATATATTATAAATAATATATAAATACAGCATATTTATATATTATTATTTATAATATATTATATTATTGAATATTATATAAATATAATATGGTAATAATATAAATAATATAATATGTGATATATAATAAATATAACATATAATTATATAATAAAATAATAATATTTTATAAAAATATTTTAAAAGTACTCTTCCCATGCCATCTTTATAAATGAATTTGCTTTGAGCTAGTTGTTTCTATCGCTTCAATTTTTAAGTTTAAGTACATCATATGAAAACTCTCACTGGTATCTAGAAGTTAGGAGAGTCCCTATTTTTTACTGACCAACTGCTGGAGGAGATGGAGAAACTTGGGATCTTTTATTTCCCCATAAGAGGGAGTAATATTGTCCTGGGATCTCAAATTAGAACTCTGAGAGTGTTTTCTTTTTTATCTTTTTGTTGTTGTTCAGAAAATTATACTTCAATTTGCACTCAGAGTTCATCAGTTTTCTCTCTGGAGATGAATAACGTTTTGCACCATCAATCTTTTGAAATTATCTTCAATTACTGTATTGATCAAAGCAACTAACTCTTTCACAGTTGATCATTACAACATTGCTGTTACAGTGTACAATTCACTTCTGGGTTCTACTCCCTTTGCTTTGTAACATTTCATTTAGCATTTTCCGTATTTTTCTGTAACCATCTTCCTCATTGTTTTTGATAGTACAACAGTATCTCAATCACAATCAAATACCACGACTCGCTTAGCCAGTCCCCAGTTGATGAACATCCTTTCAATTTACATTTTTTGCCACAGCAGAGACGCTATAAATATTTTTGTCCATATAGATCCTTTTCCTTTTTCCTTCCTCTCTTTGGGGCACAGACCTACTAGTAATCTTGCTAGCTCAAAAAGTATCGATAATTTTATAGCCCTTTGGGTACAGTTCTAAATTGTTCTCCAGAATAGTTGAACCAGTTCACTACTCCACCCTATTTACCCTTATGCCCTCCAACATTTGTCACTTCTGATAAATGTGAGGTGATATCTCAGAGTTGTTTAATTTGCATTTATCTAATCAAGAGTGATTTAGAACAGTTTATATAGCTACAAATAGCTTTGATTTCTTCCTCTGAAAACTGCCCATTCATATCCTTTAACCATTTACAATTGAGGAATGACTCTTATTTTGATAAATTTGACTAAGTTCCCTACATATTTGAGAAATGAAGCTGTTGCCAGAGAAACTTGCTGTGAATTTTTTTATATAACTTCATCGACTGTGGTACTTTCTAACAAAATATAGCTTCCTTGATTATCTCTTTTAATTAGGTCTATTTTTTGTTTTTACTTTTTCTGAGATCAAGATTGTTATCCCTGCTTTTTCTTTTTTTTACTTCAGCTGAAGCATAGTAGATTCTGCTCCAGAATCTTATTTTAACTCTGTGTGTGTGTATGTGTCTCTATTTCAAGTGTACCTCTTGTAAACAACATATTGTTGGATTCTAGTTTCTAATCCGTTATGCTATCTGTTTCTGTTTTATGGGTGAGCTCATTCCATTCACATTCATTATGGTTACTAAATGTATATTTCCCTCTATCCCATTTTCTTCTGTTTATGCGCTTCTGTCTTTTTCAATCCTGTCTCTCCTTAAAAGTCTATTTTGCTTTTGACTACTGCGTTCCTTAATCCATCCCCTCATTCTCTTATCCTCTTTCCCTCCTATTTCCCTGTTGGGTATTATAGATTTATACCCAACTAAATGTGTATGTGTGCGCATACATACGTATGTCATGTATTTATGTGGGTGTGTATTCTTCTCTCTTTGAACCAATTCCAAACAGAATGAGGTTTAAGCACTGCCTACCACACACTCCATTTTCCCCTACACCACCTTGTCCTTTCTTTATTTTCCCTCTCCCTTTCCCCTTCTTCTGGTACATCTCTTTCTCACCCTTTTGTTTTTTTAGATCATCTCAACATAATCATCTCACACCCATGACTTCTATCTATGTAGACTCCTTCTAACTATTCTAACAATGATAAAGATATTAGGAGTTATATATGCAATCTTCTTACATAGGAATGTAAATAGTTTAATATTATTGAATCCTCTATATTTTTTCTTTCCTGTTTACATTTCTTTGTTTCTCTTCAGTCCTGTGTTTGAATATTCAATTTTTTATTCAGCTCTTGTTTTTTCATCAGAAATGCTTGAAAATTCTCATTTCATTAAATATTTTTTCTCCTGAAGGATTATACTCTGTTTTGTTGAATAAGTTATTCTTAGTTGTAACCTTAGTTCCTTTCCCTTATGGAATATCATATTCCAAACGTTCCAATCCTTTTATGTAGAAGCTGTTAAGTCTTGTATGATTCTGACTGTGGCTCCATGATATTTGAATTTCTTTCTGGCTCCTTGACCTGGAGCTCCAGAATTTGGCTATAATATTCCTGGGAGTTTTCATTTTGGATTCTCTTTCAGAAGGTGATTGGAAGATTCTTTTGATTTCCATTTTACCCTCTAACCTATGATATCATGGGAGTTTTCCTTTATAATTGCTTGAAATATGATGTCTAAATTCTTATTTGATCATGACTTTCAGGTAGCCTAATACTTTTTACAGGTCAGTTATTTTTCCAATGAGATATTTATTTTCTTCTATTGTTTTGATTCTTTCAACTGTTCTATTATTTCCTGATATCTCATTAGCATCACTTGTCAAATTCTAATTTTTCAGAGTTATTTTCTTCAGTAAGCTTTTGTACCACTTTTTCCATCTGGCCAATTCTGCTTTTTAGGTTCTTTTTTAGTGAATTTTTGTGCCTCTTTTACCATTAGATAAATTCTTTTTTTAAGGAAGTTATTTTTGCAGTGTTTTTTTGTGCCTCTTCTATCAAGCTGTTAATTCTCTCTTCATAATTTCTTTTTGCATCACTCTCATTTCTCTTCCCAATTTTTCTTCTACCATTCACGATTCATGAACTCATCCAGGAACTGTTCAGAGCCTGGTGCCCAATTAACATATTTTCTTTAAGGTTTTACTTGTACCAGTTTTCATTTTCTTTTACATGCATCTTCCTTGCCACTTTTTCTGTGGCTAAGTTCCTTTTTTTGTTATTCTTTGCTCATTTTTCCAGCCTATTTCTTGATTTTGAATTTTGTGCTAAAGTTGGGGTCTGCTCACCTAGGGTGGAGAGGCACTGTCTCAAGGTCTAGGCCTTTACATTTTCAGCTGTTTTCAGATCTAGTGGTGCAAGTTTTTGGTGCTTCCAAGGTGTTGTGATCCAAGGAAAGATGTGGTTACTACTCTCCAGGTCTTTGCTCTGGTCTTTACCCAAAAAGGTAAACTCCCCTAAAGTTACAAGCACAAGTGCTTTTCTTAGCCCCAAAACTATGAACAGGTCCCTTGTTCTCCTACATCTCACAAGTATTAGTGTTCCTCTCTACTTTTGAACTGTAGCCAGAACTGTTGCTCCCTTATGACCAACCACAAATGCTCCTTTCTGCCATGAAAATGCAACCCAGTACTGTGTATAGGCAAAAGAGATGCCAATCAGTACCAATTTCACCTGACACCAGAAAAAGGTTCCTAGCAATCTCTTTCTGACTAGTTATCCGACCCATTACTCTCTCTGGGCTGAAAGCTCCTGAAACTGCTGCTCCCACTGTCCTAGGCTCCACTTCTCTTCTGCTGGTGGTGACAGCACATGGGCCCAGGGCTATCTTTCACCCCATTGTCACAAATCTTTCCTGTGGACCTCCTAAGTTGTCTTAAGCTGGAAGAATGTCTCACTCTGACCTGCTGTTGGATTTGCAACTACTCCAAAATTTTGATTTGAGGTATAATTGTTTTTAAAGCAAGGGGAATGTTGGGATATTCTGCTGGGTTGCTGCCTCTACTTCATCAATTTGGCTCTGCCTCCAGTGAATATATTTTCTTTTTTTTTCCAGATCAATTTTTAACATATAATAGTACTTTATTCTTTTCCAATTACATATAATGATAGCCTTCAATATTCATTTTTTGCAAGATTTTGAGTTCCACATTTTTCTTCCTCCTTCCCTCCCCCCAGCCAAGACCGCAAGTCTTGATATAGGTTATACATGTACAATCATGTTGAACATATCTCCACATTAATCACATTGTGAAAGAAGAATCAGAGTAAAAGGGAAAAAACATGAGAAAGAAAAAACAAAAAAGTGAAAATCTGACTGGACTACCTTTGAAAGGCAAACACTCTTGAAGTTGCCAAGAGGGCAATTCTCTGACATTCTGGTGAATTTTATCTTTCCTATTAGACTCTATAGGCTTCCACTCTAGTAGAGCAGCTACTACTCTGAAGGCTTGGATTTTCTCTGGAAGAGAACTTGATTTTGCTAGACAAGTAGCCCTTTTTCTCATTGTAACCATATTGTCCATGGTAACAGCAGAGAATAAAGTTTAGTCTTCTCCATATAGTGGCTTAGATCCCTTGTTCTTCCAGCATCAGAAGACAGCTATATAATTCTCTTCCTGCTCTGAAGGCTAGTGCTATATATAAGAAATTCCCTTGTCTTTTGCTAGGAGGCTAGAATTCAGGAACTCTGACTACTGGGAGTACATGTTTCCTCTCTCCATGGCTACCACATGGTTGAAAGCATGTCAAACTCTTCTCTCACCTCCCCAGGGCTCAGTCTGGGTTCTCAGGGTCCCTGAACACTTGTTCATTCTCCACTGGACCAGCTGATGCAATCACTGGGATGGACCCAGTTAATCCCTAGAGATCTAAGGCAATGTACCAGCATCCCTCAGGAGTCAAATTCCACCCTCGTCCCTGGTCTCTGACCTATACTCATAAAAGGGGGGAAAAAACAGAAATGAAAAATGGCTTAGTCTGAAACTGACTTTTTTTAATAACCTCAGCACAAAGTGGGGGGTATAATCTTTTTATAGCAGTATAACCCATCATAGTCTGAACTAATAAATTCTTCTACCATTACTGAGACCTCTTTCTTTGAGGTGCCAAGGAATAGGTCCATATCAGCCACAGGAAGATTGTTGTATTTTGGCTGTGTCTGATTTTTTATGACCCCGTGGTTCATAGCACACCAAATTCTCCTCTCTTCCAAAGTCTGTCCAAGCTCAAGTCCCAAATAAGGGCTCACTGCCCTGCAATCTCATATATACAACACATTATTTATTGAATAGACTTTTGTAGGCTGGCCATGAACCATTGCCAATATATCATATTTCCTATATTTCTATGGGAAAATTCATCCAGAATTTCACATGATTAACTTACAAATGGATTTTTAGAATGCTTCCTGTTCATTGGTCAGGGCCTTCCTATATGGTCATGAACACATATACATGCACACAACCATAAACACATATGCACACACACATGTACATGTTCTCAATTTTTTAACCTGTACATTATCATAAATATAATTAATATCACTGCTAGAGTCTAACATTGCACACAGGGAGAACAAGAGGATAGGACAATTAGGTTAAGGAGGCTTCTGCCCTTACTCTCTCACAGGAGCATTCTCAAGCCCTAGACTTTTAACTGCTATTTATGGTTCAGGTTTTAATAAATTATCTCTGAGGCCCTTTCCAGCTTGAACATTTCATGGATTCTAAATAAGACTTTCTGTCAGGGGCTGTGGAACAACAGCTCTATTTCCCATTTGTTAAGACTGTGCCTGCTCAGCATGGCTATTTTTAGCTCTGAGCACAAGCAGGGTTGAACAGATGAATGTGTATCCTCTTCTGATAGATTACACTTGCAAAGGCAGTTGTAGACTGCTGAAGTTGGCAGAATCTCAAGCAATTTGCATCATTGCTCACTATCCTAAAAGATTAGACCTCAGAGGTAGCTTCACATATAGAGCATGAGAATACATAAGACAGAATATTAACACTGGAAAGAACACTTGGAATACAGAATGTTAGAACTGGCAGGAACCTTAGAACATAGAATATTAGAACCTGGTGAGACCTTAGAACATAGGTGATTGTAATTGGAAAAGATGAGAGAATAAAGAATGTTTAACTAGAAGGAAACTTAGAATATAATATGTTAGACATGGGAGATAGTTTAGTACATACCACCTTAGAATAGAGAACACAGAATGTTGAAGTTGAAAGGAACCTTACAATATAAAATGTTAGAACTTGAACATAGATTGTTAGAGTTGGAAGCAACCACAGAACAGAGAATGTTAGAGTTAGAAAGAGCCCCCTCCCATACAATGTTAGAGATGGAAAGAACCTTAGAATGTAGAATATTAGAGTGTGGTGGAACCTGAGAACATAGATTGACAGAGATGAGAGGAACTGAGAACATAGACTGCTAGAACTGGAGAGACTTTCAGAACATAGGATATTAGAGTTAGGAAGTAACTTAGGAATTATATTGAGCATAGAATTTTAGATAAGTAATCAATCAAAAAATCAAAAAAAGCATTTATTAAATTCCTCTCATATGCCAGGGAATGGGAATAAGTCACTGCCTTCAGAGCGTACAACTGGTCTACCCATAAAGACAAACAACTGATCTATCCATAAGAAGAAACGACAGATCTAGATTTAGATATCAGAGATCTATCAATTCAACTTCCTCATCATTTAAGTGAGTAAGCAGGTTCAGATTGATGAAGCAACTGAACTTCAGGTTTCTATATATTTCCAGATCTTACACTTTGAATCTTCAATTATGGCTTAGTCCTTTTTCTTAAAAATGAATATTTATTTTTAATATTTTATTCTTTTGGAATTCTGAGTTCCAGTTTCTCTCTTTCCCTCCCAACTCTTCCCTACCTCTGAGGAGAACAATATGATATCAATTATACATATAAAATCATGCAAAATATATCTCCATGTTAGTGTGGCTTAGTTCTTAATAAATTATCTCTAAAGTCCTTTTCAGCTCTCCAAATGAGAATCCTTATTAGTGTCTGGAAACATGTCTAAGTTTTCTATGTGTCCCTTGGTCTTTCCAATCTAATAGACTTGACATCATCCCTGCCACAAATTAAGGCCCTTACAGCTGATTGCTGGGCGCTAAAGGGAAATGGGGGAGGTCCATTCATACCAAAGTCAAATGGCTGGAGGATATATCATTGAGAGTATTCTTTCTCACCTTGCTCCTATTTATTCCAATCTCAGAAAAGTGAGAAGGGAATTTTCAAATTGGAAAGGAGATGGTGGAGAGACCTAGTTTGTTCTAGCACACAAATGCTGCTACTCTCAGATCTTTGACTAAAGAAAGAGTCTCCTGTAATGGACACTCCAAGCTTGTAGTGTCAAAAGGGTGACATATGGGGCACTATGAAGCAAAATGAAACTCACCTAGCCAGACAGACCAGTCACAGCAACTTGGTAGTCACAGAGGTAACTGTTGTTACAGCCAAATCACACTCACAACCCCACTCCACATTTTTTTGGTCCAGTCTGGTGATTTTATCACTGCATGAGACTCCCAGTACATAAACTTCCTCCATCAAAGCAGTTGAGCCACTTCTTGTTAACAGTCCATCTAAGACTTGGCTGAATTATTAAGAGGTTAAATGGTTTATCACTAATCCCACAGCTTCTATGTTTCAGAGACAGGACTATAATCTAGGCTAACTTTCCAACTCAGTGATTCCCAAAGAATGCCCCACAGAACACTAGTGTGCTGTCAGTTTCAGTGGGTGTGCTAAGGAATTTTTCTCTCTACATGTACATTTAAACTTCATTAATTATAGATAAACCACTTTGGCCTCCATCATAAATTCCATGGCTTTGGAGTCTGCAGTAAATATGATGAACCACCAGAGTCTGAACAAGACAAAACGTCTTCTTGAAATACAAGAGGTTGTGAACCTTCATCTGTTTCCCAGAGCCCTCCCACTCTGCGCTGGCTCACTGTGGGTTTTCATACTTTACCCTCACACATCCGTATTCCGCAGCCAAGTGCAGTTTGTTATCTGACCTTTCCTGCCTGGTTCTGGAAAACTCTCAGGAGCAGCACTATTTGCCAAGCCACTTTCTACACTCTAGGTTCTGAGAAAGTGAAGAAAGAAAAGGATGAGGAGATGGGAAAGAAGAAATCAAGGAATCCCAAGGTCTGAATAAAAGATCCATAAGCCTGCCTTCCTGGGAATGCTTATTGGGGGGGGCATTATTGTATATTTCCATAGTCTGCTCTACAAACGAATGATCACTGCAAAGAATACTATGATTGGCGAGGGTAAACTATGTGTTGAGAACCAGGGCTCCAAGGATGGTGCCATCTTGCTATTCCCACTCTTTTTACATATGGGGAAACTGACACAGGACCAAATCCTTTATCCTGGACAACAAGCTTATTGGTGTGATTGATTATGTGCTTCCAACTCTTTCAGCCCATCAAATCTAGTTCAAATTAAGATGCTTGGATGAATACTAGCTAGTACTGATGAAGTGCTTACAAAGTACCAAGCACCATGCTAAGCGCTCTGCAATCAATAACTCATTTGATTTTTACAACAATCCTGGGAAGTGGGTGCTATTATTGTCTCAATTTTACAGATGCTGCTGCTGAGGCAAACAAGAGGGTAAGTGACTTGCTTAGGGTCACACAACTAGTAAATGTCTGAGGTCAAATTTGAACTCAGGTGTTTTGACTCCAACCCTGGTGCTTGGTCCACAGCACCATCTAGGAGAGTGACAACATGACACATAATCGTGGAGTGAAACAGAGTTTATTGGAAGTATATACAGGAATAGGTCCCATTTAGCTCTTGTGAGTGCAGCCATAACAGTCCCTAAATTAGTAACTTGTCAGTCATGAATCAACTTGGACTCCAGATTCATAATTACTGGGGGGATGGCAGGTCCTGTAGATAAATAATTAAAAGGTAGAGAAAAAAACGGCAGTGCCACTCAATGGGATAATCAGTCCTGTTCACTGGAAGGCTAAATGAAATGTATGGACTTCTACTTAGTTCTTGTCTAAAGTTCTGGTCATGTATTACTGTCCGTTGATTTTATGAACCAATATAGTGGTGTAAGATACGTAGTATAAGGTATTTCATTATTGAATGGGAATTGGAGGATGTGTATGTGTGTGGGTGTGTGTATGTGTGGGTGTGAGTGTGGTTCCTTTACAGGAACTCACAGATCACCAAACTCCATCATTTTACAAAAGTGACTTAAGACAGATATCTAGCAAACATATTTAAATCCAGGTCCTCTGGCTCCAGATGCCATGCTCTTTCTACTTCCTAATGCTCTCAAAGCATGGATGTTATTCCCCATCTCACCTGTAAGCTTCTTGAGTGTGTGTATCCTCTCTCACCTAAACTCTGTGCCTCCATAATGCTAGGCACATCACTCTCCACAGAGTAAATATTCTATAAATGTTTGCTGAACTGAAGCGAATTAAAATGAATTAATTTGAACGATTCAATTTTAACTCCAGGTCACCACAGGCAGCGTGGTGGTATAGTGGACAGAGAGGTGGTGTCCAAAGCCAGAAAGATCAGGGTTCAATCCCACCTCTGACATATAACAGCTGTGTGATACTGGGCAAATTACATAATGTCTCAGTGCCCGGGACAACTCTGTAAGACTCTGAATTGTAGAGATACCACCAGTTTACACTGGAAAATGAAGCTTCTCTCTGGGTTCTTCCAACACTGATAAAATCACAAATTAAACACACATATACACTCACACACACATACACACACACACACACACACACACACACACACACACACATACCCTTACCTCCAAGGCCCATTCAGCAACGAAATACCTTATATTGTCTACCTTATACTACCATATTGGTTCATAAAACCAAGATATAGTTCCTCATGACCTCAAATTAAAAATCATGTATCCTGTAAACTACAGGTCTTGACCTCTGCTTCCCACAGACTTGAGGAGAATGCCTCCAGATTCCATTCCAGGCTAGAGATCGTGCCTGTAGCAAGCAACACTGGGGCCTTTGACGAACTCTAGCAGCTATTTAAATAGCAGACTTAGGAAAAATGCTGCCTTAAGCAGAAAAATTCAGGTCGATCTATATGCTTGGCCAACTTATACCTTGCTATATATGTGGTAGCTGGGTCCCCCTTTTAAGCATCACTCTTGAAATAGAAAAATACACCACTGCATGACTTTCCATTTAGGACAGGCTGAGTAGAACTCTTAGAATCTGGTTTTCAATGGAATGTGCTGCCTTTATCTTTCCTTTGACATATTCTCTCTGGGTGATCTTGGACAAGGCCCCAAAATTCCCTGAACTTCAATTTACTCATCTAGGAAAATGAGGATATGAATACCTATTGTATTTAGCTCACAAGGTTGTTGGCGAGGTTGAAATTTTATATATGTGCGTGTGAGATTCTATATATGATGTGAGATTCTATATAATATGTAAAGTTTTTACATATGTAAATATTATATATGCTACATATAATATGTACATATATGTAAAATTCTTTGTTAAAAAAATACTTACTAAGATGCTGATGCAAAATTAGTCTCCATTTGTTACACAGTACTTAGAAGCTTAGCACCATGCATTTTGTGACCCACATACTACTTCCCCAGTTTGCCCTCATAATTGTAGTTTGGATTCCCAGAGGGTGGATTCTACTTTCTAAGTTCAAGGTAGAGCACTATATTTACCCATTCATATCACTATAACTCATAAGCTCCTGCCATGAATGGTCAGTCAGTAAATTAAATTATTATAAGATCATGTAGGTAGTGCAATAATTAGAGAACCTCTGGGTCTAGAGTCAGAAAGAACTGTGTTCAAATCTACCCTCAGACACTTAGTTGCTGTGTGACCCTGGGCAAGTCTCTCATTTTCCTCTTCTGTAAAATGAGCTAGAGAAGGAAATGGCAAACCACTCCAGTATCTTTGCCAAGAAAATCCCAAATAGGGTCACAAAGAGTCAGATATGACTGAAACAAGTGAAAAAGAAAGACACATCTCTACGAGAAAGGCATCCATTAATGTGACATAGAAAGAAGAGTAGCTGAGAAAGAGCCTTCTTCAGAAACCTGGAGGATGCTTCCCTATCAATGTATACTGTGTGTGTGTGAACTCAAATTATGATGATAGTAAGGGGCATGTATAGGGAACATGTGTCAAAGCAATTTCCAATTCCAGCACTCCCTTCTCTGCTTTTGAGGTCTTCTCTTTGGTCTGCTTTTGGATTGCCAGGCTTAACTCTCTCTTGAGCCCATAGCTGAATCTACCAATTATAATATTTCTTTAAATTATGTCCTTACTAATATGACTTCTCTCTGTCTCTCTGTCTGTCTAGAATGTGTCCATGCTCCATCAATTTGACCTCAAAAATTGACCTCTTCAATGCTAGATGGGGGTAACACCTGAGCAAGTAAATCTTCTTTTATAAGTCATGTATGATGGGATGGGGGAAGGAGAAAGAGAGAGAGAGAGAGAGAGAGAGAGAGAGAGAGAGAGAGAGAGAGAGAGAGAGAGAGAGAGAGAGAGAGAGAGAGAGAGAGAGATCTCCTATAGTGGTCTCACTCTACAATTATTCTGAGTTTCGACTTCATTCTATCTATGAAGTTGTCTTCCAAGCTGATGGACTTGGATGCATCAGCCGATGGGATACCCCTTATATCGATGCAGAGAAAAGTTTTTATATATCACAAAAGGATCAGGGCATAGACATATATGTTTACTTAATTTAACATTTTGGTAAAACCTTGTGATTACATTGAACTTTTGGGGGAGTGGAGATGGTCAAGATCATATTGTAGCTTAAAAGCAACAATCACTGCCTATACAGCCATAGTCATACAAGGTTCACTGTAACCACTTAACTGCTTAAACTGCTTAAAGCAAGAACTAAAATGGACCCCTCCCCCAGAAGCTTCCTGCCTCCAGACAAGTGAATCTCTGAGTTGTTCAAAATGTGTTATAATGGACTGAGAATTTGAGGATTTGTGTTTGAGTTCATATTCTGGCTTTTACTAATTGCGTCCTCATAACCTCTTTTAGCCTCAGTTTTCTCGTCTGTTAAATAGAAATAATATTCTATTACCTACCTCATAGACTTGTCAGAGGATCGAATAAGGCCAGGCACAAAGAGTTCTGCATAAATTATCAATGGGAGCCGTCCTATTTAAAAAGAAAAGTATCCTGGGATAAAGGCTACAGGATGATCCAAGACTGAGCTAATGCTGAATCAGAAGTAAAGATTTTAAGATTTTTTTGCCTCTTCATGGTGATGTATTTATCAGCTTTCTATCCCTTTTTGTCAGGGGAATGATTTTTTCCATGATATATTTTCCGCTATTCTATTATGTCTCCTCTGGGATACATCTTCGTGCTATCTTAGTTTGCCTAATTTTTTCTATCTACTTTGTTCCCATTTTTTATTTCTGGAAAATATTCCAAGTCAGAGAATATATCAGTTCTTCTGGAATGACCCATACAGTTCTAATCTAGACTATCTCTCTTGAGTTTGCAATGGATGAAACCCTGAGCCTGGAGTCAGAAAGACTTGAGTTCAAATTCAGCTTCAGACATTTACTAGCTGTGTAACCCAGGGCAGGTCATTTAACCTCTCTTTGCTTCAAAAAGATGTGGTGAGGATAAAATGAGACAGTATTTGTAAAGTGTTTAGTACAATTCCTGGTACATAGTAGGAGCTTAAAATGCTTGTTTCCTTCTCCCTTCTTGATATTGGAAGAGCTCCATTTGGTCTCCATTGATTTCAGCTCTAGGATTAGTGATAGTGTGATGCAATAATCAGAAATGATAGAAAACTAATGCGTTATTGGTCTTTAAATGAGAAGGTCTGGGCATTTAACTAGTCAAATATCTGAAGCTCAGTTTCTTTCCTTATAAAATGGATGAAATAATAATATAATATATTAATAATATATTAATGTAGTATATTAATAATAATATTAATAATATAAATATAATAATTGAAATGTCTCCTTAATGAGCCATTCCTCAATTGATGAGTTGTCAAAGGATATAAACAGTAAGTTTTCTGAGGAAGGAATCAAAGCTATGAATAATCATCCAAAAAACTCTAGATAAGAAATAATTATTGAAGTAAATATTTAAGCAACTCTAAGGTAGGCATCATCTCACACCCATCAAGCTGGCTAAGAGGACAGAAAAAGAAAATAACAAATGTTAGAGGGCATGTGGGGAAATGGGTTCGCTAATGCATTGTTGGTAGATCTGAATAAGTTATGGCATATGAATATGATAGAGTTCTACTGTGCTATAAGAAATGATGAAAGGGGTAGTTTTTAGAAAAACTTGGAAAGACTTATACAAACTGATGCAAAGTGAAACAAACAGAACCAGAAGAACAGTGTACATGGTAACAGCAATGCTGGAACTAAGATCAGCTGTGAAGATTTAGCAACTCACAGATGAATTCTAAAGATTGTTTGTGTGGCTTGAAGGGGAAAGAGCTATTTAATTGTGATTGAACGTAAATGTAAGATAATTTGTTGAAATGTTTCTTTAGCAGGTGTCTCCTTCAATTCCCACCTTTTTTTTTGGTAATTTGTGTATGCATTATATAAGGATTTGAAAGATATAACGACATAATGGATAGAAGACCTGTCTTATAATCTGTAAGATCTCAGTACAAGCCCAGTCTCACACATAGTGGCTGCCGGATCTTGGACAATTTACTTGACCTCTCTAAGACAATGATTTGCCTAAGAGTAACTGATCACAGGTGTGGACAAAAACAAACAAACAAAATAAACACACATGACTTAATTACACTTGGATAAGAGCTGGATAATTGTATGTGTAAAACAAGACATGTAAAATGTTGAGCTCTGTACAATACAGTCTAAGCCTAAATAAGCCCATTGCAACTATGATGTGCTGGACACACAACTGTGTTTTCTAAATACATTTATGGAATAATATTTTCTTTCATAAGAATAGGACAGTGATTTAAATAGTGTTATGTTATTAAGTATTATGCCACAACAAATTTCTTTGAAAATTTATTTGCTATTATATCAGATATGTGATACCCAGGTTAAGTCACTTCCCCTCTGTGGGCTTCAATTTAAACTCTAAAGGGAAAGAATTGGACTAGATGGTCTTTGAAATTTCTTTCAGCTCTGTAGCTATGATCTTATTCTATATTATGTGTGTTTTTAAAAGATGCTTGCATTTTTATCATGATCTCATCTAAAGAAATCAAATTACAATCCTTGTTTTTCTTCTGTTACATGAATCAAAGATTCTCTCCAAAGTATGTGCAATGGTATTGAGACTAGAATTTCAAGTCTATGTAATTCTTTTGCAAAGACTTTTTAGGTGATATGGATTATGATAGATACATATTTAGTTGGTATAGATTATCTGCGCAAAAATATAGAATTTGTTACTGAAATGTGAATATAGCTATTGTTAAGAATAAGAATAAATAACTGTGTTGTTTATCCTGATATCCATCCACTAGAGGGCAACATTTGAAAGACGTTTTAATAATCCCCAAATGATCAATACAATGTACAGTTGGAAGTTATCTTAGAGAGTCATGCATTCTAATGCCTTCATTTTACACATGATGAAACTGAGGCCAGAAAGCCTCATATGTATCCAAGGCTACGTTGGCAGTGGTTGAGTGGGGAACAGAATAGAACCTGAGTCTACTGGCTTCTGGTGTAGTACCTTTCCCTCTATTCTCCAATGACTTATAAAAATAATTTGATAAAACTTAATTCCATACACATGCATCTATATGTGTGTGCATGTGTGTATGTACATATTATATATAAACCATACTGTAATAAGATAATAGATTTGGAGCTAGAAAATATCTTAGTAGTCATTTAGTTCAACATGCTCATTTTATGTCTTAGAAAACTATGGCTGAGAGAGGTTAAGAAAATTGCCTAATATAACCCAGATTGTAAATCATTGAGCTGTGATTTGAATCCAGATCATCTGACATTGAACCAAGTTTTGTCTCCACTAAAACATGCTGCCTCATTTATATGATAAATAATGAAACAATATTCATGTAGAAATAATAGTAGATAATACTAGAAGCCTAGTCTTAATATCTAAAATGGTTCCTTGAGCAGTTGTATATGAAACTAATAACTACATACAACACTAAAAGTCAAAATCCCATTCTAAAGTGCCTTCTTATGAGGTGATGGAAGTCACCACAAGGAAAATATTTCTGTGTCACACAATTAAATGATTTCTAAAAAAATTAATATTTGTTTAATACATTCCTCAAAACATTAAAATCTTGGGGTGTTAAGGGCAGAGATTATATCAGCATCTATGTTGGGGTGCTTTTGGGATTAGAAACCATCCTTTCATTTTACAGACAAAGAAACTGAGGAATAGAGTGGTGAGGATGTTTGCACAAATCCACTCAAGTAAGCAGCAGCAGAGGTATGACTTGAAGTGAGTAGTGACTTTTTTCCGATTCCCAATTCAGAGCTCTTTTGATTACATCATACTTTTTTTTAACCAAGGATTTAAGTATTTTAACTAAAGATTTAAAATAGGTCAAGTGCCTACACAGATCCATTTATATTATTTTTCCTCCGGAGAATATGACTCAAGCTATTGAAATTTTAGATACTATCTAACATAGGTGGAGGACATATTTGGCAGGAAGTAGGGAGGATTTTTCTAGGATCTCATGCATCATATCAAGTAGACTATTTATGCCACTTCTGCTTAAGTCTGCACCTTTTCAATCACTGTTTTGCTAAAGGACAATAGAAAAAATGAAACCATGTTCAGAGTCTGAAACCTGAAAGTACCAGTGAGGAAGTAGAGGCCTTATCAATGACATTAAATTAAAGGTCCTTGAAATCAGAAGAAAATATTCAACATGGGAAGGTGTGGAGGAATCCAAAATGGTCATGCCTCATATCCAAATTATAAGTTCCATTAGGGCAGGGAATTTATTTTTCTTTAAACTTTTGAACTTCTCTAGCACCAACAATGGAACTCTTTTCAGAATAGATATTGAACAAATATTCATTATGTTACATTGCATCACTTTTAAAATGACTGTCTAAATCCATGTACAATAGGATGCATGTTAGCTTTACCTTGTTCTTTAAAGAACTGGTTATTTGTATTCATCCACTGACATTTCTCTTTGCCAAAAGAATGTAGAAAAAACTGGTTGACATTTGATTTAGAAAGTCAGATATGATTATTTCATCATTAGATAGATACTGCCATATTGGTGAGATAGTTCTTGAAGTTCTTTTTGGTTAAATGAAATATAAGCCACCAGGCCTTCTAGTATTTTGGATTCCCAAAGAATGCTAGATTGTTGTGTAAGATTTGAGGTAAAAGTCATGCAGAATGAGAGGGATCAGGGAAGAATTACAAGAGATGGCAGCATTTGAGTTGGGCTCTAAAGGATGAGTAATCATCAAGTAAAGATTGAATGGGAGAGTGTGGATCATTCCTTGAATAGGGAATAGCCTGAGAAAAAGCATTAAGATAGGAAGGTCAGTCTGTGTTTTGACAGCAGTGGAAAGAATATCCTGAAGAAGAAAGGGGATAAATGAGATAAACATGGAAAGATAGTGTGGTATGGGGTTGTAGCCATTGATGGATAGCATTTAGAGGAGTTTGAACTTGTCTGTTTGGTAGGCAACAGAAAAGCATTGGAGTTTTTTTTTTTTTTTTAGGATGAGTAACATAGCCATACCTGCATAATAAAAATGACATATATGCATAAGAAATATTGTGCCCATAGTGGTAGAAACAATGGAGTGGAGGTGAGTGTGATGAAGAGACATGAAGACATAAAAAGAGGCCACTAAAAGAGGCCACCGACTTTAGACAAGTGCTAATGAAGGCTTGCTGTAGACTGGCATCAATGGGCATAGAAAGGAGGTGCATGATTGAAGAAATGTTGAGAGGTGAAATCAACAGAACTTGGGGACTTATTGGAAAGAGATATGAGAGAGCAAAGGGTCAATGATAAATAATTCAAAGTCTATAAGTGTGAGATAGTAGGTGGATTGTGTTATAATAGCAGATATAAATAACAATATCACAATGATGATTAAGGGAAAGATAATGAATTCTGCTTAGAATGGGTTGATTTTAAGATGCTGATGTTATTTCATATGGGAATATCATAGGCAGCTGCAGCTGCAGTTCTGAGGAAAGGGCAGTTCTGGAGCTGTAGATTTGAGAATCATTCACAAGACATAGTCATTGAAACCACAGGAATGAATGAGATTGCCAAGGGAGCAAATGGAGAAGAGGGCAAAAGATAGGTCCTTGTGAGTATCACTATAGGTAGCATTTTCAAGAAATGGTGGAATAAGATAAAAATATAACTAGGTAAATTAAAATGGTTAAGGGAAGCCTTTGTCCTAAGGATTAGTGTGATCTGTAGGTTTGTGGGCAAATAGGAAGGAGACACTAGTAAGACTGAAGTGAGATTGAAGATTCATAAAAGATGCATAAAATTAATGACATGCAAAAAACAATCCTGAAGGAGAGAGGAAGAAATGGGATTAAGGGCACAGGAAGCGAGGTTAGGCTTAGTGAGCAGTAGTGATATCTTTTCTGTGATTAGAAGGGGGGGTTGAAACTGAAGCAATCATCAGATTTGGGCAATAGAGGAACGAAGAAGAGTTAGTTCAGGTTGAATCACCTCTATAT
Organism: Bettongia penicillata ogilbyi; assembly: GCA_023548195.1. Classification (NCBI taxonomy): domain Eukaryota; kingdom Metazoa; phylum Chordata; class Mammalia; order Diprotodontia; family Potoroidae; genus Bettongia; species Bettongia penicillata. Next base: position 977,780 of record JAJHZJ010000749.1, on the reverse strand, counting down.
TTTTCATAAAGCAGGAGGTTGGATCAGTAGCTGTAAGAACAAAGTCTAGAGCCATGGTTGGATGAGTGAAGGAAAGCAAAAATTTGCTGGGAATAGTGATGTATAGAAGTGGAAAGATTTTGAGAGAGAATCCAGATGAGGTTAAGTACCATGAACTTGCACTGTTTGAAATCAGGTTGGTTTTTGTGAGTTTATCCAGTAATATGCCCTAGAGTGAAAATTCTTAACCAGGGCCTATGAACTCTTTTTGAAAATTCAATAACTGTATCTCAACATAGTTGGTTTATTGTGTGATCTTATGTATTTTATTGCATGCATACAAAAACATTGTTCTTAGGTATCTACAGACTTCATCAGACTTCTAAAGAAGTCCATGTCACAAAAGATTAAGAATCCCTATGATAGGGCAGGGACAGAAAAAACTAGATTGTAAGGACTACTTGCCATAGGGTGAGATTTATAGTTTGGAAAGGGAAATGATTGAAAGGACAAGGAATTTTAGGGTAGTAGCCAGTGAAAGACTAAAGTGACAAGACCTTAGATTAAGGCTAGAACAAAGCAGGGAAGATGAACATGGACTAGAGAGTCTGATAAATAAAGAGACTCAATGTCTTTATTGTGAGAGAGTGAATGATGTAAAAGGATAGTAGATTATGGTTAAAGTTCAAAATTTTGGATTTTAGAGGTCATCCAATTCTAAGAGATTTCAAGGTCTAAGATGTGTTTGTATTGGTGAGAAAATGATGTGGAGTGGAGTGGCAAAGGAGAAATTATTGGAATTGAAAAAATTGAGAAATTGTGTGGCCAGGTTGTGAGAGATATTGTCTATACTGTAAAATGAATAGTGAAGTCTTCAATATTCATTAAGAATGTAATGAACAGTTGTTAGAATTAAAATCATTAAAAACTAAAATCCCTGAAAAAATTGTGCAGCTAGATGAGAGCAAGAAAGATGGCAGTAGGGGGTGTAAATGGATAACATGGTCTTCAAACAATAAACATCAAGAGATTCTGGCTGAGTAATAATCTGGAAGTCATAACGAGGAACAAGAAATATGCTCACCCTCCCCCACTTCATAAATTGTCAAAGGATATGAACAGGCGGTTTTCAGAGGAATAAATTAAAGCTATCTATAGTCATATGAAAAAAATGATCTGAATCACTATTGATTAGAGAAATGAAAATTAAAACAACTCTGAGGCACCACCTCACATCTATCAGATTGGCTAATATAACAGAAAAGAAAAATAAAATGATAAATGTTGGTGAAGATGTGGGAAAATCATGACACTATTGTATTATTGGTGGAGTTGTGAGCTGATTCAACCATTCTGGAGGGCAATTTCAAACTATGTCCGAAGGGCTATCAAACTGTGCATAGCCTTTGGTCCAGCAATTACACTACTAGGTCTGTATCCCAAAGAGATCATAAAAAGGGAAAAGGACCTACATGTACAAAACAATTTATAGCAGTTCTTTTTGTGGTGGTAAAGAATTGGAACTTGAGGGAAAGCTCATCCACTGGGGAATGACTGAACAAGTTGTGGCATGTGAATGTAATGAAATACTATTGTTCTTTAAGAAATGATGAGCAGGCAGATTTCAGGTAATTTGGGAAGGCTTACATGAACTGATGCTGAGGGAAGTGAGCAAATCCCTCCAAAAAACATTGTGTACAGTTTCAGCAACTGATCATTGTGCCATGATCAACTATGATAGACTTAGTTCTTCTTTGCAGTTCTTAGCAATACAATGATCCAAGACAATTCCAAAATGATGGAAAATGCTATCCACATCTAGAGAAAGAACTATGGAGTCTGAATGCAGATTTTCACTTTCTTTCTTGTGGGTTTTCCCTTTTGCTCTGATTGTTCTTTCACAACATAACTCATGTGGAAATGTGTTTAACATGTTTTCACATGCATAACCCATATTAGATTTCTTGCTATCTTGCCAGAGGGGAGGAGAGAGAGGAATGAAGGGAGAAAGGTTTGGAATACAATCTCGTAAAGGATATTTGTTAAAAGCTATCTTTTCATGTGGTTGGAAAAGAATAAAATACCATCTGTTTCCAGTTTCTTAGAATGTAGGAACAAGAGTGAATGATCTCCTATGAAGAGGACTGCAAGGGCTATGATATACTCAGCAGAAGACTGAGTCTACTTAAAGCAAGGAAGTAAATATTGATGGAAAATTAGGGGAATAAATGAATGCTTATTGGCAACAGAGTCAGGTTTCCAAAGAGCACAATGGAATGGGCCAAAATATTATCTTTGCATATGAACTGTGCAAAGAACTAGGAAGAGGGACAGATGACTAGAATAAGGATAGGGTATCAGGAAAAGGTATTAGGGACTTCAAGTTTGCACCTAAGAATATAAGACTGAATGACCAGAATTGGAGAACTGCATAATAGTAAGATATATTGATTTAGAATTCAACCTTGGCATAAATTAATTGACGGAGGATAAGTACGATCAACCTGACCTAATAGAATATTAAGTATTTTGGTATGTGCCTCCATAAAGCATCTTCTCCAGATGTACTTCAACCCTATGTTTAAAATAATATAATTCTGGTCTTGAGGCTCTAACTGTTCTGGCTTAGGGTAGAGGAGAAGTAATGGCAGTTTCAGTGAATCATCTTCGCTTTTTACCTTGCAGATAAACTTCAGCTTGTAAATGGAAGGGAGTAGCTTTCAGGACTTCAAACCCTTTTATCCAAACTTTCTGGCTCAGGTCAGGGAAAGCTCAAAGAGCTTAGACAAAAAAATGGCTTTGTAACCCTGGTCATTTTATAGAATATCAGAAATGGTGTCCTTTGAATAATATTTATCTATGGCTATACCTATACACAATATGTGTGTACACATGTATATGTATGTATGTGTGTGCAAATTTGTACATGTACATATACATCTTTCCAGGGATGGGGCCAGAAGAAAACATATTAACATTCTTTGCCTTAACATTATCCATTAAGGAACATCTTTTGTCACAATTTTTCTTGAAATTCTCATCTTTTCTCTCATTCATAAGTACGGCCATTCATATAATTCAAGCTGTTTCTCTGAATGATAAGTTATTGAGATCTACCCTTCTGAGAAGGAGATACCAGCTCCTAAAGACTGCTAATTTGAGGATTCACTCCCCCTGCTGGCCTAGAAGTCCTCATTTATTGACCTTCAGAATGTGGTCCAAGGCCAAATTGTTTTTTGAGGTTTTCCCCCAAAATACATGCAGTATAAGAATTTTATATACATAGTGAAGTGTATCGATAATTTACTTCTTGACCTGCAGATATCTGTTTTCATAGCATATTTTAAATGAAATGGGTCTCTACATATTTTATTTTCTTCCAATTGAAACTGAAAGCTTTAGCTGAATGCTTACACACAGCTCAGTTCTATGAGGGCAGCACAAATTTAAGAAAAAAAAGTGTAATTCAAATATGTATCAACAGAGTCTGTTAAAGTCTTCCAGGTTTTGCTTTATTAAAAATATCACCAGTGTTTTATTTCTAGAGAAAGCAACAGCTTGTGGGAATAAGCCACAAAGTCACAAATCAGTCCAGCATCTCATCATCTTATCTTAGGAAAACGCTTTGAATTAGTAAGGTTTAGAATCCCACATGTAAAAGTTATATGTATTTAACGTAAATGAACTTGTTAATAGCTGTTATATGTAGAACTCAGCAATATTTCCAGTTTTACCCTATTTTCTTTCAGAGATTGCAACTAAATCTATTTACAAAATAATTACTGGGTTTGCCCACATTAAACGGTAAAACCAAGCTAGTCTCTTTGCCTCCCAGCATGCCGCAAACCCAAGTGTAATATATTGTAATCTTCCCTCACTGCAACAGGGTCAGGACGGGCTGGCGTCAGCGTGCTGGGCGAGACGTGGGAGACGAGAAGTAACTTGTCAATTTTTAATAAACTCTTCCTTCCTCGCCAAGTCAACTGCACCATTCTCTCAGCAAACCAATGAAATAATGACATCTTTCTAGTTGGTTTCCATAGCATCCATTCCTAAAGAGCCCCAGGATGGTCTTTTGGAAGGACTGTCCTTCCACCTCCACCAGAAAGTTGGCAGAGCAGCGGACTCAAAGAACCTTTCCCTTCGCCCTATGTGCCCTGTCCGTGGTCCTGAACCCAGGTGGCGGCTCCAGATGGGAGGGAGCTGTCCCCAGTGCTGAAAAACTCCAGTGCTCCATCCAAAATTAGACCCGTTTATCTCACTAAATCACGTTTTCGCTTTTCATTGATTCTGGTTCCAAGGAGTATCAAGTCCTCTCTCCATCTCCGCTCCACGCTACCGCATATGTGAATTGCTCCCCGTGAAGGGAGCAGAAGCTCATTTGTGAAGATGATACCTTAGGGTTGGTACTGTCCACCTGAGAGCTAAAATCTATTAGTTCTTTCTCAAGCTACTCTGATTGCTACAGAAGAGGACTGATATCGCTATTATCTTTGCTTTTGCGATTATAGAAGAGATTTCTAATTTCCTCTATTTTAAAATCTTGCAGCTTTTGCAAAGAGCTTCAAAACCAGAATTATAAACAGTTTCCAAGTGAACTAACTTCCATCGAGAAGGACCTCTTCGTACCCGCCCAAATATCATGGCACTGCATACTTCCTCTGCCACCGGATCCTCCCCTTCAAATAAGACTTTCTAATTGTGTCTAGCAACTCTCCTATTAGGAAAGCCGTAGGTTGCATGTTGCTGTATTCCGTTGTGTTCCCTTTCTCTCCCTCCCTTTCACTCACATTCTTCTTCCCAGAGGCGAACCAATAGCCATTTCGCGGGGAAGGAAAGAGAGAGAGAGAGAGGAGGAAAAAAAAACACCTTAGCGATTAAGCCAATATGCGCAACCATCGTCTTTCATAGCTCAAGCCTAGTACACACTAGGATTCACTGCTACAGGGATGGAGTCTATAAAACAAAGGATTTTGACCCCTGGCAAAGAGGGGCTGAAGAATTTGGCTGGAAAATCTCTCGGTCAAATCTACAGGTAAGAGAAAACGATTCCCGCGTTCGCTGGGGGTTCTTCCTGGAGAAGCTGTCAGACAGGTTTCAGTTAACTGAAACCGTTTTGAGGGTTTGTAATTTGATCTGTAACATTTGTTTGGTTAAACATTGGGGCTCACCCAAGGTTGGCAAAAGAATGTGACATGGAAGCAATCTGTCTGGTGTGTGTGTGTGTGTGTGTATGTGTGTGTGTGTGTTTTACCATCTATATGGAATGATTAGTGGTAGACACTTCTCTGATTTCCACTCCAGAATTCATCTCCTTTATAAAGGGGAAAGATTCTACACCCTATCAAAGGGCTTTCCATGTACTCTAATTGTTTGCTTGGAAAAAGCTTGAGTTAGATACCTTCAATGCAAAAAGCATTAAGCCCATTCGATTAGTAATCCCCCAGGAGATCTTCCTTCTGGTTTAAAAAAAAAAAGACACTAAATATATATATCAATAATTGATAGCTGGACAATTTCTGGGTTTGAGATTGAAACAATTATGTATTTTTAAATTATTTATTCGTCCTCTCACAGACATCATTCTCTGGTATGGGGATGCTGAAAGGGTTTGCATTATGAAAAGAATAATCCTTTTGAATGGATAGAAATGATCTCGAAACCAACCCTCACTATAGTAACCTGGTCAATGATTCCTGTTACAACAGGTAACTCCAGCTGCCTCCTGAGAGATTGTTTTTGTATTCTTTTCTTTTTTTTAAAGGACGTCTCTTTTATTGGAATATTCTTCAGAGAAAGGAGATCCACCCTGTAAGGAGATAAGGCAGATAAAAAGAGACAGAAAGTGGACTTTTTGGTAGTAATTTCTTTCCAGATTTAGAAAGGAATATATTTTAGGGAATAAATAGGAAGTTTTGAGAAAAGAAAGGAAAGGCGGGTAACTCAAATACTTCCAGATCTTCCAGGGCCGGGTTGGCTCCACTTCTGGTCAGAACTTGCATCTATCTATGCGGCAACATTCCGCATTCTCCACTGCAATCCTACAATAACACTGAGAAGTGTTCATTCAGTCATCTTCTATCAGGTACTGAGACCACCCAAGGGGACCTTTTCCTCCAAGAGTGAAGCTTTGGACTTGGAAGCTTTCCTTTTCTATGGGAAAGCTTGCATAGGGGGGGTGGGGGGAGATATATAAAGCCTCTATTTTGAATCTTCATTTCCTCTTCTCCAATATTATGACTTTTTAAAAAAAAAATTCTTAGATTTGGTTAAAAAATTTAGGATTAAGGGTCATTTAAAACATTAAACTATAAAGACTACCATGAATTTATTTTCAGGATAGAAAGAAATTTATGTTTTCATATATTGTGAAGGGCTTGAAAATAATTTTCAAACGTTGCATTCTTTGAACCGATTTGATAATATCGTGGATGTAATCACATATATTTATACAGCCATATATGTGTATATGTGAGGATAGATATATGTCTATATAAATGTATACACTATATATATATACATATACATACATACATATGGAAACGACCGAGCTGATAACAAAATTTATTTCAAACCGAAAATACTGTATTAAAGAACAGGATTACTTTAAATATTTGAAACTATTACATCCTAACATTACTGAAAGGTACTACCTTTAAGGAGGGAGGGAGTGTCTTTGTCTAAAAAGAAATCTCATAGAGTAAACACTGAAGAAAATTACTCGAATGTAGGAAAGCATTTTAGCCCTTTGAGTCAAATGCATTAATAGGATTCATTCCTAAAGGTTTGGAATTTTAAAATATTGATGACAATGGCATTTCCAAAGTGGTGCAGGGTCTGCATTGAATGCGGAAAATGCTTTACGTACGATGGATTTTCTTTCAATGTGTATAAAGCTGCATTTGAATATCTAGAAAGGGCCCCATCACATTTTTCCCCATGTGTAATTGAGAAATGTGAATAATTCATTACAAATGTATGGGAGGTAAGTAGTTTGTTTTTTATTTTTGTCTATATATTTGAAGGGCCTTTCTCTTTCTCCCTCTCCCCACCCTCTCCCCGCCATCTTAAGAAAAGAAAAGACATATATAGGAAGAGAGCCAGGGCAAAATCTAGAATCTGAATTCACATGGCGGGGCTGATACGAAGGAGAAAAACTGAGCAGAGCTTGCTGCAGGTGTGACACACGAACCCCTGCATTGTCCTTCCCCTTTACAAATCTATATTGAGGAAGGACTCGGCCCAGAACACTTTTGCTACTAGGAGCGTGGGCGTGGCTACGTCACCTCACGCCCAGAAAACCCGCATCCCTTTGGGAAAGGTCGAAGCTCCGCAGGGAAGTCAGAGGGAACTGTTGGCTCTTTCAGGCCAGCTGAGATTTGAGCTCCTCGGTCTGAAGAAGACAGGAAATTGGTACTGAGAGTAGTAACCGAGAAGGTTCAGGGTATAAACGCTGAGGCAAAGGGAGAAAGAACAGAAATGAAGTGGTTCAAAATAGGCACCACGGTACTCATCCCCAATTTCTTGGTTTCTCTTCCTTAGCTCAAGTAACTCCTGTATAGAAAACAACAGGGAGATCACTCAGGAATTGCAGGTGGAGTGAGGTTCAGGGATTAGAGAGGATTTAGAGCAGGGGACATCCCGTGTATCTGAGCCAAAGGAGTAGCAGGAGTAACTGGAGGCAGGTAGGGTGGGAGGTCTTTATTTGGGGAGCAAAGGTATTCAAATCGAAAGCCAATCGAATTTAATTCAGTTCAATTCAATGCTACCAGTATTGTTTAAGCACTCACTGTGTGCAAGGTAAGGAAACTCTGGAGACAGAAAGGTAAAAATAAATTACCTTCTGTTGGGGTTATAAACTGGAAGAAAGGAAAGGAGTTTGATTAAAAATATTAGCTAGTGGGGCTCGTGGATTCTCATGTCAAGCCACCCCTATTCCTCTCCTCCCCTCCCCCTCTGCTGCAAAAGTCATTCCCAAGGGCTTCTTAACTTGGAGTATGGGAACGGTTTATAAAAAAACAAACTTTTTTTTTTTTAGTATTTTGATAACTATTTCAACATAACTGTTTCCCTCTGTAACCTTAAACATTTTATTTTTTATTTTAAAAACACTCTTCTGAGAAGAGGTCAGTGGGCTTCATCAAGGGGTCCATGACACAACAAAAAATAGCGATCAAAAACAAGGCTAAGAAGCTCTGACTTTAGACAGATCACATCTCTAACCCTCAGAGTGCTTCTACATGAAAGCACCCCTCCCCAATTCCACCCCGGAGAGGCGCGCTAAGTGAACACAACCAGGAGAGCATGAGGGTCGAACCCTGCCACTGCTCCAGGGCGGTCACAATTGGACGCAGTCCCTTAAGCCTTCTGTCTTCCCTTTCTGCCTCTCCCCTCATTCCGTTCGCTGTCCTACCCCGCTGCACTCCAGGGTACTCGAGAAGAAGCAGAAGACTGGGGAGACTATTGAGCTGACCGAGGATGGGAAACCCCTGGAGGTGCAGGAAAAGAAGGCGCCACTCTGCGACTGTACCTGCTTCGGCCTGCCACGCCGCTATATCATAGCTATCATGAGTGGCCTGGGCTTCTGCATTTCCTTCGGGATTCGATGCAACCTGGGGGTCGCCATCGTGGACATGGTGAACAACAGTACCGTACACCGAGGAGGGAAGATCATCAAGGAGGTGGGCGACTGTGGGGACACAGATCCCTTCTTCTCCTCCTACCCTTTTCTTACCTTACCAGGGCCCCCACCCCACGCCACCTCTATGATCACAACATCATCAATTTAGAAAACTGAAAGGGATTTTAGAGTTCATCTAGAGGGAAACCCGGGCTCAGAGAGAGACTCTTCCCAAGATCACACAGGTCTTAATTAATGGAAATGACCTTTGAATCTCTATCCTGACTCCCAATCCAGTGGGTTTTTTAAAAAGGGGGGAAAGTTGTCCTCATTTTTTGTGCTCACATATGAAAAGAGATCATATATAATATTACCGGATGGCAATGAGAATAGACCTATAATTTTATTGGTAGAGGGAATTCCTCTTCCAAAACAGATGGGCACCTTCTCTGTGATTTATAACCTTAGAAACCTGCTTGGCATTAAGTGACTTGCTCAAGTTCATTCAGTCAGTATAGATATTAGAGTTGGGACTCAAATATCCTACTATTCAAAACATTACATAATAAAAATAATAACTCCAGTATATTTTTCTTAATTCATACCATTGTACCTTAGGGGTTTCTTTTCCAAGACCATTGGACAGTCTCACCTATCCAACCCTACTGTCAATACTTAGCACAGGAACAAAACTCTAGACCTTAAAAAGAGAGGACTCCAGGGGAGCTGTAGCTTTTCCACTGCTTCTAGGTCTCACAGAGAGAAGATGAGGTAAATCAGGATTTAAGCAAAACTAGATGAACCAGTTCACAGATCAATCAGTTCACAAGTATTAACTGAGCTCCCTCTAGGTGCCGGGTATTAGGTTACCTTTTCAGAACCCAAAGACAAAAATGATATTTTATCCTCAAGGAATTTACAATCAAAGGGAGAGTATGTGTGTGTATACACATATACACACATACACACATATATGCAGAGATACACACATGCATCTATATGTATGTAGACACATGCGTATGTATGCATATAAACACATATGTGTGTATGTACATATATAAGTATAAACAAAATGGATGAAACAAATAACCTTAGAGACAGCATGTGACTAGAGAGATTTATAATTGATGTTTACTTTCAAGAAAACACACCAGCTCTCCCAAGTATACCCATTTCACCCCCATCTGTTCCCCCCAGCAACTTTAGGTCTACTAGTCTGGGATTGAGAGAGTTCCCAGAACATTTCATTTTGTTTTGGTTTGGTTTGGTATTCCCCTGCGGAATGCAGGCTCCTATGGCTCTTTGTGTGAAAGCTTGGCTCTCAACTTTGACCTTCATACACCAGTTTCATTTATATTCATTCTAACTAGTATGCAGCTTCCTTCGGAGTAAAAACTGCCTCCCTTTGGGATCCTCCTATCTCCGGGTTTACTCTGTGCCCTGCCTCCCCGAACTGATCTGAGTCTCTTCACCTTTGTTACCGCAGCTTTAGCCTCAGTTCCTGATTTTTGGATCATCCTTCCTATATCTTATATCAGTCCCATGTCACCCTCATTTCAATTCACCCCAATTCAGCAAGTATTTATCATGGCTCTGGGGTTGTAAAGTTAAGAATCCTTCCCCTGCTTCTCTATTCTAGGTTTCCTTCCCTTAGGATGCCCTCTTTCCCCGTACAATGTACCGATTATAGGGAATCCAGAACTTCGCTGAACCCCCATCCCCGGAAATCTCCGCTTAGGTCTTTTAGCTGACAAACAGCCAGACCTTTAGAGCAGAAACAAAAAAGGTGCAGGCGTTTTAGGCTCCCTGGAGGCAGTGACACACTTTCCAAGAGCTAATCCCGGGTCATACTGCGCTATCGACCCCTGTATCTGCATTCACAACTCAAGGTGTAAAATGAATTAGCAGACTCACTGTAGTTCAAGTAAGCACACTAACTTTCCCTCGATTTTTTCTCTTTTCTCCTGCTTCCTCTGGCCTTGGTAGAAAGCCAAATTTAACTGGGACCCGGAAACCGTAGGGATGATCCATGGGTCCTTCTTTTGGGGTTACATCATCACTCAGATCCCCGGAGGTTACATCGCGTCCCGCCTGGCCGCCAACAGGTAATGCCTAGGTCTGGAAGACAGCCTGGGGTGTCTCTGGGGGTAGGGAAGAGTGTGTGGAAACCGGAGATCTTGGAGAAGCGAGGGGACGACCAGAGGGAGAGGGTCAGCAGGGATTAAGGAGCCCAGTGAACTATCGTCGACGGGTTTGCCCTAGCATTCTAGCCGTACTCTATGGGATCTGGGTCTAGCTCGGGCCTCAGACCTTAAAATCAAATTATAAGGTAGAAGCCCCGGCCTAGTCAGGGATAGCTGGGCCGAGGGAGGAGAGGGGTGAACCTCAAAGGCTCTGGGTTTCATCCCATTGGGTGAAAATGGCCTTGTTGAGGTCTATAATTAACAGATTTCCCTAAACCCAACACAGTTAGAAGCACTGGGCAGCTGGCTGAGGCCAGGTTGAACCTGGGCCCATGGGTGGATGTAGTGGAGTATTATTACAGTTGCTATTGTTGATGATGTTGCTACAATCCCAAATAGTCTTCGCCTTCCCCCTCTGTCTTACTGGTAAAAATCAAGAGCTGAGTGTCGTCTCCTTAGCAAGTCAGGTTTGGGCAGCGGACGTGGGTCGGGCCCTTTGACCAGAGGGACAGACGAGCTCTCCTAGGGCTGGCAGGACCGCAGCCCGCAAAGCAGATGGTGCTCGGGATCTTAAGGCTTTGTTTCTATGGTGGCTGGCGAGCTTTCAAGCACCCGGGGTGTGATTCCACCTGTTAATTAGCTCGGCGGAGAACTGCGGGAAGACAGAAGGCATTCAGCTCAGTCCCCAGGGCCAGAGTGCCAGTCGAGGTCCTAGCGCCTGCTACGGTCAGCTCGACCTCCTCCCTCCCACCTAAACCGCCTAGTCTCTGGGGCTGTCCCCGAGTCTGGGAACCCAGGGACTGCGAAAAGCCTCAGGGCCCGGGAACAGCTGGTGGGGCGGCGAACTGCTGGAGACCTCGGGTTTGTTTTGGGGAGAGGGAAGGCGTTCAGATTTTAACTGGTTTAAATTCATTCATTAAGACAGAATTGTTGGGAATGAAGTGGAGAAAGGACTCGTTTTTGGATCTTCCTGTTTTAAAGCATTTATTATTATTATTAGAAACTGGGTTCTAACGTTCCCCCAAGGTTAGCTTCCTCTCGTCTCTTCAAAAACATCGCACTTTAAAGATGAGCCAAAATAACATGAACGATTATTCATTTATATCGCGATCTGAAGCTCACAATGCTTTCCTCATTAATTACTCTGGCTCTATTTAGTAGCAGGATGTGTAAGTCACCTCTTTTCAGTCTCCCCAACCCCTAACCCTTGGTGTTTCTCACTCACGGTTTGGTTCACCTAAGAGTCTAACACAATGATCAAGTCTTCCAGCCTCTGACAGCTCAGTTATCTCCTGGGCCCTGGGCGGGACTCCTGGAAATTTACTTGCGGCTTAGCAGGCAGAGGGCACTGATTTCAGGGGAGCCCTTCAGAGCAGCAAGAGGATGGCATAGATGATAGATTCATAAAGTTGACTCTGAATATTATCTATACCCAGATTTAACCCCTCCCCCACACAAGCTCACAGAGATGAGACAGAGAAATGGAGACAGAGGCCAACCTCCCTACGTACATGCAGTTCATGTATGAAAGTGGCCTTAGGTGGAAATCATTAAGGGGAAAACTAATTTCAATGTACTTAATTATAAATTACAGAGATTTTTTCGATTTCAGTCTAGCTTATAGCATCGAGGGATTTTTCCCTGAAAAGAAAAGTCTTGATTTTTTTCCATTTCTTGAAAAAAAAAGTACTTAAAAATCTGCATTTAAGTGCATTTTCCTTTCCTGGAACTAATTCTAGGTGCATGAGCAACTAAAGAGGAGATCTGATGGCAAAACAAAATAACTGGACCTTTAAGACTCCATCCAGAGTCAGAACCTTAAGCTTGCCAAATGTTAAAAGGCTAAGGTTTTCCTACCAGCCAGAAATACCTGGGATTTGCCAAGTTCCCTCTCTTTTAAAGATGAGAGTTCAAATAGATAGAAATCTCAAGTAAAATGCAACTTTGTAGCTTTCATTACAAATCACAACTAAAATGCTATCAACTGTATATAGTGCTTCAGGGTTTAGAAAGTATTTTAATACATTATCTCATTTGATCATCAAAACTACCCCATGAAGGAAGATGCTGAAATTATCCCCAATTTTACAGATGAAGACCCTATGATCCAGACAATAAGGAACTTGCCCAAAGCCATCGACTGCTAGAAAAGTGTCTGAGATGTGACTGGATCCAAGTCTTCCTAGGTTTCAAGTCCAGCACTATTCATTATGCTTCATGGCTTCTAGTATGCAGTATGCTTAATTCTGATCCATTCTCTAAGATCTTTGGCATAATTTCCTTAAAAAAAAAAAAAGAGGGGGTGACTTAAAGTTATGATTTATATCAATTTTCTTATTTTTTACATCAATACTTGCCTGATATTTTTAACATGAACTGCCTCTGGTTGTTCAGAAAGCTTGATAATGTATAATCAATTATTTAAAAGCACACATTATAAGAGAAATACCTTACATAAGAAATAAAGGAAAAGAATTGCATTCCTTATCTGGAAAGCTATTCTGAAGTTGTGAGATTCAGCTCAAAACTAGTTTTCTATCAACAGATATTGTATACCCATCCAAAATTGTTTTTTCCCAGAAACTATCTAAAAATGGCACAAGATTCCCCTTGGCTAGGATACTAGGGACAGAGTCCCTCCCGTAGGTGCAAAATAATCTCCCTTTGGAGGGTGTTTTTCTTTGTATCTTCATGCATACAATCCTGAAGTGGAGGAACTGAGGTGTTTGGAGAGAAAGCATCAAGGGAAAGGTACTCAGTGACTATGCCTTCTCATGTTCTTAATGAAGGAAAAAAAAACAATCAGTAGATCTTTCTTTCTATTGGCTGGGTCCAAAGCAGTCCCATACCTGATTACAATTAAGGTTGCTGACTTATTGGCTAGGTAGGTCAGAATCCACACCTGGTTTCTTATTTATGAGGTTGAAAGGCTGGGAGAGCTGGGGAAAGAGTGAGCTCAGTCCCCACAGAAGAATTCTTGCATCACTTTCGTCTCTTGTTTTTAAAGTGATATTACATACTTCCAGTGGCAGAATTGGTCATCATGATGGTGTTGTATTTTATTCTGTAGGTGGAAAAATTAGTCATTTTGATAAGTGATATTGGAAGATTGTTTTGTTTTTAAGTGGGGGAAAGGGGAGCCCAGCACATTTGATATTGCTAAAAAACAGAAATGTATTTTGATATAGTTATACAATCAGGGTTAATCTGATTTATTTGCTTTTTAAAATGCAAAATTCCTAAGCAGACATTTTGAGGAATTGTAGGGATATCTGTATTTCAGAACTGGAGTCACATTAGATCTGGAGGGGAATTTAGATGTTATCCTGCCCCAAACCTACATTTTACAGTATTGATTCAATGCTTTTTATTACGTATCCATAATGTGGCAGACACCAGCACTGGAAATGTAAAGACAAAACCACAACAGTCCCTGACTTCAAGGGGCTTACATTCATATTCCTTTTCTGTCATGATGGACCAATCTGAGAGGTGTGAGGTGATACCTCAGAGATGTTTTTTGTGTTTCTCTAGTCAATTGTGATTGAGGGCATTTTTTCATGTGACTATTGATGGAGAAGGCACCTGGTTCAATCCCTTCCTTCTCCAAATGGTGCAAGTCCTAGAAAGAAGCGATTTGTTTAAAGTCACATAATTAGACAGCATTGAAATGGATACTAAAATCTGGGTCTTCTGACTCATATTCTAGTGCTTTCCTATTTGCAAATGCTATCTTGCTAAATTTATAGCAGTCACTGCACGGTCCAAGTACAAGCAAACGAACTTGTTCTAATGAGGTAATCAGATTTTGCAGTTTTCAGAAGGATGAGCAACAAATACAGAAAGAGTGCATATCCAAAAGGGTATTCTGTAAAACAAGTGATCCAAATGGAATTTTAGTATTTTCTATTATGCCCTTTGGAGGGTGCCCTTTGCATCTTTGCAATGACAATCTTATAGTTCATTAAATGCAACAGACCAGTAAAAAGTACAATGTAAAATTAAAAAGAAAGAAATAAATAACAAATCCAAACGCTTGTGGGTCTGTAAGATGAAATCCCATATCTCTATCCATTTCAATCTATCTACCTATCCATCTATCTCCCTATCCTCACATCTATCATCTATCTATCTTTCCATCCATCTATCTACCCTATCATCACTATCTCTATTCATCTGCCTAGCAGACACCTAAACATGAATGAGATGCCTTAGTTTCCTAATATGTAAAATGGGAATGATATGACCACTTATCTCTGTGGGTCGTAGTGAGAACAAAATGAAATAATATTTTCAAAGCACTTTGCAAAGCTTAAAATACGCTGTGTAAATGTTAACTATTATCATTCATTCAGCCAACTCTGTTTTTGTTTTTAATCTGATTTCAACATTTACAAAGATAAATGGGAAATTTCCATTGTGAAAAAAATTACCTCTTTTCAAGTGTCAGATTTCTACTTTATTAAATTATGTTTTCAGCCACATTATTCACCATTGAAATTAATGTCCATTGAAAATGCTCTACATCTCATTAGAAGGCTTTTAAAGAGCAGCCTTCATATGGCTTCATTTCAGCACCACTCACTCAAGCAGCTAAAGTTCATGGACTGTTAATATTCCTGTGCTATTCCTCTAAAATACATGTATGTCATCTTTAAGCTCTGGGCAGGCAGACATAAAATATTAACCCAACGGAGAAAATTCATCCAAAATTGGAGTTGAATTTCTATTAAAGGCTAAAATTATTTTGCTTTTGCTGTTACTTAAACAAGATTTCATCTCTTAGAGGGGGCAGTGTGTTATGGTGGACAGAGAAATGTCCCTGGAAGCAAGGAGACTTAGGTTCAGATCTGACCTTCACACCTACTGTATGTGCGACAGGCTGTGTGACTCTAAAGAAATCTCCTAGCCATTCGGTGATCTAGGTCAGAAGTCAAACCATGACTCACCTCCACCAGCACTCCCCACATGGCACCAGATGAAAATATAATTGAGAACTATTTAACAAAATAAATAAAAATTCAATAATATATAATTGATACTAACACATGGTTTTCTAAGTCAAAATACAACTTCAGTGACCCTTCTGTATGATTTGGTGTCTCCCATTTCTATCTGAGTTTGATACTACTGCTCTTGGAAGCTCAGATTCCAAGCTGTAGAGAAAGTGTTGACCTACTTATAGGCAGAGCACATTATAACAATGAAATCACAGGTATAGTCCCTGCACCTTCAGTTTACAAGGCCAATGTTTGCAGTTAGGGTGCATTTTATGGTCCTAATTCAACTTTTACTTTGACTAAAGACCCCCCCTCACACACACACACACCGGATTACCAAAATTGAATCTGGAAGGAATGCCAGAGGGCATTTAGTCCAATCCCCTTATTTTACCTAGAAGGAAACTGAGGCCCAGAGAAAGTGGTAGCTAACCCAGGGTCACACAGTAAGTAGCAGTTCTGGGATTCAAACCCTATTCTTCTGACTCCAAGCCCCCACCATTCTTTCTTACCTGAAGGAGATGCGGAGATGGTGATGCTTAAGGCAGGATTACTAACTTTCTGTGATGATGTGTGGTACCTGCATACTCTTTAAATATCTTGCCAGTCCATTTCATGCTTACCTCCTTTACAGCACTTCAGTTAGTATTATTGGGCTTATATCTTATCACAACTCTGTAAGGTGTAGGTACTGAACAACAGTTATGGATAACATTGGTAACTTTTGACAGATTAGGAAACTGAGAGTGAGGGAGGGTTCACTGATTATTCCATGGTCCTCTAGATAGTGTCAAAGGAGTGATTCAAGCCTAGGCTTTCCTGACTTCAAGTATGGCACTCTCTCTATGACCACATATTTTCCCTGAGCTGCATGAGTGACTACCATCTAGAGAGCCTCAAATCCAGGGGAAAAATCCAAGAATTAGAGAGGGAAGCTTTTAATGGCCCCAAAGGGACCAACAGGGTTTGTGTTAGGAGCAACTGGGACATTGAGCCATTTGTAAACTACATTGGATCTTAAACTCTTTTGGCCTTTTTGTCCTCCTGAAAAGTCATGACAGACTCTTGACTCTTAAAAAAAAGTCAACTCAATAGGGAAAGAGACTAAGAATTTGCCTTTTACCTGAAGAAGAACATGGATTCTATGGACCGTGTGCCTCCTTGTAGCCCCTGAGATTCCTGAGCCTTAGGAATGTGTGGTTATTGGTGACCCTTTGTTGGAAAAAGAAACATTTTATCAAGTCCTGATTTAAAACCAGCATTTCCCTATCACTAGATTCATATGGAAAGTCATATGTCCCTTACAATAAACATGCAAGTCCATACATTTAAAAATCAATTACTAATAAGTATTTGCATTTTAAAATATAAATACAAATTTCAACCACTTGAGTAAATGTAGCCTTCCAGGCATGGCTATTGTCATAAAATCCATTCATGAAGAACACTGTAGGGATTTTGAAAGCGATATAGGTGGAAATTCTATCCATAAAGCCTCATATATCAAGACCAAAATAGAGTTTATAGTGGTGGCTGTGTATGTACAGATAATTGTCTGCTTTATTTGGTGTGCAAAGGAGGGAAGAAAAAAAATAAACTAGATACAAAAATAATACAGTATTTGGGGTTCTCATCAAACAGACTTATTCTCCATTTAAACTGAGAGATAACATGGCCTAAAAAACAATGTTCCCTGGATCCTTATCCCTGTGTCTGGCAAACAATTCTGAAATGTGTGTGTGAAACGAACACAGGTAGCTAACAAAAACTAAAGGAGCAAGGGTTGGCATTCTCCTCTGGATGAATAAATTTCACCCACATGTGTGGTCATTCTCCCCTCTTTATCTGCCTAATCTATCGGTCCATGATCTATAGATAGAGTCACTTCTCACCTCAGAAAAATCAAATATATGAGATTCTAGTCTGACTCACCATCTTTCCAAGAAGAGAAAGACCCTTATTCCCATGCTTTGCCTTGCCTGTGCCAGATGATGAACTAAGCCTAGCCCACTAGCCCAACAGAGGTGGAGAGGCTCCCAGGGGCTGGCACATGCCTCTGTCCTTTTTTGTTTCCCTCCCCTCTCGTTAGGCCTGCATACGCTCAGCATTGCAGTTTAGAAATCTTCCTGGCAGCCTCCCAGGGGTATGGAGAAGTCTGGGGGGAGGGGTATGTCAGGTGGGCAGCTGGTGGAGTGATTCTCCCCATGCCATATGTCACTGTTGGGGCCATCTATTTTCTCTGTCATGAGTGATGAAGTCATTTTTACAACTTAATGATGTACCAAGGGACCCAGAGTGCTGTGTTTGTGCATGTGCATTTCTTTTTTTAATATAAGAGTCGGGCATCAGATGTGGCAAAATGAGGAACAGAGAGGCCCCTGTTTGATTAGATTAAGCAGCAGGGTATAAGCCTGCAATCCACCCTCTGGGAGAGACTTAGCTTTCTACTCAAGGTCATATACATCAACTCCACATTAAGCTACAATGGAAATAGATGGATATCATCTTTTAAAATAACGTATACCCATGTTCTTGTCACTTTTCCGAGTAAGTCTCCATAGGGGCAGTGATTCATACGGGGGCATGAAGGCGTTGGAACTGTGGGCCAATCAAGTGTATAAATAGGAATCTCATGAGTTAACTCATCATGGGCCACACTGAATAAGAATGTTCTCAAAATGTGCTAAACTCAGTCACAGATGACTAGCCTTTGATTCTTCTCCAATGCTGGTTGATCAAACTTTAATCCCAGCATGCTTCTCCCAGTGTTAGCTACTAATTTGGGCATATATGATTTCTCCTTACCAAGGCTAGTGAGCAACAAATTAAACTCGGTGAGATATAGGGGATATGATCTAACCTTAAGTCATAGAGATTTTGTTCAGCAATGGGCAAAACTAAAAGCCTGTGGTCTTTTATAAAGCATTTCCCTTTTTCTCATCTGATACACCAAAGAAAAATAAGAATGTGACTACCTGTTTTTTATAACTTGAATGTTCCTAATGACATCAAACTTTGATGTGTCACTTGCCACTGAGGAAATGGTTAGGATACCAAAAATTCCAAATAGATTCCTAATCTTTTCATATTACAGAGAGTTTCTCTAATAAATTAATACATTCAACCCTTACTTCACAGGGCTAATAGGAACACTCAGGGAAAACCTGAGCATTTGCCAATTTTCATGCCTGGTGAAATGAATGGAAAAGAAAACTCTAAAATTTTTTCTGGTCCAAATCCTGGCTCTTTCACCTATCTGTAGCTTTGGGTAAGCCACTTCACCCCCTGGGCCTCAGTTCCTTCTTTTGTAAAATAATGAGACTGGATTAGATAGTGTCTGAGGTCTCTTCTGGCTTTAAATCTATTAATTTGTGAGAGGAAATTTTAAGTCAGTATTTCTACATACAAGTTACATTCCTTGACTTCCGTGTTCCCTTGCTCAAATCTGACCAGGACTCACTTTCATACTAGGGAGATATTTTCAATATATTAAATTCTGTTTTCAGTTGTAGAATCAGATATTTAAATCAAAGCCATTTGACTTTGGTTCAGCTTAGATAGAGTTTTCTTGTTTCAATTCAGTAGTTTAAAATACATATGTATATATATACATATATACACATATCTTTATAGATATATATATACACATACATACACATATATGTGTGTATATATACACATACACATACACATATATATATATATTCATATATGTGTGTGTATATAGTTTAAGCCTTAAAAGGAAGACAAATAAAGAAACCATCTATTTTTAACCCTAGAGAATAGATGATAAAACACACAGCCCTCCTTTCAGGAGAAGTAGTGTGCTATGGGTCCAGAACATTGCATACATTGTTAAAAGGGTTATTGCTTCACCATTTTTCTTCTTTATATGTGAGAGCTTAGCATGAAAGTATGTATGTGTCAGGGGAGGGGAATAAAGATGAAAAAGCAATAGCTTGTTGAGATAAAAATTAATGTTTGGTGCCTATTTGCAGTAAGAGGGTTATTTTTTGTTTACTTGTTTTATAAAAAGTATGGTTGATTTTTCTGATCACAACAGTTTAGGATTCATTTTTCATTTGACTGGGTGTCTCTTATTGGAAATGTGCTGTAGAAATGTTTTTGAGATCCACAAATTTTTCCAGTGATTGACATCATTCAAGCCTTTGTGTGATAATTACTTTCATTTCTAGGCAATGATTCTCAGTATGAAGTCATATTTTTCCTTGAAGCATTGCAATTCTATTCAAAATTATATACTCTCATCGGAAAGAAATAGAGCCAAGACATAGTAGACACCATTTTATTGTCATCATTGATAATGATAAGAGTAAGATCAGCATTAGGTGGAAAGAGATGAAATAAAATTCCTCCCTGTTGTCTTGCTTGCCAGAGGAGTTCAGTGAAGCCACAGTGGACAAGCTTGCCTCCTAATATTTTAAAACAACTATAAAAAGCAGCTTTTTTCTACCTATGCAATAGCCAGTAGAAAGATAAAGTATAAAAGAATAATAGTAGGACAGGAACTTGTCCTACAACCATTTTTATCTGAATCCAAAGAAAAAAAAGGTAAGAGGTGGTATGAAAAAATGATTGGACTTTATTGTCTTTAAAAATGTGAGAAATGACAAATTTCTATATTATAAAAAAAATCTCAAAATATTCTTGAGAAATCAACTGGAAATGTACTGGAATTAGAGCATTGCTACAAACAGAACTGCTGGCCCACAATGGTCAAATCATAACATTGATCCATAAAAGGTAACAACAATCGATTTAGTAGCTATCACCATATCAATTACTCCTTGTCTTTAAGCTAAATGGGATAGAAAGTTTTCAAAATATGGAGATTTAGCAGAGGAGAACAAAACAAGCAGAGGTCCATATCATCTCTATTGTTCTATGTGCTACTGGAGTTGTTAGAAAGATTCTCTCTGTGAGACCTGCAGAAAAATCCTAACATATTTGTTCAATTACAAAAGTCATTCATTTTATCTACCTAAAGAAGAGTCTGTAGTTTATGAAATTTAAAACATAATGGCAGAATAATGGCTTGTTATCGGACCTTTTTATTTGAATTCTACTGAACAAGATAATAATAAAGGATTCTAAGATTTTACATATATTATGCTATTTGAGTTTCATAATAACCCTCTAAGATACTGGAGATATAATATATTGTTCCCATTATCAGGATGATAAGGAGAAAAGTAAAATTTTAGAAGTCACTAATAATTGCTTTAGAACAAGAGAGAGGTGATTTGTGTAATGTAAGAAGACATTGAAAACATTCTTTGGTAAACTACATTGTCACAAAGCAAATTTAATGGCTGGTGTTCAGAGAAATAATGAGCAGGTGACTGATAGCATCTCAATGGATTGCTAAATTCAGTTAAAATAAATGTAAGAAAGAAACCTAAAATAGTATTTGAAAATTTACTTCCAGAGCACTTGAAACCAAGAAACATCATTGCTAGTGTTATCCTGAAAAGCAAAAGACAACCCACTCCTTGCTCCTTTCCCTGAATCCTCCTCAAACCAGGTTAAGAAGAAGGATTCTAGGTGGTAACTTGCAGAGAGGGAAAATGCATAGTCACATGAATGATCTGACACTAACCAAAGAACAGAAAGGTAGACTACATGTGTAGTGTCAAATTTAATGAGAAATGGGGGTCACTAATCTATACACATTGTGATAATAGTTGACTTTTATATATCACTTTCAGAATTCCTATATACAGCTTATTTGTATATATTTATATGTTGTCTCCCCAGAAGATTATAAACTCCTTGAGGTCTTTTGATTCTTTTTTGTATCCTAGATTAACACAGTGTCTAGAATACAGCTAGCCTTTGGCAAATGCTTATTGATTGATTTGCAAAATGTGTTAAACATCTATTTCATTTGAACTTCCTACAACTCTGAGGTTAAGGCTATTACTCTCCTTTTTTACAGATGAGGAAACTGAAATTTAAGCGACATGTACAGGGTAATACATCTGCGAGAAGAAGAGTCAGAAAGACTTTTCAGGACCTTTATAGCACTAAACTTATGGTCCTCTATTCCTACATTAGACTGAGGTGATGCAGCAGATAGATTGCTGGACATAGAATCAGAAAGATCTGAGTTCAACTTTGGCTGTGTGACACTGAGCAAGTCTCTTACCTCTGCCTCAAATTTCTCATCTGTTAAATAGGGATAATAATAGCACCTACTTCCTAAGGTTGTGAGAACAGTGAGATACTATTTGTAAAGCACTTTGCAAACCTTCAGGTGCTATGTGAATGTCCTATTTACTATTATTCAAGACTAGTTATTCCTAACCCCCAGTCTAGTGATCTGTTCACTACATTGTGTTGCAACATGGTACAAAATGATGGACTTCTCACTGGATACTCTTAAATGTAACATTGAAAAGCTTATAAAAATTACCATCTTAGGTGCTTAGAAGATAATGACAATAGTGATAATTTACACTTAACATTATACTTATGACTGTGTAGTGCTTTAGTTTACCAAATGTCTTCACACATTATGCCATTTAACTTTTATTTACTATCAATCAAAACACAAGTATTTATTAAGTTTCTGCACACTAGTCACTGGGGATCCAAAACTCCAAATGAAACAATCCCTGCTGGCAAGAAACTTAAGTTATCTGAGGAGACAAGATGTATATATAGAATAAATGCAAAGTAATTTGGTGGGGACGAAGGCACTAGTAATCTTGGGCCTCAGAAAAAGGGTCAAGGTATGTCATGGATAGAGCTTTAAAGGGAACAAGGTATTCTAAGAGGCTGAGGTTAGGTGAGAGAGTCACTGGTTCAATGGCTCAAAGACTGGAGATGGAGAGTCATGTCCCAGTGGGAAATAATGAAGGTCTGAACTTGTGTGTTTTGTGCAACCCATTAAAGCTAGAGAATGTTTTAATTTCATTTGTCCTTAGGTAGCACCAGATAAAAGGAAAATTATGACTGCAAAACAACCATGATATAATATACTCAACCATGATAAATATTTATAGGTGGTAAATCTTGTTAAGGGACCAATACATCACCTATTTAATTTTGGAAGCAGACCACAAGAGATTACTTTTTCCAAGAGTGAAAAGTAATTTTTTTGATGGGCAGAAAGCCCAATGGGAGTTGAATTTAGAAGATTTTGCAGGGTTGTTTGGAGGAGATGATGATGGGGCCAAAGCGGGCCATGTACTTGAACTCATCAACCATCTCAAGTGAGGATTTATCTGCAGGAGTATTCTGAAAGCTTGTCCAGGGCTGTTGATCTGTGCTTACTCTGAGATAGTTACTGAGTCTTATAAAGACATAAAAATACATAGAACAGCAGTCTGTCCCCATTTAGAAAACTCTCTCAGAAAGGAATCATTAGTGGACTAAAAATCCTCCATTGGGATGGAGGTATAAACAAAAGTGATCCCTCTTGAGCTTGTCCTGTACCAGGGACGGTAGCGGCCCATGATCCTTCCATCCTCTATTTAGTCCTAGGATAGACATAATTATCAATTTTTTTAATGATTTGCTGCCCATCATTTCATATCAAGTGTTTTAAGCAGTAAGAAGATACATTAAGCAGTCAGAATCACTTCTAAACGGGAGAAAAAAGTATTAGCCATAGACTTTCAAAGGGAGTAATTCACTTTAATGTATAATGGGGGAAGATGTGTGGCCATGTCTTCTGGTAAAATGACTGCATAGTTATTCATATCACAGAATTAGGTCATACCAGGCTATGTCTCCTGCCCAGAAGAAGGAATGATTCTGGGTAAAACCTAAAGGGATGAGAATAAAGGTAGTGAGGTGATACCCCTAGTGAGGTAACTAGGTGGCACAGTGGCTGGAGTGCTAGACCTGGAGTCAGGAAGAAGTGAGTGCATACGTGACCCTGGGCAAGTCACTTAACCTCTATCTCCTCACCTGTAAAATCATGATAATAATAGTGCCTACCTCACACAGTGGCTGTGAGGATCAAATGAGATATACTTGTAAAGCACTTAGCATGGTAGTCTGGCACACAGTAGGTGCTTAATAAATACTTAATTCTTTACTTCATATACATTTATTTCAGTGGCATACCTTGGGTTTTTTTTATGTCACCTTCATTTCCAAATATATCCCTCCACACATCTATTCAGAGAAATATCCCATGTGACAAAGAGAAAAAAATGAGAGCAAAAAGTTTAGTTAATTTCAGGGTCTGATAGAACACAAAGTATTCCATATCTTTAGTTTCCCACTCCAGTTTTATTGTTCAGTTTTATTTTGTTTCTGTTTTTTCATTTTCATTGTTGAGATCATCGTGATTCTATTTATTTCACTTGGCATCTATTTATCTAAATCCTCCAAGGCTTCTCTCATATTCACTGTTTCTTATGGACCAGTGGTACGCCATTAATCAATCAAAGAATCAGTCAATGGACACATTTATTAAGGGCTTGCTATGTTCCGGGAGCTCTTCTAAGTTGTGGCGCTACAGATATAATACTGAAATAGTTTCTACCGCGATGGAGCTTATATTGTGACAGAGAGACAACATCTTCTATATAAAACATACAAAAGAGAATATACTAGCATCTGGGGATTAGGAAAAAGTTCACGAAGCAGGTAGTGGTTGAGCTAAATATTGAAGAAAACCAGCGATTTTGAGATGTGGAGGTGAGGAAGGAGTACATTCTAGGCATGGAGGTCAACCAGGGAAAGACATGGATGAAGTATCCGGTATGTGGTGTGGAATACAATGTGGATTGTCTAGTGCTTAGAGAAGAGTAAAGTGTGAAAAGACTGAAAGGGCCACAAGCATCCAGGCTGTGAAGATTTAGATGCCATAGTACTTTATATCTGACCTTAATGGTAATAGGGAGTCAATACAATTTATTGAGGAAGGTGACATCATCAGAGCTGTGCTTTAGAAAACACTTTCATGGTTATGTGGAGGATTGATTGGAGTGGGGAAATGCATGAGACAGGGAGACTAAATAGGAGGATGTTGAATTATTCCAAGTGAGAAATGACAAGGTCCTGACCTAGGGTAGGAACTCATGTGAATGAAGAAGAGGTATTAGGGAGATAGAAGAATTGGGAAGACTTAACAATTGAATGAATATGTTGGATGAATGACAGTTAGGAGTTGAAGATGACACTAAGGTGTCCAACCTGGGTGGCTGCAAGGATGGATGGTGAGAATCTTGAAAGCAGAAGGGAAATTTGGAAGAAGGTAGTATAATAACTTCTATTTTTGGAATACTGAATTTGAGATTCCTAGCTCAAAGTGTCTGATAGACAGGTCATGATGAGAGACAGGATCAGAGAAGATAGATTAAGATTGAATATACAAATCTAAGAGTCATCTGCGTAGAGATAATAACTGAACCCATATGAACTGATGAGGTCACCAAGTAAGAAAGTGGAGTGAGAAAAAAGAGGCAGAACCGTTACATTCATGTACCACAATTTGTTTAACCATTCCCCAGGGGATAAGCATCTCCTTTGTCTCCCCCTTTTTTCTTCTGCTTATATAAAAGGTTCTGCCACAAACAATTTGGTGTACATGGAACTTTTCTCTATTTGAGATGTCTACATATTGTGAAATAACTATTGAATACTTAGGGAATGTCTCTGTAGTCCAAAATAAAGTTAAGGTTTGGTATTTCTTTGATAAATTTCATCAGGGTAGAGGGCCAAATTCATGCCAAAGAAAACCCACTTTGAACCTTGAATGATATTGGTGAAGTGATCCATATAATGGCTAACTGATTAGCATGTTGGGGCATCTCTTCTTGCCCTACTCCAAACAGCAACTAGGTATTTGGTATTTGCTGCCTATCTATCTCCTTCTATCATTCTTGATGAGCTAACTACAAACCACTCCTTCCTGCCACATCCACTCATGATCCATGAGCTCATCTAGCTAACTTCTATCCATCTCTATGAAAGGAAGTGAAGGAAAGACAGGCATACATCTTGTGGATATTTCACAATAGATAATGACTTTCTTCTGAATTCCAGTGGTTTATTTCTTCTCTGAAGACAAATTATTGCTTGGAAGATGGTAGTGGAATG
Organism: Bettongia penicillata ogilbyi; assembly: GCA_023548195.1. Taxonomy (NCBI): domain Eukaryota; kingdom Metazoa; phylum Chordata; class Mammalia; order Diprotodontia; family Potoroidae; genus Bettongia; species Bettongia penicillata. The sequence continues at coordinate 951,918 of JAJHZJ010000749.1, read as the reverse complement.
CTCAAGAGAAATATTTATAGGACCACATGAATCACAGATATCTGTGCTGAAAGTATTGGAAATCCTCTTGTCCATTAAAAGATTCATGGAATTTAGTGGTTATTCTATTTTACTACATGACTATGTGCTTAACTTTGTGATGATGACTTTTATACTTCTTCTGGTTTTCCTTTTTTCTTTAAAAAAATAATATACACATTCACTCCTTAAATGTGAGCGCTCTTCAGGTGTCTATACTTTGCTGTCTTCTCATCTCTATCTACACACCCGTTCTTCACTGAGCATATCATTTACAGTAGCTTTACCTTTCTGTCTCCACATCTTTATCTCTAACTCTGACCTTTGTCCTGGCAACTAGTCTTTTATGTATTTCTAAATGCCCACAGTACCTTTTCATCTGGATGACCTTCTCAAGTCTCAAATTCAACATATCAAAATAGATTTACCATCTTCCCTCTCAAATGTTCATCTCCCCCTAACTTCCTCATTTTTTCTTTTCACTCCATCTTGACACCTTGGAATTATCCTTACTTCTTTCCTCTCAGTTGTCCCTTGCAAGTAAGCGATTGTCAAATTCTGACAGTTTTTCCTTCACAGGGTCTTCCCTATCTGTCCTTTCAAATGTCTTTAGTACTTGATAGGCTCCAGTGGCTCCCTGTAAGATCCAATATAAATTCCTCTGTTTAGCTTTTAACACCTTTTGCAATCTGGCTACAACTAATCTCTCCAGTTTCACTGCACATCATTCTCCCTCCTACCCTCTGTGATCCGGTCAAACTGGTTTTTCTCTAGGTTCCTCACACAGAGCGCTCTATGCTTGGAATGCCCTCCCTCCTCACCTTCACTTTCAGTTCATAGAAGCCCTCCAAGACGCAGCCCAAGAAATACTTTCTCCATGAAACTTTCCCTGATGCCCTCCTATCCTGGTGTGCTCCTGTACAACTATAGTTAACTATTTTGTACTTATTTGCATTGTCTTTACATTTGCTCTGTGTATCCTCATGTGCGTCTGTATTGTCTCCATTGTTAGAATGGAAGCTCTACAGGGATTGTTTAATTTAGTGCATTCATATGCTAAGTACCTAACATAGTAGATACATAATAAATACTTGTTCATTGGTTGGTTTATCTCTTCCTTCTCATTCCTATTACAATTATTGACCTTCTTGCCAAACATCTACTCTCCTGTTTCTTTTCTTTCTCCACTTCTCTGCACTGGACATCTCTCTGACAGTGAAGAATCCTCTCACATCACCATCTATCTGGTCCCAAATTTGCCTTTCCAGAATTACTTTTCACTTCTGCACCCCCCATATATTGCCTGTTTCTATGAAACTGGAATTTGACATACTCTATACAAATTTGATACAGTCTTTTTTGCCTCTTCTTATTCTTACGCTACAGCTGGAATACTTCACCACATTGAAATCATATGGATCTTTCAGGGTCCATCTCAAAAGCCTTCTCCCCTCTAGAGTCTTTTTGATGACATTAGCAAGAAATAATCATTCCATTTTCTTGTTTCTTATACATCCTTGATACGTATGTGTGCGTGTGTGTGTGTGTGTGTGTGTGTGTGTGTGTGTGTACCTTTCATACTTGATGGTAAGGATTGTGTCCAATTAATTTCCTTCCCCCCAATACCTAGCACAAAGTAGACATTTAATAACTATTTGCTGAATAAATATTAAATGAGATTTAAATTTCTCTTTTGGCTGGGTGGGCAGGGGCAGAAAAAAGATAAATTCTTTTCAGATAGTCATTATCTAAAGGATCAGATTTTTATCACAAGAAATGCTAATTACTTAGATGAGAGGTTGATTTGGATAACAATGAAAATAAGAGCAGAAGATGAAGCTCCAGAGTGGTTGGAAGATTTTGAAGATACAATGACCAATCATAGTTAAAAAAAAATAAGGATGAGAAAAGAAATTTAAATTTCGCAAGTCTAAAGATACTATGGTAAATTTGTCAAATTAGAAAAACTCATCAGAGCAAGTACTGAAAGGGAATGTTCTTTGATATGAACTATGGGGAGTTGGGGGTGGGTCATTTTGGTTTTGGTTTTTGATGGGCTATTGAGGGGAAGGAGAAAAGCCCTTTCACTGGTAGTCAGTAGAATGGAGATCTAATCCAGGTTCTGCCATATGGACTACTGGAGTTTGGACAAATTACTTTGCTCCATAGGCTTTAATTTTCACATTTGTAAAATGAGGAGATTAGACCATAGGGGTGCCTTCAAACTGAAATTGCATATGGGCTTTAAGCTTGTAGCACTCACCCATTGATAGCTATTTGAATGATTTCAGAAAACCATGATTTCCTTGAAGTGCCATTTATCACTCTCAAGAATTGTCTTTGTTAGTGGCAGTGACCAAAACAATCCTGGTGGACTGACTTCTGCTTATGAGCCTTTCCAAAGTTAGTTTGGATTACATGGTTACATGGTCCTCTGAGGATAGCTACCACCTGACATATATAGTGAAAGAACATTTACTTGGTATGGCATGCCAGAGCTTTTTTCCACTGGCATTTCTACTTGGAGAACCCACTGTGTGCCAAGGTAGGAGGCCATCTGCATGATTAAAGTCAAAATTTATTTTTTCTTCACATTGATCATATATTATTTTTTCCTTCGCAGAGGGGACCTGGAGTTAGGAAGACTTGAATTCAAATCTCCACTCAGATACTAGCTATAAGACCCTTGGTAAATTATCTAACCTCTCTAAGCCTCAGTTTCCTCATCTGTAAAATAGGAATAATAATAGCACCTACCTTGTAGGTTTGTTATGAGGATCAATTGTAAAGTACTTAGCACAGTTCCTGGAACATAGTATGTAGTATATAAATAGTATAGTATAATAAATGCCATATAAATGTTAGCTATTATTATTTTTATTATTCTTTAAAATATCAATAGTGCCAGGTTTGAAGTGTTTACTCTAAATATCATCAAGGTCCCTAGAGTTTGAACCCAAACCTTCTTAGGGGTAAAAATACTCTAAGGCACAAGTCAAAGAAAAGACATTTATGTGTCCTTGAAAACATTCTAAGTTACATCCTGCTACATTTGCAAATTGAAACCCCCTCTGCCTTACTGTACACCAGACACTTTGTCCCTTCCCTATAAGACACATGGCTAGATTTCACCACAGAAAACATAATTTTCCTGGTGTTGAAATCTATGCATTTATAAAAAGTCATATTCAAGTCCTCTCAAAAGTATAGTTCTCTAGTCAGATGGTTCCTTTGTATCATTACTGTTTTATGTACATTTTAAGGACAGATTCTTAAAGATGTTATTCAAAATTATAATTGTGGTGAAAATTAGAACCAATATTCATAGTGTGGAATACAAAATGGGCGCTCCAAAAAAGTAGAATCATAGGTTTTTAGAACCAGAAGAGAAGTTTGAGATATTCTAATTTGACCCTATCATTTTATAATTGAGGAAATTGACATTCCAGTGATGTGAAATAATTTGCTATTAATAACTAGTAGAAACAGAGATTTGAAACCCTATCTTCTCGTTCTCAAAACAATACTTTTTCTAATTGGTTTGTTGCAAGAATGGATGTCAAAAGATACCTTCAAATCTTAAGAGAGAGAACTCTAAGAAAAAAAAAAATAGAAAAAAACCCAATTAGCCATCTCTGGGGAGGAAGGGAATTTTAAAAAGGGAAAAAATGACAGGATAATTTTTTTTTTGCATATTTGAAAGGAATAGCAAGTAGTACACAGTAGATTTGCAGTTTCATGTGCAATCATCTTGTTTATTGTACTATGTTGTGGAAATGCTTGTTTTATTCCATAAATTTAAAATAAAAAAAGAAAATAAGAAAACAGAATGTTAGTGGGGTGCCGTAGAAATAGCACTTGTCAGAGTCAGAAAACTAGCTTCCCTTGGGCAAATTATTTATCTTGCCTGAGATTTGGTTTCCTCATCTATAAAATGAGAGAAATAAGAGTTGAGCTACCCATTTCACAGAGTTATCATAAGAAAAGAGTTTTATAAAGACTATAGTATAATATACATAACAAAATCATAAAATGTCACATTTGAAAAGGACCTCAGCGATCATTTATTCCAGTGGCTATGTGAATAGGAATGCCTTCTACAATAGTCCAGAGAAATGGTCATCCAGCTTCTGCTTAAAGGTTTCAAGAAATGGGAAAGCCAATAAACTCATGAGGTTGCCCTGTCCTCTTTGGGACTCTTTAAAATGTTAAGAAGTTTTTTCCATGAAATTGTTGGTCTCTACAGTTTCTATTTGTTTGTTCTCACTTCTGCAATGCTAAGTTCTTTTTTTTTATATTCCTTTTAACATTTGAAGGCAATCACGATGACTCCACTGTTTTCTATTACTGAAACCTTCTTAGTTCTTTCAATAGATTTTTAGGTAGTATTTTCCCTAGTTTCCTCCTCATTTCTTGATCATTCTTGTATAGACATGAAATAATTTGTCAATGACCTTATTAGATGTTGTATTCAAAGTGGAGTACAATATTCTAGATCTGATCTGACCAAACTAAAAGTTATTAGTCTTATTACCTCTCTCTTTTGGGATACTGTGCCTCTCTTAATGAAGTCGCAAATAGTCATTGCTCTTTTGGCTGCAAACAAAATTATTGATTCATATTGAGCTTGTAGTTCACTGAAACCTTCCTTTTTCACATTTTCTCTAGTCACATATACTCCATTTTGTACTTGTATAATTGATATAAAGCTATTAATATATATGTACACACAAATATACACATATGTCCTTATATTTGCCCTGTTTTATACTTTGTCAAGTCATCCAACATATTATCCCTCTTATGTTCATGCCATCAGTAAATTTAATGTGCAACATCTACAATTTAATCTATACTTTAATATTCTCCAAGATCCATGATCTCACTCATGTGAATATCTTCATTGGTGCAAATTGCAACTTAACCACATGTTTTCATCCCATATGAATGTTATCCATCTTTTTCCATTTCTTCTTCATTAATAATCTGTCTTAAATGCTGATGTCTTCTTTTAGGTCTTTTTAAGTTTCACAGAAATCAATGTAATTTTCAAGCTATTTCTTTGTTATTTCTCAATAGTAGCATAGGGCTGATCTACTTTCCTTTTTATTGATACATTTTCTCACAATAATTCCCCTTACACCAATTCTTGCATCTAGATAGGTCATCATTACAAATATGTTACAGGCTATTTGTTACTTCTGTGAACCTCTTTTGTGCCCTTGGGACCATCTACAAACTTTGATTTATTGAAAATCGTGCTGTTCTAAGATTCACAATAAAATTCAAGGAGAATTAGTGTATTGAAATATTTATTTTTATGTCAGGTATAGTTAAAAGCACATGCAATTTCCTAAAGACAATCCAGAATACTCTCTCTTATTCAATTCTAGACCTAACTGTCCATCCATTATGCCTTTATCAATTTTATAGACTGATAAACTAATTCAATGAATTTGACTTCCAGCCTATAGTCTGAAAAAATTATGATTTTTTATCCTTTCTTATTTTTCATGTATGGCTTATTAGGTCATTATATTTTGAGTAGACATGATTCTTATAGAAAAAGTGCTGAGATGTTCTGGGATTCCATGGAATTAGCACAATATGATCTGCAAACAAGGGCAACTGAATGAAATATTTTGTCATCTTCAGGCAGCCCCCTTTCCATTTGTTCCAGAGAAGAGCACTCTCTATGATAGTGATGAGTACCTTTGGTGAGATTCCATCTTCCTCTCTCATGCTTGCCTGGTGTCAATAAGAATGGGATCATTCAAAAGGATAAATTTTTCAGTTGCATTTATCAAGGAATCTTGTATGATCTTAACTTTACTAAGTTTGTTGGAAGATAGCTTTTAAATTTGCATTTTGCCATATGGAGTAAAATGTGTTTTTATTATCAACCAACAATAAACATAAGATTTCGTATTTTTGTGCCTTTCAGCCAGTTATATAACCATACAGATGCAGCCTGCAGCAGAAAACCATGTACAAAAGACTGCCCATTGTCTTTCCATATTTGCACTGAAGATAACCTTGATACGTCTATGGATCATTCTCATAAAGACTGTATAAAGACAATTAAGAAGGCATATAAGTTGACAATTTTTTATATCCTCTTAATCACTTTTTTGGAGGTGATTAAGTGTTCTGTGGTGATTAATATCATTCACAATTTTCCATTGTTTTTGTTACCTTTCATTTCTTTAAATATCCTTTAGTGCTTTCAAGATTGTTTTTTCTCTAGCACAGATTTCTTCAGTTTGTATTTGGTATGGTTCAGTTTGTCCTTCCTATTCTCTTTTTATGTAATTTCTATTCTTTTGTTTGTTTAACACATCATAGACCGAGATGTTAGAATTTGATTGTTAACAATAATGGGGAAATATCATTATTGAAACATTAGCAATCTCTTTATCTTTTTGCATCAATGTGTTGTATGCATGGCAGGAACGGTTATGAAAGTTTTAGGGCAATATGGCTTTTTTGGTTCTCACTTCAGTATTTATGAAGGCTGGTTTTCGATGTTTTATGAGGTGATGTTGATCGTAATTTTCTGGCACCTTCCTCCAGAAGGTTATATAAATAATTTTATATTATAATCTAGCATTCCTTTTGAATAAATGTCTCTCCATTTACAAGGCATACCAAATATTTTCTGGGTACTTTTGGCCTTTTTGTTGTTGGATAGCTTCACATTTGTAAAATGTTTTAGAGAAAATAAGGACAATCAAAGTAAATATCTTTGCCCTTTTCTATTTCCCACTTTTGTCACTGATGATGAATTGGTTTAAAAGGTTGGGCTGAAGTTGTGGAATGTATTGGTAGTATCTTCTTCTCTTAACCTTTTGTCGATTTTGATATTGATTTTTATCTTAATTCTAACTAGCTACTAGTCAGAGTGAACACGAGTTTTGAAACTCCACATCCACAAGCAGTCATTTTCTGTTTCTTAAGATATGTTCATTTTATTTTCTTACGTGATGTTTTTGAGTGCTGCTCACACTCAACATTTTATGACTTTATTCTGGAAGAAAAGATTAATGCTGTTCAAGCATGCATCCACAAACATGAAGCTTTTGAATAGTCTACAAGTATGGGGATTTTTTGTTTATGCAATAAGATTCACCAGCATAATAGATCATAAGCTGATCTAGTTAAAATGAGAAGTAGCCAGTTCTTGGTGATTACAACTTCTTTTGTAAATACTCCTAAGTTATCCCTTTAATAATAAGCATCAAGAATATTAAATCAAGGATCAAAGTCAAGCTCACTAATAGCTTTAAGAAGCTTCCCCTTCCCTTTATGCAAGTGGGGCCGTCAGGGGCAAATCCTTTGGCCCTTCTCTCACTCATCTTGGTTCTTCAAAGCTTCCTCCCATTGGCTAACGCTTGCCAGTTCTCCTCATAGTCTGGAACTGTTTGTTTGCATTTGGTACTTAAACTCACTGTGGGACATCTCGGTAGTCTTTGTACATCTCTTGACGTACATTGGGTTTCAACATTCTGTTACTCATTTTTGTTCTAGTTTCCTCCTTCTGAGATCATTCTCCTTGGCAAAGAAAACAGAAGCAAAATAAGAACTCAGTAGTTCTGCCTTCTCTCTGTCATTCATTATTATTACTCATCCATGCCAAGCAAGATTCATTCCTTTTCTTGGTTTTCTGCATGACCTAACTGTAGGCTAATATTAGGTCCAACTGAATTGGATATGAATTATACTGCTCAAGGGAAAACTTGGACATTGGAATGAATATTTAAAAATCATTAGCAAGTAAAATTTCTATGATGCCTTCACTTACTTGCCTTTATCATGAAAACAAATAAACTACCATACAAGTGTATTTCAGAGTGAATCTGTGGAAAGATAGTGAAGACAAATACTCAAGAAGGCCTGTCCACTTAGAGGCGAGATTCAGTGAGTGAGGGGAATGTTTTCTGGCTACTCTTTCTCTTTACCTTACACTTCTCATCCCTAAATCCTTCTAGGGAAAACACACACGCGCACACACACACTTAAATCTAGACAAATATAATTCACTCCTCACTCCTCTCTCCCAGGGAAATTCCCCAATTGCCCTCCATTATACCTTTTATTCCAAAAGGATAATCTACCCACCCCAGCCCCCATGTTCCCATGCCCCAAAGGAAAGAATCCTTTCATGGCCCACTATTTACAGATACAAAGGGATTCAAAATTGGATTGTTGTCTCTGGGGCGCAGGATACACTACTTGTTTTTATGTGACCATGAGTTAAAATTGACTTTTAATTTATATGATTTTTTTTAAAGTTGCATGTTATCTCATATTTCTTAGAGAAAGGCTATGGGAATTTGCATTTATTTTCAACATGCAAGAAATGGCCTAAACACAACCAGAATTTGGCAGACATTAGATCAAATGTGCAAAACAACTCCTATTTTTGATTAGTAAGTCCATAGAATATAAGATGTCAGTGCTAGAAGAGACCTTAGAAATGATCAAGTCCAGGTTTCTTATTTGACAGATGGACAAACTGAAGCCTGAAGAGGTGGTCACTAGCCAAGTCAGAACTAGATTTCAGTCTTCTGACCTATAGGCATAGACTGAATTCAGGTCAAGCATATTTATACAGAGAGAAAATAATGTGGCCTTGTAGAGTGAATATTTACTTCAGTGGAGAGAGGCTACAAAAATAGATTGCATTAAGGAGTTGAGGGACAGAGAGACAGAGAAATAGAGATAGATGAAAGATAAAGAGAGGGAGAGAGAGAGAGAGAGAGAGAGAGAGAGAGAGAGAGAGAGAGAGAGAGAGAGAGAGAGAGAGAGAGAGAGGGAGACCAACACACAGGCAAAGAGACAGACACACACACACATGCAGAAGATAGATTGCAGGCCTTTTTCCTTATCCAGCAATTCCTAGGACTAATCCTTAAACTTTGGAAGCTAGTCAATGACTTTTAATCCTATACTCATTAAATAGCTACATGTTAATGCACCCATCTATACATATTAGGGCTATTACCCCATGATTCATCATGATTAAGGAATAAATGGAAGGCCCAAGATGGGTCTGGTCAAACTTGCACCAAACACAGAGCCTGCAATTAGAGGTTTTACATCCCTGAATATCATGACCATATTGGTTTACTCAAATTATTAAAAGAATATTTTTTTCTGATACGGTTTGAGCATCACTATAACTTGCTTTAAAAAGAACAATGGCTGTTTTTTTCCTAATGTCTCTTGAAGGTGGATAAAGGTTTTAATTACACTATTCAGTCACTATCTTCCAAAATGATATATTTACATACACCGTTAAAAATACAGAATAATACAGAGATAAATATACAGTAATGAGGGTATAACAGTAACCTTATTTTTAGTTGATTACACTATCAAATTGTTCTTTGCAGTCCCAAATGTCTTTAGCTTTATTATTTTATCTGATTCTCTCCACAATCCAGTGAGGTAGACAGAGTAGGTGTAAATAGCCATGTTTTACAAAAACAGGACATGAAATTCCAAGGTTTTGCTCAAGGTCACATGGTCAGAATGTGGCCAGCAGATCAGGTATTTGAATGGAGGTTTTTTAGTTTTTCTTGCTACATTTCCAAAAGAAATTCTATGTAGGGTTTCTTTCAACACTAAAAATAATATTCGATCTTATCTCAAATGTATTTATAAGTTGAAACCTGTATTGAATATCTGAATTGAAATCAGTATTGAAATCTGCCTGAATAGCATTATTATACATGCATATATATCCTATAACATACACACACATATATGTGTACATATTTACAAACATACATATGCCTGCACATTATCGAATGAGATTTATCAAGTGTTAATGTACTCATTTTCATTAATGTATATGAATAATAAAATGTGCTTAAATAAATATGGTTCATTCCTCTATTTGAAGTTGTTAATCATTCACAATGGGGATGAGGAATGCCAAGTGGACAGCTCTCATGCTCCACTGGTGTCTTTGAATTTCAGGAGAAGCTGAGGAAGGCTTTTCCTATGTTGAGCGGTCCTACTGTGGAAAATTTAGGGAAGGATATGGACAAGAGTTGCACAAGATGGGCAAATATGGATGGGTCACAATCTGCTTTGTTGAAGGGGAAAACAAAGTTGACAGGATCCAGAACCATTGGAACACTCAAGGACTGAAAAACCATTAACTGAAATATAGAACACTTTCAATATTTAAAATCTGCGTTAATTTCCAACAAGTTCTTAATTTACTTCAAAAATGTGAATTTGTGGGCATGTAACATGCCAGATCTTTTGAGGAATGTAATATTTTGTCTTCTGCTCTTCTTTCTCTTTTGCAGGGTTTTTGGAGCTGCCATACTCCTTACCTCCACCCTCAATATGCTAATCCCATCTGCAGCTAGAGTGCACTATGGCTGTGTTATATTTGTTAGAATCTTACAAGGGCTCGTTGAGGTATGAAATAGTAGGGCAACAGACAGAATGAACAGATTAACTTTCCTGACTGACAAATGAAGACGATACAAGACTGAGTCTACATAATGCCAAACTACTGACTGAAATTCAATGTAGCTCCATTCAATAATGTCCTGATTTTGTACTGGGCACCACTGTACCCAGGGAGAGATAAGAATTAGATGAGTCAGAATGCCTCTCCTTAAGGAGTTCAGAATCTAACAGGATGGCATGGTATGTACAGAAGAGTGTTGGCTTTGGATTTATAAGTCACTGAATCACTGAAATTCAGAGATGGAAAGCACCTCAGTGGCATCTTGACCAATCCACATCAGAAAAGAATGTCCCTATAACCTTCCTTACAAGTAACCACCCAGTGTCTTCTCAAAAACAATGAAGGGGAATTGACTACTTCTGGAGCCAGCCCTTTCCATTTGGGGATGTATCTAATTGTTAAAAAGAGTTTTTTTCCTTCTTTATATCACACCAAAATATTTTTCTTTGCTCCAAATTCTGTTCTCTAAGGACAGGAAGATCTTAATTCACATCATACCTCTGGCACCTACCAATTATGTGACCATAAATAATCTTGTTGTTGTCCCTGAACCTAAGTGTTCTCTGTATTGCATACCCATTTTGCATACCTCACAGCATAGTGGTGAGGTTCATTACATACATTCCTACTTATGTATATGTATATACATACACATTTTTTCTTCCTTCCTTATCTATCTATCCATCTATCTATCTATCACAATTTATATACTCCCCTAAAAGTTATGTCAATGTCAGTTACGATTTTATATGAGAAGTACATTAAAACCAATAAACAGTAATAACTTATTTAGAGTTTTATTATAGGTGGCAATGTGTTATAATGGATAGGACCAAACTTATAAACTAGAAAGACCTGGGTTCAGGTTCTGACTCTGACACATACTAACCGTATTACTCCAAGTCGGTCACTTATTAACCTCTCAGTGCTTTTATCAACTTTCTAAAACTGTAAATTACAGAATACTTGTCAACCTCAATTAGCAGAAGGGGTTTCATTACCCTAGGAGTTCTCACCAATAAAATAACATATCTAGTCTCAGTGTTATTTACAGGTATTATTTACTCCCATTCTACAGATGAGGAAAGTGAGGTTCAGGGAGATTAAATGACTTGAATTGTCATGTAGCTCAGTGAGAAGTGAGATGTGAACTCATGTTTTCCTGATGCCAGATTAAGCCTCCTTTCTACTATAGCATACTACCTCTCTAGAGTGAAGGAAAGCTCATTACTGATGGTATATCAGGGAAGGGTTAATAAAGATGACTCATACTGGGGTGATGGCAACAGGTAGAGAAAAGAGGAATCAGATGGAATTGACAAGACTTGGTAACTGATTGACTCTACCAGGTGAAGAAGATGACAAAGGAGAAGATACCACTAAGAATATTGACTGGCCAGTTTACAGTGACTGTCTTTGTGATACCAAACCACTGCATAAGTGACAGTTTTCAAAGAATTGGCTGCTTTTTAAAAAAATGATGAGTCGCCTCGGCATTGTGCAGACCCAACTTCTTTGTTGAAATGGGACAATACGTTGTTGTGAGTCAGGAAATTGCTAGGAAAAACTATGTCAATGATGAATTTCTTTTAGAAAATTTTAGGTTTTTTTGCTTGTAGTATTTCTGATTTTATTCTGTCACTTCAAGCTGGTATTCCATTAAATGGATTCCTGCTGTCTAGAAATGGAAAGGAAAGCTAACTTGTAAGGTTTAACACTTAACAGCAATTTTCGGTTTAGCCAGCATTATGTTTATTTGGTATCAGTTTGTGAGGGAGAGCAACATCTTAAATCACTGACAAATTTCTCCTATAGTTAGCAGGTGAGACCACTAATCATGGAGGAAGCTAAATTTTTTGCTAAGACCATTAAGTTTCAGAAATAATCAAGGAAGCTCAGTAATTAGTTTGCTCTATAAATACAAGCTTCAAAAATCAGAGATCAGCAATGAATTCTGACTGTCCCTTTCATTTCAGAACCAATGAGTTGCACAGAGAAATTGACATATCTCAAAATTATCTTCCAAAATTCTGCATAGAAATGCCTCAAGGGGCAGAAGAACTGTAGGTCTGGATAAAAGTCTTAGCTTCCTTTTTATAAACTAGAGCTAAATAAAATTTGAAGTGATGCAAAAGCCTTGGAGAGGGAGGGTGGATGTATGTAATTTTTACCTTAAAATAGGCCTTCTCTCTCTTGAGACCCAAAGTGTCTAAGAGAGCAGAGAAGACAAAGGGAAAATGACATTTCATTGCATTTTGGAACAACTTGGGACTAGTCTATAGGTAAGACAGAAGAAAGGCAAGTGGCTTTGCTTTTCAGTTTCTCAGTATTCTGTGACTCCCTTCCCCCATCTTCTTCCACAGGGAGTCACCTATCCTGCTTGCCATGGAATATGGAGTAAATGGGCCCCTCCTTTAGAAAGGAGCCGACTAGCAACCACTTCATTTTGTGGTAAGTATTTACTCTTATTTTCTGTGGAATATGAGCTCAACTCAACAATGTCTATTCAGCTCTTGTCTACTCTGCTGTTTGTTGTAGGTTCCTATGCAGGAGCTGTGATCGCAATGCCATTAGCTGGGATTCTTGTGCAATATACTGGATGGTCTTCAGTGTTTTATGTCTATGGTATGTTAACCTTTTTCATTCAAAGCAAGTCTGCTGTATTCTCAGACAGGTGTCAGAGGAAAAAGTCATTATTAGTCCCAGGTTAACAGCAATAAGTCCAAGCTGAAGAGAGAATAGTAAGGTATTTTTAAAAATGAAAGATCACATTTGATTATGGTGAATTTTAACATGAGGCAGCATTGCCTTCACTAAAGTACTCCTCTGATGCCATATTGGAACAAGTGAACTGGATTCTCAAAAGCTAAGACTGGGGAATATTGGAAGGATTCTTAGAGGGCATCTTGGATAATCCTCTTATTTTTACAAATGAGGAAACTGAGGTTCAGAGAAGTTGTGATGCTCACTCCCCACATACCTCTCTGGGGTCTCAAATAGGAAAGTAATTCAGGTTGAATGACTTCAAATACATGGCTCTGTCTCCTGTATCAAGCTGTCCCTAATCTTGTCTTGCTTCTTGTAATCTAAAATGCTGTGAATATCATCCTAGAGATGGACTCCAGACTTGTCAACCAAAGACCAGACTAACTAAGGGCACTTGGTTGGCCACCAAAGAATGAACTTTTTTTTCTTTTTTTGCCACATTAAGTCATGAAAATATTCTGCTACAGCATGGAGGGTTTACAATCTGTTGGTGAAAAGTACCCATATGGTTGAAATCACAGATCTTTTGAAGAATTTGAGTCATGTTGTATTTACTTCTTTCATGTCTCTCTTACCTTAATATTTTGAGATTGAAAATGTTTTCCACCCGTAACTCTTCTCATACTATTCATTGCTTCTGGGAAAGAGCTATTAAACTGCCAACATAGCCTTATCTAAGCAAAATGTTCTTTTTTCTCTCTCTTTAAAAGAGAAAGAGAGCTGTAAGAGAAAACTAGATATGTGATTTCATTGGCTTAGGGTGCTCTTCATGAAGAAACTCCCCTTACCAATGGAGATCGGTGCACGTTCTAGGAAGTCTTAGAAAGTTGCCTGGGCCACTGAGACTAAACAATTAGGCCAGAGGACCCAGCTAGCATATGTCAGATGCAAATGGGACTTGAACCTAGTTCTTCCTGATTCACACCTACACTATGTCACACAGCTTTTTGCAAGAAATAATGAAAGACTATATCAAAAGAACTGTATTATTTTAAAAAATATTGGTGTTCTTTATTTCTATGTTACAAAAAAATCAATGAAACTTTAAAAACATATACTGTTCTTTTAATTTAGCCTTTCATCATCTCTAGGAGAAATAGAATCCATTAAGTGATTGCCACTGGATAAGATGAGGTGGGGGGACAGCTTACAAATGCTCACTCTGCCTTTCTTCTCCCTCATCATCTGGGTTTTTTTCATCTCCTTTGGGTTGTCTATACAGGGCTCCCAGTCTCCTTATACTAGATAAACCTACAGAGGTACTAGTAGTACTTAGGCTGGATGAACCTAGTCTTTCTTTCCCTAGACTTGAAAGGAAAGAGAATCATGATCATAGATATTGATCTGGAGGGGGCTTTAGAGGTTATCTAATCTAATACCTTCATTTTACAGATAGGGAAACTGAGGCTCATGGAGATTAAGTGATTTTTTCCAAGATCAGACAGATGGTAAGGGTATGGTAAGGGTATTCTGATCAGACAGATGGTAAGGGTATTCTGATCCTGAGATGACAACATACATTCTTCAATCAATTGTAGACCATCTCTCCCTAGCTACAAGCTTTGTTTCTTTAAAGCCAAACTATAGTCTTCCTTTCTAAGTGACATTTTAAAAATAACCAGATAAATTAATGAAGGAAAGAAGAAATTGCTAGAGATTAGTTTTCAGCTGCCACCAATTGAACTTTGCCTCTCTTTCTTTTAAGAGAGAAAGATGAGAATCTGAAAGATGAATGAAAGGTGACAGAGAATCAGGTCCCAGAAGCTCATCAAATTTGTCCCATTTTCTTACTGCTTTACGAAGAAAATAGCAAGGGATGGTGGAGATTGTGAATAGTTTATAGGATATCTATTTAGTTGTGACTTTCTGTTATTTGAGGGGTAAGAAGTTTCATGATCTCATTAGATCAGTGACTCAATTGTTCATTTAGTTAGAAAGGATGTAGAATAAATCATTTTAATTAAGATATTTATTAAAAGTACTAGAAGACTGTACTAGGCACTGGAGTAGGTAAGGTTTAGGTAAGACATAGTTCTTGCCTTCAGGGAGCTTTTATTCTAATAGAAAAAAGTCAATAACTATGATTCATACTAAGAGTATGTTAGAAAGGTTCAAAAGCAAGTGTATGGTGTGGTCCAGTGGGAAAGGGGATCAGGAAGGCTTTAAGAGATGGGAAGGAATTTATTGGATATAGTAGAGGTAAAAGGTCTTTGTGGGCCTAGGAAAAAATGTGAGAAAAGACTCATTGGCCCAAAGATTTAGGACTGGAAGAGATCTTAGAGGTAACCAGGTCTGATTCTTTTATTTTTACAGATGAGGATTCTGAGGCCCAGAGAGATTAAATAACTAACTTACATAGGCCATAAATGTTGGAGATAGGGTTAGAACAAAGGTCTTTAGACTCTAAATTCTTTGGATTTGAAATCCCTTCCCACTATATGTTACCTCTCAAAGGCAAAGAAATAGAAAAATACAAGGTTTGATTAGTAAACGAATAGTAGTCCAATTGGGCTGAAGCGTAGAAAATGTGAACATATGAATTGTGTGAAAAGACTGGAAAGGTAGAGTGGCAATAGAGAGTGAACATCCTTGGCCATAAAATAACTAATGATATGAGTTTTTTTCTATATGCCATACATGTCAATTGACCTTATATTAAAGCCATACATATACAATGAGCATTATTGACCTGGTGTAGACACAAGACAACTTTTAGATTTTTTTTTAATTGAAATATGTTATACTTAATGAATTTATCCAGACAGAAAGTGAACTGAAGTTATACAGCTAGGATGGGAAATGCAAATTGCAGTCACCCTAAATTAGATATTTGAACATATAACCCCCTTCCCTGTGAGGCAAATAGAGCTGGACAGTAATAGTAATTTTCCATAATTGATTGGATCTGAACAAGGAGGTAAGGCAGCAAGGTTGTTAAGGAGAATCAATGGAGATTAAGAATGGGGTAGGGGAAGAAGATTGGGGACATTCACCTTGTTCCTCAGGGAAACAAGCTACCAAGAGAGAGGCATGATGGGGGAAATTGAAATGTCTAGCAATTGAAAAACTAGAATAAATCAGTCGACATTCCTTCTGTTATTAATGACTATGAATGCATATATTGCAGGGCAGACTTTTTTTAACGATGAGATTGCTAGAAAGGGAAGGCGTGAAAAAGGGCTCAGAAGGCTCCTAGTGAAGGAGTTTATAACCATTCATTTATAGAATGACTTGGTAATACATTAGGTAATATTATCATATATTGGAAAGGACACAAGAGATACTTACATAAAATATATAATGTTGCTGCATTAATTACTACGCCTCACTTCTTTTGTGATCCAAGCATTGAGAACAAGAAAAGGTACTGAATTTTGCTTTAATAGATGGTGCCACCCCTGACGCATCCTGACTAGGTAACCTTGGGCAAGTCACTTAACTTCTTCATTCTCTCAGGCAATTCTCTAAGAGTATCATTTTCTGAGAGTATGAGTAGAAAGAGTTTCCAATGGGTGGCTTCACACATTGATGCAATCCCAAATCCCAAATCCCCCAGTCACCATCACCACCACCACCACCGCAAAAAAGAGTCTATGAGAGTGATGTTTCTAAGCTTTAGATAAATGGCAATCACCAGATCCTTCCCTCCCCCAATACACACACACACACACACACACACACACACACACACACACACTGAAATGTTTAAAAAAAATCTTTCTGGGCCCCATGCGACAGGAATTTTAAGGATTACCTTTTTATTCTACCAGTAGGCAAGTCACATAGTCATAGGCTGTTTCTATATGATAAGTCGATTTCACTGAATTTAGTTTGGATTTTTAGCTTTTGCAAAAGTTTTAATTAATGTTAGAAAAGTGTCCATTCATTTAGCTAATGCCAAGCAGCCAGGTTAATTCCATTTTTCATTTTCCAACAAATTGATTCGTCTTGTAAAGATGGATTATTGTGTCTACCTATAATGCTTTCTTAAATCCCCAGGTGAAATGACAATGCTTCTCCTTTCATACCTCCAATGTCTGCAACTCTATGTGCTGACTAAACCAATTCACAAATTCTCAGAATGACTGAAGCTTACTAATCCAAGCTCTGCTTTCTCTTCCAGTGGAATATGTGCATTGGTGAGAGCAATTACAAGTGCCATTCTCACCTCCACTGAAGTGTGATGCCATAATTATACTGATGTAAGCTAGAGCTGTAGAGTAAAATGTATTCTTGGCTAAAACAACCAGCCTTCTGGATTCATAGATCCTTGCACATGCTAATGAAACAAGAACCAATTATATCGAATAAATGGAAACTTCTATATGTGCATTCCACATTTTAAAATCTTTCTGCTTCAGTGTCCTATTCTCTACCCTTTCCTTTTCAACAGGGAGCTTTGGAATGGTCTGGTATATGTTTTGGCTTTTGGTGTCTTATGAGAGCCCTGCTAAGCACCCAACCATTACAGATGAAGAACGAAGGTACATAGAAGAAAGCATTGGAGAGAGTGCCAATCTTTTAGGGGCAATGGAAGTAAGGACTTTATTACAGTGTATATGCCTGCTCTCATTTTCCCCCCAGACTGTTTTCCAAGCCCATATTCAAGAAAATGCATTTTCTGAATTTCCAATACTATTGTGAAAGGCCCAATTCCCCTTGATTCTTTGGAATCAGAACTGGCTTGCTTTCTAACTTCTCACTCAGCAGTTCCTTTTGCTCCATTTCCCTTTGGTTAATAGTTCCCTATCAAGTTAGCTATATGATTATAGATAGAAAATAGTTTAAAAATATAGCTGCTATATAATGTCAATAATTGGTGCTTCAGGGCAGGGAGCCATCAATTCACATCCTGGGTGTGTCTCATGGAGTTACACATGCACTTGGGCTTCTTGTTAAGGGACAAGGGCTTTTGTAAGGAAGACATAGGGAAAGCCTAATTGGGGTCCTTCATGAGTAGAGGTGAAAATGATTGAAGACTGAGAGTCAGGCAGACGATGAACTCATTCAGAGGAGCTACCTCCTCTGTGTTCTTTAAGACAAAATGACCCCATTCTCTTTGGATTCATTTCTAGAATTTTCTCCCTCCTTTACTCTTAAAGACAGCAGATGGGTAGGTTTCTCCCAACAAGAGTCTGAGTTGATGATCTTCAGAGCAGCCTGTGTTAGCTGTTCAAGGGTTCCTTATGTCATCTTAGCAAAGAACATGTGCCTTAACAGAGAGCTACAGTGCATTCCAGCTCTATGGGAGGTACTCCAATCCAACAAGTCAGGAGTTTGCCTAAACAGTCATTAGCACTTCTTAAATTATGGGTCATGACCCCATATGGGGTTGAGAAAAAATTTGACAACAGTGAAAGGTTTCTGAACACACAATGACCAAAAAAATAACAAAAAATCAAATGTACAATGGATCCAAGGTGTTTCTGGCAGCACTTGCACCATGCAATTTCATTGTAGCCTTGATTCAGAACATGCTAACTTTTCACTGTGCATGCCCTGAGGCCATGCAATGCCAAGGAATGCTGTTGAAAACAGGGAAAAGGGAGGGGTAGTGGAAAAAAATTTAAGAAGCCCTGTGACCTATAACAATTTGACTCAATTTACTTTCAAACCATAGAAAATTCCTTGTTTTAAGAATTCCAAACAGTAAATATTTTCAAATTCAAATACACAAAGAATAATGACTGTTTATGGAGCTAAAAAGTCTTATAAAGTATTATTTCCAGCTTGCTTTAAAATGCACGTATCCATTTTAGCAAATGACAAACTAATTGTTTTTATAACATAGAGAATATGCTATTTTAATGATCAAATATTACAATTTACCTCTGATCATTGTAAACTAACTACTGTTTTAGAGAACCAGTGAGGAAACATGTTGTTAACACCTTGACAGACAGATGATGGTTTTGAGATGCAGAATGAGCTATATGGTTTTGGATATGACTAACATGGGAATTTGTTTTGCTATGCATTTGTTAAAAGTGTTCGTTTTTCTTTCCTTTTTTCCAGTAGGTGCAAGAAGGTGGGAAGAAAAAAGAATAAATCTTTACTAATCAAAAATTAAATTAAAAATATAGTATATGATTACAATTTATATCCATATATGCTACACATTGAGGGTTAATTTCTGAAGCATTAGAATCGAGTAATTGACATTAGTCTCTAATACCACTATGAACATAATTTAATTTTGTTTATATTAAAAATTGAGCTTGTTAATCTCTAAATGCTTCTTCAGTCCTAAAATTCTATCATTCTAATACATTTTTGATGCATCAGAATGCATTTAAAGATCCTAGAGGATCATCCTTGTACATATCAAATAGTTTTCTGTACTTGTTAGATGCCTCAGTCAATGGCATATTGTATAACAAAACGAGGAGCTCTCTTTGAAGTTTGTGGATATCCCCCAAATTACCAATGTATTACATGAACTGTCCATCAATTTTCCCTATTTCTTGCCACATGACTAGCTTATTGTCTTTTCTGATAATATATTTTTGGTAACATTTTTTATAATACTTCATTAGAAGCTCTAAGCACAATTAAAACATTAAAGTAATAGATACAGTGATCTTAAAAAAAGGAAACTAAACACATATATAAACTAAATATGTATATAATATAATATAAATTCTCGATCTTTGAAGTGCTTTAGCTAGAATGATTTAGACTTAGCCATTCATATTGTATGAAAATTAAAGTTTGTAGTAGATGCTTAGGCCTGTGAAAAATTCATCAGAGTGGCAGTTTCCCAGATTCTTTATGCTTCCCATGCTGGAATTTCCCCATCACCTTGAACCTTTCTGGTCCCCATCATATGGAACACATGCATGTAGAGGGTATGATTTGGACATTTTTGCCCCCAAATGAACAAAACTCTTGGTTCAGTCTTCCACACTAATAATAGTTTGAAGTTGACTTTGTAAAAAAATGAGCCCATCTTTACCCAGATAAAATAATCATTGTGTATATAATTAAATTTGCCTCCAACTAAGACATCTTATTTGGGAAGTGTTCCACTCCTGCAGTTAGTGTCCTGCTCATATCAGCATGCCATTCATCCAAAACCCCCCAAAAACCTAACACACTCAAGCTCTAGTACCTTTAACATTCCACTTCAACTTTTTTCTTTCATTGTTTTTGGAGTATAGATCAGAAAAGGAATTGGGAGGTTACCTAGCATACACAATTTTTTCATTTTATAGATCAAATAACTGAGGCCCATTAGCATTAAGAGGCTTGCTCAAGGTCATATAACTAGTTAACATAGTTAATAACTATATTACTATATATTAAACTAGTTAATAATAGTTCATATAAGAATCTTGAAAAGATCTGATCTCCGGATTCATTCAAGGTTTGTTCCTGTTACATGGTACAACCATTCACATCTCTAAAGGGAGGAATGGAGGTGAATTTAGGCTCATGGGACTCCATAATGCCCTAGTGCTAAAGCTACATTACTCCTTCATGGAAGATTATAAATCTGTACATTCAAACAAGGCCACCCTAACTTGGTTATGAAAAGACTTTAAAGTATTCATAAGATGGGGAAATAAAATTAAATATTATTTGTATACTTATTGCATAAAGAAGTAAAGGTAGGCATGAGGTCCATGATGGACAGAAAGATTTTTTTATAGTCATTAAATTAGAATAAATGAGCTGGATGAACATCTACCTGTTCGATTAATTTTATAGTGTTTAGTTATAAAAGCAAAAGTTGGCAGTATAAAAAGATTTGACTGAATGGACTAGCATTTCAGAAATATCTGACTAGCTGTGAGAATTTAGAGAAGGCATCTGGGGAACAATAAAAAAACGATGTCATAGCCAATCCATTTCATCCTGACTTACAGTGCTTTGGAACTAGGTAGTTTGCATACATTATCTCTAATTTTCATGCAAACTCTGTGACGTTTGTGTAAGGACATTTGACTCCCCATCCTATCATAGGTGAGAAAACTCAGTTGAAGAGTAATTAAGTGAGTTGTTCAGGGAATAGGGCTAGTCAGTGGGAGAGCCAATGGCCAGATGAGTTTTTTCCTTTTTTTTTATATTACAACATGTTACATGTCTGCTTAATACATTAATTATCATAAAAGAAAAAAATCCCTGTTATAGTGTGATAGGTGTGACCATGTCTCTCTCCTTCTCAAGAAGCATCCTTGCCTGCCTACTGCATCTGCAATAAATTATAACCTCTTTTTAAGGCATTTAAAACCATTCATGATCTTTCTCTAGCCCGTCTTTCTAGACTGACTTCACTTTATTCCCCTTCATGCATTTTACATACTTGTCAGACTGACGTACCCGCTTTTCCCAATATGACATTCCATCTCTGACTCCCATGTCTTTTGCATGGGTGCTCTTCCCTCCCATTTCCTTTCTCACAATCTCCAGCTTCCTTCCTTTATGGTTCAGCTGAAGTGATTTTACCAACAAGAAGCCTTTCCTGATCCCCCGGTATTTAGTGTCACTCTGAAATTACTTTGTGATTATCATGTACGCATTTTGTGTTAGCGAAATGTAAACCTTTGATGTCAGATACTGTTTCATTTTTTGGTCATTATATCTCTAATCCCAAAAACAGTACCTGTCACACAATAGGCACTTAAGTATCTGTTGATTTGAATTAAATAAGCTTTTGAATGAAATCAAATTAAATTAAAACTAAATTAAAATTAAATTAAATTAAAAGTTGACTTGCTTTCCAAGTACAACCATACAAGGTTTTGATCTCTACAGCAATCTGAAGTTGGTCCTGGGCTGTATCATGTATTAATACTAATACTAACTACTAAAATGTGTCTAAGGCTTTAAAATCTGAAATATATTTTCTAAAAGCTCATTAAATCCTTTCAATAGCTCTTTGAGATAGGGATTATAGGTATAATTGTTCACATATTACAGATTAGAAAAATGAGTCTG
Source organism: Bettongia penicillata ogilbyi (assembly GCA_023548195.1). Lineage (NCBI taxonomy): Eukaryota > Metazoa > Chordata > Mammalia > Diprotodontia > Potoroidae > Bettongia > Bettongia penicillata. The sequence goes on along the minus strand of JAJHZJ010000749.1, from coordinate 929,702 downwards.
AGATAGGCAAAGGGAATTGTTCAGTGTGATGTAGTTAGGAAACTCTCAGAGGGAGCATTCAAACCCAGATCTCTTCTGACTCCAAGTCCAGAACTTACATCCTGTCTTTCTTTTAGAACCTTTGAGAGAGCTGGGAATCTTAGTTATTAGCTCCCAGGCTGATGCTCTATGAAACTAGAGAGGATGCTGTTATTACCAGAAAGGCTTATCCAAAGTCTGATTATTCATCAATCAATCAAGTGTTTTTTATGCACTGCATATACAGAAGTGTGCTGGAGCCAGCTCAAACCAGCTCTTTAAAGATGATTGCTAAATTTTTGGTGGGAGCATTTATACCTTGAAAATTGGCAAGTGCTAAAAACCAGGGCTTGATTTATGACTTTACTGATAGCCTAGACTCTATGAACAGTGAAAAATAAATAAGTGTGCTATGCATACATTTTTTTTCTAGAGAGATGGCTGTTAAAATAGTTACCAGCATACTTCTGCTTGTATGTGCCAAGCAATGTGCTAAGTAACTTAATGCCATATGTCATGTGATGGACCTGAAGCCAGAGGAGGGGGATTTCAATCTGACTCTGACAAGTACTAGTTGTCTAACCAGGATTAAAGCACTTGGCATTTTAGAACCTCAGTTTCCTCATCTAAAAATTGGGTGTAGCAACATTTGAGTTGCCTGTCTACCTCTCAGAATTGCTGTAAGGAAAGAATTTTGAAGGCCTTAATTTTTTTTAAAAAAAATGAGCTATGGAAAAGATCTCATTTATACTCATATGCAGATCCTCTTTTTAAAGTTGCACCAACTTAACGGACAATTTAGGCTATTTTTATACCGTTCTCTTGTGATGACCATTTGTGCTGCTGGGGATCGTATTAAATATTGCAACAAATTCTTTTGTTTTCCTTCTTCACGTAGTCTGAGGATTGATTAAAGAGCATTTAAAAGCTCTAACCATTGTTGAAATGATAAATATGACTTTCTTTTTGGGGGGATTTCAGAAATTCAAGACTCCATGGAGAAAATTTTTTACATCTATGCCAGTCTATGCAATCATTGTTGCAAACTTCTGCAGAAGCTGGACCTTTTACTTGTTGCTCATCAGTCAGCCGGCTTACTTTGAGGAGGTCTTTGGATTTGAGATCAGCAAGGTATGTAAGCAGGTCTTCCCTTTATTTTTACAATTTTGGTGAGGTTGGTTTTTAATTTTTATTTGGTTGAAAAGCAAATGCAAGCTCAAACCTTGACAAGTATATAAGGGGGCATGAACTTGAAACTCTTGATCATTCTTGCTGTCTTTTTATGGATGCGCTCAAAAAATCGGTTCATTTTCTTTTCCGGCTAGAACATGTAGCCAAAATTTGTTCAACAAGTAGGTTCCAAGGGACTTGAAAAATCCTGTAACACAGAATAAGTTAAATTAGATAGGCTGGGATAGGACAGATGAGGACAGGAAGGGATATCTTTTCCCATTGATGCAGTATATCTACATATGTAGCACAGCATGTTGAATGGAGGTCTGGTCTTTAGAGTAAGGATGATATGGGTTCAGGTCCTGACTCTGACACATACTAACCATATGACCATTATTAAGTCACTTTAAACTCACAGTGCCCCCCAAGAAACTCTGTAAAACTATAAGCTACCGATGAGTTGCCAAACTGCTATGATAGGGAGAGTTTTCAATTTGGAAATTCCCCACACTGATGGTAGAATAGATTTGAGCAACATGCCCTGTCAATAAATACATACTATATAGAAATACAAAGTTAAGAAATTTTAAGAAAAGGAGAAAGTTTCCAACTTAACACAAGGTCTGGTTGCATGTTTATGCTTTGATAAATTGCTATACAAAGTATTTATGATAGCTAACACATATAGTACTTACCAGATGTCAGGTACTGTGCTAAGTGCCTTACAATTTCTATCTCATTTGTTCCATTTTGTCCTTCATGTCTTTACCCATACCCATCACAGCTTTTGAGTGTCTGTGCTAATCTCTACCTGAAAGAATTCTTCAGGTGATGGACTGAAGAAAACTTGGTGGGGAGCAGCCATTTTTCAAGTCCTTTGGTAATTTCTGTTTCTAAGGCAACTGTTTTCTTCCTTTCCAAGGAAGAGAGCTGTTTCCCACGTGCTCATCTTTTCTCTGTAGCAGCTCAAACACTCCAGAAAGCACTGTGGACCGTGACAGCTCAAAACCAATCACTCACACTGAAACCATGAGCCAGGATGAGTTTGAAACCAAGAGCTTATAAATAGAGATGGAGCTATCCACCTGGGTAAGGGAGGAAACATGAGAATGCTAATGGAATAGTGTAATTGCTCTAGAAATAGAAATCTATGTAATTAAAAGGGCTTGAGTAAGAAAAAATATGTCCAAAATTCAAAAATTATATATTTATTTGATTCATCTGGTAGATCAAATGGTATGACTTTACCTATGTTCTTTGTACTTGATACTTGGCCCTGGGAAGCCCACATCAGGAATGTTGTTTTCAGTTTGAGCCGTTACATTTCAGGAAAGATGTTGACAAGCCAGAGAAAGGCAGTCAGGATGGCTAAGGGTCTCAAGTTAATTTTAGATAATGATCAGGTAAAGGAGCTAAAAATCTTTAGGCTGGGAAAGAGTTGACTTAGGGGGCAACATAGCTGTCTTCAAGTACTTGAAGAGCTGTTATGGAGAAGTGGGGTGACTTTAATTTTGTTTATTTCTAGATGGTAGAACTAAAACCAATGAGTAAAAGTAACACAGAGGCCAATATAGGCATGATGGCCTGAAATATTTTCTAATGATTGGATCTGAAGTGGGTTGGGTAGTCTGAAGAAACATTGAGCTCCTCCCATGGGAAATCTTCAAGAAAAGACTGGCTGACTTCTTGATGGGTATATTGTGTGTGTGTATATGTGTGTGTGTGTGTTTTAGTATATTCTTTTACAGGTATGGCTTGCAGTAGATAGCTTCTGAGTCCCTCTCTAACTCTGAGATTCTATAATTCTGGGATAAATAACAAGTTTTGTTTCTTAATCCATCAACTTATCATAAAAAAACTAAATAAATGGGATTTTGCTTGGGACTACATAATATAGCCAATTGAGTGATCTAATTTTTACCTTCTCAGTTTTTCTAACATAATATAGATTTTCTCAAATATATTTCAGCCACCTGATGAACAGGAAATAGTGTATGTGGCACAAATTAGAGACAGTCTAAGACTATCTCTTAGAAACACCATTTTAACAGCCATCTGAAGAGTGCAGTTCCATAGATGAGGAAAAAGGCTAACAGGGAAATAAATGTGAAAGGTCAGATTACAGAATCTAGTCACATATACACATTATCAATAAGGGACCCATTTCCATTCCCCCTAACTTTTAGGGGAGAAAGGCTGTCAAATTGCTTGGCTAACATTCTTTGCTTCTAGGCAGCCTGCCAGGTCCTGGCAGGATATGGATTGGTTGGAATGGAAATGTGGCCCAGAGTAGTAGAAATGAGTGAGTCATGAATTCTCATCCTCTGTAATGAGTGTATTAACAACTGATGAGCTTACTATAGAAAATAATAGATTGTTATTGTAAAACCTGTGATAGATTATAATATCATTACTATGGCAATAAGGTAACAGGCACTGATTATTATGTGCCAAGTGAATACCAATAATAAGGCACTAAATAGCAGGAAGTGGTAGAAAGGAGATTGATGAGAAAACAGGGGTTTAATGTTCTTGAGATTCAAGACCCCTATGAAAAGTATCCAGAGTCTAGGTCTACATGATACCAAAAGAGCTGGTTCATTTAGTGCAGAGAAAAGTCAATTATATAAAATGAAAGCCACTCAAATATGTTGTTTGGGTAGAACCAACTTCATTCTTAGAAGGCACTGAATAGCCAAATGGTTCCTTCAATGGATGGATGATGATATATAATGGGTTTGACATCCCTGTTTTTGAGATAAAACATGGGCCAATGAACAGAATATAGAGTAGTGATTTAGAAGTCCCAAAGTATTCCCAGTTAGAATTAGAATTTTAGAGCTGAGTAAGGCTTCGAAGATTCCAGGACCATAGGTTTAGAGCTGGAAGTTACCATAGAGGCCCTTGAGTCTAACTCCTTTATTTAACAGAAAAAGACATTAAACCCTAGTGAGGTTTAGTAACTTGCCCAGGGTCATACTGATGGGTAGAGAGAAAAGGGAATAAACACTTATGTTGTACCTTCTAAGTGCCAGATATTTTGCAAAATACAACTTTTACGTCCTTTGATCCTCACGATAACCTTGTGAGTTAGGTGCTATTATAACCCCATGTTGCATTTTATGAAATTAAGGCAAATAGAGATTAAGTGACTTGCCCAGGATCATACAACATAGTTTTGGAGGTTTCTTGACTCCACTCTCAATGTTTATCTGTGACACTACCTATATCGTTTAGTGTAACATATTCTTTTTATATCTGTACATTCATGCAAATGTAGCATAGTGGAATGATTGTTAGAACTGCTGAAATGTATTTGAGAGAGTCTAAATTATGTTAGAAAAACTGAGAAGGCAAAGATGAAGTCTCAATTGACTGTATTATGGAGTCTCAACCAAAGTCTGACTTATTTAGCCCTTCGTGGCAAATTGATGGATTAAAGAAACAGAACTTGTTATCTATCCCAGAATGATAGAATCTCAGAGTTAGAGAGGACCTCAGAAGCTATTTACTCCAATCCATACCTGTAAAAGAATATACCAACAACTCATACACAGAGACAGACAATATACCCATCAAGAAGTCAGCCAGTCTTTTCTTGAACATTTCCCATGGTGGGAGTCCAATATTTCTTCAGAGTTGGGAGACCTGAGTTTAAATTTTACTCTAGATATTTGCTAGGTGGTACTGTGAATTGAATGCTGGGCCTGGAATCAGGAAGACCTGAGTTTAAATACGGCCTTAGACACGTACTAGCTGTCTAACCACTAGGCAAATCACTTAACATCTGTTTACCTGTTTCTTCAGCTATAAAATGTGGAAAGTAAGAGGTTTGTTGTGAGGGTCAAATGAAATTGTGCATCAAGAACATACCACAGTTTTGTGAACCTTAAAAGATCATATAAAGGTGACTCATTATAACAGCTAAGGAGACCGAGGACCAGAGAGGTTAGAGGTCATATAGATATTAAGTGACCATTCTAAGTCTCATGATTCAAATACAAGACTTCCTTCCACTAGAACAGAAAATAATTGGCCCACTTGTGATGACTTTCTCAAGAACTACATACCCTTCTGAATGGATCCTCCAAAAGTGTCCATCCCTGAAAACTTAGAGTTTACCAAAGCCATTAGCTTTTTAGTAAAAGAAACATTTCCATGTGGGGAGGAAGGAATTCCCAAGAAAGAGGTTTCGATGTCAAGTAAACTCATTCTCCGAGAAGAAAATTATGGTGAACTGTGAGAGAAATGATTGGTTAAGAGTGTTTGTGTGGGTGTTGGAAATTAAAGATATTTAGAATTTGCAAACAAATCTACACATGTCAAAATATATAGCCTGTATAGGATTGACATTTTACCATTAGACATGAAAGCAAGAGGTCAATATATTATAATATTGAATATATGACATGAGTATTGATTTTTTATTGATAAGAATCCTAGAAACACAATTCTGAAAAAGAAACATGAGAATTTATCAGAAGGTAGAATTTTCTGGGCAATGCAGGTACTCCCATTGGACCACTGTTACTAAAACGTATGAAAAACATAATTTTTAGAATCCAATTAGAGAATTTTAGTCTTGTTGAGATAAAGCAATTTAGCCTATACTGAATCTGACTCACTTCTTTCTGAGGCACGTACACACATTCACGTAGGTATCTTTAAATGAAGTTGGACAAAGGTTTGAGAATATAAAGCTTCAGTTGAGGTAATCAGATGTGTTGTTAGTCAGCCATTTAGTCAAAAAGCATTTATTGTATGCTAAATATGCTAAATACTTGGAATACAAAGAAGGGAGAGAGAGAAGGAAGGAATAACCATTTGGCTATGTGCTAAGTACTTTTACAAATATTATTTCTTTCATGCTTATGACACAAGTTAGGTGCTGTTGTTATGCTTCTTTGGTAGTTGAGGAAATGGGAGACAGAAAGAGATTAGGTGACCTGCCCAGTATCACAAAAACAGCTGATAAGTGTCCAAGATCTGAGTTGAATTCAGGTTTTTCTGAGTGGAGGTCCATGGCTCTATTGACTACACCACTTCTAACAATAATACATGCCTTGTAGAATTTTGTGCGGATTAAATAAGATACTATATATAAAGTGGTTTGCGAACTTTAAAATACTGTGTAAATATTTGCTACAATTATCATCTGTAAAATGAGATAATTTATGAAGTAAATAAAATTTACTTACTATGAGGAAAAAGCGGGATAATGTGTGTAAAGTTCTTTGTAATCTTTAGAACACAATAAAAATATTTGTCAATATTTATAGTAGAACACTAGATACAACCATGAGACTTGACATCTAGTTATGACCCTACTACTAATTGGATCAATGACCTTGGTTAAGTCAATTCTCCCTAGATCTCAATGTCATCTATAAAATTTAGGTATTGGGTTAGGTGACAGCAAAGATTAGATGTATATTTCTCATAAATTTCGTAATGGTGGTCCAGTGGGACCACCAGCTCTAGAATTCTGTGATTTCTGTTTTATTCTGAAGTGAGTTGATTTGGAGTCCAACGAAATTGTAAAAAAAAAAAAATCTTTTTGGTACAGGTAGGATGTTATAGTGTGTAGAAGGTCAGAGGAAGTTAGGACAACCTGCATTCATGACCTACTTTGCTATATATTTGCTATGTGGCAGAAGGCAAGTACTTAACCCTTCAGTGCCTCCAGGTATTAAGATATTACTATTATAAGTTAACAGGTGATGTTCATCTGCATCAATGGAGAGAGTTTCCATATCAGGAGTTCCCAACACTGATGAAGTCCCAGGTCTAGACCAAAATGAAACACACTCTTTCCTTTCTCTCTTCTCTCTCTTTCTGCTCTTCTCTGTCTTACCTTAAGGGTTTTAATTTATTTGGAAGAACATTGTTTCATACTAAATGCTTATAAAGCATTCAATGTGGTAGACATAATTAGAAAATTATTATTATTTGCAGATATAATATTTTGTTGTTCAGTCATTTCAGTCATGTCTGACTCTTCATGACCCCATTTATGGTTTTCTTGGCAAGTATACTAGAATGGTTTTCCATTTCCTTCTCTAGCTCATTTTACAGATGAGGAAACTGAGGCAGACAGGGTTAAGTGACTTGCTCAGGATCACACAACTACATGTCTGAGGCTGGTTTTAAACTCATGAAGATGAGTCATCCAGATTCCAGATACCCACTGTGCCACCCTGCAGTCCATAGATATAACATGCAATTCTATAAAATACAACTTCAAAAAGTCCTAGGAATGCACAATGAAAAGTTATGGGAAGAGGTCATTAACTGGAGCTGGCATTTCCTAGTCAATTACTGTTGCTCAAAATCCAAAATCTCTCAAGCAGATAAAAAGGTCAGAAAAGTCTAGGCAAAGAAGTAAAAAAATAGTGCAGCAAGTTTGTTTGGGCTTTTTGGTTGGATTTTATGTCAAAGGAAGCCTCAGCGTAGTTCAGGGTAAAGAAAATTATTCACTCTTAAGAGACTAAAATAGAAGCTATTTGTTCAAAAGAGAATGGCTACCCTTTCCAGGTTTTGATCAAAGCATCCGGAAGACATTTCTGAGATTGGCATTAAGAGCTAATAGGCTTCCTCTTGGAATTCGCATCTCTTAATATCCTCAAGATTTTTGGCCAAGCTCAGAATGCTGTAGTTCTGATCTAGATACATCCCAACCACAATGCTGAAAGTAAAAACCCAGCCAAGGATGGATCACAGCACTGGTGGTTGTAGAGGCTGAAGTGAGGGACAAAATCAGTAACCTCATTCTTCTTCAGCCTCCTCTCAACACAATACAAGTCACTTCTCATTCTAGGAAGGTAAGCGGACACATCATCATTTTTCAGGTTATTTCATCACCCCTTCTTCATACACAAGCCATGAAAAGGCCAGGAAATGGGGCCATCAAACCTTAATGTTAACGAATTAATATCCATTTTAACCCTACCTCCCACATTTGTTTTCCATCAGGTGGGAATGTTATCTGCCGTGCCTCACTTGGTGATGACGATCATTGTGCCAATTGGAGGACAAATTGCTGATTTTCTAAGAAGCCGGCAGATTCTTTCAACTACTACAGTGAGGAAGATCATGAATTGTGGAGGTAAGTCAGTGCACTGAACAACTCTCTGTTTTTGTTCTACTGAGGTCATCTTTTTATGAGTGGAATGTGTTCATTCATGCTAAATATTGGAAATTATTTGGTTCCAGTGGTTTATTATGCCTCCCATGCTACTCATTTCCATGGTCTCCAGTGAATTAAATAACCATCAAGTGATTTTCATGCTTGATACTCTTTTACTAGCCAAAGAGCTAAGGATGACTGTCTCTCTGAGGTATAGAATGATACCCACTTAGTATCATAGCCATTGAGTGCATTTAAAGGAAAAGAAATTAGACTGCATGATCTCTCAGTCCAATCTAATATGGCGTTTCTTTGTTATGTTTGTTGATTTTTCATACATGCTCCACCCAACCTAGATTCTACTTTGGCACAGCAGCACAGATGAGGCTATGACTCAACATATATCATCTTACGTATGGGGTCCCTACATTACTGTTTTTGTAGTAACACATTGTAGATTAAACAAGATATTAACCTTTACACAGATGGCAGCCATATTCCTCTCCTTTTATAAATTCAGCAAGGCAGTGAATAGGATGTTGAACATAGAACCCTTGACTTAAATCCCACTTCTAACACATACTAACTCTGTCATCAAACTCTACAAATGTCAATTTCCCCTCTACTAAAGTAGGATGAATAGCTCCTATAATACCTATCTCACAGGGTTGTCATATGGCTCCAAAAAGACAATATATGCAAAGAACTTGTTAAAATATAAAACTGTTATATAAATGTCTATTATTTTTATCATTATCACAAGACAATAATAACATCATTGATGTAGAACTGGAAGAAAACAAAGGTCATCTAGTCCCACCTACCCCTTTTTTCAGATGAAGAAACTGAGCCCCAAGTTGGTTAAGTGACTTGCCTGAGATCACACAATAAGCATCAGAATTGAGATTCTGATGAGGACACTTCAGGTCCTCTGCCTGAAGAGTCTGGTGCTCATTGAGCCCAGTGTAAAGGAAGATGTAGACCCATTAAGTTGCATTTTAATCACTTCTCATCTTTCTAAGAAAAAAAAATATTGTACTATAACCACATGGAGATTGGTTCTAGTTCCCAGGCAATCCAGCCTGGGAATATTAAATTCAGTCAGTAATGTATGAAAATTTTCCATTGATCTCAAAAGAAGAATGCTTTGGGTTCATTCCCTCAGCTCCCCTCCCCCCAGAGTAGGCTAATATCTCTCCATTAAAATTCACTATTTTCTGAATATTAGAGAAGGCATGACCTTTAAGGATTAGCCTTCTCTCTGGCATCCATTGGCATTATGCTTAGAATTAGCCTTTTCCTTTCCAGATATCACTTCAAAGTTGGACAGTGGACCTTGCAGGGTCATGTTAAATGATTTATTCTTCAGACCTTATTGATGTCCATGGGAAATGGTCTTGAATTTCTGATTAAGTTCTTCCTCTCTGTTTGCTTCTTAAGGCTTTGGCATGGAAGCCACATTGCTCTTGGTTGTGGGATATTCTCACACCCGGGGGGTAGCTATCTCCTTCTTAGTGCTTGCAGTGGGCTTCAGTGGCTTTGCTATATCAGGTAAGATACAAAGTTAGTTTTTTTTTTTTTAATTGTGACATTTTCTTTCAAAATTGTAATGAAAAGACAGAGTGGGAGGTAGAGTTTCATAGGTAGGAAACAGTAAGAAAGCCAGTGTCATTGGATTGCAGAATATATGGAAAGATAGGAAGGGGTCAGATTGTAAAGGACTTTAAAAGCTAATCAGAGAAGTTTATATTTGATCTTTGAGGTAATAGGGAGCCACTGAAACTTACTGAGTGGGAGTGAGTGACATGGTCAGACCTGTGTTTAAAGAAAATCACTTTTACAACTAAGTGAAGGTGGATTGGAATGGAAGAAGTTCCCAGCAAGGAAAAAACAAAACAGAAGACTATTGTAATATCCCAAGTATAAGTTATGGGAGCTTTCCTGAACTTACCTGGTGGCTTTGCAAATGGAGAGAAATGGACAAATATGAGATCTATTTTGAAGGCAGAAATGACAAGAATTGACAACAGATTGTATAGGTGGAGTACATGTGAGAAGCTGATACTTGCACCTGGGTTTTGAGCCTGGTCAACTAGGAAGAGAGTATGAGAGTATATCCCCCCCACATTATTTGTGGGGAGGGGAATAATAAGTTTAGTTTTGGATATGCTGAGTTTGAGGTATCTCTATGACATGCAATTTGAAATATCCAAATGGCATTTGGTGGGATGGCATTAGACATCAGGATAGAGGGCAACACCGCATCTGGGAATTACCTACATAAAGATGGTAACTCAATCCAAGGGAGCTGATGAGATAGTACTGAAGGAGAAGATGAAAGGGCCCCAGGTAGCATATTAGGGGATGGCCACTGTTAGTAGGCAACACCTGCAAGAAAATAGAGAAGAGAAAGCTCTATGAAAGAGAGGACAGAGAGGTAAAAAGAGAGCAAGAAAGAGCAGTGTCACAAAAAAACTAAGAAAGGAAATTGTATGCAGGAGAAAAAGTTGAAGAATAATGTCAAAGGCCACAGAGAAACCAAGAAAGATGATTGAGGAAAGGCCATTAGATTTGGTGATTAAAGATCATTGGCTACCTTGGAAATAGAATTTTGAGTTGAATGATGAGGTTAGAAGCCTTTCTGAAGAGGGTGTAGAATCAAATGAGAGGAGAGGAAATGGAAACAGTGAGTGTAGATGGCTTCTCAAGGAGTTAAGTCATGAAAAGGAGAGAAAATAAAGAATGATAATGGAGATAATTGAACAAAGGTTTTTTTTAAGGATAGGGGAAATATGAGCAAATTTGTACATAGCAGAGAAGGAGCTAGTTGTTATGGAGATATTGAAAATTAGAGAGTAAAGATGGTAGAGGAAGAAAACTGCTAGAAAAGATAGGATAAGATATAGTTAAGTGTGCATATAGAATTTGCCTTGGTAAGGAGAAGGATCATGTACACCTTCATATGAGACATCAGTAAAGAAGGAGATGGTAAAGAAAGAATCTGAGTAATATGAAATGAAGAGGAGAGAAGAATAGGGAGTTCTCATTGAATAACCTCAGTTTTTTTCAGTGAATTGAGTTGAGAAAGTTGGGGAGGAATGCTGTAGGTAGCTTAAAGAGAGATGAGAAATTTGAAGTAATCACTGTAAACAGTGGGAGAGTGAATCCACTAGGTAAATGGAAAAGCATTGCTTTGCTGCATGAAGACCCAGTTGAAATTATGTAACACAGATTTGTAGTAAATTCAACCAGTTCAGCCTCTTGACTGTGTTCAGTCTAGTGTTCAGCAACACGTGAAAGGGAATGAAGGTGACAGATGGGGGTGGTGGTGGTAATAATCCAAGGCTGGAGTTTGGTAAGGCATGACTACAGAAAGGATAAGGGGACAAAGAATTTGAGTGCAAGGTTACGAGAGTGGAACTAAGCCACCATACAATTGAGCAATGGAAGACAGAAGCATGATGAGTCTTGCCACATGTAGAATTTGGATTGGTGAGGAAGGTGGGGGAGGCATTCTAGATCTACTGAAATTGTAACTGAAGTAGGCAAAGGTACTCTTTAAGGGGAATACATTTTGTGACTTTGAGTTGAAGTGAAGCATGTTTTCGAAAGCTACAGGAGATAACGTCGTATAAGTGAAGTAGGCACAGGTTGTGGAAAAACTTTAGTGGTAGCCTCAGGAGTTTGTAGTTTTTTCACTTTGCTTTTAGTTAATAGGCAACACCTGGCAAGCAAAGTGATTTTCCCTCACAATTACAGGAAATGTGGCTTTATCCTAGCTATGGACAATTCCTTTTTCTGAACATAATTGTGAAAATTGAATAGAAGGTTCTTCAATGAAATAGAAGCTCATTGAAGGCAGGATTTTTTTTTTGACTCTACCACATGAAACAATACCTTGTATATAATAGGTACTTAAACATATTTATTAAATTTAATTGAAATTCAAGGGAAGTGGAAGCAGGGAGCAATAGGATTACCTGGCAATATTTAAGGGAATGTCATATTAGAAGCTTTCTGTCTCATAAAGGGGGAACTTAGGCCTAAATTAATTAGATGTCTCCTCCCTTGCCTGCTTGAATCTATTTCTTTCAGAAAAGTTTTTATATCTTTAGTGAGTGTATGTTATTATTATGTGTATTATTATTAGTGAGTCTATATTTAGTGTGTGTATATTTTTTGGTAATTTTTTAAGTCATAGAAAATTATTTGATTTTTCAACAATATGAACTTGCTATTTAATTTATTTAATCGAGAAGTGTGGTCTTATAACTTCATGAGTGAAAGTTTGGGTATTTATTTCAGGATTCAACGTCAATCACTTGGATATTGCACCAAGATATGCCAGTATCTTAATGGGTATTTCAAATGGTGTTGGTACATTGTCTGGAATGGTTTGCCCTATCATTGTTGGTGCAATGACAAAAAACAAGGTAGGTGGTCAAAAAAAGTATGTATTCACATTTCAAAGGGCAAAGAGCTTGCATTGTGTTCACTGCTCCTATTAATGTTCTATGTCTGTGGTAAGGAATATTGTGTCCCCGAACAAAGGAATATTGACTCCCCTACAAGTCAGAGGTAGACCTTGTTGTTGGACACTAAGCAACATTCTTCCTAACATCTCAAATGTATTTCATGTAGAGGTCAGATTGCAGAATAGACCACTGCAGAACACCTGAGGGGTGGGGTAAGATTTTACTTTGCAAATCTCCAATAATGCTACTCCCCAATATCCTCTTGAGGTTGGTTACAGCCATTCTTTTCCATTCACACAACTGCAGAGTTGGAAGGTGCTTCGGGTGTCATTTAGTCAAATTCTTGCCTAAAGCAGGAACTCTGCTACAATATGTCTGACAAGTGACTATTCATCCCAAATGTGAAGGTTTTCTAAATAGGGGATTGACTGCCTTCGGTATTTTTGGTCAGCCCTCCTTTAAGGAACTTTTCCTGTCTTTCAGTTGTAAATCCACCTTAATATAATGTCTACCTGTTGCTATCATTTCTGCCTTCTGAGACCAAGCAACGCCAAATGCTAGTCTTTTAACTCAAAATTCTGGTCATGGGAGACAAAATATAATAAACTCAATGGAAAAATGAGGCTCTGTGTTCAAATATTGCCTCCTGGTAGTGTTAGCTTGGTCAAGTCATTTAAACTCTCTAAGTTTCTATTTCCTCATCTGGGAAATGAAGGGCCTGTATTAGGTGGCCTCTTCAGTGTCTTCCAAATTTGTCTATCTATAGTATCTCTCAGCTGATCCATGATCTCATCATTGCACCTAGTGACCACTTGTGATGGGGGATGTAGAGGGAATCTAGTTCAAGTACAGATTAGGCTCCATAACCTCTGAGGTCCTGTGATTCTCTGATCAGTACAGATGTTCTCATCTATGCAGATCACATTCAAGTCTTCTTATCCTATGTAATTCTTATCCACGTACTTGTACAAATTCTCCATTGAAAATGCATCCAATTCTCTAAATGTCTTCCACCAGATCTTTTAATTCAATTATTATTGGAACTCTCAGACTTTCTAATAGAAACCATTTTTTACCTTAAGGCAGGTCATAGATATTTCTTGGCTTTTATTTCAAAACAGGTACAATTTTGGAAAAATGAAAACATTCATGTTGGAGATGTATTACTTACATGAATATTAGCCATTGATTGGTAGAAAATGGCTTCTTTCTCTGAATAAGATGCTTTTCAAAAAGCTACATAAAATCTGAAGATTTAAGTGAAGATGTCAAGTCTTTTAAACCTTGCAAGGCTCTTCTCACAGTACCACTTTCTTTTCATTACAGTCCCGGGAAGAGTGGCAGTATGTCTTTCTGATTGCAGCCTTAGTCCATTATGGTGGAGTTATTTTTTATGGAATCTTTGCTTCGGGTGAGAAACAACCCTGGGCAGATCCTGAGGAGACCAGTGAAGAAAAGTGTGGTTTTATTCATGAAGATGAACTTGATGAAGAAACAGGGGACATTACTCAAAATTATGTAAATTATGGTACCACAAAGTCCTATGGGGCAACAACACAGGCCAATGGTGGTTGGCCTAATGGGTGGGAGAAGAAAGAAGAATTTGTACAAGAAGAGGTACAAGACTCATACATCTATAAGGAAAGAGAAAATTATTCTTAACAGAGCTACTCATTGAATCTATTTTGTAGTGTTTGTGATTAAATCCATTGTGGTTGTTTGCACAAGAGATGTGGTGTAAACATATTGACATATCAAAATGACAGGTCTTGCTGTACAAAAAACACAAAAAACGACTTAAAAAAAACAAAAAAAATCAAACCCATCAAGTGACCATTTGTTTAAGTACAATCTTTCCCCATTGAGACAGGGCATCACCTCCATTCAGGTCCAGCCATTTCTGCACTACACATTTTAAAATTTTCTGATCAAAACTATAGAAGCAACTAGTTTCTTCTATAGACACAAGAGCTCGAATTCATAACCAATGATGAAAGCACAACTATCTGGGTTGGCACATGGCACATCAAATACTCTGGTGAAAAAGCCAAAGCTACTTGATCATGAAAAATGCACTTATATATATTTGCTACACTATATGGAAATAGATATATCAACAGGACTTTGTGTTAAAGAATTCATATTTATTCAGTCAGAGGGAGGCAGTGCCTGCTGGCTGTAAGGGGAAGACTTTAGATTTCTGGCAACCCCAGAAGTATGCTGAATAGGTCATAGCTAACAAGATATTCTGTAGAGTTGTGATTATATGCTGAGGACACCATGATCTAATGGGAAGAGGAATGGCCTTCAGGTCGGGAAACTCAGGTTCAAAACCCTTCTCTGACCTGCACTGGCTATGTGATCCTGGGCAAATCGCTTAACTTCTCAAAGCCCTGAGACAACTCTCTAAGATTAAAATTTTCAGCAGAGATACTGATCTACATTGATGCAGGGAGTTTCTGGACTGGGAGTTCCCCTACACCAATGAAATCGTAGGTCTAGTTAAAAAGAAAATTATTGCAAGCTATTTGGTGAGACAGACAATATCTTAGAGTGATTTAGAATGAGTGCTAGTGTTTCCAGCATGGAAAGAAACCCCTTTTTTTCATGTAGGAGATCTTGCAAAGTGAGGGGTATGCCTTAGTTCTTCCATTCATTTACCTGACAGTATAAAATACTTTACATTTTAAAAATCTGAATTTTCATGCAGCATGTCTGATGACTTTTTCAAAAAAAATAGACTTCAGTGTATTTTTATTACAACTTTGTACTGGTTGTAAAAACTCATTAGGAAAGACATATATCCCTTTAAAAGTCTAATAAGAAATTTATTTATTATGGAGCTATATCCCTTAAAAGATCATTTTAGTGATAAAGGAAATAGAAAAAAATTTAGATGTTCTTCCCTTCATGATTCCATACTGTATTAGACTGGTGCCACAGATCTCTATAGAATATAAAAATATTAACTTAATAGACAACTTTTGTTACTTTACAAGTCCCATTTAAAATGTATTTGTCTTAAAAAATAGAGGGCAATAAATAATATGATTATACCTATATACATATATGTCTATATCTACACATATGCACACAAAAGTAAAAGCAACAATTCTTACATTTACCAAAAGTGGCATACAACTTCTGTTGGGTTTGGGAGATTGGAATTTCTACTTTGATGAAATTGTAGATTTTTAGCACCAGGAAGAGACAGCCCGTTGGCACTTCCTACAGTAATTCAAGAGGAATTGCAACATTTGTGTACCAAGCAATAAGTGCAACGCGTCACAATGGGCATCATCCTTCCGTCTGTATATTATTCTCTTCATTTTGCTTGTTGTAGATGTTTTGGGTGGCTGGAATGATCAGAACCACAAAGTAAACACCAAATCATTTCCTAACTTTCCAAAATGGATAAGGTCATTGTATTCCCAACTCCAATCCAATGATTATCAGTGTGTGTGTGTATGTACGTAATAGTCCATTCTGGATTTTTTATCTGTTCATTGTATTGTGCTAGTGACTGGAGGCCCTGCTACTGCAAATATAAAACTTGAAGATTGTTTAAAAAATGCAACCCCTTCTTGACCTTAAGGGATAAATCAGATAACCTTTTGCTTTGTGCCTCAAAGTGATGTAAACCGTGGTCAAAGCTTTCGCTGTGTTGAATGACAAGATGTGGACTGTCATCTTTGTTGCTGCAAAAAGTGTTAATAAAATGCTCTATTTATCCTTTTATATAAAAAAGTGTGTGTCATTTTGGTTTTATGAATTTATTTGGGAAGTTGAACTTGAGTTTAGGGTAGGATTAATTGTCCACAAATACATCTAGTGAGAAATAGTTTTTCTTTTTTTCCCCTAAATCTTTTTTGATGGTTGACACAGAAAGTACCTTGTTTCTTATATATCTGTAACTAGGACAAGGTGACCAAAGCTTTGTCCAGGATGCCAGATTTAGAGGGTGCTTAAAATACTTGCAATCCCTTAGCATCCCTAGAAATAGCTTAATGTCTAATTAGGAAATGTAAAAGTTAAAATAGAAAAATACCTGATGTCTGATTCTGAATCATCCTCTCCCCATCAGGGCACCAAATCAATGACTTCAGCGCTTTGCCTCCCTTCCTTGGCCCCCATGCCCACTTGGGTGGTATCTTGTCCTATAGCCTTAAGGCACATCACCGATTAAGTGCTCCAGGTGTGACTTAAGCACAAGGATTATTGGTCACAGCAATGATTCGTGATGTTACTTGCATTTTTGAGGATGTCAATTCTACTTTTCTGAGCTTCAGTTTCCATATTTTTAAAATGATATGGTTGGACTATTTTTTGCTCTAGAGCTATGATCCCATGAGATTAAATTTACAAACCATTCATTCATTAGATTCACTTAGAAGAATGGCAGTTAATATCAGGAATATGCTTTAGAAGTCATGAATTAGCATTACAGAATGTATCTGAGATGTCAATCTTAACTGAGATCAATATGATTTTTTAAAAACAAGTTCACAGACCCCAAGTTTGGACTGCTTAATTCTTGGCACTATTGGCACTTCTCTGCTTCTTCAGAAAGTCCTTGATTTCTTTTCTTTTGCCCCAGATCATCCAAATGCTCTATCTCTACAGTCCAAATTATGGTCAATTCATGTTTCATGACTGTGAGTTTATGAGTGAGCTCAGGGAACACAAACCCCATTCCTATTTGACTTGTTGTTCAACATTTGTCTGATGCACAGATGAAACTATTATCACAACCTTGATGAATGTTTGATGGCTTTCCGAAATTCAGAAATTTAATGCAGAAGCCTCTTTAACGGAAAAAAAATATTTTTAAAAATGAAGAGAGAAACAGAATAGTAAGCACCAGGGAATAGGGGTATATACATCACAATAGACTTCTCCTTCAATGGGGAGCTGAGGAGCTGAAAGACATGAGAATGAGATGAAATGTCACAAAGCAAAGATTTGCTTTTTGAAAGATTATATCAGAGCCCATTGCTTCTGGAAGGTTAAAAAAATAAAAAAGGTTTTGTTCAGCTCTTTGAACACAGGGTAGAAATATCTGAAGTCTAGAGCATTCAAGTAAGGATAGATTAACTCTTTCAAATCAAAATCACAACGCTGATTAATGTTTTAATGGTACAGTGACAAAAGCATTTGTACTTCTCAGTAGGTTTTACATATCTGGGTCCATGCTTTATTTGCCTAGGAATAATAGTTACTGAAGTATGGAAAACACTTTGCATAGGCTATCTTATTTGATACTTATTTCAACTCTGTGAAGTAGATGCTATTATAATCCGCTTTTGGCATCTGGTCAAATTAAGGCCGAGAGCAGCTTAGTTCACACAAGAGGTTCACACACCAATAGAATGTTAGACCCTTGAAAGCAGCGATGGTATTGAGTTTTGTCTTTGTATCTCCAGCACCATCTCTACAAAGCCCTGCTCCAGAACCTAACTGTGGCATGGAGGTGCCTCTAGGTTGACAAAGTCTACGTCAAAAACAGTATAAGCTCAGTTGAATTCTGCTCTGTTGGAAAGGTTTTCAAAACAGGTCTATTAGGATGAAAAATTGTCACTCCCCTTCACACACTCTACAATCCAACCAAACTGACTTTCTTGCTATCTTCCTCCATAACATTCTATCTTTTGTCTTTGAGTCGTTGAACTCATCACCCTCCACTGTCATGCACTCCTTTGGTTGAAGAGACTAGTTTAAGTGTCATAGAAGTATAAAGTCAAAAAGGATGTTAAAGGTGATATAACCCAATACTCTCATCTTTCAGGGGAACAAACAGACCCAGAGAGGGAAACGTCTTACCTAAGGTCATACATTAGTTGGAGACTGATTGGGGACTACAGTCATGGGTTTCTGATTCCAAATTCAAGACTCTTTCTCTGTCGATAGTAATATAAAATCCTTCCTTTGAGTCCCTCCTTTGAGACTACCTTGATTTTATCCACAAAGTAATCAGGAAATACACACGATTCAGTACAGAATCAAGTTGTTATTTATAATATAACATGAAAGCACATAGAGGTAGTATAATATAGTGTCTAGTGAGGTAGGTTCAAAGACAAGAGAATTGGTTTTGAATCTCACATTTGTGATCCATGGGTAATCCTCTACCTATCTCTGTCTCTTTGTGTCTCTGTCTCCATCTGTCTCCATCTATGTGTCTCTGTCTCTCTACCCACTCACCCTCAGCAAGGTCAAGATGAAAAGTTACAGACCAGTTCCCAATCAGCGTTGATAGAGATAGTTTCCTTACTGGAAATTCTCTATGCTAATAAAATTACAGGACTGGACCAAAGGGGGAAAATGGAATCTTATAATCCCTTCTATAATTATGACAGCATTATATTAATCTTAAATATAAAACCAAGGGATTCAGTCCTCTATTCAAGACCTACCCTGATCATGCACAGAGGTGACTGAGTTTTCAAAGGCTTTACCCATAGAACATAAATTCTGAAAAGTACAACCAGATAAGGAAGACTTCAGAAATGGCCCTGGTGAGAAACTCTGTCTGTTCCCTGAGGATTGGTCTAGCTAAATTCAAAGAGGATGTTCACCAGGTTGGTCACAGGAATGACTTGTATAGCTACAGGAGATGGGGGAAATGATCCACTAATTTCTTAAAAGGTTATGATTTGTGTCAGCAGAAGGGTCATTAACATTAATGAAATCATGAGTCCTTGAAGTACCAAAGGAATTATTTGGATGCTAACTTGAAGCTCTCTGAAGAGTTAAGTTTGGAGTGGGAAGTAGGAGGAAATGGGATTTAAACTGGTTCTTGAGCAAGAAGTAGGCTTGGACAACTACACGAAAAGGGATCATGGGTAAGTGCAGCAACCAAAAAATGGGAACAAGCCTGTTGGGTTGGGAAGACCTGCCTGACTAGTATGGAAAATGGTGGATGAAAAGTTGTGAGAGATAGGATAAATGGGTAAGGAGAGACTGGATTATGGGGGTTCTCATAGTCCACGTGAAAGATTTTGGATTATGATAGGCAGGAGAAACAACAGAAGTTTTAATATAAGAAAATAACAACATGGTAGTGATTTCTGTAGCCTATACTATGGAATATTATCTTTTCTCAAGAGAAGGTATGTTAAAGTAGGAAGAATGATGGATTTGACCTCAGACGATGGGGGTATGATTGTCAATTTTGTCACTATGTGCATGACACTTGACCAAGTGGCTTTCCTTCTCTGGGTCTCAGTTTCCTCATTTGTAAAGTGAGGATGTTGGACTAGATGACCTCTAAGGTCTTCTTGTGTCTCCAAATATATGATTCCAATTCCCTTGTTGATTAATCGATGTCTTTAATTACAGGATTTTAGGGAGTCTGGAATGGTTTAGCTTCCGTCTCACCCTGGCATAAGAAAATGAACGAGATTATCTCTCAGTGCCATATAATAAAAGTTGATTTTTGCTATCATCACGTGAAATTATATAGGGAAAGAGGGAGAAAGAGGATGGAGAAGTGGAATGGAAAAGTAGAATACTAGCAGTTTTTCCATTGCTCACCCTGCTCCCTCCTCCACAAAATTAATGCTGCTTTAGAAACTTCCTGGAGATTTTGAAGGCTATTAGTGCTAACAGAAGACATAGAAGGGAGCGATGAAGGGTGGGGGAAGGAAGAGATACTTCTGGCTCCATCAGACTATATTGCCTGCATGTCAAAGGAGTAGAATAAATATCAAGTATATTCATCCTTCCTCTTTCCACCCACACAGTATTCAAGACTGAGGTACGGACCTGGGCCATCGAAATAGACTGAAGATAAGTAGACAAGTACATTCCTCCTCTCTCTGTTACATAACGAACTAGAGCTAGCATGACCCAATTGTAACTGTCACATATGCCTCTGGGGAGAGAAAAGCACACAGAGCCACCGTTAAATAAAAATGCTGTCTTCTTCCATTTTCAATAACCTGAGTACGGTGTCAAGGTCAAATCTGAGAATAGGAGAAAGTTTTGAGTTTTTGCCTTCTCTCTCACTCTGTCTCTGTCTCTCTGTCTCTGTCTCTCTGTCTCTGTCTCTCTCTCATGCACACACATATATAGTTACCACTATCAGGAGATTTTGAGAGGAATGCTGATTCCATAGTTGCCCCCAAGTTAGTCTAACTCCCTCAAGAAAACTTATAAAGAAAACAGAGATAAAAATGATTTTGTCTAAATGAGAACTCTGCTGTAAATTCATTAGCTTATTGCTCACCATTTTTGGTCACTTGGGTTCTCTCTATTAACAAACCGTGGGCCATCCTGGTTACCCTCTACATAAACAGAAAGTGTGCCAGGGGTGGGGAACCTGCGGCCACAAGGCAACATGTGGCCCTCTAGGTCCTCAAGTGTGACCCTTTGCCTGAATTCAAACTTCACGTTCTGAGGGAAGATTTCAACTCATGTGTGGGTGATTCCAAGTCCAGTGACCTAACCAGGATGACATGAAGCCCCTCAAGTCTGATTTTTTAAGGAAGTGGAACTACTATAAAAAAATAGAGAGCATTGATGATGGCGGGAAGATTCCAGGGTGGTACCAAAGGCCATCTGTGTGTGGTAAGTCGATGATGGTGACCTTGACCAAGTCACTTAATCCTAGTCCTAATTTTCCCATTTGTAAAATAAGGGAACTATATTAGCCAACTTCTAAGGTCATTTCCAAGTCTCAACCCACAATCATATAATTACATGAACATGGCTCCTGCTTTGTATCTTACTGAAGAGCTCTCCCAATTCGGCACAGACATTTACCTAATGCTGCTGTTTTGTCAGTTATTCAGTCAACATTTAATTAACGCTGAACGTGTACCAGGCATTGTGTTAAGAAGGGTTAAAAAAAGCGTTTTTTCTTAAAAAAATAAAATTTTAAAAAACCCTGTTACTTCTTGGAGAGACATATGTCTATGCTATTGAATTGGGGGCACCCTCCTCTTTCCCCAAACACGTTAGGCTTGACTTAACATGGCTGACAGTCACCCAGCATCCTCTCCCAAAGACATACAGGAACATGATCATTTTGCTCCAGGGCCAGCAAAGGAAGACACGGTACATGTATTGGAGTCATGGAAGGCATCCCAAATGTGTAGCAACTCCCATTCCGCTGACAGGGAGTCAGCTAGATGAGGTAGATGGCAGATCCTCTCAAGGATCAGAAGGCAGATTTTGTACATAAAGGGCCTGGAAACATACTGAGCACTAAAGACAGGAACATAATACAAGCGGACCTGAGCTGTGTGACCAGGCTCCCAATTCATTAAAGAGTTTGATTTCTGTCGCTGTTGCTATGACAGGTCCTCTAGCTTCCTGTGGCACTAATGTTTACAGCAAAGGTGGTTTTAATCAAAAGAATGGCCTGGTTGGGGAAATTAGAGGTTTCGGTCCCAGCCAACTTAGCACCTCTCATAGATAATAGGGAGGGCTGAAGATGGTCAACGGCATCTAAACTTCGATATCAGCTTTTGAATAAGAAACAACATTTAAAATAATATCTGAGGGTGTTTGCCTACAGTGGTGGATAAAAAAACAAAACACAACTCACACTAGTCTGTGGCTTTAAGATCAACAAAGTGCTTTACACATTATCTCAACATCCCTGTGAGGTTGGTGCTATTATGTCCATTTTGCAGGTGAGGAAACTGAGGCAAGCAGAGATTAAATCACTTATCCAGAGTCACACAGCTAGCAAGTACATGAAGAGATATGTGAACATTGACTTTCTTGATTCTACATCCAATGCCCCTTATGAACTCCAGAATCAGAAAGGTCTAGAATAATAATGGTGTTGCTGTTTTTCTGCTGTGTTCAACTCTTCTTGTCCCCATGGAACATCCATTGCATTTACTTGGCATATATACCAGAGCGGTCTGTGATTTCCTTCTCTAGTTCATTTTACAGATGAGGAAACTGAGGCAACCAGAGTTAAGTGATTTGCCCTAGGTTGTGCAGGCCCAGCACTCTATCCACTAAGCCACTTACATGCCTCCTAAAACAATAACGGTAGCTATCATTTATGTAGTGTTTCAAGGTTTGCAACATATTTTACAAATGGCATCTCATTCTATCTTCATAACAACCCTTGGAGGCAGGCTCGGTTATTTTCCAAATGAAGAAACTGAGGAGAACAGAGGTTAAGTGACTTGCTCATTTAGCTAGTAAGTGTATAAAGCAGGATTTGAATACAGGTCTTCCTGACTCCAGGGCCAGTGCTCTATCTATGTGACATCTAAACTACTAGTAGCTTTGTTTAAGTCCACTCTAGGACACATACTAGCTATGCATAGAGGACTGGTTGCTTTGTCTTTCTGAGTCTCAGACAATTCCCTGAGGCAAGTATATATATATATATATATATATATATATATATATATATATATATATATATATTGAACACATCAGAGATGCCATGACCCCCCAGCACTTTGAGGGTGGCATGATCCAGATTAAAATGTACTTCCTTTCTGACTTGAATATATTGATATATTAATTACAAGGAAAATATATAAACCTATGTAATTTTCTAAGTCAATATGCAGCTTGCAGGGATCCTTGTGTATGCTTTAGAGGTACCTTTGAGTTTGACATCACTGAACTAAGTCATAGAAAATTGTGATCTGTTCCCTTCTCTAGCCTTCATATATTCACGATGAGCACAGCTACACCTCAAAGGGAGCTCCATGGAAGAAGTTAAAGGATCATAGATTTAGAACTAAAAGGGACCTCAGAGATCACCATGTCTACCTTCCTCATTTTACAGATGGGGAAACTGAGGTCCAAGGAAGCCCAAGGTCATGTAGTTATTAAGTGTGAACTCAAACTCTCTTGAGTTAGTCTAACATTCTGTCCACTACATGGAGCTGTGGGTATCACATTCACAACAGTGCCAACTAGTGTAAAGAAGGGATCCATTGTACCTAAAGCAAAGGCACTTGATATTGGGAGAGGAGTGAGGCTGGTCCCTGGTCAACATGGCAGAGGTCAGCAAGAGGAATGTGGATGAGGACGAGCAAGGCTGCAGCAGGACAGACTGGAGAGATTTGACAAAAATGTATTGGGTTAACGAGTACCGTCACCAGTAATGATAACATTTTTATTTATGAGGCATTTTCAGTTTACAAAGTTCTTGTTGCGTGGCAATTTAGTAAGGTAGATAGGAGGAGTATTATCATGATCTCTATGAGAAACCTAAAACTCAGAGAGGTGAAGTCACATTCCGATAGTCACACAGCCCATAAGTCACAGAATCTCCGTGCTGAAAAGGACTTCAGAGGTCATGAAGTCCAACGTGTACTAGGAATAGAATTCTCCCTCCAACAGGGCATTCAGATGAGGAAACTGAGGCAAACAGGGTTAAGTGACTTTCCCAGGGTCACACAGCTACTAATTGTCTGAGACTAGATTTGACTTAAAGGGTGATCTCTCTATGACCCAACATTATTTATTCCACTTTAGGATAGCTCACATTGTCAGGAAGTTTTTCTGTGCCCAAAACTGAAATCTGGCCCTTTTGACTCACTCTTTATTGTTGATAGGAATACCCACATGGATAAAATCACATTTCCAGTTAAGGATGGGATTATAAAAAGAATGTTGAATTTAGAGTTGGTGGACATAGATTCACATGCTATTTCTATTAATTCTAACTGTGTAATTGGACAAATCACTTAATCTCCTTACGTGTACAATATAGGAATTGGACTAGTTGTCCTCCAAGGTCCTTTCAGGTTCTAAACTCCATAACTCTATGATACAATACAGTACAAAGTCCTTGGTTGAGGACATTTCCTTAACACTAAAAGTCTTCTGTTTAGGGTAGGGGTTCTTAACTTGTGATCTGCAAACTTTTAAGAAATATTTTGATAATTATATTTCTGTGTTTTCTTTTTAATCAACTCATTTTATTTTATGCTATTAAAAATATTCTGAAAAGAGATCTGAAAGTTACACCAGACCACCAAAGGTCCATGACACACAAAAAGGGTAAGAACCCTTCATTTAGGCTTGTAATGTGTGTGTCCAGTATCCACCACCCAGTATAGGAACCAACTACTGACTTCAATCTATTGTTGTCATCTGAGACCCTCATTCTTTGGCCCCAAATCACTTCATTCTGTCTTCTATACTTTGCCACCTCCTTGGCTTTTATCTTCATCTGATTTTTTTCCTCTTTCTTTTCCATTCACCAGCTGTCTTGGTGTGACCTTTTGATAAACTTCTGGACAACAGCAATTTGTGCTATTTAAATATCAGCAAAGTGTATTTTAAATTGAGTTTTCATTAAGACAGATAGTTCAAAGCTTAACCCTCTGCACAAATACCAATTGGCATGATTCAAAGTTCTTGACTGAGAGACTGGGAAAGAGAAGGTAAGGATTTTCTTGGCCCTTCTTTCTAGGAAATAAAATGGAAATGAAATATTTGACAGGTTTTTTTTTTTAAATAAGAAAAGATACCTAAATCTGTAAAACTCCTAGAGGGCAAACTAATCGAAACTATATTTTATATCGTGTTTTATGGTTTCAATATTCTTTATGCAAAATATCTCAGTCAGTCCTCACAAGTGTGCGGAGTTGATGTTCATCAGAATTTTATATTCATTTAACAAAAGAAGACATTGGAGCTCGTTATTATTACAGGGACCTGTTCCTTTCTGATCTGGCTCCGATAAAGCACTCAGGGTCACAATATTTGATTAAGACAGTTCTTTTGTTGAGTATATCTCTCCACAGTCATCCAAGGCCCAACTCAAGAACTCTGGGATACAAGAGGCTAGCAGAGTCTTTTTGCTGGGTCTAAGAAGGGAGCTGGGCTCATATGTTTCCTGGTGAAGCTTTAGGTGACCCCACATGGAAAGACTAACTCTTGGGGACAGCTCCTCACAAGTTTATACTGTTGCAACAGCCACATGTACCATATAACTTCACTTAACTACCATTCACCTCCTGCCCTGATTTTGGTGGCTAGGATATCTAATTCCTACAAATGGCAACAGGCCTCCAATAATTGGTTGTTGTCATTTTTCTGTCATGTTCAACTTTCATGACCCTATTTGGGGTTTTCTTGCAGAGATACTGGAGTGGTTTGCCATTTTTCTTCTCCAGCTTATTTTACAGATGAAGAAACTGAGGTAAAATGTAAGTGACTTGCCTAGGGTCACACAGCTAGTAAGTGTCTGAAGCCTAATTTGAACTCAAAGAACATTCTAGCATTCTATCCACTTCATCACCTAGCTACCCTTTCCAATAATTGGTTAGCATGGTTCAAAACATAAACCTGATACACATGGTCATTGACTAGCACAGCTACAGGGATCTACATAAATAAGGGCTTTTGTTTGGGGCTAAGCCTGGGGAACTCATTGGTATTTGGGGCATCCCACTTGGTAGTCTCCATGATCATGAGTATCTACTAGGTTTTTATCAACTGGTGGGTCTTTATTCAAACTTCTTTCTAGTGTTCCTCTAGTTTCCCTGCAGTCTAATCAGAAATACCCAGAATCTGAGGAAGATACTCAAATGGACTATATTTCCTTCTGTTTCCCAGCTGTATTTTTCCTTGCCCAGGTTTCATAGCAGGACTGCTATTTCCTTGGGAAACTTTGGAACAATGTCCATAATCATCAATCCTTTTGGGGCTAAAATACGTCAGGAACTACCTGCCAAAACCAAAATGAATGGGGGAAGGGGAGAAGGAATTAGCTAACCTTAAGGTCAGTGGGACCCAAGAGGACTACTGCTGCATTAGAGGCATCACTAGGCCTGAGCCTGACAATTAGGCGGTGGTTGACTCAGGTCTTTGAGACTACTACAGATTTACTGACCTCTCTATCCCCACTAGAGTAGGGTTAGATTCTGTCCCTAATCCCTTGGGGTCACATTAATTTGCAAAAACAGCAATGATCTCCTCATTAATTTGCCTCATTAAACAAATGTTTGAATTCCCCTTTGGTTAATTTAAAATGGCTTTTGTCATTCCTACAACCAAGAAAGAACTTTTTGGAGGAAATTTTCTCTTAGCTGCTTGGATTTAATTTGCAATCAATCCAGGGGTTGATCTTGGACTAGGAACTAGACAGCCTTATTTCCATTGCCCAATCTTGGGAGTGGGGAAGGAATGGAATGCTACATTCCCAACCACCTTGCCAATTTTTAATCCTGTGGCCCTTAAGTCACAACTCTTCCAGTCAATCCACAATCAGGTTAAGAAACCCTTTCTCCCTCTGTTCATCTGCATCTCTTCTCAAAGTTGGGTTATTTGAGTTTTTAAGATCATCTGGAAAGTAAGTGGTGTAATTGTAGACATGAATTCAGGTGTCCCACCTCTTCATCCAATACCCTGTCCATCATACCCTACTATTTCACCTGAGGGATTTGAAGGTTACTCAAAGAAAGAGGTGCAATGTGAAAGATCTAGCCCATGTGTACATAGAGTAAACAAAAATTATTTTTACAACTAATAATAATGACAGTTAGCATTTTGATAGTACTTTAAAAATCTGCATAGCACTTTCCATGTTATCTAATTTGATGCTCAAATATAAAAGGCTTTGCTTGGTATGGCATCTTCCATTCCAACTGAACCAACCTGGGCTCTTAGTGATCACTCCTTCCCTTTCTAAAGGCTCACAAATCATCCATTTTTAAAAATTATTTTCACTTTAATTTGAATATTCAGCCTTATTCTCTTCTTGTCATATAGGAACAAGAATTGCCCATGCCCAATACCGACCATCACCCATTTGGCTCATCCAGATCTGAAGAATATTTGTTTTACATCAGTTACTCTGGTTTCCCTGCCTCACCAGTCAATTTCTTCTTGCTTGGTTGGTTTCCATTCTTCCTCCTGTAGGCTCCAGAAGTTACAAATGCAACAACCAACATTTATATTCGTGTTACTGATGGATGTCTTCCGTTTTGATATAACATTGACTCTTGTGTTTACTTTGTGTAATCTTGTCCTCTCTGGGTCTCGGTATCATCATCCATGTAATGGAGAATCTAGATAAGAAGCCATGAAATTTTTTCTAGATCTAAGATCCCATGACACTATCTATACCCAGCAACCTTTGCTCTACTTTCCCAAAGACTATGAAATACTATGTAAATGTGAGTTCTTATTGCTGTGCTTTACTCCTATCAAAGGTGTTATGTCTTCCTGAGTTCAAATTTGGCTTCAGACACTTACTAGCTGTGTGACTCAGGACAAGTCACTTAACCCCGTTCTCCTCAGTTTCATCCGTAATATGAGCTGGAGAAGGAAATGGCAAATCACTCCAGTGTCTTTGCCAAGAAAACTCTAAATGGGGTTACAAAGAGTCAGAAACAACTGAACAACAACATTCCTGACAAAATTAATAAGAGTTCTGCCAGTGGCCAAAGAAGAGCTAACACCAGCTTTCCTAAGTAGAGCCAGATTGTGATCCTGAGGAGTGAGTGAGGCCTGTAGGGAAGCTACATTCACTTTTTCAAGTAATTAAGGTCAGCAATTTTGTTCAACTAAGTTCAATTCATCAAATATTTATTAAAGTCTACTGTTGGCAGACAGGCAGTGTGCGACAGTGAGTGGAAAGAACACTAGATCTGGATTCAGAAGACCTAGATTCAAATCCTGGCCCTTCTGTATACTATCTGCAAATCACTTAATCTCTCTGATACTCATTTTCCTCATCTATAAAATGAGATAGCTGGACTAGGAGACCTCCAATGTCCTTTCCAGCTCTAAATTTATGATCTTATGAAACAAAGATACGTTCTCATAGACTTCCTTTCATCCAGAACTGTGATTTTGTTGAGGTAGGGAGCTACCAGTGAGGAACTCATTCCCATTATACAAATGAACGAACTGATAGGCTTAAGTAGGCCAAGTGAGTTTCTTATCAGGCAAGATTTGAATCCAGGTCTCCAAGTAGATAGATGTTTGTCTTGGATGGCCAATTAAACAGTACTAGTCATTTCCAATCTCATCTACCCCTCTCCTACCTCCGTATATTTGTGTCCAGAGTACATTCTGTTCCTGTTGAAATTTTCTGCCTTCAAAATCAAGTGTGGGAGAGGTCACCTTCTCCATGAAGCCTTCCCTGAATCCCCTAGGTGAAAGTGATCTTCCTATCCTCAACCTTTCCTTTATCACATTTTATATAGTATATTACAAACATTTGTGATGTGTCCTATTGTCCCTATTTAATTGTGAGCTTCTTGAAAGTGAAGATTACACCATTTAAAAAATATTTAAACCCCAACAGTTATCACATTGCCTTGTATTCTGTAGATGGCTAAAATTTATTGGTTGAGGGAATGAATAAATGACTCCTGGCTTCCCTGGCTTTCTTCAAGTCAGCTCAAATCCTTCTTCCTGCAGGAGTACTTTCCTGATCCCCCTTCCTTAACTCCCCCCTTCCCTATCCCATCTCTGCTAGTGCCTTCTTCTACGTCCCAGTGGTAGAGATCTCACTCTCTGTCTTTCTGTCTCTCTCTGCCTCTCTCTATATCTCTGTTTCTCTTTCTCTCTGTCTCTCTCATATGTACATGTTGTCTCACCTCACTGGAACATACTGCGTTTTTGCCTTTCTTTGTATTTCCAGAACTTAGTACAGTGCCTGGCACGTAGTAAGTGTTTATTGATCGTCCAAGTGAAGAATGAATGAATGAATGAATGAATGAATGAATGAATGAATGAATGAATGACTTTGTAGAGGGCATTCTGGATCAGGTATGATCTCACTCAGAGATCTCTGCCAACTCTGTTATTTTGCTTTATGGGATGTTAGGTTTGAGAAAGGAAACACAGAGTAGAACAAAGTCAATTTTTTAAAAAACTACTTTCAATGTTACTCAGGTTACGAATGAACACGAACATTTTTGCAGTCTCTCTTTCTTTTCATTTTTCTTTGTTCAGGCTGCTGAAATATTTAAAGGCTGTAGGCAATGTGGGGGGATAATTAAATTTAATAATATATCTATTCATTTAATTTATGGAAAAGTTTTCATTAAAAAATTATAGGGATACCATAAATCAGAAAATCTACATTGGGTGAATAGTCAAAGTGAAATAAATATCCAAGCACCTGAACATTTTTAATATTCAGACTTGTGCAGCTGATTAGCACAAAGCTTTTTGCATTTCCTTCAAGGGATAAAATTACATGAGTTTTCGACTCAGGCTTCAAAGTTGGCAGTTTGACCTGGTAATAAATCAATAGGTGTTCCTGTCAAGTTGAGTAATCAGCTCTAAATATCGAATTTATCCCAAGGAGGTGGGATGAAAAATGAAGAAATGAAAAATTGCCTTTCTTAATCAATAGTTTCCAGAGGATGATATTTTACCTACTGCTCATTTACTGATGTTAGGATGCAGACACTAAGCTCCTTAAGGACAGAAGTCATATCTTACTAATATTAGTATCTACTCTTGCCCTACATACAATGTTTTGTATATAGTAGGCACTAAATAAATGTTTGTTGAATTATACTGTATTTCTTCACGAATAAAGACACTGAAGATGAGGGAACTTCCAATTTAACCTGGAGCCATTGAGATGAAAAAAAATTGTCCTCTCCATGCTGAATTCCACACTCTGTAAAGATGGACAGTTTGACTGGACTTACATACTGAAAGAACAGGAAGTCACTTAAGGCATATACATTTTGGCAATTGCAAATTGTCTTCCCATTCTCCAAATATCTCCTTGATGTTCTGGTTTAGCCCTAGCTTATTCTTTGACATGGTTTGAAAAATTGTCTCTTTTCTGTAATGGTTTTTTAGAGGCAATTGGGGTTAAGTGACTTGCCCAGAGTCACACAGATAAGTGTCCCTATCTGCCTCTAATTTTCCCCCTTTTCTAATAGAGTAGAAGATGAAAATAATGTCTTCAGAAGTTCATAGTTAAAATTCACACGTGCTGTTTTCTAACTCTTTCATCTTAGCACAGATTAATTTAAAAGTTTAGTTATTTGGAACCTTGAGTCCTAAAGAGATGTCCATGGTGCCAGTTGGCTTTTGGCTGCTTGTTGTCCTTCATCTTAGAAGAGGACTCAAATGATGTCACCAGGATACAGCGAAGTTTCAGTGTGACCGACTGTGGCTCGGCATGCTCTACCACAGGTTGGGCACAGATAGTCTGTATGAATATTTGGGGTGGTACTCCAAATTTTCGCATCCTACATTTATTTTGTGCTGTCTCAATTCTGCTTTGCTCATACAGCACAGTACCCTTTCTGACGTGGGCACGGTATGCTGAGTGGTCCTGTACCAGTGTCTCCCATGTCACACAGTCAAATCCAAAGTTCTTGAGAGTGTCCTTGTATCACTTCTTTTGACCACCATGTGAGTTCTCCATAAAATAGTCTTTTTGGCCAGCGTACATTTTGCATTTGAATGATGCAGTCAGCCCATCAGAGTTGCACTTTCCGAAGCATAGTTTGAATGATTGGCAGTTCAGGTCAAGCAAGGACTTCAGTATCTGGTATATTATCCTGCCAGGTGATCCTCAGAATCTTCCTAAGACAGTTCAAATGGAAATGATTCAGTTTCCTGGCATAGCACTGGTGAATTGTTCATGTTTCACAGGCATACAACAATGAGGTCTGCACAACGGCTCTGTAGCCCTTCATTTTGGTAGTCAGTCTAATACCTCTTCTCTCCCAAACTTTTCTTTGGAACCTCCCAAACACTGAGCTAGCTCTGGCAATGAGTGTATCAACCTCATTGTCAATGTGTACATCCCTGGAAAGCACACTACCAAGGTAAGTAAACTTATCCACAGCATTCAAAACTTCTCCATTTGTTGCAACTGATGGTTTCACATATGGGTGGTGTGGGGATGATGGCTGATGGAGCACCTGTGTTTTCTTAGTGTTAATTATTAAGCCAAAATTAGCACTTGTTAATCCTGTGATTCATGCTTTGTTGCATCTCATCTTCAGAGGCTGCATTGAGTGCATGCTCATTTGCAAACAGAAAATCATGCACCAACACTCCCTCCACTTTGACCTTGGCTTGTAGCCTTTTCAAATTGAAGAACTTACCATCAGTACAATAGTTGACCTTGATGCTGTGTTCATCCTCATTGAAAGCATTTGACAACATGGCTGAAAATATTATGCTAAAAATCATGAGAGCAAGCACACAGCCCTGTTTCACTACACTTGTGACTAGGAAGGCACAAGAGCATTGTCCATTATCCAGAACTGGGCAAACATGTCATCATGAAATTGATGTACAATACTCCAAATTTTCACATCCTATGTTTACTTTGTGCTGTCTCAATTCTGCTTTGCTCATACAGCACAGCACTCTTTCTGATGTGGGCACACCATGCTGAGTGGTCCTGTGCCAATGTCTCCCATGTTGCACAGTCAAATTCAAAATTCTTAAGAGAGACCTTGAGAGTGTCTTTATATCATTTCTTCTGGCCAAGATGTGATCACCTGCCCCATGCAAGTTCTCCACAAAATAGTCTTTTTGGCAAGCAATGAACTCCTCCAGGCAACCAGATTTTGACATAATTTTCCATAAACCCTCATGACTAACAGAGTCAAAGGCAAGGGAGTGTCAGGGCTTATTAAAGCTGATTGTTAAATTTCCAGAGTGAGCATTTATAGCTTGGAAATGGGCACATACTATATATCAGAGCTTGATTTTTTTTTTGATTGTCTAGATTTAACGTGATGGAAAAAAAATCTCCATAATACAGATTAAAACTTAAAAGTATATCCTGTGTACTTTACTTTTTGTTTGTTTTTCTGGAGAGATGGTTGTTAAATATTTAACAATACTGCTTCCTGGGATTGGCAAATTCTGACTTGGAGGAAGGGGTAGTAACACAAGGCACAGAATGAAGAATGAGAATGAAAGGCTTGGGAGAAGTATGTTGAAAAGGGAAGGCTATGACAAGAAATTTCAAAATTTTGTCAGGCTTCATCCCTATGAGGTCAAATACTGATCATGTCCTATCGTATGTGAACTAATGAGATTAAAGGCAAACAGCAAGTTCTCCCAGACATTTCAGAAACAGTTGCATGTTGAGTTTAGGACTACCACCCTCCCATGCACACACACATACTCTGTGACCTGTTTGTGTCATAATTTAAGAAACTCTTGACTAAAGCCATCATTGTTTCAAAGCATGATGCTTTCATTTTTGGTGCCTTAAACAGCCTGGATTTTAGGACCTTTCTCCTACTCTGACTTAATGCTTATTTGGTTCTTTTTCTTCCTCTGGAATCTTCTGCTGTTTTGGACCTCAATCAATACAGGAATATATACATATATATTCCTGTATTGATTATATATATATATATATAAGATACTCCATATATATGTATATGGAGTATCTACTAGTGCAAAAAACACAGCTATGTACAACTTGGCTTTTTTAACCAGTGACTCATGGCTTCTGACTTATGATAATTACATATGCCCATACTAACGCCTGGCTCCTAGGATTGTATTTTAGAGCACAAAGAGACTTTAGACCTCTCCAATCCCCCTGTCTTATATTTTATGTCATGCAGGATCTGGACTCAGAGTTTACAAGGTCATTGTCTGGCCAGGGAGAAGAGAAGATACTAGTTTTGTATTTTATTGGAATCCTGGCTTCTCAACTGGCTTGCTGTTTTTATCCAGGTCCTACAGGACTGAGTGATTCTCCTCAATTCAACCCCAGCATATCTCCTGGGTGGCTACTTTTGCTATCATCCAACGACACAAAAGCACGTCTTCCTCCTTTGTGGTTGTTTACACCCAGTTTATGCCTTCGGTTGATTCAATAGCAAGGCTTTGTTCACATCTAATTCATTACTCTGACTGAATGATTCCATTGAAAAGCCTAGGTTTCCCTCATTATTGAGGTTAGGGTATGGAACCAACATCTCTTTTGCTTTGGAAAAAAGTGAGGTCTAGAGAGCCAAAGTGACTTGCCTGATATTGCAAAGATGATAAATGTCAGAGCTTGGATTCAAACTTACATCATAAGACCATGGGATCATAGATGGAGAACTCAAAGAAATCTTAGAAGCCATCTTATCCAACTGCCTTATTTGACAAGTAGGGAAACTGAAGGCCAGGGAAATTCAATTACTTCTCTAGTCACACCGGTAGTAACTGGCAGAGCTGGAATTTGAACTCAGAGCCTCTGACTCCAAATATAGCTCTTTTCCCACCTTCTACCCTTAATCCCTAGCTGGTGACCACTGTTCTACCACTCTTTATTAGACAATTAAGACCTGAGATATTGTTCCCCCAAGTTTCAACTGATCGATCCCTCTAGTGGTCCAAAAGGAACAATGCAGCTTACAAAGGGAAAATTTGGGGACATACATTTCTTTTAATACTTGGACGCATCTATGATGTCTCTGATGTGGCTCCTCCTTGCATGGGGAGCAGGTGGTAACCCTTCCCAGCCTTTGTAGTCTATGTAATTTTGAGTAATCTGAGAAACTGGTTATTCAGTGTTCAGATGACACAGTTCAAGACACAAAGCAGGTCTGACTCAATGAGAACAGCTTAACCTGTTTCCCAAGCAAATAGCACGAAAGCCATCAAGACTTGATGCAATTTGCCCTGAAAAGTCTGCTGCTTTACTGGAGAAACATGGTGGAGTCTTTTTTTTATCTTTTTATTTTTACTTGTCAGAGGTTCTCATTAATTTTGTCTGCAATTGTCAGCAAAGTGAAAGAAGATATATGAGGAAGAATTATTGATTTACACAGGAGCCCTGATTAGAACATGTTTGCAGCTCATTCCTGAATGTTATCTATAAGGCAATAAAAACAAAAATCGGTTTAATTTATCTCTTCAGCTTAGCGCCTTTTATGAAAGGTAGTATTGGTAAAATGACCAAGTGCACATATATTATACCCAAATGAAGAACCACAATTGACCAAGTTTTTTCTATATTATTGCAATTTAGAAATGTCGACTTTCAGTAATGATGTTTCATGGAATATGAACACGGCTTCCTAACAATTTATTAATGCAATAACTCTTGTGATCCAGAGCACCAAATAGCTTTCTGTGGGTGGAAAAATAAAATAAAATCTTGAAACTGATGGAGGGATATGTTAGTTCAACTCAACCCTATCCCCTGCATTAATTTAAAAAAAAATATTCTGCATTAACTCCTTACCCCTCTGTAACCTTGTTTCCCCCTTCCTGAGCTCTCAAGCTGTGATGTAGCATCTCCTAGCACTTGGTATCTAGGCTGCCACACTCACTGTGTAGGTCTCTTTGTTTCCAC
Source organism: Bettongia penicillata ogilbyi (assembly GCA_023548195.1). Taxonomy (NCBI): domain Eukaryota; kingdom Metazoa; phylum Chordata; class Mammalia; order Diprotodontia; family Potoroidae; genus Bettongia; species Bettongia penicillata. Next base: position 894,667 of record JAJHZJ010000749.1, on the reverse strand, counting down.
TGTCCTTGGAGGTGCTGAAGTGGTTTCCTTTTCTTCCATTCTCCTAGTAGCAAAAAAAAAAACAAAAAAAATTTTGCGGTGCCGAGGGCTCTGGAGAAGGCCCCTCACGGCTTGACTGACTGACTGTCTGAAAGCTCCTAAAACCCTCCAGCTGAAAGGTTTGATCTTACAGGTTTAATTGACCTGGGAAGGCAGCAAGATCTCTGCTTTAGCTCAATCCACCCCAAATTCTGAAACTAGGGACTTTAAACTAGCATCCCTAACAAAATTCACATGCTTTCTTGTGTGGCATCCAAAAGAAAGGGATGAGGAATTATCTGTCAGGTTGAAGCATGAACCACACCAACCTAAAAGCTAAAATAAGGTGGTAAGGTGATGGGGGAAGAATACCTAAATTTGGCACCCATTTCAGTGCTTTCCTCTTTTTTCTTGGGAGAAAAGATTTAATTATGTTCCGAACATGCTCATTAAAATTTTATTTCCTTAACTAGTATCATTTCCACTTCACTTCATGATTTATTGTGAAGTCTTTGAGTCAGACTAGGAGTCCGTCTCTGTCTGTATCTCTTGCCTGTATCTGTCTATATGTATTCGTCTATTTCTGTCTCTGGCCCTTTAGCTCTCTGTCTGTCTGTCTCTTTGTCTGTCTGTGTGCATGTATGTATACACACATATACACATACATATATAGTGTTTCTTTTTTCCATTTCTTGTGATGCTGAGGAAGAAAGGCCAGATTTGGTTGATCTCTGAAGCTAAGATGTGACTTAACAAAGAACATGCTTGTGATTGGAAACCCTGAATCAAAAGATTATAAATAGCACGAGGGAAGCAGGGTCACCTTAGGACTGGCATGCTGAGCTTGGAGTCCATGAGGCCTAGTTTTGGATTGTGTCTCTGGAGCTTTCTCACTGTGAGTCATTTAACCTTTACATGGGTAAGACAAGCCATGATGGCTGCTGGTGGAGAGAGTTTATGCTAATACTTTGTGTGTTAGCATGAAACGCCTGAGTTCTACTCTGAGAATTTACATGATTACAGATTTTATCTGGCTTCTTTGCTGGTCCCTTCTTCCTCCTTACTCTCCCATACACATACATGCACACACATACACACATGCACACCCACACACACATGCACACACCCATACACACACTGTACCCTCAACCAAAGCAGTTATTTATTTAGTACATCAGTACAGCTTAGAAGTTTTTGATGTGTGCTAATCTGGGCATTTCACTAAACCCAGGCAAGGACTATGGCTAGCCTTATACATAGACGGGTAGATGGGAGATATGAAGCAGATCATCGCCTCCACTTTCAAATAAAAAATTTTTTCTCACGCATGTCTGAAATTTCATCATTAAAGATTGCCTTCCATCATCAAAGTTTTGCTTTCCTCAGCATCTTTTAAAATGTAGCTGTTCTTTCACTTTTATGCCATTGCATCACCTGCTAGATGCAAGCGTACTCTCCGAGAATGAAGGATCAAAAACACCATCGACTACAATTCTTGTGAGATTCCTTGTTATTTTAGAATGAAATAATTTTATCAGATGTTTTCTGCTGATTACAGAGTTATTGAACCAGAGTGGGACAAAGTGCACATAAGGTTCTGGGGGAGAAATTTTGCCTGGTCCAACCCTGGTGTGCTTTGGGTGAAGACTCAGATTCACTCTTGGAATTGTGAGGTCCATTCTCCTGTCAGTGATTGAGCCAAGAGAAGGGATGCTCATTGTGCATGTAAGGTCAGTCTCTCTCCTTTTGTCAGGCATGGTTCTGAATGAAAGGGAAGATCACCAGCCCCCAAAGAATTGTGGGGGATCCCATGATTATCACGAACAAATCAAAAGTCAGACATGTTTGACACAGGAGCTCCCCATGGCTGCAACAGAGATGCCTTGCTGGAAGTAAATTTAGGCAATCTGCAAAAGACAGGCTTTGAGCAACTCTCAAACAGAAAGCAAAGGAAGCCAGGGCACTGAGGTTGTCCTGTGCAGCAAAGCTGGGCCATTATATGACCAGCCACTCTTTCTATTAGAAGCAATTAACAGACTCAGAAGAACCATCAGGAAAGAAGCTTCTGGTGATCAAATCTGATTGAGTATTCATTACCAAGCCAGTTATTATAGTTAACTGTGTTGCAGGAAGCTGTCAGGTTTGGAACGCAGGAAACTCAGGCAGGACCACATGAACAGTGGGATTCCTAACATACAAGATCCCGATGGGTCTCACTCTTTACGGTAGTGTTTGCTTGGCAGCCATCCATTCAGGATTGGCCTAAAGTGGCATATCCTGTTTGTGTGGTCCTAGGAGAGCGCAGAGCCAGAGTAGTGACTCCATTGAATTATAAGGCAGGAGGAGGGACCTGGGAAGGATGGGGCAGGTGGCTATTGAAAACTGGTTCCAAACTAAGCTAATAAAGTTTGTATCTGGCATTTACTTTCATCTCAAAACACCTGGGGAAGAAAGTAGAACAGTGACTATCCCTAATCTTTGAAGTGATTCCACTTCCTAGTTCAAAGTCACCTTCCTTTTTTAGTGGAATACAAAAGAAACAGAACGGGAAAAAAATCACACCTCACTTTCTAAAACTAGTTTTCACATAGGGGTGATGTTGATTTTTCAGAGGTTGACATTGCCAGAAGTACAGTCAGGCCCAAGGTTCTCTTTGAATTCAGGTAAGGAATTCTAAACAAAATTCACATCCCAGAACTAAAGCTCTGGACACGTGGATCATGTTCAACCTTAGGTGTGTTTCTCAAAAATCCTTCTGGCTCATGCTCCCACCCAGGGCTTCCCCTGGAAACCTCAGAAGCTGGTTCCTGTGTAGGTCTCCACAACAGAAAAGGGTCCTCAGCTCCCATGCAAGCTCAAGCTTGAAGATGAACAGGCTTCATTTAACCTCACAAAAAAGCATAAAGAATTTGCATCTAAACTCATAGTAATAATAAGTAAGGTTTATATAGACCTTTAAGATTTGCAGAGCACTTTGCATCTATGATCTCATTTGAAGCTAACCACAATCCTGTGAGGTAACAACTATCCCATTTTTCAGATAAGTGAACTGAGGCTGAGAAAAACTGATAGGCCTGCTTAAGGACATTGTAAGAGTCTGAGAAGGGAAGTTGAAATCTGCCTGACTCCAAGGTCCCCCTCTGTCCAGTACAGCAGGCTGCCTCTACAAGAGATCTATGGACTCAGATCTGTTAGGCCAAGTTCATTTTTCAAAAAGTGTGAGGATGACTCAGAAGAAAAAAAAAATGAACCAAAATTTGAATAGGCCGCATAGCTTTAATTCACAAAGCTGAGGAACAATAACTGGACGTTAAGATGGGCTATCTCTTGTAAGTTTGGTACTACTCGTTCAGTTTTGGTCTATATGTAGCCCAAAACATTCTGCCTTCTGAAAAATTCTTCTGCTTCCTTTCCAGAATTATGTTTATAAGGGAATAATCAATATAAAACATAAATACTTGTGTTACACCACCATTTAGAATAGAAATAACTGTGTGAAACTTCCTTCATGTGGATGATAGCTAATAATAACAGTTAACATGACTAGCTATAAGGTGCACACAGTGCTTTTGCCCATGTTATCTCACTGGGTCTTGCCAACAGTTGTATGAAGTAGGGACTATTATTACGTCCATTGTAAAGATGAGGTAACTCAGACTGAGAGAAGCAAATAGGTAGCACAGTGGCAAAAGTGTTGGATTTATATTTCAGAAAACCTGAGTTCAAATCTGACTTCATTTACCTTACTAGCTATGTGATCCTGGCCAAGTGATTGCCTCAGTTTCTTCATCTATAAAATGGGGATAATAAAAGATTGTCTTCCAAAGATGTAAGAAAAAAGGAAATATTTGTAAAGTACTTTGTAAATTTTAGAAAGCAATATAAATGAGAGTTATTTTAGTATTAATATTCACCCAGAGTCATACACCTCAGAAGTGTCTGAGGGTACAAACACAAGCCTTTCTGACTCCAAGTCACTATCTATGTCTACTATGTCACATGGAAAATTTTCCAGAATCTTTTTTCAAAAGCTGGGGTCTGCTTCTCTCTGATGTCACAAATAAAACCCAGCAGCTCTGAATAAGTCTTAGGAAGTTCATGACCATAGCAGTGTCAAGCAGAATTGTTCATCTTATTGGGGGTAATGGAGGCATTGATAAAAAACAGATGGAAAGGAAACTCAATATTAGTAAAGTTTGGATTGGAAGATCACAGTCAAAGAAAAGTTACTGGATCAATGTCAGTTGAGAGGGAAAGAGAAAAGAGAGACGAGAGAGAAAAAAGAGAAAGGGAAAAGAGAAGAGAAGAGAAGAGAGAGAAACAGAAACAGAGACAGAGACAAACAGAAAGACAGAGAAGGACAGAGACAGAGACTCTCAGAGAGACAGAGACTAGGAGGGCACCAGAGAGATCTGTCCTTGGTCCTAAGGGCATCAGCACTTTTGTTTTTTTTTTAAGTGAACAAATTGGATAAATGCACAGCTGGTTCAGAGATGGGAAGGATCTTAAAAGTAATCTGTACAACCTCCAGCTAATGAACCGAAAATAATATAAACATTCCTAAATATAATATTTTATATATAATATATATCATATTAATTAATTAATATAATCGATTAATTATATATTTATATATTATATATAAACATAAATATGATATAAACATTTTTTAAAAAATCAATTGCCTTTGCTAGTGTTCTCATTCACTGACAACAATTATTTATGAAATCCTTCCTACACTGTGCTAGGCACTGAAGGACATACAAAGAAGAAAAAACCACCCTTGCCACAAAGAGCCTTTGTTCTACTTTCTTACTCTTTCAAAAGTCAAGGCACCAGGTAGGACATTTGAAAAAAAAATCATGAAGTGTGTATCTGTCTCAGTAATATATAGTATCAGTAAACATGGTAACTCTAGGCCTTTGAAAAAGAGTAAACTGGACAGTTTTGTCCTAATGCTGTAGATCTTTCAGACAGTTTTTTAAGCCTTCCTCTGCTAATGGTGATAAAAACCAACTCTGCTGATGATTAAAGGGTTTTTTTCTCATCACACAATACATCTAGCATTTTCCATTTCATCATTAACAGAATCTTGGCTTATTTTAAAAAGTAGAAGATCGATTGGTTCCCTTTTACTTCGGGCTACCTGATTTGCATTGCTAGCCAGATATGTCCTCTCCATCACAGGCTCATTGGATCATAGATTTAGAGCTGGAGGGGACTTTGGAGAACACGGAGTGCAAACTCTCATTTTACAGAGGTGGCAAATGAGGCACAGAGAGGTTAGTAACTTGCTCAGACAGGGTCCCTAGCCTAACATCTTCCCTATGCTATCTGTATGTTGCCAGAATCGAGCTTTCCTTCACTTCAAGGCCTATTAATTTTCCCGTAGAAGTGACAGAGATTCTCATGGTCTTTAGTTGAATGTCTTTGCTTGTATGATGCATTATCCATTCCACAAGGTAATGGAAAAGGACTGGACTTGGAGGCCAAAAATCCAGGTTCAAATCCTTAAGCCATTTATGATTTGAATGACCTTGAGCAAGTCGATCAATGTCCTTGGGCTTCAACTTTCTTTTCTGAAAAAACTGGAACACTAAATTAAATGATCAAACTATCCCCTAGGACTTTTTTTTCACATTAGATGGTTCCTCCAATACATGGAACCTCCAATTATTTTATGAATTCAATGCAGCAGTCCATTCATACTCACCATGCACCTCTCTGTGTTCTTTTGACTCACCAGAGATTTTGATTGATCAGATGACTGATCTAAATCAAATTGCAAAAATACTAATGTCTAAAAATAAAAAAGGTGGGACATTGTTTCAGGAAGAATCTTGCAGGTCATAAAAAACCTACATGATTTCTCAAATGCAATCCAGTTTAGTTCCACCTTCCTATTCCAATCTTATTGTCCATAAAGGTGTCTGCCCAAAACTTATGTGCTGAGGGAAAAGTTCAATGAGACGTCCATTATATGGACCTCTGTTAGCCATCTGCCAGTCTAACTATCTGTCTGGACAATAGGAGACCAAAAGATTTCAGAGCAAAACTGCCAGCAAAAAACACCATATGGGCCCTATTAAAGGTGTCTTGTGACAGAGAGCATGGAATAAGAGAGCGCAAGGGAGAGGCTTGAATCCAGAAAGAGTTGGAGTCCAGTTGAGCCTCTGACACCTTCTAGTTGTGTGACCAGTGAAGGCTACTTAATCTCTCAGAAGCCCAGGCAGCTCTCCAAGGCTGCAGATTACAGAGGAATTCTCATTTTGCTTTGGTGTGGAAAGGATTTCCAGAATTGAAGTTCTCTGAGAATCACAAGTCCAAACCAAAAAAATAATTTTCAGTGTCTAGTGCAGACGTTCTGAACACTTTGGCCCACTGAGTAATTCAGCCCAGTTTGAGATAATGAATCTGAATATTTCCACTTAACAAAAATCTAGGAACTACCTTGTGATGACATGGTAACAAAAGCTAGCATTTAGACAGCACTTTAGCAAAGCACTTTACAGATATTATCTCACTTGGTCCTCATCACACCCTAGAGGGATATGTGTTATCACTATTCTCATATGGCAACTGAGGAAACTGAGGTACAAGGACTATGTGACTTGATCAGGATCATGTGGCTAACCTGAAGGTGAACTTGAACTCAGGTTTTTCTGATTCCAAGTCCAGTGCTCAATCTACTGAGTCACCTAGCATTCATTATCTCATTTTACTCTCACATCAACTCTGAGAGATAGAATATTAATACATCCATTTTACAGATCAAGAAATTGAAGATCAAAAGTCTAGCTGACTTGTCCAAGGTTACCTAATGACAGCCCAGGGTCTAAAACCAAGATCTCCTGACTCCAGTATCATGAAGAAGAGCTTTGGGGAAGGGGGATGGTAGTGGTACAAATTTTTAACCCATACTTCATTTTTTCAAGGCAAGCTTTTGTTGTTATGCAGCTTTTTTTGTGTGTTATTTTTTCCATCTTTTACCTTAATCTCCTTGGTAGCTCAATCAAAAGGTATATATGCATATTCACACACACACACACACACACACGCACAGACACACACACATACCCACATACATAATTTGAGCCTTTAGCTCAAATGTGCTAAATCATTCAGTTCACTTATGTGTGCAAAGAGGAAGCATTCCCTTCCTTTGGGGGGACTATTTCTGTAATAACTGTCTTTTTTATCACTGCTTTTAATAAATATTTTTTATGAATGCTAATAAAATTCTACTGAATGATTGACAGTTGGGTCACATGACAATGAAATGAATGAGGGCTTGGGTATAATAGTATTAGACACCCCCAGCCTTTCAATTGTTCTCTGGGGATGCTAATGCTTGGCAGTTGGAAGTGTGAGCCTGAGGAAAGTGTTATTCTCTCCCTCTCTTGATATATATATATATATATATAATATGTATGTATGTATATATGTGTGTATGTAGATGTGTATACATATATACATGCCTATATAGCATATATATACAAACAAATTTGTGCACACACCTACATATATGCATATATACACACACTTTACCCGATATAGAACTCTCCAGAACATTAAACAATATAAACCACAAGGAGTCCCAGATGTTCTTTTGTTTCCCTGTCCCTTTTGGTCATGTTTCTTAGTTGCTCAATTTCCATCTCCACCCTCACATTCTTATAGCTCTTAATTCAAATGACACCTCTGTATAACAGCTATTTGTAAGTGGGAGGTGGCAGGAAGAAGGATTTTACAGCTCAATAAACATTGTCCTCTTACATATGGGCCTCCTCTCATGTTGGTTTGCACTGTAGAAAGATTAAAACAAATACCAAATCAGGGTTAAAATAAATCCATTTTCCTGATCTATGAACTACAAAAATGTGAGCTTTTTAAAGCTGAGAAGAGAATCCTTCTGGGTTGTTTGTTTTTTCCATCAGACACCCTTGAAAGGCCAAAAGTAAAGGTTCTGATTTTGCCTGTATCTCATTTTTGCTTTGCTAGCATACGGAGGAGCATGGGCTGTTCTCATTTCACTGGTTAAGACCACACAATTACACCTGGTCTTTAGGCTCAATCAGACAAGACTTTTTTTCTCCCTTGTTGAGTTTGTACTGTTTTAAAGTGCCATTTAGTGTCAGAACACAATTTAGGTTCTTTGGTTCTTTACCTTGGATATATTCAGTCTGGTTTCCTGTTTCTCACAGACTGTCTTCTATTTGAAAGGGGAATTAATCAACCAATACTTATTAAACACCTATTATATACCAGACTCTGTGCTAGGCACTGTACATACAAAGACAAAAATTAAATAACACTTGACCTCAGAAGGTTGCATTCTATAGCTATCAACTACATGTACACATATAAATAAATGCAAAATGAACTAAAATGGAGGGATGAAGGCAGGGTGTCATATAGAAAGTAGTACTTGAACATGGTTTTGAAGGAAATGTGGGATTCCAAGAGTCAGGAATGAAGGAGGAACACAATCCAGGCAAGAGGATTTACCCATGCAAAGGTAGGGTGGTAAAGGATGAAGTATTGGGTGAAAGAATCATAAGGGTCATGTTGCTTGGACAAATGAGTACCCAAAGTGGAGCAACACACAATGTCCAGAAAGATGAGTTGGTACCACATTAGAGTTTCAACTGCCAAACAGAGGAGTTTTAATTTGAACCCAGAGGTAATGAGGAACCAGTAGAGTTTAATGACCAAGGCAGTGACAGGGTAAGACCTATTCTTTGATATAAAACCATAAGGGATGATTTTACTCTCTTGTTCTAGAGACGAGTCAATTGTAGGGACCAACACTGCCACTGGAGTCTCCATTATAGGGGATTCTTTACCATCAGTCTGGGACCTTGGCTTCCAGCTGGATAGAACATGCATCTATCAAAGAATGAACACACATATCAGAGTGAATATTTATAGAAGGTAAGAAAGGCAGTTGGGGATCTTAGACCAAGAGTCAGGAATCTGGAAGATAGAAGCAACTTCAGAGAACAGGTAGTCCAACTCATTTAGCAGAGAAGTAATATGGAATTTAACTTCTAAGGTGCACAACCTCAGAACACATCATCTTCCATCTCTGGGCCTCAGTTCCCTCTTCTATAAAATGAGAGGGTTAGCTAATGTGATCTCTAGGGTCCTGTCCATTTCTGACATTCCATAATTCTTACAATAATAGAAAGGAGGGTTAGGTTTGACTGGAAAACAGATGGTATCATTAAGCAAGCACTTGCTGGTTTTACCATTCTTGGGGATTGTTTATTATATTTTTTTGGTGAGAAAAGATACCAAAAAAAAGATGTTTAGGGTTCTGATCTTTTTCCAATATGCTCACTTCAAATCCTTTGCCTTTGACTGGAATCGCTTGGGATTTTCAAGGTATCTTTTAATCAAAATCTTAAGCACAGACTATATAATAGAACCAGACTTCTCTTTCTATGTACACCTAGGGACTAGGGGAACTATTTCCCTTTTCTTACACAATCACTTCTCTAATGGAAAATATGTTTCAAATTAGGCATTTATTTCATGAATGAGCACAGTGTGAATGTGCTAATGTCAATAATAGAAGAACTATTAAAATGAAAAATGCACATTTTAGGTATTTGAGCTAAACCCTTGGTTGAATCACCTTGGAAATGTTAGTGCCTCAGCCCTTAGCTCCATAAAATTCCTTCATTTTATTTGACCATAGTTCATTTTGAAAAATAAGAAGTAGGAAGAAATAGCTGGCTCCAGGACAGGTAATAGTTTAGGAGACTTCTTTCTTGGCTAGTAGTTTACCTATAGAATATTTAACAAGTTTATCCTACTTAGGTCTTCATGTGCTTAGCATTTTGTAAGGAGATATTATTCCCATTTTGTAGAATGGAAAAGTTAAGGCATAAAGGATAATTATGTGGCCTGGCTACAGAGAAAACTGTCATCATAGTACAGAGTATAATTCAGGAAATCTGGGTCAGCTTCACGTCACACTTGGTCCACTGGATTAGCCCTCTTTTTCAACTTTGTCAAGATTCAGGTGAGACCCCATTGGGAAAGAGCAAGTTGCATTTTTGTGAAGATATTTGTTAGGCAGAACTTACCAATAAGTGGGCAATCTCAGTGAGGTGATCTTGGCCAGGAAATTGAAGATGCTTCCTCTGTTTTTCTCAAGAAGAAGGTAGGGGCTTTATTTTTACTCTGAAGGATTCTCATGGCTCAAAATCTGGGGAAGTAACTATAAAGAACGCAAAAATTTTGATGATTTTGGGAAAACACAGCAAAGGTCCACAGCTATACTAGATCCCTAGTTACTGTGCATGACAATTAGGGATATGGTGAATGCTGAAAAGGATGGGTTCACTCTAGCTCTTTTCCAGTCTTGCCAGGTTAAGGGACAAAGAAGATGTCAAGCTTTCTGAGGCTAGAGTTATGATAGAAGTCAAAAGGAATTTTGGACCAAGAGTTAGACTGAAAGATCTCAAGAAGCATCAAGATGGTCAGAAGACAAATTTAGGAATGCTTAAGTGCTTTGGTGTAATAGATAGAGACCGGAAGTTCTAAAATTCAGAAGACCTACATCCAAATTTTCCTGTCAAATAATGACTAGCTGTGTGACCTTGTATAATTAGCTTTCCTCAGTCTCAATCTTCATATTCTTAAAAAGAGACAATAAAAGCATCTACCTTGCTGGATTGTTGAGGAGATGAAGAGAGAAAACAGGAGATAAAGAGCTTTACACCTCTTAAGGCGTTATGCAGAAGTAAGTTAGTACTATTATTATTAGCTGAATGGCTAGCTGTGGTTGACTGGAATTTGCATCATAAATGAGCTAAAGACAACCCTGGACTATAAGCTTAAAAGTTCATAGATTCTTCCTTTGAAGGAAAGAAACCATATTAAATCTGAAAACCAGAATATGGCAGTAGAGAGCAGTAGCAGCTCAGTGAAGATCCCTAGCAGGAAGTAGATTTCTAGTAGCCCACAGCTCAGTGGAGATATTCAGCAGACAACAGTATAATGACATTACTAGAGGATGTCTGCTGCTCTGCAGCATCATGAAAGATCTCTTGCGTTCTGCAGCAAAGGCAGGAACTATTCCCACTATTCACGTTTCCTGGCCATATGTAGTCTCTATGTGTGTTCTCATACATTTATATTCTGTTCTGATATGTTCCCTGTGCATGTCCCCTCCTCCATTAACTATGTGGTAATTATTGGGATAGTATAACCTTATATGCCTGGGAGAAATCTTTCTTGTCACTTATTTTGCTTTGCTCTTTGGTTAAATGTCTTTTGCCTTGAATTAATGTGCCCTCTGGTTGATCTGATAAAACTGAACACACTAGTAGGGGCTCATGAGCTATGGTGTTGAGTGGATGTTGTCACACAAAGTGCTTCAAAACTGGAGTATCTTGCTGGAGGAAAATATTCTTTTAACCACCACTTTCTATTTACTGCTGCTCCTGCATATCTGCATCAACAGCACTGGGATAATTACTTTTACTAATGAATGCTCGTTAAGACTACAGAATCTGGAAGTATGTTTCTAATCGTGAAAGAGAAATTAAAATCTTGCCTGTGTAGTTGAACAGTTCAGGTATAATATATTTTATTGTATCCTAAGTCTTTGATAATTTGCATCCCCATCTACAGAGTAGATGTTAATTTGAGGAATCAGAACATTTGGTGAATCAGAACATTTCTTCCCCCAACCTTGATAGATAGCTGACTAAATTTATATCATTAATATGTTATTCAGTCTTCTGAGAAATGAGTTTAACTGAAAAGCAACCTTATAAGAATCTTACATTCTCATGATGGAAGACGGCACATAAAAAGAAGGAGGAAAGCTGGAGGTGGGACTTGGTAAGGGGGATAATGTAGGTATAGAAAGATCCAGGAAATCATAGGAAGGCCTAATTCTGGGCAAGATGAAACAAAACCTCACCTATCAGAGCCCAGAATCCCAGGAACAGAGTCCAAGCTTCACTGGGGTGGGGAACTATGGTTTGTTCTATGTTCTTGAAGAGGATTAAAACATAAGGAAGATAATGACATGATTTGCAATTGAATTGGATTTGAGTTGAGGCAGGGCTGTGCAAAACCCCCCACCTCACTTTCTCCTCCAGAGCCATATGGCTCCAGTGGTCAGATATAGATCAGGACAGCTAGAAATGGCCCAGGATGTAATGGGAGACCTTGGCCTTTTTAAGTTAAGGTCTTTCCGAGTTCTCTCCTTGAGTGAGGCAACACTCATTCAGTGATTAGGCCTGCTTAAGAAGTGAATCAAGGGATGGCTGCGGGAGAAAAGAGGGTAATTTTCTACAGGTTTCTTTTAGATGTTTGTGGGTAACAATTCATTATCACCCTCTTAGGAGTATTTGCATTTAAACAAGGGGATTCTTTCAAATGAATATGTCTCTAATAGTGAAATATCAGATATTGAAACAGATCTGAAGCAGTGATATTTTGAGGATATGGAGAAGAAGGCCTTTAATATTTCTATCATATAGGCAGGTTAAAGCATACCTGGTCCCCAAGTAAAGTCATTCCTCTAAAAAGGGGCCTAACAGAATGGAAACTAGGCCTAGGTCATACTTTAAAGGTTAAGTAGATATCATACTCCTAGACACTCCTTTTTTATTCATTATTTGAATCCTGCTTGAGGGAATTACTCCACTGTAAAAATTCTTCTCCTCCTTCTTCTTCTGCTCCTCCTTATTTTAAACAGGAGTGGGATTTCATGGGTATACAGAACCCTCATTCAAATACAGTGGCACCTTCTCTAGCAGTTGTCATTTTAGAGAGCTGCCTTGACCCTTGAGAGGTTAAATAACTTGCCCAGTGTCGCACAGTCAGTAAGTGTCAGAGGTGGGATTTGAAGCCAGATCTTTCTGACTTTGAGTTCATATTCACTATGGACTGTTTCTCTGTTGTATGATTTTTTAAATGTAATAAAGTGGAAGTGGGGAGAGATGCCCTTTGTTGAAGGTTACATATAGGGAGAATGGGAGGTCCTCACTTAAAAGAGGCCACCTGACTAAGCTCACAGAGACTGGGCACATATAAAGGTCCCCTCAGGTGAAAAGGGCTCTCAGGTAAAGCCCCACTCTCAGGTAAAAGTTGGTAGAAGAGACAAGGGGCAGAGAGATGTTGGATTATTCCTTGTCAGTGATGGTGCCGAGGGAATTTCTACAAGGGCAGAGATTGTGTAAGATGATGTCTAAATTCCTGCCAAACCTGGAAGATTCTATGACCCTTCAGAGAATTACTGAGTTTTGAAAAAGGGAACTCCACAAGGAGTCACTAGAGTCTAGAACTTTGCGAAGTGTAACATCAGATGGACAAAGCAGCCCTCAGTTAAATACTCTGTCAGTCAGACACAAATCCCAATTCCATGAGATGGGGGGGGGGGGGGGGGGGGGGAGTGAGACCAGCTTTAAATATCAAAATCCAAAAGATATAGAATATAGAGAATGTTTGGAATGAAATCTGTTAAACGTAAAATCCCCCAAATAAGCACTTATGAGGTCTATAAGTTCAGTTCTTCTTTTTTTGAGATTGCATTTGGTATTGGCTATGAACACCTGGAATTCTAGTCTCATTTAGGTTCTAACAAACTCTGAAGCCTAATCATGACACAAAAGTGGTATGTGTGATTTTTTTAACTGATTGCTCAATAGACCACAAATTTGACAGATGGTTATTTCCATTTCACTGATTCCAAAAAGTAGCTCTTTAAATTAAGTGATCTGCCCAACTCTTTCATTTTTCTTAGGGGGAAACTGAGCCCCAGAGAAGTCTAGTGACTGCCTCAAAGTCATTGGATCACATATTAAGAGCACGGAAGTGAGTGCTGGAGCCAGTTCCAATCTGCCCTCAGAGTCAACTATCAAATTTTCACTGTGAGCATCTATACCTTGGAAATCAGCAAACACTACAAATCAGGATTTGATTTATGGTTTCATTTATTGTCTAAACCTATGATATTGATGGAGATAATGTTGATGATGTAGTTTAGACTTGAGAGTATCACAGGCACATTTTTTTCCCTCTAAAGAGACGGTTATCTAACGTGATTGATAGCTAGACAGGTCATCCAGCCTTTGCTTGAAGAACTCCAGGGAAATGTATCTGAGTACCTCTGGAAGTGGTCAATTCAATTTTTCTGCAGCTTCAGTTATCAGGAAAATGTTTCCTGCCTCAATACTAAATTGGTTTCTTTATAAGTTCCACCCATTGCTCCCATAATGCTCTTTGGCACACAAAAAAGTTTAATACATTCTCTACATAATGGTCTTTCAGATGTTTGAAGGTAGCTGCTACATCCCTTCCCCTGAATCTTTGCTTTTCTTTTTTCAGGTCCTATCTCCAATTCCTTCAATTGATCCTCACAAGTCATGAACTCCAAGACCTTCATTATCCTGCCTCATCTTTCTTTGTCTGCTCTCTAGCTATTCAGTGTCCAATCCAATTCAGTGTCATAGATATGCTCTAATCAGGGCAAAGCATGTCCAGCAGCCTCATCACTTCTGGAATGTCAGAATTATTCCTCTCTCAATGCAGCACAATATTATACCCATTTTAAAAATAAGAGCCAGTATTTATATAGCATTAAGGTTTGCAAAGCACGTTTACACATACTAACTCATTTGACCCTTGCAACAATCCTGTGAGGTAGAGGCTGTTATCTCCACTTATACAGATGAGGAAACTGAGACATGAAGTTAAGGGACTTGCATAGGGTTAAAGCAGCTAATTAAGTTTCTGGGACAGGATGAGAACTCAGGTCTTTTTCTACCATGAACCCTAACTGCACTATTGACTCATATTGATTTTAAATTTAAGCAAGGAAACTTTAGTAAAACACTGTTATTTTTCAGATGAACTGATGTCTAGTCACACCTCCCCCACCTTGTACTTGTGAAGCTGTTTTTGTAAAACTCAAGTGTAAGACTTCACATTTTCTCTCTTCATTTTAACCCATTAATTTCAACCCAATACTTGAGCCTGAAAAGATATTTTGGAATCCTCTCTCTGTGACCTACTATATTTGTTATGCTTTCTGTCTATGTCCATCTACAAATTGATAACCATACCATCTATGCCTCTAGGCTATTATTAAGACATACAACAAAGGAGTTGGATTAGATGGTTTCCAAGATCTTTTCCAGCTCTTTCTAATCTATATCAACCAGCATAGATCTTAGGCCACTCCACAAGAGGTCCCCTTCCAAATGGCCATCAATCCTTTGTCCAGTATGTTCCTTCTGTGCCTTCATTTCTAAGGTGAAAACTCATTAATCTGCTAAACTAATCATTTAAATGAATTAATATGTGGTTCCATCCCCGACTATAAATAGGAGGCTTCTGGAGATACATTGCCTTTACCTAAATAAGTGCCACTTAATGGCACCACGAAAGGAGAGTTAGAAATATTTTCCCCATTATGCTGTTTTTAATAATTTAGCATCATTGTTTTCAGGGCAGGGCAATCTCTTGCTAATAAAATTACTCTGATATTCTCAAAATGAATGGTCTAAGAGCTACCCAAGAAGCTAAGTCAATGGAGAAAAAAAGACAGAGTCTGAAAGATTCAGCATAGATGAATGAAAATAAGAAGAAGCTAATTCAGCCCAGGTGATGATCTGTACATCATTATTTTCTAGTTGACTTTATAAAATGAAGGCTTTGTAACAGTTTCCAGGTGCCTAAAATCCTCAGATCTATAAAAAGCACTCCCATTTGTAGAGAAAAGTCTTAAGTGAGAAGCTATAGCCTATTCCATCACCTAAGGAAAAATAAATTAGAGCCTCCTGGGAGAGACATTCAGGATCAACAATGCTTTGTGGAAAGTGTCTTAGCCTTGTCTGTCTGGAGGCTTTTATAAGACTGTCTTTGGAGGAAAGAGTTTGTTAAAGTCTAGTGCTATTACAAAAAAAAAGTGGTCCCATATGCAGTGAAGTTTCAAGGCAAGTTGTTTCAACTTCCATCAGAATCTGCATATGGTAACAAGGGATTCTCAGTATGGGGGCCTAGGCCATAGTTTGAAGTTGGTTGGAAGAACTCAGATGTTATATTGTTTGGTGACCCTAGGTTCTCAAAGGTCCTACCAGTGGAGAACAGGTTTTAGCAGGTCCTATCAAGCTATTGAGGTTTCATGTTCAGGCTGGTAATGGATTGCCTGAGGTCCAACCTCAATGACTTCATTCAAGGTTTCTGGACAGCTTGGCTGGCTAGCTTTCTTTAAGGTTCACCTCCAATGTTACCTCCTACAGGAGGCCTTTCCTAATACCACCATAGTCCCATCTTCTTGGCCCTCTTCCCATCCCAAAATTACTTTGTATTTATTATCCATATATATGATATAGACTCTCAAAGAATTTAAACTCTGAAGTCAGCATGGAATAGTGGACAGATCTCTGGATTTGGAGTTAAGAAGACAGGTTCAAATTGGGTCTCAGAGCCTGTGTGATCCTGGGCAGATTATTAACCTCTTTGGGCTTCAGTTTCCTCATTTATAAAGTAAGATAAGCTGTAGATACTTAATGAATGCTTATTGAATGACCCACCAAAGAATGATGAATTTTTGAGTCACAGTATCTCTTTCAGATTGGCCACAGAGATATAAAGGGACAGTGGTATATATCTATGAAGAGAATATCCAAGTGATGAAATCACAGATCCTTGAAGATCTGGGGATGTGAGCATGCATAGTAAAATGGAAAGAGCTCTGAGCTTGGAACCCAAAAACATAGCTAAAATTCTGTCTCTGCTGCTGACTTACATGTTCCGAACAAATTGTTCTCAGTCACCCGTTCCACCAGCAGTAGTCTTCACATGCTTTGGGTAGACATCTCCCTAACTCACCAATGGGTTTGGAGCACTTAGAGCTTGGTCAGACTTTGAAGACACCAAGGTCATCACTGCATCCCAGGCCATCAATGATTATGGGGTGTTCTTGGCAGAGATACCGTTTTCCTCTTTACCATTTTCTTCTCCAGCTCATCTTACAGATGAGGAAACTGAAGCAAGGGTTAAGTGATTTGCCCAAGGTCACGCAGCTAGTAAGTCTCTGAGGATGGATTTAAACTCAAGTCTACCCTACTCCAGGTCATGTGCTCTGTCTATTGCATCACCTACTTGCCTCCTTAACTCCCCAGGAAAATGTTAACTTGAGATGAGAAGCTTTATTGGTTTTTTGTTTTGTTTTTTCTCCTTTGTATTCATAGTGCTTTGTATATGATCTAAAGCTATGATTTCAAGTATAGGGAAATCCCAGTGAGGAAAGTCCCTCTCTCAAATAGCAAATGGTTTATAATTTACTGTCCACTTGGCTGAGCCACTGACATTTTCCCAGTGCCACTCGTATATGTCAGAGGCCAGACTTGAATCTAGGTCCTCATGACGGTGAAGCCCACCCTCTACCTACTACAGGAGTTCTTAATGTGGATCCACAGACCCAATTTCAAGAGAGTGTGTGAATTTATTTTACTAACTATACTTCCATATAATTGGTTTCTTTATAAATCTCATGTATTTTTTTTTTTTTTTTGCATTTAAAAAACCTTCTGGAAAGGGGTCCTTAATCTTGACCAGAATGCCAAAAGGCTGCATGACATCCAAAAAGGTCAAGAATTCTTGCACTGCTGTCCTGTACACTGCAGATGCTTAATAAATAACAACTGAATGAATGACTCAATCAACATTTGTTGATATCCAGGCAGGAACTGTGCTAACACTAGGGATATACATGAAAAAAGGTAAAAGACAGTCCCTGCCCTGAAGGAGTTTACCATTTAATTCTATATACATAAAAGCAAATGTCTCCCTCTTTTTCTTGGTATAGCTATCTGAGGGACTGAAGCAAGTCTTCCCATTCTCTTATTGCTCATGGTGAGGTGTGCTAGACCATTGACATCGCTACCTTATTCCATTTCTCTCCTAATATAACTGGCACCTTTCACCAGGACTGGGTTCTGTACGTGCCCTTGGCTGGCTCTTCAAGAAATGAAGTACCATTAGCAGAGAAAACTGCAGGGCTCTTCAACCAGCCTCTCCACAATAGGCAGACTTTGCTTACAGGGAATAAGTCCCCGAGTACCACATTCTCTTTGAAGGGTCCGCAAGATCTTGAAGGAAGTCGATTTCAAGCCACGACCTCCTGCTGCTGCTCCTAGGGCCCGGCTAAAGGAGGCAGCAGCCCTCAATTGGCTCTCTCCTCTGAACAATGGGAGATGGGGCCACTGGAGTTGCTCCTCAGAGTGGTGCCTTGTGGTGCCTTTGAAAACAATGACCGAATTTCACTTCCCCCTTCTGTAGACAGAAAATGAGAACCGCGTGAAAGTGATAATCCCTAATGCAGAAGATTAATCTCAGTGAAATGGCTTTGAAAACCACTGTAATTTTATTAGGCTGAACGTAACAGTTCACATTTTTCTCTTTGGTCAAAACCTAGAGGAGGCAAAACAGTATTTCATCTCTAAAACATAATCCAAAGGTGATGAGTGTTTGGGAAAATCTTACTATCCACATACCTGGCAATCCAGGCCACTACCCTTGACCCACTAGAATTATTCATAAAATCCCTTTTGATGGAAGAAACAATTTAATACTGTATAAGGCCTACTCTGGATGTACTATGGCTCCTTACATCTGATTAGGGGAGATGTGAAATTCATGCCTCCCCAAAATACAACTTCCATTTACATGTGAATATAGCGGGAAAACATATTATATGTGTAAATAATGTTTTATAATCACTAATTACTCTCAGAGAATCTGAGAGACAGAGGTGTAAAATTATTTACACCTGAGAGCATGGGAAAGTGAGACAAAAAGTGTCAAAATATTTCTAAAGCCAAAGTAAGAGAAAGACTAGGAGATTTGCACAATCTTAAAGGCCCATATAAATCCTAGGTGCTGTTGGTGTTTCTGTCTCCAGGTGAGGAGAACAATTATTTACATTTCACTTATAATGTCCTCTTCCAACAAGGTCATCTCCCATTAAGGTCACCTTCTATATTATATATTTAAAAGCAATAGCAAGTTGCACCTAATAGATTTGCAATTTCATGGGCAATCATCTTTATTTTTTTTTTTGTTATACTATGTCATGGAAATACTTGTTTTATTCCATAAATTAAAAATTAAATAAAATTTAAAAACAAATAAAATGTGGGAGTTTGGGAAAAAAACCTGTTGTGTACTCTTAATGAAAAAAAGTTAATAATTTTCAAAAAATACATCCTTTCCCACCAAAGTCCTTTTCTTGAGATAGAGATGACTGAATTTTCTAAGGCTAAGCAAGCAATAGTCAAAACTTTTTGATGTCCTACCAAGGTGGGAAAATTTCAAATATCAGCTGAGGACAGTCTGTATACCTGTAGTCCAAGAACCAACCTACCTCCCTCTGACAAGCTCATCACCAGATTAGCCATGGAGTGATGACGCATTCTTTAGTCACTGGTCCATTAGTCATCCACAAAACCACATGAAGGTTTGTAATCTGCCTCCCTGGAGGGAACATCCAAACCAATGAAAATCTCAGTGAAAATCTCAGTCTTGAAGTGAAGCAAAGTCACTACACATTCATGAGCATGTGAGTTTTTACAAAATTCTTGTGAAGTAGTTGTCCCCATTTTACATATGAGGAATCTGAGGCTTGGAGATGGCCTACCAGATTGGTAAATAAACTGGTAAATAAGAGGGTGAGTTGTGGGGTATAAGAGAGACAGTTTAGGATTTGGAGTCAAGGGACCCCTAGATTCCACCACTTAATAAATGTGTGACTTCCAGCAAATAATTTTTCCTTTCCGAGCTTTGGATTTCTCATCGTTTGGACTAGAAAGATTCTGAAGTCCATTCCAGCTCCAGCCCTAAGAGTCTATGATCTCTCGCTTGACATTTAAAGACCTTTGTGATCTTGCCTTGGTTTATTTTCTCAAGGTGATTATACATTCTACCATTGCTGTTTGATAATTCTCTTACAGCACATTTCATCTCAAGTCACTGCGTTGCTCCTTAGGTTGCCCCCTCCCCATTCCTGGAATGGTCTTTCCTTTTATCTGTATGTCTTGGACACCTTAGCTCCTTTCCAAGTTCAGCTGGTGTCACTCACCTCTTACAAGATGGCCTTTCCTGACTCCAGCAGTTATTCTTGTTCCTTTAATTATTCTGTATATTTTACATATAAAACTACCTGTAGAAACACTGTAGGGGCCAAGAGTCAAAGGACCTGGCTTCATATCCTACTTGACCTTGCTATTTGTGTGACTTTGGACAAGTCATATCCCTGGGTCTCAGTTTCCCCATCTGTAAAATAAAAGGATTGAATTAGTGGACCTCTGAACTATAATCTTTAAGTGATGGCTCCCTAGTGGGAGACATGTGAGTTCCTTGAAGCAGGGGTTGCTTTTCATTTTTTTTTTTATCTGTATGGCCAGCTCCACTCAGCAAAGCAGACTATAAGTGCTCGTGGAAATGAATTGAATTCATGTCGAAGGCTCTGTAATTCTATGGTTCACTCCATGTCAGATGCCCTTTCCATTAATGTTTAGCAGATGCCTTAAAGTGTTATCTTGCCGCACTTGGAATAGCACTGAAGGTGCTGTGGGGACCCCTGACGCTGGGCAGAGCTGGCCTTCTGCCTCCCGTTTTGGGGGTGCTCCTACATTTAACACCAATTCAGCCCTATTAGAGTGGTCTCTTGCACGGGGGAGGGAACGCCCAGCCCAGCCAATCCAACGACTTGCCAGGGCACCTCTGTTCAATTAAATCCGAGAGGAAGGCGAGGACGGTTGCCATGGCAATATCTCGCTGAGTGCGCCACCAAAGTGAAAATGGAGCCATCGGAGACCTTGTCCCTTGGTGGCTGGGGGGTTGGATGAGGTTGGAGGGAGAGGGGTTGGGGGCTGCAGCAGCGCAAGGAGCCGGAGTCCAAGGGTTCCGAGAGAGAAAGAGAGAGCGCCCACCCCGGCTCAGGACTGCAAGCTTTTCCAGTGGGGTCCCCGCCTCTCTGCCCTCAGCACCTGAGCGGGGCGAGCCCCGAGCCCACCTGGCTCACACTCGTGTCCCTTTCTTTTCTGGGGTCCCGGCTGCGCACCCCGAGGCTACCCTGCAGAGGCTTCGCCCACGCCTTTACCCCGCTGCTTCAGTAGCTCAGCTCTCTGCAATAAACCCTTCCCTTCCCTCGCATAAAATCTTGCGTGGCCAGCAGCCATTTTAGTTATTTGCCTTCGACTTTTTGCTTTGCCTTAAATCAATCAAGGATTTTTAAAAAATGGAGAAGTGCCCAGACTGCGGGCCCCCGCTGCCCAGAGTGGCCAGGCTCCAGCGTTTTCCCCTGCGGAACCAGGGAGATGTTTTCCGCTTGTTTGTTTCCCGTTCCCTTCCCTGGGGGAGAGAGGATGAAAACTGAATCCCCCGTAGGCTACAATGCAATACGGTATCCCTGTCTAGCTCCGGCCCCGGGACTCAGAGAAGTGAGTGATTAAACACAGAGACCACATCCTGTGCACATTTTGGGAAGGGTCGTCCATTTCATACATCATTGCCATCACACTGCAATGAAATGATCTCAGAGTCGACGCAGGCAAAGGCCTTCAAGCAAAGAACTCCCACAGCAGGCAGGCTGGCAGGCACTCACCCACCACCTCCAGCCACCCCTATCCCCACCGGAGCTGTGGAGTTTGGGAGCGAAAGACCAACACGTCCTGACACTAACAGACGCTGTCCATTTCACGCCTCTGGGGTGCTAAAGAGTGCAGCGAATAGAACGGCATTCTCGAATTATGTTGGATCAGTTACTTGAGGAAGTCCGTTTTCTATGTGATGGATTGGAACAGAACTGGATTATGATGCTTTAGGGGACTATCTTATATTTACATGTATTACCCTGGCCATATTGTTCTGATTCTCGTGGACTTAAGGATAGAAGGAACCTTACAGCCATTTAATATTTACCCCTAAGTTAGAGTAGGATTTAGTATAACTCAGATGACGAAACTGATCCCCCAGTAGTTAAACGACTTTCTCATGTAATGACAGAAGCAACTTTGGAACCTAGGTTCTCGGACGCAGGAGCTCATCTCTCTTTGCGCTGTACGTGCTCTCACTAAAATCAGTAATTGCAGTGATGTAATAGAATGCAAAATCCTCCGGGGAAGAGGCTCTGGACAGATGATGAATTCAGAGGGTGTTGATGGGTGTTGAAAGGCACGGAAAAGCATTATAAAGCAAAGACGTTTCTGGACCATTCAAACCAGGAGCAAATCCATTTATAGTCCATTTGACTGCAAAGAAAGGAATCACATGGAACTCGCTCATAATAACTATTAGAAAAAATTAGAGATAATGTGAATAATAAGATGGAGATAGAATTTGCTGTATTGGACAATGACTAAATCTCAAACCAAGAAAAATGACTATGGGGGGTGGGGAATAGCACAAATGAATGATCTGTGTTCTATCTATCCATGTATCATCTCTCTATGCCGTTTGCTCTTCAGATCTCATTATTAGCTTTTTTCCCTCAAAAGTGCTCATCAGTAAATAAATGCAAACATCCTTAAATTTCTCTGTGTAGAAACACAATTATCTTTTATTTTGAAGTGCAAATAAAGGCAGAGACATCTTTTTACTTAGAGAAAGTTTTTCTCAAGGCGAAAACACATCATGTTTTTATAGATGGATCAGACTTTGAAATCCTGTGTGAATAGTTAGGAGGCACTCGTGAATGATTATAGATCTCATTCATTTAGGAGTCTCTGTTCTGTCAAGATGTCTTCTGAAAGCAGGAAAATAGAAAGAATGCCACCATCTCAAGGAATCCTTTTTCCATTGGTCTTGGGTGGACATCTTACATGGTAGTGGCAAACACCTTTGATCATCATTCTTTGTTTTTCGGTGGCTTGGAGTTGTTGAGATGGATAGAGAGACTGATCTGGAGTTAGGAAAACTTGTGTTTGAATCTACTCAGACACTTACTAGCTGTGTAATCCCACAAGTAATTACATTAACAAAAATATGAGTTAACATTTATAAGTTCTTTACAATTATCACCTCATCTGATCCCCATAACAACCCTGGGAGATGGATGCTATTATTATCCTCATTTTAAAAATGAAGAAACTGAGGCAAGCAGAGTGACTTGCCCAGGGTCACACAGCTAGTAAGTGTCTGAGGCTGGATTTGAACTCAGGTCTTTCTGACTCCACACACAGAGTCAGTAAATTTTTTTCTAGCCTCACCTTCATGTCTTGTAAAATGGGGATAATATTAGCAACTTCATAGAGTTAAGAGGATCAAATGACAATCTGTGTTCAGCACTTTGATATTCTTAAGGTGCTACATAAATGCTAGCTGTTTTATTGTTTTGGGGATTGCTTGATAATGAACAGAGCATGTTCTTATACCTTTTAAGAAATGTTCTGTCATATTCAGGGGAGACATCTTGTTGGATGTAAACCTTTAATGCAACGTATCACTACATTAAATAAAATCTTTTGAAAAAATAGCATACCATAACCACTGTGGAACCTTGAATTCTGAAAGGTGTAAACCTTTTACTTAACTTTGCAACTATAAAGATATGGCCAGCTCTACGAAAAAAAATGATGGAAGCCCTCCCTTCTCAGATTTTTATCAAGGATACCTTATGGATTTAGAGATTATTCTAATGAAAATTTTGTAGAGAATAGGTATATTGGGTCAGTAGTTATATTCCCAATGAGAGAATAAACGTTTAAACAATAAGGTCTTTTTTCCCCCAAAAGCATTTATATATTTAACTCTTGCAGATACCTTGAGGATCAGTCTCTCAGTCCCTTCAAAATTTTATCATCTCAAGCACATACCTCTATGTATTTTAGTCTGGTCCAGCCACTATGTCCATCTTTGATTTCTTTGTCACTATTTCGACTTTCTCATCTAGGACATGAATACATGATGTAGGAATCTGAATGAGATAGTTCCACAGTCCTTGATGCTGAAAAGAGTTTGTTATAAATTCCTTTCCATTTTTAATCTCTTTATTATTTTCCAGTTTTATCTTAAATGCCCTTCATATAACTTGGTTCAAATGAGTCTCTTACCAAGTTTTCTTTAAAGTTGGTTTTTCCCTCTGGGAGCCTTTCCCAACTCCTCTAAGTTCTAGTGCTTTCTCTTGGTTAATTATTTCCTATTTATCATTGTGTGTGTGTGTGTGTGTGTGTGTGTGTGTGTGTGTGTGTGTGTGTATGTACACATATATTATATGGAAGAGTAGCTAAGTGGTACAGTGGATAAAGCACTGGACCTGGAGTCAGGAAGTCTAATATTTGGGAGTTCAAATCCAGCCTCAGACACTTACTAGCAACCCTGGACAAATCACTGAACCTATTTGCTTCAGTTTACTCATCTGTAAAATGAGCTGAAGAAAGAAATGCAAACCACTCTAGTATGTCTGCCAAGAAAACATTAAGTAGGGTGACAAAGAGTTGGACATGACCAAAACCAACATTTTTTTGATAGTTTTATTTATTTATTTTTAGATTTCGACATTCATTTCCACAAAATTTTGAGTTCCAATTTCTCTCCCCATCTCTCCTTTCCCTCTACACCATAATGCCTTGCATTCTGACTAACCCTTCCCTCAATGTGCCCTCCCTGCTATGACACCCCATTCTTCCCTTATCCCCATCTTCTCTGTTTTTTTATAGGGCATTGCCCTGTATTTCTTATTTCCCAGTTATATGCAACAACAATTCTCACCATTCATTTGTAATACTTTGAATTCCAACTTCTCTCCCTTCATCCCTCCCTCCCCACCTATCCTCGCTGAGAAGGCAAGCAAGTCAATACAGGCTATATGTGTCGTTTTGCAAAAGACTTCCATAATAGTCATGTTGTATAAGACTAACTATATTGCCCTCCATCCTATCCTGTCCCCCTCCTTTTTTTCTGTTCTCTCATTTGACCTTGTCCCTTCCCAAAAGTGTTTACTTCTAGTTACTCCCTTCTCCCACTTGCCCTTCCTTCTATCATTCCCCTCACCCTACTTGTCCCTTTCTCCCCAACTCTTCTGTAGTGTAAGATAGATTTTCATACCAAATTTAGTGAACATGTTATTCCCTCCTTAAGCCATATGGGAAGAGAGTAAGCTTCACTTTTCCCCTCTCACCTCCTCCCTTTTCTCCTCCATTGAAAAAGATTTTTCTTATCTCATTTATGAGTGATAGTCTGCCCCATTCCATTTCTCCCTTTCTCTTCCCAATATTTTCCTCTCTCACCTCTTAATTTTGCTTTATTTTTTATGGATATCATTTCTTCCAATTCAACTCAACCTGTATTCTTTGTCTGTGTGTGTGTGTGTGTGTGTGTACCCAAATACTGAGAAAAAGTCTTAAGAGTTACAAATGTTATCTTTCCATGTAGGAATGTAAACAGTTCAGCTTTAGAAAGTCCTTTATGATTTCTCTTTCCTGTTTATCTTTTTATGCTTCTCTTGATTCTTGTATTTGAAAGTCAAATTTTCTATTCAGTTCTGGTCTTTTCATCATAAATGCTTGAAGTCCTCTATATCACTAAATGACCATTTTTTCCCTTGAAGTATTATAATCAGTTTTGTTGGGTAGGTGATTCCTGGTTTTAATCCCAGTTCCTTTGACTTCTGAAATATCCTATTCCCAGCCCTTTGATCTCTTAATGTAGAAGCTACCAGACCTTGTGTTATCCTGAGTGTATTTCCACAATGCTTGAATTGTTTCTTTCTAGCTGCTTAAAATATTTTCTCCTTGACCTGGGAATTCTGAAATTTGGCTACATTGTTTCTAGGAGTTTCTCTGGTTGGGTCTTTTTCAGGAGGTGATTGGTGGATTCTTTCAATATTTATTTTGCCCTCTGATTCTAGAATATCAAAGCAGTTTTCCTTGATAATTTCATGAAAGATAATGTCTAGGCTCTTTTTTTGATCATGGCTTTCAAGTAGTCCCATAATTTTTAAATTGTCTCTCCTGAATCTATTTTCCAGGTCAGTTGTTTTTCTAATGAGCTGTTTCACATTATTTTCTATTTTTTCAATCTTTTGGTTTTGTTTTGTAATTTCTTGGTTTCTCATACAGTCATTAGCTTCCATCTTCTCCATTCTAATTTTTAAAGAATATTTTCTTTAGTGAGCTTTGAAACCTCCTTTTCCATTTGGCTAATTCTGTTTTGTAAAGTCTTCTTCTCCTCATTGGCTTTTTGGACCTCTTTTCCCAACTGAGTTAGCCTATTTTTAAAGGTGTTGTTTTCCTCAGCATTTTTTGATTCTCCTTTAGCAAGCTGTTGACTCACCTTTCAAGCTCTTCTATGACCTGAACCCATTTCATATTCATTTTGGAGGTAATAGAGGCAGAATCCTTGACTTCCCCTGGCAGTATGCATTGTTCTTCCTCATCCAAAAGGATGGAAGGAGATACCTGTTCACCAAAAAAGTAACCTTCTTGGTTTTATTTTTTTCCCCCTTTTTTGGTCATTTTGCCAGTCAGTTACTTGACTTCTGAATCCTTTGTCAAGAGGAGGGTCCTAGTGCTCCTCCTCCTCCCAGGATTGTGCTCAGGTGTGAGATTCAGATCTCCTGCTCAATTCCCCCAGAGGCTTTAAGCTAAGCCAGTCAGACAATGGACTCAGGCTGCTGCCATGGCCACCGTAGCTGCCTGCTGCTGCTGCTGCTGGTGCCTCCTCTGCTGCCGCCTGGGTCCAGTGCTGGGGGGACCCCCTGAAAAACATTTTATGGAAAAGATTATAAGTAATTGTATAAAAAATATGCTCACAACCCAAGAAAGCTTTGAAGATATTCCCAATGTAGGAATTTAGGAGGTAGAAAAGGATCCTGAGAGATATTAAACTCCAGCCAAATAATCTCTTAGTATGTCTATCTCTTGGAACATGGCAACTAACTTCTAAGACTAGATGTTTTGAAGGAGTTAAAGAGGAGGATTCATTATTGTCTAGAGTAGCTTCACAAGGTTTCATGTAGGAAGTAGATAAAATCTTGAATGATGAGAAACATTTATTAGAATGATATATACCCACTAGAGTCCTAAGGAGATTCATCTAGCTCCTTCATGGGAAAAGCTGCTTATCAATTTATCCATATGAATGAGTCTCTTGAACACCAAGCTTTTTTCAAAGACATTTTATAAAGCCTTTGAGATGCCCTAAATTTTGTAAGGGGTACACATGCTTTGCTGTTATTTGAAAGGAAATGAGACCTAGGTGAAAAAAAGAATACTAAACCACAGAGGGATGCAGTTCTTCAAACATTTACTAGCTGTATAAACATGAGCAAGTCACTTTCTTCAGTTTACTTCTCTACAGAAGGGACATAAATAATGTATAAAATGCTCACCTTAGATGACTGAGATTCTAATGACATACATGTCAAACTCTAAGCTATAGTTTTATATCTTTGTAGTCTATGACACTTAAAGCTTAAAGATAATAATGAGTAATTATATAGTGCTTTAACAGTTGCAAAGCACTTTAAAATATTATTTCTTTTGATCCCCCAAACAATCTTGTGACATAAGTACTGTTATTATCTCCATTTTACAGAGGATAAACTGAGGCAGATACAGGTTGTGACTTGTACAGCTAATAAGTTTCTGAGACTGGATTTGAACTCAGGTTTTCCTGTATCCAGATCCCAAGTGCTAGATTGGGAGTTTGAGGACCTTTTCTACTTATTTCTTGTTCCACCTTAGGTGAGTTTCTTTACCTATATCTGGATCTCAATTTCCTCATCTCTTAAATGAATGATAGAGTTGGACATGATTTATAAGACTTTTTCTTCTTTTAAATATCTGATTACACCATTTTATTTCAGAAGGCAGGACCAGCACATATGATAACTCTATGGGGGGTATGAAGGGTCAGAGCTAACACAGATACTTCATGCAACTTAAGAATTCTTGGGCCTTACCATCCACATTGCAGATGGAGCTTCTTCTATGTGCTATCCCTGCCAATTAGAGTGGGAATTCCTAAAAGGAAGAGTTGTCTTCTTTTTCTATTTTTAATGCTTAGTAGGTGATGCTTATTAAATGCTCATTTGTTCATTCATTCATAACAACATAAGACACCTCAGTATCTAGTCAAGAAATTCAGAGGACCAGAAAATAATAGATTTTTGAGTTGAAAGGAACTGAAGACATATCACTGAGCTCCTCATCTGTGTTTGAAGAAACTGAAACCTGGAGAGATGGAAGAGACTTAGTTATGCAGAAAGGATTTTTTTCAAAATAGAAAGTATTTCATAACTTTTAAAAAATATAATAACTGTTAACCCAAGGTGAGTTGGGAAAAGAAAAAAGAAGAAAGTGGCACAATCTGTTTGAAAAATGTATGTATAGACAGCCAAATCACACACCTACAGTCTAGATTCCTTTAGATGGAATTCCAAGGACCTTTCCAAATTCTTTGGTTTTATTGGGGTCATTGCATCAAGTGTTGCTTGAAATAAATGGACCACTGACTGAGTTTGGGGACTCTTTGGTGTATTTAGGGAGTATTCATTCTGATGCTATTTTTCTTAATAGCATTTTATGAAGCCCAGGGGGTTCACTAGAGTTTTATTCAACTCTGTACCAGTTGTATAATATTAGAAGAATTGTAAATGCAATGAAATGATTAAGGAACCAAGAAAATTCTTTTTAGAAGAGGGATTTCATGTGAGCTATTGAGTTCTTTGTACCTTGTAAAGGGTCTTTAAAATTCATCCCAAGTCCCAATAACTTCCAGGACAAATCTTAGTCAATGATCCATTTGTTTCAAGCAATAATTAATTAAAAATCCATGAATCATTTGAACTGATGATGAACTCATGAGTCACTTAGCTTTGAGATAAGTTTTGGAGATGTAAGGACTGATGGGTGTGATACATGGAAAGGAAATAAAGAGCCATAATTTGTGGAATATTGAGGGCTGCTGTTGGTCAAATTGGGTAGCTGATATCCTTGGGATCATTGTTTCAATCTCTCTCTTTTTCATATCTGCTCCTCAGTTCTCCACCAGAGAACCTCATGTGGGTCATCTATCCTTGGCAGCAATCCATTTCCTGTGCTCCAGAACTATTCTTCTTATGTCCAATGTTTATCAAACCTATCACTGCATCATCACCAAAACCTACCTGAATGGCTTCTCATTCCCCTCAAATTGTTGCAAGGTAACTCCTTAGAAAGGAGATCAAATGTTGGAGGGCTGAAGTGGTTTTGATACTCATTTGGCTTCTTTGTGGTAATTGTTTTACATTGGTTACATCTAGAAAATGTCCCCTTTAGAGATATTTACATTGAAAATTAAGATGTAGAGCAATATCTTCATGCATGAAGAAAACAAATGTCTAATGATGGCATTTCAGGATCCATGGCAGACAGTCAAAGAGATATTTTTGACTGGGGAAGGCAAGGCCTTTTAGCAATGGTCCCAAGTCACATTGAATTACTGGCAGCATAATATATAAGATCAACTTTGAACGTTAGTGTTTCTTTGGGCACAGGTTTGAACAGGGGGGACACTTAGAGATCCATAAGCCCAATGCCCTCATTAGAAGAAAAGTGATTTACCCAAGGTCACATAGCTTGTTAGTAGCAGAGTGAAGTTAAGACTTAGTCTTGATTTGGTTATATCACATGGGCTTCATATCTAGCAATAGCTGAGCACAAAGCACCATCACCATTACTACTCCCCACCCCACCCCCTCCACCTCTCACCATACTACTCTGGCTAGGGGTAACCATCATGAATTTTCTCCTCTTTTATTCCATCCCACAGCTAGCTATTTCTTTTGTGGAATGTTACTGGCTTAATACATATGTGAGCATTTTCTACTGCACCATCAAAAGCCTAATTTCCCCTGGTCATAGCCAGCATTCAGAATGATTAAGTAATAAAGCTACATTTTTTAAAAGTGTCAAACACAATGGAAAAAAAGGAAAGTTATGAGAGAGAAAGTTGGCAAGAACTTCTCACATGGGTTTCATTCTCACAGGTCTTGTGAATTCTTCCACCTCATCCATGACACCTGAGTCAAAGAAACAGGCTACTCTTAAGACTGCTCCTGCTGCTACCCTGGCTGTTCTGGTTAGTGTAGCCAGGGTACCATCCATCAAAGGCACACCTTCCAAAGCAGGGAGAAAGCCAAGTCTTGTTGACAAAATTATGGGAATATAAGCCTGCCACTGAAAAAGACTTTCTCCCCTTTAGCCATATGGACTTTTAAATAACCAACAGCTGATGATAGAATATTAGGAACTATTGAAATAGAATATTCACCATGGCTCTGTTCCCAGCCACATTCCACTATCATTGAAAATATCACAGCCTAAAACATAAGATGCTAAAGGATGAACAGGCTAAGAAGTTATTAAAAATCTCTTGGGCTTAAGATTTTCTCATTGTTTTATATATTGCCCCCTCAGACATTCAAACTTTGCATCTCACCAAGCATATAGCACAAGGTTATGCATACTAAGCATTTAATAAATATTTCTTAAATTGAGTTGAATTCAATTCAGTTGAATCAAATCAAAACAAGTGAATTTGGCATACAAGGTTAACCTTAGCATCTTTTTTGTACTCATATTTTCATGAATCCCAACATAAGATATACCTACAATTCAACTCAACAAACACTTATAAAGTACCTACCTTGAACCAGGGACTGTGCTGGGTGTTCAAGAAGCAAAACAATCCCTGCTCTCAAAAAGCTTACATTGTATTGCGGAAAATAACATAGGATCAGAGATTGCAAACTGAAAGGGACCTTAGATATCACTTAATCAAAGCATCTCCCTTTACAGAGGAGTAAACTAAAGGGTAAGGTGACTTGGCCAAGGTCACCTAGGCAATAAAGTACAAAATTAAGATTTGAGCCCAGGTCCTCTGAAGCAAAAGTTCTTTCCACTGGACACTTCATGTTCAATCGTCATTTTTTATTGTACTGTGTTATGGAAATTCTTGTTTGTTCCATGAATTGAAAATAAAACAAATTTAAAACAAAACACAACCAGCAACAGCTAAACACAAATGGAAACCCAAGAGATATTTGCAGCCTCGTTGTCATCAAAGGCTACTTGCACTGGTGTGTAAGAGAAATTTTAATGGCAGGAACAGCACAGTTTGATAACTGATTGACTATGTGGAGTAAGCGAGAATGAGAAACCCAAGGATAATTCTGAGATTGCAAACATGGATGACCGAAAGGATATTAAGGCCTCTGACATAGAGAAAAGTTTGGAAGAAGAGTGGTTTTGGGTGGAACATAATAAATTCTGCCTTGGAATATCAAGTTTGAGGGGCCTATGGGACACATTGCTACACAATTCTTCTTGGAAAAGTCTAGTTTGTAGCCATGGTCCCTCGTGGAGATGCTACCTGGCAACCACCTGTACAGGTTCTGTAGCCTGATCCTACCCCCAGCAGCCACAGCTGTCAAACATCTAGAAAGGAATATTGATGATGCCCAAGTTCCTGGCAGGGGATAGAAACTGATGAAGTTTTATCAATGAAAATGACACTAAAGAACGTGCATTTCCATCTGCCTTGCTGCTGCACCCTAAGAGCCCCAGGGGATTTCCATTTACCCGGCTGCTAAAACCTCCTATATATATTGTCTCTACCTATTAGAAGGTGAGTTCCTTCTGTGCAGACTGCCATGCTTTTCTGTTTGTATTCCCTGCTTAACTCAGTGCTGTACATAGTAAGCACTTAACAAATGTTTTGGTTTTTTTGTTTTTTTGTTTTTTATCAATTCTTCCATCCATCAAACATCATCCATTCAATCATTTGCATGTATAACATATTCTGGAGGTTTTTTAAAAAGGCACATCTATTTAACAGAACAGATAGAGCAAGTGTGAACACTAGCACTAGAAAGGAAATAGTCTGGATCCATAGAGATAGGACCAGTAATGTGTGGCTATGATGCTTCTTATGCAACCATTTGGGCACTGAATAGATGAGAAAATATAAGTGCTTCAATAATTTTTTCCTATTTCCTTATTGTAGGAGTTACTATCTCCCACAAACATGACCATTTAGATCTGGATCTTAGGGATCCATATCTTTTCCTATTTGTGACTGGGAGAATTAAGAGTCTTTAGAAAGAGTCTTAGGAAGAGTCTTTTGGTCTATGGGAAATTGAAGGGACCTAGCAATCTGGTCTAATGTCAGGTTCTGATAGGTAGGCACTGTTGATTTTAAAAACACTGGCTCAGTATTAGTCTCCCTTTGGTTCTTGTTAGAGCTGGCTCCAAGGTGGGCACCCTTACAGGTCAATCAGCTCTTCTGCAGGGTGTCTATTAGGGAAAGTTACCCCACTCTGATCATCTCCAGACATCATTCAAACATGGATGAAATAGATTAAATTAGCAAGGGAGAAGATGGAAGGTCAGAAAAGGCTTTATGAAGAAAGAAGCTTTTGACTTGATCTTTAAAGCATGGTTTGGAATGCAATAGATTACGAAGAAGAGAAAAGACATTTCAAACATAAGAAATAATATAAAGAAAAGCCTGGAAGGAGAAGATCTCAGTGTATTTTGGTGACAGAAGAGTGCCATTTGGCTATATCAGCTTTGAATACCTAGAAAGAAGAAATATGAGTTAAGATGGGAAAGAAAGGGTGATATCAGGGCATGGAGGGGTTTGAATGGAGCATGCAAAGGAGCACGGACTTGACCCAGGAGGTAATAGGGAGTGGCTGAAGGTTTTTGAGCAGAGGAGCGTAGGGGAGCAACATCCAGACATTCAAATTATGTCTTATGTGAGCAGTTGGAGATTCAGATCAAAAGTTAATGTGGCGTCTAGGAATAGCTGACATAGTTTTATCATTCGAACTATAATGAATCAAGAAAAATGAAACAGACGCTAGGATATTTATAACAATATTTTTATGTCTATCAATCTAAGATAAATGAATTATTTCTATAAGGATAATGTTACCCACCATCAGCAGCTATTTTCCCCTCTAGCAATAAGGGCTGTTTTATGTAGTTCCATCAAAAGTTTCTTTTGACCTGGTTACCTTTATGTCTAACGGTAGGATGGAATCATGGGTATGGTTCGCAACCATAAGCAGAGTCTACTCCTCTCTAGACTTTCTTATTGAGGATTTTCAGACTACCTTGGGTTCAAATGCCCGTTTTCTACTTACCATTTGCGTGATCTTAGACACGGAGACTTTCAACCCACTTTCCTTTTCCATATATTGAAGAATTTGTCTCTTCTAGCTCTAAATTCCATGATCCCTGTGGAAAACTAATTTGACTGAAAAGGAGATGGGGGCAGGGGAGAGTTGTCATTGTGGTATTCTCAAACTGACTGAGAAAGGTCAGCCATGAACTGTCAATGGGTAGCCTGAAACAATGGGAAGAGTAGTGAACTGGATAGTCTAAAAAGCCTAGTTTAGCTCAGACTCTGTTACCAGTTAGTTGTGGTAACTTCAGGCAAACCAATGAACCTTTCTAGTACTCTGTTTCTTTAGCTGGAAAATGCCTCTATTAATAGCTGGCCTGCCTACCTTAGAGGTGAGGCTCACATCTTTTCTTTTTACTTGAATGTGTTCGGAAAAGTAGCAAGCATTAATAAAGGAGAGGAATTTTAATGTAACTGATAAGAACACTGACCTCAGAGTCAGAAGCCCTGGGTTCCAGTCCTAACCCTGATGCTTATTAGTGACAACTTGGGGCTAATTCCTCAGCCTCAATAAACCTCAGTTTACTCACCATATATGGATGTTTTAATAACCAAAAGAGATAATGCATATAAAGTATTTAGCAAATGTCAAAACTTTCTATAAATATTAGGTGTATATAGCTAGGGGTATATACTGTCTTGGAATTAGGAAGGCTTCTGTTCAAATCCTAACTGCAGCTAGATCTGAGCTGAATCTTACACTTTAAGTAACTTTCCCTAGGGGAAGTATAAAGACCCAGAAGGTGAGAGAAAAAGAGTCTAACACCTCTCAGTAGAGATCAAGTTCCTTCAGGACTAAACTCAGGGACCACGTATAGGGGGAACAGCACACAAGACCTTTATTCCTAGAAGTAATTATACTTAGATATGAAATCACTGCTTCCAGCACTTAACAAATGCTTTTTGACTGACAAACACACATACATTATAGATATAGCATATCTACATATTTAATAAACAAAATTTATATATACATACCTATAAAAGTATATACATAAATACACACATACATATACACATACACACACATATATGTATGTATGTATGTATGTATAAACATACATAGATAGATAGTTTTTAGATATTGGCCAGAGAACAATGACAATAATTTATTGAACAGGAAGCAAACAAGGCATTATTATATCCATAAGTCTTAGGAAGTTGCTTGAGGTATAAAGAGATTTAAGACTTGTCCAGGGTCATGAAGCTAGTAAGCATCAGGACACAGGATTGAAACAGAAATCTTCCAGCTCCAAACTCAGCCCTCTATTCCCTTTTCCATGCTTCCTTGATTCGTTTGATATATCTCTCATAGTAGCCCTTTCCCAACTAAATTCCTTCTCTCATCAAGAAAAAGCCATGATGAAACACATACAAAGTACTAGATAAAATGTTAGCTCTTTGAGATTCAGGGCATTTGGTTTTGGTTTTCATGTCTCTATTTTTTTTTTGGGGGGGGGGTGTTATATTACCAGTCCCTAGCATATTGCATGGTGATTAATTTTAAAAAGCTTGTTGATTGATTAAGGGACTTAGGTGTTGCAATGGGCTATCTGCCCTATAGGAATTTACCCACTAGCATCTATTTCTCTGAAAAAAAAAAAGAATCCAAAGTTTGAAAAGTAACTTGTGAATATTTTTAAAGCTCAACCTTCACTCTCCTCCGCTTTCAACTTCAAAGTTGTTCTTCAGACCATGGAGAGCTACATACTTTTATAGCATAGTCTAGGATCTTATTTTATCATTTTCACATCAGCAGGATTCATCAAACTCAGTTTTTGTTTGTTTGTGAACTTAAAATGAGATTTCCTCTCCCCTCCCAACTCCATTATATCACTTTCATTTTCTTTTTTTTCCTGTGGTCACTTTTGCCTTATGAGCTGTATTTACTTACATTAGATTTCGTGGGTGAGGTTTATTGGGCTATTACTGTTTAATAACTGTAGCAGCCTAGGGTCCCCCCAAATGCATAAGAAACTTCCAACAGGTCTAGCTGGAAGAATTGTTTGAACCACATGAAATGGGAAAACATCTCATTTTTTGCTTACCTCCTGGTACAGAGCACACCCTCCTCCTGTTTTATTTCAGTCATTACTGCCTTACTCTAAGGATGAAGACAGAATTTCAACAACATTATTTCTCTGTATTGCAAGTGAAAAGAGAGCTTCTGCTGCTTCTTTTGATCCAGAACTATAATTTTATCTCTCTAGGGAATCCTTGGTGTGGAAACACTCAGTTGGCATTCAGTCTACAACAGCATCTTATAGTGTTGCCTGGAACACTGAGAGGTTAAAAGACTTCCTTGTGGCCACACACCTAATATGCTCCAGAGATAGCACATGAACCCAGGTTTTCCTAATTCCTACAGACCAGCTAGCTATCCCTTACTGCCAGCTGCCTCTCATTTATCCTCTTAATTGCCTTTATATTTAACCATTTCCTCGCCCCTTAGCTTTTCTAGTTACTGATCACAGCTTCCACTTGTGGAAATAATCAAAGGGCCTGTCACATCTTTAAAGCATTATAAACCAAAAGGCTTTGGCAGAGTTCTTTCATTAGCTTTTGGGACAGAATATCCAATTTCCCAGAAGTCACTGCAGTAGGTTCTCTCCCACCTTTGTCTAAAGTCCATCCTGTGGTGGGGTAGAGGAAAGTGCCCTAGAATCATGAGGAGACCTGAGTTCTGGTTCCAGTACTGCCACTAGTTCACTGGATAGCCTTAAGCAAATCATTACATCTCTCTTGAAACTGTCAAATGACTTGATATGAGAAATGGAAATGGTGATGATGAATTATGCTACCAGAGAAAGAACTAATATTATCTGAATACAGATTGAAATATACTATTTCCCCTTCCTATCTCCTTTCTTTTTTTCCTTCCTTCCTTCCTTCCTTCCTTCCTTCCTTCCTTCCTTCCTTCCTTCCTTCCTTCCTTCCTTCCTTCCTTCCTCAAGCCTTCTTGTACAAAATGACTAACATGGAAATGTTTTACATGATTGCACATGTATAACCTACATCAAATTGCTTAATATCTCAGGGAGGGCAGAGGGAAGGGAGAAATAGAATTGGGAGTTCAAAATGTTAAGAGAAATGTTAAAAATTGTTTTAACATATAATTGGGGAGAATATTATTTTAAAAAAGAAGAAAATAATGATCTATTGGTAAAATGACTTTTTCTGGCTATTCTGGAAAGCAATTTGGAATGTTTTAAAAGTCATTAAAGTGTGATAAACTCTTTGAAAAAAAGAAATGGAAATTGTTTATCAACTGGAATGGTATATTACGCTCTACCCTTTACTGCCCTCCAAATGCTACTGCGCTTCCCTCTCTCCCATAAAGCTGAGCCATGTGTGTTGTCTCCCTGAAGTCACAAATCAGTCATATTGTTTCCTCCAGTGGGCTTCAGCAGCCATCCAAGGGCAGAGGAGAAAATAGATGAAGGGGAGTGGCCTGGTTTGAAATATGGTAAGACTCAAATAGTGATAGAACAAGGGAGGGAGACAATTTAGGGAAGATGACCACATATAGTTGAAATGCTTAACTATAATGTTAAGACTGGGAAGGGAGGAAAGTGAGGTCAGAGGAAATGTGATTGATTGGGGGACCAGAGATGTGATGGACTGGGATTTCAAAGAGGGGTGGAGGGACTATATGACTCAGGGAGGAAAGAGAACAAATGAAGTCAGGAAAAGATTTGAAGGAGTTGATGGTTGTGATCAGAGAGAAGAATTTCAGAATTCTGAGTCACAGTGGTACAATAGTTATGAGTGAGGGTGATTGTTAAGCTATAGCCATGCTTCTTAGTGTGTCTGAGGTGGAATAAAGATAAAGGTCATGGGAGTTGGAGAGTAAACTGGAAGTCTAGAGAGTTTGAGGAGATAAGTCCCCAAGTACGAGGGGTCATGGTGGAAAGGAAGGCTGTGATCTAGGCACGTCATTTCTTGCCAAAGGGAGGGGGAGGGGGAATGACCCCAGGAATTAGATGGTTGCAACAAGCATCTATATAGAATGAGGTGGAGTATGGGCTGAATCTCAACTGTAGATGATTTTCATGTCCTTTTTTGTTCTAATAATCTATTCACAGCACGCTTGTCTTTCTTCAAATGCATTTTAATATCCAAAAATTAATGAAAATTACAAGAGGAAAAAGTCTATCTCTTCTTTTTGCCATCTTCTTACCTTTAGAAATGGAAACAAATCAGCTTCTTGGCTACAAAAGAAAGGGATCACATTCATTATTTTACTTTGTATTGAAAGGGTTCACTTCATCTCTACTAGAAATTCATGATATCCTGGAGGGGCTCAAATGTCTCAGTTAAATATATTTATTAGGTGTGTTCCAAATGCTAATATATTTATCCCTTCCCCTCTCTTTCACTCAAAACAGAATGAGGGCAAATAAAGGGTGTCTTCCCCAAAGGGATGTATGCATGATAAGGATGAGTGGAAGTGGTAACTGGAGAGACAGGATGGTTAGGCAGGAATACAGCTAGCTACTGTTGAGGATAAGAAGAAAACCTTTGGTAAGAGACTAGTGGTAACTGGCAGAGAGGCATCTAAAAGTTGCTTTTTTAAAATTAGGTAGATGAAGTTCAGAAGACTGGGGGATTTTATATTAATAAGAATATTTTATATTTATTTCATTTGGTTTGGGGATAGCAAGCCAACTTGCCCTGAAAAACTGAGGTACCTGAGGTACTGGGTTATCATGCTACAGAGCCATGAAGAGTGGCAGAAAGGAGAGAAAGTAAAACACCATTCATTCATTCCCAACTCTTTTGAGTGGCAGAGGTCATTTAAAGGATGTTAGGCAATGACAAGACATGGTAAAAGTTCTAACAGAAGGGTTTTCCTTGTACTAAGGATTGTACATGACTGGGGATTCCCATACACCTTTTGGAATAAGAGTTGATGATTTCTATTTTCCCATTTTCCCTTAGTCCTTTAAATACATGTAACACCCTGCCAGGTGGGCTTGGGTCTCTGAAAGAGTCTTGTGATACTGCATTACTTCATAGGTGTAGGAAGATGTGACTCCTGATTGACTGAGAGATTTCTGGAGGTGAGAAGCAGAGAAGAGGGACAGAGAAGAGACAGTGTGAATCTTTGAGTGGCAGATGGGAGGCCATGGTGCTGCAGGTATGTGGGGAATACCTGGCTCCCCAATATATCCCTTGATTCCGGGTATCTTGGCAGAGATTGCCAAGAGTGGGGTAAATCTTTTTCTCCTTGGTTGAGCCAAGATTTCATTTTACTTCTGAGTGTTAGAGTCCAGGGCTTTTCTGTATTTCATAGTTTAAGCTAATCTTTACAACTTTCCTGATTGCTATTTTATTGTCTGCTTTGATAAATGTTTGTTTGCTATCCATGATATATGTGTGTGTGTGTGTGTGTGTGTATGTGTGTGTGTGTGTCCGTGGGTGGGTGAGGGGGGATTGTGTGTATGTCTCCATTAAGTGTTTAGTGGGAAGGGAACTAAATTGACTGAGATTAAACTGATTGTTTCCCTGCTAATCTGAGGAAGCACTACTTTCTATCCAGGATGACCAGGGAAAATATCTTTTATCCTTACTCCCAAAGGAACATTGTACTCCTAGAATGCAAATATCTATTGTGTAATAGATATAATAGATATATGCTAGCCCAATACCCCTTTGTGATGGCAATCACATTAGGATCTTCTGCTGTTTTTGTTTTACTAAAAGTGCCTCTGATTGAATAATGTGATTAAAGAAGAATCTTCCCCACCCATTGATGTGCTTGCCTATTGTGGGAAGCTTGATTAGGGGAGTTGTTTTGTAGGAGGGTCCCAAGTACCTTTATTTTTTCTATTGAGGCACTGGGTCAGAGGGTTATGCCCTCTGGCTCTAAAAAGTATACACATACTCTGAGAGTGAGGTTTTACTTTGGGGCTTACTGACCAGAAGTGTTTGTTTGCCCAGATGAGGACTCTTAGAAACCACTAAAAAGGAGTCCAGCCCTGGCTTGGAAAACCCAGACACAGGTGTTTCCCTCTCTGGTAACTATGGTCAGAAAGGTCTGTTGCATTCAGGCAGAGGAAATCATGTTTGTTGATCTTTGATTTCTCTGTATTTTCTTTGAAGTCCAGGGTGTGAAACTCCCCTGAACTAGGTGAAAGATATATGTGCATTTCTTAAAGGAATGATATACGTGCTCAATTAAAGTGATTGTTAACCACTCAAAAGTTACCTTTCCTTTTATGGATGTAGATCTAAGACCCTGAGATAGCAGGCCCTCCTGTGTATGTTGGGGGGCTTACTGATACACTCTCTTGAAGATAGGAGAACAAAGGGACAGTCTTCCAAAATATATTGCTGTCTTCCTACTTTCCACAAAGGTAGGAATAACAGTCTTTCCTGGCGACACTGAATGGGGCATTCCAAATCTCAGATCTGTCTAAATAAATCCCAACAACACAAATTACTCTGGGTCTTCATCACCTAATTCAAAATGCTACATAGCTCTTTTCTCAGTAATATTATGAACTGCATGTTTGCAAGTAGACCATTGATTGTCATCCTAGGAGTATGATGCTTAACTTTTCCCAGTGGGGAATATGGGTCAGGATAGTTAGAAATTGCCTCAAAATGGAAACTGGGCCTTTTGTTCCAAGAGTTTCTGAACAGGCAAAAAAGTTGTTCTATCCTGTTACATTGTAATATGTATTTAAAATTGGTACACATGGAGGATGACGCCCTATGAGTGGATTCCCATTTCCCTCCTCCCCAGCAGAATTTAAGTTTTTTGAGCTTGGTGACTTCCATCTTTGCTCTTGTACTCCTTCTAGCACACTAAGCTTTTGATAGCAGAGATTATCTTTGTCCCTTTTTGTATCCACAGTGCTTAGCACAGTGACTGGCACATAGGGGGTGCTTAATAAAATTTTACTGATGAATTGGTCAATAAATACTAGTAAAACTGAATTGAATATCCCATTGTATTGAAATTTACAGATACCAGAAGAGGAAAGAAGGAAAGGTATTTATTTATAAGCAGATTGACAATAATAAGACTCCTCCATTATAATAGTACTTTGTAAAGGAGTGTCCTCAAAACAACCTTGTGATATGGATAACACTATCTCCGTTTTACTTGTGAGGAAAGTGAAACTCAGAGAGAAAGTCAGACTCCATAGTGGGTAGAGTGCGGGGCTTGGATTTAGGAATACTAAAACTTGACTCTTTCCTCATATCCTTGTTAATTGTGTGATCCTAGGCAAGTTCCTTGACTTCTCCCACCATTTTTCTTCAGCTATCAAAGAGAATCATAGCATTTACCTCAGTTTTTGTGAAAATCAAGCAAAATAATATCTGTAAGAAGCTTTGTAAACTTTTAGCTATTATTATTTGGCATTTATTGAGTCCTACAATATGTCACACACTAAGGATATAAAGGTAAAAATGAAACATTACTTCACAAAATTGTCCCCCAGTAATGCTAGAAATTCCAACCATTGTTGCACTGGGAATATATTTTAAGATGGTTAAAGAAGAAACAAAGGTCCAATGTATGCAAAAATATTCATTGCAACACTTTTTGTAGAATCAAAGACCTGAAAACAAAGTGGATGCCCATCTTTTGAGGAATGATCAGGCACATTATAATATGCAAACTTAGTTTTAGTTTGTCCTTTGTCCTTAAAGAGGAGTGGAACGTTATTGAACAGTAAGAAGTGCCAAATATAAATTAGGTTTGCATGGATTGATACAGGGTAAAATAAGCAGAACTTCAAAAATGATATACAAAATGATTGCAAAAATAAATCAAAACATCACTAAAAGGGAATTTATCTCTGAGTAACTGAAAAAACAATAACAGTCCTAGAAAACAAATGAAATATACCTCCTTTCTCTCAGTAGAGAGGCACAAGACTGACTACTCAGGTAAAAATGATGTGTATATTATCACACAAGGTCACTATGTTGGTTAATTTTTCTTTCTCTTTGTTTTTCTTTGTTACAGAAGAGGATTCAGCAGGGGAAGGAGGGAGAATATAGCTATACAGAAATGACTGTCATAAAAAGCAAGTCATAAATGTTTTAAAAATTCATTCCACCATTAAAATCCCACAATTCTCTACTCTTAAAATATTGTCCTAAGAAAAATCCCCACAAAACCTTAACTGAGCACTGTGTAATTATAATGATTAATCTTGACCCT
The DNA here is from genome assembly GCA_023548195.1 of Bettongia penicillata ogilbyi. NCBI lineage: Eukaryota > Metazoa > Chordata > Mammalia > Diprotodontia > Potoroidae > Bettongia > Bettongia penicillata. Next base: position 853,260 of record JAJHZJ010000749.1, on the reverse strand, counting down.
AAAGAGGAAAGAAGAAAATGTACCTCCTTTTTTGCAGTGGTGTCAGACTATGAGTGTGGAACATTGCCTATTACTGTCAAACTCAACTGATGGATTAGTTTTGCTGAAGTTTTGTTTTTTTCTTTCTCTTTTATATTCTGTTACATGGAATGGGTCTCTGGGAAGGAGAGATTAGAGGGATATTTTTGGAAATAAAGGTGATATAAAAACAAAAAACATCAATATTTTTCCCTCTTTTAGGATGCAAATAATTTGGAGGATCAAAAATTAAATCCTCAGTTTTTTATTGAAGAGTCTGCCTCAGGTAAGTGGGAGAGGAGCAGTGGGAGAGTAGCGGAAGGGATAGTGACAAAGGAAAGAGGGTCCTTTAAAAAAATGCTAAATCAGAGACTGACTCCCCTTTCCCCCTGGAAGATTTTGTTTTAGACTAAAGGGAAACCTCTCCATATTTGTGGTTTGCAGCTTTCTAAGGGAGCAAAGAAGCTTGACTTGCCCATTGGTTTCTGGGTGGGGTGGTTGCTTACGCTTGTCTAGCAATCCCTTTGCCTGCAGTGAGAGAGAATGGCGCAGGGGAGGCAGGGCCATGCAAATGATATGCAAATGAGTCATGGCCTTGGGTCATCTAGTGCCTGAGCTAGATGCTTCCACCAGCTCTGCAGCAAGCCATTCATTTTACTGGGGCCAGACCCTGGCAAAGCTACTTTATTTTCCCAAATGTCATTTTTCCTGAGTTCATCTCATGTTCGCTGGGAAAAAAAGAAGCTGGAGTGAGGAGGAGTGGGGAGGGGGAACAGATTGGACAGATACTAGGATTTGCAGTCAGGCCAGGCTGCTCACCATCTGCGACTTGACATGAGAGAGACTGGCTTTCCTTCTTTCTGGGCCACAATTATCTGCAAAGATTTTCTGTGGCGCTTTTCAAGTTGGTGTTGGGCTGCATCCTGCTCCCTTCTTCCTACCTCTCCCCCTGTCCCCTGCCCCCCATAATACCTGAGTCCTCCAGGGCTCTACTTGGATTTTTGATATATTTGCTCCCACCTGTTTCTACTGACACATCCCCAGAGTCTCACTTGCATGACAGGATTCATGAGTAGACCAGCTGAGTGTGTTATAAATTATTTATGTACTAATTATGCTTCATTAATTTTTAACTCAAAGTCTCACTTTCACACTAAAGAAAGCTCCTGTAATACTATCATTTCCACAGCTCCTACAGAAAACCTGCTTGGAAGGGGGAGAGTAGGGCTGGTGGCATATAACCTTTTAATAAAGATACAGTATTTTTATAGGAGGAGTTAATATAATTTGCAAAACCTGTGGGTTTCATTTTTAATTTTTAGGAAAAAAACCCTTAAAAGTAGCCTTCTTTAGAGTACAAAATAGAACATGAAGGGAGTAGAGACTAGGGTGTGTGTGTGTGTGTGTGTGTGTGTGTGTGTGTGTGTGTGAATCAGTTTATCTGGGTGATTTCAACTTTAGGGAAATCCTAAGAGACCCAGTTCAGAATTGCCAGGACACGCATTGTGTACTTTTTTTAGACCTTAAAAAAATGGATCTTCTTAGGTTAGTGTCTCCAGGTGCATCCTTCACTTTACAATGTCTGCTCTTCTCCCTTAGGTCTGAGGGATTCAATCTCACGGATGTTTCTATCGATCTTCACTCCATTCAACCTCAGGATATCACATGTGACTATAATGTTTGCTTTTTAAGGGAACTGGGAGTGCTGTGTGTGTGTGTGTGTGTGTGTGTGTGTGTGTGTGTGTGTGTGTGTGTACAAGCTACTAGGTGCTTCTAGCACTAAATTAAATTGTATTCATCACCTCTCTCTCTGTATCCCTAGCAGCTGTGCATCCTCAGAACATAAGATACTATTCCATATTTTTCTTCATACTAAAATCTGATTTGTGGCCTGCGATGACTCATCAAAATAGGGACTTACTCTCTAATGGTGTATCTGGGAGCTTTGGGGGAGGGAAAGAGAGAATGAGGGAGAGAGACAGGGAGGGAGGGAAAAAAATAAAGAGAAGGAGGAAGGGAGGGAGGGAGAAAAAGAGGAGAGAGAAAAGAGTCAGAAAGGGAGAGGGGGGAGAGACAGACAGACAAAGACATAAAGAGATAGAGACAGAGAGAGAGAGACAAAGAAAGAGAGAAGAGGAGAGGTGAAGGGATGAGAGGAGAGAGAGAAAGGTTAGAGAAGGAGATGGGAGAGAGGAAGAGAGAGAGACACACACACAGAGAAAGAGACAGATACAGAAAGAGACAGATAGGAGAGAGACAGAGACAGACAGACAGACATAGGGACAGAGAGAAAGATTTGGAAAAGTGGGAGAAGCAAAGAATAGGGCATGCTGACCTGAGCTGTAGAGAATCTAGATGAATTATTTCTCTGCAGATGGACCCTAGAATGATGCTACCCTTCTCAGTTTAGACTTCATTTTTCACTTTCACTTTACACTCCTTTTTCCTAAGTACATTTTTATCCTGGGACTCATTTAGTTTAGTTGATTTTGGGGTAGAATGATGTTGCATATAACGAGTTAATTTGCCTTTGTGTGAGTGGGTTGTGCTGCGTATTTGATTGTGTGTGTATGGGGGTGTACTTTATGCAGTCGTTAATCAACTGATTTTTCTTGAACTCCTATTATGTACAAGACAGTGCTGGAGGTGGGTGTAATGGACGGACAAGAAAGGTCTGACTCTTCCTCTTTTCAGCATCCTGCCTGGAGCCCTTGCCAGTTTCCCAGGTTCAGACCCGGCCCCTTAGAGCAGCTCTCCTTTCTAATCCACACCTACATTTCATTCCTTACAATAAAACCCATCTATTCAGGGGCAGAGCTTGAAAGAGAATGGGTGATGAGATTTCTAATCGGCTCTAAAGTATGTGAAAAGGCGGGATTCGTAAAATCATATGCTCACCGAGAAATGACAGGATTTCAGATATCACTGACAATAAAAGAGGGGACAGGAATCAGTACATCCAAGACAGAAGCATGTCCTTAGGAACTGGACAGGCAGAGAAATTTACCTGTCACTAAATCCTGATGACACTGTCACCTAGAACCTAGGTGGTAGAATCGTGCTTGGAGATGAAGAAAAGCAGCCTGTGGAGAGGAGAGAGGTTGCTCGTGCACATTTAGGGCTTACATGCCTCCTATAAATCCATGACCTACTTAGTCCCATCACTAAAGCAAACTGGGGTTGAAACCTACCCTAATGCTGGTTCCCTTTATCATGCAATAAAATAAATAATGTTTTCTATATATTTTCCAGATGGTGTTATTAATGAGAGGTAGGGCAGCTTTGCTGATGGAGAGTGGGCTTTAGTCAGCAGGAATGTCTGCTTCTTCCATGTGCTGGCTGTGTGACCCTGTACAAGTCCCTGAAGCCCTGATGGCCTCAGACAAGTCTCCAAGATTATGAATTACAGAACATTGCCCATTTGGCTTTGTGAATGTGGGTTCTCACAAGGAAGCTCCGTACACAAAAGAAATCAGAAGTCCAGACTCAACAGCAGCATAAACCCAAATATTACTATTATTGTGTATCATTATTATTATTTTCTGCAAACACACCCAAAAGTAAGATGATTCCTGCCCTCAAGGAGCTTATATTCTCTTGGGAAGATGCATGTTCATAGTTGCATCGATAAGGTACAGACAAAATAAATACACAGTGATGCATGACTTCTTCTAACACGCTTTGGATGTCCACTGAACAGGGTTCTACCTACATAAAGCTGACTGGAGAGAAGACGGGAGGAGTATCATGTGTGCTTTCTCTCTCAGAGTAGCTCAGGATAGGCCTTCCCCTAGCAACAGCCTAGTGTTTGCATCCCAGTGATACTTAGTTCACATCTCCTGCATTTTCTCACCCTTCTGTTCTCTGTATTATGTTCTGACCTCTTGTCATTTTTTTCCAGTGACAATGGAAAAATGAATGTTTTCAAATGCACTGTCTGTGAAAAGGGGATCTTGTGGAAGGAAAAGAGGCTAGTCTGCAGCTGTACGTGTATTGTAATCTAGACCACTTGAAACAATATACTGGGTTTAGGAAAGCTGCTACTGCCAGATTTTTCAGTATGTCTATCCATCAATATATCTGTGGATATCAATCCCCCTCCCCAGACTGCTCAGGGGACTCAGCTACTTGGCTCATATCTACTTTGGTCACAGATCTGCCCTGGGATCTGCATAAATTCCTAACCCCCTGCCCACCATGTGCTTTGTGACATAGCCTCTTGACATATAGTTTAGGGAGGGTAGTCACCACCATTTCGCAAAGCAAAGCAGAGTTCACCTCAGAGATCACTAAGAATGACTAATAGGCTTCGGCTCTGATTTCAATTTATGCCTATTCCTCAGGAATTAATCAATTTTTAAAGGCCAGAACCAAAGGAAGAACTGACAAACCATTTGGAAGTCTGAGAGGAACCTATTTAGAAATTCATTTTTAAAAGCCCGGTGGAAGAGGGCTTTTTTTTAACCAAGTAGGTATCCTTTGGCTTAAAACAAGTTCCTGAATAAATTCAGATTCTTAGATTCCTGTAGCTATTAAGGAAAAAAAAAAGATTAGGGATCAGAATGTGGTCATTTTATTTCCTCCTCATATTGCAAAAACATCCAGCTTCTTTCCAAATGTGGAATTCAAAATGTCTCCTCTTACATGGAAAAGCCCTGTAAGGTTCAGCCCTTCATGAAAAATTAATATGGTGTGAGTGGAGAAAGACATCCTTCTTTCCAGCCTTCCTCCCTGTGGGCCCTTGCCACACGATGTTAAAAAACTGACAGGTTTTCAAGGGATGGCTGAGGTGGAGACTGTCCATGGTCCTTGGGATTTTTTCATTTATTTCAGTAAGTTTAGAGGGTGCTGCTAGGGGCCTTAAAGATCATTAGTTCACTCACTTCAGAGATTCCCCTGGTGATAAGGAATAAAAGCAAGAAAACAGGGAATGATCTCAGCATTTTAGGGTGTAATAATTTGTAAAACAAACAAACAGAATCAACTCAAGGTCTTCCTTACCCTCTCACCCATGTAGAAGCAGCACAGGAGGCAACTACAGGAAGAAACAAAGGGCCCCAAATGCCAGCCCTGCACCCAAAACTCCCCTGCCAAACAATGATAATAACTCACATTTATATAAAATTTTAAGGCATTCGAAGGGCTCCATATACATACTGCTTCTCTGGGCCTCAGTTTCTTCCCCTGTAAAATTCTAATAGTGAAAGCACCCTACCTCTCATTATGAGAACTACATGAGTTATCGTGGGTAATATGTTTAGTAAACCTTCAGACCTCTATATAAATGTCAGAAGATATTAACGAGAGTTAACATTATGCAGTGGTTAGAAAGGTGTTCTGGGTATCAGGAGGACCTGGGTTTGCTCAGTCTTGCCTGCACCTGACCCATCTTGGCTGTGTGACCTTGGGCAAGTATCTTAATCTCTCAGTTCATGTGACTACTCCTTAAGTTTCAATTTGCAGAGCAGATGCCGGTCTGTATTATGTGCATGGCTCCTCACTAGGAAGGTCTCCTGATACTGAGAGTCCGGACCACTTATACAAAGAAAAAATTATTATTCTCTTTTCAATTATTACCTTATATGTGCCTTATAATAATTCTTAGGTAGATGCAATTGGAAACGTCTCCATCTGACATATAGATTCACAAAGGGTAAATGAATTGCCCAGCATCTATGTATGTACGTATGTATGTATGTATGTATGTATCTATCATTTAACTATAATTTATCTAATATAAAAATGTATACACGCATACACATATATATGTATACATACAAAGACACAGACACAAATACACGCACATGTGCATATATGTACATACTATGTGCATATGCACATATGCTCTTACACATACATGTATATACACATATACATACATTTACACCTATACAGACACACACATATATATTATATATAATACACATATAAACATTTCTGAGATAGGATTCAGAAAATGAGATTTTCCTGCCTTAAGTTCTATACTCTATCCACTGCACCACATTGTCTCTTCCCTTATATAAACATCTCTCCCTTTAGCTTACATAAAAAGAGAGCTTATGTAAGCTAAATGAAGTTAAAAAAAAAAAGAAAAGAAGGAGGGTGGGGGGAATGCATTTCCATTTTGAACCTGAGTGACTGGAAGAATGATGGTGCCCTTGGCAGTAATAGGGAATTTTGGAAGAGACAATTTGGAGTGGAGAGAATAACTTCTGATCTGAATATGTTGAGTTTGAAAGGCCCCCTATGTCTTTGTTGAAGTGCTGGGTAAAGAAAAAGCTGATGACTCTTCATCTGCAGCTGCAGTGTCCTGAAGAAAAAAAAATGCTTGGTAATTCTGCAGCTCTGGTGAGTTGCAGGGAGACATCTGAGAAACACGAGAGCCAAGGACTTTAGAGTAGATCTTCTTAAGGGTTTTACTCTTATCAAGTCACCCTGAGTGTAATGCTAGGGCATGCCAGAGGTTATTTCCGGTCTAGAGGCTATTAGTGATAACACTATGGGAAGACTGGCTTGGCTCCATACTGGACCCAGCTTTTGGGATAAACAGAATCATGGGATTTTGGCACTGGAAGGGACCTAGGGGAGTCTCTAGTTCAAACCACACCTGCCCAATGGGAATTCACTCTACAACATGCACAGCAAATGGTCATGCAGCTTTTGTTTGAAGACACCCCCTGCCCCCAATGAGGAGGAGCCCATTCCCTCCCAAGGCAGACAATTTCATTTTTGGAAAACTCAATGAGTTACAAAGTTTTCCCTTACATGGAGTCTAAATTTCCTTTTTTTGCCACTTCCATCCATTGCTACTGATTCTGGCTTCTTTACTCATGCCTGGCAAATTTAATTTCTCTTCTACATGACATCCCTTCAAATATTTGAAAACAGCTGCCATGATCCCCCTAGGTTTTCTTTGCTCTCAACTAAAAATCCCTCATTCCTCTGACTGAAGCTCCAAGACCTTTCCCATTCTGATTGACCCAGTGTGGGCACCCTCTGGTTTATCAATGTTCTTCCTGAACTGAGGTGACCCAAATGAGCACAAGACTGTACTAGAGACGTGAACTGACTGAGGCAGAATCAAGCAGGGATATTGGATAATAATAAGCTTTTCAATGCATCCTGGCTGTCAAAAGCTATTAAATGTCTAACATGAGTCAGGAAAAGTGCTACCTGGGGTCACAAAGAAAGGCAAAAATAGCCTGTACCCTCAAAGAGATTACATTCTAATTGAGGAGACAACCTATAAAGAATTAGGTACATACAACGCACATACAGAGTAGACAGGAGATAATTTAAGAAGCGAAGGCATGCTAACATCTGGAGGGACAGGAAAAAGTCTCATTTTTAAGATGGAATTTGATTTGAGACTTAAAGGAAGCTAGAAAAATAAAGAGGCAGAGCTGAGGGGACAGAAAAACTCAGGCATGAAAGATAGTGCGAAGGCCCAGTGATAGGAGACAGTCTCCTGGGCCCGTAACTGCTGTGTAGGAAAGTGTGTGGAATGGAGTAAAGCATCAAATGGAAAAGTAGGAAAGGGTCAGCTTGGAAAAGCTTTAAACCAACAGAGGGGTTCATTCTTTTTTTTATCCTGGAGGTAATAGAATTTAGGAGAATATCAATGGTTAGAGTGCTGGGCCTGGAATCAGGAAGACCTGAGATCAAATCTAGCTATGTGACCCTGGGCAAGTCACTTAACCCTGGTAGTCTCATTTTCTTCTTCTGTAAAATGGGGGTAATAATTACACCTACCTCCAGGTTGTTGTGAGGATCCAATGAGATAACAATTACAAAGTGCTTAGCACAGTAGCTGGGACATAGTAAGCCCTCCGTAAATGTTAGGTGATGATGACAATGATGATGAGGATGATGGGGGTGGTGGTGGTGGTGGTGGTGATGGAGCCACTGGAGCTCATTGAATATGGCAGTGACATGGTCAGACTTATACTTTGGGGGGGAAATCACCTTGGAAGCTGAGTGGAGGATGGTTTGGAGCAGGGAGATACTGGAAGCAGGGAAAAGACTGAAGGTTATTGAAATAGTCCATAAAAGAGATGATGAGAGCCGGTATTAGCACAGTGATTGTAAGAGGAGAGAAAGCAACATGAAAGAAAAATATTGTGAAGGTAGATATGTCAATATTTGGCCACCTATTCAATAATATTAAGTGAGAATGGGAAGTCAAGCATGACATCTGAATGGTAAGCCTAGGTGGTTGGAAGGAAGATGGTGCTCTTGGTGGCAATAGGAATTTGGAAGAAAGGAGGGCCTGGGATGAGTGGGTGGGGGTTAGGTTCTGTTCTGAACATGCTAAGTTTGAGATACCTGCAGGACATTCAGATGCCAACTAGACATTCCAGAAGGCAGTTTATGACACAAGACTGTGACTAAGGGGAAGGAGTAAGGCTGGACATGTAGATCAGGGAATCTTATCTGCTCAGAGATAAATTTCATCAGAAAAGCTGATGAGGTTACTAAGTGAGGGAACATAGAGGGAAAGGGATAAGTACCCAGGACAGAGTTTGAGTAGTTAATGGGCATAGCATGGATGAAGAACAAGATGGGGAGGTGGCACCGTGGATATAGTGCTAGACCTAGAGGTTCAATCCTGCCTCAGACACTTTGCAGCTGTGTGATCACTAGACAAATCATTTAACCTTTCCCAGTCTTGATTTCCTCATCTGTAAAATGGGTATTATAACTTCTATGTGAGGACAAACTGAGATGATATTTATAAGGCACTTTACAAACCTTAAAGTATTATATAAATGAGGGCTATTATTGCTATTACTATTTTCTGTGAATAATTATACCCCACTGGGGTGTGATGGAAAACAGTGAGTGCATACATTTGGAGTAGAGAATTTATTAAAGTAATGGGAAAAAAGACTTAAACAATAATATTAGCGGAGGCAAATTTGAGATGACTTTAAATGTCAGCCTAGACCATGTAGAGCAAAGAGCACTAAATTTGGACTCTAAGAGTCAGAGGCTCTTGGCTTGAATTCTAATTCTCCTACTTATTATACCTGTATGGCCTTGGATAAATCACTGATGTTCTCTGAACCTCAGTTTACTTATCTGTGAGTCATACTGTTGACTCACAGAGGTTGCAGTCCACTGAAATCCACAGATTTCTGTCATTAGCCTTTGCCACCATTAGACTTTGCTAACGTCAACCTTATCATCTGGATCAGTCCAAAGAATGATTCAGAGCAAATGTGTGTTTTGTAGAATTGCTTTGGACACTTCTGGCTGCTTACAGCTGAAATGGATGCCAGGGAAGCATCAGCAGTAGGTGAGGCAGGAGGAGGCAAATAGCTGTCCACATTCTGCATCTCTTCCATATCTTGGGGAGCCTTGGAGAACAGAGAGGTGATAAGAGCTCAACAAGGGAACAGGCCAATGGAGGACCAAGATAGTATCTTCCATTTCCAAAATCCCACCTAGTCAGACATTACCATTGGTTACCATTGATTGATTACCCTGGATAAACATTCACAGAGCAGCAATGGCTGGCTCCTCAACATGCAAGGAAATGGAAGGAGTGGCAAGGTCTCTGACCTTGAAGTTCTTAACATCAACGGAGAAGACAAGATAAAGATAACATTAGAGGATAACTAACAGAAAGTGAGACAGAATATTAGTGCCATGGGATTTCAGAAGTGGGGCTGCAGGAGAATGGGTCCTGGAGAAAACAGGGCTTGAGATCAGTCTTAAAGGAGAGATGGGACATAATGAATAGAAATTAATCTGAAGGAAACCCCCTGCCCCAGATAGGGAGAAAAGCAAGATCAAAAGCACTGTAAAATGGACCACTGGGGTGGGATGGGGAACAGTGAGTAGGTCCATTTGGAAGAGAGAGTTTGCTAAAGTAATGGATGAAAAGTTTGGGCCAATAAGAAAGGGGTCATTTTGAAATGTCATTAAACATCAGCCTAACCTATACAGTGCAAGGAGTGCTTAATTTGGATTTTAAGAGTCAGAGGATCTTGACTTAAATCCTTGTTCTCCTTTTTATTATTCCTGTATGACCTTGGATAAATCACTTAAATTCTCTGAACCTCAATTTACTCACCTGTAAAATGAAGGGCTTGGACTAGTTGACCTCTAAGGTCCCTTGTAGCTCCAAATCTATCATCCTGTAAATATTTTGTAAGTAATAGGGAGCCATTCAAAATTCTATGGTCAATTTTTTAAAATCACTTTTCCAAACAGGAGCTGATTTGATTTCTTTCCATCATTCTCAGCTTGGCCTTAAGACTAAAACTTGGCCCTTTTTTTATAAATATCTATTCGCATTTTCTTTATTTGTCTGCTAATAAAACTGAGATGTGGATCAGTGCTTCTGCTCCCTTCAGTTATGACTAGCTAAGCAAATGTGGTTTTTATTTTCTAGTAAATGAAAATCCACCCATTGCTGGCAGAAAGGCAGATTAGAAAAGACAGTGCAAGGCATTTCTCAAAGGGGCTCTCTTTTCTTCTGGTTCATAAAGCAATTGGAAATAAACCTGGGAGAAGAAAGAAGAGAAAGCAAAGGGTTAAAGTGGTCCTAGGATAACTCTGCCTCATTCCCAGGTGGAATCTCTCACAACCCCTTAACTAGTTTGGCTGAATGTCTGAAATAACAAGGGTAAAATTTCTTAAAGATTTAAGTACTTTACAAATCATTTTGTTTCTAGAACTGGTGGAAGCGAATGAAATATAATCACCTCAGCAGAAGGTTGTGTATATTATATCAACTTCATGTAGCAAATATTACCAAGTCATATACAGTAAACTCTTGCCCAGCATTGTTGGGAAATGTAATATTCTGGCTAACATAAAATTATAGTTAATAGAGAGCCACCATCTATACCAGATGTGGCCAGAAGTTTGTGATCTGTCCCTGGTGAAATTTTTGGCAAGTAATGTAACTTGGTTCAGCCTCAGTTTTCTCATCTGAAAAGAGAGAGGGGGGGGGGAGGGAGGGAGGGAGGGAGAGAGAGAGAGAGAGAAGTATGCTTTCTCCCGGCAATTCTCTAACTTTTAGGGTCTAGCCACATTAGGATTTCCTATACTAACAACACTGTAGGTCCTTGGCATATACTACTTCCATTACCAACCTCACAGGGTTGTTGAGAGAATTCAGTGAGGCAATCCATCAACAAGCGTGTATTGAACACCTAACTTGTGCCACCAACTGTACCAGGTCCATGGAATACAAAGGCATAATTGAAATAATGTCATGCATCCAGGCACGGGGCCAATGTAGCTAGGCAGCTTGCTGTGCTGGAAGGAATGCTGGATTTGGAGTTAAAAGTTTTGACTTTGAATTTTGGTTCTGCTAGGAACCACCTAGGTGAGCACATTCAAGTCAATTCCCCTTTCCAGGACTCTTTCTGCATTCATAAAATGAGGGGGTTTTATTAGATGAACTCTGAGTCCTTTGCTATGATCCCTGAAAGGACCAGGCACCTTAGCACAGAGAAAAACCATGCTCCAGCTCTAGATTTCATCCATAACCCAGTATTTCCTAAACATGAATGACTGGTCATGACATAAACCTGGTGAGAGAATGTGGATGATTCAGTCCAATCCATCACCACTACTGGAAAAGAAATTCAAATTATATATCCTCCTTTTTACATATACATATATCTTTACATATAAATATACATACATACTTCATATCCATTCAATTTTGTTTCTTTCTCAAAACATTTCTAAAGACATGAATCCTAGATCAGAGGTGGGGAACCTGCAGCTTTGAGGTGACATGTGACACTCTGTGTGGTCTTTTGACTTAATGCAAGTTTTATAGAACAAATCTTTTATTAAGAGGATTTGTTCTGTAAAGTTTGGATTTAGTCAAAGGGTTGTACTTGAGGACCTGGGGGGCTACATATGGCCTTGAGGCTGGAGGTTCCCCACCCCTATCCTAGATCCACAGGAAATTAAAAAAAAATTCCTCACCATGTTCTATATTTTGGACTAATTTTTTTAAAATTCCTTAGAAGATTGGCTTTCTGCATAGTCCAAGTAGACATTTGCCTACACGGTCTGATTCAAGAGGTACTGCAGAAAGATCTATTTGTCCAAAAACATTTTCCCCATTGCCTTACCATAGCAACTCAAATCCCCACCATTAGAAATTTATTCCTTTCATGGGGTAATTGCAACTTCCAGGAATTCACTTCTGAACTGGATATATTCCTGGAAGTAGAACATTAAAAGCAATTACCATCCATTAACATCTTAGCATGACATGGGCTATCTGATTAATTTTAGTCATTCTGCAAATCTCATGGGAACAGGACTCATGGTAAGTAAGTTTCATTCATGGGTTAGGGAAGATGGTACAAGTTTGCCTGGGAAGAACCCTGAGCAACAGGAGTAATATGGGATGAAGTCATCTTTTCCCCAGGACAAGGAACATCAGGGCAAAGGCAGAATGTGACAAGAGTCTTCTGCTGGAGGATCTCTCATGTTTGAAATTATTAAGTGTCTGGAATTGGTATATATCTCTGGGGTAATGGTTATTCGTTCAAAGGCTTTTACTTTTCTCTTTCTGATAAAACTTTCCTTAGTGTAACAAGTGTGCTCTGACCCACTAGACCAGAACCAAGAAACTCTCAGGTTTTTAGAGAGGTACCCTGAGGGTTTTAGGCTCTATCTTCTCTGATGCCTTCCGCCTGAGCCCCTAGCAGCTATGCTTCTCCCATTGCTAGCTGCCTATGACTGGCAGGCATCAGTTCCATTTAACCATTTCTAACTTTTACAAAGGGATATTTACTTTAAAAAATATAGCAGCAATAAAAGTATAAATAAGTCCTCCTCTAATACCTTGGCATAGTCTCCCTCAGTTTCTAGGGAGAGTGGGCTCAACCTTTAACAAAAGTTTCTCTATAGCATTAGTCTCACTGAATTCAAATCTAAAGGAGAAATCACTGCCAGATGAGTCTCTGCCTAGCCATCGATAGGTTGCATTCCAAAGGTTACCCCCAAAGACCATTTGATGTTCCCCAGGCCATTGATACAGAGCCAGCTGCAAAAATAAAACAAAAAACCCAGATGTTGAGATGCTGAGATACTACTTTCTTCTCACATGAAATGAAAGATCAAATACTAAAGAAGGCAGAGAATCCTGGGCCTGAATTCACACTGCCACTTGACCTCCAAGGGGAGAACATCCCAGGTTTTTCCCCTTATAGAACTGACCCAATGTATACTTTAAGTGAAGGGGTCAGAGGTCCATTAGCATTGAGCAGCTAATGGGAATGTGGCCAATGAGAAAAAACGGCCAGGGTTCCATTCATTTTTGATACCTCCTATTCACTATAGTAAGAATGCTCATACATTACAAGAATTGTATCAGCACAGATATAGAGCATCATCCTTCATTACTCCAAGTACTTCCAACATGCTTCTCCTAGAAGAATGTTCTCCCATATAGGGAGATGCCTTCAGAGGTGCTCTGCATATAGGTCAGCCCTTTTACACTAATAATATTGTAAAGTATCCAATTTATATTGGGGAATTCATCTAAGAATACTTATATATGTGTTTTGCACACACGTGTGCACACAGGTATGGTCAGAATCCATCTTGCTAGTTTTGCTTAGTAAGGAAATATGAATCTAAATAAATGATAAAAATCTCCCCAAATGCACCAGGTTCTTTTTACCCTTTAGCGTTTCTCAAACATATCCCAGTTTTATCTAAAAAACAATAGACCAGTTGTTTGATGTTCACCACTGCCTTAGGAAATATTAATAACAATAATTCCCCTTTATTTAGTACTTTATAGGTACCAAGAACTTTCACTTGTGTTCTTTGGTTCGGCCCAAACTGGCTTTTTTTATATCTGCCATTCCACCCCATTTTTGTGCCTTTCCTCAGGTTGTCCATCCCCCATTCCTCACCTCTGTTTCAAAGGATCCTTTCTTCAAAGTTCATCTCAAGCATCAGACCTTCCCTGATCGCCTGAGCTATTTCTTCTCTCCCTCCAAAAAAATCATCTTGTATTTATTTTGTATTTTGATATGTACTAATATGAGTATACATTAAACATGTTGTCTTTCCCTATAAAATGTGAGCTCCCTGAAGGCAGGGTCTGTTTCATTTATTTATTTGATTCTTGCAACTCAGTGAGGTTGGTAATGTAAATATTAGATGCCAGGGGTCTGTGATTTTCTTGGTAGGGAATTCTCTGTGTGGTCACTTCCTATAATTTATTTGCCTTGACCAATTATAATTCTTTCTGTCTCTGTCTCTCTCTTTCTCTGTCTGTGCGTGTCTGTCTCCATTTTTAACAAAGGAAACTAAGGCTGTGGTCAAATGACTTGGCCAAGATTAGACGGCTTGCTAGTGACACAACCAAAACTCAAACCCAGGCTTCTGACTCGAAGTCTCATGCTCTTTCCACTACACCAGGGTCAATACGCTACTTGGAAATCTCATTAATCTTCCTAGATGTTCATTGGTTTTATTGTGGTAGAATGTATTCCTACAGGCAGGCTCCAAGCCACTCTTCATGTGATCTTATGCTGAAAAGAAATTACTAATATTTTTTCATTAATATAAGTCCAATTCCCAAGAGAAATTGCCCACATGCATGTGTGACCTAATGTGCAGACTAATGTGAGAAAATATTTTATTAACAAAAGGGCATTTTGGTTCATAAATTCCAACATGTCATGCATGGTTGCCAAAAAAGAAAAATAAATTTTGGTTAAAAAGTGTAGGATTTCTTTTAATAATGAAAAATGCCAGATGAATTCCCTGCTAATGTAATGTTATTGTATTGGAAGAGAATTGTGAATTTTATGAGATGTGACTAATTTATGAAAAAAAGGAAGAGGTAAATTGATCTTTTATAAAAAAACTATTTCTTCTATATTACCATCTAAAGAAGGAAAGACTGCAGAAACTCCTAGTAAAGTCTACGAAGATGATAATGCACTTTTAATAGAAGACAAATGCTCTGGGATATTAAAATGATTAATCAAGCAGATAAACCTTCCATTTGCACCTGTCTGGAATCATGATGGGATTTTTTGAGGTGATGGTACTGGAGATAGCGAAGCAGAAGAGGAACAGATTGCAGATTACACTGAGAGCCCTGCCTGTTTCCATCCTGCAAAATGCTGATGGGGAGAACATTCAAGCAGCATTCACAAAGAGGTGTTCTTCCTCTAGCATGCCCAGATTCAGGTTCAATGAAATTCTAGTCACGTTGCAGAGAGCCCAGCCCTGTTTGCATTTAATCAGCTTGCAGAGAGTTAGTGGGGCAGAGAGTCTTGTTGATCCAGCCCCTATATCCATAATTTATTTCCCCTAAATCAGTCTGGGCTCATTTCCCACCACTTGACACATGATATGGGAGGCTATATAGGGAAGACTACACATTTAACTATGCATGCTCAAAGCTCTTACAAACATGGAGCAATTCCACCACTTACACAAAGGATAACATAAATGGAAACTATTCTCATTAGGAGGTTGACCTGTCCCCTTTTGGCAAATGGGATGGACGCTGGATTTAGAAAACTAAGCCTCTCATGTCCTGCAAAAACTGATGGGTTAGCAGATAGACCATATTCATCACCTTTCTAACTGGTATTCCATATCTTAGGTCCGAATTTATTCCCACTTATCCCAAGGGATTCTGAAATAGAAGTAAATAAGGAGAAAAGAAAGGCATAGGACTCCAAAATGCAAACATAGTACCCAGAACATTGGTGTTAGTGCTCACGAAGATCTGGGTTCAAATCCTGCCTCTGTCTGATCCAGGCCAGTCACTTGAACTCTTTGATCCTGTTTCCTCATCTATAAAAATACCCATTTCTCATTGTTGCACTCAAATGAAATAATGTGTGTAAATTGCTTTGCCAACCTTAAAGTGCTGTTTGGTTCACCTCTGTGCCTTCTTTGGTATAAGGAATTTCTGAAAAGGAACTTTGCCCTCTTCAAAGTGGATATTCCAAGTGAAAAGTTTTCTTGTTGAAATGGCAAGAGCACCATGTAGTAGAAATTCTTGTACATGGGGAATCAGAAAAGATTGGAGTGTCAATTCTTCTTTTACAATAAAGGCCAAGGTCTCCCACTGCATTCAGGGCCATCTCCAGTTGTTCTGATCTATACCTGGCCACTGCACCCAGATGGCTCCAGAGGAGAAAGTGTGAGGCCAGTGACTTTGCACAGCCCTCCCTCACTTAAATCCATTTCACTTGCAAGTCATGCTGTCATGGTCCTCTTCAAGAATGGAGGACAAACAACCACAAGAACAACAATTTTTCTAATCATAGGTGAGTTATTTATCTTTTCTGAGACTCAGTTTTCTTATCTGTGAAATGGGAATAATGATATCTACCATGATTTCATGGTGCAGGGTGTTCAGAAGTTCAAATGAGGTAATGAAGGAAAAGCAATATATTTTAAATATAATTGTTTTCTTTAAACTCTGAATTCATAATTTCCTCAGTTTTACAAAATCCTGCCGATGAATATCCATAAAGAATTGTCCTAAATACGAGGACAACTTTATTCACAAGGCAATGCTGCTTCTCAATCTTAGATATGATTTTTGACAGGTTATTCATCATTTTTGGTTTATTGGTGTCCAAATCCAGTGGGTTCCCTTCTCACTTACCAACAACTGAGAAACTAAAAATCCTTTGTATCTGCATGATGTTTTATAGGCTTTACTTAATTTTCAAAGCACTTCACACGCATGATCTCATTTTGTCCTCACAACAACCCTGTGAAATAAGTGGGTTTGGCATTTTTATCTCTATTTTGCATGTGAGGAGACCACGGCTCTGAGAGCTAAAGTAGCTTGCCTCTGGTGCATAGTTAGTGAGTGGCAGAGGTAAAACTCCAGGTCAATCACTGTATCCACTCAGCCAATCATTTAAAAATGATTTTAAAAGTGACAGCATGACTTGGGCAAAACATCTAGCTCACTTGTAAAATACACAACTGTTCCAGCATTCTTCTGCTGCTGTTGTAAAAAGAACCTGATTTTTGGGACTGATGGTATTTATAGCCAGGCAACATCAAAAAGCAGTTGCTTGCTTATTTGCCATTTGAAGGCAAGCCTGGGTGTCCCTTGTGACTCATTCGGTATTCATCAGGGGCTCTGGGACTGCCTTTCTTAGTAGAGCTCTCATGAATCCTTAATTCCAGTGGAGCTCAGCGATGCCAGAGTCAGTTTTCATCAACCTGCCCACTCAGCTGCTTTAAGCTGGCCTTTCCAGAACAGTGTCAGACTCCCCTTTGGAGATGGATTGGGTGCTGGACAGCTCACAGTATGAGACAAAGAAGGTGAAGGTCAGTTGCACTGCAGTCTTCCAAAGTGGGACCATCCCAGGCTTCTCTTGATATCTGATCTGGTAAAACTATGTATATGCATAGGATGCAGAGAATTAGAACTGGAGGGAACCCTAATTTACTCAGTCCTCACTAATGCCTCTCCATTTTACAACCAAGGAGATAGATTTAAATGAGTAATCCAAAGTTACATAGCAAATGGTGAAGACTAGATACTAGTTCTTGGCACATCATCTCTCCATCTGTTAGAATCTGTGTGTATATGTTTCTCTGTCTCTGTTCTTCCTCCCTCCCTCCCTCTCTTCCTCCCTCCCTCTCTCTCTCTCTCTCTCTCTTTCTATCATCTATCTATCTATCTCTCTATCAGGTAGCTATCATTTATCCATCAGATATCTATCTATCCATCTATCTACCATCTATCTATCATCTATCTGTCTATCTATCTATCTTCCAGAGGAGGACAACTAGTATGGGAAAGTGTCTGAGGACAGTGTCATGAGGATCTTTAGTTTATAGAAGAGAAGGCTTGGGGCTGTGGGGTTGTAAACGGAGTCTTCAAATATTTGAAGGACAGTCATATAGAAGCATCACTAGACTAGCTCTTCTTGACCTTACAGGGTGGAATTAGGAGAAATAGATAGAAATTTCAGCATACGGATTTAGCCTAAACATGAGACATTTGGAAACTTTCCCATTATCAGAATTTTCCAAAAGTGGCAATGGGATGCTTTGGGAGGTAGTGTGCTATCCCTTACTGGAGGCCTTTAAAATGAGTCTAAATACCAATGTGTTATAAAGTAGAGGAATTTCTTGTTCAGAATCAGGCTGGACTGGATGGCCTATGAGGTCCTTCTGACTCTGAGATTCTCTGATTCTTTGATCTAGACAATACAGAGGGGGTATTTTGTGTTAATTGCTACTTGACTCTCAATTGCATGGATTATGTAGGCAAAAGTAGGGCCCATTACATTGGCAACTAGGTGGCACAGTGGATAGAGCACCAGACCTGAAGTCAGGAAGAACTGAGTTAAAATCTGGCTTCAGACACTTACTAACTCTGTGATCCTGGGCAAGTCACTTAACCCTGTTTGCCTCAGTTTCCTCATCTTTAAAATGAACTAGAGAAGGAAACAACAAATCACTCCAGCATCTTTGCCAAGAAA
This sequence comes from Bettongia penicillata ogilbyi, assembly GCA_023548195.1. NCBI lineage: Eukaryota > Metazoa > Chordata > Mammalia > Diprotodontia > Potoroidae > Bettongia > Bettongia penicillata. The sequence goes on along the minus strand of JAJHZJ010000749.1, from coordinate 834,766 downwards.
CCCCCAAATGGGGTCTCAAGAAGTCAGACATGACTGAAATGACTAAATGACAACAACGAAGGGCCTGGTATCTCCATTTCCTGTGTAATTCAGTAGGCTCAAATAAAAATTTGAATAATTAAGAGACTCAAATGGAATTCATGGGGATTTCAAGTGGAACCAGTTCAAACTTGGTGAATTAACAAAACTCAATTAATGACAAAAGCAAATGATAGTCTCCTAAGACACCCCATAAAACATATCTGTTTTCCACCAGCAACTAGATTTATCTTGGCTCCTTTTATTGAATTTCAGTATTCACAGCATATTTCAAAGTAAATCTTTGCAGCAAAGAAATGCATCACAATACAACCTCTCTAGAAGATCAACAAGTACTGATGTTGGCCAACCTTTCACACTTCTCTTTCTGTCTTTATGGGGACTAAACCAAGATTGGAAGCAGCTTTAATCTATTGAATGACTTTGGTAACTAACATATATTCATCTTGTTGGTCAACTAATCCAGTAAGTCATTTAAAAAAAATTATTAACAGCAACTCTTGACTCCAGAGAGCTGACCATGAAACATCTTTTCATTGTTTCCTTAGAAGTGGTAGACTACAGGTACATAAGAACGCATATACCGCTTCATATTTTGATTAAGGGTTCTCCTGTGTTCCAAAATGTTGGAAGATGACAGCAATATGGGAAAAAAGGCAGTAATGACATACTGAAAAATGGGACAAATGGCTTCATTTTCTATTGAAGAATAAAGACAAAAAAGGAAAAATACTATGAGATATACCCACAAATCCTGAAAGCATGAGCTCCCTTCTTAGTCTACCTTTTGAAATTCCTGCAGGATTCTGCAGGGCAGTGTGCTGTTTGGAATTTTTACAGCAGTGAATCCCCCAAATTCTTGTCCCACCAGATGGGTGGGTGGAGCTGTAAAAATAATTTATACAATGATTTATTCAGAAGCTAGGTCCCCCCGGAAGAAAATGAAGCATAGGTCTAGTATGAACATGACAGGTATCTAAATGATCGGAAATTTACAGCTCCTCGAAACCCACTACACATATGTGCCTGGCACACACAATTCCTTAATCAACCTGGGCTTGGTTCTCACATATCCGTGGCAGGTCAGAAGGGGTGAGCGATTCCAATCAATACCCAGTTGTTAGAGTAACAGCCATGTCCGTTCTGGATGGCTGACGGGTGAAAACATGTTTGTTCTACTTAATGTGACACAGTCCTGTCAAATTAACAAGCAGGATGGCAGGAGTAAGCTGGCTTAATGGGTCAGAGTCGGTTTCACAAAGGATTTGTCATCATCCTCCAACCAAGGGACCCCAAACCTCATTAAGGAAGGTTTATTTGTGGGTAATAACTTAAGGCAAACCTTGTACTTCCACCAGGGTTGACTGTTCTGCAATGAAGTACAAGTGGTTTTCCTTATCAAAAAGTGCCCTTTTTTGCTTTCATAAACTTCCACCCTCATATCTGGGCTGGGCTAACATATTCTAGACAATGTTAAGGATTAAAACAACTGCCAAGAAATCATTCATGATCACGCAGCCCGTTTGCCTGAAATAACTAGGCAACTGAGGGGAAAGGGGATTCAGAGATTGAATTGTACAAACAAAGACTGAAATCTCCCACATTTCTTTTGATATTGAGATTGTGGCCCAATGAAAATAATATATATATATTTTTTATCTTTCTGATTTGACAGAGTCAAAGCTTTAAGTTAGAGTTGTTTTAGAATACAATTCATCGCTAATGAAGATATAAGAGGGGAGCTTGAGGAGTAACTGGGCATTTTTGAACCTTGAGTAAAGGACACGAAAGGTCACTTCAGTTGAAGGGGGTAACCGAGACATGAGACAAGGCCAGATGCCATGATACGGTAGGACAATGCTCTTGAGAAGGCTACCTTGGACAGAAGTGTTCACACTAGCCCTCCAATCAACAACAAATGTTCTCAGTATCCTTGAAGTTTGGGACCCTGGGAGAAGGCTCTGATTGCCTAGCCTTAGTTTATGTTTCTAAGGGTAGCTGAGGAAGGTATTTCTGCCCTCTTGGCCCAGGAGGCTTATAGCAAGGGCACACAGAGGCCTTGAAACATCCTGACTTTTTAAAGTTATCTCTCCACCCTATGGCATGTAGCCTGGTGTAGTAGAAAGAACACCAATCAAAAGACTACAGGAAGTAAGTCAAGAGTTTGAATGAGACCTTACAGGTCATGTCGTTTAAACTGAGGCCCAAGCAGACTGAATCACTCATCCAAGGTCATGTGGGTCATTTCAGAAGCCATATTTAGACATAAGTCCTCTGATCTAAAAACCATTGAACGTTCTAGTGTACATTGTAGCTGCTATCAGATTACCTGTATGTGACCTAGAGTTTAGTCTATGTCCATTATAAGACAGAAAATAATTATATGACTCCAGTAGGAGAAGGAACATGGAACTTGAGGCTAGACTACCTGGTTCTTAGTGCTGGCTCCCTAACAAACAAAATTAAGGAGAAACGAGCACATCCCTGATTCTCCATGAGTCTTAGTTACAATGGAAATAACAATATTTGCATTACTTACCTCACAGGGTTATTGTGAGAGGTAAATGAGAAAATGAAAATAAGTGTTTTCAATATTCCAGACTTCCTATAATCTACTATAGTATACAATATTACATTCCACTATAGTATATTATGTTATACTATAATGTTAGTCATTTTTCCATCATGTCCAACTCTTCATTACCTCATTTGGGGTTTTCTTGACAGAGATACCAAAATGGTTTGCTATTTCCTTCTCCAGTTCATTTTGCAAAAGAGAAAACTGAGGCAAACAGGGTTAAGTGATTTACCCAGGGTCATACAAGCAGTAAGTGTCTGAGGCCTGATATGAGCTCAGGTCTTCTTGACTTCAGGCCCAGTACTCTCTCCACTGAGTCACCTAGCTGTCCTTATTATCCTATTATATTGCACTACTATTATATGCTATATTATATTATACTTTGCTTTGCTATACCATACCATACTAAACCATGCCTTCAATAAACTAAATAAGCAGATTCCTTCTACTGAAGACATTTAGCATACAATGGAATCATTACTCCAATCCTCTATCCTGTGGGTATCCCTGTGGGTATCCCTGTGGGTAGTTTTCCTCACCCATGCTGTCCTATCCAGTGCAATTGTTGCCCACTTCATCCTGATAATATGGCACAAAGTGCCCACCTTTCTCTGCTGAAAGGATACCCATGGAGTCCATGGACCATCCATTGGTTGTTTATCCCTTTTTTGCACATTGTGAATGCCTACAGGGTTAGATGATAAAAGCACAGAACAAAAATAGTGAAGCTATAAAAGGAAGACTATATACACTTGAGAACCAACTAAATAAATAACCTAAGTGCTTTTTAAAGGACAAGTGGTCATCTGGCAATAGACTATCATTAAAAAAAACAAAACAAACCAACTTTCTGATTCAAGGGTCTTGGAATAAAGATATTGACTGGATCTACCCAGACTGATGATGTTGACATTAAAAGCAGTTTCTAAATCAGGCCTCAATGATGCTTATCCACTGGTAGAAAAAGCTCATTATAATATGGACTTGCTTTCAGGAATCTGTTTATCCTATGAGTTTGATTCATCTGTCAATCAATAAGCTTTTCTTAAGATCCCACTATAGGATAGATAATGTCCTAGGTACTGGGAGTGCAAGGACAGCAGATGCTGATCCTATAGAGCTCACAGTCTATTAGTGAGAACCATATGTACACACATAGCACAAAATGCAAGGAAACTACAAGGTGGTTTTCTTTTCAGGGGTAGTTCATTATTCTTTGAGAGGTTCATAAAAGACCTCATTTGGAAAGGGTTGATGTAGAAGAGTAGAAAGATGCCTAGACGGGGATTCTGGAGCCCTGCATTCTAGTCCCAGTTTTGTTAACTGTCAATAAACATTTAAGTGCCCACTATATATCAGGCACTGTGTTAAGCTCTGAGGATATAAAGAAAGGCAAAAGGCAGTCTGTTCCTTATAGGAGTTCACAGTTTAAAGGGCAACTATATATGGAATAAATATATGGGACAAATTGGAAATAGCAGAGGGGAGCCACTAGAATTAAGTTCTTCCAGCTATACAATCTCAGGCAAATGATTGTACTTCTCTGGATCCTTTCCCACCCCCAGGATGATGGGTGCCCCAAGGTCCTTTCAGCTCTAATTGTCTCTGATTCTATGGCCAGAGTAAGATTTGAAATTGGATTTCTCAGAGAGGCTAGTCATACTGATCTAGTACATGGCATATGTAGACTTTCTCATCAGGTTTGTTGTCTACTCAGACACAGCATGGAATTGTTGCCCATTGGAAAGTGGAAGGCAAAGCACTATCGCTTAATTTCACTAGAACCACAAGATTCTCTTTAGGGAGGGGATGGTGTTTTCCGAAGGTCACTGAGCATGCTATCGATCATGTCTGAAAAGTGCTTCCTGTCTGAACTAGCTGTGCGATCTTCCTTGTGAACCCAGGACTTCGGATTCCAGACTCCAGAGTCAGTATTATTGAGAATGTGACTGTGTGAGGACTACATGTCATCCTGGATAATGACAGTCAAAGGAAAGGGGATTATTAATTACCCTGGAGAAGCAAAGACTTAGGGGAAATATGGTAGCTATCTTCCAGTATATGAAGGACTGCTGTGGGGGAAGAGGGCTTCCCTTTGATCCCAGAAAAGCAGTGAATGAGGAAGAGGCAGAGTTTGGCTTGATGTGAAGGAAGAACTATCCATAGAGTCACCTATCAAAATTATGATTGGCTATCTCATAGATTTAGAGCTAGGAAGGATGCTCCTAGAGAGAAGGAACTGTCTTTTGCCTTTCTTTTAATTCCCTTTGCTTCATATAGTGCCTGGAACCCAGTAGGTGCTTAGTAAATGCTTACTGACTGACTCAACGATTTACCCAAGGTTACACAGCTAAGAAGCATCAGTGCTAGCTTTCATGCCCAAGCCAGCGCTCATCTCACAATGTCAGACCAGGTATTGAATTCCCTTGTCACTGGATTTCTCAAGAACTGCCGAATTACCTGTTGTCATGTTTCAGAAAGGGGCTAGACTAGGTGGCCTCTCAGATCCCTTCCAACTTGGAAATTTCATGATTTTTCATCATAGTGACTTCCTCCTTTACTGGTTTAGAGCAAAAGAGTTCCCATCTCTAGACATGATTGATTTGGCTGTTTCTAAATGGTCACTTAACTGCTTCCCCAGGAACGCTAAGAGTCATTCTGAAGAAATGGAGCCTAGATGAGCTTTTCCTGAGTTGTTCCCAAATTGCAGAAATCTCTAGAGGGAATCTCAGACATGGTTTCATAATAGGGTATGAACTTATGCATTCCTAGAACAAATAGATTCCTTCCATTTGCTGTCTGACTGTTCCGTAAGAAACACAAACAGAATTTACAAAGAAAGAAAAATTGACTCCTTGCTTACTTTTTACCAGTCTCTGATGAATCATTCATGTTTCTATAAGGCTTTAAGCTTTAATTTAAAGTTTGCTTTTCTCACAATAGCAACATGATGAAAATAGAAAAAAATACTTTTATGCACAAGGAAACTGAGGCTCAGAACAATGACATGACTTGCTCAGGATTGCACAGCTAGAACGAAACAGAAAATAAGTTGCTAGAGTTGAAAGCCTGGTCTATTGGACAGGTTACTGGACAATGAGTGAAGATTGGATTCTGGTCCTGGTTCTGCTGCTAGTGTGTTAGATGACTTTGGACAATTCATTTCCTTTCCCCTGTTCCTCTAAAAAAGGAAGAACTAGAATAGGTGATCTCTTAATCTCTTCCAATTTTAAGAATCTATAGAGGGCTATAAGAAGGGCAAGGTGATGGAGACATTCTTCCAGGGTGTTAACTTCTGGATGGTGGATTTCCCCATAACTGGTTTCCCTTGTGTCTCTAGTAGATTGATTCTTCCCACAGTGTCATGATCCTAGGAATGTTCTGGTAAATATTTTACAACCAACAGGTATGTGTGTGTGTGTGTAAAACATATGCATGATGCATTGTTAACATTTTCATTCTCATTTTCTTAACTGAGACAATCAACAAAGCAGTAAACAAAGGCCAACTTTGTAGAATTTACTGATTTCCAGGTGTAAATGCTCACACCGAAAATTAAACAATCGGTTCTTTGGAGCCAGTAAGAGTTGGTTCTAACTCACCCTTGCCCATGCCACCCCTAGGACTCTCCTTGCCCTGTTTTTATATTCTTTGATTGTCACCTCTGCCTCTAACCAGGAGTGCCAGAGGTTTTTTTTGGTTTCTGTGGCTTTATAACATCCTCCTTGGAGGATGAGGCGCCATTTTGTCATCACTGCACCAGATCAAGACATGCTATTATAGGATCTCTCTGCCACTCAAATAAAATTGCCCCAGACACAAGGATTCCAATTTACAGATCTGAATCTATAGAATAAAGATCAGTCAAGCAAAAACCAACCAAACAAACATTTATTAAGCACCTATTAAGGACCAGACACTGAGGACAGAGACAAAAGACAACCCCTATTTTCAAGGCACTCGTAGTCAGACAGTATGTAAACAATTCTGCAAAATCAAGATATATACAAGATAAGTTAAGGATAATCAACAGAAGAGAGGTAATGGAATAAAGAGGAAACAGGGAAAAGTTTCTGTAGAAGGTGGGATTATTTTAGCCAGGACTTGAGGGAAGCCAGAAGGAGATATGAGGAAGGAGAAAATGACATTTTCCATTTCCCTATTTGCTTAAAGTAGATTAGGATGTGGTTTCCCCCTATTATTAAACTAGAGAACTCAAGAGAACCATTAAATCCAGATCTTACCTGTTCTTATGCAAGAGACACACAGAAATGAGGCTTATATAAACCAGAGCCTGTCAGTAAATATTATGCAAGGCTCATTGTGAACCTAAGACCTCAGAAATGAAGGAACTTTCTTCTCCAAATAGAATTTACTAACTGACTGACCTTGGAAGGCAGAGAGACAGTGTAGGGAGTAAGGGGAGGGGCAGCAGCTGGAATATTCAGTGCTTAGGCCTTGAACTCTGATATCAGAGGTAGGAAAACAAGCTCTATTTACAGGCAGATACTGGGAGTCTGGACACTGACATTCTTCCAAATCCTAAGTCATTAATGGCTTCTTTTTGACAGGTACAGAAACCAAGATATTAATTGTGGAAGCTGAGCCTCATTCATCAAAGATCAGCTCAAACTGGCAAGGACATTTTCTAGCACAAAGCAGAAGATGAATCAAGGGTTGGCTTGTTAAAATATCCTGCAACTGACAAGATAAACATGATAATGAATTGCATTTTGGATGCTGAAGTAGAATACATCATGCCCTACAACAATTAGTGAGCAATCATTGGACTACAGAACAGGGATGGGGTGTAAAACAGATACATTTTATAGCAAAATAATGCTCAGGAAATATTTTCTGGTTAATTGAATTTTCCAGTTAGGTTATTTAAATTTTTATGATTTCTTGCTGAGAAAAGCTTTTTAAAATGTTAACTTTAATTTTGGTGGTATGATATATAGATATAGATATCAGGGTATTATATATATATATATATATATATATGATATATCAGGGATGGAAAACTTGCAGCCTTGAGGCCACATGTGGCCCTCTAGGTCTTCAAGTGTGGCCCTTTGACTGAATCCAAACTTCACATAACAAATCCCCTTAATAAAAGGATTTGTTCTGCGTCAAAAGGCCACACCTAAGGACCTAGAAGGCCACATGCATGCAAGAGGTTGACTAGAATATAGTGGAACTAGATTGGAAGGGGAGTAGCTTAGAAGCTATTGCAGTAGTTAGTCTTAGAGAGAGGTAATGAAGGTCTAGATCAGGGTGGTGATTGTAGAAATGGAAGGGTAGAACATTTTAAATAACCAGTAAAAGAATATTGGTAATATAATCAGTAAAATCCATAACAATCGGTACTTGAAACTGATGAGTTCTGGTAAGGTGAAGAGGAAAGAATCAAAAGTTGGATGATATGCACACAGTAGGCACTTCATACACATGTGTTGAGTTGAATCCAATTTACATAATAAAATTTAAAAAAAATTATTTTTGCTTTTTATTTCTTAATATATTTACCTCCCTTGAATTCTCCCTTATAACCAAGAAAATCCATGAAGCCAAATGGAAACAGTGACAGTAGGAGACAGTATATGCTACACACTTTATCCATGGTCTCTTTCCCCTCTACCTAGAGAGGAGAAAGCTATATTTTGTATTCTTTTCTCTAGAAATGAGACTGGTTACAATCAGAGTGTCACTCTGTTCTGGTGCTGTTTTCATTTTCATTTCTATTATATACCCATTTATTACAGATTTAGAACTAAAAGAGACTTTGGACTCCAGTGAGGCCAACTACTTCATTTTACGGCTCAGGAAACTGAGGCCCAGAAGGGTTACTTGGCTTCCTTGAAGTCATGCAGGTAGGATCATAGGATTATATATTTAGAGAAGCGAAGAGATTTAGAGGATATCTACTTCAATTCCCTCATTTTTACAAATGAGCAGCTGAGGTCAGAAGTGTGTGATTTCCCAAGTTCACATGGACAGTATATAACAGAACTAGAATTTTTGTGAAGCCAGATACTGGGATTTCAGCTCCTGGAATCTGTCCCTTGAACGGTGCTAGAATGCCTTAGGAGGTATTGGGGGCATGGAGTATCTAAAATAGAAGAAGACAGTTCAGTTTTAAGCAAAGTGTGGATCATCACTTGTCAAATATATTGTAAAGGGGGTTTTTGTTCAAGAGCTAGAAGGCCTCCAAGGTATTTTCCTAGTCTGAAATTCTGTGACCTTTGACCCTTGGCTCTTGAAGCATATGCCAGTGGAGGACTAGCCCATAACTTAAGCCTTTCCAGCTATGCAAGATCTGCTACTACTTGCCTTCCACTGCAGTAACTGGAACCCATGCTCACCTCCATATTACAAAGAAGAATCAGAGAAGGAATTGAATTAAAGAATGACAGTATTTTGAGTTCTTAATAAGAAGACTTGGTAGGAAGAAAAGGAGGGAATGATAGTTGCTTTAAGGTATTTAAAAGACTATCACAGCAACACCATGGTATTGGGGGTGATGTCCTGGACCTAGAGCCAGGACAAGTATAAAGCCTACCTTGACACTAGTTGGATGTATGATCGTGAGTAAAGCACTTAACCTCTCTGAGGCTTAGGCGATTCCTTGAGACTTGCCTTTCAGATTGCAGATGAATTGTAGCTTTCACTGGTACTATATCAACAAAATCACATATTCTTGATGTATTGGCAAGGGGCTAACATGTAAAAGAGGGAATAGACTTGTTTAAATTGACTGCAATGGGAAAAACTCATGGAAATGAATGGAAGCTGACTTGATTGAAAGCAATGCAAAGCAAATAATAATAACAACCGACCAACTTCCATACAATTAGAGCTGTCCCAGAATAGAGTGGGCTACCTTGGGAGGCAATGAGTTGAAAGCTAAAAGACTACTTGCAAGGACTGTTGTGGAAGGGATTCTTACTCACATGTACTTTGGACTACATAAGGTTGCTTTACAATCTGAAATTATGTGATAAGGGCTGTACATTAGGAAGCTTAATTTTAGTGGTATGATATATAGGCTAGATTGGAAGGAGAGTGGTTTGGAAACTATTGGAGGAGTTAGACTTAGAAAGAGGTAATGATGGTCTAGATTAGGGTGGTAATGGAGAGTAGAAATGGAGAGGGTGAGATATTTTAAATATGAATTGTGTAGGTAAAATCCACAGAATGTAAAACTGATCATTTCTAGTAGGTGAAGAAGAAAGAATCAAAACTTGGATGACTGGGGCAATGATGGTGCCATGAATAGAAAGAGATCCATCAGGAGGAGAGGTAAGTTAAGGGTAGAGGGGGATAGGAGAGGAAGAGCTGAGTCTACTCGCAGGGTTGTATTCATCCTTTGTCGCCAAAGAAGACCCTGCCATCAGAGAAATGATGACATGACTTGCACTTGACTTTGTTTTGAGTGAGGGAGGGCTGTGCAGGTCACCAGCCTCACTTCTCCTCCAGAGCCGTCTGAATCCAGTGACCAGATATTCATCAGGATGACTGGAGATGACCCAGGATGCACTGGGAGACCTTTACCCCTTTAGGCCAAGGTCTATGAAGGTAGGTAACGCCCATTCATTGAATAGGCCTATTTACCTCTCCCCTTCCTTCTCCTCTCCAAAGGAAGGTAAATCTGGATGGCCAAAAGATCACCATTTGACAGTTTTACTGGCTAGTTTCCCTTCCCTCCCATCCCCTCTCCTTCCCTTCCCTTCCTTTCCCTGAAACCTACTACACCATGAAGCTCAGATACCATGGGGTCCCTGCCCCCTGCCTAAAAGCTCTCTTCTTGACCTTCCTGGCTTAAGAGCAATTATCAAGAGTAACTGTTGCTGTTTCCCTCCTAGCCTGATGTCTTTCTTTTCTTTGCCTCATTAAAGGGCCCATGCCCTGGCTACCTCTTAAACAGGCCTATTCAATGAAAGGGCATTACCTCACCCTGAGTATCTGCATAGACCTTAGCCTAAAGGGGTCGAGGTCTCCCAGGGCATCTCCTGTCATCCTGATGAATATCTGGTCACTGGATTCACATGGCTCTGGAGGAGAAGTGAGGCTGGTGACCTGCACACCCTCCCTCACTCAAAACAAAGTCAAGGACAAGTCATATCATCATTTCTCTGATGGTATGGTCTTCTTCAGTGATGAAAGACAAACACCAGAGGGTGATAGAAGAGTGGGTAAGGTGATGGGTGGAGGGAGCATAAACTATGAAGTTCAGAATGCCAAGAACAGAGCCTTTGGAGATGTCCAGAGGTGGTAGAAGAAACATGGAAACACTGACTTTGGAGTCAAGGGATTTAAGTTCAATTCCCATCTCTAATGCTTGCTTTCTGGGCAAGTGATTTAATCTCCTTGGGCCTCATTTCCATATCTGTAAAGTGAGAAGGTTGGACTAGATGTCTTTGGAGATCTAGTAGTGTAACATCTTCCCTCCTTTCTTTTTTCTGCTTTAAATTACACAGATTCTCCATTTTTCACTTTACTTCACTAGTACAACTAAGACTCTTGCACCATCAATTAAAATTTAACCAACATTTATAATTAAAATACTATGATCTCAGAGTATCTGGGATGCTAACACATCTCAAAATCATTCTGCCCAATAATTCTTGGTAACTTCTAGAGTAGGAAATAAAATTTGAAGGCAGCATTTAACTGTTCTCTTAGCAGCCACTTCTATACCTGACTCTACCTTGAACATGATCCTCAATGGATGACCCACTCTTAGTACCAGTTTACTGATACTGAAAAGGAATTATTAGAACAAGACTATCTCTAAGCTTTCTATCAGCTCTAAGCCAATGCATCAATAACTCTGTGACTACATATGGCTTGGAAAAGTCCATTAGCTTGTCTTGAGAGAAGTATCCCTTACAGATTGACTAAATCAGAAGTTCAGAGCATATGATCAATCTCCAAACCTCCATTTCTTTTGAGTAGACATTGTTGTCTGTATATACTCCTAGGTATTGGACTCATTAGTTCCTAGAACTGATCCATCAAAATAATGAAACTCAGCGGAAAACCAAAAGAAAAGAGAAGTTCCTTTGATCTGGCACCTCAAAATTCAGGAGCCAGTGAATACTTTGGATCATATTTAGTTAAAATACTTCATCACAAAATCTTCGAATCCTAGAATTGGAAAGTATCTTATCTTGTTCTAGGTCAATCCACAGCAAGAATCTTCTTTGTGCTAGGCCTGAAAGGTTTACTTGATTTATTGATTACTTATTTATTGATATTGTGGTTCAGTCATTTTTCAGCCATGTCTGACTCTTTGTGATCCCACATGGGTTTTCTTGGCCACTGGAGTGGTTTGTCATTTCCTTCTCCAACTCATTTTACAGATGAGGGAACTGAGGCAAATAGGGTTAAGTGACTTGCCCAAGGTCACACAGCTAGCATGCATCTGAGGTCAGATTTGAACTCAGGATAATAACTCTTCCTGTCTCCAGGACTGGCACACTATTTACTGTGACATGTACCTGCCCCCTCCCCATTTATTGATAAATGACATTAAAGGATCTCTAGGTTGGAAGGAACATAACAGCTCATGCCACCTAATTAATCAATACCTGCACAAGAATCTCCCCTATAACATCCTGACGTGTAAATAATCAATCCCTTCATGGTAGATTGCTAATAGAAATGGTTTTCTCTCATTTCTTATCACACTTCTAATATTATCTCTTGGTTTTGGTTAAGGCTAAAGATAGTTCTGAGGCACTATGTTACAATGGATAGGGTATTGAATTTGGAGTCAAGGAATATTTGAGTTCTAGTCCTGGGTGTCTCTGGGAAAGAAGCTTAATCACTCTATGCCTCAGTTTACTCATCTGTAAAATGAGGGGGTTTGACTTAACGATCTCTAAGGTCTCTTTCAGATCTTGGATTCTATCAACTATAATGAAGTACTTGCTAACATACCTTCACCTTTGCCTACTCCCCCACTTCTCTTCTCCCCACCAATCAAAATCATTCCCATCCTTTAAGGCATAGCTGAAAATTCAAATCACACAGGAGGATTTTTTCCCAATTAATAGTATCTACTCCAGTTATGACTTGCTTCATATTGGCTCATTAAGTATGCGTTGTATATAGTCTTCGCAGATAAACAGACTCCCTTGTTGCTATTGTAATGTTTTCTCTTGCACATTTTGCCTTCCTTAACCACTCCATATCCCTAGTGCAATCTCAACTGTTCTTGGCACAAGACAGTGGCAATGGTTTGGGGGAGAAGACAGGAGCAAAAGTAAGATGATATAAGATTTAATCACCTTGGCACCCAAAAGGAAACTTTTCCCTTGACATTTTGGGTAAATTTTTTGAAGACTTCAAGCTTTACATACATTGTTACCGATCAAAGTCTCATGTTCAATTGTGAGAAATGGAGACAGGGAAATTCAGCTGAATAAACAATGAAGGACTGCACAGTTCAAAGGCTTCTACAGTTTCATGGCTCTGGGTTAATTAAATGCTCCAGAGTTGGAATGGCCCCTGAATTACCAAGCAGATGGCCCTGAGGCCAGGACCCTATGTCAAATGATACCTCATTTCTTTCTTCTCCAATCTGGGACAGAAGTAAAAATTCTCTCAAAACTGCTCGGGAAGATGGTGAGTCAGAGTCCCCAAGTGCACTGGTAAATAATAATAATGATAAAGAGGAAGAAGATTTATAGATGCTCTCTGAGCATGTCATTAACGGGTTAAAAACTTAAAGAAATAGCCAGGTCATTATTAATGTGAATAATGAATGCCATGAAGTGGTTGTATTATTCAAAATTTTACTATTTGAAGTGATAATTATATGTAAAATATGATAATTGGTTCCAGCCTAGTGGAAATATGTAACATGAATTTGAATTTGAATAATGCAACCAGCATATGGATTCATTATCCACGCTAATTGGGACCTGAGCTTACACTAAAAACAAGCAGCTATCACTTCACTGTACACTAAGTTAATGCCATTAAGTTTGTTGAATGTACTTAAAAATGGTCGAACTCAGGTCTGTGTTTGTCCTTCATTTTTGAAGAAGACCATGACAGGACAAAGATATTAAACAACTAAGATCTGAGAGTGGCGTCAGAAGGCCTTCAACGGATAACATCCATAGGATCTCAATCAACAATGTAGACAAAGGAGCTTTGGACAGATGAGTGATGGATTTGTTGATGTAACAAGTAGTGGAGTGGTGGAGTGATCTGCAATTATTCACCCAATCTTATTTCTATTACTATCTGCCCCTCTCAAATACAGACTCATTGCCTTAATTAGATCTCCCTCTTCTCCCTGCTTCCTCTTCTTTTCTTTCTCCCTGTGGATCATACCTACCTTCTTTGAGATAGTGTTCTCTACCTAGTGACAGTGTTCCGTCAAAATATCTCAAAGTCATACTTCTTCTCTTTTCAGGTGCTACTCCTGATTCTCCCTGGCTTCTGGAGACTTAACTTTACATAGCTTCTCCTATTGCTTAACTTCATGAAACATCTCATCAGGAGCTGAGTTCCTCCTCCAGCTTGACAACTGCATGGACCCACTCTAACTGACATCATTTGGCAGTCATAGTCTCCAACTACTCTAGTTACAGAATGATGGGCAAACATCAGGTGGGACACTGCTACTCTTTTTTTTTTTTTTTAACAAGAACAGAGTGCTTCACCCTGGGAATTTGCTGAAGCGTCATTAATCATAATCCCTCATGGTCATAGCTTTGAGTCCAGCCATCTCCAAGGCAGGAAGTGGGAGATCAGGAAATGCCCTTTGGGATTTAACTTCTATGAACAATTCTTCCCGTTATAGTGTTCAGTCACTGTATTGAGATACTACAACCTAACTTAAGGTGACCACCTAATACATTCCCCAGATCTGCACGTCAGTAAACTCAGCCATAACCAGCCACTAGCCATTGGCTTAAAAATTACCAAACAGTTCTGTGTTTGAGTTAAAAAGTTGAAAAACAAAACTCTGTCTCCCTGATAATTCATGCAAATGAGTGGGTGGGGAATAAATTCCAAGTCTCAGCTATATTAAAATGCTTTACTGACCTTTTCATATGCAAATAAGATAATCAAAGCCTCACTTTCTTTAAAGATACCAAGAGATCCTTTCGAATCTGAAAGAGGTTCACTTTTTAAAAGGTAGAGATTCAACTGAGATGGGGGATACCAAATATGCTTTTTTAGTTGGAGAAGTTTGTGATGACAATTCAGGACCAAGTCAGCTTATATTATACTACCAGAAATTATAGACAGGTGATCCTTAAGGAACATGAACTTATTGACCTTATGCAAGGAAGCAGTAGAAATTATTCAGCATATCATTCTTACCTGCAAAAATTTAACATCTCTACTGTATCTCCTAACAAGTCACAATGTGGTGACTAGAACTCACTGTTTTTTTCTAAAAACTAATAGCTAACATATTTCCATCCTACAATGGATCTGAAAACATGAAAATCAAGAAAACTTTGCTGGAAACTCAACATTATCACAGATGAAATTATTTCCCATAATCACTGACTTATTGACTTATGAAAACTTAAGAAAAGCATTTTAAATATATGCCACCATCTCAAGTACTTATAATCTCTACTCTCATAGACCATAAAGCTTTCAAAATGTTGTTGTCAAAATGTTCAGTTGTGTCTGACTCTTTGTGACCCCTTTTGGGGTTTTCTTGGCAAAGATATTGGAACGGTTTGCCATTTCTTTCTCCAGCTAATTTTATAGATGAGGAAACTGAGGCAAACAGGATTATGTGACTTGCCCAGGGTCACATAGCTAGGAAGTGTCTAAGGCTGCATTTGAACTAAGATTTCCCTGATTTCAGGCTCATTACTGTATTCACTGTGCTTCCTAAAGTCTTAGCAAAAGAAATCAGTCATATGGGGACACTTGATTTACATATCATCTTCATCATTCTATCTCCTTCTGAAGATACAAAGCCAATACTTTCACTGAACCAAAAGAAGGTGAGTTTATATCCCAATACTTTTATTTGACTACAAAAATTTAACTTCCTTCACAGAGCATTAAATAAAAGATAACAATAACAAGGTGGCTACCTGCCCCAAGACCATTTCTGTCCAAACATTTTTATATTTATATAACATTGCTATATTTATAACATTTTAAGTTTTGCAAAACACAGTAAATACATTATCTCATTTGTGTCTTACAACAAACTGGTTAACTAGATGCCATTACTGTCCCCATTTTGCTGATGAGATAACTGAGGCTTAGAAAGGTCATAGGATTATAGATTCTAAATAAAAGGAACATTGGAGATCATCTAATTCAACCTCCCATCTTACAGATGAGGATACTGAGATCCAAAATGGCATTTTTGACTCCAAGTCCAGAATTCTGTTCATTGGGACTCCATATACATTTTTCTTGTGAAACTTAACTTCTCCCAGAACCAATCTTTTTCTCTACATCTTTCAATGAAAGCAATAGGATTGATCATCCTCATTGAGCTAGTGTCAGGTTTCTTTCAAAGGAATTATTGCTATTGGCTTCAGGTATTTGCTCTTGATCCAACTGGATAATCTTCTTCAAGGAATTCAGGTTAAAGTCCAGACATGAATGTGAATACCTTCAAGAGACTTGTCAATAGCACCAGAGGAAAACGAAGGGAACTCAACAGGACAGAGAAGTCACAAGTTAGTCACACAATGGATAACTCATGAGGAAAAAGTGTCTGCATTGACAACTAAGACCTACCTATTGCATCAAACAAGTAGGCTGTCTACAGAAGAGCCTGTTGAAATGTGGACTTTGTATTCCATTGGCCAATTTGCTCACAAAATTCTCTTTCTTAGCTTCTCTGCCAAAAAATGTGACTTAATATATGAAACCAAAGAAATTAAATCACTTCTTGGAGAGTGTTCCTCTGGCTCACTATTGCATGCCAAGTTGAGAAGATCTGTGTTGTATTTTCAGCCACATGTGCTGTAGTAATCTTGTGGGGGTAATGAGTTGGCTGCCATTAGATACTTTTTTTTAAATTTTTTTACAGGGAATGAGGCTGGAGAAAGATATTCTGTGGCCTTTGGAGCCAATACCTTATTTTTGGGGGGAAAAGAAAAAAAAGCTTAGCTAATCAACTATGGTGAATTTCTTAGGAGCCTCTTTGGTTTTAACCATTTGGTCACTGTTGGTGTTAATTTTAGGTATTATAGCTGAAAATGGTTTGAAAAAAATGCACTATATAGTTGTGTAATCTAACACCATGGGACTGGTTGATGGTACTAAAAGGAAATTCCTGGCCATCGGGAGAATTTAAAGTTCAGAATTGGAAATGACCTCAGAGGCCTTGTGGTCCATTTCCTTCATTTTACAAATGAGCAAATTGAGGCCAAGTAAGTGATTTTCCTGTGGTCACAAAAGTAGTTGGTTTCAGAATCAGGATTTGAGTTCAGGGCCTGCAGCTCCAGAGCTAGTTTGTGTTCCAAAATATCTACCTTTTTATACCACTTTATGGTTTGTAGAATGCTTTTCACTTGAATCCATGAAGATGGTAATGTAAGTGTGGTTATTTTCCTATAATCTATTTGGAAACTGAGGCAACATGGTGTAGATTTTTTTACATTAAAATTTATCACAGGTGCTGGATCAGAGGACTGGATTCAAATCCTGGTTCTGCCGCCTTCTGTTACTTGTACAATGGAGCAAGTTATTAAACTTTTTGGGGGCCTCAGTTACCTCTTGTGTAAAATGAGGAAACTTAGATTAGATAAGGTCCCTTCTAACTCTAAATCTATCACGTGAGCCTCTAAAGGCTGAGGGCTTATGTTGTGGCCCATGGTCCTGTGGACGAAACAGAATGAGGAGGGAATACACCTCCATCATAAAAGAGTGACTAGGGGGATAAGCTACCAAATCACCAACTACTCTGTTAACACAGTTCCTGCCTCCTTCCTTGCCCCTTTGGAACTGATATCCTAGGGAACTATGGCTTGGTCTAGCCTAGACTCCAGGGTATTCTCTTTGGTGGCAATGTGCACTATGCTCTTTATTTCTCAGAAAGTTTTTGTTGTTGCATCATTTCTTAGTCATTTCCAATTCTTTGTGACCCCTTTTCGGGTTTTCTTGGCAAAGATCCTGGAGTAGTTGCCATTTCCTTCTTCAGCTTATTTTACAGATGAGGAAACTGAAGTAAAGAGGGTTAAGTGACTTTCCCAGGGTCACACAGCTAGTAAGTGTCTGAGGCTATGTGCAGACTCACAGAGATGAGTCTTCCTGACTCCAGGTCCAGCAATCTAGTCACTGTGTCACCTAACTGCCCTTTCAGAAA
Organism: Bettongia penicillata ogilbyi; assembly: GCA_023548195.1. Lineage (NCBI taxonomy): Eukaryota > Metazoa > Chordata > Mammalia > Diprotodontia > Potoroidae > Bettongia > Bettongia penicillata. Next base: position 816,830 of record JAJHZJ010000749.1, on the reverse strand, counting down.
GTTTTTATCACCAGAATATGTGGATCTTCATTCCTCAGTGGTCAAGGAAAATGAATGAATGAATCAATGATAAAAACATTTATTAAGTACCTAGTATATGTTGGACATTGTGCTAAACATTAGAAATAAAAATACAATCAAACAAGCAAGACATAACCTGTCCATAAAGGGAAACTAGAGCTAAAAACGAAGAGGGGAGGCAGGGAGAGATAGGCGTATTTAGAAATTGTGGAGAAGTCCCATGAAGGCCTGGTTCTGGGCAAGAAAAAGTGAGAGCTCATCTATCAGAGCCTAGCAACCCAGCAGGCAGAGCCCAGGATGCAGGGGAAGGATGATGTAGAATGGCAAGTATACAGGAAGCATTATCTGGAAATGGCCTCTCATCTGTCTCTAAAACCCCAGTTAACATACCCTGGACTCTGCGGTCCTATACCAACAATTGGACCAAACCTGTTTCTAGACATTTTTGTCACATTTCAGTAAGTGACAAAGGGGCACTTAACACAGATGGAGATGGACCAGCATCCCCCCTCCAAGGGACACCATTGTGTTCTTTTCCTGGGTAGGCAGCTGACATCCCAGGGTTTCAGGTACTATGTAAATTGTTCTTGAATTTCCATCCTCAATGGCTTCCTATACCCAGGCCTTTGCTGCATCCTGCCTGAGAAGATGGTCATCTCTTACCTCCTCAGAACCAACCACTGGGCAATGTGTTGGATCCCTTAAGATGTTCCCAGAAACAGTATCTCAATGAGGAAAGGAATCTTGGAGAGAATATAATCCAACCTGTATCTGAACAAATAGGTCTAATAATAATAGTAACTTCCAGGCACTATGCTAACCACCTTATAATTATTGTCTCATTCAATCATCACAACAACTCTGGAAGATAGGTGTTGTTATCATTTCCATTTTACAGATGAGAAGACTGAGGAACATAAAGGTTGAGTTATTTGCCCAAGGTCATACAGACTGTAAGTGTCTGAGGCCAGATTTGAACTCAGTTCTTCCTTATTCCGGGTCCAGCGTTCTATCCATCCAGTCTGCTTCCTGACCTTGGGTAAGTTCAAGTTCAATTTAGCATTATTAAATACCTGCTATGTGCCAAGTGGTATGCCCGTGCTGGATATACCAAGATAAAAATGGAAACACACCTTGGACTATGAGTCTTTAAGAAGAGTTTGTGTTCTGTTTTGTTGTATCCTGACAAGTTTAAAATTGCATCTTTGTAATTTTCTCTCTTCCCTCTAGTTCTTTCCCTTGGATACAAAAAGAACAAGTCAGATCACCATTCATTGAAATGCTTGAAGATATCTTTAATTGTCCCCTCTTCATTTCACTCTCCAACCTATTTTTTCTTCTAAGGAACTCAAATTGGCTTTTGAAACTTTTTCTCCCATCCAAATCACCAACTATTAAATTTTCTATCTTTGGCAAGGGAAAAAGACTGTGATAAAACTATTATAGTTCATTCCTGGATCCTTAGTCAGGATGTGCTATGAAGTATCTATGCCCTGGAAGATCAACTTTTATATGGGTTTGCAGTACCCATTAGTAATTATCTGGCTGAGGAGAAGGTGCCCACCAACATTTGGCAATGTGTCTCCACCCCTTTGGTCATGGTTAAAGTGATGACTCCCACTCTATTTTCTTTGTCTGTCTGGAAAAAGGGAGGCATCATAATGTAGCAGAAAGAACATTTGGTTCAGTGTCATTGAACTTGAGGTTAAATTCTGATTTTGTTAACTGCTACCCATGTGGCTTTGAATAAGCCACTTAAACCTCTGTGGGTCTCAAGTTGCAATGTTAATCAGAGAATTAAAGATCTTCCCCATCCATCAATAAGGGAAGCTTGATTAGAGAAGACCAACACCTTTTCTCAATTTCTAATGAGGCGAGGGAAGGAGCCAAGATGGCAGAGTAGAAAGACTCACATATGCTAGCTCCGAAATCACAGCCCATAAATTTCCTGTAAAAAGAACTCCCCACAAATTCTGGAGCAATAGAAGCCACACAGCAACGTAGTGGAGGAGATTTCCATTCCAGAGAGCTCTGAAAAACTGGCACCAAAGGTCCATCGCGCACTGGACAGCGGAGCCCAACACTGCCCTGCCTTGGCTGCTTGGCCCTGAGAGGAGCAGATCCGAGCAGACTTCAGGGACAGAACCTCCAGCAGCCATGAAGGTCCCTCCACCCACAGGTGCTAGAGGTCAGTGAGAGAGATTTCTGGGCTGGCCAAGAGGGGAGCGGGGTGTCTCCATAACTCAGGCCCCCTCGGGAGGCAGCGGCAGAGGCAGAGGCAGAGACAGCAGCAGAGGCAGGGTGGCAGCCAGGGGCTCCCAGAGCAGACAGGACCTCAGATCCATTACTGAAGATCTCCCCATAAACCCACTGAGGGAAGTGAGCCTGGGAGGCGTCCCTGCCCCCACCTGAGCACCAGAACTTAAGCTCACATTGAATAGCAGCCACGCCTGCTGCTGAAAGCCCTGAGGCTGGGGAGCAGCATTTGAATCTCAGACCCCAAGCACTAGCTGGGCAGATCTAGGCGGGGCTGGAGAGGAATCTCAGAAGTCAAGTAACTGGCTGGGAAAATGCCCAGAAAAGGAAAAAAAAAAAGACCATAGAAGGTTACTTTCTTGGTGAACAGATGTTTCCTCCTTTCTGATGAAGAAGAACAATGCATACCATCAGGGAAAGACATAGAAGTCAAGGCCTCTATATCCCAAACATTTGAAATAGATATCCAATGGGCTCAGGACATGGAAGAGCTCAAAAAGGATTTTGAAAATCAAGGTAGACAGGTGGAGGAAAAACTGGGAAGAAAAATGAGAGAGATGCAAGAAAAGCATGAAAAGCGGGTCAATACCTTGCTAAAGGAGACCCAAAAAAATGCTGAAGAAAATAACACCTTGAAAAATAGGCTCACTCAATTGGAAAAAGAGGTTCAAAAACTCAATGAGGAGAAGAATGCTTTCCAAAGCAGAATTAGCCAAATGGAAAAAGAGGTTCAAAATCTCACTGAAGACAATAGTTTTCTCAAAATTAGAATGGAACAGATGGAGTCTAATGATTTTATGAGAAACCAAGAAATCACCAAACAAAACTAAAAGAATGAAAAGATGGAAGAGAATGTGAAATATCTCATTGGAAAATCAACTGAAAGCCATGATCAAAACAAGAGCCAAAACATCATCTTTCATGAAATTATCAAGGAAAACTACCCTGAGATTCTAGAACCAGAGGGAAAAATAAGTGTGGAAGGAATCCATCGATCACCACCTGAAAGAGATCCAAAAATAGAAACTCCTAGGAACATTCTGGCCAAATTCCAGAATTCCCAGGTCAAGGAGAAAATATTGCAAGCAGCTAGAAAGAAACAATTCCACTATTGTGGAAATAAAATCAGGATAACTCAAGATCTAGCAGCTTCTACATTAAGGGATCAAAGGGCGTGGAATAGGATGTTCCAGAACTCAAAGGAACTAGGACTCAAACCAAGGATCACCTACCCAGCAAAACTGAGCATAATACTTCAGGGGAAAATATGGTCTTTCAATGAAACAGAGGACTTTCAAGCATTCTTGATGAAAAGACCAGAGCTGAAAAGAAAATTTGACTTTCAAACACAAGAATGAGAAGAAGCATGAAAAAGTAAACAGCAAAGAGAAGTCATAAGGGACTTACCAAAGTTGAACTGTTTACATTCCTACATGGAAAGACAATATTTGTAACTCTTAAAGCTTTTCAGTACCTGGGGAGTTGGTGGGACTACACACACATGCACTCACACATGTGCACACATGCACACATGCACATGCACACACTCACAGAGACAGAGAGGACAGAGTGAATTGAATAGGATGGGACCATATCTTTTTCTTTAAGGAAACCCCACATTTTATTTTATTTTTATTTATTTATTTAACTTTTTACATTCATTTTCACAAAGTTTTGGGTTCCTAATTTTCTCTCCATTTATCCCCTCCCCCACCCCAATACACCAAGCATTCTAACTTTCCCTATCATCAATCTGCCCTCTCTTCTATCATCCCTCCCTTCTCTTGTCCCCATTTTCTCTTTTGTCCTGTAGGGCCAGATGACTTTCTATTCCCCATTAAACTAGTAGCAACAACAGTACTCAACAGTTATTCCTAAAACTTTGAGTTCCAAATTCTCCCCATCCCTCTCTCCCCACCCATTCCCTTTGGGAAGGCAGGCAATTCAGTATAGGCCATATCTGTGTAGTTTTGCAAATGACTTCGATAACAGTCATGTTGTATAAGAGTAACTGTATTTCCCTCCATCCTATTCTGCCGCCCATTGTTTCTATTCTGTCTTCTGATCCTGTCCCTCCCCAAGAGTGTTGACTTCAAATTGCTCCCTTCTTCCATTGCCCTCCCTTCCATCATCCCTCTCCTCCTGCTTATCTCCTTCCCCATTTTTCTGTACTGTAAGATAGGTTTTTGTACCAAAATGAGTGTGCATTTTACTCCTTCCTTTAGTCGAATGTGATGAGGGAAAACTTCATGTTTTTTTCTCAGCTCTCCTCTTTTTCCCTCCACTAAAAAGTCTCCTGCTTGCCTCTTCTATGACAGACAATTTGCCCCATTCCATTTCACCCTCTCCCCTCCCACTACATTTCTCTCTTGCTATTTACCTTAATTTCTTTTAAGATATGGTCCCATCCTATTCAATTCACTCTGTGCTCTCTGTCTCTGTGTGTGCGTGCATGTGTGTATGTGTGTGTGCGTGCATGCATGTACATGTGTGCATGTGTGTGTATGTACACCTGTGTGTGGTCCCACCAACTACCCAGATACTGAAACGTTTTAAGAGTTACAAATATTGTCTTTCCATGTAGGAATGTAAACAGTTCACCTTTGGTAAGTCCCTTATGACTTCTCTTTGCTGTTTACTTTTTCATGCTTCTTCTCATTCTTGTGTTTGAAAGTCAAATTTTCTTTTCAGCTCTGGTCTTTTCATCAAGAATGCTTGAAAGTCCTCTGTTTCATTGAAAGACCATATTTTCCCCTGAAGTATTATGCTCAGTTTTGCTGGGTAGGTGATCCTTGGTTTGAGTCCTAGTTCCTTTGAGTTCTGGAACATCCTATTCCACGCCCTTTGATCCCTTAATGTAGAAGCTGCTAGATCTTGAGTTATCCTGATTTTATTTCCACAATAGTGGAATTGTTTCTTTCTAGCTGCTTGCAATATTTTCTCCTTGACCTGGGAATTCTGGAATTTGGCCAGAATGTTCCTAGGAGTTTCTATTTTTGGATCTCTTTCAGGTGGTGATCGATGGATTCCTTCCACACTTATTTTTCCCTCTGGTTCTAGAATCTCAGGGTAGTTTTCCTTGACAATTTCATGAAAGATGATGTCTAGGTTCTTTTTTTGATCATGGCTTTCAGGTAGTCCCATAAGTTTTAAATTGTCTCTCCTGGATCTATTTTCCAGGTCAGTTGTTTTTCCAATGAGATATTTCACATTCTCTTCCATTTTTTCATTCTTTTGCTTTTGTTTTATGATTTCTTGGTTTCCCAGAAAGCCATTAGACTCCGTCTATTCCATTCTAATCTTGAGAGAACTATTTTCTTCATTGAGCTTTTGAACCTCTTTTTCCATTTGGCTAATTTTGCTTGTGAAAGCATTCTTCTCCTCATTGGCTTTTTGAACCTCTTTTGCCAATTGAGTGAGCCTATTTTTCAAGGTGTTATTTTCTTCAGCACTTTTTTGGGTCTCCTTTACCAAGGTATTGACCCGTTTTTCATGCTTTTCTTGCATCTCTTTCATTTCTCTTCCCAGTTTTTCCTCCACCTGTCTAACTTGATTTTCAAAATCCTTTTTGAGGTCTTCCATGGCCTGAGCCCACTGGACATCCACCTTGGATGTCTGGGATAGAGAGTCCCTGACCTCCACGTCCCTCCCTGATGGCAAGCATTGTACTTCTTCATGAGAAATGAAAGGAGGAAGGAACATCTCTTCCCCAATAAAGTAGCTCTCTATGGTCTTATTTTGCTTCCTTTTTCTGGGCATTTTCCCAGCCAGTTACTTGACTTCTGAGATTCCTCTCCTACCCTGCCTAGATGTGCCCAGTGGGGTCTGAGATTCAAATGCTGCTTCCCAGTCTCAGGGCTATCCATGGCGGGAGCAGCTGCTATTCAATGTGAGCTTAAGTTCTGGTGCTGGGGTGGGGGCAGGGCCGCCTCCCAGGCTTAGTTCCATCAGGGGCTTTATGCAGAGACCTTCAGTAATGAAGCTCCTGTCTGCTCCTGGAGTCCTGGACACCACTGCCTCTGCTGCTCCTTCTGCCGCTGCCTCCCAAGGGGGCCCAAGTCACGGAGACACCCTGCTCCCCTCGCGGCCAGCCCAGAAGTCTTTCTCACTGACCTGGAGTGCCTGTGGGTGGAGGGACCTTCGTGGCCGCCGGAGATTCAGTCCCTGAAGCCTGCTCGGATCTGCTCCTCTGGGGCTGCAGGGTCAGGGCAGCTCAGGGGTGGGCTCTGCTTTCCGGGGCATGACGGACCCCTGGGGATGGCTCTCCTGGGCTCTCTGGAATGCAAATCTTTTCCACTGTGTTTCTGTGCGCCTTGCAGGGATCCAGAATTTGTGGGGAGTTCTTTTTACAGGAAATTTATGGGCTGTGGATTCGGAGCTAGCATACGTGAGTCTTTCTACTCCTCCATCTTGGCTTCTCCCCAGATGGGATCATATCTTAAAAGAAATTAAGGTAAATGGTGAGAGAGAAATGTAGTGGGAGGAGAGAGGGTGAAATGGAACGGGGTAAATTATCTCTCATTCAAGTGGCAAGCAGGAGACTTTTTTAGTGGAGGGAAAAAGAGGAGAGCTGAGAAAAAACATGAAGTTTACTCTCATCACATACAACTAAAGGAAGGAATAAAATGCACACTTATTTTGGTATGAAAACCAATCTTACAATACAAGAAAGTGGGGGAGAAGGAGATGAGCAGGGTGGGGGGGATGATGGAAGGGAGGCAATAGGAGGAGGGAGCAATTTGAAGTCAATACTCGGGGAGGAGCAGCATCAAAAGACAGAATAGAAACAATGGGGGGCAGGATAGGATGGAGGGAAATATAGTTAGTCTTACACAACACGACTATTATGGAAGTCATTTGCAAAACTACACAGATATGGCCTATATTGAATTGCCTGCCTTCCCAAAGGGAATGGGTGGGGAGGGAGGGATGGAGAGAATTTGGAACTCAAAGTTTTAGGAACAACTGTTGAGTATTGTTGTTGCTACTAGGAAATAAGAAATACAGTTAATGGGGAATAGAAAATCATCTTGCCCTACAGGACAAAAGAGAAGATGGGGACAAGAGAAGGGAGGGAGGATAGAAGAGAGGGCAGATTGGTGATAGAGGAAATTAGAATGCTTGGTGTATTGGGGTGGGGGAGGGGATAAATGGGGAGGAAATTTGGAACCCAAAATTTTGTGAAAATGAATGTAAAAAGTTAAATAAATAAATTTATATTAATGTAAAAAAAAAATTCTAATGAGGTGCTGGTTCTCAAGAGTTGTGATGCCCTCTGCCTCTGAAAAGCATAAACTCTGAGGTTTTACTCTGGGACAGTTTTTGGAAGAAGGTTTGTGTGCCCAATGAGTCTCTGGGTAGCTGCTAAGCAGCCCCCTGATGTTGGTGTTTATCTGTCTGTTAATTATGTATGTATGATCAGCTAGTTGGATCTGTCTGTTGATCTGTGATGTATGTATTGTTTGTGGTCAGGCAAGAGGAAGCCCTGTCGATCTTTATTCCTCTGTATTTTCTCTGAAGTTCAGGGTGCTGACTTTTTCCCCTGAACTAAGTAGCTGATACATATATGCTTGATTAAAGTGATTGTTGACCTCTCTAAGGTTGTTTTCCTTTAAGAAATGTAGATCTAAGAATCTGTGATAACAGGTCCTCCTGTGTATGTCAGGGTACTTGCTGATATACAGGTCTAAATCTATAGGATGAAGGAGATTGGATTAATCTTGTATTTAGCACTAATTTGGACTACCTAGTATTTATCACAGTGTATGGCACATAATAAGTATTTAATAAATGCTTATTAATTTGTATCCACCACAAAGATCCCTTCTAGGTCTAAACCCATGGTCCTATGTGGTAGTACATCACATGGTTTGTGGGAAACTATGAGGTTTAGGAGACAAGTACCAGGTATAGCTTATCCCTGGCCCAGACTTTAGCACTGCCCAGGCATGGGACCAACCACATACCATCTTACTATAATGGGTAAGAGGGCTATAATCATATCTCTTTTCCAGATGCCCTACATAATTCACCTCTTTCTGACCTTCAAAATCAAATATTCCCAACTATATGATACTATGAGTCCTAGACTCAATACCTCTATGAATTTTATTTATTTACTTCCCCAGGGAAAAATGTCCCCAACAATTTCCCAGCAGTGGTTTAAAGGGAAAAAAAAGATAGGTGCATACTTCACTCTGGACTTTCCATTGAGGAGATGAATCCTTGCAAGCCCTGTTGGGTAAGCATTGAAAAGCAATCAATCAAAATAGAACCCACTTCTCCTCTTGCCAATGGTGTTGGCACCTCAAGGAGTTTTCATTCTAACTAGGAAAGCAACTTGTATGTATACAAGCTTGTAGAAAATTCATACAATACACATAGCGGTTCAATACTTGTTAAAGTGAATTGCATTAAATATTTAATCACCAATAAAGGTGAGAAAGAATTTATGCATGGTAAACTTGGCCTTGGGATAAAGATGAATGTGACCCCAAGTATGAGTTGGGTGGTCATACTCTAAGAGTATTGTTCTCTAATAGCTACTGGACTTTTGAGAGTTTTACCTAAGGATTGATTCCTGTAGCTTCACTAACATATTTGTGCAATGCATATGAATTAAATTCATTATGCAATTATGCAATACATATGAATTAAAAACTTGGAGTCAGCCTATGACTTCACCTAATTTACAATGGTCACAAATCCCATTGAAGAAATGACAAAAATATTCTTTGATACAAGCAAATTCAACCAAAGATACTTCACTACTCACTAACTGTGTGACCTTGGGCAAGTCACTTAACCCCAATTTCCTCAACCTGGGTCATCTCCAGTCATCCTGATGAATATCTGGTCATTGGATTCAGATGGTTCTGGAGGAGAAGTGAGACTGGTGACCTGCACAGCCCTCCCTCACTCAAAACAAAGTCAAGTGCAATTCATGTCATTATTTCTCTGATGGTATGGTCTTCTTTGGCAACAAAGGATGAACACACTTTCTATCAAGGGATTGAAGAGTCAATGTTCTGTTTTGTTTAATATTTTAACCACCCATTTGATTGAGTGTTTTGCAATTTTATGTACATTAATAGACACAAATAGAGGAGAGAATGACAAGTGGTCAGGTGTCCAAAGAGGCTATCCATGGTTAATTTCATTTGAACTTGGAATCTTGGAATTTAAAATGATGGGTTTAAAAATACTGTTATGCTACTTTACAAAATGGTCTATTTTTCAGTATGGGAAAGCATACCGCTGCCTGCTTTGGCCTGCGTTTGCTTGCCAAATCCTCAGAGCTCCTGGTGTCTAAGGTCTGCATGTTAGGGGGAGGAACAGTTAATGTGATTCAGGGCTTGGCTGAGGATGCAGACTTGACTTTAGTTACAGAACTGTTTCCAAATCATAAAATCCTAAGTGGCTCAGAATGGAGAGAAAATTACAATTAAATGCTTAGTCTCCTTATTCTCTTCTTGAAACTAAAATAAAGCTGGAAATGACTTTGGGCTTGGCTTGTGGGGTCAATACCAAAGAAATTGTGAAAAATTTAGAAATTTTGGAAAACAGTGGTGGTACATTCATATTTCTGTGATTTCTTTAAAAAAATTGAAATGTCATTCAAAGAAACAACTGCATAATATATGTAGTCTAGGAAGAAATTTCATAAATGGTGGCATTTATGGATTTTTTTAAAAAAAAATTTTGACATCTCAGTTCTATCCCCCAGAGATGATGTGAGGCTCAGGTAGGATAATATTTGTAAGATATTTTATATATCTTGAAGAGCTACAAAAATATGAGTTATTATTACCACTCATGGTATAAGTGTCATTATGATACTGATGTGTTTGTGCAAGAGCTGAGCGTCTTCCACACCACCTAGTTGATTTTGAAAAATATGTGTCATTGTTGTTTGAACTTGCAGTTTCAAAATGATGGAAAGTATTACAGAAATGGTCATGTATTATAATCAAACAGTACCTAAAACCATTACAAGCAGTATGGTTTGACAGCACAAAGTTATGTAGGATGATGGTACCTCTCAAAGACTTAGAGTTAGAACTGGACCTAAGTGGAGCATTCTCATTTTGATGATGGGGAAACTGAGGAGCAGAGAGATTAAACTATGTGTCTAAGGTCATATAGTCAGTCACAGACAGGATTTGAATAGGCCATGGGATCTTAGATTTAGAGCTGAAAGGAACCTTAAAGGTCATCAGATCTAGCTACCTCATTATACAGGTAAAGAAATGGTAGCCTCATGACCATGGCCACATAACCTGTGTGCAGGTGAGACAGGAAAACAATCCAGTTCTTCTTGATTCTAAGACCAAGTTTTCCAATTCCAAACTTATTGCTCTTTTCCCAGGGCAACAATGCCAAGAATTCCATTCTGCAAACATTAATTAATGATAACATCTGACCTCCAAAAGACTTTTTTAAGTTTACAAAGTTTTTTTTTCATAATATCATTTGCACCTTGTGACTCAGACATTATAGGTAGCATTATCTCCATTTTGCAGATGAGAAAACTAAGTGTCCTCAGTTGGATGACTTGCCCATGGTCACACATCTACTATCAGAGGTGGTATGCTTCTCCTGGACAGTTATCATGCCTGTCTTAAGACTTTTCTTATCCAGGCTAAACATCCACAATTATTTACAAGCTAACATTGAATCATTAAAGATTATTCTTTGGCCCCACTTATCCAAATATTTCTTAAACCTAGCCCTTCCAAATTCTGAAGTTAGCATGTTATAGAAACTATGCCATGCTATTTCCTTATATGTAAGGCTTATTTGATAACCCATGAAAATACTATGATGTTCATTCGAAAGAGATATGTACTGTCTTTTAATGAATGTTAAAAAATATCTTTACATGTAACTGGTGAAAAACAAAATATTATTTAAATAAAGATATATACATACAGACAATATACTTAAAATATATTAGCAATTCTTGAAAAATAACCCATCTTCCTGGAATGAGAAGCCAAGGAAACATAACCCAAGGAAGTGTTAAGAGTGATGTTTTATCATCAGGAATGAATAGATCTTCAAAGCTCATTTTTCTTTTTGTAAAAGAAAGATAAAAGAAGGATAAAAATTATCCTTTTATCCTTAAAGACTCAATTTGGGTTTTGGAGATAAAATAATGACAGGAGTTCTCTACTTTCAAAGCTCTGCATTGATAGAAGCACAGACACTATGCAGTAGACCACAGATACATCATCCACTCTCTAACATCCCCGAAAAGTGATCAATTACCTTTTCCTGAAGCCACTTGCAAGTAAGGAGAACACCCACTGCTTCCCAAGGAAATATATTTCTTATTTAAATATCTCTGTCAGAGATATTTTCCTTACAGTGAGCCAAAATAATAATGGTGTTTATTTCAGCTCTCAGCTTTGCAAAGAACTTTATAAACATTAACTCATCTGATCTTCATGACAACTTTGGGTGGTAAGGCTATTATATTTTATAGATTAAGATATTGACATGGACAATGGTGAAGTAACTTGATCAGTGACAGGTTCGTAAATATCTGAGGCCAGGTTTGAACTCAGATTTTCCTAACTATAGATGCAGAGCTCTAGACACTGTACCATCCACCTGACTCTCTACAACTTTACCCATTGTTTCGGATTTTTGTCCTCTAGGACCAAACAGAACAACTTTTATTTCTCTTCTCCGTGAGAATCTTAAAGTCAGTTATTATGACCCTCCCAAGATTCCAAGTCTCTTTTTCTCCTGGCTTAATATTCCTAGTTCCTTTAAGTGCTTTTTTTTCCACATGGAAAATCTTTTGTTTGCCAACTTCTGGACATGCTCCAGTCCATCTTAAAATGTGACACAGAGAATTGACTTTCATATTTCAGCTACATATGGCCAGATGAAAGCCAAGTACAGAGACTCCATGACCCTCATCTTTCCACTCTCTATATGTGATGTAGTAGAAATACATTATATGGAGTAATATATACATATATGTGTATGTATAAAATATCTCTATATCTATCTATCTATCTATCTATCTATCTATCTATCTATCTATCTGTCTGTCTGTCTCTCCATCCATCCAGTGCCCAAAGTCAGAGAGAAGCAACAAGAATTGATGTGACCATGGTCAGGTCTCAGGTTTGATATCTGTAAAATATTAATAATAGTTAATATTTATATAGTGATTACTCAAGGTTGCAGAAGTCATAAGTGACACAGAGAGAGCATCTGGAGCCAGGTCCTCTTCGCTACAATCACTTGGATTTTTGTTGGACTGCAACCACTCTTATAACTGCAGAATCCACTCTTAAGGCAGCATGACTTTGTGAAATTGGAGATAAATCTTTCCTTTTTTTAAAATTTCTCCAGCAACTTGGTCAGCATTGGAAAAAAGCCAGTTTTTTCTAGGTCTCTGAACACTTCTCATATGTAGGAAAAAGGGAAGAATGGGTATATGAAAGAAACACCAGTCATAAATATGCCAATTGTATACAAGCAACATTAATTCTATACACTGAGTATGATAGAAAATTAAAATTCACCTCCACAAGATGCCTGGGTTTTATGCCTCCACTTGCTTTTCTTATTAAAACAATGCATCGTGTACCTTGGCAGTCTGTATCAGATTATTCTGAGGGTGTCTAGAGGCAGACCACCTGGCTGTAAAGCCCATCTCTTTGCTGTCTCACAGACCCCATCCAAATGAGAAACTACTGTTCCTTTAGGGTCTTTGCTGGGGGAAAAAATAGCATGAAATGATGAAGTGAAGTTTTTGTAATTTCCTTATGTCCTAGTGGAAATGGATATTTTAGAATAATGTTTATACTACATCTGTATCTACACACATTTGAGGCACAAAACTGAGAATCGAGGCTCCTCTCATCCAGATAATTTGAGTCTCTCTTCCTCAAAAACATTATGATCAAACAGTCAGCATTTAGTAAGTGGCTCCTGATCAACCACAGTAAGAAAACACTATCCCCAAACATCGTGATGTCTCTTCAAAAACGAAGGGCATACAGCAACTATGTGTTAGACACTGAGGATATAAAGGTACAATGAGTACTTGGTGTTGTTGCATCTTATAAGAGACAAAATGTTCATCTGTTAAGTACATATGATATAAATTCAAAGTAAATGAGTGGGGAACACCTACAGATTCAAAAAAGGCTTCAGAAAAGGAAGTTTCATTTGAACTGGACTTTGAAGGTACCCAAGCATTCAAAGAGTGAGAGGCCAGGAGGGAGGGCATATAGGGAACAGGGGACAGTCAGGAAAAGGCACAAAGATGGGGGTAATAGAAGGTTGTATGTGAAGAAAAGGAAGCAAGTCAAGAAGGCAGGATTGAGGAGTGAGTGAAAGGGAGTAATTCAGGACAAAGCTGTAAAGGTGAATTGGAACCAGGTTGTGAAGGGGCTTTTGGGGCCAGACAGTAGAGTTTGGAATGGATCCAAGAGGCAATAAGGAACGAGTAGAGTTTACTGAGGAGTGACATGGTTGATTCTGGGCTATAAGAATATCACTGGCAGCTGTGTGGATGTTGAGTATTGAAGAAGGGAGATGCTTGAGACAGAGACCATTGGGAGTCTGTTGCAATAGTTCAGGTAGAAGGGGATAAAGACCTGAATTAAAATGGCAGCCCTATGACTGAAGAGAAGGGAATGGATTTGGTAGATGTGGGTATTAAGTGGATATTTCAGGTGAAAGATTTTTCTTGATGAAGTAGAAGAAACATGGCATAGTGGAAATTCTGGTGGACTGGGAGTCAGAAGACACCTGGATTTGTATCCTCCCTTAGACATTTCACTTAGACAAGTCACTTAACCAATCTATTATACCCATAGTTAAGCCAGTTAATCAATCTGAGACCCTTTCCTCTTCCATATGATGGGAGTAATCATAAGGGCAGTCCCTACAGCCATTTGAGCTTGATATAAGTCTCAAATGAGGTCATGCATGGAAAATGCTGCATTTATTTGGTTAAGACCTGTGGTCAGAACAGGGAATTTCTAGTGAAACAGTTCCTATTACTAATGCAGAACAGGAACTGTTCTATAATTTACCATCTCAGATTGTTGTTGGGGATTAATAGGGGATTAATTGACTTGTCCAAGATTATAAAGCCAGTATGTGTTGAACCCACATCTTCCAGATTCTGAGGCTGGCTTTCTATCTACTTGTAACAAGGAACTGGCTCCTTCTGACCTTGAGTCTGCATAAAACTGAGAATGCCCAGTATAGGGATGGGGAACCTGCAGCCTTCTTTAATGAAAGAAGTCCTCAAGTGTGGCCCTTTGACTAAATCCAAACTTCAGAGAACAAATCCTTTTTCTAAATTTCTTTGAAGTTTAGATTCAGTAAAAGGGCTACATTTGAAGACCTAGAGGTCACATGTGGCCTTGAGGCTGCAGGTTCCCCATCTCTATAAAGGAACAGGAAGATTGCCCGGTGAACATGGTCATTATGAGCATGTGTGGAAAGCTTGGCTCAGGTAGTTCCCATGTCAATATTGGAGCAAGCATAGATATTCTGTGGTTAGTTCCAGCCTACTAACCATATGGTAAATAGGAGTCTCTTCAACTGGTTATGGTTGAAGAGTTGGAACTGGGGGATTCATTCAAAAGACACTAGATAATCTCACTCTTCCTTTCCAGAGAAGATTTACTGCTTCAAGACAGGAGGCATTTTGATGTGGGTCAATGGTACAAGGGGAAGGGTTTTGAGATGTTCCACTAAAAGACCTGCCTTTGGTTCTCTACCTCAGTATCTGTTCTTTGGTTTTAGATGAAGAATATTTGCAGCTATAACCTTGTCAATTTTGAAAAGTCACAAGAGTTAGCCACAAGCAGATCTGAGATGGAGTCTCTGCAAGGTTTTCAAAATAGCCAGTCCAGGTGGAGACTAGTGCTTGTTCAGCAGGATAACTGAATTTGAATGTGAATTTTCAAGGACCAATATTATCTACAAACATTTTGGGAGATGAACCCTGGAGAGCCATACTCTTTATTTCCTTCCATCTGAGCTTTTGATTCTAAGAATTTTGCTCCTGTAGTTCAGCTGCCCTCTCACCCTGGAACATTCCTCCCCCTTATCAACCTCCTTCTTCCACTGGTGAATTCTTTTCAGGATCTCTATTTAGGAGTGGGTTCAGGACTTCTATTCTTTTTTTTAATAGTATTTTATTTTTTCCTAATTATAAATAAATACAAATTTTAAAATTCATTTTTAAAAAAAAAATTTGAGTTCCAAATTTTCTTCCTCCTCCTCTTGCTTCCTGTATTGCCAAGGCAATATTGACAGCATTGAGAGTGACTATGAATACGCTGGCATTGTTCTGAATCACAAAGAATAACAGACTCTTCATATAGAAGGCAGAAGAAAAACATTTATTCAGACACAAGAATGTCAGCTCCCAACGGTAGAAAGCCCAATCTGTCATAGTAACCAAGAAGTCAATATACATTATTATCACTGTAGGGACAAAGTCATTCCCAAGTCTTCCCCCCTTCCCCAATAAACAAACACAAGACTAGCTGTGCTTCTCCCACTACAGACTCATGTAACTCAGATTTCCATGGGACTCAAGTGAGTCACATGGACCTATTAATAGATGGGAAGGATCTTCTCATTCCATTAAAAATACATTAAATATTAACACTACACTTCCCCCCTCCCTGAGACAGGAAGCAATTTGATATGACTTATATATGTAAAATATATTTCCATATAAGTCATGTTGTGATAGAAGAAACTGACCAAAAGAAAAAAAATTCAGAAAAAGGTGAAAAATAGTATGCTTCAATATGTATTCACACTCCACCAGTTCTTTCTCTGGAAGTGGATAGCGTTTTTTATCATGAGTCCTTTGAAACTGTCTTGTATCACTTGCTTAGAATAGCTAAGTCATTCACAGTTGATCATCACACAATATGGCTGCTACTGTGTACAGTGTTTTCCTGGTTCTTCTCACTTCACTTGCATCAGTTCATGTAAGTCTTCCCAGGTTTTTCTGAAGTCAGTATTCTTCAGGTCCTTCTTGGCTATTGTTCTGACGCTATGGACTCCCCTTTCCTTCCACCCTATCATTTTTTTTTTCAAGTTCCTTTTTATGTATTATTTTTCCCTATTGGAATATAAGTTCTTTGGGGGCAGGGACTATCTTTTTACTTGTATTTGTATGTGCCAGGCACATTTCAAGTACTTAATAAATGATTAACATCTTCCTGCCTGCCTGCCTGGAAAACTGTTCAGTCTGAGCCCTTTCTCCCTAGAAATCAAGGTGGCTATAGGGGAGAATGTCTTCCAAAAGAGTTGGGAGGGAACGTTTGTACTTCTTTTCTTGTTATATTTTTGAAGTAAATATCACTTTGTAAACTGTTATGCTATGGTATGGAAATGCTTGTTTTATTTCATAAATTAAAAAAAATTAAAAATATAATGTAAATGTTAATTCGTATTCACTAGTTAAATATAACTGATGCTAATTACTAGTGGTTAAACTCTGGAATCAAGGCTTGAGCTGGTAGTTAGAGTGATACCCACAGAACCCTGAGGGGGAGAAGTCTCTGGTCTTGCTCTGGGAGAGTGAGACCAGAGTATTCATTACAGCATGTTGCCTGGAAAGGATTACATAAATGTCATTATTATTTTAATTACACATCTAATTCATAGAATCATACAATTTTAAAACTGGAAGTCCTTTGGGACCTCTCTAATCCAAAGATGTCTAACATAGGGCCCCAACTACATTAAAATGCACTTGGTAAATATTTAACAAAGTAAAAAAAATAACACCATAGAAAACATTAATATGTGATTTTCTGAGTCAATGTGCAGCTTCAGGAGTCCTTATGTAGGGTTTAGTTGCTGCATTTCTATTTTGTTATGACACATTGCTCCAACATAGCTCTTAACATCTCCCCATTTTACAGATGAGATAACTGAGGTAACTTCTGAGAAGTGATAGTCTTCATTTCCTTTGACTACCTGGGCAGATATGAGATTTTCACTTTCATACTTTTTTTTCTTTCACCACCAACCTTTTATTCCCAGACTCATAAACTGGGTATGATATGAATGGATTTTATTCCTTGGTACTGAAAATAATATTATGCTCCTTTCACTCAGTCTACCCTGTCTTTGTCTCTCTGGATCTTTCCTGCTCTCTGGGCTTGAGAAGCTGCCTGATTATGCAGCTGTCTCTGAGATGTGCCTACTCCCCAAATCCTCGAGTTCAAAGGAGCCTCACATCTCTCTTTCATACACACACACAGGCAAAGAATGCCCCTTCCTCTCTTCTGTGGAAAGAGCCTGAGCTATTGTCTCCCCGAGGAAGAGAAAATGAGAAGCGACACAAAGGTCACCCTTCTCCTTGACTCACATGTAAAAATGTCGCTTCTTTTCTGAAGGGCACCAGATGAACTTTGCTGAGCACAAGGGATTGAACCAAATGGGCTGGAAGCTAGAATATTAAAAACATAAAAAAAAATAATTTTGCCTTGTTCATGATAAAGGATGAACTATGTCCTAAATGGTTTTTCCATTAAATTAGGAATAGATACTGTCTTTGTTTTGCCTTTAAAAAAAAGCAGAGGAACACAGATGATTTAAGCAGCCTCCAGTTACAACATACCTAAAATAATAAAGAAATCCAGTGTAAAAAAATAAACTGAAGGTGTAAACCTTGCTACGGGCCCAAATGGCCTTGTCATATTTCATCCTCTCGTTCTAAATCAATGCTAAGCAAAGCAAGGAAATGTTTACCTTTGTCTGATCTTTAATTCCCTAAATTTATGTGGAATCATGCACAGATGCGCTGGAAACCAGCCTGGAAAAGCCTGGCATTTTAATTGATCCCAGAGCTTCAAGCCTCATGGCCCCTACTGTGATGAAGTCTGCTACTTGTTCCAAAGATTCTCCGCCTGGTTGCCTAGCCACCAGTGGACGGCCAATCAAGGGGGACACATGCCGAGGAGGAAGCAACCAATGAATTTTTTAATTTCCCTATGTAAACAGGGGCCAATCAGGTTGGATTCAAAATCTCATTAGTTGAAAGTAAGACACATCTTGCGTGCCTTTTAACATATGTATTAGCCTGATACATCTGGAGTCTTGCCAGCAGTTCTCTTGGCTATTTTTATGAAGAACAATTTCAGACGATAATTTGAACCTCTCATTTGAAAAAAAATCATTTTTCAAAATCAATTTTCTCTGGTTTGCAAATTAATGTCAGGTCAATCATTAGATCAACCAGTAGATTATTTTAATTTAACACCTTCCCCTGCAACAAGCGTCTCCCCATCTACCTACCCCTTCTTTGGTTAAAAACCTTAGAGGCACCTCTGAGTTTGATATCCTTTCTCTCTTCCCCCATGCGCATAGTAATTAAAATCCCATTTTTTTCCTTTATACTATCATATGACTTAGAATTGGGAACTTAGGTCTGCAAGAGCAGAGGTGTCAAAAACAGTACTGGCTACCTGATGACATCCACAACACTCTCAAGTATAGTCTGACCCAGATTAAAATGCAGTTTCTATTTTATTTTCATATGATGATATATGACAATTTATGATATGCCTTTCAGGGCTAAGTCTGTGACTTTGCCTATGAATACTTCAAATATGAATTTCAACTATTTATTCAATTAAATTAATTCAGTTTGAAGCATCTACTGGGGGCCAGGCATGGGGAACACAAAGAAAAACTACCACCAAAAAATAAACCCTGCCCTAGAGGAGCTTACACTGGACTCCATCATGCTACGGATCACTCTTTTGGGGACTCCTCCATTTGATACACTCTGGGACAAGATATCGTAGGATTTGTAAAGTACATTCAAGGTTAGACGACCCCTGGACCTCCTCCTCTACCCTTTCCCCAACTTTAATGTAAGTATATAAATGCTGGTGATGAGAGACAAAAATGATATAGTTTCTTAATGCCTATAAAATGCAAAATAGCTCTTAAATAATTTGCTCATAGAATTCTAGCTCTGAAACTGGAAAGCAACTCAATGGGCCAGTCAACCAGCATTTATTTTGTGGTTGCTGTTTAGTCATGTCCAGCTCTCTGTGACCCCATTTGGGGTTTTCTTGGCAAAGATATTGGAGTGGTTTTCTATTTCCTTCTCCAGCTCATTTTGCAGATGAGGAAACTGAGGCAAACAAGGTTAAGTGACTCACCCAAGGTCAGACAAGTAATAAATGTTTGAGGGCAGATTTGAACCCAGGAAGATCAGTCTTCCTGATTCCAAGCCTGGCCCCCTATCCCCTGTACTATCTAACTGTCCTGTAGAATTTATTAAGTCCCAGATACCATCAGATCCCCTCATCTTACAGATGAAGAAGCAGAAAAACAGGATTTATATTAATGAATTTATCCAAGCTCACTCAGGTAGCAACAACCTTGTGAGGCAGGCATCATTACCATGCTTATTTTATAGATTAGGAAACTGAAACTCAAAGAGTCTTATTGTCTTCTCTAAGCTCACTCAGCTAGTGTCAGCATTCAAACACGGGTCTCCCCACTCCCATCTCCAAGCTCTAGTCCTATACCATAGCTTCCTTCCTAGTTCAAGCTATCACATAAGCTACTAAGCACATTTTATTTCCTTCAGGGTAGGATGTCAGCATAGCTCATGTTTTTTTGTCCGGTGCTGGTGTCCAAATTTGCCAATTAATATCAAGAGAAACCAGAAAATTCCATATTTTCCCCCATATATACATAGTGCATTATTTGCTCCCAGGGATATCCCCCCTGTATCTCTTTAGACTTTTTTATTCCTAGAGGATCCGCTTTATCCTCTCAAAATGACCCAGATTTCAAATCCTGATTCTGATACCAGCTACGGGACCCTTGACAAGGTCCTTCATCTCTCTAAGCTTTCATTTCCTCATGCAAAAGTTATTCTTTTCCCCACCCACTTTATAGATTTGTGATGAGGAAAGCACTTGATAAGCTATGACGACTTGAAGGATCCATGTTTTTGTTAACGTGGGAAGCTCTGCATGTGAGAATTCCCTTATGCAACTCAAAACTTGTCTCCATCCATTTCTGACTCCACAGAGAGGCCCTTGTGATGTGCTTGAGACACATAGAGGTTCAGGGACATATCCAGGGTCATATGACCATTAAGCATCAGTGGTTGGATTTGAACCCAGGTCTGCTGGCTCCAAGGCCAGCACCCAAACATAAAAGGCATATGTACATACATGCATGTTATTTACCTTGTCCTCTTATTAATGCCATGAAAATTTATCCATCCTATTTTTCCTTTCATCTAAAAGGGAGACTTCCTACGGACAGAGACCATGTTTTCTCTGCAAAGAGTGAGTCACTCACAAAATTTAATATTGTGAGTGCCACATGTATGGGGAGAAACTGAATAAATGTTAGTTGATGAAGATAAAGAGGAATTATTACTTAATACTCTCCGAGTACCATGATATGTTGGAATCACAAGATAACATATGGTATTGATTCAAGTATAAGCCTCACTGTTCCCCCAGACTTGACTTATATAAAATTTGAGGATAGTTTAAAAGTGGTACTATTTCTATATGTACTATTTCTATATGTGTATACATGCACATACATAAACATAAAAACACATACATGTATGTGCATGTGTATACACAGGTGCATTTGTATGTATGTCTATATATATACACAATATATGAATGTATACATTTATATATACATGTATGGACTATTTGTGCCTGACCTGTGGTAAAGTCTTCTGATGTCATACTAGTTTGATCGTCCACAAATGGACATATTATACCTTAACTCCAGCATAGTGATGTCATTTTGGTCCTCCTCAAGCATGAAGGACAACAAGCACATAAACAGATATATATATATATATACATATATGTATATGTGTGAGCGTGCGTGTGTGTGTATGTCTGTGTATACACATATACATACCAATATGTCAGCATCTATCTATCTATCTATCTATCTATCTATCTATCTATCTATCCATCTGAAGCAGCTTGGTGGCAGAAGGGATAGAACATTGGACCTAGAGTCAGGAAGACAAGTACAAATTCAAATTTGGACACTTACTAACTTTGTGACTTAATCTCTCTCATCTTTAGCCTTCTCATCTATAAAATGGGAAAAAATATTAATAGCACCTATCTCCAAGGGTTGTTGTGGTAATCAAATGAGTGAAAATATGTAAAGTTCTTTGCAAATTATAATGCAAAATGTGAAAACTATTTCTATTTTTTATTTATCTATATATGTTTTCCCCTATCATAGAAATCTCTTTTTGGATGAATATGGTGATATTCTTATAGCGTTATTGCCTTTTAAGTGCTCTTTCCCACACTAGAAATGACTTGGTGTTTATGTTGCATTCATTTGTATTTACTTATCTTTTTTAGGTTGTTTGCTAATAGAATATAAGCTCCTTAAGGGCAGGGACTGTTTTGTTTTTGTCTTTGTAACTCAAGCCTCTACTAGCACAGGGTCTGATACATAGTCAGGTATTTAATAAATGACTTTTGACTATGTGAGTTGGATCTATAGTTATTTAGATCATCACCATTTACTTCCCTAAAGAGATTTCTCAGGGTACAACTGGAATTGAAAACCATACCTCTAAAAATCATAGACAAAGAGAAGAATTAAGCTTCCCCATTGCTTTCAAAAGATCACAGTGCACAAATGAGGAATAAAGGAAATGTTTACACAACTCTAAAAAATACAGAACTGCAGATTTTAGTGTCAAAAACAGACAATAGTACGATATAGAAGCCAAATACATTCATACAATCTCAGGCTATTACAGTATTATAGCTACAGCAGTTAATCAATAAATTGTCAACAGGCATTTATTATGTGCCTGCCATGGGCTAGCATGGGTTAGATCCCTTTCACCTGTGATCATAGTCTCTGACCTGAGAGGTCATACAGCCCAAAATTCCACCTAATGTAGGATTTTTTTTCCCTATAGCACCTCTTCTGATAATGATCATCCAACTTCTCTACTTAGTAATTTGCAAGTTAGACCATTCTCTTGGCTCTCATGATGAGTTATTTTTATAATATTCAGCAGAAATCTGCCTTCTTGTAACTTCAACGCTCTGGTCAGTATTCATTCCTTGGTGTTACTCTGCACTGAATAAATCGTAGCTCTCTAGATATTATGTCTGCCGAAAAAGAGGAACTAGCTTCATTAGCTGCTGTTAGGTCAAGCCTGCTATCGAGTAAGCAATCTGAGGGCATGGAGTATCACACAACACAAATGACTCCCTGCCCACCTGTTAACCTTGCTGCCAAATGGTCACCAGTTTTCACTCAGGCACAAATCAAATTTAGGAATAAGGTCTCCAGAGAACCTTGCCATAAGCTTCATGAAAGTAATAGACACCAGGGCAAGAAAACATGGAGTGAGAGCTAAGTCAGTTTTTCCTGTGATCTGTTGAGAAATAATAGCTTCTCCCTAATACCAAGTGCATTCTGGGAGAGGGGGGAAGGAACAGACTCCATAGAAGGGTCAACTCTCCCAGCTGAGTGAAGGAAGTGACACTTTTTGAATCAGAGCAATGCTTAAGGATGGTAGTCAGGTGACTAAAGGATAGTATAAAGTAGAAGCTGTCCAGAGGAATGTCTGGTATATGGGGGTCACTCAAGAACATGGGACTCAAGGCTCTGTCTTAGTGAGACTACATCTTGAGTATGTTGTTTGGTTCTAGGTGCCACATTTATCAACAAACTGAAGCTCCTACAGTAGAAGGCAACTAGAAGGGACAGAGGAACCTGATCGATGCCAAACAAGGATTGGTTAAAGGGAGTGGAAGGTTGATTAGGAAAAAGTGTCAAGGGTGACTCAAGGGCTGTCTTTAATTATCTGAAGAATTGCCATTTGGAAAAGATTAGACTTGGGTTTGTTTCCAGAGAGCATAGGTAGGAGTGTTGCTTGGAAGCCACAGAGGGGCAAATTTAGGTTTGATTTAAGGTCTTAGAATCCTTCACTTCCTTCAAAGCTCATTCAGTAGCTTGTCTCCTGACCCACATCTCCTAGTCATTAACAACCTTTCTTCACTAAATTTACCTTGTATTTGCTCCTAACAATATCTTTTGTTTGTACTCATCTCTACATGTGGTATGGTCCATCGAGAGATTGAAGGGACCTCAGAGACTATTTAGTCCACACCTTTCTCATAGTTGAAGAAATGGAGGTAAAGATAATTAAATGACTTACTCAAGATCACATACGTTAGAGGCAATATTCAAATCTGTCTGTTTCTAGAGCCAGGATGTTTTCCACTGTGCCCTACTGCCTCCATGTTAAATTCCCCTACTAGGAAGCAAGCTCTTGGAGGGAGGGAACAATGGTGTTTCTATATTTGGAGCCTCAGTGCCTAACCTACTATTTGCTCATAGAAGACACTTAATGTTTACGTATGGAAAGACATGGGGTACCAAGGTGGCATAGTGTATAGTACATCAAGCCTGGAGTCATGGACACCTAAGTTCAAATCCACCCTCAGACACTTGCCATCTGTGACTCTGGGTACTCATTTAATTTCTGTTTGCCTCAGTTTCCTCATCTATAAAATAAAGTGGAGAAGGAAATGGGAAACCACTCCAGTATCTTTGCCAAGAAAACCCCAAATGGGGGCACCAAGAGTCAGACACAACTGAAACTGCTGAATAATAACAACACTGGAAAGATTTCCTAAGATTGGAAGTATTTGAAAGGAATCTGTTGTCTCAGAAGGAAGTGGGTTTCCCCATTCTGGAAGTTCAAGTGGTCCTTTCCAACTCTAAGAGGTTGTCATTTGTGAATGGAAAGAATTATCTGTCCAGTTGCAGAGGGTCAGCTTTGCAAGCAGGAGCCCCCTGCAATGAAGGGCATTGAAGTTTGTGAGCCAGTCTTGGGTATTTGGAAGATTTCTCTTCCTCTTTAACTGGAAGATCAGTTCCCCCACAGTATCAATTTTTCATTCCAAAAAATTATCATGGAAATATCCTATTATATAACACAGTCTATATGGAAATTACTTGGTTTTTCCCATCTGATATTAACTCTAATGGAAAATGACATTTGAGGGTGAAAAAAGTTATTAACATTATTAAATGGTGAAAAGGCAAAAAAATCTACTGGTACAAATAAAATCTTAAGAAAGAACATCAAAATTTGCAGAAACCTTAGTAGTAAGTGATATTTCCATATCACTTTCATGTTTGTGAAATACTTTCCCTGCACCATCTCATTTGATTCTCATAATGTCCCTGCAAGCAAAGTGCACTAAGTATGGAAGGTTTTCTGGATCTCCATGTTATAGATGAGAAAATTGAGTCTCAGAAAAATGAAATAATTTACCTGTGGCTACACAAAGAATTGGTTAATGTTTCAGAGGAAAAAACTGAACTTGGATCATGTGGATTACTAAGCCTAACACACTTTCTACTCTGCCATGCACGATATAACATTGGCATTAGTCTATGTAGGTATTGCTGTCAGATCATATTGATGAGTCATTTTCCAACGGTATGACAGCATCAAACCATGTGGCAAGACTGTTAAACAGATGCTGGGACAACTGTGAATGCTGTTTTTGAATGGTGCAAAGGGAAATTCTGAGCTTAACGGTAATGAATTTTGGTTGGATAGCTCATAATTCCTAAGTAAGTGGATTCATCACGATGTTTTTTTTTCTTTTAATTTTTAAAAAATTAATTTATTTGTTTTCAGTTTTCAACAATCACTTCCATAAGTTTTAAATTTTCTCCCTCTCCCTCTCCCCTCCCTCCCTGAGATGGCATGAAATCTTATATGGGTTCTACACTTACATTCCTATTAAACACATTAGTCATGTTGCATAGAAGAATTAAAATGAATGAGAGAAACCATAAGAAAAGCCAAACCAAAACAAAACAAAACAGAAGAGAAAGTAATCTCCTTCATCTTGTGTTCTGATTCCATAGTTCTTTCTCTGGATAAGGATGGCATTTTGCCTCGAGTCCTTTGGGAATGTTTTAGGTTCTTGCATTGCTGTGAAGGGCTAAATCTATCAGAAACAGTCCTCAAACACTGTGACTATTACTGTGTATAATGTTCTCCTGGTTCTGCTCATTTCACTCAGCATCAATCCATGTAAGTCTTTCCAGATTTTTCTGAAGTCTGACCTCTCGTCATTTCTCATAGCATAATAGTATTCCATTATTTTCACATACCACAAGTTTTTCAGCCATTCCCTAATTGATAAGCATTCCCTTCATTTCCAGTTCTTGGCCACCACAAAAAGAGCTGCTATAAATGTTTTTGTACATGTGGACTTTTTCCCATTTTTATGATTTCTTTGGGATACAGCCCTAGAAGGGATATTGCTAGGTAATCACCATGGTTTTGAATGTACTTTATGCTTACCATGAAATTTTCAAGAGTAAGTAAGGATCAAAAACACTGAACCAAATGATTTGATCAGGAGAGGAAATTGCTCTTGATACAAAGCTCCCTCAAGTTCTAAGGTGATAGAATTTTTTTTTTTAAATTTTCTCCTTACTATGTAAAGCTCTCTTGGCACCAAGAATCTTAATTTTTTTTTTTTTTTTGCACCTCTCCCTTATCTTCTTCACCTTTCTCCTCTTATCAAATTCTAACTAAACGACAATTTGGCTGTAACATTAAAAACAACTGAGAAAAATAAGGTGTCTGAGACTAATTAAGAAGGGCACAGGCCTCCGAGCAAGGCGGATGGAGAAGATAGCCGACCAGCTTCGGAATTGGGGAGATCTGACTTCAAGTCCTGAATCTACCCTACATCAGACCTGTGCAACTTACAACTTCTCAGTGCATTAGGCAACTCTTTAAGAAAATAAAGCTTTGCAATTTTGAAAGGCCGTATGGCATAGTGGACTTGGAATCAAGAAGACCTGAGTTCAAATCTTACCCTGGACACGAAATTGCTATATAACTGCGGGCAAGTCACTTTATGTCTTTCACTCTTATCTGTGAAATGGGATAATAGCAAATATGTCACAGAGATGTTTTCTAGAAGCATAGCAGAATAATTAAAAGAGGGAAGGGAGAAGAAACTAAGAATTTATATAGCAAATACTATGTGCTAATAAGACTCTGACTTTCGATTTGAACTCATGGCTTCCTGATTCCTACTCCAGCATTGTATCTACTGTACTGCTTTCCCTTGCTATATGTGTGTGTGTGGATGGATTACTTTATTTTGGGATTAGAGAGCAAAGAGACTTCTAGTTTTTAGTCTGAGGTGACTAAAGGAAGTCATCTCACTTTTCCACACACATTTTGGAATGACTAATGAGAGAAGCAGAATTTTAGGGGTCCATAGGACCCAAAGTTAGAAGGATCTTTGCATTCCAGGAATTTCTAGTATTTACAGTTGGAAGAGACTTTCTAGAAGGATATAAACCCTTGAGAGGAGAAATTGTTTCATTATAGTCTTTGTCTCCTTAGTATCCAGCACAGTTCATTAGACTTAGATGCCAAATAAATGTTTGATTGGAATTGAATTCATCATTTGACCCAGGAGTTCTTAACCTCAGGTCAATGAATTTTCTTTTTAAAACAAAATTTTGATAACTGTATTTCCATGAAGTTTGAAAACTCAATTTAAATATGATTTCTGATTCTGTTATTGCATGCATTTAAAGACATTATTCTAAAGAGAGGTTCATAGGTTTCACCAGATTGCCCAAGGGATTCAGGACATAAGAGGAGGAAGGACTCTTGAATTAATCTCTTTCCCTTAATTCTATTGAATTCAAGAAATATATTTTTAAATACCTGTTATGCACTGTATTCTATGAGGGGGGATATAAACATAAATAGAAGATAGTTCTTGTCCTTAAAGAACTTAAAATTTACTACAGGAAGACAAAACATATACGCAGACAGAGATGGTAAATTGGACACTTATTAGTGGGTTGCCTTGGAAGTTGTAGGCCAATCATCAGTCTTCAGATGGAGGTTAGATGGAAAAGGTGGATGGAGGTTGGATGGAAAAGGTGCCCTTGTTGGGGATGTCATGGAAGGAACTCCTCTTCAGCTATGAATTACAGAAAGATGATTCAAAGAAACCATCAAGTGGAAAATTGTGTGAATTGTCAAATTGCTCTTCTCTGAAAGATTTACATTGTGGAATTCATTCTGTATTTTGAAAATGTTTTGCCTCTTTTGCTCCTTTATATGAAAACCATTGGTAAGAATTTGAAATGGAAGTCTCATTGGTCAAAGTAGAGTTTTTTTTTAAGGAAAGCTAAAGACCGTGAATTGTTTTCCTTAATCCTAGAGGTTGTTAGGAAGAATGGATGGGAGCTGTACTGAGGGAGATTTCAGTTCAGTAAAATAAAGAATGGAAAGAAATAAAATAAAATAAATTGAAAAGCTTGTTAACAACTAGGGACATCCCCAAAGAGAATAGCCTGGTTTGGGAGTATTTAACTCAACAAGCCTACTAATGTTTCAGGCTCTGTGCTGAGCACTAGGGATACAAAGGCCAAAAATCAGTCTTGAGGTTTTCATTGGAAGTCTGCAAGCCAAAGTTAAATGTGAATATTGAAATTATTGTCAAGAGGATTCCCGCTCAGTACAAGAACGCCTCCTGAGTTCCTGTCCAATTTGATTCTATGACGTAGGGAAACCAACGATCATTGGCATTCACTTTTATTTTTAGTTTGTGGAATGGGATCCAATGTTTTCATTTTACTAATATGGAATACATCCTCATTTTGTGAATATGGCATGAAAAGATTTTAGTTACAATTATAGCAATTAGACTTATCTCATTTGCCACTGTTTCTAAAGATATGGAGAATTAAGAGTCTAGGAGCAGCTGAAAACTTGAGAATAACAGATGATGTCTTATAGCTATAGTTAGGGAAGTAAGCTTCCCATCAAGAAGCAGCTGGGAGGACAACATGTCGTTGTGTTTGCACACTACTCAATGAAAGGAGTTTTTAGGGGAGTCATTCCCTAATTTTTTTGATTTTTTTATTTTGAACTTATCAAATACCAAATAAAATAAACACATTCGTCTATAAAGTAGAACAGAAAAAAATAGATTTGTACATGAAACTGTGAATTTCCATTATGTATAATTTATTTTTATTTAGGTATAATAAATTTAACATGACCTTTCAAAGCTGTCTTGTTTGTCTGTGTTTCCTTCTGAGACAGTCTTCTGTTCTCTTTTATGCATTAAAAAAATCTTCAGCGATTCTTTCCTTCTTTTTTCTGCAAGGTGGGAATTATTCTATTACTACCTTTTATTCCAACTGATCCCTTCTGGGAAAAAAAAATTCTAGCAAAACAAATTCCCATGGTGGCCTTGTCTAAAAATATCTTATTCTGAACCTTGAGCTTATCATCTTTCTCTGACGGAAGGTGAGTAGTACATTTCATCATCAGTCATATGGAATTTTATTTCCTGACTTTTTCACTGCTGGTGATGATTCTGAATCATTAGGGGCCCAATGAAAAATTCTTCATTCTGGGGGACAGCTCAAATATCAGAAAAAGTCTTATTTTCACCCTCACAAATGTCAGGAAAATTTGTCCTTGTGGTGTCACTGGGTGTCAGATGTGAGCATCTTAATTGTATGTAAAACTCTACCTTCTACTTCAACTGTGAAATTGACCTTCCCATTTGGAATGGCTCAAATCCTCTCTGGCTCAGGAGGGAGAATTTAATGTGTTTTCTTTTTATCTGTAGACATCTGTACTCTGTTTGACTCTGGATTGTAAACTTGCTGGGCAGGAAGGAGGACAAGGATGTATTATGAGCACTATGGGACTTGTTCTCCTAAGGTCAAAAGCTCCCACAATTCTTTTATTGAACATCTTTGAAAGATGGTCTCCTTGTATTAAGACCAAGAACTTTCGACATGGAGCTTTGGCTGCTTGGATTTGGGAAGACAAACTCTGAATAGATATTTTTCAACCCCTTATTTCAAAATCTTGGTCTACACCAGTGGATTTTCTAAAAATATTCAGGAAGAATAAAAACTTGATAAAAGTAACAGCAATTTCTATAACATCATTGCACAAACTGTCATTTTGTCAATGCATCATATAGAGCTTTAAGTTAACACAGAACTGTCTTTTGGATGATAGTTCTCATTTCATAAATGAAGCAACTGATATTCCATAAGATTAACTTAATCATTGATCAATGAGCACTTATTCAGAGCTTACCTAAGGTGCTTAGAGATGCGTACTGGATAGAGACCTGACTTTGGAATCAGGAACAAACTTAGACTCAAGTTCTACCTTGGGCACATGGTTGTGTCACATGGGCAAATAACTGAATCTCTCGGTGTTCCAGGCAGCTCTAAAAGCATAAGTTACAGAACAGTGGCTGATCTGCATTGGCGGAGGGAGTTTCCTCCCTGGGACTTCCCTTACACAGATGATATCACAAATCTAATCATTAATAACACTGTGTGCTAAGCACTTTACCAGGAACTGAGGATTTAAGAATGAAAACAAAATAGACCCTCATTTCAAAATTGTATTGTATTGACAAAACACTATGTACTTATATCAGTAAATATAAAATATTCATATTATAGTTTCAGGGGAAGGAGACACTAGCAACTAGGGGGGAAGAAAAAAATCAACAAAAAATCTCCATGAAGATGGAGATGACACTTAAGCTGAGTTTTGAAGGAACCTAGGAATTCTAAAAAAGGGTAGGGAAGAGACAATGCATTTTGGGTTTATGGACAATCTGTGCAAACACATGGAGATGGTATCTGGAATGTGTTATGCAGGGAACACCAGTTGGTCAGTTTAGCTAGAATGAGGAAGGGAATAATGTACAATGTAAATCAGAAAATGATGAGTAATCCAGTCTCCCATAACTAATTACCTATAGGACATTGAGCTGGATATTTGACAAACATCTCAATAATATGTAATAATAAATCTGAAAAGGTAGGCTGTTGCTGGATTATGAAGAGATTTAAATGTTAACCAGAGGAATTTATACGATCCTAGCAGCAATAGGGAGACATTGGGGCTTTTTGAGCAATGTGGTGATGTGAGGAGATCTAGAGTTCAGGAAAATAATTTTTGCAGTTGCTTGGTGAGGACAGATTAAAGAGAGGAAAGACACGAGGCAAAGAGGGCAAAGAGGAGACTATTACAAAAGGCTGGATAAAAGGTGACCAAGTCCTGAACTAGGTGGTGCTGGTCAAAATCTTGGGGTATATTCATAGTTAGGAGGTGGGATATGAACATTGAAAGCTGATTGAGCACCATTCATACTCAACATATGCTAGAAACACTTGCAATGGCAATAAACAAGAAAAAGAAATTGAAGGAATAAGCATAGGAAACAGGAAACAAAATTGTCATTTTTTAGATGCCATGATAGTTTACTTTGAGAATCCTAGGGAACCAACTAAAATTGAAACTAATTTAAATAATTAACAGCTTCAACAAAGTTGAAGAATATAAAATAAATCTATAGAAATCATCAGCACTTGTATATACTACCAATAAAATGAAGCTGGAAGAGACAGAAAGAAAAATTCCATTTAAAATAATTATTGAAAATATAAACTACCTGCTAAGACATGTACAGGAATGATACACTTTACACAAAGACAGACCTAAACAATCTAAGGACTATTCATTGTTCATGAGTAGGACAAGCCAATATAACAAAAGTGTCAATACTAGCTAAGTTAATTTACTTATTAAGTATCATATCAATCAAACTACCAAAAGATTCCTTTATAGAACTAGAAAAAAGTCATATAATTCAAATGGAGGAACAAAAAGTCAACATAAATAATTTTTTAAAAAGGTAGAAAAGGGAGTGGCCTTGGTAGTACCAGATCTCAAACTCTGCTGTGAAGTAATCGTGGAAGCAGCTTGCTACTGATAAAGGAAAGGAAAGGTTGATTAGTGAAAACAGATTAAGTACACAACACATAGAAGCAAATAAACAGGTAGCCAGGGAAACACTGGCTTGTTTTGAATAATAGACAATACAGTCATAGCCTTCCTGTATATTATCTATTAGAATAGAAGCTTCTTGCTTGGCACATAGCAAGCACTTAATGAATATTTGCTTGTTTGGTTACCACTACTCAATCATTTTACCAAGTATTGTCAGGTTACTACATGCCAGGCACAGTGCTTAATGAGGGAGATAAAAACATTCCCCGCTTTTAGGAACTCACAACAGGCAAAATACTTCACAGGGGCCATTTAGTTCCAAAAAACTAGTATCATATATGAGTGATAGACAAAGTGATATTGCAACATGGATTGATTTTAATGTATGAGACATTATTGTGAAGTAAAATTGGTCAGGGCTCCTTTATTTGTTTCATTCTATAGCAATGTTCTTTGAGGGGTAATTAAAAAAATATCCAAAACCATTTTCTTACCCAAGAAGTCTTCAACAGTCTAACCAAATAAACTTAGTTGCTTCCAAACAAAAGATAAGTTATCCTGATGAACTGCAGTTAATTCTAAGGCTTTCATCACCAATGGAAGCTAAATAAATGTTACATCAATACAAGATTTAAATTACAGAACCTGGTACATGATAAGTCCAACTCTGGCTTGAAAGGCTACATTAGAAGAAAGCAGAAGATAGGAAAGCATACTCTGAGGGGGACTGCAATTTTCGTTGTAATTTGTGTGATTTCACTTCATATTTCTTTTTTTCAGTTGCAATCAGAGCTGCAAATGAGCCATCACACCCTTTACAACTACTCACAGTCGTTTCCCCCAAGGAATTTCCACTGCCTTTTCTCTCTATAAAGGTGTTACTTCTCCTGTCTTGTTGTGCTCAGCTACAAAGGTACAAAAAATATACATTCTTTTGCACTGTGGGAAATCCAGAAACCCATTGTATGTTGATGGGCTGAGACTGAACAGAATTTGGTTTTCCCAAAAGTCTGATTTGAAATAATCTCAAATAATTGACCACATGTTTTGCTTTTATGCTTCTACTGCTTTGTTCTTAATGTACAGAAGTCCCTTTTCTGCTTGGGAAACATACTGGGAAACATGGGTGAGCTAGTGGATATTGTTTACAAGGATAGAGACTCATGGATCATGTAAATTGATCATTAAGAGTTTAACTGCCCTGGGGAAAATGTCGTAGTAGTGTGACTACAGATTGCAGAGCAATGTTTAAAGATAGAAATTTGATATACAGCCTGGTGTGTAATGCTTTTATCCCATAGCTATGTTTGTGAATATCAAGCAAATGAACTCTCCTTGATGACCATGGTGATTTTTTGCTAAGCTTCTATTTAATACTTCAGCACTTAGCACCATGTAAGTCCTTAATAAATGCTTGTGGACTGACTAAAGAGAAAAAAAATGCGTTGGGTGATTTTGGAATCTGTCCAAATGACATCATTTATTTACGAAGACCCAAACTGGGTTGTGGCTGTTTGGATCTAAGTAAGTAAGTCCAGTAAGATCTTTGTATGTCCTTGAATGTTCCAGGGTTTCTTGCCTGCTCGATGTGACAGGTACAATTAAGCACTGGAATATCTGAGTTGTAATTCTGTCTCAGATATTTATTGACTGTCTTGGAAAGTCATTTAGCCTCTCTTACTTAGTTTCTTCATATGTAAAATGGGGATAATAACAGAACTTACTTCACAGCATTGCTGTACGCAATCTACTGAGATACTTTGCTACATAAATGTGAGCTATTGGTCTGGTTGTTCGTTTCATAAATCTCTCACCCACATATGCCTATTTACTTATGAAATTTCCCTAGACCCCAATTTTAAGAGAGAAATTCAAGATTCTGCTTTTTCTCCATATAATTTCTTCTGTCAGTCTACTGTCATCTGGAACAGTCATTCTGTTCCTCTGAAGATGCCATCACCATATAATTATCAATACTTCATATAAGAAATTCTGGCAGTGTTTATCCATTTCTCAAGAGGGTTATATATTTGGGGGGAGGGAGCTGTTTATATTTTTACTTTTTGCTTTTCCCAACCAATGATATGCTATGTCTTTGTGACATCTGGCATAAAGAAGCATTCACTCACTGGTGTTATTGATTCAATTTGAATTCATGAAAAGAAGTCTTTTGAAGGAGATTTTTGAAGTGAATAATTGCTATAATAATAATTTGTAGCACTTTACTATTTGCAAAGCCCTTTAGATATGTTTCATTTTATCCTTACAACAAAGCTGGTAGGTGATGCTGTTATTATCCTAATTTTATAGATGAATAAACTGAGGCAAACTGATTTAAAATGACTTGCCCAGGGCCACACAACTGGGCAGTATTTCTGGCAGAATTTGAACTCATCTTCCCCATACAGCTTAGTGGTCTAGCTCTTCTGCCACCTGGCATTTTTACAAGCTCTGTCTTCATGATCTTAGCTTATATCCTGATCAAAATCTTTTTCTTCTTGGCTTCTATCTCGACTTCACAGCAGCATGTCCTTTTTAAAGTTTTTTTTAATTAATTTTTATGTCACTATTACTTCCCAATAATTCACCCTAAATTCCTATGTAGAGGCCACTCCTGTAAAAAGAAAAACAGGTCAGCACATCCAGCTAGACTGATAGCATACACATCGTTCTGTGTCCACAGAGTGCTCTCCATTGGAAGGAAGAAAATAGGGTTTGTCATCCTTCTTCTGCAATCAGGTTTGGGCAGTCCAACGACTGGCATTCTGATATCTTTCCATGTTGTTTTCCTTTACATTGTTGGGTTCATTATATATGTTCTCTTGTTTGTACTTTCTTTTCTGTGTATCTATTCAACTATTTCCTCAAATTGATTTTAATTTCTCTTTTTAAAATAATCTTTTATCCAATTGCATATAAAAATAATTTTTAACTTTTTTTTAATTTTGAATTTCAAATTCTCTCCCTTCCTCACTCCCCTTTCCCATACAGAGAAAGGAGGGGAGGGGAAGGGAGGAGAGAAGAGGAGGGCAGGAGAAGGGAGGGGAGGGCAGGAGAGGGGAGGGGAAGGGAGGAGAGTGAAGGGGAGGAGAGGAGAGGCCTGGTTATTTTTTTCTGCTCATTATTTCTTTTCACCTACTATTTCATGTATTGACTATTTCTTAAGTCAAAAACATGTTTCATTACAATTACATGCCAAAATTTGTTCAGCTTTTCCCCAGTCAGTGAGTACTCTTTTCCGAGTTCCCAGGACTTTTGCTTCTATAAAAAGTGTTTTGAGGAATATTTGTACGTATGTGGGATCTTTTTCTATCTTCGAATTTATTTGAGTAAAGGAATGACAGTAGTAATGCTGAGTCAAAGAACAGTACTTTCTCCAACATCCCCAGGAACAGAGATAACAGTTGCAATTTCAAATTTCAGTAGCTTTCAATTTAAAATTGCCTTAAGAATTTTGGGACATCCTGTGTGGTCAGTCAACAAGCTTTTATTAAGTATTTACTTGTGCCAATCCCTTTGCTGAGGGCTGGAGGTTCAAAGAAAGGCAAAAACATGGTCCCTGCCCTTAAGGAGTTTGTATTCTAATGAGGGAAGCAAAGTAAGTACAAAGAAAATACATTTAAAGTAGATGGAGTGTGATCTCCAAAGAGAAGGCACTAGTAGCTGCAGAAACCACCAGAGGGCTCCTGGGGATGGCGAAGTCTGAACTGAGTCTTGATGGAAGTCAATTAAACCAAGAGGTAGAGGTGGCATCCATATAAGTGAAGAGGTGACAGATACCAGAGATAATGTTTAGGCAGAACTTGATATATCAGTGGATTGGATATGTGGGAAAAGTGAGTGTGAGTGATAAAAAATGACACTGGGGTTATAAGTCCTGGTTATTGGGGTGGATGGTTTAATGCTTTTAATAACAGTAAGGAAATTTGGAAGAAGGAGAATTTGGGGCCAAAGCTATGAGTTTTGTTTTGGTCATGATGAGTATGAGATGCCTGCAAGGACATCTAGGTGGAGATGTCCAACAGATAATTAAGGATTCATTACTATAGCCAGAAGAGATATTAGGACTGGATATTTGGATTTCAGAATTATTCACAAATGATTGATAATCTCATAGGAGCTGATGAAATCATCAAATGTGATAGCACATACTAAAACCTCAAATCTGCTGGACCTAAATAAGCCTCAAAATTATTGTTATATCATACATACCTTCCCATTAAATCCCAATTGCCTTCTCACTTAGGAATTTCCCCCAGCACTTGGGGTTTCTCTCTTTGAAATATCTCTCTGCTCCACCTCCCTTCTCCCATTGGTGAGTTCCTTCCAAGGACTCCATTTTGGGAAAGGGTTCAATCCAGTCATCCTTCATTCAGCTTCCTGGCTGTGCTGCTCATTCTTGACCATCATGTGCCCATGAGAGTATCTTCTTCATTCCCCTTACCTTTTCAGATCCTTTCTGAAAGTTGTTTTCCCTCATTGTAAATAAACATCTTAAAGGCAGGGACTGTCTTTCTTACTGATGCCATTTGTGTCCTTGGGACTTAATACTTAGCATGGTACCTGGCATTTAGCAAGCATTTGATAAACACTTCTTGTCTGTCTGCCTTTATTTAAAATAGAACCAATGATTATACAGCAAAAATAACGAGTTTCAAATTTTGGCTTTAAGAAAGACACTTCTAGCCATCTCTGTTAATCTGGTCACACAGTCCCACCATTCCGTTCACTCAACATTAAAGTATGTTGTCAAGGATTCTCATTAAAATGTTTTTGGTAAAAAGAAGGGCTAAAATAATTGTCTTAGGAAAGAAGCTCTTTCTTAATCCTTTCTATCTTTATACTGTCTTTTTTCATCAGTGAAAGAATGGAAAATCTTTTCATATATGACAGTTACAAATCATTAAAACTCAATCTCTTTACAAGTCATTAAAACTCTTACTCTTTACAAAGAACATTTGAAACTCTTGCTATTCTCAGAGCCTCCACATAGATGAAAGTTAAGTTCACAGCACCCCTCTCTCTGACAAGTAAACCATTATTGTCCAAAGTTCTAAAGCTTCTTAAAGAAATGATAATACTTTCAAAAGTTCTCTGCATCTTAGGTTATTAAAATAAGAGTTACAATGGTAGATTAACTCAGCTCCCCTCCTTGAAGGGGTTAATCCACTTAACACTAGAACCTCTGCCCTAGATCTGAGTTATATTCATTGATGAGAAGGGAAGAGTTCCAAGTCTCATATTCATCTACCCTGGACAATTTCCTGGCCACCACTCCTCTGTGTATGTTGTCTTCCACTATTACAATGCAAGCTCCTTGGGGGCAGGAACTGTCTCACTTTAAGCATTTGAATTTCCAAAGATTAGTAGTGCCTGGAACATAGAGGATACTTAATAAATATTTCTTTCATTCATTCACTCAACATAGAACACAGCTGAGAGCAGTAAGGGAATGTTGTGTTTTTGGTCCCTACTGATCCCAGACAATTACTATTTATGTGACCCTGGGCAAGTCGCTTAACCCTGTTTGCTTCCTCATCTGTAAAATGAGTTGGAGAAGGAAATGGCAAACCATTTTAGTATCTTTGCCAAGAAGGGTCACAAAGAGTTGGACACAACTGAAAATGACTGAAGAACATCCATAGTGAATCTTATTCCCCCTAAACATTTTAACATGGTCTAGAGGAAGTTGTAAAGAATTTGATTTAATTAAGTTGTATTCCACACAGGAAACTGTTAGGCTTCTCTGTCATTGGCTGGAATGTGCTGGAGGTATGTGCCACTTCATTTGGCTCTGTCTGATTGCTTTTACATTTGCAAAGCATAACAATCAGTCATCTTTTTGTTTGAACATTTTTCAAATTGATTTGTATTGCAAGGGCTTCACTGCACTTCAAGGAACTTCTCCTGCCACATTTCTGCTTCCTGACAATCCCTCTCTATGTGAACTGGTTCTGAACTATTGTAATGCTTGATATTTGTATGAGAGATGTGCCCTCTCGACTTCCTGGGTGGTTGTGTCTGACCAGCTACAAAAGCCACCTCATTTTAGTGGCTGGAAAGTTTGTCTAGCCATGAGGATTGCTAACTGGGAAAAGAGGGAAATGCTCAGGCCACTGAACAGACATGAGCCAAGGGCTATTACTGAACAACTTTATATAACCAGACAGTCTGGATTTGATGTCTGTGATTCACCTCTGCAACCAGATTATTATCCCTGAAAAGAGGTTGCAATAAGCAAGATATGACTTTAAATCCTCAGTTCCTAATACATGTTTTAGGGCTTTGTAGCCACTTAATATGTGTGCTAATTAAGTTCCCTGACTAATTTATAAAAATGTAGACATTTTATGAAAATTCAAATGATCTAGAAAGATATTAGTCTCATTTAAGATATGATATGATATAATATTCTCTCTCTCTGTCTCTCTGTGTTTCTCTTTGTCTCTGTTTCTTTCTGTCTCTGTCTCTTGTTTCTGAACTCTGTCTCTTTATTACTCTGTCTGACTGTCTCTGTCTCTTTGTCTCTGTCTCTGTGTCTCTCTCTCTCTGTCTCTCTGTCTATCTGTCTCTAGTGTTGGGTCCTTAAAAGTCAGAAGGCACCTTAGTCTCTAGGGATTATAGCTCACAGACCGCACTTCTCATGACCAATCAGCCAACACAAATATTTGACTCTAAGCAAAAGCATTTGTTAATATGCCAAAGTATGAATAGTACTTACAAAAATTTACCCCATAAGCCTTTTGCATGTTCTTACACAAATATAAACAGAACACAGATAGAATCAAAGAATAGTAGGCTTAAAGTTAGAATACAGTGGCAGAAAGGAGTCACATGTGTCATAGCATACATGCATCAGAGATGACTTACAAATCCTGGTATTACAACACCTGGAGGTGGAGGCAAGGTCTCCTCTTGGCATACTACTAAATTGCATTCTCAGGTCTGCTCTTCTCCATGGCTCAACTCCTTTCTCTACTCTGAGAAGTCACTCTCCTTGATGTTGTCCTCCCTTGGATAGCTATCTCTTTGTATTCAATCTGATTTGAGTGTGTCTCTGGGTGATTTTTGATGGAATGGAGGATGGAGGCAAAGAGATGAAGCATGAACTATTGATGGGGGCTTGAGTGTTGGGGCAGGGAGGTGGACTTAGATGAGGCAATAGTAGTAATTAAATACAATAATGATGGATAATAGGATCATAGCTGCAGATCTGGATAGAACCTTAGAGGTCTTGAATTTAGTTAACCCCTCCCATCTTACAGATGACAAAACTGAGACTGGGAGAGGTTAAATAACTTATACATGGTTACAGAGTTAGTAAGTGTCTCAAATGTGATTTGAACTCATGCTTCTAGTTCAGAGACAACCTGTTGCAAAAATAACTAGGCTCCTAAACTCAAGTTTTTCATTTTGGCCTACTCTAATTTTGCTGGTTCTCTCTCCAGATGGTCCTAGTTTCATTGACCTTATCAGCGATTTGATGTAGTAAACCACATTGGCATAAACCATGATCTTGGGCAAATTCTATTTTTATTACAATTTAGAATCTAAAGCATCCAGACTTCTAATTCTAATGCTTCAAAAAAATAATACAAGATTACAACTGTGCAGGTACCCCTTACATTAACACAAGTCTTAAGTCTTACATGCTTTAGTAGATGATCCATATCCTTCTTTCGTTACCTGTTGGCTCATCTTTTGTTAATAAGTCTCTCTCAGTTTAGCTAGATGAATCCTTATCCCTGAGTAGACACACAGAATATTACCAGACTTATACTAAAACGTTTACTACCCTTGTAAAAACTGTCAGATGTTTGTGTTCCTTCTCTTGGCATAGCATTTAAGAATTCATGGTGACCTCGATATAATAATGAAGTATCAGAAACAGACTTTACACTACCTTATTGTACTACAAGCTAGGGACTATAGGTATTGATTTAAGAAAGAGAAGAGATCCAAGGTACTAGGATTGAGACTTCCTGGAAAATACCTGGAAATGTGGAGTTTTAACTGTTGTGAATAATGCTGGGTAAAGTGTATGTGCTTCATTATCAAATTATATAAAGGATTAAGATCAGGCACCCTTCATGAACTTTCTCATATAACTAAGATTTCCTGAATTAGGATATGGCAGTAATTTGTGTGTTTATAATTCATTCCCCCATGTCCTACAAAGCTGGTGCAATGGTCTTTTAGAACAGGAAAGATGATCATTGTTGAGAATCCTATTTGGTCTCTCAATTTCTAGATGTGATTTCTTATTTTTACTTGACTTAGAACATCTTGTAATTCTCTTATGTACAAAGGCTGGTGTTTCAAACATCATTTGTCCACAGATAGAATTTTTCTAGGTGCTTGGAACTTGATTCCCACATCTCTATCACATCCATGTCATTGGCACTCCATATCCAAAAGAGTCTCTAAGAGGCTGTACTACATTTGGTCACTGAGCTCAAATTAAAGTTGTTAAGCTATGATCCAAAAAAAATCATGGTATAATTACATCTCCCCTTGAGTCAGTCTCAATCCTTCCTGTGAGCTCATTTGATTATGTTAGCTCCCACTGACAGGATATCACAGCTCTCCATAGGTGACATTTTATGTGTCAGTGACCTTGAACTCAGATGAGAAGATGACTGTAGAATTTTGTTAAGAGAGAATGTAAGTTAACTTTATTGAAAAGATGTGATGAAGTAAAAAAAGAAAAACTCAATGAAAACATCTTTTATCTCAATCAATATTGCTGCCAAACCCTGCCTCTTTCCATCCATCCACACCACCCCTGCCCCCTTGGTTTAGGACAAAACACCAAGATTCAGGTTCCCAATCTTTAAGACATCCAAGTGGGTGGTCATGGCACTCCCATGAGTCTGTGACTATCTCAGCTCTGCAGCTTGAACAGCTCATCTCAACAATGACTCATTCTTTCTTTCTTTCTTTACTGTGATCTTGACCTGGTTACCCTTGGATTCTAATATCTCTTTTATCTGTTGTCTCTTCCTAGTATATTTCCTTGAAATAAACCAGGAATTTAGTAATTTACTATTCATTTGAGAAATACT
Source organism: Bettongia penicillata ogilbyi (assembly GCA_023548195.1). Taxonomy (NCBI): domain Eukaryota; kingdom Metazoa; phylum Chordata; class Mammalia; order Diprotodontia; family Potoroidae; genus Bettongia; species Bettongia penicillata. The sequence continues at coordinate 776,582 of JAJHZJ010000749.1, read as the reverse complement.
ACAGCAGTAGTAATGTTCAAAAACTACTGGAGCATCTCTGCCATTTCTAGTTAACTCACCAGCTGTAGATGAATGGAAGTCAATTTACAGTAACCAGGGTTCAGAGGGCAGCCCTTCAAGAAGGGATTAAATATGGTGTCCTGGACTATGAATATCTTAGAACAGTACAGTTGGCCTTCCTCAGGCAGAATGTAAGGGTTGCATTTGAATTGCTATAGGACCTGGTTCTGCCACTGGCTAGGTATGTGACCTTGGTCAAGCCATATGCCCTGTCTTAGATTATTTTTACTCATCTGTAAAATGAAGAGACTGGATTAGATGACCTCTAAGATTGTTTCCAACAATGTCTATGATCTCAGAGACCATCTACCTTAAGCTTCCCATTGTACAGATGAGGAAGCCTACACAAAAAAAAAAGTGAAATAACTTGGCCAAGATCTGAAAATGATTATCAACTATGATAGTCAATAGCAGTACTGGGATGACAGCTAGTATCCAGTGACTGAGTCCAAGGGTGTTCTTACTGTGCCACAAAAAGAAGCACCTGCATACATTTACTCCGGAGCAGCATCCTCACTTTTAGCACTCTCTGGTCAATTTGAAGAATAAACAACTTTCAGAAAGGATAAAGTACCTTGCTGCTATTTGGCTAAGCTTGCCATAGCCAAGGAAGATTTACAACTTATTTAAAATAAAGATTAATCACCAAGTTGGGTATCTTTTTTTCTTTTTACTCAAGCCTGTTTTTTTCTCACCTGTTCATGGGGTGGTACCATGTACTATTGACAGACAGATGAGAAGCAGTATTTGCTTACTAGGAACAGCTGACTTAGAGCTTCAAAGCTAGCAGCTTGGTCGTATGTAATCAGGAAAATCAGACTGGATCCCATGAATGATCATTTTCTAATTGGGGGGAACACTTGAGGGGGAAGATCTCAGATGAAATATGGAAATATCTTTTTCTATTGGTTCATATAAGACTGAGAGTGTGTGATTCATTCCCAAGAATGAAATAAGAGAGAAGAGGCAATTATTTTTTAAAATTCCAGGCAGCTAGGTGGCACACTAGATAGAACGCCAGGCCTGGTGTGAAGGATGACCCAAGTTCAAATTAGGCTTTAGACCACTTCTAGCTGTGTAACCTTGGACAACCATTTGACCTTGTTTGTCTCAGTTTCCTCATCTGTAAAATGAACTGGAGAAGGAAATGGAAAAACACTCCAGCATCTCTGACAAGAAAACTCCACAAAGGGGTCAGAGTTGAATATGACTGAAATGACTGAACCATCGAAGGTATTTCAAGGATACTCCAGTACTTTTTATTTTCTGGGGAAGAAAAAATGATGGTAATAATTATAAGGTTTTAGCCAGTCTAAGAAAGATAAATGTTTTAATCAGGTCTTCAACTATGATAGTATTTTTTATATTCCCTCCAGTAGTTAGCATTGATTAAATGTTCAGCCCAATTTCGCCTCTGTAAGTAAATTCAGAGTCCAGTGGTTTGCCTTATGAAGTCATAGAAAAGGATGTACTTTCCTCCACTTGTAAGGGTGATAATTGAGGAAATAAATTTTCGTAGAGCAATCAGGAGATTTATGACAGTCTGACCCATGCATGAGAGGTCTGTGTTGTCTTTTGCAGGTTCCCTTAGTTACATATTCCCTTGATCCCCAACCACTGCCAACACTATGCTTCTTCAGGTAATGTACTTGTGCTTAAGAACCCTTACTTAGGCTAGCCATTGCCTGAATACTATGTTATGTCCATCTTTTTGTTTTCCTTATCTGGAATTATTCTTTCCTCATGAAAGTTCTCTGTGTCTAGAATGTCTTCCTCTTTCCCTATTGCTTATGATAATTCTCCCCTTCCTTCAAGGTTCAGAACAAGTGCCTCCTAGTCTACAAAGCCTTCTTTGGATATTCCAGTCCACACTGATCTACTCCTCTGAATACCTTATATTATATTATATTACATTACATTCCTATATAATATTAATAATCAGTGATAAAAATTTTGGCAATATTGATTTTTCCCCATGGAAACTCAGTAAATAAAATGACACAATAGGCACAATTAGTTATATAGGAAAAATGGTAAAGCAAACAAATTCATCCAAATGATATACCAGTCAAAGTCTGTGACTTTGCAGTAAGGCTTGGTTAAAACTCATTAAATACCATGTTGCAAAACAGCATTGATTGAACTCAACATTTTCTGAGAACTTTCTATCCTCAACTCATCTATAACTTATAGTCTGGAATGGTTGCTTGAGGCTGAGAAAAAATGAGTTACCTATTGCCATACTTCTTATGAAGCCTGAGAGGTAGGATTCCAACCAAGGCTTCCCTGGTTCCACGTATAACACTCCATCCACTGGACAACATTGACTCTTTTACTATTACCTGTATTAAGTAAAATGTTCTCAGATATTCAATCTATTCAATAAATATTTATTAAAAACTTACTACACACAGTACATTGTGGTAGGTATTGGGGATAACACAGACAAAAACAAATATCCCATTCCCTAAAAGAGATTCCAGTCTACAGGAAATATGAGCTAGAGAATACAGCATACACAGATAATTATCTCAAAAGGTCCAGTGGATCTCTGATAGATGTTTGACTGATGTTCATCACAATCTATCTATGACTTACCATTCTCTGCTTTCAGAGAAACCTGGGAAGACTTGAGTGAACTGATGCAGAGTAAAGTGAATAAAATATGAATAATCTATACTGCAAAAACAACATGTAAAAATAAGTAATTCTAACTTAACATTGATCAATAATTAACCATGGATCCACAGGATTGGTGATAAAGAATGCTATTTCCTGCCAGAGAAGACTGAATATTCAGAAAAAGATAGATGGACAATATGGGAATTTGTTGTGTTTGACTATTCTCATTCATCATAGGGCTTTTTTAAACCGTTTTTTTTCAAGAGGAGGGGGCCAGTGATGGAAGAGAGAGAAAATAAATGCTTGTTAATTTAAAAAAAATTTTTTTTAAATAAAATAGGAGTTTGAACTCAATGGCTTGTATGAGTCCTTCTGGCTCTCATTCCATGACCCTATTTCCTCTTTACAGGGCTTAGGAAGAGGTTAAAATTATGTGCTTGTTTGTTTGTTTTTTCACACTTTTTCCTTCTTTTCAGCTAAAACTCAGAGATATGTGGCTTGATTTTTGACTACATGTGTAAGAGGATGCAGAGATCTCTGGATCAGACCCTGCAGCAAAGCACAAAGCATTTTCATCTGCTTGACTTATTCCTGCTGCAACACTGTGAATGCACACTCTGTGGCTGATGATGCCATGAAAAGACAAAGGGGAGTTGACAAAGCAGACAGTCAGCTGAAATGTCAAGAGGCTGCGTCATTAACATAGTGCAGTGTCCAATAACTCTGAGCTCCCCGTGGACAGGGACTGTACAGAAATAATTACTTGCCATCACATGCACTTTATCACTTCCAAATTAGATTTTACTAATCCACCGCTTTATTTTCTGAGTAATCTTATTACTGCAATGGAGTTTCTTTTTTTAACATGCTTACAAGATTTAGTACTACCAATCCATAACAAAATTTAGTGAGTGTCAAAGGATTTGAAGATTGCTTAAAGATTTAGGGTAATATGGGTGAGGGTGTAGAAAGTCATTTGTCCAATAGGGTTACTCTTTGTATACATGAAATAATGTAGGCTAAAAATAAGCTATAATGAAATCTACATTTTCCTTTGAAAATTGTACCAAGAAAGCCAATATTTGGAAATTCTAGTGATATAGACGAGAGGGACAAAATGATCTTTGTCATTTTTATAAAGCTAAATTTATGAAAATCTCATCTATCTCCAGTGGAAAGTTTATGTAGGATTTTTTTTAAATGTAAATTTCTATTGAGAAATAAAGATGAACATTTTTACTTCCAGCTGTTCTGTGGTGTTCCTGAGGAGATGAGCTTTGAAAAATCTAAGTGATAAAACTCAAAGTTTTTAAAACAAATATTAAAAATTGTTCTTACATGTAACTGGAGAAAAATAAAATACTAAATAAAATTTCTAAAAAAAAGAAAAATCTAAATGATTTCTTCCTCAAGGATTCCACAACGTCTCTTCTTCCCAGGAAACATAAAATCTTCAAATGCCACCTCTTAGGTTTACTACCTATGTTTCCTAGGGCAAATCACCTTCCCATCCCATTTAGTCATCTTCTCAGGAAAGAATGAAGAAAGGAAATGTGAATCTGTTAATTGCTTGCTTACACTGTTCCAGGCACTGTGCTAAGTATTATGTAAGTATTATTTCATTTGATCTTTTGAACATATTTCCCCCTCCCCTAAAAGATGAATTCAGCACCCAAAATTTATTCAAGTTTACAAAAGATCCCAGAATAGTAAACAAAACAAGACACATGCCATATTGGAAAGTGACTAGAGCTCAGAGACAGAAGATAAGGGGATTTTTGTGTGTGCATGCTATTATTTTTAAGAAAGTATAAACACTGACACTGAAACCCCAGTTCTTGCTACAAGGAGTTTATTTCTTTTATCTGCCTTCTTTATGGTTGTTTTTAAGTATTTTCCCCCTGAATTAAAAATCTCAGTGGAAGGTACACGTTAATACCAAGTAAGAACATGCTAGTATAATCAGTTTGGGATAGGATCTACTTAGTTTCTGTCATAAACTTAGTTGTCTTGGCTGTAGCAACATGGAATAATGAAAAAAGCCCTCTCTAGAGTCCAAGAAGGTAGGTTCAAATTCCACCTCTCCTGCTTATGACCTGTATGACTCTGGGCAAAAGACTTTGAACTTCACATCTCATTCAATTGTCCATGCAGGAGAAAGGAAAAGAACAAGGAAAGAAAGGAGGGAGAAGGGGAGAAAGGAAGAGAGAGAAATAAAGAAGGGAGGAAAGAAAAGGGAGAGAGAGAGAAAGAAAGGAATAAGGGACAAAGAAAGAAAATAAAAATTTGTTAAGTCCCTCTATGCCTTAAGCCCTCTAAGTATTTGACAAATATTATCTCATTTTGTTCTTATAACAGCTCTGCAATGTATATGCTACTATTATTCCAATTTTACAGTTGAAGAAATTGAGACAAACAGAGGTTAAATGACTTTCCTACATGCAGCTAGTGAGGGTAGGAGACAAAATTTGAACTCAGGTTCTCCTGATTCAAAATCTAACACTCTATCCACTGTGCCAAAGCATCACTGTGTTCTGTCCACTCACCTGTCAAAAAATTAATCTCTTACTCCGTGCCAAACATGGTGCTAAGTAAGAAATTTACATATATTATCTCATTTAACAACTTGCCATATGTTTGCTGCTCTGTCCTGCTTCTTTCTACCAGTATCTTTCACCCTGGCCCTGGAGTTCTATACCCTGGACAACCAGAATCTATGCTTCCAGTCCCTGGTTTAAGTTAATTCACTTCTTTCTGGAGTTCCCACCCCAGAGTCCAACACACTTCTTAGGAGCTAAGTCACTTAGCACACTTTAACTGCTGCTTGGCCCTCCCTAGACCCCTTCACATCTCATCCAGTCACCCAGCCTTTGACCTCCCCATCTCCCCATTTGCCTGCAGCTACACCAGGTGACCTCTACCTTTCTACCTGCCATCTATCCCTTTCAATATTTATTCTGGGCATAGAAATAAAACCAAGAGTGTCATCACTTCTACAAAGGGCATATTTAATATATATCAATTCACTAGCTCTATGATTTCCCAGGCAAAGACTTTCGTCCCTGGTCAACTATATATGTTATCTTTCCCAAAGAAAAGAAACTTCTTGGAAACAGACTGTCTCTATTTTTATATTTGTATCTTAGTCCTTGCTGGTTCTTGGAAACTAATAAACACTTAGTAAATGCCTTTTCAATGTTTTTAGTCATTCACTTAACATCCTTGAATATCTCTTTCTCTGTAAAGTTAAGAGTCTGGACCAGATGGCCTCTGAGGTCCCTTTGGATCTATGACCAAAATGTATTTTGTTTTATCTGATATCCTGGAATGTATTTAGGTTTTGGGTGAGTTCTACCATATACCTGCTACATTCACCCATTAGATCTGGAGCTCTTCATAGCTGCAAGTGCAGAGGAAGAACTACATGGTGAAGTGGATGATGTGCTGGATTTGGGAATCAGGAAGATCTGGATTTCAATCCTTCCTAAATTATTTACTATCATGTGACTGTATCGGTAAGCACCCTACCTGTTATCACAGGTTCTTAGATCTGCATTCATAAAAGGAAAGGCAATTTTTGAGGGGTTAACAATCACTTAATCAAGCACATGTATCAATCCTTTAACCAAGCATATATATTATTCACCTTTTTCAGGGGAGTCAGCACCCTGAACTTCAAAGAAAACACAGAGAAATTAAAGTTCAACAGACATGGCTTCTTCTGCCTGAATTCAACAGACAGTTGCTCTCAACTATCTGACTACAGTTACCAGAAAGGGAAGCATGACATCTGGGTTCAGTAGCCAGGGGGCTACTGAGGGGCTTCCCACATTCCTCATTTACCCAAAGAAATACCCTTACAAAAACTAAGTCCACAAAATAAACAGTGCCCCCCATCTCAGAGTCATTATACACTTTTTAGAGCCAGAGGGCATCACATCCCTTCAAAACCAGTGCCTCATTAACAAAAGGCATACCCGTTCTTATAAATTTTCTCAGGCTGGACAATGGGAAAGATCCTCCCCAGTCACATTTAAATAGAGGAAGTATACTTCTTGATTATACTAAAAAACTGCAAAAGATCCTACTTTGCTTCCCATTACAGTGACCTTGGTAAAGTCACAATCTTTTATCACTCCCACTTTCTTCATTTGTAAAATGGGGGTGATAATACCTTTAAAATTTACCTCAGCGTGTTGTTGGTAGGATAAAATGTGACCCATTCAGTAAGCATCTATTAAGTGTTTCCTACGTGCAAGCCATTGTGCTAGGCACTGGGAATACAAAGATAAAAAAAAAAAAGTATAGTCCCTGCTGTTTGGTTGACCTTAAAAGTACTCTCTAGATATCAGCGGCTACAATTCTAACAACTTTTAATCATTTCCTCTTTTCTCTGCTGAGCTCTATATTCCATTTAATAAATATTTAATTACAGTCCTAGTTCTACCACCAATGAACAGTATGAGCTTGAGCAAATCATTTTTATTTCTCTGGTCTTTTATTTTCTTATTTGAAAACTTAGAGCATTCTCCTGTATCTCATTCATTTGGGTTTAACAAATGTTTACAGAGTATCTGGTATATACAACATGTTATGTGTTGTTGATTTCTAAATGGCCTTATTCAATGATCTGAGATCTAAAATCTATGCTACCCCTCTCAGGAGTATTTATATGTTTATGAGAATTTTAATTGGAGAGATTCAAGATGCATGAGAAAACAAATCCTATGAAAGAATTTCATGTTGGTGGGGGAAGTATTGGAAGACCTTTCTGGTCTACATGCCAAAAGCACACTCACCTACTTTACCTATTCATGAGAACAGCATTATATTTTGAAAACAAAGTTGGAAGGAAGAAGTAAGAAAAGAAGTCATTTTTTGTTAAGGTTGAATGAACATCTCAAGACTAAAATGCTCTTTTCTTTGTGAGTGGGAAATACTTTGACAAATCATAGTCCAAATTGTCTCCATCTTCTGGATGCCAAATACTTCAATATTCTAGTTCTTTAATGGAATATCATGTTCCCATTGACATGGGGATTCCATCCAATGATGCACATCATGACCCATCCATTTCCCTGTCTGTTGGATTCTCATTCAGGACTTTTCAAATGTTCTCCATTTGCTACTTGCTACTGTTTTTCTTGATATCCTATCTTTATTGGTGAGCGAGAGAGTTCAAACCCTACCAGTCTGCTAGATCTAGATGACCACAGATCACCAGACCAGACCGTGCTTCTATGACAGTCAGCCATACAGGTCATTTTGCTGTATACCTGCCATTGCATACTTCCCATGACTCCCTCTTCATTTCTCCCTCAGAATCCAGTGGTTAAATCAATACAATATGACTATAAAACAATTATTCTGGAAAAGGAGGTATTGAATGACGGCCCATGGATCAAGTCCCCATGACTCTGACCCTCTAGATGCTCCCTTTCCAGCTTATTACTTTTATGTATAAATATGCACATATATAATATTATTTTAAAATATAAAACAATTAAACTATATATAACATTATTAGACTGTAAGGATAGGATAGGATTATCTCACTCTTGTATTTGTGCATCACAAATACTTAGTGAAATGTCTGGTACTTAGAAAGTATCTAATTTATTTTGGTTCGACAAATGTTTACTGAACATTTGGCATATGCAACAAGTGGTGGGCTATCTGATTTCCAAGTTGTCTCCTCATTCTAATTTAGGATTCCGAGATTTAAGATCTCTCTAAGGAGTGTTTAGATATTTATAAGGATTTTAATTGAAGAGCTTTAACATTCATAGGAAGATATGTCATATGAAGAAATTTTATACTGATGAGTGAAATGTTGGGAGGCCATTTTGGCCCACCCTTAAATTATACCAGTAGAGCACTCACCCACTTTTTCTACTCAGAGGGGAGGCATTGTATTTGATAAGCATTATTCTCAAATAGAAGTTATTAAATAGTATATAATATATTATTTATATATAACATACATTATACACAAAGAAGAATAAATAAATAATGAAAGTGTTTAATGAAATATTTATATAAATAAGAACCTTTTAATAAAAGCTTAAAATTTATAGAGATATCTGCCTCTTGATGTATACATACATACATATATACAAATAGATAAATACAGATATATAATGCATAAACATGTTATATATATGCATGTATACATACATATACACAGAGAGACAGAGACAGAGAGAGAGGAAGCCCAACCACCCTCCCCCTGCCTTTGTATCCTTAGTTCTTCGTACAGTGTCTGGCAGGCACATAGTTAAGACTTGTCATGTTTTACAAGGTAAAACCAAAAACAGTCCTTACCCTCAAGGAATGGTCATCCTAATGAGGAAGACAACATATACATGAATAGGGACATATAAGACACAGAACAGATGGAAGCTAATAACTTTGGATTGGATAATGTATATAAAATACTTTGCAATCTGAAAGCACTATATAAACTTCACTTATAATTACGATTATCATTATTATGATACTGTATTGCATTCTAGTAAATCAATATTTCAGGAGAGCACTAAAGGAGAGTTTGAAAGTTATTTGAAAATGATCACATAATAATTTAATTTTTCTCCTCCCTGGAACTACAGACCATAGAGGCAGAGAAGATGAAACTCTTCAACTCTTCACCAACTGTTCTCAATATCATGCTAGTGCTGCTAGCAGAAACAAAACAAAACAAAACAAACTCCCCAAAAAACCCTGATCAACCTTATAATTGCTTTCTAACCAATAGGGATCTTTGCGATTCATCATTGTCCTTGGTTTAACTATCTAGTTCCACATGTTTTTAGTTCAGCTTTGAGCTCACTTTTTATTATCTCTGAAACATATCATCCAATTCCTTAGAAAGCCTGTGAAGATGTTAAATGACCCAGAAGATAGAGGGCTAGGCCTGGAGTAAGGAAGAATTCAAATCTGGCCTCAGACACTTACTGTGTGACCCTGGAGGAAATGGAAAACTTTGCCAAGAAAACCTGATGGTCCATGGGATCACAGCAAATCTATGCTTTTCTCTCTAATTTTGTTCCTCAAGGAAAGAACTTTCATAGAGACAGATTGTACAGAATTTGCCCCTCAAAAATCTTGTGATCCAGTTTCTGAGTCACTTCCCTTACTTTCAGATTTTTCTCTCCTTCCATTTTCAGTATTTTAGGATGTTTCATTTCATAGGTGATGGAAATGTTAAGGGGGAAGGCACTAGCAGTTGGGGAAATCAGAAAAAAAACTTTGTAGAGCTTTTGCTTTGGGTGTATCTTGAATGCAGAGAGGGAGATTGTAAGGTAGAGGTGAGAAGAGAGCATATTCCAGGCTTAGAGTATGGCCAGTGCAAGTCAAGGATACAGGAGATATAAGGAACAGAAAGTTCAAAGGGTCTGACGTAACCATCTACATGTGAAAAAACCCAACTGGATGAAGAATGTTGATTCTTCACCAAGATGCATTTAGACGAGCAATCTATAGAACTTTTCAGCGTATCTAAATCTTTAGATCTCTAACTCTTTTTACAACTCTATCTCTCTTTATGCATCTTACCACACATAACAGATAGAAAAGTACAAGAAAGAATGAAAGTAAAGTATTCATCAAAGAAATCTCTGATAAAGAAAAGAAATGGGCTGATCAGGTGATTAGAGTGAAGGGTGACCAATGGAAAGCCCACATGTTCTTCCAAGCATCTTTACGATGTCAAGAGAAAGTGCAGAAGGTCCCTAGAATGGTGGGAGGGCATGAAAAAGTGTCATGTAGGTTGGAAAGCCATGACTGGGTTATATTTGCATTGCTGGAAGGAACTGTGCCCATTGATAAGATTATGTATCTGTCATTGGAGAGTAGAGGTTGAGGTTCATATCAAACAGATATAACCTTTTACCTATTTATATAATGCCCCAAAAAATTCAGAAAAAAAGTTGTTTAGAGAGCCAAGAGCCAGTAAGTGGATTTTAATTTCTCAGTAAACTATTATAGCATCATACAGCTACAGTATAAAGTCAACAATGTGTTGATTCAGTGTCTACTATGGTTGAGGGTAAAATTGGGAGATTATGTCAAGAAGCATGATGTCTAGTTATCAAGAGAGACCTAACAAGATATCATCATCACCATCATCATCATCCTTATCATCATCACTGTTATTTATATGGCACATTACGGTATGCAAAGTACTTTATATCTCATATGATCTTCACAATGACACTGTCTTACAGAAAACAAAATGGCCAAAAAGGGCATTTGACTTGCCCAGGATTACACAGATAGGAAGAATTAGATTGCATGAAATAAAGAATGATTAAATGTTATGCTGTGTGATATTAACTTGCAATGCAATAAGAATTTAGAGAAGGAAATCAGCATAAATTATGGAGAGACTATCAGGGAAATAGGACTTAAAACTATATATTCATTAAAGTATGGTGAAGATCTATATGGGTGCCATGGTATGGTCCAATGAGCTGGTCTCAGACACAAGGAGATTTGGTTCATGTTCAGCCTCTGACACACACTGCCTGTTTTATCCTAGGCAAATGATTTAACCTCTTAGTATCCTTAAGGCTATATCAACCTTCCTTGGCATAGATTTCCCTCACTGGAAAATTCCCTTTGCCAATGAAATTGAAGGCTCATTTCTTATTTCTACTTTGAATATTACATATGTCATATGTGGAGGACTTAACTAATAGAACATTGAACTGTTGCAAGCATTTATATTTCAGAATTCCATAATAATTCCATAATTCCAATGTTTCCATTGTGTATCTCACTTCTTTTTCCTGTATGAGTTCTTATGAAATTTTTAAAAGACACAGAAAATATTAATTTTTCAAAAGTTTAGTTATTTGGAAAGTTAGGATAAGCAATACAGTTGCATACAATCTCATTAGGGATGCCTTTATCTCCCTTCCCTTCCCTTCCTCCAACCCAGTCCACCTCTGTGAAAATTCATTCATCTTTCAGAAATCTCATTATCTCCAGCACATTCTTTTTCTCTCTGCCCAAAATAAGTATTATCTAATACAAAACTTTTCTCTGTGACCTTGAACAGAACAGGGTGAAGGCAACCTTTGTAAAACCTTAATATTCTTTTAGTTCATAGCTAGACAGATATAGAAGCATAGAGGCAAGACTGTAATTCTAATCATCTCAAAGGAAAAAATGTAAATTCCTAATTTCGTGGTTGTACTGGGATCTTGCTGAATTAACATTGGATCATAGAACCTTAGAGTTATTAAAACTTCTGACACTATTATTATTATAATAGCTAGTATTTATATATGGCTTTCAAATTTGCAAAATGTTTTACATATGTTATCTCATTTGATCTTTTCAAAGCCCTGTGAGGTAAATTATCATCTCCATTTTACATATGAAGATCCAAGGCACTTCAGTTAAGTACCCTAGGCAAAATCACTGAACTAGTAAGTGTTTGAGATAGAATCTGAATGCAACTATTCCTAATTCCAAGTCTGACACCTCTCCACTCTACCATCTAGTTCTCTAATCCCTACCTAAGGAGAAATCCCTTTGAAAACATTGCTGAAACTTTTCTTGGGCACAGAATCATTGGAAGTTGCTGAGTGAATTCTTTCAGCACCAAAGGATGTGATTCATGTGGGTCACATGACTGGAACCATAAAGGGCCCTTAAATACTCTTGCTATCTGGTTGATCTTGACTACCTGGAACTTTCTATTTTTCTGTCTTTCCTATAGCAAATATCTTTCTCCTTAATAGAGAAAATGGAAGCAAAGTAAGTATTAAGCAGCTCCACTATTACATTACATGATATTATGTTATATTATATTGTTATATTACATTACATCACAATGTTATATGATATTATATGTTATATCATATATTATATATTATATTTATTGTCTCATCTATCCCAAACAATAGTCCTATCCTTTCTTTCATCCTCATCTTTTTTCTTAATATAGAAAATAAACCAACATACCATTTCGGGGGTTGTATGTTTTGTAGATGATTAAACACTGTACAAGGTACTGAAGATGTAAAGATAAAAACAAAATATCCCATGCCCCCAAGAAAATTACACTTTGATATATAAGTTGATTTGGATGAACCAAAGTCCTAGCAGCTGGGGCAGGGGGCAAATCAGAGAACACTTCACATGGAAGCTTTCAATTGGACTGAGTCTTGAAAGAGACTCTGGGGCAGGTGGTACAGTGGATAACATGCTAGGCTTGGGATCCAAAAGACTAGTGTGATCCTTCCTCAGAGAGCAGTGATAGCCTTCCTTGTTAGCTGTGTGAACCTGGGCTTCATCTTCCTCATCTATAAAGTGAGGGTGTTGAATGATGCCCTCTAAGCTACCTTGAAGTTCTAAACCAATGATCCCATGGTGAGTGCAAACGAAGTACCACGTATCAAGAATAAGAAGAAGGTCAATCTGACTAGACTACCGAGTGTGTGGCGAAGAATAAAAACAGCTATGTTGAAGCCAAGTCATGGAGGGTATTAAATGCCAAACAGGGGAGATAATATTTTCTCCTAGACACTTTAGGGAGTCAATGGAGTTTATTGAATAGGAGAATGACATGGTTAGATGAAAGGAAATTTTTTGCCCACAGTCCTATGCAAGATCTCATAACTTCATACTGAGTCAACAATTCCCTAAAATCCCCAAATCTTTTTTTTAATATAAATAGTCATTTTGAATATTGCTGATAAAAGTGACCCATAAAACATTTTTGTTATTCAGACATTTGGGGAAAAGAGTAGTTTCTAAAGGCATTTGACATGTAATAAAACAGTACTCATGCTCTTGGATTTATTTTCTATTATCCGAATGAATCTCCCAGAGCATTCAATATGGGACCTCAAATTCAGACTTTCTACAATCATAACCGGTTTGATCATTTTAACTCAATTGGCAGGTCGGTTGAGTCAAGAAACTGGTCAACCAAGTAATTCTTACTGAATTGGCTGACATTTGGCCAGTCAGTTCAGACAAAACAGGCAAAACATATTGTAGACAGATACAGTGTCAGACTTTTAGGATCAAATATGAAATCAACACTGCACACAAAAAGCTTGGGCAATTTTAGGCTTCATGAAAGGGGATCATCTCATTGGGTCCTATCCTGGTTATATCAGAGCTAGATTACTGTGTTCAGTACTGAGCATCATATTTTTGGAAGGATATTGATGAGCATCCTGAGGAAGGGAGCCTAGATTGCAGAGGATCATGAGATGATGCCCTCTGAAGACAGTGGTAGGAACTGGGCATATTTAGCACAGAGAAGGAAAAGCTTGGAGGTGACAGGATAGTGGCCCTCAAGTATTTGATGTGTTGTCAAACGGAAGAGGAAGTATACCTGTTTTGCTTGACTCTAGTGGGTAGAACAAGGAGAAATGGATGGATAGAGAGAGATCAGTGTAGGCCTGATGCTAAAGCAATCAACTAAACAAACTTGCCAAGAATTGGTGATATCTTGAGTTGTCTCCAAATGCCCAATGGATGTCTTGAACTACATGTCCCCTAGACAGATTAATCTAATTCATGTCAAACTGAACTCATTACCTTTCCCTCAAAACTCTTCTTCTCAATTTCTTTAATACTGTCAAGAGTACCATCATTCTTTCAGTCACCCAGGCTTGCACCTAAGTGTCATCCTCAGTTCTCTCACTCCCCATATTCAACATGTTGCCAAGTCCTGTCACTTCCACATTCTCAGCCTCATGCCTATATGCCTCCTTCCCTCCTCTGACACTGCCACATTACCTTCAAGTAGGTCCTCATCATCTCACACCTGCTGATTGATCTCCCTCCCTTATTCTCCATTTAATTGCTAAATGGATCTTCTGGAAGCTCAAGTGTAACCATTTCAGTTCCCCTATGCAATGAACTCCAGTGGCTCCCTTTTACTTCCAGGACCAAATGGAAAATTCTCTGGCTTTTAAATCCCCCCATAACTTAGCCCCTTCCTACCTTTCCACTCCTCTTACATTATGCTCTCCTCCATGTGCCCTATAATCCAGGGACAACTGTCCTTTCTTAAAATACTGAACTTTCCGACTCTGACATTTCCCTGGCTGGCCCCATGCCTCAGAAGCTCTCCCTCCTCATCTAGATCTCTCAATTTCCCTAGTTTCCTTCAAGTATTAGCTAAAATTCCACCTTCTATAAGAAGCCTTTCCTGATTCCCCTTATTGTTAGTGCATTCCCTCAAAGATTACTTCCAGTTTACCCTATGTAGATCTTATCTTGTACGTGCATAGTTGTTTACATGGGTCACCCATTAGAAAGTGAGTTCTTTGAAGGCATGCACTTTTTTTCCCTTCAGTCCTTAACACAATATCTGAAATATAGGAAGGGCTTAATAAATGTTCATTTCTTGTCTCTTGATTGACTAGAATGAGCATATATATATGTATGTATATACACACACATATACATATACATACATAAACATACATATATACATATATATGTATATGTGTGTGTGTGTGTGTGTGTGTGTGTGTGTATAGTGAAATGTCTGGACCCGTCTCTACCAAACTGAGATTCGTCAGTCTCTTATTTGTTTTGGTTTATTTGTTTATCCCATCTAAGCAAGATATTAGTATGTTAACTGGTTCTTTGTAGGAGGAATACTTCAACCCAACACAATGTCTCTCTAATGGTGGACTTTTCGGGCATGCTAACATTTTATTTGGGGATATTTTTGAGAGGCAGATAATGTGTTCCTCAAGTCAGCCTGTATAATCACTTACCTACTTGGCCCAGGCAAGTGCACTACTATTCCAAACACTATAAGAAGTATATCGAGCTTGCAATCACACCCCTGGCTTGTCGCCATTTTAGCATCTCTCCTGCCAGGTTTCATAGTAGGATTTTGTGTATTTCGAGATGTTTGCCAAATAGACAACTCTCCTCCCCTTCAAGCAGAAACTTAGAATTCAAAATAAACACATCCAAAAGGAGACATTATAATTGAGAGGCTAGCAGTCTGACCTTAAATCTGGCCCAACTTTAGACATAGATATTTTTACCTATGGAAGACCCTAAAATATGCATAAGCTTTCAAAGATGCATCTGGATATGATAGAATTGTCTAAAAAGAGGGTGAAAAGGGAGGAAACAATGAGCAAAAACACCTGGGCTTGAGTTTGGTAAGCCTCTAGATTGGAAATAAATATTCTGGTGCACTCTAGTGGCAAAAGATAGGCCAGGAGATGTGGAGAAGGGCTGTGGATAGTGATTATATTTTGAAGAATTTATGACTGTAAATTGTGGATTTTGAAACGTCAATATCACTGTTAAGTATGTGAGGGCAAGGGGCATCTTGCAAGTCATTGCTAGAGGAAAAGATTTCTTTTCTTTTTTTATAATAGGAAGCTAATAATAGTGGTTTATCTTTCACAATCTTTTTGAGTTTACAAAGTACTTTCCCATCTATTATCTCACTTAATTCATTCATCACCAATGGTGCAGTATGTAGTATGGGCATTGTCCCCATTTTAGAGGGAGGAAACCAATAAATCAATTCAATCAACCAGCATTTATTTGGTGCCTATTATAAGGCAGGGACTGTGTAGACATGGAGGCACAAAGGCACGATCAAGTGGACCCTGCCCTCAAGGAGTTCACTTGCTGTTGGAAGAGGCAACAAATAAATATACGGAAAATGAATACAGGATAATTTTGGGGGAGAGAGTAGGAGGGTACTAGCATCTGGGGGGGTGGGGAGTTGGAGATCAGGAATGATTTCGAAAAGGTGTCGTGTCGCTTGAGCAGAATTTGGAGGCAAACAAATGATTCTAAAGGTGGAGGTAGGGGAAAAGGGCATTCCATGAACAGTCAATGCAAAGGTGTGTGAAGACAGGTGTGTATGTGTGTGTTTGTGTGTGTGTATATTATAAGGGTGGAAAGGTAGCTTGAGGTCAGGTTATGAAGGGTTTTTAGCATCTAAACAAAGGAGTTTCAATTTAATTTTAAAAGCAATAGGCAACCATTGAATTTATTGAGTGTGTGAATGATATATAGTCATACCTACACTTTAGGAAAAATCATTTCTTGATTTTTACTATAATACTAAGTTTGCTTTGAGAATCAACTGAAGGATGAAAACCTTTTAATTCCCAGTACAGTACTGTTTCTATGTTATATCTCATCTCCTGACTCTAGTCCCCTCTGTCCTCAATGGTCTCCCTCTTCATTTCTTGCCTCCCTAATTTCAAATCCCAATTAAAATCTCACCTTACATAGAAAGCCTTTCCTAATGCCCTTCAGTTCTTTTGTTTTTCCTGTTGATTATTTCTAGTTTATCTTGTATATAACATGTTGTGCACCAATGTAATATTCACAGCATCTATGGCAGCCATGAACATGCTGGCTTAATTCTGAATTGTGAAATACAAAAGACTCTCCACATGGAAGACAGAACCAAAACATTTATTTAGACACCAGAAAGCCAAATCTATCATAGTAACAAAGAAATCTATATGCAATAACAATGCAGAGGGCCATGCCATCCCCAAGCCTTTCCTCTGTTAGGCTTCTCGCAAACCAGCTCCCTTAAAACAAATTACAAAAAAGGTCTTTCACTCACACTACCCAATAGCCTGTTTTCTCTCTCTCCCTCAGTTCTGACTGCTCTGACCAAATTTCCTCTCAGCTCTGCTCAAGCTCCACATCTTTCTGTTCCATGTGACTTAGACCCATGTAACTCAGGCTTCCATGTGATCAAAGCAGGTCACATGGGCCTATTAATGGATAGGAAGGAGCTTCCCATTAAGAAGCAAAATTACATTAACAATAAGCAAAAATTCATTATCAATACATGTTTGTAGATAGTATATTTTATAGATGAGGAAACTGAGGCAAGTAGATATTATGTGATGTCCAGAGTCATACAACTAGTAAATGCCTGATTTCATTGGACCTCAGGTCTCTCCTGACTTCAAGTCAATCACTGTATCCCCTGCCCAACAAGCCACCTCTTTCACAAGCCTCAAATTGTTATGTGTGAATGTCAGGCATTATTATTGTGCTGGTTTTTGGAAAGCTGATCAGCAAAGCAAGTTGTGACTGCTACTGATTTGGGGTTTTGGGGAAGAGTTAGAATGACTTCCTCTAACACCCAGAAGACACATGGCATGGCCACATTACTGAAAACCCTACTGAAAAGAGCAGTTTTCTCAGAAATACCATTTTCACTGGGAGTTGGGAAGAAGGCACTTTTAGAAGACTCTCTACTGCTCTTTCTGTAACAGCCTAGGAGGATGATTGCCAGGCCAAGAGTGACAGATGGAAACTGGTTTTTGGATACAGAGTTTGATTTTTTTTTGAATTTATTTATTTTTTGAAATTCATTTCTTCTAAAACAAAAAATAAAACATAGTCCTATCTTTTAGCTCATAAATATATCTCCATGATTGTGAATCAAGTGGTTTTTGCAGCTTTCACACACTCAGCTTTGCTGGATGTTGGCATGACTATAGATTGAAGAATCCCTATAACATCCTTCTCTTAGTAAGTACAGAACTGGCTGCCCTGAAAGAATGCTGGTTCTCATTAGCAGTCTGGATTTATAATTATCTTAGATCTTTAGGGACTTTGGGCCTTGGGCCAAGGCATCATCCCATAAATCTCTAGCAGAACTTCCACAGAAATACTTAAGATGTGAGAATCTGACTTCAGGAGCGAGGGAGAAGGGGGGTGGGGAGAAAAGAAAGAAGCGAGAAAAGGAGAGTGGAGAAAAAGAAAAAGAAAAGGAAGGAGAAAATCTGAGAAGGGAGGAAGAGAGGGGAAAGAAGAGAAAATGAAAAGAGGGAAGAGGTAATAAGAGATGTGAAAAGAGAGAAGAGAAAGAGATGAAGGAAGAGTGAGGGAATGGGGGAGAGAGAGAATGGAGAGAAAGGAAAAGACAAAGAAATAAAAGAGAAGTAAGAGAAGGAAAAGAAAGGGAGAAGGAAATAAAAAAAGAAACACATGGCTTTTCCTTAAACAAAAAAGAAAACTTTGAGAGGCAAAAGAATGTCAGCCTTGTGTATTTACTAGATTTGAGGTATTTTTCAACAAGATGATTTTTCTAAAAGTATGATTTTTTTCAACTCACTGTTATAGTGGAACCAGTCATTCTGCTCTTCTTTCCTTTAGCCTGGCAGGCAGAGGGACATGGGATGGGACAAAAGTAAATTACCACATGGCCCCATTGCAGATGTGGAGGGAAGTAGAGAATGATGGATAGAATCCTGGGATTCTAGGCAATCACAAAACCTGGTGGATGGATGTGGTGAACAAACATGGCAGAAGTTCCTCTACACACACTCATCTGGCAAGTAATACCATACACTCTCCCTTTCCTTGGGAATGAGAGAGGCATACTGCTCATTCTTACACACACACACACACACACACACACACACACACACTCACACACACTCACACGACTGCAAGTTACTATTCAATGACTTCTTTTCTCCTTCAAGGCTGCTCTTAATTTTCATTGGTTGATGAGATGAGATTGAGGGATCTTTGTTATTTATTCATTCATTTATTCAACAAGCATCTGTTAAGAGCCTACTGTGTGATGGGCAGTCTGCTAAGTGCTGGAGATAGAGAGAAAAAAAATAAAGTACCCCAGTGCTTGAGAAGATCACATTCTATTGGAAAAAAACAGATCTACTTAAAATAATTACAAAATCTATACATTTCTAATAAAAAGTAATTTGGGAGAAGATGCTAGCAGCTGGAGAGATCAGGGAAGGATTAAAATAGGAGATGGTATTTGAACTGTGAAGAAAGCTAGGGATTCTAAAAAGTGGAAGTAAGGTGGGAGGGCACAGCAGGCATAGAACACAGTTTTGGCAAAGTCACAGTGATGGGAGATGTATTGTCATGCACGAAGAACACCAAGCAAGTCAATTGGGTTAGAAAGTAGGGTACGTGAAGGGGATTAATAGAGGTTATTTATCCAAACACCTTATTTTAAAGATGTGGAAACAGAAGCTGCCTGAAGTCTCACAGCTAGAATATGAATTCAAAACCATGTCCCTCTGATTTCAAATAGAATTCTCTTCATCAGCAGCATAACGACACCTTGACATCGCCAGTTTCCCATTATAAACATGTTTGAGAAGAGTAGGAGGAAAGTATACAGTGTGATTTTCATTGGATAAACATTTATTAAGCTCCCATAATATTCGAGACAATTTAGCAGAAGCCAGGCATAGAGAGCAAAACATGAAACAGCCCCTGCTGTCTGAGACTCGAGCCCCCTTGGCAAATCCCTGAAGTGGGAGTGGTTGAGCCAAACTGATGTGTCTGAGATGAGCTGGTAAGGAGCACAGCTGACCAAAACATACTCATTTCTTGGCATATAGTAGGCCCTTACTAGATGACTGCTGATTGCCCAGCACAGAGCCTTGTGTATGTTAGGTACTTAGGAAATATATTGAATTGCATCAAATTGAAATTATCACCTACAATTGGGCAGCTAGGTGGTGTAGTGGATAGAGCAGTGGACTTGGAATCAGGAAGATTCCACTTCCTGAGTTCAAATCTGGACTCAGACGACTACTAACTTGTAAGTCTGGGCAAGACACTTCACCCTGTTTACCTCAGTTTCCTCATCTGTAAAAGAAGGAAATGGCAAACCACTCCAGTATCTTTGCAAAGAAAACCCCAAATGGAGACTCAGTTGAAAGAGACAGCAACAATTACCTACAAGGGGGGAAGGACCAGCAGCAGGAATTCACACTATCCACATTCAACAAATATTTATTGAACATTTAGCATAGTTAAAGCCTTAAGATAGGGACTATTATAGTGAATAATTCTGACACAGATAGTCACCAAAATCAAAGGACTAGGCTAATTATTGCCTGTGTGATGTTGGAGGCATTCTTTACCTCTCTACTCTGCAGTCTCCTCATCTGTAAAATGGGAGGACTGAACTCAGTGGTCTAAGTCTATAAACCTATGATCCTAGGAGATGCAAATGGCCTAGGGAACTCAGGGTCAGGAAAGACTTCATGGAAGAGGAGGCATCTTAGACTCAACTTTAAAGGGCAAGATGAAGATAATCCATAAGACTGCATGAAATAAAGAAAGGTATTAGCCAGTTTGATGGATATGTGAGAACTAGAGGAGGATGAGACTGGAGAATCAGTTATAAATCAATCAAAAAGCATCCAGAAATGGGTTAGAGCCAGGTTGTAGCTAGCCTTCAATGACAGGCAAAGAGTTTTAATTTTACTCAGCTATTAGTGAAGAGTTACTAAAGGTTTTTAAGAAGGTGGAGTGATGTGATCATATCTGTGGATAAAGGGAGCGAAGTTGGCTTCTGTGGGCTAGCTGAAACTATTGTGTTCGTCCTTTGTTGCCGAAGAAGACCATGCCATCAGAGAAATGATGACATGACTTACACTTGACTTTGTTTTGAGTGAGGGAGGGCTGTGCAGGTCACCAGCCTCACTTCTCCTCCAGAGCCATCTGGATCCAGTGACCAGATATTCATCAGGATGCCTGCAGATGACCCAGGATGAGGCAATTGGGGTTAAGTGACTTGCCCAAGGTCACACAGCTAGTGAGCGTCAAGTGTCTGAGAAGCTGAAACTATAAGCAAAGGAGGAAACAGGGTGGGAAATGAAGGTGATGTAAAAACAAAAGATATAAATAAAAATGTAAGATTTAGAGTGTTTGCCCTGTGGTCACTT
Source organism: Bettongia penicillata ogilbyi (assembly GCA_023548195.1). Classification (NCBI taxonomy): domain Eukaryota; kingdom Metazoa; phylum Chordata; class Mammalia; order Diprotodontia; family Potoroidae; genus Bettongia; species Bettongia penicillata. The sequence continues at coordinate 755,193 of JAJHZJ010000749.1, read as the reverse complement.
AAGTGGTAAGAAGTGAAGCAGAAAAAAACAGAAGTCTTCATGAAATTTTGAAGTAAGGAATTTAGACTCCAAACATGAACTTAGATGATGTGTTTGCAAGACCAGAACCCTGCCATGAAACAACTTTTTCAAAATATTATTTATTTTTTTAATATTGCTAACATTATCCCCAGTATCTTTCCTGCTTCCTGCTGCTACACAGCCATCCTATATAACAAATGATATTTTAAAGAAAAAGAAGAGAAAAATGATCAATACATCAAAAAATTTCTGAAAATGTGTATGGTACCACATCTGTGAACTTCCCACTCCTACCAAGATGTGGCAGTCAGATGTCTTCCCATTTGTCTTATTTGGAGCCATACTTGTTCTTTGTAATTTTTCAATATTCAGTTTGGATAGTTTTGTATTGTTCTTTCAGTTAATATTGTTTTGGTCATTGTGTATATTTTTTTTGGCTCTGCTTACTTCACTTGGCATCAGTTCATGTAGACTTTTCCATGATTCTGTGTATCCATCAAATTGTCCATTTCTTAGAAAATATCAAGATTCCAATCCATTTTATTCCATTCCATTCCAATGAACATCTACGTTGTTTTCAGTTCTTTCCTAGCATAACAGTACGTTATAAATAGTTTGGTCTTTTTATCAATGGCAAAGATGATATATAATCTCCCTTCCCTTTTGTTTCCACAAATCAGTTCATGTCCTCTTCCCCTTTTGCCGTTGGTCTGAACCTGTAATTTCATCAGTATGGGGAAACAGCATGGGGAGCCCCTAGCATGGGAACTCCTTCCACCAATGTATCTCAGTAACATGCATGACATTATAGACTTCTAGAGTTTTCTGAGGTTCTGAGAAACACGATGTGTACCCACCAAGCTGTATCAGAGTCAGAATTTGAATGTACATCTTTATGACTTCATATCTACCTTCTCTTATTCCTTAATATCATGCTGTCTTCCGGACCTGTTTTGCTTCACTTTGGAATATCTGCTGTCAGCAGTTACAGACATGATATTTTTCAGGTGGGTAATCTAATTTTGGAGAAAACATATGCTACGTCTATGTATGTGCCAACAGAACAGCCTTGGTTACCATCCAGCCTAGAACTATAGGCATACCTCCCTAAACATTGTTAATTGGTTCCATGAAAACATGACTCTAGGCAAAAACAATGTTTCAGAGCTGAGTAGACTGGAGCCAGAGCGCCATGAAGCTTAGTTTGAACACACTAATATGGCATTGGTTGAGGCAAACGAATGACATAGTTGGACCCCCAAACCAATAACAATACTGCATGTCTGCTATTGGTGTCTCCATGAAGATGGAGCAGAGCCAAGCAGTTCAACTCAGAAGTTATGTTTGGAATGGTTAAGCCACTGCATGTGTGGACACAATCATCCTAAGTCATAAAATACTCTAATATTCTACATAAAATATAAGGTCCCATATTACTATCAGGATGATATCATTATACCACATGCCTGAAATAAATATATATGTGCCTCTGTTAAGATAATTGATGTAACAGACATGCACTTGGCAGGAGAAAAGATCTCATGCTTCCCAAACCAGGAAGATTTCTCATTTTATTTTGCAAGATTTTTGGCATAGTGGCTCCATTATCCAAAGACTCATAAAATTCAGTACTCTGAGATATAACACAGTGGTTTATTTGGTTCTACTTTGGGTATGGGAGGATACTCACTGCTACCATCAATCACTGTAAAAGGCACCCATTTGAACTGTCAAGCTAAGAGCCCAAATGATGTCGTAGCATCAGGGAGAAGTTGACATAATGGCACACCTGTTGGCCAGGTCTGCAGAGTTTTCTGCCATGCCTTTCCTTGCCTTCCCTCACAGTGTTAATCCAGACTAGGGTACACATCAGCACCTGGCTAATAATCATAGCTGAACCACTCAGATTTTCAGCACAACCTTTATAACCCAATATGCTGTCTGTCAGACAGCTTTGATTCAGTCCACATTTTTGGCAGGCACTAGTCTGCATTGAGTACGGGAAAAGGGTGATTTCCATTAATGGTTCACAAATGTAGATACTTGACTTCTTCCAAATCTCTAATTCACAGTTTTGGGGGGAGAGGGGAAGCAAACTGAAGAGATCGTGGATTGTGAGAGATAATGCTGACACATTCAATGTCTGTGCCATTATTATTGTTATTTATCCTTTAAAGAGTATATTGAACAATCACCTGCCCAATGATTCTGACATTGGAATGTAAGCTCCTCCACTAGAAAAGAAACTCCTGGAAGATTGGAATTATTTCATTATTGCCTCTGAGTTATCAAAACCTAGCATGGGGCTGGCACATTGCAAACACTCACTAAATTTCTATTTAATTGAATTGCTGAGAAATACACAAAGCCACTTTCCAGAGGAGGGAGGAGAATCATGGTTAGTACTGATATTGACTATTGACAGAGATAACATAATTGTGAAATACACAGTGTCTTAAGCAAATTTAAATTATTTAAACCTAAGACTTTTGGAATATACTATAGATAATCTAAGTGTGTATCACAAAAATCTGCTAATGTTTCCCTATTGCAAAGTAGACTCAACATTTCTTGAATTCTGATGTACTTCTTGTAAACATAGTAGCATTGGCATTTGATATGAATTTAGCTTCTATCAGCACAGAACTATAGCAACTCACTGACTTTTAGAGCTAAGATTAGGGATGAATGATAGTGAACTATGTACCATGGTACTCTGCGAATGGGGATTGTAAGAAATCATACTAATGACTTATGTATCCTGGTTTAAAGGACAGGATGGAAAACAATATGGTGAAGGCTCTTGGATCCATGGCACTAGAGGATGCATTGAGAGAATGGGGAATGTTGGGCAGAAGAGAAGACATGGTGGGCAGTGTGTGTGTGTGTGTGTGTGTGTGTGTGTGTGTGTGTGTGTGTGTGTGTGTGATATCTGTCTTCAAGTATTTGAAGAAGTGACTAGAATTGCTCTGTTTGACTCCAGAGCAAAACCACAAGCAATGAGTAGATGTTAAAATTTTCAGGAAATTTAGACTTGATATCATGAACAACTTCTTAATTATTAGAGCTATCCAAAAGTGGACCGGGCTGCCATAGGAGGTGGTGGGTTTTCTCTCCTTGAAAGGCTTCACAACCACTTATTGAGGATGTTATATTAAGGATACCGTTTATGGCTGAGTGGGACAAAATCTGGGATTTTATGCTTGGCTCAGAATCAAGAAAATCAGGGTTCAAATCCCACCTATAATATTTCCCAGCTGCACAAGGATGGGCAAATGACATAGCCTCACTTTGCTTCCTTTTATTCATCTATAAAAATGGGTATAGTAATAGCTGTAGTACCTACCTATGGGGTTGTTTTGAGATATTCATAAAATAAGGTGATAAAGGACTTTGCATATTTGAAGGGGCTCCATACATGAAAGTCTTTCTTATTGCTGCTATTGAGATATAACAAATCTGACATTCTGGATGGAGACCCAGTCTTAGAGTTAGATAAATCTGAGTTCAAGTCCTACCGTACACTGACAACTTGCTTCATTTTCCATTGAAATTGCATAGTAGTTGTCTGTATTGATAAAGGGAGATTCCATACACTAGGAAGGGGCAGATAGGTGGCATATTACAGAGCACTGGGCCTGGAGTTAAGAGGATTCATCTTTCTGAGTTCAAATCTGGTCTCATGCACTTACTAGCTGAGTGACTCTGGACAAACCCCTTAATCTTGTTTGCCTCAGTTTTCTCATCTGTAAAATGAGCTAGAGAAGAAAATGGCAAACCATTCTAGTATTTCTGCTAAGAAAACCTGAAATGGGATCATGAAGAATCAGACAGGACTGAAATGACTAACAATATATAGTAGGAAAGGCACAAGACAAAGATCTATCTCCTACCCTCTCTCTCTCCCTCCCTCCCTCCCTCTCTCTCTCTCTCTCTCTCTCTCTCTCTCTCTCATATGTGCATGTGTTTGTGTACAAACATGTGTGTTTATAGTACCTGTATTTTTTAATGAATCTATGTAAACATATATGGAAGGGGTTAATAATGGCTATGGACCAGGGTGCTTTGTGGATGAGTGAAATATTGGAGTGACAAGTGATATTACCTAGCCAGACCCTTCCTTTTTCCTGGGATCCCTACACAGACACATCATGTTGGCTTCAAACAAGGTCTAATATTGATTAATTCCCTTCCAACACTGGAGGATACAACCCTCTTCCCCAAAGCCTGGATTTGAATGTTAATTAAGCAATTACAGGCACCAGGGATATGTACCAGATGAGCCCACATAGTAGAGTTGAGTCATGAGACAAACATGAATAATTCTTCTATTAAAGCCATGCTCAAAAGAGAAGTGAAAGGGGGAAGGGCAGGGAAAGAGGAGGAGGGAAAACCCTTCTTCATAGGAAAGGAAAACAAAAGAGACAAATAAAAAAGCAATCCAGGAAATATAGGGCTGCTATTCTTGGGAGAGCTCCATCTATTCTTGTGGAAGTCTGCTGGAAACTCGTCATTGATCAAGTATAAACACAGGCTTGACTCATGCCAGCTTCTCCTCCGGGGATGATTCGCTAACTTGCTGATTTGAGCGTTTTCTTCAAAGGGAGCACAACATAAAAGTGAAGGAGGAAAAGTCAGGCTGCAGCACAGAAGGGATTTAAAAAATGATTAACTCAATAACTACATGTGAAGCACCTAGGTGACATGCTAGGGGCACATATAAACGAAACCATCCCTGCCCTAGGGAACTTACATTCTAATCACACTGTTTGCTTCTTAATTAGCTGCTCTTTTGTTCCCATTTTGGGCCAATATGGGCTCGTAAGAAGAGGTTCATGACCTGAAAGCTATAGAACCTTGGCGGTCATCTAGTCTGAACCCCCTCAGTTAACAGATGAGGAAACTTTAGTCCTGAGCAAAAGAGTAACTTAGGGCCTTGGAGTCATAGACTTTGACCTAGAATGGAGGCTCTCATGCCTACCTCTTTCCTTTATAGATAAGATAACTGAAGCCTAGGGAGGTTTAGTGCCTCCTCCAAGGTCACAAAGGCAGGAAGCATCAGAAATAGGATATGAATGCAAGGTCTCAGACCTCAACACCAGTGCACTTTCCAATGGGCCTCATCGCAAATGAGCAACACATGCTTCATAAAATCATGGGACCTTAGACTTTAGAGGGAATCTGGTCCAACTTCCTACAATATGTTTGCTTAATTGTGGTAAAGTACAGCAGGATCATCCACCCTTGGATCACTGCCTTGTCACGGTAAAGGAGCTATATATGTATGTGTGTATGTATGCATGTATATTCACACATATATGTATATAGTATAAAGTAAATAAATATAAAGTAATTGAAAAAAAGATAGTTTGGGATGGAGGCCACTAGGAGTTTGAGGGACCAGGAAAGGCACCATGCAGAAGATGGTGCCTGAAGTACATCCTAATGGAAGAGAGGGACCTCATAAGATCAAAGTATGAAGTGAATGAATGGTAGGCATGGAGAAGAGTCAGTGTAAAGATGCAGAGACGTGAGATAAAGTGTGTATGCACTCTGAGTCAGGGGATATGATGAAAATAATGAGCAAGTAAAGGACACTGAAAGGAATGATCATTCAGGTAGGAGGCAAACCAGGAGAGAGAAGTTATATCAATCCCTGAGAAGTGAGAGGATCCAGAAGGAGAGATTGGTCAGCAGCATAAAACATAGCCAAAAGGTTAAGAAGGAGTAAAAAGACCCTAAGATTTTAAAATATAGTAGTGATGGACTCTTAGGGATGCAGCTGGAGTCTTGAAAACCTGAAAGAGAAAGCTGCCACATTTATCTGCCAGGTCAGATGGTATCAAACTCAGGTCAGTGGCATCAAACTCATATAGAATTGGAGGTAGCTCAACTATGCATAAACTGTATTTTTCTGTATTTTGCTAGCTATCTCCCAATTTGCATTTTAATCTGGTTCAGCTGTAGTCAGGAGTGTTGTGGGCCACCTCTTGGGTAGACAGTAAAAAGTACAGCAAAGTACAGCAAAAGAGAGTGCCTGTAATTCACAGATAACAACTTGCAAGATGTCCACCATAAAAATTCATGGCTTCAGATGTCTACAGAAAAATACATTAAATAATAATAGTTAACATTTATAAAGTGCCTACTACATGCCAAGCACTCTACAATTATTATACTCATCTGAGTCTCACAACAATCTTGAGAAGTGTTAATATTATCTCCTTTTTATAGATAAGGAAATTTAGGTAAGCAGAGGTTAAGTGACTTGCCCAGGATTACTCAGCTAGTAAGTATCTAAAGTTGGATTTGAACTCATTTCTTCCTAACTCCAAGCCCAGAGTTCTCTCCACTGTGTCACCTAGCTCCCCTTTAAAATATGACCAATAATGTGAACTAAAGATCTTAAAGGAAGAAGGAAATGACAAACCACTCCAGTATCTCTACCAAGAAAACCTGAAATGGGGTCATGAAAAGTCAGACCTGACTGAAGTAACTGAATAATAAGAGATCTTAATGCTGGAAAGCAGTTTTATTCTCATAGCTTACTAAGATTTTGTGAAACTCATGACCAGAATACAACTCTGGAAACATATACCTTATTTTAAAAGAATAGGTGAAGGTGGCAATAGAATGACACTACATTTTAAAATATACTAATCAGGAAATCTTAGAACCAGAGAGGAGAAGCCTGGATGAGATGATTGAGGTGAGAATTTGTAGGGGGCGAAAGAGTATAGGGAACCATAGTTATTAAAATCAATTGATCAGAAAGAGGAAATAGATGAGTTCTGAAAATAGCTCACAAACTTGGCATGGAGGTATGATATTATAGCGATGGGAGACTTCAATCATCCATACTTGTGCCAGAACTTACTCTTTGCCAAAAGTCAAGTGGCCAATAAATACTTTGACTTAATGATAATTTTCTTCTTCAAAATGTGGAGGAAATGACGTTGGGAAGCTGTGGTTACAGATCTAATTCTTACCAAGAAGGAGCTGGTTAAAAAAGAAATTAAAAAAAGAATTGGAATCTTTGGAAAAATTATGATGCCATCTTAGAATACAGGTGTGTGTGTGTGTGTGTGTGTGTGTGTGTGTGTGTGTGTGTGCGCTAATATTTGGGAGAATAGAATCTAAATGATCAGAAACACTTTAAAATGCAAGCTAGCAAAAAGGAAAAATTGAAGACATTAATATAAATCCAAATGGGAAAAAAAGGAGGGAGAGGAGTGGGAAGAGGAAGACAACCAAATACAACTATGAAGAGGTGAAGGAAATATGTTGGGGCCATAAGAAATAACAAAGTACAACTTTTTGGAAGTGGATAGGAGAATGATGGCAGAAACATTCAACTCATATGCTACTTCTGTTTTTCTACTAAGGAGAAGGCTCTTTAGCCAGGAACAAGGATAACTAATGAAGTGAAAACATGAGGATATGGTAGTGCGTGTCTTCAAGGAGTTTTGAACAATCAGTCATAGAAAAAAAATTACATCCCCAGGTCCTGATAGAAACTGTGATGTGATTACTAAATCCCTATCAGCAATGTTTGAGAAACTTTGGAGAACAGGAAAAGTTACCAGATTAGCAGCAAGAAAATGTTTTCAAAACTTTTCAAAAAGAGTAAACATGGTGGAGTCTTCAAGTAGTTAAGGTTATCATACAGAACAATTTAAGGTTATCATACAAAAGCCTCCAGAGGTCTACGTAGAAATTGAGTCATGGAGACACAGATTAAATTCTCTAGATTTGCTTTAGTGGAGCCTCCTATTCTGGTAGTAGCGTAACTAGTGGATCTTTGAGTTCCCCTAGAGACAATAAGCTTTGGTGATTCCTCAGTCCTCTCCAGTTCTTTCTCCTAGAGTCCTTTAATTTCTACATATCTTTCTGGTCTTGTCTCACACTGCTCCCCTTTGTGTATTCTCACTCTCAATACACACAACACCTGATCCCAGCTTTTAGAATTCATCTTGCTCTTGCTTATTTTGGTATCATCCTCCAAAAGTCCTGAAATACCCATCCTGACTATCTCCAGTTGGTGAAATCCTATACATCTCTAAAAGTTGAACTTGGATGGCAGTGCTTCCATGAAGCTTCATCTTTACATTTTTGGGAGATCCATTTTTCTTCCCACCTCCCGAAGAGTTCTAGAATGAACACAAGCAGTATTGTTTCAGAAGTAGGATTTGAACTCAGGTCTTCCTGCTATTGAGACCAACTCTATCCACTCCATCAGGCTGCCTTTCATTTGGAAAGAACCATCTGTCCAGTCCTCTCATTGTATGGAAGAGGAAACTAAAGGCCCAAGAAATTAAGCCACTTGTCCAAGACAGTTAGTATTTGGCAGAGTTGGAACTTGAACCCATAACCTCTCACTCCAAATCTCTTTCCATGGTACCAGATTCAAGGTACAGAGAATAAGGGTGAATAGAGGAAAGGGGTCAAGACAGCAAGAAGACCATAAGGGCTCAGGGGAGGGGAGAGAATTCACGGGAAGTGTGAGGGTATTATGAAACATCATAAGGGCACCAGAAATCTGCATTCTAAAAGAATACAGAAGGAGCTTACAGGAGAGGGATAAGGGCTATGGGGAACAGAGTAGATAATGTGATAACCTTGGGGGAGGAGGAAAAAACAGTGATGATGACATGAGCTGCCATTTATAGGGCACTTTAAAGTTCCCAAAGTACTTTGGTCTCCATTTGGTTCAGATGTTTGCCAACACTTTCCATCCCATCTAGACCTTCCAAGTCTTGTGTCATTAGTAGAGCACTAAAGTTTTAGGAAAGACAAGGCATGGATTTGGGTTTTACTTTGTTGGCAGACACATCTCCTGCTTTAATTCTATGGTGGGGGAGGCAGCTCTAGTTGAATTTTTTGGCATTTTCCATAAAATTTCAACATTCTACGGCTGTTACTTGTTATCTAACACTCTGAAAGGCTTCCACTAAACATATATGAAAGCAGTTGAGAATTATCTTTTTGTCTTTCTTTCCCAATGAATGGATATAGATATTGATACTGATAGATATTAATATATAGGTATCAACATATATTGTTTAGATAGATATATATTGACTTTAATTCATATAGATATTTTTACATATTGATACATTCATTGATGAGAAAAACCAGAATGTTTGAGGAAAGAATTCTGTAGTACTAGAATCATGAAAATACGAAGCTCAACAGAGAAGAAAATGAAGTGTGAGCTTGGGAGGACTGCATGTCTCCACTCAGGGAGAACTGTGATATTCTCCTGTCTTCTACCGGCCTGTTATGACTCCCCTCTTTCCTGCCCTCTTGCTCAATATTTCCTTCTACCCTTAGTTCATAAGTCAAAGCTCTGAAAAAAGTTTTTTAAATCTACTCTGTTCCTTTACCATAAACTCTAATGGTCACACCAAGTCCGGAAGACCAATGCTCCAAGCTGGCTCTCAGTATGGGTGAAGTATATTGAGAGATAGTAAGGCTGGATTCTGGGGCAGTCTGGGAAAACCTGACTCAAATCTGTCTGAAGGCACTGGCTACCTGTCTGACCTTGGGCAAGTCACTTAATCTGCTTACCTCTGTTTTCTCATCTGTAAAATGGGGATAATAACATTGTCTACCTCCCAGGGTTGCTGTAAAGATCCAATGAGAAAATAATTGTAAAGCATTTAGCACAATGCCTGGCACATAGCAAGTGCTATGTAAATGTTACAATTATAATTATGATAAGATGAGCCATGTGACAAAGAAGGCATGTGCGCATGAGTTGACATTTATCCTCAAGGGGTTTCTGTTTTCTCATTTCTGTCAAGTAAACACATTAGACCAGATAACTTGTGAAAAAGCATGAAAACCCTATGCCTGAGATCACAAGATTGTAGGTTTAGAGCTGAAAGGGGTCTTCTATCATTAGATGACCTTAGTCATCTAATCCAATTCCCTCATGAGAAAATTGAGGTTAGGTGAATTGTCTAAGGTTGCAGAGGTACTGAGTGGAGAATTCAGGTCCTCTGCCTCTAAATACGAGAGTCTTTCTAAAATACTTTCTATATAACTTCTAATTTCCCTTCTATCTCTAATAGTCTACAAAAGTCCTTTGGTTGTTCCATCATTTCAGTGGCATCAGTTTTTTTGTAATCCCATTTAGAGTTTTCTTGGCAAAGATACTGGAGAGGTTTATCATTTCCTTCTCCAGCTCATTTTACAGAGGAAAAAACAAGCAGACAGGGTGAAGCGATTTGCTCAGGGTCACACAGCTAGTGAGGCTGGATTTGAACTCAGGTCATCCTGACTGGAGGCCTGGCGCTCCATCCACCATACCAACTAGCTCTTATTATAGAGACAATGTCTCTATAGAGACATAGGCCTAGGGCTTATGTTCAAGTCTCTACCCTTCCATTTGCTACCTGTGTGACACTGGGAAAAGTCCCCCCATCTCATCTCTCTACTCTTTCTCATCTGTGTATTGAAAGAGTTGGTCTAGATGATCTCTAACGTCCCTTCCTTTCCAGGGTCAAATCTGTAGCCTCTATTGAGAAGACTGGGAAACACTTTCTCCCTGACAAAAAATATTTTATTCACCCCAATGCCAGACTCTGGGAAGGCTTTTCTTTCTTTGAGTTATGGATCGCCTAAGGCCTTTCCTGATCTGACCAGGTGCTAGTGCCTTCCCCACCAAATTACTTTATTCCAATTTTATATGTACTTCTATGTGTACATGTTGCTCCTCCAACAACAGAAGATAAGCTCCTTGTGATCAGGGACTGTTTCATGCTTATCTTGGGGTCCCCAGGCCCCAGTACAAAATCTGGCATATACTTGGGGTAAAACAAATGCTTTTCTAGCTCATTCTCTAAAATACAAATGTAACTAGCAAGGAAAACACATCAATTTAGTATTTCCTTGGAAAAAAAAACTCATTCAGACCTCCAAGTGTCACAGTGGATAGAAGGTTGGGCTTCCAGTCAGGAAGGTCCGAGTTAGAATCCTGCCTCAGATTCTCATGAAGCATGTGGCCTTGGGTAAGTCACTTAACCTCTCTCAGCCTGTTTCCTCCTCTGTAAAATGGGGTTAATAATAGCACCCGCCTCCCAGGGTTATTGTGAGCATCAAATGAGAAAACTCTGAAAACTTTAATGTCCTTTGTAAATGCTAGCTATTATTATTTTTATCATTATTAATCTGATACTATCTTTTTTAGAGTAAAGCACAATATATCTGGAGTGAGAGAACCTGAATTTGAACTTGTATTCTTCTAGTTAATAATCTGTGACCTTCATTAAGTCATGTACCATCGTTGGGTCCCATTTTCTTCATGCATAAAATGAGGAGAAAGGACTACATGGTCTCAAAAGTCTCTTTCAACCCTAAAATACCTGTGATCTTCTCCATTTCCTCCCCAACAGAAGACACTAAGGCAGCATGAAGGAACCGCTGTTGTTGCGTTTTGTCTCTTTGTGACCCCAATTGGGATTTTCTTAACAAAGAAAGTATAGTGACTTGCCATTTCCTTCTTTAGCTCATTTTATAGATAAGGAAACTGAAGCAAACAGGGTGAAATGACTTGCCCAGGGTCACCCAGATTATTAGTGTCTGAGGCCAGGTTTGAGCTCAGGAAGCTGAGTCCTCCTGACTCCTGGCACGGCACTCTATGCACTGTGCCACCTAGCTGCCCCACGAGGAGACTGCCACGAGAAATGTCTAAGAGGTGGTATGTGAGGAAGGCAGCTTCCTAAGGTACCTAAGGAAGCCCTGCACTTGGTTGGAAGAGAACCATATTTGGAAGTGGAAGCCTTGGGTAGTTGTGTTGGATAGTTCACCTCTGACAGTCAGTCTTTGTCCCTTCTTGTCTGCTCCCTTCTTTGTCATCCTTTTTCTCTACCTTCTTCTCTCTCTTCCACCTCCTATTTCCTTTTTCCTCCTTGTTTTCTTTCTTCTAATTTTTCTCTTCCCCCTTTCTTGTCTTCCTCTTCTCTCTTTTTCTGGGAAAATACATGAGGCATCTACTTACTTGGATTTCACATATTTTGTGACCTTGAGCAATGACATCCTTTCTGGGCCTCAGCTGCCTCTGCACAAAATGTCTGAAGGGGTCTGTTTCTAGCTCTAAGAACCATGGTTTTTCATTTGATGAAGCAGAAGGAAAGAAATCCAACATAAATATAAAGTCAGTTTTTAGGAGGCACACATCTGGTAAAGGGATAGAGTGATGAAAAGCTACCAAAAGACAATGGAAAGGTTTAAAGAGTTTTCATTGTGGAAGAGTCAGTCATTTAGGCAATCTCTGCCCTGGCCAGGATTGTAAAGAGCTCTGTGAATACAGCATTCAGACTTCAAAATTCCATGTTTGGAGAGGGAAAGCCAACACATTAAAAGCCTTGATTCACTTGTGCTGACTCCATTTGTTGAGTACTTAACAGTCTGCAGGCAGATGGAGTGAAAGGAACAAAAAAAAAAATTCGTTCAGACAGGTCACCGAATTCTCTTTTCCCTCCAAAGTATCATGAACTTTGGTTCCACTGATGAATGTGCACACAGTAGCATTTAGACAAACACTTTTTTTTTCAAAAAATAGCTTTTGTTACAAACCTACCCCTTCTTCCCAAGTTATTTCCATTATGCTTTATATGTGGATTTAAGAAATTTGGCATTTCTGGAATGTCTTGACTGGTGCTGGTAGGAGGTGAAAGGGACACTTGCTAATTACTTTTTGGAATACTGCTCTATAGCAAAGTTATTTCTGGGGATAAAGAAAGAAAAAAGAAAGACAGAAAGGAGAGAGAAGAGAGAGAGAGAGAAAGAAAAGAGGAAGAGAGAGATAGAAAGGAGGAAAGAGATAGAGTAAGAAAGGGAGAGAGAAATTGAGAGAAAAAAGAGAAAGATAGAGAAAGGAAGGAAGAGAGGGAGGAAAGAAGCAAGGAGGAAAGCAGAGAAAGAAAGAAATAGAGGAAGGAAGGGAGAGAAAGAAAGAGAGGGAGGAAGGAAGGGAGAGACAAAAAAGTAAGAGAGAAAGAAACAAGAAGGAAGAAAGGAAAGAAAGCTGGAAATAAATGAAAAAATCTGCATGACACCAGGACAAAGTATTATACTGACACAGTTTTGTTTGCCATTATTGAAAACCAATACTTATCATGTTTAAAACAAATGACATGTCAACTAATAGTTTCTAATATTAATAAAGCATATGCTCTTTAATAAGTGTACCCTGCAGAGGCTGTATTTTCTTACATAAAACCAAAGCTCTAGTTTTAATAAATGACAAGAACATTAGTAGTTTATAGTTGTATTCTGATTCATTGCTTTTGAAGTGCTTTCCATGTGCACCCACATATACACACATGCACACATACACATATACAGACAGGAGTATACACATACACACACAGGAGTGCCTGCACATGCCTTTCCTCTTTTCTTGTCTTCTTTCTTTTCAAAGGATCCTAGACATAGAACTAGAAGGTTACCTCCTCCAACCCCTTCACTCTATAGATGGAGGAATTGAGATATACAGAAGTGACATGTCCTTTGTTACAGAGTCAGTAGTGACAGAACTGAAATGTGACCTGGATCTTTTGACTCCAAACCTAACGTTTTGCACCACACCTCCCCGCCACTCTCTCCTACCTATCCTACAAACTATCAATGAAATCCTAGAGTGGTGAGATAATTTGCCCAAGATCACAAAGCAAAATCAGGACTCTTCTGTAGCTTTTCCAGTTCCAAGTTCAGAGCACACTGTACTCCAAACCTTGCTTTGAGAGACTCACAATTGATATATTTTTAAATCCTGATTCTGAATACGCAGGCTACTAAAACCAAATAGAGATAATGGATGAAAGGGTTGGGCTGAGATTTTTAGGGTATAGGTGGCTTCAGCTGCAAAGCAATTCAACAGAAGGTAGAGGAATGGGACGCCATTTTCCAAAAGAAAGCCATTATTTAGGCAGCTAAAAGACCTAAATTTTGTCTGTTGTTGTGTTAGATTTTCCTGAACATGGTGCTACTATGATCAGACTAATTTGTCAGGGAAAAGCTTATTTATTATTTATCATTATAATTACTGTCTTGACTCTACTTCCTACTCCGCCATTTACAAGTCCTTCTCTATCTCATTGTAGTACGGAGGTGAGGCTAAGTCTCAAAAGCTATACCATTGTAATGTAGGTTCAATCAAGCTGGAAAAGCTCTGAGTTAGGCTCCAATGAAAGATGGTGCCTGTAAACTCAGGGAGGGCCTAGCTAAGCATGAAGGACAGCTCAGCAAAGGCTGATCTCTAGAAGATAAATTATTTGGGAGTATCAATCTAGGAAATACAAAAAAATGCAAAATAACCCTTTACCCTCTTTTATTTTCACAGAGACAATGATGTTGCCACAGAAAATGGGAAAGTGCTAAAAATCACATATTTTTAGACTGAGAATAAGCATTAATATTACTTGTTCCTATTTTAAATATGAGTTCTTTACACATTGACCAACATTGTCACTGTAAATAAAACCAGAAGACAAAAAGATGCAAGTGAATAGAAGAGTTGACTCACAGGTTCTTTTCCACAAGGCAAAAATAAAGGAGTCAGCAAAGCTGATTTCATCATTCTCATATTGTATGGCAGTATACAGCGACCCCCCAAAATGATAAATTGTAGTATACGTACACTGCATCCAGTGAAGAGGATGACATAGGGAAATATTATGAGGAATTGAATAAGATTGTTCAAATCAAGTCAACTATATCTCAATACTTGAGTTTGTCAATGTTAAAAGTAGGGAAGAGAGTGGAAAAATATGTCGGAACAGTGGTTTGGGATTAAAAAAAATTTTTAAAAAGCCAAATGCTTGTAGATCATTTAGCAGATATGTGTGCATGTATGTATCTATCTCTCTATCTATCTATATATATATATAAACATAGATGTATATCTATGTATGTCTATATATAATCATAAATTCTTGTTTCAAGAAGAGATTGGAAGCACTAGACATGAATATTAATGACCATCACAAAAATTAAACTAGTGAGCTTAATAGACCAAAAAAAAAAAAGATTACCAATAATGGAGTCTTTTTAGAATATACTGAGAAGGGTTTAAAAAGCAATAAAGATGAAAAACAAGGAAAAAGGTGAGAAAACCTTTGGTATGAACAACTCCAACCAGATCTAATGAAGTAAGCTATTGACTCTGGAAAATGGGAAATTGATAAAAGGAAAGACATTGATTATGATTACTACCATTTCTTAGAGAAGTTTAACCAGTACAGAAATAGCTACAAAGAGGCCAAAAAAAAAAAAAGCAAAACCCAAATTATATCATCTGACAAATACCTGATACCCTTGTAAAGCAGAGAAAAGAATTGCAAAGATAAAGCATGTTATGACCAAATCAAAGAGAAAGCAATGAGGGGAAAACTAGCTTAGACAAAGTTTAGTGTAAAATTCACTTAAGCTAGTGTTTGTAGTTGATACTGGAAGAAAAACAATGAATGGATCTAAAATAAAACCAGTTTTCTAAGTATTTCTGTAGTGCACAATCCTTATCCTCAGACAGATATGTGGTATCTGAGGCTGATATTTCTAATCCACAATAAAGCAACTAAGAGAGATTATTAAATTTCTTTAATTACATTTCACAGAAACTCTGAATTCATCAGTAGAAAGGTACAAATTATTGTCCTTTTTTAAACAGAATTATTTTTTCTCCACTGTTTTGAAGTATAGATGCCTATCATTGGGACATAGCTTTGTGTGGATTTTAGAATATTAAAAGATATCTGACAGTTAATTTATCAGGTACAGTACCATGCCACACATGAAGTTAACATTTCTATACAGTCCAAAGGGGGAACACGGGAAGCTGCAAAAACACACTGAAGACAGGAAGCAGACCTGAGGAAAACCATCTTCTTCTTTATCTCTTTCATTGCTTTATTTGTTTGTTCCTTCTTTTGTCTTCCTTTTCCTTCCTTCCCTCCCTCCTTTCTTTCTTTCCTTCTTTCTTTCCTTCCTTCTTTCCCTTCCTTCCTTCTGTCCTCTCTCCTCTCCCTTCTCTCCTCCTCTCCTCTTCCTTTTTCTTTTTTCCTCTCTCTCTCTCTCTCTCTCTCTCTCTCTCTCTCTCTCTCTCTCTCTCTCTCTCTCCTTTCTCTCTCTTTTAGGCAACAAAAGGGGATGTACAGTAAAAAAACCCTCTTCGCTATGGATTAACAACATTTTTGCAATTCAGAGACAAGCCACGAGCCCTTAAAGTTTAAGTGACTTGACCAAGTTCTTCTGAGTGTCATGTTGGGTGTGAGATGCATGTGGATCTCAGGATGAAATGTCCAGCAGAAAGTGAGACTGGAGCTCAGGAGAAATTAGGGCTGGATATAAGAGAAGTGAGATTGTACCATAAAGACAGGGAGAGAGTATCCTGGAAGTTCTAGGTCCTGGTAATTGTGTGAATAAGTTTGAGTATCTCAATGCAATAAGCGTCAACATTGGGTCCTCCTGTTCCTTTGAGTTTGTGTGTGACCGGTTGGGAGGAGGTGCAGGTAAAAATGAACACAGTGTGAATGTAAGTGTGTGTGTGTGTGTGTGTGTGTGTGTGTGTGTATGTGTGTGCGCATCTGTGTGTGTAGGGTGCCTGTGCATCCCCCCCCCAACTCTACTGCTTCTTACATGTATCAATACAAATTAGGAGCTGTAGATACTGGTTCCAGAATTTTTTTGTTTATCATTTACTGTTCTATGCTTTATTAACTAATATAAATGTATTGTTGCCGTTGCTGCTGATATCTTTCAGTTGTTTTTCTCATGGTTGTATAATGTAGCTCAAATAGAAATGGTCCAAGGGTAAGCCACTATTCTGCTATATTTTTTTAGATTTTAATCAGAATTGATATTTTTGTGATGATAAACTATGCCATCTTTTGCCTCCAATCTTACTTAGACCTTAGACCTTAGTCATTGAAGAGGTGTTGCCTCAGACAAACTGAAGCCTGGGAAAGACTTTAATTTAAAAAGGCCAAGTCTCCTCCTGCTTACCAATCACTATCTCATTTAAGCCTCATATCAAGGTGGTAGTATAAGGGCTTACTGTAGCCATGATCACCTTCTTTTAGCAAGAAAGAAAGAACTGAGGCTGAGAAAACAGCCTCAGAAAGGCTGAAGTGATTGGTTCAGGTCACACAAATAATATGCATTTGGCACAAGCAAAAAGACAAAATCTTTTTGACTTCAGGCCCAACATTGTCCATTACACCAAGCTGACCCTCAACAAACACATTTTAAACAGTTGTCTTTGAGCTGTTACCTGGAGAGTCCAGGAGATCGGAGTTTTCTGGGTGCTTTTATTATAAGAATTTTCTATTTCAGTTTGACAGAGGCCAGAAAATAATACATTTTTTCCAGTGACCTCATAAAGGCTTGCATTTCTAAGATGCTGCTGCTCATGTATTTCAGGTCATGGCCAATGTCATTAGGGATGCCTTTGGAAAGATGGGGCCAATACCAAAAGAGAGAGGCATAAAGCCTGCCTCATCCCTTGGTTTACTCTGGCTCTAAGAATTAATGTTGCCACCAACCAGAGACAGTCAGGGTACTTTTGCCTTATAAAGTTAACCTCTGGGTCCTGATATTTTCTTTTAATTGGTTTTTTTACCCCCCTGGGAAACCTTTCCTGATACCCAGGTCACACACAGACTGGTCCACTGCCAAACTTAACTCCAACATGAAGAAATTCAGAGCTTGAAAAGTATACAGTGAAGGAATGACATCAAAACCAAGCCAGTTTCTGGTTGCTCAGGAACTAGAATTGATTAAATTAATGGATTAAATATTTGGAACCATAAGCTTACCTTCTACTATAGATTTACCAAGCACATTGGGGAAGGAGCTTAAGGAAGCCCTGGAAAGGATCCCACTGGTTCTAGTACCAGACAGATTCTGAGCTCCCTTACAGCTATAAACCTATGGACCTTTCTGAGCCTCTATCTTCTCGTCCGTAAAATGGGGATAACAATAGCACTTTTCTTGTAGGATCAAAATAGGCAAGGCTTTTTGCAAATCTTAAAGTCATTATTTAAGTGTTAGCTATTATTATTAAGATTAGAGCATTTTTAAAGTGGGAAAGACTGTCTCGTGAATGCCTAGCCACGTCCTGGTAGAAACAACAGAAAGGCTAGGGAACTGGGCAAAGTCACAACTGAAAACCACGAGTGAGGAGAAACAGACGGAATCTCAATTTTCACTGTGGGCAAGATGCCAAATGACATGACTAACTAGAAAGAAATCCCCATAGTATTGCATTTTTTGCTCCTATTGAGCCTGGAGCCTGAAAGGCAGGAACATTTTTAATAACCTTTCTTTGACAAGCTTAAGGCTCTTTAATGCTGAAACCTGTGCTAGAGATGGAGCCAGGAGAATAAGCCTCTGGAGAAAACCCAGGGGGCTGCATACAGCCACATTTCCCAGTTTAAAAAAATAAAGAGGAAAGAAAAGAAACAAGAAAGGAAAACTATATTATTCAGTACAAATACTGTGTATGGGCTTTCCATTACAACGCACGCTATTGCTATCTATTGCAATAGTGACCTCTGAGTCTTCTTGCTTTCCATCAAGTGTTGGATGAGAAGTTGGGTTTCTGGGCCATAGTCATCGGCATCTGAAATATTAAGTCCACTGTCTGATTTAGCAGAAAGTTTCATACTGGCTTAATTCAAAGCAAATACAAAGCACAAGTATCTACTGCTTAGGAATCAAAATAAAATCCTAATTCATCATAGAGTAGGTTTCATTTTTCAACCCAAACAAATGGTAAGACATCAAGAAGAGATTGTTATCTCTTTTCTTTCCCCTTGAGTCCCTTCACCCCTTCACAGAGCAGCTTCCCAAATAACTTTGAAAATTGATATTTGAAAGAGTTTGATTTAAAAAAATCTTTATGCGTGTTGATGGTGACATTTGGCCAAGGGGCTCCTAAGATCTTGCAGAGCCCAGTCCTCAGCAACAAATTTGCCTAATAAATTATATTTGTTTTCCAAAGATTCAGCTAGTCAGACCATTAATGTGAGCATGGATTTTATTTTCCCTGGAGTCCACAGTTTCATCTTGTCCCAGCTGTTTCATTTTCTCCTCATCAACACAGAGTGTGTGTTATAATAGCTCTCCAATCCCTGCTTCTTCTATAGCTCAGGGAGACTATGACAGGATGGAATAACTCCTGTAAAGGGTGAATAGGGCATTGGGTTTGGTTTGGTTTTTTTCTATTTTCCCCTTAACATTTTTATGCTTGTTCAGGGTGCAGAACATAAAAAAATTATCAAAAATGTAATGAAGAGATCCATTCTCCTAATAAACTCACCTGGATAAGTGAAAACAACAGTAAGAATATTCTGGGCCATTATTGTGCCAATATCCTTCCTCTAAAGTACTTGAGAATCCTGGAATTACATTTCCACAAAATAGGTTGAGGGTTGTAAAGACCTATTTTGTTAGTGTAGACTTGCTACCACAGAAAACAGAATGAACAAGTGTTTACTATCATATTGCATGCCGGATGTTAACACAGTCACACACATATCATTTATAAGACTAAAATCCTCTTATATTTCATTGTGGTGAGGACAGAACCTGGACTTTTCAGAGGCTATGCCCAACATATTTCGAGTAACCAAGACACAACTAGGAGCCCTTGTACTGGGGCAAATTCAAATGAGCAGGATGTAGGAGGGATAATGCTGAGGATATCCCATGCCTAGTGTAGTCGAGAGAGTGGGGACAGCCCTTCCCAGGATCCAGGGAGGCAGCAGGCAAGACAAATAGGAAAATGGAAAAACGCGGTCCCTAGAGCTGACAGCAGCAAAGAAACAGAATAACCTTGGAGATATTGGCTTCTTCCATATAGCTCAGGGAGGCTATAGCAGGATGGAATCACTCCTAGTAAGGGTAAGTAGGGCATTTTGTTGGTTGTATTTTCTATTGGAGATAGACCAAGAGAAATTTTCTATTGCAAAAGACCAAGATATATTAAAGATCACACAGTACCAAGTATAAAATCAAGGATGTAAACACAACTCATTTGGTTTCAAATCCAGCATTAAGTGGAGATAATAGCTGATGGAGGAGAGGGGACTGTTACAGGAGAGGCCTTTAAGAGCTCTGCTAATTCAGATTTGATATTAGAACAAAATGAAATATTCCTAGAAAATCTGACAGTTGGCAAAAGGAGACTTATTTATTTACAGCTACTTCATATAGGGCTACTTTATGAATGACAGACAAATGAGACCTCATAAGTCATTGTTCAAGCCATTGACACATAGAAGGGGAAATGAGGACCATGGTGGTAAAGAGACTTGCCCAATCTCAATTTAGAAGCAGCAGACTTTGGATTTGAACTCATGTCTTTCCCGTGTTCTTCCACTGCCCTCTGCTGCCACCTGCTGGCAGCAACCCAGCTGGGATTACTAGGCACAGTTCTATTTTTTTTTTTAAATGAGAATAAAGAGAGTTAAGTGCTTTGCAAACCTGAAAGTGTCATATAAATGTTGAAATCATCATCACTGTAAAAAGGGAAAGCTCTTCAGTAATTCAACCTCCCAGGTCACAGGAAAAAAAAACCTGACGTTGATATAGTACTGCAAGCCTTTGCAAAGTGCTTACCCATCGTTATCTCATTTAAACCTCACATTGAGACTGGAGCATAAGGAATGGCTGTAGGCATCTCCATTTAGCAAATGAGAAAATGGCCTCAGAGAGGTTGAAGTGATTGGTTCAGGTCGCACAAATAACCAGCGTTTGGCACCAGCAACAGACGCAGATCTTTCTGACTTCAGGCCCAACACAACTATATCAAGTTGCCTTTCAAACAAACTCTCCTAAAGCAAAACAAAACATTGTATTCGTGCTGTTACCTAGAGAGTCCAGGAGATTGGAGTTTTCTGGAGCTTTTATAATCTGAATTTTCCACTTCATTTTGATTGAAGCCAGAAAATAATGCATTTTTCCAGTGACCTCATAAAGGCTTGCATTTCTAAGAAGATGCTCCTCATGTATTTCAGGTCATGGTCAATGTCATTAGGGATGCCTTGGGAAAGATGGGGCCATTGCCAAAAGGGAGAGAGAGGCACCTTCCGTAGATAGAACCTACTTTACCCCTTGGTTTACTCTGGTTCCCAGAATGAATACTGGCACCAACCAGAAACAGTCAGGGGTCCATCACTTTGTAAAGTTAGTCTCTGGGTTCTGATATTTTATTTTTATTGATTTTTTTTTCCCCTGGAGAACCCTTTCCTAATCCCCAGATGGATTAGTTCACTGCTATATTTAACTCCGATATGAAGAAATTCAGAGCTTGAAAGATACAAAGTGAAGGAAATGTTATCAAAATTAAGCCAGTTCCTAGGTGTTCAGCACAGTCCAGGTTTGAAGACAATCTATCAATTGTCCCAGTCAATAGTATCTGCCTGTCCAGATTTAATGACATTGCAAAGTTTTATTTTATTTTTTTAAAGGCCTTACCTAGACATCCTCATCCTCTTTAGTTCTGCTTTCAGGTTCCTCAAGATGTAATTTTAGAGTCTTCATCCCTAGGGAATGAAGGAAGGTTCTCCTTTCTCAAGACCCTTTTTGACTTTAGGCAGCAGCTACGTGGACACCATAGTCATTGCACATATTGGGCTCTCTGGGTAATGAAGGCTAGTTCCTATCAGGCCTCGGGTTCATTAGTCGCTTCAGGTCAACACTGAGTTCACATGATAAGTTTCTCCCTCATGACAACTATCTCTCTTACAAAAAGCGGACATTCTCTTTCCTCTTCCCCACCAAAATCTCTTTTCCTCATTCTGTTCCAAGCCTGAGACAAAGGTCCTGCTTTTTCCCTTAACATTTTTTATACTCTATCCTGCCTTCTATCTTTTTTGTGGTTGATGTAGCTGTGTGGAATTAATGAATAAAATACTGGGTTTTAGGCCAGAAAGACCCAAGTTCAAATCCTGCCGAAGATACTTATTAGCTTTGTGACTTTGGGTAAGACAATTAATTTCTCTCAGGCTCAGTCTTCATCTAAAAATGGTCATGATGGGTGGGGAAGTTTGAGGGAAGGCTAAGGTGCTTCCTGATCTAAATCTATGAGACTATTCTAAAAGGCTGTGGCTTCCATGTCTGTTTTCCAGGACCATAAGTTTGAGGGCCTTCATTCTCCTTGGATCGCTGCTTTTCACTTACTCTGGACTTCAAAGCTCTGCCCTCACTGCTGGCTCATCCGGGAACTTCTCAGCTTCTTGGGCCTTCTTCACCCTGGAATAACCTACCACCCCTGAAGCCATTCACTATACAACATCCCTCTGCATGACCTACTCTCCACTCCCCCTCTACCCTTGGCAATTTTTTCTTGGAGCTGCCATTTTGAGGAAGGGCAAAAGATTGTTTTGCCTTCATTCTCTGTCTCACTCTGTTCTGACTTCTTCTGTACCTCAAAAACATATCCTTGTGCCAAATACCTTCATCCCTCCCTTCTCTGTCCTTTTCAGCTTCCTTTTTAGTGTTGACTTCCCTAGTTAGGATGTAAATTCCTTAAGGGCAGAGATGGTCTTTCCTTTGGCTTATATTTGCATCTCCAGTGCTTAATACTAGCTTCCCCATCCCATTTCATTTTACAGATTGGGAAACAGAAGCTTAGGGAAACTAAGAGACTTGCTAGCAAGCATCAGAAACAGGATTTGAACCCAGGTCCTCTGATTTCAGTCAATCCAATCCTGCCCTTTGGTTTTGAATATGAGGACCCAAGATGATTAAAGGAAATCAGGATATCTCATCATGCAGTCTAAATAAGAGGGAAAGAAGATGTTTGAGCAAAGTGAGAAACTAGAAGAAAAGAAGTTAGAGTAAAGGATCATGGAGCAGGACAGAGGACAGCAAGATGGAAGCGACCCATCCAGGGTCACATAGCTAGTAAGTGTCTGAGGTCAGATTTGAGCTCACAAAGATTCCTGATTCTCAGGCTTTATGCGCTATGATGCCACCTGGTGGACCTTCTGTGTATGTCTGTCTGTGTTCATCCTTCGTTGCTGAAGAAGACCATGCCATCAGAGAAATGATGACATGATTTGCACTTGACTTTGTTTTTTTGGGTGAGGGAGGGCTGTGCAGGTCACCAGCCTCACTTCTCCTCCAGAGTCACCTGAATCCAGTGACCAGATATTCATCAGAATGACTGGAGATGACCCAGGATGAGGTAATTGGGTTTAAGTGACTTATACAAGGTCACACATCTAGTGAGTGTCAAGTGTCTGAGGGGAGATTTGAACTCAGGTCCTCCTAACTCCTGCACTAGTGCTCTATCCACTGTACTACCTAGTTGTCCCGATCCTTCTATGAGAGTTACTATGGCTGAAAAATTCATCTCCTCATTCTAGTAATGAAGTTTTCCTAATTTACTTAAATTGGACTTGAGACAAGAGACTTCCAGTCTTTCCCCTGGGCTCACGATCAGAACCTTCCTGGTTTGGTAAGACCGGTCATATCTTACTTACTACTTACACAGCCTTGACGAAGGTGGACTTTCCTCCGTGGTCACCAAGAGAAATTAGATGGAGACCAGCATGAAGTGGAGGATGGCCATGAAGCTAATATACAAATAATGATCTTTTTCTTACTACCGTGAGGGAACGATTTACTTTCAATAGGTATGCTTAACCTAAGAGCCATGAACTTAAAAAGGCAAATAAACAAAAATCTGATCATTCTATATTTCCATAAAACTGCTTTCCTCTCTAATTGTCCACACTCTATTTTATGCATTTAAAAACATTATCCTGAGAAGGGGTCCAGAAGCTTCACCAGAATGATAGAGGAGTCTATTACACAAACGAGAGTAAGAAACTCTAGTTTAGAGAGAGATTGTCTACCTCAAAGGGTTCGGAAGCTCTGGAACGGAAAATAACTAGCTGAATGAACAAATAGATGGATGGATGGATAGAGATAGATAGATAGATAGATAGATAGATAGATAGATAGATAGATAGATAGATAGATAGAGGACCTACAGATTGTTTTTAAAGACATCTCTGATTTCACCTTATGTCAACTAAACCCTTTAAACTTGAAGCAAGTATCCACTGCCTAATGGTCTATGATTCAGCTTTGTTAAGGTTTTAAGTACTTTTAGAGCTACATAAGGAAAGATTAAAAGTCCTTCCTTTTCTCTGTACCAAAACAAATAGAACCTAAGTAGTTCATTTAGCACAGGGGAGCTTTTCCATAGTATTTCTCTCTCTCTCTCTCTCTCTCTCTCTCTCTCTCTCTCTCTCTCTCTCTCTCTCTCACACACACACACACACACACACACACACACACACACACACATTTATGACTTGGCATGGGTTCTCTTCAATGATTCCTTTCTTACTTTCAGTCTTAGAATTTCTAGATTATTTAAAAACTTTCTTCAATAATAATTTTCTACATGGAGCTGTTCCTGATTCCCTTCAGGAGCTAGTACCATCTCTACACTACATTTCTTGTATTTATGCATTTATTTGTGTATGTGTGTATGTGTGTGTCTGTGTCTTTGTACGCACACATTTGTGTGTATTTTTTACCTAGAACTCCTGGCTTTAAAGGAAACCCGATAGCAAGAGTTCAGTTACACACATGGGCACAACTGGTTGGATCCCTGAATGTTCACTCAAGGGGTCAGCAAACCCCCATGCCTGAGGTCAAATGTAATCAGCAAAAAGCAGGCAGTTTTTAATCAGAGGTGGTCATTGAGGCCTTCCCTAGGTAAATTATGACAATCTCCTTTAATGTGTTGCTATTTACCAGATTAATCATTTCCTCACCTCCCCTGCCTCTTTTATAGTCCAGCAGATAAACTGGTATCAAAATCTATGGCAAATGAAAGATAGAAATTTCCATTAACATGAATGAACTAAAACGATCTTAGAATCATCAAAATGAACAACATGTGATTCTAATTTCCATAATGAAGCCTGAACTTAGCCTGCTGGGATTACTGCCTTTATCAAATGCACCAGTTAATTGATCTTGGAATATAGGATGCATCTTTACAATAATATATTGAAAGAAAAAACTATCTTGGCATATACTGAAAAATTACACCAATAGGTGAGACTTAGGTTTTATAGCCATCTAACCTCAAATTCATCTTCCACACAGATGCCAAAACAATCTTTCCAGGCCTGTCTATGATACTTTTCTGGTCAAAAACCCCCAATGTCTCCCTATTAACTATAGGAAAAAATGGTAGCTCCTCGGACTGGTATTTAAATGACTTCCATTGTCTAACTCCAACATACTTTTTCCCAGGTCCATTTCTCAGGATTCCCTTTTATTCACTTTATATAGCCCAAATGGCCTGCTGGCTATAATTCTTCCAGCTACTATACATTCAACAGTCCTAGAATATACCCTTTTCTCACATCTACCTGTATTCATTCATATACATCCTCAAGTGTCTTTGAATTCTTTATGCTCATTATTTCTTAAGACAAAAACAATTTCACTTCATTTATATATCTTGATTTATTAAACCATTCCTTAATTTTTAGGCAGCCTTTCCTCTCTATCCTCAGCAAATGGAAGTATTCAGTAAATTTATTTAGTTAACTTGTGATCATAGATTAATATCACACTTCTTAGATAATGTAAATTTATTTTTCAAGGGCATTCTGGGGGAAAAATCCATATCCCCAAAGAGTGGCTATAATAAGGGAATTTCAGGCAACTGTTATGGGCCAATGGGGGAGATACTCTAGAGCAGGGGGACTTTCTGGAACATCTCAGATCACACCCTGTGGAAGCCAAAATTTGAAGTTATCCCTAGCCACAAATATTGAATCTCTCATCCAGAGATCCTCTAACACTTTATAAATAATTTCCCTAAGCACATTTTTACAGATGGAAAATATAAAAGTATGAGCCACATATACATGGATCATAGGACACACAACTAGTTTAAGTTAGTGATACAATGAGGCATTCTAAATTGCAGGGCTCACTGGACATCATTCCTTCAAGAAACCACAGACCTTGCTTCAAGGCTTGGCATTCATGCTTCCTCTGGCCTCCAGTCCACCATAAGGATCATATTTTTAAAATGTCCACCAAATACCTAGAGAGATAATTTAGAAATGAGATTTTGATTAACCTTAATCTAATATTTCAATAATTGGTTGCCATCTTGGATACAGTTCTGGATTTGGGAAAAAGGAACAACTGAAATAAACTTCTGCCTCAGGCACTTACTGGTTGTGAGACTGGTCAGTAGCTTAAGTGTGTTTGCTTAGGTTTTTCATCTATAGAATAAGGATGATAGTAGCACCTCCCTGTGTTATTCTGAGAACCAAATAATATAATACATATAAAAGTGTTTTGCAAACATTAGCTATTTATTATCATTATTTTAAGCTTATAGTTTCATTTATTTTAGGTACTACTTTCTATCAATTCACATTACAACTGTAACTTATTAAGTTATAATCATTAAGAGTTGCTATGAGCAGAAAATTTATCATTATGCAGCCAACGTGGTGTTGGGTCTCCCAAGACCCTTAGACTGGTCATTCCATAGCAGATGCAATGAGATGCCCTTGGAGCTTTTCCATATTGATAGGGCTGGCCAGAACTGGTTCTCCAGTCTTCTGAACCCAGATTCACTTCCCCATCAGGGTAAGCCATTAGAGGAGGATGTTAGCAGACTCTAGGAGACTGTTTCGGGGGCTGTAGTTGTAGCTGAGTGAATTTTGATGAGCCTGCATCTCAGAATTATGAACTAAATGATCATATCGGTCTTTTAAAACCAAGGGCATATACCAAAAGTTAAAATAATAACACAATATATGTTTTTTTTAAATGAAATAGCACTGGATAGTCTCTTTCAGAATTAAAGTAAGCCTCTCAAATGAGGCAGTATATATAAAGTGCATTAAAGCACTTCATAAATGCTATTGTGAAAAGAATTGTACTTCTATATTATACCTCATAGTGATGGTACCGTTTTATAAAACCTCAATTAAATGGATTTTGTATGTGGTATTTTTATGAAAATCAGTTTCTCATTTTATCATTTATCTCAGGGACTTAGTGTATACACACATATATAATTATGCATCATGTGTATATATGCAGATATATACATACACACATGTAAATACACACATATTATATATATGTATGCAGTTTATGAATTAAACAACTTTCAGGATATTAAACCAACCTTCTTCACTATACACATTTACAATCATATAAAAGGGAAATGATTTTTGTAATAATATGCTGAAGATTTATAAAAGCCTCAATCATTAAAAACAATTACAGTCACTACATTATACTTACTAAGACAGGGAACGTTTTCCGTAAGTATGGAAAATGAGGACAGTTAGGTGGTGCAGTAGGTAGAGTGTTAGCCCTGGAGACAGGAAGTCTCATCTTCTTGAGTTCAAATCTAGCCTCAGATACTTTGCTAACTGTGTGACTCTGGTCTAGCTACTTAAGCCTGTTTGCCTCAGAAGTGAGCTGAAAAAGGAAATGGTGAACAACTCTAGGTTCTCTGACAAAAAAGCCCTAAATGGGGCCACCAAGAATTGGACACAGCTGAAAAACTATTGAATAGCAACAGCAAACATGAAAATGAATTTCACTGTAATCACCACTGCCCTGGCTAATACTCGGTTCACAAGAAACTTGACACTAGTAGTATGAAGGCAGCCCCCAGGTGGAGATGGGGGAGGAGGTGTGGCAAGAGGAGAGAAGGCACAGGATTGCTCACAAGGCGGGCACTGTGTCAGACCTTCTTTGCCTTGCTCAAAGTGTTTATAGAAGAAAAATAATCACCAAGGAAATCAAGAAAAGTATGACCTTGAGAAAGGATTTTCCAAATGCTTATGCCAAGGTCAGGAAGTATTATCGGTTTTTATGATATAAACTTATATTCTGTAAAATACACTGGAGACTTCTTTGGTGTCAAGGCATGATCAACCAATAAATGGCAGACCTGGTCAAATTCTATCTCCTTTCCCATTCCCACCCTCCCATACATATATCCTGAGGTGTTATCCCTACTGTAGTGGTACTTTTTGGTTATCATGATTATTACAGTGGAAAGAACAGTCGGGAAAGCTGGGAATTGGGTGTGCCACTGGGTACCTGTGTGATGTTGGTACCTCTCTGCCTTTCAGTTTCCTCATCGGTAAAATGAAGATTTTAACCTTCTGCATCCTGATGCCCCTTCCAGTTGTAACATCCTATTGTCTGAAGTCCTTTCCAGTCTTGGCATCCTACAGAGTCAGTTCACATCCAGCTCTAAAATGCTTTGCTCTAGCTTTGTTCTAAAATTCCTTCCGGTTTTGACGTAATATTTTCTATGTGTTAACTTCCTTTTAGATCTAATATTTTCTGATTGTATTCTATGAGTGAGTTATTGTTAATCTTCCACTTTTGAAGGGGATGAAAGACGTCACAGGATGATGTCTTGACCTGTGAGTGAACTGGCAGAGTGACACAAAGCCTCCCTCTCTCTTCTGGAGTCATAGAAAGCCAGTGGGTAGACAGAAGTCAAGACAGCTGACAATGGCCTAGGTTGCAGTGATGATGTCGGCATCTTTGATGTCTGACCAAGTTCTAAGCTCTCCACAGTGCCTGCTTCAGCTGCCTGCATGGCTGTAGGAACAAATTATTTTTATCTGATTATTCTACCTGGGTCAGTCTTCGCATGTTTGGGATAGTCAACCTTCTAAAGCACTACTAGCTTTGAAGTCTTTAGAGTAGACATCCCCTCTAATTCTCCAATGGGTTTGAGGCCGTTGGTTATGCTTAACCTGGTTTAGCCCATCTGCCAAGAAGGTTTCACCACCAAGGACGTGGTCACTGAGCATGCTACAGCTTCTTGGAGCCACAGGTAAAAGGTGGGTGAAGGTGGATACCAAAGGTGGATGAACAGCTCTGAAAAGGGCTTGACAAGCCTTGACACCAGAGGTGCTAGTCCTCCCTGAACACCCCAAGACTACTGGCTCTAGAGTCAGAGAACCTCCAAATTCTACCTCTGACACTTACTAACCTTGGTTAAGGAACAAAATCCTTGGCCTTCAACTTTCTCAACTATAAAATGAGGAGACTGGGATAGCCTCTGAAGGACTTTCCAGCTTTTTTCAATATGCAAATGACAGATCTTGCTCTAATATTTTGTGTGTTCTAGATTGTAAGGTCATTTCTAACTCAAGTAGTTTGGGTACCATGGCTTTATGAACATAAAGCTAGGGAGTGATCAGTCTGCAGAAGGGCAAGTCAATGAAGACTTCTTGTAAGTGAATGGAGTCCAGTGAGTATTGAAGGGAAAGCCTGATCTACTGGCAAAGGAGAAAATAGAACAGTGCTTCATATTAAGGTGCAGCAAGCACCATATTTATTACTGTAGATGATGAAGATGATGGCAATGGTGGCCAGTCAAGCTCCTATAACTCTTATAATTTATTGCTTTTTTTAATGTTAGATTTTCTTTAGTGAGCATGTATTTTCTCTCCACATAGGATGTATATCCTTCTAGGGCAAGGATTCTTCAGCTTTTTTGTGTCATGGATCCCTTTGACAATTTGGGGAAATCTATGGATTCTTTGTCAGAACGTTTGTTGCTTACATTCATAACTCAGAGATATGTTAATTTTCCATTACAGACTGGAAGATAAAGATGCATTTTTTTCCTTAACCTATTTCAAAGATCCCTGAAATCTATCCATAGAACTCTTTGGAATCCATGGACCCCAACCTAAGAACTGATGCTCTGACTTATTTATTATTATTATTATAATAAATTATCATATATACAATATTATATAATATATAATTATATATTATAAATTATTATTATAAGTCTTATTATTATAAGACTTAAATAATATCTATGACTTCTCAGTATCACAAAGCCTATCCTTAGCAAAGGCCCCTCCACATAGTAATATTTACTTCATTACTTCAGGTGTTATTTATAAGAGGAAGCAGAGTACAGTTGAAAGTGTCCTGACTATGGATTCAAAGGTCCTGTGTTCAAATTCCACCTCTAATGTGTACAACCTCTATAACCTTTGGAAACTGACCCTTAGGCTTCATCTTCTTCATCTCAAAAGCTATGCAGTTGGATTACATGCTCTATGGGATCCCTTGCAGTCATGAATCTATGATTTATCATTTGGTACCTAAATATACAGTAAGTGTGACCTAATGATGACACAGGAACAGAATGTCCTGAGCAAAAGAATAGGTGCTAGAAGTAAGCAAGCTACACTGTGGGGAAGGCACAGATGAGTCTGACTGCAATGGAGCATAAGACATGAGTGGCACGTAAAAACAAAACAATCAAAAATTAACATTTTTTAATTGTCATCAAGTATTTGGATTCTTTATTTTAGGAAAGACCATGATAATCAGTTGAGTCTCCAGAGAAGATGAACCAGGATGGTAAAGGCCTTGAGTTTCATCCTTATGAAGATCAAGGGAAGGAAATGGGGACATAGATTGGCTAAGAGAAAACTCGGAAGGGAGTAGGGGAGTGAAATATGGCTGTCTTTGCATATTTGAAGGACCAAGGGACGAGTCTTGTTCTGCTTGGTCCCAGAAAGCTGAATCAGGAGTAATAGATAGAAGATATAAAGCAAAGAATTTGAGCTTGAGGTCAAGATAAAAACAAGAAAAGAAAACAGCTGCCTAACATCAAAAAGCGTCATTGACTGCTTTGAGAGGTAGTAAGTTGCTCCTTGTGACAGATACTCAACCAAGGGTGAATAGCCACTCATTGGATACGATGCCACTGAGCACCCTGCCAATTCTGAAATTGGGTGAATTTCTTTCATGCCCATTTTCCAGATGATGAACCAAGGCCTCAGAGAAAGGAAGTTGCCTACAAGTCATGTAGTTTGCAAGCATTGGAGCTGGTCATTAAACTGGGTCTTCTTTATTCCATGAGTTAGATGCTTTCCATTAATACAAACTGACTCTTCAGGTGTTTTTAGCTTATTGTATTTTGGATGAGGAACTTAGAGACTCATCTGGAGCACAGCTCTGCTGATTACAAGAGTTTGGAAGATTGCCTTCCTGTGACCATACTCCCACATGGCAGCTAAGTGGCCCAATGAATATGACACTGGATCTGAATTTAAGAAAGTTTGCTGTTGTTGCTTATGTTATACTATTATGCTGTTGTGGCTTAGTCATTTTTCAGTCATGTCCAACTCTTTATGACCTCATTTGGGGTTTCTTGGCAGAGATATTGTAATATTTTGCCATTTTCTTCTCTACCTCATTTTACAGATGAGAAACTGAGGCAAACAGGGGTTAAGAAACTTGCCCATCGTGACAAAGCTAGTAAGTGTCTGAGGCCAAATTTTAAGTCAGATCTTCCTGACCCCAGACCAAGCTTCCCCGAAAGTTAGGGAGGACCTAAATTTGAATCCTGTCTTGGACAAGCTGTCTTGGCTAGCTGTGTGATCCTTGACAAGTCACTTCACCTATGTCTGCCTCAGTTTCCTGATTTGCAAAATGAGGATAATTATAGCTTCTTCCTCAGTTCAGACATTTACTAACTGTTTGATCCTGGGCAAGCCATTTAACCACTGTCTTCTTCAGTTTCCTTAACTGTAATGGGTATTAATAGTACCTATGTCCCACGTTAAGGTAAGAAACAAGTGAGATAAATTTGTCTTTGCAAGCCTTAAATCATTAAAAATACAATTATTATCATTAACAAGACCTGGAATTGAAAATCACAGAATCTACACCTGGAAGGAACATTAGAAATCCACTAGCCGAACCCCTTCATTTTACAGAAGAGTAAACTGAGGCCCAGAGAAGTGAAGGGATTCACCTAAAGTCACTCAAGTAAATCAGAAACAGAGCCAGAATTGAAAACCAGATGCTCTACTTCCAAAACGAACATTCTTTCCATTGCCCATGCTGCCTGCTTATGGTGTACACTGCCTCCTGGGCATTTTTTTTCTTTCAGTGGAGCATGCAGTTTTATGCTTGGCAAAGCAGACCCTAGCACAGGGGCCCCAGGCATGGAGAAAACATATCTCATCCCAGTTAAAAATAGAAGCGCAGTTCAGTTACCTTGATGGGGGAAATAAAGGGTAATACTTTGGGCATAAGTGGGAAAGCAGCCTAGCTCTATCGCTCATGGTATATAGCCTATAAATAGTCAAGAAGGCTGCAAAATGACTCTGCAGTCCAAACTTAATAAATCGCGTTAGAGCATAAGCATTTTTACAAGGGGAGAAGACCTGGGCATTCGCAACTACACCTCATATTCCAAACCTGTTGGAATGACCCAAAGGTCTCATAGACACAGTATGTGTACTGATGACAAAAACTAGTGACTGAAAAAATGTCATTAGATTTTGAAATGCCACCCTGAGCCGTAATGTGTCTGTTATTCCTGAAGGGCGGTGGCTATTAGAAAGTTCATTAACACCCATAAAAATTAGAATGCGATTCATGAAGCCAGGAATGCTGCCAAAACACAGAATAGTCTCTTGGGACTAGAATGAAATTCTTGATTCAATCATGCTGCTTATCTCTTCTGGGAAATCAGGAAGCAGCCTTGTGGACAATGTAGAGAATTTGGATTAGAATTCTGTCTCCTTTTTCTCATTATGCTGCCCATGTGACCTCTATTTATGTCACTACTATGGGAGACTATTGAATTGAAGATAGTATATTTGACTCATATCTGAAAGACCAGGGTTCAATTTGCTTTTGACACTCCTTAGCTGTGTGTCCATAGGCAAATCACTTGACTTTCCTGAGAATTAATTTCTTCATCTCTAACATGGGAATTAATACCTGGCTTAGTGGATTGTCAGGAGGTTCAAATGAGAGAATGTTATGGAAGACTTTACAAATTTTAAAGTAATGTATAAACAAGGAGATTGTTGCTATTATTATCTCCAGCTATTATAATTAGGAATTTGTGTGATAATGTAACTTAAGAGAACTCCCCAGCTCTTTATTAGCTGTCCACTATGGGCACAAGTCAACTATGAGAAAGTTGGCATGAGTGAGCAGATGGAGATCCAGCCTTGAATTCAGGAAAATCCGAGTCAAACGCTGCCTCTGACCCATATTAACAATGTAATCACCAGGAAGTTACCAACACTCCCAATTCCCCAGGCAACTCTCAAGGACCAGACTAAAAGTGCACTGCAGTTGTTGAGCTATATTGGTGGAAGGAATCTATACACTAGACATTCTCAATGGTCCTTGTATATAGATTTATAAAAATTAGAATAAAAATGAGTTCAAATGAGCAAGGCATTGTGCTTGATGCTATGGACATAAAAGTAAGACTGAGACAGACTCCACTTCCTACTATGGAATATCCAAGGGAGGAAAATGCAAAAAAATGATTGTTTTGCTACATTCTAGGAAGCTTTTGGTTTAACAAGGTCATGTTGGTACATGGTGTTGACTACTTGGGGAATGACGGCCATGTGAAAGACTGTCAGAGATTCTTAATATATCCTTAAAGAAAATTAGTAAAATCAAGTTTTCAAATAGCTCTGATATTTCCCAGGAAGAAAGTAATCCATTTAATATAATCCAGTCCAATCTAATATAGCAAACATATATTAAGCAACCTCTGTGTGTCCTAGAGGCAGTGCTGTGTAATGGTTGAGAGCGAGTCTTGGGGTCAGGAAGACCTGGGTTTAAGTCCATTTTGACACTTCCTGGCTATTTGACCAAAAGCAAACTACCAGATCTCTAGACAAGTCTCTACGACTATACAATGTTAATGTACATTAATATAATGAATGCCAATGAAATCACTGGTCTTCTCACTCCATCAAAAAGAACTGTGCAGAAAGGTGGAGTGTGCAGTGCAAAGATTGACTGCTGTTATTAAAGAAAGGGAAACTATTCCACTGAGACCTCCTTTCTTTCCAAGATGTTTCCTCATTAAAATAGACTGCTTTCTTGCAGCTAAGCCTTGCTGCCTCTCTGAAAAGGTTTCCAATTTGGTAGGCAACGGTGATCTCTGGTGAGTCTCCTGGTCCCTTTATGATGTGTCTTTGTCCTTGTCCTCCCAAACTACACCACTGCAGCTTCATAAATCCAACCCAAGAGGCCTGCACTCTGAGGTTCCACCTCAGCCCATTGTTCTTGTGGGCACTATGGCAACCACCAAAGCTCTTCCCTAGAATTCTTCTTTCTCAGTAACAAGAACCATTTGCACTTTAAATGACGGCATCCCTGCAACAGAGTGTGACCCAGCTATCTAATAAGGCATCCAACAAATTCACTTGTACTTCTGTCTAGCAGTAACCAAGTCAAAGTTGGAGGATCATAGGATCCAGTTTAGGCTTATCTAGTCCAATATCCTCATTTGTCTAATTGACCTCAGAGACTGAAAGTGACCTGCTCAAATAGGCAGTGGAAACTGGATTCAAAGCCAGGTCCTTCCATTTTGAACATAATACTTACTCTAAGTCACCGTTTTACCTCCCCGAATACTTCACTTTAATTGATATATGTCCTTTGTGAACAAAGAACAAAGGTCTAAGACTTAGACATATCTCATTCACTATTGATGATGTTGGACTCTGCCACTAAATAAGGGAACACTTGTAAGGGAACAAGGAGACCCAAAGCTTCCTTTATCACTCAACCATGTTGTAATGGACTTCTGAATTAGAAGAGGGTTTTTTGACAGTAATTTATCTGGGACTCAAGCAATTCTGTGAGTGGTATAGTGCCATGGAAAGAATAATGAATCTGAAGCCTGAAAATCTTGGTTCAAATCCTACCTTGGACACTTCTTCCCATCTGTGTGACTGTGAGGATGTCACTTAAACTCCTTGGGCCTCAGTTTCCTCTCCTGTAAGATGAGCTTTAAAGAGATGTTTCTAAGGCTGATGAAACTTGAACATCACTAGTGCCTTTCAAAATAGTTTTGAAAAGCTTTCTCATGCCACTTGGAGAGGGAAGAGTGTGTGTTTGTGTGTCTGCACTCTCCTTTATTGGATTAAGTATGCAAGCTTGAATAAAAACATCTAATTTAAACATTAGAGAATATGCAGAGAATTTTTTTAAAAACTTTCAAAGCCTTTTGATATTAACCTTTGATCCCCTAAATCCTAGGACTTAGGTAGGGCAGATATTATCATTTCCATTGGGAAGATGAGGAAAAAGAGGTACAAGTAGTTTCAGAAGTTTATGATCCAAGGATTAAGGATTTTGAGCTAAAAGGGACCTGGGAGATTAGTTCAACTCCCTCATATTTCAGATTTCAAGCTCATGGACTAAGAGTTAGAAGGCACCTCAGCAATCATTGAGCGTCCCTCTCTCCTCATTTTACAGATGAGGAAACAGCCCAAGAGAGGCTCAGCGAGTTGTGTGGGGTCTCACAGGCATCAAGTCAGGCCTTCCTGACTACAAGTTCAGCTCTTACTCATTGTGCAGCCTAGCTGCTAGAATTCAAACCTAGGCCCTCTGACTCCAAAATACCTTGCTACTTCTTGGAAAAGGTTTCAGATTTAGCAGGCAAAGGTTATATGTAGTGACCCTCTAGCTCCTTTTATGTGTCTCTTTCTTTCCCATTCAACCTATACCATTCCAGCTTCATAAATCCAGCACAGAGGGGCTGTACTGTGATGTTCTACCCCAGTCCTGTCCTTCAGACATTGCCCAACCTCCATAAGCTCTCCTCCAGCATCTCCTTCTTGTTAACATGGATCCATTTGTCTTAAGATCTTTTTCCTCATGGACCTTCTCCATTAATGAGATGATGTGGTAATTCAACTTAATGGATTAATGCAACCTTTCTTGGGCCAAATCAAGTCAATAAACATTTGTTGAAAACTGACAATAAGACAGGTACTATGGTAGTGCTGGTGATACAAAGAAAGGACCACAACTGTCCCTGCTCTTAAGAAGATCGTAGTATGAGAGAGACAACATCCCAACAGCTATGTGAAAATAAGATAGACACATGATGATGGAATAATATTAAAGGGAAAGCACTGAGAAAGGCTTTGTCAAGGTAGAGCTTTTAGCTAAGATTTGAAGGAAGTCAGGGAAGCCTGAAGGTGGAGATCAGGAGGGAGGAAAAGTATGGAGGAAGAGGGAGGAGGCATGGAATACAGCCAGTGAAAATGCTGGGGGTCAGGAGATGGAGGGTCTTGTGCTAAGAGAATAGTAAAGAGGCCACTACCACTGGATCACAGTTTTCATTTTTACAGGAACTTTGTAGTGCCATATTACAAAAGAATATATCTAATGGTATAACTTCAGAGACCATGGCATGACAGTGAGGAATTTTTTAAATTTTGTTTTGTTTTAAAATCATATCACATGAACATGCAAAGCCTAAAGTGAGTTTTTGATGCAGATGTTTACAGTAATATCTGAAAAACTACAGGGCTTCCTTCTTTGCCCCATATGAGAAGTCACAGAGGAAAAAGAATGTTCAAATGCTACACTTGAAACACACAGCCTTGAAAATCTCTTCATAGCCCTTGGTGAGGAGGCATGTGTCTTTGAATTTGTCTGTTAAATCTCAGGTCTACTCTTACCAAGTTGTTTGGTATTTCTTTTTCTTAGAAAAATTGGTATATGAAGCCAAGACTGCTGTAACAGTTCAGAGCTCAAAAATAAGGGAAAAAAACAAAGGAGTGTGTGTGTTAGGGGTGGGCTGGGTTATGATATGGGCTCCATATTGGAAGATGCACTTACAGGAATACAAGAAACAAGCAAAGGCTAGGGATAAACCAAAAGAATCATTCTGAAAAAGGACGTATGAATGAAACACAGCAATGGCATGTAAAATGTTTGCCATCTATGAGCACAGTGCTGCAAAATGGTAAGTCTGGTATGTGAAAGAGTGAGGAGTGCAAAGAGTTGGGTTGAAGTCAAGGCTATGCTGTAAACTACCTTGTTGACCTTAAGCAAATGGAAAATAAGTACTGTGAAGGGAAATTTAGTAAGTGGTTACAGAACTGATTAAAATTCAGTGTACCATGCCAGATGAGAGAATGTTTAAATGATGAGTCAAAATACAAATTAGTAGACACTAATGTTTCTTATAACATTAAAAAAAAATAAAACAATCCATCCATGTTAAATACTGATTAAAGGAATTATTTCCAATTTCCATTGTCCCATACTCTTCTTCTCCCATCCCCTACTCCATCCAACTGGGTACCACCGAATACCAGAAATCTATTTCCTCTCTCTTTATGTGATGCTTCTGGTAGATGGCATAGTGCTGATTACACGGAGCTCTGAAATCTAGCAAAGAGTTTGGCTTAAGTATCCACATGGAAAAAAGCCTAAGTGTATGGATAATATCTCTTGGTTAGACAGTGTTATACAGGCTATAGGGAGATCCCAACTGTCTATATACTGTAGCCTGGATAGATACTATGGACAATGAACCAGGCTCAGTTGAATAAAAGAAGTCTGAGCTGGATCACATTCGTGAAACTGCCATATGCTTTGAACACTCCCAAGCTTTTCCCAGAAACAAAGGCCTGTTTATTTGTTTTTTTAACCTCAAAGTTCTTCTAAACAATGCCACATGACTATATGGAATCCTATAGTTTTTGAAGATGTAAAGACTGAGATGACTCAATAAACAATGGAGAACTCTGTAGTGGCCCGAGCTTGTGATCAACAAGGGTTTATGCAGGAGAGGCAATGTGAAAGACACTAGGAGAGAAAAGCGTGCTTGAAAAAGTGGGATGGTCTTGTGGGAAGATGGAAGGAGAGTCAATGGCTAGTTCATGTGCATTCCATTGGTATCCAAGCAATGTCTAGAGACCTAGAGGAAGGCTTCTAGCCCAGCTGTGTGAGGGTGGATGAGTGGGGGGATGGAAAGCGTGAGCCTCGGGAGTTTGGAAGATTTATGGGAAGATATGAACAAGAACTACATATGACTGGGGCAGCTAGGTGGTGTGGTGAATAGAGCACCAGCTCTGGAGTCAGGAGGACCTGAATTCAAATCCAGTCTTCAGACACTTACCAGCTATGTGACCCTGGACAAACCATTTGACCCTGATTGTCTCAACAACAATTGATCTACATAAAATCTGAAAGATCTAAGTTAGATCTTACCACAGACACTGAAGAGCTATGTGAATCTTAAACAAGTCACTTAACTTCTGTTTGCCTCATCCGTAAATTGGAGAGGAGAGTAATAGCACCAGCTCCCAGGGTTGTGAGAATCACATAATCTTTGTAAAAGGCCTGGCACATAGTAGGAGCCGTTAGCAATTATTATAACTGTTATCGTTTTGTGTACTATGCCATTGGAAGGACTATCACATCAACAAGATTGCAGATCCATAGAAGTTTTGAAATATGCATAAATGTATATTCAGAATACATTTTGTTTTTAATATAAACTTTTAAAATGTGATTTCCAATATGCTGCCAGAAAGTAGAGAGACTAGTAATTAAGAAAGATAACTCATCTTCACACGGTGACTGACGTTTTGCAACTTGCTCTCCGTATGTTGTCCAGTTTGATTTCTCTTACAGGCAGGGCTATTTCAGAGCAGATGTTTAATAAAATGAATGTTGATTGATTCAATTGTTGATATTCACAAAAACTGATTATTTCCATTTTACAGCTGAGGAAACTGAGGTGCAGAGGAGTCTCATATAATTGTAGATTGAGAAATGGGGGGACCTCTGAAGCTAATTAGTATGATACTCTCATTTTATAGATAAAAGAAGTGTGGCTCAGAGAAATTTAGTATGGTCATAGATTTAGAGTTTTAAGGAATCTCAGACACCTTCATTTTATAGAGGAGAGAGGTGAGACCTCAGAAGCTTATTTGCCTCGCCTAAGTTCACTCAGGTAGTAAGCAGCAATGGTGAGATTTGAACTCAAGTCTTCTAACTCCAGATTCAATATTCCTTCTGCTTGGTTAAGTGCCTTGTGCAAGTTCACATAGCTAGAAGAAGCCTCCGATATGAGATTGGGACTCAGGGCATCCTGACTAAATGCCAACACTCTCTCTACTATGTCATAACCCCTATATCTAGGAAGTAATCACCACTCCCTAAAAAAATTATAAAAAGATCCCAATTCACATACATCTGTCAAGCATAGGAACCTGGAGTCACTAAATTATAGAATTTTAGAATTACAAAAGCCATCTCCTCCTCCAACTCACACCCAACAAAGAACCACCACTATAATATATCCAGCAAGTGGTCATTTAGCTTCTACTTCAAGACCTTTGGGACCATTGCCTTTCAAGGCAACTCACCCCTCTTCTGAAAATCTCCAACTGTTGAGAAGTACATCAAGCATGAATCTACTTCTTTACAGGTTCCACCCTTTGCTCATGGTTCTTTCATGTGGGTCCAAACACAACAAGTGTAATCTCTCTTCCATACAACAAACCTTCAAGTGTTTGATGACAATCAAGTTGTTCCCCTACCCAGGTCTTTCCTTCTCCAGAGTAAATTCCTCAAATCCTTTA
This sequence comes from Bettongia penicillata ogilbyi, assembly GCA_023548195.1. Taxonomy (NCBI): domain Eukaryota; kingdom Metazoa; phylum Chordata; class Mammalia; order Diprotodontia; family Potoroidae; genus Bettongia; species Bettongia penicillata. The sequence goes on along the minus strand of JAJHZJ010000749.1, from coordinate 715,711 downwards.
GCAACACATATGGACGACCTTTACCACTCCCAACACTCACCAAGGGAGACTCTCCAGTTTATCAATGTCTTAAATAATTAGAGTGGCACCCAAAACTGAACACAGTATTCAATATACTGTCTAATGATGCTGAATATTGAGGGAAGGGAAGCTAGGCCGTGCCATAGTACATAGAGTGTCTGGCCTGGAGGCAGGAAGACTCCTCTTCCTGATTTCAAACATGACCTCAGATACTTACTAGCTGTGTGACTCTGGGCAAGTCACTTAATCCTGTTTGCTTCAGTTCCTCATCTATAAAATGAGTTGGAGAAGGAATTGGCAAACCACTCCAATAACTCTGCCAAAAATACCCCAAATGGTATCACAAAGAATTAGACATGACTGAAAACAATTGAACCACCATTAAGGAAATGGCACCTCCTTATTACTAGAATAATCTCTCCAAATTCAGCTGCTTTGTCACATTGTTGACTCGTATTGAGCTTACAATCCACCAAAATCCACAAATCTTTTTCAGAGGACAGCTATCTAATAAAGCCTCTTCCTGTATTTGTAAAGTTAATTTTCTTAACCAAAATGATAGATTCTACATTTCTCATCTTATTAGGTCTAGCCCAATGCTCCAACCTTTCAAGATGTTTTTAGATTCTATCATCTAGCACGTTAACTATCCCTCTCAGCTTTGTTGTTATCTGCAAATTTGAATAGCACATCATATCTACCTCTATTTAAGTCATTGATAAAAGTCTTAAACAGCATTGGCCCAAGCACAGATCTCAGAGGCAATCTACTAGAGGTCTCCTGTCAGGATGACATTGAACCCAGAATCCATCTAATTTCACTGTTGATTTGGTCTTCATCTCTTTTTTTTCTTCTTTATTTTTTTAAATATAAATTTATTTATTTAACTTTTTACATTCATTTTCACAAAATTTCGGGTTCCAAATTTTCTCCCCTTTTCTCCCCTCCCCCCACCCCAATACACCGAGCATTCTATTTTTCCCTATCACCAATCTGCCCTCTCTTCTATCCTCCCTCCCTTCTCTTGTCCGCATCTTCTCTTTTGTCCTGTAGGGCCAGATAACTTTCTATTACCCATTAACTGTATTTCTTATTTCCTAGTAGCAAGAACAATACTAAACAGTTGTTCCTAAAGCTTTGAGTTCCAAATTCTCCCTATCTCTCCCTCCCCACCCATTCCCTTTGGGAAGGCAGGCAATTCAATATAGGCCCTATCTGTGTAGTTTTGCAAATGACTTCAATAATAGTCGTGTTGTGTAAGACTAACTGTATTTCCCTCCACCCTATCCTGCCTCCCATTGTTTCTATTCTGTCTTTTGATCCTGTCCCTCCCCAAGAATGTTGACTTCAAATTGCTCCCTCCTCCCATTGCCCTCCCTTCCATCATCCCCCGCCCCATTCTGCTTATCTCCTTCTCCCCCACTTTCCTGTATTGTAAGATAGGTTTTCATACCAAAATGAGTGTGCATTTTATTCCTTCCTTTAGTTGAATGTGATGAGGGTAAACTTCATGTTTTTTTCTCAGCTCTCCTCTTTTTCCCTCCACTAAAAAGTCTCCTGCTTGCCTCTTGAATGAGATATAATTTACCCCATTCCGTTTCACCCTCTCTCCTCCCACTACATTTCTCTCTCACCATTTACGTTAATTTCTTTTAAGATATGGTCCCATCCTATTCATTTCACTCTGTGCTCTCTGTCTCTGTATGTGTGTGCATGTGTGTATGTGTGTGCGTGTGCACACGTGTACATGTCTGTGTGCATGTGTGCATGTATGTGTGTGTGTATGTGTGTATGTGTATGTATACTGAAAAGTTTTAAGAGTTACAAATATTGTCTTTCCATGTAGGAATGTAAACAGTTCAGCTTTGGTAAGTCCCTTATGACTTCTCTTTGCTGTTTATTTTTTCATGCTTCTTCTCATTCTTGTGTTTGAAAGTCAAATTTTCTTTTCAGCTCTGGTCTTTTCATCAAGAATGCTTGAAAGTCCTCTGTTTCATTGAAAGACCATATTTTCCCCTGAAGTATTATACTCAGTTTTGCTGGGTAGGTGTTTCTTGGTTTGAGTCCTAGTTCCTTTGACTTCTGGAATATCCTATTCCATGCCCTTTGATCCCTTAATGTAGAAGCTGCTAGATCTTGTGTTATCCTGATTGTATTTCCACAATACTGGAACTGTTTTCTTTCTAGCCGCTTGCAATATTTTCTCCTTGACCTGGGAATTCTGGAATTTGGCCACAATGATCCTAGGAGTTTCTCTTTTTGGATCTCTTTCAGGCTGTGATCGATGGATTCCTTCAATATTTATTTTGCCCTCTGGTTCTAGAATCTCAGGGGTGTTTTCCTTGATAATTTCATGAAAGATGATGTCTAGGCTCTTTTTTTGATCATGGCTTTCAGGTAGTCCCATAATTTTTAACTTGTCTCTCCTGGATCTATATGTAAAATTTACAGAAAATCTATTGTTTTTCCAATGAGATATTTCACATTCTCTTCCATTTTTTCATTCTTTTGGTTTTGTTTTGTGATTTCTTGGTTTCTCAGAAAGTCATTAGCCTCCATCTGTTCCATTCTAATTTCGAGAGAACTACTTTCCTCAGTGAGCTTTTGAACCTCTTTTTCCATTTGGCTAATTCTGCTTTTGAAAGCATTCTTCTCCTCATTGTCTTTTTGAACCTCTTTTGCCAATTGAGTTAGTCTATTTTTCAAGGTGTTATTTTCTTCAGCATTTTTTTGGGTCTCCTTTAGCAAGGTATTGACCCATTTTTCATGCTTTTCTTGCATCTCTCTCATTTCTCTTCCCAGTTTTTCCTCCACCTGTCTAACTTGATTTTCAAAATCCCTTCTGAGCCCTTCCATGGCCTGAACCCACCAGACATCCACCTCGGATGTCTAGGATACAGAGGCCCAAACCTCCACGTCTTTCCCTGTTGACAAGCATTGTATTTCTTCATCAAAAATGAAAGGTGGGAACATCTGTTCCCAAGAAAGTAGCTTTCTATGGTCTTATTTTTCTTCCCTTTTCTGGGCATTTTCCCAGCCAGTTACTTGACTTCTGAGATTCCTCTGCACCCCCGCCTAGATCCGCCCAGCTAGTGCTTGGGGTCTGAGATTCAAATGCTGCTCCCCAGCCTCAGGGCTTTCAGGGGCAGGTGCGGCTGCTATTCAATGTGAACTTGAGTTCTGGTGCTCAGGTCGGGGCAGCGGCGCCTCCCAGGCTCAGTTCCCTCAGGGGGTTTATGCAGAGATCTTCAGTAATGGCCCTGAGCTGCTGTCTGCTTGGGGAGTCCCGGGCCACTGCTGCCTCTGCTGCTGCCTCTGCCGCTGCCTCCTGAGGGGGCCCGAGTCACGGAGACACCCTGCTCCCCTCTTGGCCAGCCCAGAAGTCTCTCTCACTGACCTGTAGCACCTGTGGGTGGAGGGACCTTCACAGCCACCAGAGGTTCCGTTGCTGAAGCCTGCTCGGATCTTCTCCTCCTCCTGGCCAGGGCAGCGCAGGGGTGGGCTCCACATCCGGAGCATGACGGACCCCTGGGGATGGCTTTCCAAGGCTCTCTGGAACAGAAATCTCTTCCATTGTGTTTTTGCGTGGCTTGCACTGCTCCAGAATTTGTGGGGAGTTCTTTTTACAGAAAATTTATGGGCTGTGGGTTCAGAGCTAGCATACATGAGTCTTTCTACTCCACCATCTGCTTTCTTGTTGGTCTTCATCTCTTTTGATAAGAATAGTATGAGATACTATCCAAAAAGGAAATGAAGAATTTTCCAAGCACTGAGCCGTAAGGATAAACTTGGGATAAGAAGGCCTGGCCTTGACTGTGGAGTAGCAGGGAGAATTCTGCATGTGGAAGCAAGAGGAGCTGAGTCTGACTCAGCTCTATGATGTAGACATTCAGGCCATAGGCAAATCACTGAGAAGTTCTAGGCTTCATTTTCCTCATGTTTAAAGGGAGCTCATAGAGATGGATTTTTATGGGTTCACCCAGGTCTAAGTCCTAGGACTTTCTTGTCTGAAAGTGACTTGCTGGAGGTGAATAATTTACTCTCCATAGACCTCAGTTTTATTATCTTTAGGAGATGGATAATAACACTTGCAATGCCTACTTTATTGTGTGAAAAGTAATTTGTGACTTGGGGACTACTGTGAGAAAAGAATTTTGATAACCTTACTGTGCCACAAAAATGTGAGCTATTTCCTGTGGAGTGTATTAGATGTCCTCTCAAGTGACTTCTGACCTTGAGATTCTATGAGACTATATATGCAAGGGTGTCATTGAGTACAAGTTATGTGATCCTTGACTATTAGAAGGTACTTCTGCCCACTAACACTATCCTATTACCAATATAATCTAAGTACTGCAAAGTTCTGCACCTTCATGCGATTCACTGGAGAGAGAAAAAGAGATAGTGAGAGAGAGAGAGAGAGAGAGAGAGAGAGAGAGAGAGAGAGAGAGAGAGAGAGAGAGAGAGACAGAGACAGAGACAGAGACAGAGAGACAGAGAGAGAGATCTTCACTATTTAATGTTTATGCATTGTCAGTTTTTTCTCTGTCCCATCTTTTAAAGTTTAAAGCCCTCCCACTGTTTTATTAAATATGTAAAGACACATAGCAATGAATTTTTCCTGGTCTTTATTTGGTTCACTCCATCCTTGGCCAGGAGGCTGTCCTACCTGTATTCTAAGTCATGAGCAAGAATTCCAAATCTCATTCTCAGATAATCATCTTTTTAACCATCTAACAAGCTCCCCCAAAGTAGACAGCAAATCTCTCCAGTCTAGGAATTAGCAAACCTTGCCAATGGTACTCTAAAGTTGGAAATCTATTCATCCACAGCTACAATCTAAGATATCTAGATACCATCTCATTCTTGTCATCTCACAGGATTGGATTTGTTCTTAAAGCAGTTGAAACATAGTTAAGGGACAGGGTTAAGGACTCAGGTATTAGGTCCAGAGATGGCAAATATTCCATCTCCTCATCTCTTTTTCTTTATCTTTGAAAGGTTTATAGTCACCAATCCCTTGGCTGCTAAGACTCATCTCCTCCCATTCAATCTTTTCCACCCTTATGTTTTTAAATATTAGTTTTAAAACCTCACAGGGCTCATGTCTGTTAGGTGGGGCATAGATATAATTGCTATTATAAATATTTGTTGATAGTGTCATGGAAAGAGTCTTGAACTTGAAATCATAGGACATGAGTTCAAATCTCAGCTCTGCAACTTAGAACCCTGTAAAATGAGGGAGTTGAACTAGAATCTAGTCACTAGATAATTTCTCATTTTCAATTGCAAATCTATGATCCTATGAAGAAATGAATATCTTAAATACTATTCATTATTTCTCTTGCTTCATTATATTTTGTTTAAAATTACAACAGAGAAGCAAAGCATACCCTAAATAAAAAGGCATCATGGAAGTGACTTTCTCCTAAGAGTCAGAAAAATTGGGTTCTACTCCTACCTCTTGTCATCATCTTGAAATGTGACTTTGGGCAAGTCACTTCATTTTGGAGATGTCTTACTTTTTTCATCTTTAAAGTGAGGTTTTCTTAAATAATTTCTTAGATCACTTTAAGATCTAACATTTCACACCCTGTCCAATTTCATAAAATCACTAATGGTTGAACTGAAATATAAGGATTGCTACACCTTCCTTTTAAGCTACAACATAAACTACATTCACAAATTGAGAGACTAACTTTTTCTCCATTTGAATGATTTTTTTTTCTGATTTACTATCCTTCAGGACAAAAGATGGAATGTAGATGCATCTCACTTCTTTGCTGTTTTGGAAAAGTGTCCATTTATCACAAGTAGAATGATTTAAACTGAACCCAGTATGGAACAGCAGCCCCAGAAATACTGGATCTGTAGTTAGGAGACCTTGATTCAAACCTTAGTTTTTACACTGCTTAAATATGGGCAAAGCATTTAAAACTCTTTGGCTCTCAGTTTCCTCATCTGCAAATGAGGATAATAATAGTATCTATCTCCCAGGGCAGCTATAAATATTCAATTAGATACATTTTTTGGGGAGACTTAAAGTGTTATGTAAATACTATTTTCATCAGTTGTATTACATCTTGAGTCCATTTTTGATAACAGTAATATTATTCTTATTGTTACATCTTGAGTCAATTTCAGATAACTGTAACATTATTGTTACATCTTGAGTCAATTTCAGATAACTGTAACATTATATGTAGGTACCAAGCCCTCAGAATCTCAGACCTATTAAAGAAGCTATCTGGTCAAAGCTAGAGGAAATGAGAAGCAATAAAGGTGATGAACTAGTCAGAACAAGAGTCTGTTGTGTTTTGTTAGATCTTTCAATGAATGAAATGAGTGAATGAATGAATGAAAATCATTGGCATGGGTACTCGTCACATAATCTACATGAATAGTTCTTAAATTTTTTGGTCTCAGGAAACCTTTACATTCTTAAAAATTACTGAGGACCCCAAAGAGCTTTTGTTTATGTGGATTCTATCTACTTTGTATCTGAAATTATCATATATATTATATTATGTATGAAATGAAAACATGCATCTTTAAAATATTTTAATTAAAAATATAGTATACTCATCATATAAATTCATACACATTAACACAAATAACAGATCCTATGAAAAATAATTATATTTTCCAAAACAAAATAATTTAATGAGAAGGGTGGCTTTGTTTTACATATTTCTGCAAATGTCTTTAACTTAATAGAATAGCTGACTTAATAGAAGATAGAGAGATTCTTAGAACTGCCTCTGCATTCAATCAATCGTTATGTATTGTTTTAAAGTATTTGAAGAAAAGTTGAAGTATATGAAGAAAAACTAGCCTGACAGATATGTAGTTGAAAAACAGAGGTCTATGTTAACAGGTAAATAACATCTAAGTGTTATTATAAAAATAGTTTTGACCTCATGGACCCACTGAAAGAATCTAGGGGATCCCAGGGGTCCTCAGATGGCACTTTGAGATAGATTATTTTATATAATAGCAAACATGTGAAGGAAAAATAAAAAAAATCAATCTACCATCTGGTTTTTAGTGTTGCATAACTAGAAGAGAGAGCATGAGAGAGTAAAAAAGAACATTGGATATGGAGTCTGGCTCTCATACTTTCTAGCTATGTAACTGAACCTCATTTTCTTTAGCTATAATATAAGAACGATGGTACTTATAATATTTATGTCATAGGAAAGCAATGTGTAAAACTTAAAATGCTATGTCACCATGAATTATTGTTATCATAAAATAACCAGTTACTGAATATTGCACTTTCATTAAGATGACACTGATTTGCTCACTTATGTTAAGTATTTATTAGTGCATATTGTTTAACTAAATAATACTAATGAAGCCTCCCTTTTTTTCTTTCTTTCATGTCAAACATTCTGTTTCATTTGTAGAGATCCTCTTGATAATTGAAGGGAGCATTACAAGAACCACATTAAATAAGCAAAAACTTTATTTGTAACTAAAACATCATTTTCTTTGTTAGGTATAGTGTGGTACCAGCCATACAGACTAATAGTTAATGATTCACACATTTGTCTGTTTGCTTGTGTTTTTTTTAAATGTCTTTACTACATTACAGTAATTTTTTTAAAGGAACTTGACTTATATCTTTGAAGCCAGGAAATTCAGACTTGAGAGCAAAACATCATCTTTAACTCACCCAGTTGTGCCTAATTATTATAGACCATGTGTCATGTTGGATCATCTGCTGCAGTGAGGCCCTGGTAGGGAAACATACAGTTTGCAATACATCAGTACAAAAGGCAGAGTTAAATACCAAGTCTCTGTTTTAAATCTGGATATTCTGGTTTGTGTCATTTTAAAACTGGACCAAATCATTGTTTCTTATCACATTTTGTGCTTATGTCTCCTTTTCCCATAATTCTCTACAATGAAAGATGAAAGGCCTTTGAGTAAAGTGAGTAGGAATCACATTTATACATTATATTTGTCTTCCAACCGCTAGCATGATGCTTAGAAGGTATGAATACGAATTCTGAAAAGTTAATTGGAATTTCATTAAAATAAGATCATTAATTATAAGAAACTAAAGACCTGGATAACGTATTCTCTATGTCAAATGATCAACAAATTTGTGAACAAAGGTCCTGCTTATACTTCTCATGTCAAAACGAATTGTTTCAGTGAGATTGACTACCTAAATTTAAGCCATTGCTATTACTGTGGTTATTCCAAGTTGTAGAGACTTGTGATAACATTAGTAGAAGGAACTCTCTAAGAGGAAACCCTCTACCACTGTAGACTGTCAACTATTTTGGAACTTAACATCTTAGGGAGTTGCCTGGGGCACTCTGACCTTAAGGGACTAGTCCAAGGCTTTAAAGGTGCTCATATCATCTCTTCAGGTGATGTCTCCCCTAAGTTTCAGTCTTTCATTTTCAACTTAACATCTTCAATTGGATGACCACAAACTCAACAGAGGAAAACAAAATTCCTCACCTTTCCTCCCAAATTTCCCCTTTCTTTATCAATGACCAAATGATTCCCCTTGATCCAGGATCAAAGCCTCAGATTGTCTTTGACTGATCTCCATGCCCCAATCCTCACATCTCATCACAGCTTCCAAACTGGGTTCAAACTCTGCAAAATTTCTCAAATTCATGCCTTTTTTCCCACTCTGACTTCCACCATCTGAATTTATCAGCTCTCATCCAGATGACTGAAATAACATCTTTATTGTTCCCCGTGACTCCAGTCTTTCTGGTCTTAAATCTGTATTTAACATCATTGCCCTAGTTATTTTTTAATGTACAGATCTGATCATTCTTCCTTTCAAAACTCTATTAACAAATTCCTACTTCCTACTCCAATAGCCAAACTCCATTATAAGCTAAATCCAATGCACCTTTCATAGAATCACAGAGACTCAGAGGTAGAAGGGAACTCAGAAGTCACCAGGCCCAAACAAAAATAGCCTCTGAGACATCTTGAATAAAGAAATGAAGGAAGGAAAATGCATTTATTAGGGTCATCCTTGCTCTTTTTAAATACCTCCAGTTATGTGGAATCTGCCTTTCTGCCATTCCATCCTTAAATAGCTACAGCCTTTTGCTCTTTATATGAAACCCACATCTGCTCCAATACAACTTTCATCCATTGCTACTAAATGAGCCTCCTTGGGCATAACCACACAAATCTAACACCTCTTGTGCATGGAAGCCCTCCAAATATTTTCAATAGGCTCTAACTCCTACCTCAGTCTTCTCTTTTCCAGGCCAGTTCACTCTAGTTCCTTCAACCAATCCTCTCATTGTACATAAATGATTGATAGGCATTGGACATGGTAAACTCCAAGCACAATCACAAAGGATGAAACTGACTACATTTTAACAGACAGAAAAAACATAAAGAGGACATGGAAGTTATGTCTGAGCCAGTTGTCTGAATAGTCAGACCATCAAATCGTCAGAACTAAGGTCACAATTAATAATAAAGGCAAAAAAATAGCAATAAGGTAAATCATAGTAATAGTAATAAGGTAAATAAGATAAATTTTACTGTGAATTTTATAAACAAACTTTGGAAAATCAAAAATGGACAACAAAAGTTACATTTTAACACATTGCAATAATCCAACCTAGAAGTTAAATGAATTAATTTAATTAATGGCTACAAAAAGCCCCCAAAGCACCTAAGTCAGCTTTTACTTGTCAAACAGAGGGAGTAATGTGATAACACTGAGTAGAATAAAAACTAATTTGTAAAATTCTACAAAAAAGTAAGATGGAAAATTATAAGCAGAATTTTCTTAGCAGTGGAGGGTAAAACCATTCTAAACAAAGTCTGGCAAGATATCTAACTAGGCAAAGGAATTCCTAGGGCTTTAGAGGAGGAAAAGAGGAAGAAGAATGTGAACAGAAGACAAATGGAAAAGATTTGTAAAATACATTACAACAAATATTTTCTCCATCAAATATAGTGGAATCACCACACTTAGACCCTATGGGTGGCATATCCAGTTCTCTTTAGTGACCCCCTTCATTCCAGGAGGCCAAAAAAGTGGCTGTGGTAGTAACACATAAATTATACTCCTGGTGATGAATGGTTCTCCCAGTCTTACCAAAGAACTCTACTAGTGATGAAAATAGGAAGGCTTTGGAGAAGGACCATCCATCAGAGGCCTTCAAGTTTTCTCCGATTCCACATTTAAGGTTACCTCATATACAGTCATAAGAAATATATCCAATGCCACATAATCATTTTTCTCTTTACACAGTACAGAGAATGACTCAGGAGACAGCTATGTGTAAATTTAGAGTGGAAAAAAAAGTTTAATTATTTTTTGGGAGAGGATGGAATTTCAGGCAAGCTTCCCAATAACATATTAGGGGTTTTTAGTTTGTTTTGGGTTTGGTTTGGTGCTGTATGTGTATATGTGCACACATAGTTAATGTCTGCATTGTACTCAAGGCTTTAAAATACTATTAGTCACACTGGGAAACTAAATGTAGGCATTCTTTTTAAGACTGATAGGTACATTAGGAATACAATTAAGCCATGGTTGTGGAAATCTACTGTATCATTTATTTTAGTAATATCTTTCTAAAAGATAAAGTGCAAAAGTCTCACCATCAATCTCCTAGAATGTACTTCATACCCAAGGTAATCTATGATGTTTGTCATTTTAAAACAAACAGAGAAATAGCAGGCTGATTTTAATTAATGAATGTGCAAACTCACCAAAGGTCTGGAAAATGAAACATTACTTTTCATGATAAGGACCCCAAGGAAATATGACTTGGTAGAATTCAGACATCATTTATTATCCACATTATAAATATTCAAAATTATAGTCAGTACTAAATGTTTCACACAAGTCTATTTGGCACCTGGGAGAGTATACAACACAGAAAAATGCTTGGTAAACAATAAAACACTACTATGATTTCTAGCACCTAACACAATGCATTCCACAGGATAGCAGGTGCTTGACAAATATTTGTGGAATTAATTAAAACTATAACCTTCCAGCAGGTATTATGGTAGAGTAGTTCTGTGAAGTTAGAGGTCTCAGGTTCAAATCCCACCTTTGATATGGCTTTCTATGACCTTGAAGAACTCATCTAACTTCCCAGGGCCTCAGATTTTCATCTGTACAAAAGGAGAAAGAGCATCTGGCGTACAAAGACTCTGAAAGCCCTTCTACTTCTAGTTCTCTGATCCTACTACATGAAGGGAAGGAAATCTTTATCCTTTATGAGAAGAAGATAGTGTTCAGAATGGGATATGAACCCAGTCTAGATCCAGGGTTCCTGTGACTAACAGTTATCACTGAACCCTGTGCAACGCTACAGTTACATGGCCATCCTCCATTCTAATGCACTCTTCTGTTGGTAACACAGAGTACCCAGCTATAAGAATACATGGTTTTTTTACTCCTTTTTTTCGCTTAGCATCACATAGAAATAGCTACAGAGACAGTCTTCCAGTACGATATTGTGCATGGATTTGCAAAAGAAAATCCACTTTTTTTCTTAACAAATAAATGAAACATCTTTTATGTTTACATGAAAGTGGACTCTTGGATGTTCTTTAGAGGTTGTAATATACATACACATATATAGGGTTTTTTTTCTGTCAGTATTGTAGGAAATACTATAAGCAATAAATACTATAAGCAATAAAATATTTACTTTGGTGCTCATGATTTAATGTTAGGATAAAAGTGCTTCAGTGACAAGATATCACCTTTTAATGGTTGGTCTAATTTTATTATGTCTGATGTGCCAATATAAGTGAGGATCTTTTTATGCCTAGCTGGTAAAATATCATAAATAACTAAGACAAAGATTACTTAGTCATTAAATTAGAAATAATTGAATAGTCAGCTCTCCATTTTCTATCTGCCACTACAATGCACTCCCTGGGAGCACTCATGCTCCCTCCACTTTCCAGCTTCCTTTGGTGTGTCATCTTCCCCCATTAAAATATAAGTTCCTTGAGGGCAAAGAACTTGTCTTTCTTTTTATTATTTGCATCGCTAGAGCTTAGCAAATGGTAAATGTTTCCTGGATTGAATCGAAGGCTAAAATTCTTCATTTTCTTATAAAGTCAATCAAGAGGAATCCTGTGAAAGCTATTTATAAAGAAATTCTCCATATATCTCCTCCCAAATCTTCTGTTTTTCATTTACTATTAAACATTATTATTATTAACTTAGAGATACTATATTCTTTTTAAAAAGTGAACTCATTTCCCCATATTTTTTCATTCTAATTAACCACTCAGACTTAAACTTATGACTTGTCCCATCTTCACAGTTGTAGCAGTCTATTTGGTGAGCACCCTGAAAAAAGTCTGGAAAAGTATGCATGAGCTACTGTGAATTATTTTGAATGGTGAACTGAACAGACTTGGCACCTAATCCTATAGATCAGGAATCTCAAAACCAAGATTCTCTTGCCACACTAAGATACTTGAAGTAGATCAAAGCTTCCTTTTATTCAAAGGAATTTATTATCAGATGAACAAATCTATGAAGAAAAATCATGTAGATGGTAATCATGCCAAATAGATAAGTGAAAAACTGAAACAACCATGACTTTGAACTCAGAGACCTGCTAAAGGTCTTTGACCTGGAGATTGACTTAATCAGAGTGGTGCATTAGGAAGAGTTCTGCAAAACACCACCAACAACAGTTTGAAGGATGTATTAGGAGAGAAACTGGAAGCAGAGAGGGCTACTGGGAAGCTACTTCAATAGCATATATGAGAGGGGATAAAAGTCTAAAATTAAGTAGGATGACAGTGAGAATTCGGGGGAAAAAATATGAAATTGATGGATTGGGACCAAAATGACTTCAGGGTTATCCTTTCTCTCATGGTCAGAGGGAAAATGTCAGGACAAGCCAGAAATAGAAGGAAACGTGATTTAATACATTTGGGTTATACAATTTCTTTACTCAATATTAGAATCTTTGAACTCTTTCTAGATGTAACCTGAATTCCAAAGCCCATTGGGAATTGGACTTACAGTTCATTGGTGGAGAGCAATGTCTTGTGCCAGCATGAGGAGTAACATGGTGGACTTCTTGGAAGGAGAGAAAGAAGAGCTTTGGTCTTTTCACTTATGGCAGTTTCTTTGGGCTCTTCCGTCACTTTGGGTCCTGCAGTCAATTTAGGCATTTCTGTCTTCCAATTTTGAGAAAGGAAATGGAAGATAAAAACATCACTTCAGGTTGCTAAAGGAAAAGACTGGGAAGAAGCCAACATAAGATGAGTTGGCAATCTCTACCATTCTCTATCCCCAATTTGCCACATGAGAGACTTTTTGGAACTTCCTCTTGGGCGAGATCCAGGAGTCTCTCTTTTGGCAGAAGTGAGTTACCTCACTCCCTTGCAGTAGGTCAGCTCCTTTACTATGTATTGTCTGATATGTATTTTCCTATGTATTCTTTCTTAGATGTCTGTTTTCCTATTAATTTGGATAAACAGGGTTGCTTTGTTTTGGTTTGCTCCCTGCTATGTGTGTTCCTGGTGGAACTGGTATTAGGTGGGAAAAGAGTCAAGCCTTGGGTGTATAAAGGTTGGGTTATCCTTTACCCAACAAATAAACAGTGATCAGAAGTTTAGCTTGAACCTGAAAACCGTATCCCCTAGACTAACAACTTGTAAGGGAACAGATAGATGTAATTCTAGCATAGCAGTTCCTCTTTCTCAGCTGACAAGAGTAGCCAAGCTTCTCATGTCAACCTCTTGTTTCTCCTTGAGCAGGAAATAAAATCTCCTTCGGAAAAGGATAGGGGAAGAAGAGCTAGAGATGACTATTTTATCTTTCACAGCACCAATGATATTTCCATGTGACATATGGGAGGACAGACTTTGCCACGTAGATATTGAAGAGGTGAGCTTAGAGTAGCTTTTATTCCAAGGTTAATGTGTTATTTTTCCAATAATAAAATTGCATCATTAATGCATCACTTCATTAGCAAAAAATGCTTTCTCCAACACAAAATATGAAGCTGTATATAAAGGATTATTGGCTCAGTTTCTCAGATACTGTAGGCTGTGCCTCTCATATTAAATTTACTGGGATAAGGCACAGTATATTAGTAGAGGTAGCAGAATGAAATGTACCTAAGTCTCAAGGAATAAAAAAGTCCATTGCTAGAGTCCTGGGGAGGCACATAAATAATTCAGGATATTTCTAATCCCCTTCATATTTCAAGGAGAGAAATAGCCACAAGGAAACAAGAAATGCTGCCTGGATCTTTTTGACAGGTATGATACGAATGTTATTATTTTTCTGTATTTCTCTAGGGCAGGTCATACTTTCAGTTCACCAGAGTTATATACCTCTAATTCCAGAGATTTCATCATGCTTTCAATTTTAAACATTTCATTGGAACTGCGTGTCTAATTTTTCAACTGGCTTGCTATGAAGTTAATTACTTTTCATTATTTTATTCCAAAGGACTAGCGATCTGATTTAGGTGAAGCTTGCTGCTCCAGGCTCGTGCTGTCTTCAGAAGCAAATCATACGATCCCCATTGTTCTTTCTCATTGCAAGTGGACAGATGCGCTTCCCTGGACATTGCTGTCTGGGTCATGCAAAATGATTGTTCCAGAATTTTCTTCCCCTACAGTCCTTACGTCCCCTGTCTCCACATACTCTTAGAGTTGCTGACCTTACTTATTTGCTTTTGGTTTTTGAATGTTTTCAGTTGTGTTTGGCTCTTTGTGACTCCATTTGGGGTTTTCTTGACAGAGGTAGGAGTGGTTTGCCATTTCCTTTTCCAGCTCATTTTACAAATGAGGAAACCGAGACAAACAGGGTTAAGTAACTTGCCCAGGGTCACCCAGCTAGTAAGAATTTGAGGTCAGAACTGAATTCAGGAAGACTCATCTTCCTGATTCCAGGTTTAGTATTCTATACACTCTGCCACCTAGCTGCCTTACTTTTACTTCAGTGAGAAAATTAAGACTCTATAGCAAATAGGATGCAAACAGAATTTTAAAACATTGAAAAAAAGAAAGAAAAAGAAAATGACTTAAAAAAAAGATTATCTGGTATGAACATTCCCATCCATCTCTCTCATCACCTCAATAGATTTATATGTGTGTATATATACATATATGCATATGTGTGTGTGTGTGTGTATATATATATGTATAATTTGTCTCTTCTCCTCTGCAGTCTCAGATAAAAGCGCCTGCCTCTTTCTCTGTTAAGCCTCCTTCGCTGTGCTCTGGCTGTGCTCTTATGCTTTCTTTGACGCCTTGCCCCCACTCATCCTCTCCTTCCATTATACTCCTCTTTTTTTTTTTTTTTTTTTTTGCCATACCACCCTGAACGCACCCGATCTCATCATTTTTTTACCTCTGGAAGCACCACATAAGATTATCTTACAACAACATAGCAACAACAATGATCCTAACTTGTCCCTGGACTTCTATTGCTTCCTTTCTTTCACAGAAAACTCCTCCGAAGAGCAGTTTATAGCTCATCAGATTTCATTACCACTCCTCAACCCCTTAAAATATTTCCTACTCCCTTCTACTCCGCTGACGTTATTCTCTTGAACAATTAATGACCCATGTTGCTTTTTATTAATATATCTGTTCATATGTTGTTCTTTCAGAAGACTTCAATTTCCTTGAAGGCAAAGGCTATTTTACTTTGTCTGGGATCAAATGTGATAATATAAGTAAAATACTCTATAAATGTTAGGTCTTATTTCTATCATTTTATCCCTATCACCTAGTATAGTATCTGGCACATATTAAGAATTTAATAAATGACTGATGAATTGAATTTTCTTTAATTGAATTTTTGACACTCACAGGGACCTCAGGGGACCTCCAGCCCCAGGGCACTGCCAATCTCAGACCAAAGATGATGCCTTCCCACTGAGAACACCAGTTTAAACTAATGGTACATGGACAAAGCCCTCCAGTTTCTGCAGCAGCAGCCTGGAAACAGAAGTGCTGGGCTTTCCTCAGTTTGCCATCTCTTTTGGTTGGGAGTGATTTTGGCGAGGCTCATGTGGAAAAGAACACTGACTTTCTGCTGCATTTCCTCCACCCCTCCCCCAGCCCCACCTCAAATGTCTCCAATCCTTGAAATGGGAAAATCCTTCCCTTGAGCAAATTATATACACAACCAAGAAGCCAACATCTTCAATGGTCACTAAGATTTCTGTAAGCATTTTAGATAACATGGACAATGGAGGTTAAGTAAGTTAGAGAAATCCAAACCCCTTCTCCAGTTGGCTTCAGTTTAGCTAGCCTGCATTGAGGTCAAGGCAATGGGGCCAAAAGCAAAGGAACTCTTGACTGGAGGTAAGAGAACTTGCTCTTCCCTGGGTTAAGAGCAAAAGGAAGGAAAGAGCTGTTGGCCAGACTTGGTGAATCCTTCATCACCATGACTACCGGTTATCATTCAGTTCTCTCAGCTTATAGATGGTGGACACCACAGGCCCCACCTACTCCATAGTTCATTCTCTTAACACCTGCAGCAGCCCCATTTCTTAGTCACTCTAGACAATCACTTCACAATAGCACATGACCTCTTTCGGCACTCCTGTGGCCAAGAGAGGATGTTCAAGTGGGATACTCCCCAAGTTCAAAGTCAGGGACACCTGGGTATTCTAGGTAGTCTGCCTCCAGATTGAGTGTAAAGAAACCTAGGGAATTTTTAGAAGTCTCTTGATACCAAGAAAGTTATTTCTTGAGTTATGAGTTTCCATTGATATGCAAGGCAGGTTACAAATTGATTCATCCACCCACATCTTCCTCAGCCTCCCTGCTATATTCCACATTGTTAGTCACCATTTACCCTCCTCCTACCACTGCCCTCCTGAAGCACTGGTTTTGTGACATACTATTCTCCAGGGCGTACGCATATTTCTGACAGTTCTTTTGTCCATCACCTTCAATAGTCGTCTTCCCCTTTCTTCTTGGTAATTCTGTGACTCTTCCAAAAGCCTCTGCCTTTCTTCCTCTGTATATCCCCCATAGAGAGCACACCCAGTCTTACTGTTACAACTATTAACTCTGCTGTTGTCCTCTTACTTTAGCACTATAGGATGTCAAACTCAACAGCTTGAAACTATATTCACTCCTCTCAAACTTCTTGATTTCTTCAACAGCATCATTTACCATATTAGGATCAGACAAGTTCAGGTTTGAAAGGGCCCAGGAAGCCGTGTCTACCTTCTCATCAAATGCAATAATTTCTACCACATCCTTGATGATTGTTATTTAGCCTTTGCCTGAATTCATCCATCAATGGATAACACACTGCCTGATGAGCAGTCTATTCCGTTATTGGACAGATCTAATTATGAGAAAGCTCTTTATTTAATCCAACTATTCTTTCTTATAAGTTCCCTGAACCTCCACAAAAGCGTACTGCCTTCAGGAGCAATGCCAAGCAAGCTTACACCTTCTTCCAGATGAACACATTTCCAGTATTTAATGACAGTTGTAACATCTATGTCTTTTCCTCAAGTAAATCATTCCCATTTCACACATCTATTGATATGTAATAGATTTCTCTATTGTTTTACTGGTTACAATCTTAGAGTTTTTTATTTTTATCTTTACTTTGTCGATGTCTGTCCTATTGTGATCTGATCAACACAGATGGGTACTATGTTCAGGTATGCCTACCTTTCTGACCTGGCCCTTCTTTGGAATCCCTCACATCTGGAATTTTCTATTCTAGATAAATTATTGTGATTTCTGAGTGGATTGCTGTTTCTCTGCCCATGATCTCTGGCCTGGGAAACCAAATTGACCAACCTGAGAGGAAGCTTCCTTCTACGATTTCTGATCTGCTCTGACCCCAAGCTGAGCAAGCTACATGAGCTGCCCTGGAGCATGGGACCCAATCATACTGGGTTGAACACTGGGAGAAGCTCCTTGCTTCTCCTATCATGGACCCATTCTTCCTGCTTTTGTCTGAAGTGCATCATGCTCAGGGCACTTTGATGACATGCACAGTGTATGCACTCTTTTCTCGACTTTTCCTGGTTCCAACTTTGAAGGTGTTAATACTGACCCTAATGTGAGGGAGCAGATAGGCCACGCTAATTTGGAGATATCTGTCCATGCCTCAGTAGGAAGATTAGGCAGGTTTCAGGGGGATCTCCCAGTACTCTTCCTTTAGGTCCTTAGAGCCTCCCAAGTGAAGCCACATGGACTGCTTTTGAACCATCCATAAACACATCAAGGAAAAGTTCTTCTTACTTCCCAATTAGCCCCACCAGCAAGACCTTGACAAGAGTGCTATCATTTCTTTTAATATTCCCATGATTTTAACATTACTTTACTCTTATTGGTCAGAATGAAGTCTAGTGTAGTAGTTCTCCACTTTCTTTTAACTAATTTTCTTTTAATTCTAAAACATTTTGGCAGATAGACATGCAGCATTTACTTTCATATTACAAATGGGAAAACTAAGGCCAAGGGATTTTTGCTCCAAGTTATATAGATATGGTGTTAAGAAGAGAATTTTTAGGACTGCTACACAGCATATTGCTGTGTTGTTTAGCAGGTTTTAAGCTATTTTGGCCACAGGACAATTTGATTATTGAATGCTATTGAAAGGACCCATAATTTTGCTCAGAGAGTTAAGGGTTGGGCAGATGTGATCTTAGGATGCAGTAAGAATGGAAATGTTCAGGACCAGGGAGGCGACAGTTGTTCAGTTGTTTCAGTCATGTGCAACTTTTTGTGACCCCATTTGGGGTTTTCTTGGCAAAGACACTGGAGTGGTTTGGCATTCCTTCTCCAGCTCATTTTACAGATGAGCAAACTGAGGTAAACAGGATTAAGTGACTTACCCAGGGTCACAAAGCTAGGAAGTATCTGAGGCTGTATTCGAACTCCCAAAGATGAGTCTTCCTGACTCTAGGCCCACCATTCTACTGACAGCACCTCCCAGCTGCCTGAGATGACAGTGCCACTAAGATTGCATCTGTCAGTATTGTATTCTATTCTGGGCACCCCATTTGAAGAAAGATATGAACTGGTGAGGGCTCTGAAGAGGGTGATCAGGATGGGTGAAAGATATCAAGATTATACTATTGAAGGAACACTGGAGAGAATTTGTAATGTTTCATCGGGGAATATTAGGCCTAAAGAGATCTGATAGCCATCCTCAAGTATATGAATAGATACGAAGTGGAAAGGTTAGGCTTGTTCTGGTCGTTCCCAGAATTGAATTGGAGCAAAGAAATGGAAGTTTCAAAGAGACAGGGCTAGGTTCATTGTGAGGACAAACTTCCTCACACAGAGAATCTTAACCTGAGGTTAACAGACCTCTCTTTCAGGGGGTCCATGGAAAAAGGGAGACTTACTTTGTGTGGGAAGTATTATATCACTATTTTCACTAATCTTTAGTTTCCTGTGTAATCCTACGGTTTTTTTTTATGCATTTAAAAACGTTATTCCAAGGATCTGTATATAGGCTGCCAAAAGGGTTCATGAAATAAAAAAAGATTAAGAACCCCTGTTCCTCACACTTAGAACTATCCAAATGTGAAACAAGCTTCCTTGGAAGACACTAGGTTTTCCCTCACTCTAAATCTTTAAGTAAGACTGAGTGGGCACTTTTCAGTTATACTCTTGAGAAGATTTCTATTTAGGTTATGGGGTGGATTAGATAGCCTCTAAGGTTTCCTTCAGTTCTGAGAGTCCATGATTATGTGATATCCCCAGGATAAAGGAGACTGGGGATATTTCAGAACAAAATTAAAGGAATTAAGTTCATTTTTTTCAGGCTGAAAATTTGCCAAATATAACAAGCATATTTGAAAATTCTGGACCAAGAATTGAATTGCAAGAGATTGGACTAGGTTATCTTTCAGAAACCAGATAGTGCTTTCAATAATCCCAAACTGCATGTGCTGTCGAAGCCCAATTCTTCAATACTAATATCCTCCTAGGGATGCTTTATGGCTAAGAGTAATGGAAGACAAGGATCTTGGAAGAATTAAAGCTACAAATAATCCAAAGGATAATGGAAAGACCCATGGCAGGAATAAACAAGCATGTTACCAACTATTTGCAAGTAAGCAGTGACATAAAAGACATTACCAAGGATGTGTGATCAGAAAAGGAGATTGGTGAAGCACATATGGAGAAAGGGAAACAACAGATGAACAGTGCTGAAAGGACCAGATAAAAGACTAAAGATGAAGGTCATCAGCACATTGAGTTGATTTTTCTGTGCCTTCAGTGATTTTCTTTGCAACTCCCCTTAGCCTTTTCCAGACCAAATCGAAACTTAACCAGGTAGACTCAACCCTCCCTAGGAACAACTTGAAGAAGTGGTTATGTTATGTTTCCCAGTTCATCTTGGCCCCCATCCAGGGACAGGTCACAGCAGAGTAAGAGGCCACACTTTGATGGTACAGTTGAGACTGGGGGACCAGAGAGGAGGGGTTAGTAGATCTTGCTGCTAAACACATGGGTATGTTTGCATTCTTGGGGAGTAACAACATATGTCATGGAAATAGTCACTTAAAAAAAAGACTTTGAAGGGACAGGTTTAGCCAGACAAATGGTTAGGCATTACTTGTATTTTGCCTCCATATCTAGTATTGATATTCCAAATTGAATCTAAATTTCTCCACCCAGTATTTTGACTTATCTTAGCTCTGAGGATTTAAGCACTCTGAAAACATCCCTCCATTTGCCAGGTCTGGCTTTTATTTAGTGGTCACCTCTTAATTCGTATCCCTTGCTCTCTATTCCCCACACTACAGGAATTATTCTTGTTCCCACCCAGGTTTTCTCCTGATCATCAGTCCTGCTTGATATCTATATTATCTAGCTCCCCAAAGTGATAAATTCCAACTGACAATGGCAATCCAATTCAATAAACATTTATTATTATTTATTTATGTATAAGATCTTGGTAAAGCTTATGTATATTTATATATTTATAATTTATTATTGTTATTGTCTCCTGTGAGCCGGGCACTATGCCTAATGCTAGGGAATTAATTAATAAAAAAGATAGTCCCTGTCCTTAAGGAACTTACAATCTAATGAGGGGAGACACACACAAAGAGGCAGGAAAGGGAGAAGAGGAGCCAGAGTGAAGCTGG
Source organism: Bettongia penicillata ogilbyi (assembly GCA_023548195.1). NCBI lineage: Eukaryota > Metazoa > Chordata > Mammalia > Diprotodontia > Potoroidae > Bettongia > Bettongia penicillata. The sequence continues at coordinate 694,592 of JAJHZJ010000749.1, read as the reverse complement.
CACAGCTTTCCCTGGAAAGCAGGCAGAGTAACAGATACAAATCGGAGCCGGCTGAGAGTCCAGTTTCTGCCATCTACAAAAGAAGGCACTGGGAGGAGTTTGGGACTCCATCCTCTAGCCCTCCAATAAGAGAGAGGATTCTGTAGGAGATGGTGTCATAAAAGATTACTTTAGTAGTATGGCAATGAGATTAGAAGTGATGAGCTTGTCCTGGGAGAAGCATTTTGTTCCATGGTGTTAAAACCAGAAAGAGCGACAGAGATAAAACGGGGATGGTAGAGCTGCTTATTTCGTGGCAAAGTCTCCAAGAGGGGATGCCAGAGAGATAGCATGACACTAACCATGGGGACACCCCTACTAAAGCTGGGAGGCACATTGGTGACTGAAGGCAATGGTCTGCTAAATTAGACAATACATGAACTGAGAAACATCACTCCAGAGACTCTTCCAGGAAATACCAAGCAGGTAATATAAGCAGCCATAACTAAAAAGGTTCAAGTGGTATGAGATGTTGAGGCAGACAAATACATGGTTCCTGGTGTGGTAAAAGTTATAGAACATTTTCTACTCTTCTGCTCAAAAACCTTTGACAATTTTTATATTTAAAGCTTTCCTTTCACAATCTGGCCCCAGGTGTAAACAGCCATGTTCTGTACTCAAACCTATCATTCCAATCAGATTTCATATTACTCCTGTTCATACTTCTACTTCTCAGTCAAATCCGCCTCCTTGAGGTTCCCAGCATACAATGAACCAATTTCTACCTTCTTCCTCCCTCCCCCATGCCTGGAACGATCCCCTGCCTCATCACTACTCAAGGTTCAGCTCAAATGCTTCCTCCTTTACAAGGCCTTTTCTGGTTCTCTCAGTAGCTAGTACTCTCCATCTCCTCCACCTATGGGGGAAAATGTATTTACTTTTTATATATTTTATTTACTTACCCATATGCATCTTGTTAATTCCCCATACTATTCCAGCTCCTTGAGGGCAGGGACTATTTTCACATTTGTCTCTCTAAACCCATGCCAGGCACAAAGTGAGCGCTCAATAATTCATTGCTGAATTCAACTGAAATCTGTTCTTAGGGACTACTCAAATTAAAGAATATATTGACCTTCTGTAATGTAAAGGTCTCCCTTGTCCATTAATAGGCCTCAGGGAGAGCCCACTGAGGGAAGCTTGATTAGGGGAGGCTCGTTTTGTAGGAAGGTCCACACCTTTTATTAACTGTTAATAAGGCACTGGGTCATGAGGGTCATGATGCCCTCCAGCTCTAAAAAGTGTACATTTACTCTGAGGAGAGGTTTTGCTTTAGGGGCTTACTCCTTGGAAGAGAATCTCCCCCTGCCCCCCACCCCCACTCCTGCTTTGAAAATCCAGATGTTAGTGCTTCTCTGTCTGGTACCCATGTACGTATGTAATGGTCAGACAGTTGGATCTGTGATGTATATATTGCTTAAGCCAGACAGTTAGAAACCCTATTGTATTTTCTCTGTTAGTGAATGTAATTCAAGTAGATTGCTGACCCCTCGAAAGTTGTTTTCCTTTTAGAAAAGCAGATCCAAGAACCTGTGCTAGCAAGCCGTCCTGGATGTGTCAGGATGCTTGCTGCTACACCCTCATGGTGTCCCATCCAGTAGAGTAGACTACTAGGGTTTCCTATCCACTCTCCCTTCCCCACCATGACTGAAAATAGTCCCCTTTGGAAAAAGTCTTCTCTTTCCTGAAACTTTACCAAGGTCTTACCCAGGGATAAATCTTGGTCTAGTCAGTGATATCCAGTTGTGATTAAGATTATCTTGACTCTAAAGAAGGTGTCAAAAAGTCTCTTTAACCTCCTGGAACAACAAAGAAAAATTTTTATACTGTCTCTGGTCATTTCATTGCAGGGATATGGAGAGTTGAATACTTACCTGATGAACTGTGAATATTACCATCCGGAAAGTTGAGATAGTGAGGTCACTGATTAACAATGATATGGAACAGATTGGGGTCAGAAAACTTCCTTCCAGAATAGGGTCCTACAAGTGTTGAAGGCCCGGTCTAGGGAAGGAAGTAAACCATCTGAGATGCCCAGGAGGTATTCATACAGACACATCCTCCTACAGACCGTTATGTAGAGACTTGACCTATTAGTGGTGTGCTTGTAGTAGCTGGCATGACACCATCAGGGGCTGCAATCGGCCCAACAGCAACCCCATGAAGTCCTTGCCTCAAGTATGTACTTAGTAAGACAGGGCATACCAGCAGGAGAAGCACCAAAGACGTGGACACCAAAAGCCTCAGGAGGCAGCGTATAAATCTTAAACAAGCTCTCCTAGCCTGCTGCTAAGTTATCTAAGCAAAGACAGAGCACTTCCCATCAATTCTCACAAAAGGAATGTACAGATGGAAGCAGAGGGTCAGGAGACCATCAGAAACTGGATGTCTCTCCAGGGCAGGCATCATGCCTGTTTACAGAGAGGACAGATAGGCCTGAGTATACAGGCATCTCCTATTTAATGTGGCCAGATCAGTCATGGGGGCAAAACTAATAGCTGGTAGGAGGGCCTGAGAGTGACTGGTCTGTCTATTGTTCTGGTTCTATTTTTCAGAACAGGACACCTGCCCGCAGACTGTACTGTCCAGGAAAGTAGGTGACAGCAAAGTTAAAAAAACAAAACAAAACAAAACTTGTATACATGGAAAAAACAGGAAGAGGACAGAAAGGTTTAATAACTTTCCTATTAAATGTCAATGGACAGTGGACCTAATGATGATCGATGCCAGGGCCTGATGATGTAAAAGATTTTTCATTCTGTGGACATTTCTGGCAGTCTGGTGAAGCCTATGGACCCCTTCTCAATGTATGTTTACATTCATAATGAAAGGAAATACTAAATTTTTACTAGAGATTAGTGAAAATAAAAATATTTTCTAACTTTTTTCCCTCCCCAATTTGAAAGTTCATAGACCTCCCCTGAAATCCCATCAATGAGGTCATCCTTAAAATGTTAAATGTATTTGTCTCCAGAATGATCTTTGATCAATGTAAACAAATTCTTCAAGTTACTGGAAAAATTCCCTCTTGTCAGCTGATCTAAAGTGGCACCATTGAGGTGGAGACTCTAGAGATAAAGTATGAACAATATTGTGTGTAGCCAGGAAATGAACTCTTTCACTGGAACGGAGTAGCCCTCCCTACAGGATAGAGTCCACCTTGCATACATCCATAATGATTCCCAAACGGAATATCATATGCCCTCGTAACCCCATCTCCTTCTTGGCTGGAATTACAGGCATATACCACCATATCTGGCCCAAAAAGTATTTATTAAATATCTACTAAGTACAAGACACTGTGTTTGGTGCTGGAGATCCAAAGATAAAATTACCCTTCTCCCCACAGTACTTTATTGGCTAGTACAACAAAACCCAGCAACCAGGTGGGACTCAGGGAGGATCCTATTATACTAGCTGTCCTCAAGGAACTTACATTTTACTGGCAGGAGCATAATGTAAACTTATGGGTATATACGTGATATGTGAAAGAGGCAGAGAATGGAGCAAACAGCCAGGTTGGCTGCTATCAGGATATTACCACAATGAGAATGAGGCCCAGAGAGGTTCATCAACAAATACTTCTTCAGTACCTTACTGTATGCCAGCACTGTTGTAGCTGCTACAGACCTTCAGACAAAAGTAAAATAATCCTGCTGTTCAGAAACTTAGAGAGACAAGCTGATGTATAAGTTTAGACAAACTATCCAAAATAAATACAGAGTATTTTAGGCAGTAAGAGTACTGGTGATTGTGGGGTTGGGTGGGAATCGGGACAAACCATGCAGAAAGCGGCACTTGAGCTAAGTGTTAAGGAAAATAAGGGATTCTACCAGTAGATGTGAAGAAATAGTGCACGCCTGGTATGGGGATGGCCAGTGCATGGGTGGGGAAGGTGGGCTGGTCATGACCACTTGTGGAACATTTGAGATGATGATGTTTCTTATATGTGAGTTGTACTAGATGGCCACCACTGTCCCTTCCAACTCTCTGTGAAGTGTGAACTTTCTGTGAAGTGAAAGTGGAGGCTAAGTAATGGGCAGTTATTCCCTTCAAAGCTATCTAAGCAATATGAAAGCAAGAGGAAGGCTTCCAGTGGGTCAGGCAGACTCGTCCTGGAAGGACATATACAAAAGTCACACATGGGGAACAGCACTGGTGAATGTAGATCTCTATCACAGGAGATAGTATGCACATAGATGAGATCTCAAATGAACTGTGGTACTGAAATTTTAAAGAAATACAAAAAATGACAGTTAAGGTAGTGCTGTGATATACCCCGCCCCATTCTCACTCTTTAAAAACATATCATAAGGCAATCTTAAGTCAAATTTCTGCCACTAACTGGATTTGTGACCTTCATGAAATCAGTTCTCTAAGTCTCAGATCTCCCATCTATAAAATGAAGATTCTTGTGACATGTGATTATCTATTGAAGAAACTGCACATTTTGACCCATACAAAAAGGAGAATGGGGACAGAAAAGAAGCTCTAATTAGTTAATCAATCAATCCATCACCAAACCTTTATTAAGTACCAGCTGTCCTGAAGTATCGGTCTTCAGTTTCTCACCCTTGATTTCCTAACCCCTAGCTATGGTCCTAGGTGTCTCTTGGCAATATCATTTGTTCCCATGTGGATCTCCAGAAGTGGATATCAATTGTTAGATCTGACCATTCTTGGAAGACTTTGCCTCATGTAACAGATACATGCCCCAGGAGGACAGAAGTCCAGTCTATTGTCAGATCAATAATTAGCTGCTTCACTGTCCCTCAACAGAGAACCATAAGCAACCACTACGTGGGTCTCCTTCCTCTCTCCCTTTCTAGATTACTTCTTTAAATGACATTTATTGAAGTGCTATCGCTGCTTCCCCTTGAGAGGGTCTTTTTCCTCCCTTTTTTGAGGAAAAAGTCTCAAAACCTCTGCTTGGAGCTAAACTGTTCCAAGTTTTACACCATCCTTTCCTCCTCAGGGTCTCTTTCTCCCACTCTGAAAATAGGTCAGGGATCTATCTCTTCTACCTCTCAGATCCATTTTCTCTTCTGTTTCTAATCTTGAAGTCATTCCATTTATTCTTTCAAGAAACATTTCATTTTCCCAGCCAGCTTAAAGAATGATGAAGCATTCCTCCAGTCCTTTTATCTTGTCTTCTGGGAGGTATATCAACCTAAATTAATGCATATACAATTCACTGACTATGGCAGAAATGCAATCATCAAATACTCAGTCTACGTCATCACAAGATTCCCTTTGCTATCTCTCTCTCTGCCCCGTATCAACATTATTAAAAACAGTTACAATACTTTAAATCTAACAGGTCAAATCCTAGGTAAGCAGTCTTCCCTCTTAACTTTAAACTCCAAAAAGAAATTAGCTTCCACCACAGGCAGTAACTTTTTTTGCGTAAAGTCCAGTTCGTCTGACCCTATTTGGAGAGCTTGAATCCTCTGGGCTTTGTTTTAGTCAGACATTTGCTACTCTCCTGCCTTTTTCTTGATATGGGTGACTCACTTCTTTTCCATTCTATCCTTCCCTTACTCCAGATACTATTAGCTTTTTGATCTCTATCAGTCAATAAACATGTACCATGTTAAGCACTAGACATAGAAAAGAAGGCAATACCAGTCCCTGTCCTCAAAGAGCTCACATTTGGTTTAATGGAGGAGAAATGTAAATTATTTGGTACACAAGATACATTCAGAGAAGATGGGATGAATGAAGTTTTCCTCAGTGCTACATAAAAAGCACTAAAATTAGTCTCTGCCCTCAGAGGGATCACTTTCTAATGGGAAGAGACTACACAGACGGAAGGTTTAAGCTACAAATCAGCTGATCCTGAGAATACAGCAGCAAACGTTTTTCTTTAATGTCATTTCCACTAATAAAATACTGAGAGCTTGAGATTGTGCCATTTGATAATGCCAAGGGTTTGTCCACAAAAACTCTTTTCTAGGTCTTTAATAGATGTGATTGTAGCACTTGCAGTAGTTGTGTCGTAATTATCATGCCTTTTTCTTGATATGTCCTGTCCACACTTCAGACTTTAGAGTTCTTTGTTGTCTCTCAAATAAATTACAAATTCTTTGAGAACATGGAATGATGTCTTATCCGTCTTGGTACTGCCCTGAACCTCCAGTAAGTACTGATAACCATTACAGGAATATGGGAATGGCTTTATAAATATTTATTTATAGAAGACGGAATGATGGAGGTTATAGCATTGCAATTAAAATTCACTTTAATTAAAAGTTCCTTCTCTCCTTTTAAGGCACGGACATAGGACGAGTGTATCGTTTTTAACAAATAAAATATATAATTGTTGTCACTTTGATGGCATTCTTGATTAGTTAATTTGACAGCCAGAGAATTTGGCCTCTGAATATGGTTAAATATCCAAAAGGTCCTTACAAGAAAAATCAGCATTCCATCCTCACACCTGCCTTTAGCCCTCCATGGAGCTAGCTTTTGTGAATCACCATTTGGGATGGGAATTAACAACCTAACTTTACCAAAATATCTTCAAAGTAGAACTATGCAATAAGATGTAAAGATGGAACCTTTTGGACTATCTTTTGTTTTTAAGCAGACAGGACATTTTCAAAACCATTCCAGTGATGTGGGTGTATGTATGAATGTATACACATTTACACATGTATATATACATACAAACATGTGCATGCACACACACACAGGACCATGTATGTATTCACGTTCATCTCTGTGTACAAAATAAATAGATCTTTCACCTTTCTTCCCCTCAGGGTCTATCTACTCATCTCCCCATCTCTATTTATATGGCACAGTGGATAGAGCTTTGGACTTGGAGCCAGGAAGACTTGAGTTTGACTCCCTCCTCAGAAATTTACGCAGGAATTAACCTCATCTACAAAATGTGGATAATGACAGCATCTACCTCCCCGAGTTATTGGAGGCTCAAATGAGATAACATTTGTAAAGTGCTGGACAAAACTCAAAGCAAAACATAAATATTATCATTTACATACATATGAATATCCTATATTCATATTACATATACAAGTATTATATATTCTTAAGCTGAAACAAGAATGTCCTTTCATATTATTTATATTAATGCCACTAGATTATAAAGACTGAATACCTTTAACAGATTATAGCAATAATACCCTTCAAATATCTTAACTAGAAGCCATAATGATAACAGTGAACTATCTATGATACTACTAGGGCTAATTTGCTGGTACAATGTACAGGTCCAGTGTTTGCCGTTTATAATTAGGAAATAGCGCATACTCTTTTAGTTTTGGTTACTACAGTAATTCCAGATCCAAGTTAAGCCTGCTGACTAGAGAAGTATACCATGTACCTTCTGTAATTTGCTCATGTTAGTGTCTTGCAATTTATTTTATGTTTCCAACAACAATCTCAAACTGGCGCTGTCACTGACACATGTTTTTGTAATTACTGAGAAAGCAGACAGAGAACAATGCGTGCATTTTTTTTTTCCTTGGGGCTGTTAGGATTTGTATAAACTACAGAATGTTTCTGAAAGTTACAGGAGGGATGGGGATATGATCTGCTGTGTCTTTCTGCATTGGTCAAATAAAAGACAGAAATATTTTTCAGCTCATGTCTAGAATATTTGAAAAGTTACCAGACGTGACTTCTGGAAAAATAAATATATCTGACATTTTGTAACCTGTATTGCCTGTCCTTTTCTATTGTTTATCTTTTCTATTATCTCTATAACCTCTATATTACACAATAGGAAAGGCTATATATCATATATTAAACAATAGAAGAGGCAATATAATACATACATAACAATATGTATGTATGCATGTATATATTTATATGTATATATACATATACATATGTGTGTGTATACACACACACACACTCATACGTACATTCCTACAATCACAATAGGTTTGTTTGAAAGGCGATGTGGGATATTGTATAGATGCCATGGTGTGAGGAAGACAAGTCCTAGTCTTCCTGGCTGAGTCACTGACACAAGTCACTTAACTTTTAATGGCCCCAGCAGGTCTCTAAATGACTAGATATTACAGGGGAGTTGGCTTTCTATATATTACTGGATGGAGCGTCCACCCCAAGTTTCACTGATAAATCACAAGTCCAGCCAGGCCTTCCCACTGAAAATATTACGTTCAACTTGAACTTTAAAATTGGTTATTGACTTAAACACGATTAAACAGGCTCAGTGTGAAGACAGCAACGATCATTTTACGAAGACTCACAGAGCATTCATGATACAATTCATGCACATTTTGAAGTCTTAACCTTCATAAATAAAGGCCTGGCATTGAAATAAATACCTTATAAATATTTGTTAATTATATGAAGAATGACTGAAATGTTTATGAATAGCTGTCTTCCACCCAGCTTGCCATGAAAAATAATGCAACATATTTACACATTGCAAATGCAACAATAAAAAATAATTGAGGAATGAAATGGTAGATTTACATATTTACACGTCATGTGCAAAATGTTTCCAGGCATATTCTGAAAAGCCACCAAGGAAGATTTAGATACATAACTTAAAATCAGCATCTCTATTCCAGAATTTGTTAACATTGTCATTTTTACTAAAATGTATTGCATGCTACTTTGCAATATAAATCTATTTCCTGGAAGATTATATGGTATCAAAGACTGGATTTCTTTGGTGTGAGGAGGAACAAAAACAAATATGCTTTTAGAACAAATTCATTTGAAATGTCAAGGTAAGAAATCCAAAATCCAAACATTGTAATACATCTCTAGTTATATGCATTTCATAGCATTGAGTCCACATTACATTCTATCCATAGTACAAATTACAGTGTCAGGTATGTATAAATATATTGTTTATACTTATTCTTCCTTGATTCTTATATTCTTGAGCTTTTCTGCCATTGCTGCATAAAACATAATCCAAGAAATGATGGCTGACCACTCATGGGACCAACAGAATAAAATTACAGTAAGACTTCAAAACCCTAGGATCCTTCCTGCACTCAACCTTAACCTCAATATTAAGAGTAATGAAGCTCCTAGAGACAGTTGTACCCACATTAATTATCAGTACTAGGATGATTTAAACTCATTTCCCTGGGGCACACCATCTTTTCTAAGCTGAGAGGGGACTCCTCCCCCACTGAGACAGTTAACATCTGACAAATGACTTGGTTGTCACACTTCGGACTTGGTGATTGATCATGCCCAATTAACTCGCAGGAGAAATTAATGATTCCTTCCCAGACAATTTACATTAATTAATTTTTAAAATTCTGAATACCCTGGCTTCCCATATTGCCAGGGAGGGCAGATCTTTCCCTATATAACCTGCCCATATGTTTTTGTCTGGTCTGTTATTTCTGAGCTCCAGAAGCTGATGGCAGAGCTACCACATAATCCACAGGGAAAACCAATGAAAAGAGGTACACTAACTACAAAAGCTGAACTCTGACTTAAAGCTTGATCCAAATCAAGTGGAGTTGCTGTACGCATTCTCAAATACAGTAATGCCTGAAAGATTACAGTCTAACCACATTCTTCATAATCAGAGGAGTTAATAATACAGGATATGTGGTTGTGGGGCATAAGATTCTTTTTCCTTCCTTTCCAATTCTACAAGGTTTCATTAAACACCATGTCAAAGTCAAAGAGCTAAGCTTAGGAGACAGACAAAAATAAAAGTCAAGAAATTTATTTGGAGTATAGGTGAAGAGGTGTAAATGGAAATGCAGACACATCTAAGAGAGATTAGCATTTCTCAGGTATCTTCACACAATAAGGTATCATGCCCCACCTAGCACAACAAGGTGTGTAAGAGTTTAATAAATGCTTTAGCTAACTAGTGAGATGTCTAGGTAGCTAGCTATATCTATCTTTCTACATTTATCACAGCACAGAATTCTTTGTCTAAAACAGAATATACTAGGGCAGACTTGTGTTGAAATTGTATCACTTTGCCTTTTTTTTCACTTAAAGACATAGAACACTGAAGATACTTCCTAAACAATGTATAAGACTCAAGATGACATATGATCATAAATTAAGTGAATCAAATTAGAAAAAAAAAAATCACAACACTTCTAAGAGGCAAGATTTTAAGATCCTAGCTTTCAAGGTAAGGCAAATAGGGGTTTTGTTGCTCCTTCATCCCGTGCCACAATGGCTCCTTGCTCTCTGACTGGCTAGCTTCTCTCCAAGACAATGAATAAGGCATATGTTTGGAGGACTGAGCATGAGACTAGTACTGTGCTCAGAAGTGAGACAAGTGTGAGGGTTTTTAAACCCTTAGGACAATAGGGTGATTAGTCACTCCTAGGTGATAGGTCTTAAAAAGGTATACAGATTTTATTATTTTTCCACTAAAAAAAAGTTCCAGCTCTAAAACTCAGGGTTAAATATGGGAAATAAGAAGATGTGGGCTAGGTGGTGAAGCCTGGTTTGCTAGAGAAAATATTCAGAAATTCAGAGAATGCTAGAACTGGAAAAGGCCTTGGACACTGGATAGCCCAGATTGGCTCATTTTACAGATGCTGAAATGGAAGCTCAGAGAGAAGATTTCCCTTAGGTACAATGAGAGTTTAAGTCAGCTGTGGAACTTGGACCCAAGTCTTCTAACTCTCAGGCTGAGGGAATCTTTCCATAGTCACTTATGCACAGAGAAGAACAGACTAAGACTTACTGTTGGATTTGGCATGTAAGCAATATGACCAAGAAATGGGCTAATCAGAACCTGGAGAAGAATCACAGACTAGGGGGAATGCTGACATCTTTTTATCCACGAACCACTTTGTCTAAAATAGAGGACTCAAAACATCCTTTTGAGACTGTCTTACTTCATACACTTCCTTGAAGTGTATGTGGAAGAAAGGGGACCAGACTTGGCAATAAGCCTGGAGTCAAATTATGGCTCAGAAAAACCCCCAAAACCCTTTCAAGACAGGATATTTATCCTCTAACTCACATTTTTGCCATTCATTATTTTGATTTCTGCAGCAAACGGTAGACATCATATATTACAACTTCTAAGGCCTGCTAGTGACGAGGACAAAACTGTCAGTAGAATATAAAACTACAAAACCTACAAATCAGAACCTCGGTCATCTGGCACGGTTATGGAGTGAATCTCATGACTCAGCTGGCATGTTGACTGAGGATCACAAAGGTTAAGCGCTATTCCAAAAGAATTGCAGATACACATTTTTGCTCAAAATAAAGTTAAGCTATTGAGCAGTCCATGGAGAAGAGCCAAACTGTATATACTTCATTAGTATTTCTTGAAGCAAAATCTAAAAATGTAACAAGCATGAAATCTATTATTACATGAGACATTTAGTCTGATTCAGCTTTTCAAACTAAATAAATTGGGATTCCACTCTGTGCTATAGTTGACTGGCTCACCGTCACTATCTTTCTGGTTTTAGGTCATCTGTATAACCAAGGAAAGGAAAAATAACTCCCTCGATCACAATGTTGATGATTATGACTTTCACAGCTCCTAAAATTCTGTTCTCAGAAAAGATGGCCACGCACATAGCATCAAAATCATTTGCTTATTACATGACATATGAGCACACTGCCATATGAGGTGGCTGTCCCTCCGAATTATGTGACATAACTGGATAGTCTGACTGCTCAGGGTGGTGCTGAGCGAATCCAGAGTCAGGAATGAGGTCCTGATTTATGAAGTTCTACATAACAATGACTGGCTGCTGACGCTTCCCTACACGCCTCTGATGTCAGCCACTGCTGAGCAATGGCCCATCACCAGATAATGTTCTCTCCCCATTTCATCCTTCCCATTTAAATTCCCATCCTAAACCTGTAACTTCATGGGAACTGTAGTGTAGTACAAAGAATATTAAATTTAATCAATCTCTGAACTTGAATCTTAACTTCCATTATACTTAGTACGTAACTTTGGGCAAGTCATTTGACCTTTCAAGTCATCTGACCTTTCTGTGGCACTTTCTTTTATAATCAATGAAGGGCCTGTAGCACATTTTATGTAAGGTCTGTCCAGCTCTAAAATATATGATCTATAGATAAAAATGATCCATCATCACTATTCCTTCCTAATGAAAGACAGAGGCCCATATACATGGTCAGCACAGATCATGATACCAATTGCTTTGGCTTAACTTTTACTTTGTCAAAAAGGAGTATCCAGCTGGGTAAGGGAGAATAGACATTTTCAGAAATGACTGTGATATTGATACAGAAAGCATCAATATAAAAATTAAAGAAAAAAACCTTTTGTGAACACCTTTCTTTACTACGCTCATCCTCTACGTAAACTACTGAAAATGTATTCTACTTGAAAGATCAAACTTGGAGCAACTTGTTCAAAGGATGGATGTTTAATTTTAGTCCTTTCTTTAGAGTGATTCTTTAAAAAACATCAACAATGTAAAAGGAAAACATTTAAATAACTGCAGAAGGCACAGCCCATTTAAAGTCATTTCAAATAAACCATTTCCGGACAAAGTCTAGACAGCAACAGTCCAAGGCATTCTTAATTCAAAGTGCTGGTAAGGAATGAGTGAAAACGAGGGTTTTTGTCCTTTTTCCGAGTACTGGCATAACTTTTGCCTTGGCTGCGGGAGGCACGTCCAGCGCCAGTCCTTGTAAACAGCGAATACAGGCCCTGGGTGAAGGCCCAGGCCGCAGGCCCGAGGCTCTGAGGGCCCTCGGGGGCTCAAGGGCTAAGGCCGGGAGCCCAGGCCCTGGGCCGTGCCTCCCCCGGGGGGCTCGTCCCCTCCAAGGTCCTGCCGCAGATCGGTCCACACGCTGAGCCCCCGGGCCTCGAAGCCCCCGTCCTGAGCCAGGCGGGCGTCCAGCACCGTCCGAGCCCGGGTTCGGAGCGGGGCCGGGGATCGGCAGAAGCACCGAAAGCAGTCCAGGAGGCGCTCCCAGCGGGGCCCGTCGGCGTCGGCCCCGACCCAGGCCCCGCGGGCCAGGTCGAAGCGCAGGCGGGCCGCCCCAGTCGCAGAGCAGGTCCAGGCAGGCGTCGGCCAGCGCCGGGTGGCGACCGGCCAGGGAGGCCAGGAGCGGGGCAGGCAGCAGGCGGCAGAGGGCGGCCAGCGCGGCGGGCCGCGCCAGGAGCCAGGCCAGCAGGGGGGCGGAGGCGTTCGGCCCGAGGTCCGACGGGCTCCCCGGATCCTCCTCTTCTTCGTCCCCGTCCGGCCCGGGGGACGGGCTGCAGCAGCGCTTCCGTCACCACGCCCAGCCAGCGAGGCCCGGGCAGCTGCGCCCACAAGCGGTCCAGGAGCTGCGCCTCGGCCCCGGCCTCCTCGCGCAGCCGCAGCAGCAGCAGCTCGGCCTCGGTTCTCAGAAGCGCGGGCTCGGCCTGGGCCGGCCCGGGGCCCAGCAGCGGCAGCAGCAGCTGGGAGGCGGCCCTGCGGCGGGCCAGCTCGGCCAGGCGGCCCGGCAGCCCGGCCTCGTCCTCGGGCCCCTCGGGCTCCTCGGGCTCCTCGGGCCCCTCGAGCGCCTCGGGCCGCAGGTGCCGGAGCAGCTCGTGCAGCGCGGGGCCCTGCAGCGCCGCGTTCTCCAGCAGCCCCAGCGCCAGCAGCTGGTCCCCGCGCGCCAGGCCCTCGAAGCTGCCCAGAGGCAGTAGCCCCGGCCCCGGCGCCGAGCAGGGCCCCACGTGGCCATCGGGCCCAGGCCGCCGCGGCAGCCGGCGCAGCCCCTCCTCCAGCGCCGCCCGCACTGGGCCGCGGCGCCGGAAGCGCCCGTGCACGTGACGCAGGTAGCGGGCCCAGCGCAGGGAGCGGCGCACGGCCACGCGCCCCCAAGTGCCCGCGTGGCGCGTGCGGGACACGGCCAGAACCTCGGCGAAGCGCTCCAGCTGCTCCAGCAGCCGCTCCATCGCCGCGGCGCGCCGGAAGTGACGCACACGCGCCCGCCTTCTTCCTCCCGTCTCCTTCCAGCGCGCCCGCGAGGACGCCGTCTCTATTGGCGGAGACGCCTGTCAATCAGTCGCCATCTTTACTGTGGGCAAGCAGAGGCGGGATATAGAAACTCTCCTGGATGCTCCGAGCGAACAGCTCGAGTACCTGCTGCCAGAGGAACCCGGTCTCCATCTTGAACGCTACCCCATGGGCGCCCAGGTGGGGCAAGGGCGCTTGTTTGCCCGCCCTTGATTTATAAGGCCGTCAAATTAATTTGACTAGATGTCTGCAAATGTCTGTACGAAAGATACATAGACTGAACTGAAACGTAAAGCTATGAGAACGTAGGTACAGAGGTGTACATAATTACAAGTCCTAACAGTTGTCTGTATATGTGAATATAAACATACACACGCATGTCCACATTCGCTGTGAGTGTGGATATCTACATGCATGTACATATGTATGCATGTGCGTGTTTAGGCACGTGCATGCATCACATGCCCGCATCACATGCTTAGGCATGTGTGCGTGCATATATGTAAACTGCATGCTTAGGTATGTGTACTATGTACACGTGTACACATGTGCATGTTTAGGCATACAGGCACACACATGAAAACCCATTTTGTAGAGGAGAAAAGCGGGTGCCCACGTGTCAGCAGGCACACGGCATGCCTGGCACACAGTAGGACCCTCCCCAGTGCCATGGACTTGCTGACGTCCCTGTTAGATTGTGTGGTAACCGTGGGAAGGACTGTAAGCTCCTTGAGGGCAGGAGCTGTCAAAGTGGTAAGGGAAAGGAAAGACGTAGAAAATAATGGAGCTGATTTCTTGGGCATAGAAGGTCTATCTGCAATCTTGGAGTTAAGTCTTACAGAGGGAAGTTTTATGTTAAAGTCTTTATTAAAAAATTCTGTTGACCTTTACTTAAATTTGTTTCTAGGGAGAGGGAGGATGCTATATGTTGAAAGAGTTTCTGCCACTTTGAGGCAGCTTTTATGAGAGGTCATTGTTGCTAATACAAGGTTCAAGGGGATTCTATGGATAACAAGAAGGAAATGGGCTCGGATGCACTAGAAAGGAACCCAGAGATTGCAGTTTTCTAGGGTGGAGTCACTTGCTATCTCTTTGTTTCAAAATGTTTGAGGGTTTTTTGCTTTTATTACAAACTTAGTCATCAATAAACACTTCAGGATACAAAAAAGAACAAGACAATTGTATATAAGAATTTGATTTTGTGTTATGTGCAGTTAAAAAATTCTGTCTTTCTGTCTAAAACTTAACAAAATAGTAAAAAAAAAACAGTAGTAACAAAATTAGAATTTTTGTTCTATGAGTTTAAAACGATACTTTATTGATGCCCTTTTAAAAATATCTTTACTACTATCTAACTCACTCCACCTTTCTCAAATATGTATGTATAGTCAAGCTAAACATATTAACGTATTTGGCCCGCATTTGTCACATAGGTCAAAGGTTCAGTCATTATCACTCTACCTTCAAGGGAAAGCTAGTCATATCCCTGAACAAATTCAGGGGGAGATCACTCCTATAAACCTCACCAACACACAGGAATTAGAATCTAGAATTCTCTAAGATCATTGAAAATGGGGATTGTTTCATTCTTTGCATTTGTGTCCCCGCTACTAAGAGACCTAGTCATTTAATAAATGGTTCTTGATCTATTGCCCAATTGAGGAGCTTTGAATAGCTCAAATGTGTCAGAGGGTGAGAAAGTTGATAAAGATTCTTTTTGTCTTTCATAGCTCAAGTGGCTTTATATTTGGAGGCAAGAAGGATATCCAGGTGTGCAGGACTTTTAAATTCAGGCATACAACTTGAATGGAAATGATTGGTTGGTTGGTTGATGTCCTTCATCTTCAAAGAGGACCAAAATGACCACCATTGTAAAGTGAAATTTCAGTGTGTCCAACTGTGGCTGATCAGACCAATATGAACTTGGAATTCTCTACCACAGGTTGGGCATAGATAGTTTGTGTGAATATTTGGGGTGGATACTTTGTTCATCCTCCATTTACTTTGTACTGTCTCAATTCTGCTTTGCTCATAGAGCATAGCACCTTTCTTATGTGGGCATGCCATGCTGAGCTGTCCTCTGCCAGTGTCTTCCATGTCACACAGTCAGATCCAAAGTTCTTAAGAGAGACCTTGAGAATGTTCTTGTATCACTTCTTCTGACCACCATGTGATCACCTGCCCAATGTGAGTTCTCCATAAAATAGTCTTTTTGGCAAGCTTATGTTTTACATTTGAACAACGTGGCCAGCTCATTGGAGTTGCACTGTCTGAAGCACAGGCTGAATACTTGGCAGTTCAGCTTGAGTAAGGACTCCAGTGTCAGGTATCTTATCCTGCCAGGTGATCCTCAGAATCTTCCTAAGGCAGTCCAAATGGAAGCAATTCAGTTCCCTGGCATGGCGCTGGTAGACTATCCATGTTCCACAAGCATATAACAATGAAGGGAGCACAACAGCTCTGTAGACCTTCAGTTTGATAGTCAGTCTAATACCTCTTCTCTCCCAAACCTTTCTTCGAAGCCTCCGAAACACTAGTCTAGCTCTGGCAATGCGTGCATCAACCTCATTGTCAATGTGTACATCCCTGGAAAGTACACTACTAAGGTAAGTGAACTTATCCACAGCATTCAAAACTTCTCCATTTCTTGTAACCAATGGCTCCACATATGGATGGTATGGTGATGACTGATGGAGTACCTGTGTTTTCTTCGTGTTAATTATTAGGCCAAAATGAGCACAGGCAGCAGAGAACTGATTCATACTTTGTTGCATCTCAGCTTCAGAGGCTGCATTGAGTACACAATCAGTTGGCAACAGTGGAACAGAAAAGGAGTGGGCAGCATTCAGATACTTGCTGTACAGCTCTGCATTTGCTCATCTGTTTCAGAACACTCGCAAACACCAAGACTGGTTTGAATGGAAATACTTCAGTAGAAAGTCCTTCTGGTGACCTTTAGAACTATTCAATTTACCACAAAAAGGGTAAAGGGAAAGTTTTAACAAAAGAAAGGTATGGACACAAGCTGTCAGAGACTTCCTACACAGACTCCTCAGTAGTAGGACACTAGACCAACAGACATTCAGTTTTCCAAGCAAGTGGGGCCTATCAAAAGGATACAGTACTGGCATTTAAAGAGACTAGATCATTGCTGAGAAAAAAGAGGTAAAGGGTAGTTCTCTGTGGGGAGATTCTGTTAGGAATCTGGGATGTTTAACTCAGCAAGGCTGAGGTAAGAAAAGAGAATTGACTTCTTTTGGCAAAAAAAAAAAAGTTCTTCCTATCTTCTAATGTTGTTTGGGAAACAAGTGTTTGTGATTTGATGGGGGCAGGGAGGAGGGAGTATTTAAAGGCACTAAAAAGTAACTAAAATTTCAATGCTTATCATTTTGAGAAGTTAAATGCTATCGTTGTCAGATGGTAGCTATGACGAGCGGATATTATAGGTGTCCTTTTGTATGTGAAGAGATCTGAGAGATAGCGGTGACAGTTGTATCCAGGAAGATCCATTCCCCCTTCCTCCATGGAGTGTGCTCAATGTTACCGTTCCTGCTTCTGGTAACCAGGTGATACTTTGGGGCCTACTTCTTACCAGGGGCTGTCCTAGTGCTGAAAGGACCTTGTATGATAGGGTAAACCCTAAGTGTTTCCTTGATCATTCCCAGCTTTATGACAGCAGTGGAGGGGATGGTGGGGAAGGTTGTTGGGGAAGAGGGATGTCGTATTTTAGATCTAGTAAAGAACAATTACCCACTTAATCTTTTGGTTTTGACTCTGCTATGTGGCAGGTAGTATATTTGGTCTCTAAACTTCAGGATGAGGGGAGCTACCCCTCACACAAAGACCTATAGGGAAGCTTGAACCTTGGCTGCTCTTTTTGCTTTATATTTCATTTCCAGAGTAGGTAACCCAACATGACTTAGATATGTACAGGTTTGAAGAAGACTTTGGAAATCTGGTAAGATTTCCAGAGAGAAGTAGAGAAGTCCAGAGAGTGGAATAGTAAATCATGGAAATTGCAAAGGTGGGCTAGAGATAGGGAAGCTTTTATATCAGAGAGGGCAGCCAGCAATGAGAGGAATGACCCAAATCTGGCCATTTTAATCAGGAAAGTATATTGGAATGGTTTAGATGGTGCCAATGACATAGTTCATATTAAAATGCTTAATTAGCAATCATTCAGACTGCTTTGTGTTCTGATGAGCGTACTGTTAGTCTCCATGCAGGCTGTAGCAGTGACTATAAGTTAAATTACTGAATCCTGTTTTAAATTTGTTTTTTTCAAATGCGTATTTGTGAATGACCTATATTATTTCTTTTCTACATAAGAATAATTTAACTCACATATCTGATTCATATTATGCATTAGACTTCGAGTGCCTTGAGAGCAGCAGCTGTATTTTTGCCCTTCTTTGTATCCCCAGTCCTTAGCATAGTGCCAGACACATACTCGTTACTTAATAAATGTTTATTGTTTGACTGGATGACTGACTACACTGAGCGCCTTCTTTTTCACCCTTTAGTTTTTCTTTTGAGGACTTAAAAAAATAAATATAAACAACCCCTTCACTCCCCTTCCCAGCTCAACTTACAAGTGTGAGAACCAAAAACCTGACTCTGTGGGCACAGCAGCATTGCCTCAAAGTTAGACAGTGAAGACCCCAGCTCATCCTCTCCCTTCTGTCTCCCTCTCCCCTTCCTTTGGGGCTCCGGGGTTTACTGACTAAATGTCTCTCCCTCCCTCCCTCCCTCTCTCCCTTCCTTCCTTCCTTCCTTCCTTCCTTCCTTCCTTCCTTCCTTCCTTCCTTCCTTCCTTCCTTCCTTCCTTCCTTCCTTCCTTCCTTCCTTCCTTCCTTCCTTCCTTCCTTCCTTTTCCCAAAACCTTAAACCCAGTGCACTCTGAAGCCCATGGGCAGGACAACACTAGATCCCTACCCAAGCTCCACTTAATGGCTGACTTAGAGTGATTATTACTAGCAGCAGTGTCTGTTGATTTGGTTATTTTTCTTTCATTTATTAAAAGGACCATTCTCTGACTATTTCTTAAAGAAGCCTACTTACTCAATGGGCATTACTTCCCTCTAAGTGAGTACCTGAAAAGGCCATGGTCTCCCCTTGCATCCTGGGCCATCTCCAGTCATCCCAATGAATATCTGGTCACTGGACCCAGATGGCTGAGGAGGAGAAAATGAGGCTGGTGACCTTGTATAGCGCTCCCTCATTCAAAACAAAGTCCAGTGCAAGTCATGTCATCATTTCTCTGATGTCATGATCTTCTTCGAAAATGAAGGATGAACATAGACGCAAACAGAAGGGGGAAAATGAGTGGTTGAGTGTAGTTAATAGGGGCTCTTTGTTCCATCAGGTTTGCTGTGAGACTCTTCTTCCTATACAACCATTTTATAGTGAGGGTGATGATGGAGTTTGTGGACTGGTTGCTGGTGCCACAGGCAGTATATTCTGGTACAGTATGACAAATAATAGAAGATGAAAGATCAGATTTTTTTTCCAGCATATCTTGCCTGAATCATGAACAGCTTGAAATCACCTCTGGCTTTGTATTTTAGAAGGAAGTTGCCTAGGAGAAACACTGGTCAACCTAACAGGGAATTTTAAGGAAGATTGGAAATCAGTTTTTAAGATACCTTAAAGAGGAGATTCTGAAAGAATGGAAAAAAAAATCACAGATGGTATTATTCAAAAACTAACTTTTGATTCATATGCCCAACTTTCTCATTTTTTCTACAATCTTGAAGAGAATTATCTCTTCATGCATGCATGGGAAGGTACTTTTGGGTAAAGCATGACAAGGCAAAAGTCAACAGACTTTTTTAGATGTTTCTTCACTTCTTTCCTCCCTCCCTCCCTTTCTATTTTTCAACGATATCTTCACGGTGACACAACTGATTTAGAAGTATTGAGAAAATGTTTTTCAACTGAGTTCCCCTAATAGGATACAAACTCCTTAAGAATCGAATTTTTTTTTTTCTGTTTGTATCCCCAGTACAGGGCCTCGTGTATTCAAGCCACTTAATAAATATACATTTATTCACTAATTGATAGTTAACTAGAAGAAAATGACTTGGTGAATGAAACAAAATACATTCTTGGAGGTTCTTCTAAAACAAAATATCTTTTATGTGCAACAGGAACATATGTTAAATTTATGCAAGAGTCTAGAAATAGATGCAGTGATCCTTTGGGAATCCATTCTCAACATCTCTCTCTCTCTCTCTCTCTCTCTGTCTCTCTCCTTCCCACTCTCTGTCTCTCTCTCTCTGTCTCTCTGTCTCTGTCTCTCTCTTTGTCTATCTCTCTCTCCCTCCTCTTTCTCTCTCTCTCTGTCTCTGTCTCTCTCCCTCCCACTCTCTCTCTCTCTTTCTCTCTCTCTCTCTCTCTCTTTCTCTCTCTCTCTCTCTCTCTTCTCTCTCTCTCTCTCTCTTTCTCTCTCTCTCTCTCTCTCTCTCTCTCTCTCTCTCTCTCTCTCTCTCTCACTTTATGATACGGTTCTTTCTTGGTTCTTCTCTTACAGAGTAGATCATTCCTCAGTCTTCTTTTCTGGATCCATATTGTACTTGCTAAAGAGTTTAGATGATGGCCTCATGTTCTGGTCTTCTTCTCTTTTTCATGTGTACTCTCTCTGCTGGTGACTTCCTCAGCTCCCAGGGGCTTAATTTCATCTCTCCTTGGATGTCTCTCACATCTATGTATTCAGTCCCAATTTTTCTTCTGCTTTCCAGCTTTGCTTCTTCAACTCCTTCTTTGGACATTGCAAACCAAATGTCAGGGAATTTGTTTTGCTTGATTTACTATTTACTAAAAAGGTTTTTATTTTTTATCATTTGGGGCTAGAGGTGGGGGGGGGGTAGGGAGCTACACTGTAGATAGGGTTGAGAAAAATGGAAAAGGAAGAAAGTAAAAGAAAGGGAAGAACAGAGGGTCAATAAAACATGTTTTTGAAATGTACAGAACAGAAGGAAGACCTGAAGTAATCTCAGCAAGCAGGAAAGTTTTGAGAATATTCTTTTGAATATATTATATACTTGAAAAGAGAGGTGAGCTATACCCAAGAGATTTACAGTATGGCCCTCTTTGCTCTGCTGTGTATATGAGAGAGTACTCATTTTAGTTGAAGTTTATTAAGTTCAGGATTTTTAAGAATAAGGAAAAAGTCAAACTACCCCATGTAAGCATCTAAAATTCTATATGTCTAAAACAATTCATCTCATCCCATAAAACCACTTCTTTTCTAAACTTTCCTTTTTCTTTCATAAGTACCAATGGCCAGGGTTCACAACTCTGGTGTCATCCTAGACTCTTCCCTCTGCTTCATTCCACCACATCCAACCGGTTGCTAAAGCTTTTCTGTCCTTCTACAATATTTCTAGTATCTGTTTCCTCTCTACCAACACAGTCACCACCACAGCCCATATATCCTTTCACTAATACTATTTCAACAGCTTACTCTCCCTCAGACCTCTCCCCTCTCCCATGGACCCTTCATATGACTGTCAAGGTCATCTTTCTAAAGAATGGCTTCTAGTATATCTCTATCCCCATTCAATAAACTCTAATGGCTCCTTATTACCTCCAGGATAAAATGTAATCTTCTTTGTTTGGCCTTTGAACCTAACCCTGTTCTACCTTTCCAGCCTTATTTTATATCGCTCCCTTTACCTATCATATTCCTTTTTTGATCTTTTTAATTTTTTAAGTTATTTATTTTATTTTTAATTTATGGAATCGAACCAGCATTCATGCTATTCCTTACATGTAATAACTAACCCTAATTCTATCTTTTTTTCATTCCTGCCTCATTGAATCAGGAGTTTCCTTCAAAGCTCAGTTCAAATGCCACCCTCCATAGGAAATCTTTGCCCACTCCCTCAGCTGCTAGTGCCTTCCTTGTCCCAGTTACTTTGAATTTGTTTTCTGTATATTTATATTTATACATTCCATTTCACCCAGTAAATTATAAGCTCCTTGAGGGCAGGGACTGGTTTAATTTTGTATTTGGATCCCCAATGCATAGCTTCATACATACATACATACGTATATATGTGTGTATGTGTGTGTATATATGTATATGTGTGTGTGTGTGTGTAGAAAAAGATGTGAGCCCATTAGGAAGAATGAGGGATAACAGGTAGCTAGTCTATGTATTATACTGATACCCACAAAATTAAAAAACCTTAGTATATTGGATAGATCGTCAATAGAGAGTCTTTGAAAAGACATGGAAAAGTTGACATGAGATGGGAAGGTATAGACTCATTGTGATTTGAATTTGTAGAAAGACCAATCTTGATTAGGTAATAGAGCCATGAAATATAAAGTACACAAATTAAAAAGAAGAAAGGAGGTGGTATGGGCCTGGAATCAGGAAGACCTGAGTTCAAATCTGGCCTCAGACACTTACTAGTTGTGTGACCCTGAACAAGTCATTTAATCTGTCTGCCTCAGTTTCCTCAACTATAAAATGAGATCCCAATAGCACCAACCTCCCGGGTTATTATGAGGATCAAATTAGATATTATTTAGAAAGTGCTTAGGATAGTGCTGGGCACATAACTAACTCTTAATAAATGTTTATTCCCTTCCCCTTTAAGGATTCTAGCCATCATTGAATTTTAATTGTTTCAATTTTATTTGTGAGCATTTTATGCTATAATAGCACCTGGATGTTTTTATTGGTTATTTTTATTGGCCATTGTTAGCCCTTTTCTGTATAAGTCAATGCTAGGAAGGTAGAGGATTGAGTACAATAACTTTCTGAGTGTCTGTTGTTTCCATTTTCAAGTCTCCAAAGCTTTTATGTGAATTCTTTCAGCACATTTTTCATTATTCTCTTGACCTTACTTTTCTGGATGGCTGAGGTTTCCAGACATATAATCTGAAATGTCCTAAGAGAATTTACTTTAAAAAAAAACAATAAAATCAAGGAAATAGAAACCACACATACATACATGTATATATGTATGTGCATGTAATCTGCGCATGCATTCACATTTTTCAGCCTCTTAAGCAATTGTTTCTACTTTTAAAAGAATTGAATTTTCTTTGTTAACATCCTTGCACTAGGCAACACATAGGATTTTTTTTTCAGTGATGACAGCAGTCAAGATATTTGACATTTTTCTCATAACTTGGCATGGGAATCTGAGATTATAGACAGGCTTTGTATGTTAATCTCATTAAAGTTAAGAGGGTATTTTCCCAAGATTCTTAGTATTTCAAATGGAATAATCTATGAAAAGCAAAACAAGTGACAGCAATAAATCCAGAGTACAGAAGAGATATGTTATTAACTTCTAGAAATTTTACCTGGGAATATTTTTTATCAGTTGACTCTAAATAGAAAAGGCAGCAAATTATCTTTATCTAAAGGTCAAATCTGACTGCTGAAATGTACTGACAAAGATTTTAGAGTCAGGATTTTCATGGATATTTATGTTATTAAAGCTTCAGGAGAGGGGACTTGAAACCAACAGTCTCCCATTTTGTAGCACAGAAGGTTCTAAAATGGCACATTTTTAAAACAAACTTCTAAGTTCTTAGTCAAACTTTTCACTTCATTTTCAAATTTTCACTCTCACAAATAAAGAAAAGTAATTAAATGTCCTCTAACAATAGAGAAGAGTAGAGTTCATTTGCAATTCTTTGTAATGAATGACACAAGTTTTAAATGATCTCTAAGAACCTTTCAAGCTTGATAATTTTATGATTCTAATTAGGTCTTTTACACTTCTCAAGATTTAAGCTTGCCATGTTGCCTCTTTCTCTCTCAGTTACTTCTAATTACCCATAATAGCTCATGTTACTCTCTTGCCTATAGCTTTCAATACATTAAATTACGCACTTGAATTTAAGCAGTTCTATTATTTTCAGATTTAAGTCTACAATCATGAGACTTTACAGCTTGAAGAGGTCTTGGAGATCATCTAGTTCAATGCCTTTCATTTTAGACATGGGGAAATGGAAGCCTAGAAAGGTTATGATTTGCCCAATGTAGCACAGTATTAAGCAGCAGAGTCAGAATTTGAACCCAGATCCTTTGACTCTAAACTCAGAGCTGTTGCCTTTTGGTCATCTCATTAAATAAAATTTTAAAGACGAGTACTATCATAGTTGTTAGAAAATGAAAGGAAATCAAAAGAGATTCTGACACAAAGTGAGAGGAAATTCACAGTATAAAAATAGAAAAAGGAAAATCCTTTGGGGAATGCCAGGATATGGGAGTGGAGAAACACAGGACATTTGGCTAAATGTTTTTGTTTTTTTCTTTTTGTGGTTATTATTTTATATGTAGCCTGATTTGTCTCTTTCAAAATGTCAATTGCAGAACAGAAACTAAGTCACATATTATATATTGCAAATATAGTTAAGGCTTATTCAATGAAACAACTTATATCTTTATGACAGCTCCCTTCTTCCTAGGCCAGTTGGGAATCTGGCCCAAGAATTGGCAGTATGGTAGCATTCCCAAAGGATTTAAGCTACATATTCAATTCAACAAGTGTTTATTAAATACAGATAGGATGGTACATAGTAGATGAATTAAGAGACCTGGGTTTAAGTTCTACCTCTCACATATACAAGCTGCATGACTCTAGAAAAGTCTCTCAACTAATCAGAGCCCAAGGCAATTCTCTAAGGTTCTAAGTTACAGAAGAATTAATAAACACAAATTAAGTTCCTATGTAGCCTATATATGGAATGTGACTCACCCAATCTGACCTCATATCAGCAAGTCTTTTGCCATTTAACAAGTCCAAGAGAAATAATTTCTATGTAACTATGCATTTTAAGAGAGAATGCCAAAGACCCTTCATGGTTGTAGGCTCACAGTTTATATGCCCTTGAAAGAGTAGATATTCCTGAGGGTAGCAATCAACTCTGATTGGTTAACAAGTAATGAAACATGAATATTATAATAAGGAGCTCATTCTAATGAGGGTCTTGGGAGTATGTGACTTGAATCACTCAAGTTTTGGTCAGAGAGACTTATCAATTTCCTTATGACCTTGTCTGACAAAATGGAGAATCCACATGTTCTCTACCTGAGTAAACACAGTGAGCAGGATTCCATCCATTAGCCTAAACTTAGAATTTCTTTTATTGTCTAATAAGATCTTAGTCTAGGTAAGTCTTTGCCCACTCTTTCCCACACTGATTGCTTTGTGGATGAGGAAGTAGAAAAAGGGACAAACTTTGGTCCTGATTCAATATTTATCAATTACTACAAGAGAGAAATAATTTTCTCTTCGATTGATGATTGTTCAGTCATCATGTGGCTATAACTCAGACTTCCTCAGGGACATAAGGATAACCTTTCTCTGGAGGTGAGGAGGAGAAAGGCATTCCTGTTGTTCACTACAGTAGCTCATCAGCCTCCAGCAGCATGTTTATTTACACATCAGTTATCATGATACCATTAGGTCTTAAACCTAAATTATTTAAAGAAAAAGGTAAATGAAATAATAATTGTAAAAAATTATTCAATACAATGTGAATGAAAGTATAGTCAATAGATCACAGTCCACATATAAACCTGGGTAACCTTTCCCACCAATACACATAGAGTTCCTGTAGGAGAGTGGGCACTTACAGCAATAGGGAAGGACATGAACGAAGAACGCATGTGTGTTTAGTGCAACTCACAACCCTTACCTGCATGTCTTGAAGTCCTTGAACCCTTTCAAATACTACTCCTCTGCTAGCTGTTCCTCTTCTGGACCTAACTACTCAATTGACAGACCAATCCACTTTTATTTAGTCTCAAACTAATGAAATAGTAACAAGCTCTTTTAACTGAAAATCATCCTTAAAAGGACACTGAAAATTTTGCATTGTAGTGATAAGTGATTAACTTTAAGCCAGAGGATTTGAAAGAACCTTAGACTGGTTCTCTGGGCAATATTCACAATTTCAGTGAGGTTTTCATTGCACAGGATTCAGCATTGTCCAATTAAACCTCAGCATGTGATTAAAACAAAACAAAATTGCTGGCTAAGCTTGTCTTTCCCCATCTGTCTTCCCTCTCAAATGGAAAAAGACAGAAAAGTCTAATCAAATTTTTTTAAGACTTCACATCTCTCAAACCATAGATGGTGCTAAAGAGCAACAGCTCCGAGATCTGCAGGGCTAGCTCACCTCCAATCAGAAGGCTCCCAACCTTTTCTTCAGCCAGTCTGTAAAGACATGCTTTCCTTCCAGATGGCAGCCTCCCAATTGGAGTAGCTTTTCTTTTGCTGACTTCCGTTGATGGTGTCTTCCTAACTTCTATCGCTTTTTAACTGTTCCTCTTGTCTCCTTTCCTGGAGTCCTTCATTGTTCCTGATGACTCAATCAGATCCCCTTGGTGACCAAAGATACACCTTTCCTTTGCAGGTAAAAGTTATTAAATCTACCTCTCTGTCCAGTAGTGAAGCCAACAGTCCTTGCTGAATCTTCCCTTAGTCCCCAAACAGTTATTCAATTTACCAGTTTGAGAATTTTGGCCTACAGAATTCTAAAAAGTCATACGCAAATAAACTAAGGCATCACAAGACCCCACAATCTCTGTTATTACTCTATCCTCAACAGCTCATCTTAGTTCACTATATGGTCCTGCAATGTTTTCTCTCTCAATTTATCAGATATATTTTCTTCAGTGAATTTTAGCATATTTCTTTGTACACAGTTATCTTTATGTCTCTGTCCCCAAACTATTCACATACAAATGAGGACAGATTTTACATCCTTCACAAGGTGATTAAATAATTTTTTAACAAAATTATTAATTTTTTTGTCCATTTTAGCAACTAAACTGTTCACATAAGAAAGGCTGCTATTTATCAGACACTAGACTAAATGTTGGAGAAGGAAATGGCAAACCACTCCAGTTTCTTTGCCAAGAAAACCCACGGACAGTATTGGCATGCTATGAACCATGGGGTCATGAAGAGTCGGACATAACCGAATGATTGAGCAAAAACAATGTTAAAGTGCTGAGATACAGGCAAAAATAAAATAGAATCTTTCCTAAAGGTACTTACATCCTATCAGGCAAAAACATATATACACATGTAAGTGGAATATACACGTGCATTGTGTGTGTGTGTGTGTGTGTGTGTGTGTGTGTGTGCCCGAGCACGCGCGCATGCTTAGGTAATAAAAATCACTAGCAGCACGGGGGAAAGGGAATCAGGAAATATGTAATAGAGAATCCTCTGAGGGAGGCTAGGGATTCGAGAGGTAGAGTTGAGGAGAAAATAAATTACAATTCCCCAGAGGACATTCTATGAAAAAACCTAGAGGTAGTAGACAAATTGTCATGGGTAAAGGACAGTAAATAGGTCATTTGGCTGGAATGCAGAGTGCAAGGAGGCAAGAAGGTATAAGGAATCATGAAAGGTAGGCTAGAGCCAGGAGGATTTGCTGGGCTACATCTGTAGATGAAGTTTTCACTAGGAGTTCTCTACACCTAATCCTAATCTGTTCTCATCCTAAATCTGGTAAAATACACAAACACGGTATGTAAAGTTCTCTGCTAGATTCTAGGCATGTAAAGATAAAATTACATAGTTGCTTCCCTGAGGAAGTTTGCACTCTACTGAGTGAAGGAAAACAAGCGTTTCTGAGGTAGGTATTAGTGAGTAATATGGCTAAAACAGAGACCAAGCCAAAGTACTTTAGGGAAATCTGAGCATGGAGTCGATGCTTTCTGCCCAGAGCGTCACTGTGGAGCTGTCCGGTGTCTAAACAGTTGTAGCTGTGAGATTGGAGGTCTAGTGTGAGATTAGGGCTACTGATAAAGGTGTAGGAGTCATTTATGTGGAGGTAATATTTGATGAAATTGGGATGGGAAAGCCCAACATTGGGAGAATAGAGAGGAAGATTATACTAGAGCCAAGAGTAGCTCTTCTAGTGATATTCATTCTGAGGAGATAAATAGTGGACCACTAAAGGAGGAGGAGTCCAGTACCGAAAAGAATAATCAAGAGAGAGAAGTGTACCCAAACCCAGGAGATGGAGAAGCATAATGAAGAAATTGATGGCAAATTGTACCTAGGGTTTTAGAGAAGCCAGACAAAATAAGGGCTGAGGAAAAGTTCAAAGAATTCAGTATTGAGGTAATTGGTGACTTCTGTCAGACGAGTTTACAGATTTGTGGAATCAAAGTTCAGGCTGCAAGGGCTTCAGAAACATGTAGATAGAAAGGAAATGTAGTCTATGAGTTCAGAATTTCTGTCAGTTTAGCAACGAAAAGAATAAGAGCTATAGGATGATAGTTGGAGGTCAAGGGTATCTGGAAAGGAGTCAAAGAATGGGGAGAAATTGAAAATGATAGGGATGGTTCTATTAGGCAAGTTTCCAAAGGAGATGAGACAATGGCATCAAGGACATAAAGATATGGATCAGCTTTGGAATATAGGGCAAGCTTACTTGTATAATGGGGGGAAGATAGAGACAAGTTTCAAGGGATGGAGTAGAAGGAATGAGTAAGCTCAAAGCAGGTGCTAAAATTTTCTCAATAAAGTAAATGAAAGTATCATCCACTGAGAAAGACAGGTTTTGGTGCCTTTACTTTTGCCTTTCTTTGAAGAGAAATCAGCAGGTTTTAAAAACTTGTAAAAACTATAATAGTCAACTAGAGATGAAGGAAAAGATTGCAGCAGGGAATGGGAGAGACAGGAAGTGATGCAGAGTGTTTCTAGTTCAACATCCCAAGAGAGTAAAAAAAAGGAAAAGGACCTATATGTACAAAAATATTTATAGCAGCTTTTTTTTTCTGGTGACAGAGAATTGGAAATTGAGGAAATGTCCATCAATTGGGAAATGACTGGACAAGTTTTAGTATATGATTGTGATGGAATAATATTGTATTATAAGAAATGATGAGTGAGATATTCTCAGAAAAACCTGGAAAGACTTACATGAACTGACACACAGTGAAATTAGTAGAACCAGAAGAACTTTGTATATACTAACAGTAATATTGTAAGATGATAAATTGTAAATGACTTAGTTATTCTCAGAAATACAATGATCTAAGAAAATTCTGAAAGATTTATGATGAAAAATATTATCCATCCTCAGATAAAGAACTGAAGGAGTTTGAATACAGATCGAAGCATGCTTTTTTATTTTCTTGATGTTTCTTGGGTTATGATTTTAGTCTATATTTTCTTTTACATGACTAATGTGGCAGTCTGTTTTACATGACTGCATATGTATAATATATATCAAATTGTTTGCCTTCTCAATGAGGGATGTAGGGAGGGAGGAAGAGAATTTGGAACTCAATTAAAGAAATCAATGTTGAAAATTATTTTTACATGTAACTGGGGAAAAATGCTAAATAAAAAATTAAAATTTAAAAAGGGAGAGAGATGTAGAGTGTCCAGAACCAGAGATACAATAATTCCATCATACTCTGCCCTGGCTGAGCCATATTTGTAGTATCAGGTCCAATTTTGGGACAACATTTTAGGAAAGACAGACAAGCAAAAGCATATTTAGTTGAGGGCAATCTGAATGGTAAGAAGCTTAGATATCATGCCATATGAACTTGGAGGAGAATTTGAATTTGAATATTCAAGTATTTTCATGTGGAAGAGAGATTAGATTTGTTCTGCTTAGCCCCAGAGGGTAGAAATAGGAGCAGTGGAGAGAAATTTCCAAAGAACAAATTTAGACTTGATGTAAGGAAAGCTTCCTAACAATTAACAGTGTACACAAATGAAACAGTGGATCCCAGGAGGTAGCTCTCACCCAGAAGAGTTCTTCAGGCAGAAGCTAGATGACTAATTGTTTTGAATTTTGTAGGTAGGAATCTCATTCAGGTCAGGGCTTGACTAGATGGCCTTTAAAGTTCCTTATAGCTTAACTTTATGCTTCTTTTAGGAAGGGGCAAGTTGAAGTTCAATAATTTTAATATGTGGGGGACAGCGTTTTGGGACTTGTAGTAGCATTCATAAGCTATATAATATGAGTAGAGAAGAAGAAAAGGCATGAACTAGGGAGTTTTCCAAAGTTGATGTGTTTAAGTGTTATCGTTGAGGGCATCTAGGTGGCTAAATGGATAGACTGCCTTGGAGTCGGGAGGACTAGAGTTCAAATATGGCCCCATAAACTTACTAGTTGTGTGACCCTGGACAAGTCACTTAACTTTGTTATCCTCTCTAAAATGAGATGACAAAGGAAATGGCAAACCATTACAGAGTCTTTGCCAAGAAAATCCCAAGTGGGGTCACAAGGAGAAGGACATGATTGAAAGGATTGAGCAACACAAATTTGATCTCCTGGCCCTTTCCATCGTCTCCAGTAACTTATCCTCAACAAAACTGAATTCCCTCTGAAAGTCTTCTGCTTCAGTTCATCCTGGTCCTTGGGGGCCTCCCTCTCTCTGACTGGAGAGGGTGGAGGGTGAAAATTGGAGAGATCCTCCTAGTTCTTTCATTTGAAGAGGAAGCCCTGTGCTTCATTCCATCTTCATTTCCAACTACTTCAACCATTTCCCAACCATCCAATTAGGAATTCATCATGCCTCCATTCCAGATCCCTTTTCTCCTCCCCTGTACAGCTTCTTCTGATGTATTATCTACCTCCTTTTGAATTCTGAGCTCTTTGATGCCAGTCTCTCTTTTTGTCTTTCTTTGTATCCCTAACTTTTAGAATAGTATCTTGCATATAGTAGGCACTTAATAAATGTTTATTGACTATCAGGTATTGACTCCCAGAAAATATTCATAAAGCACAGGCAAATCTGCAAAATACCTTGCATATAGGAGTATAAGAAACAACAGATATCATAGGTGTAGAGTTGAAATATATACTAGAAGCCTATCGCTTCCTCATTTTGTAGATAAAGATGTAGAAACCAAGAGACATAATTAATTTGCTCAAGGTCACATATGTTACAGAGTGGCAGGGGCAAGATATGAATCTAGGCTCTCTGACTCCAAAACCAGTCACCTTTTCACTATACTACATGAATAACCCATGACTACTAAATCGATCTATAATATGTTATAGTGTCTGCATGTGTCTGCGTGAATATTTATGAAACTGTTCCTGCTTTCCAGAAACATATACAAAAATATAAGTATTGCTTATCATTAATTGACTAAGAATAGTATAAATAATAACTGAAAATGTAAATCATATACATTCTTCTTGACTGAATTTGGCTCCCACATTCTTAATAAAGCTTCCCTAGATCATTCAAGCTAGAATGTAATAGGAATTCAGAAGTGGAAGAGGTCAGTAGTAGCTGGAGCTTTCAGGCAGGTTTCATTGGTGAAATTTGAGTAGGATCTTCATAGCTATGTTTTACACTCTTTATCATGGCAATCAAAGTGTCCCCCATCCACTTTTTCAAGCATTATATTTGATTACAGGGGTCCTTAATCTTTTTTGTGTCATGGACCCCTTTGACAGCCTGGTGAAACCTAAGGACTCCTTTTAAGAAGGATGTTTTTTAAATAATTGAAGGGAGTGCTGTTAGTGTTAGAGGTTAGTGAAAATAAATATGTATTTTTTTCCCATCTAGGTTCATAGACTCCCTGAAATCTATCCACCAACCAGTACAGGGGGTGGGTCTGTGGATCCCATGTTAAGAACTCCTATTGTAATCATTCACCACAGGAGCTCTATACTCCAGCTGAATTGGTATCTTCACTGCACCTCCCCATTAAACATACAAACATATGTCAACACATATATACTGAGAAAGGAGTACAACAAGACTGTATATTGTCACCTTGTTTATTTAACTTTTATGTAGAATATGTCATGCAAAATGCCAGGCTGGATGAATCAAAAGCTGAAATTAAGGTTGACAAGAGAAATACCAACAGTCTCAGATATGTAGATGCTACCACTCTGCAGACACAAAGTGAAAAGAAAGATAAAAAGTGTTTTGGTGGGAATGGAAGAGGAGAATGTAAAAGCTGGCTTGAAGCTTAATATCTATATCCATACATATATAATACACATGTTTACATATATATGTACATATATGTATATGTGTATACACACATATATATCTCATTATGTGTATATATATATACATGTATATATAGACATGTATATATATATATACATACCTAAGATCTTGGCAGGGAATCCCATCACTTCCTGGCAAATAGAGGGAGAAGAAATGGAAGCATTGTCAGATTTTATATTCTTGGGTGCAAAGGTCACTGTAGACAGTAATTCCATACATGAGATTAAAAGATGCTTGCTTCTTGGAAAGAACTCTGTGGCTAATGTGGACAGCATACTAAAAAGCAGAGACATCACTTTGCTGACAAAGGTCCATATAGTCAAAGTTGTGGTTTTTTCAGTAGCAATGTATGACTGTGATAGCTAAACTAGAAGGGAAGGGAAGTGCCTCAGAATCAGTGCTTTTGAAGCATGGCTTTTGGAGAGGGGTCCTTTGAATAGCAAGGAGGTCAAATCATCAATATTTTAAAAAATAATTCAGGCTGTCTACTGTAAGGTCAGATACTGAAGGTGAAGTCTAAATACTTTGGCCACCTAATGAGAAGATGGGACTCATTTGGAAAAAAAAAACCCACGATGCTTGGAAACATTGAAGGCAAAAGGAAAAGTGGAGAGTTGAGGGACAGAGAGTATCACGGAAGCAATGAACATGAAGCTGGACAGACTTTGAGAGGTAGTGGAGGACAGAAGAGCCTGGCCTGCTATGGTCCATGGGGGCATGACCACAACTGAATGACTTAACAACAAAATGAAAATAAGATTAAGATGGAGAGGTATTCAAGAGATATTATGAAAATAATTCAACAGGACTTTGGGAATGGGTAGATATTGGGGGTGGTGGTCAACAGAAAGGGGTAAGTTAGAGACAAGTTAATTTTTTGTTTGTTTGAAAAACTGTAAGAACAATGATATTGATAACAAAGAAAGGAGTCAAGAAATTGAGCTAATTCATGGTAGAAAATGATAATTTTACAATTTGATTGAATCTTTCTTTAATTCATTAAAAAATTTATTTTCTGCCTTTTTCAGTAACCAAAACACTCACATAGGAAAGTATCAGTGCCACTATTTGCCAGATGTCATGTTAGATGCTGAGATATAAAGACAAAAATGAAAGTGTTTCCTAAAGGAGCTTACATTCTATGTACCATTCTATGTACACATCTTACATCCTATGTATACATATAAATAGCTGAAAAATATATACAAAGAAATTTGAAGTAATAGAAGTTATGAGCAGCATGGAGGTAAAGAAGATAATGAGGAAAGATCTCATCTGGTAGGAGGGGGTTGAAGTGAATTTTGAAGGAATTCTTTTAGGTATTCTAGAGGTGGTAATGAGGAGGAAGTGCATTTAAGTTATGTAATCCAGACATGGAGGATAGCCAATTAAAAGACCCTGAGAAAGTAGAGAAACTGTCAAGAGTAGAGAACAGCAAAAAGACCATATGTCTGGATTGCAGAATTCATGGAGATGAGAAAGATACAATAAATGAGTAAGGAAATGTGGAGTAATGTAGAGTTTCTTCCTTCACAGAATCCTCATGGAATTCCCGGGTTAGCTTTCCGCTGAATAAACAGTCCAGTTGTTTATGAAGGCCAGGGGCCTCTTTAGGTTCATAGCGGGCGCTTCTTTCTTCCACGAGAGGTCAGAATTTTTGAATGAATGAATAAAGCATTTGTTAAGTGCTTACCGTGTACAAACCACTGTACTAAGTGCTAGGGATGCATGCGAAAAGAGAAGATAGTCCCTTCTCTCAGGAAACTCACATTCTAATAGGGGAGACAAACAAAATAGGTTCTGATTCCAATCTCTGCCTGAATTAAAATTGGTGGAAAGGCTGGCAGGCTTCATACATGGCTCAGGCTGTTAGTCCAGGAAAGAAATTAACCCAAGCTATCCAGCTGAGAATCATATTTATAATTATCCTCTTCAGAGCCTATTTTGAGTTCCTTTGTTTGGAGGGACCCAATGATCAATTGATGGTATCAAAATTTAAAAGCATAACTTAAGTTATTTCATTCCTCTTCTCCTTCTTTTTCTCCTCCTCCCTCCTCTTTCTCCTCCTCCTTCTCCTCTTTCTTCTTCTTCTCCTTCTCTTTCCTGTTCTCCTCCTTCTCCTTTCTTCTTCATCTCCTTCTTCTTCTTCTCCTCTTCCTTCTCCTTCTCTTCCTCCTCCTTCTTCTTCATCTTCTTTGTCTTCTTTTTTGTCTTCTCCTCCTTCTTCTCTATTTGATACAGTCTTCTATTTTTCCATGCAGGGAGCTTCTAAAGTAGAAACTTCC
Source organism: Bettongia penicillata ogilbyi (assembly GCA_023548195.1). NCBI lineage: Eukaryota > Metazoa > Chordata > Mammalia > Diprotodontia > Potoroidae > Bettongia > Bettongia penicillata. The sequence goes on along the minus strand of JAJHZJ010000749.1, from coordinate 660,345 downwards.
TTCCTTGAGACAAATTAGCAACTCCTGTGACTTCGAAGTTGTAATGTCTGACTTCTAGGTAGAGAGAGATTGTGTATTTCCCCAGATCAGGTACAGGATTGGGACCCAAATCTTCCTGTCTTCCAGGTCTGCCCTCTCTTTATCCTCTTTGCTACTGTACCGTAACATGGGGTAACATAGAAATTGCACTTTTAGTAGCTGTAGGAAAATGTGTGATTCACATATATTTAGTGCATATTACTATTCCTTGCCTTGACTGTATGTTTTAGTCTCATCACTTCCCTAAATTATTTCATTCACAAATCAATACTTGTCCACTCAAAAGTAAGCATAGTTTCCCTGTAAGTGATCTAACAGGCTGAATAAAACTATACTTGAACTAAACTGCTATCTATGATGGAGGGATTGCAGAATAGACATTTCAAAACAACTTATATCTATATCTTTCAAGCACATCTCTGAGTTCTACAAAGAGTAAAATCTGTAGCTTCCCACTTATAGGCACCTCTCCTCATTTTTGACTTTGAATGCCTGCTCTTAAATTTGGCTGCATTTTCTGAAACTCGAATCTTTTCACATTCTCCTTATATGCTCCAGAAACATGTGTCATTAATGAAGAAAGTTGGGCAACAGTTCTCTCACTATTGTTCATAACTCAGCACATGACAGATACCAGCAAGGAAGCAAAGGTTCAGCCAGAACCAATTAGAGTATGCCTAAGGCACAAGGCATGAAATAAAAAGAGATTTGACAAACTAAAGAGATGGTGGGGGGAGGAGAAATGGTGGGGAGAGGAGGATTCTTTTATCATTTTTGTGAGAGAGAAATCCAATGAATGCAAAATGAACATTCACTGGTGACATGCAAAAAAACCCAAAACAATACCATAATTCAGGTGAATGTAAGGAACTTCTGGGCTAAAAGAAACGTCAAAAGGCATTTAGGATACAACTTCTGAGACCTGAGAAAAACCCACTCAAATATCACTGTAAACAAAAACAAATCAGCTTCAGGTCTGAATTCAAAAGCCACGATATCTACAACATAGTGAAAAATCTGATGATGAATATTGATAGATATAATTTGTAATTGCAGAAAAACACTGTCCATTTTTGAACCCTTAATCTGTTTTGATACTGTCTATACTATATTCTAGCCTTAAAAAAGAGAATTTTCACTATTAAAATCTTCTCTTGAGATTAAATATTTATACAGTATTTTGAGTTGTCTAAGGGAAATTATGAATTAGAGATCAAGGCTAACTGATCTATTCCTACAAAGAGCATATGATGACAGTGGAGGAAGGCTTTCTAACATTCTGACCTCGCAGTTAGAAAGAGAAGAAAATGGAAGATAGTTCAGGGTCATAGCATGGCCCTCCTGATGAGGAAAGATGCATAGGGAACATCTGGCAAAGTCAAAAAAAAAATGTGGACTCCCAGAAATGTAGGATAAATGAGAAGAGAGAAAAAGTTGGAAACCAAATTAACACTGGACTTGCAGTTTGGAGAGTTGAATTCCAGTCTTACCTTAGGCACTACATAAACCTATACAAGTTACTTAATCTCTGTCTGCCTCAGTTTCCTCATCCATAAAATAAGATAATGACAGCACCTACTTCTTGGGATTGTTCTGAGACAATATTTATGAAGTTCTTTACAAATCTTAACGTGCTATATAAATGGAAGGTATTATTATGTAGCCAAGAAAAGAAGAACAAAGTGCTAGGAAGACTGAAAAGAGATTGAGAAAACTTGATTGAATACTTGACGGTATTTACCCTTCTTATCTTGATGTTTGATTGCTTGCCATGATTCTTCACACAGATATGGTCTTCTTCGACAACAAAGGACAAACATAATCACACAAATATTAACCTTTCTCTCATAATATTTTCACTGACAAATGGGTATAATTGCATTAATTTGTGGTCTGATAATCAAGCACCATCCTCTGCTACTTTTATGATGCTTTGGATTCTAATCTCAATTTCCTAAAGAAGAATGAGCAGTGCTAACATTCAGTGGCAAATGAATTGCAGTATGGAGCTAATATTTCTATAGGGTGGGAGAATCTTCCTCTGAAATCTGTGGCTCACCACCCTAGGCTCTTGGTTTATGCAGACTGGATTTTATGTTGGTGATAATTATAGTAGACTGACACCAAAGCCACATCTCCTTAGTTTACTTTGTTTCTGTCCAAATTATAGCATATTTTTAGGTCTTCAAAATTTGGGAGTAGGAAAGGACGTCAGGTACTGTGCAAACACCAAAGTAAAAATACATAGTGGGTAGCCATTTTTTCCACGGAGGAAAAGGACTCAGAGTAGACTATAATTTTTTTTTTTTAATTTCCTCTGACTAGCAAATTTCAGTTTTCTGCCAGGGATCTGAATGCTATTCTAGATTCATAGAACCACTCTGAGGTTTGAACTGTCTTCAGAAAGGAAGTGAACTTTGGATTTTTAGAAAGGCACTTTCATACATTCGGGTGAGTCCCACCCATATGTCTCCATGGTTAGAGTATTACCCTTAAGGACTTAGAATTTTCTCAGAAAAGAAGTATATTTGGGATAACTAGAGAGCAACAATCCTCTTTTTTATTAGTAGTACCAGAGGACAAAGTCTAGTTGTGTTTGTTAGCTTTCTTGTTTGTTTTTACTCAGTTGCATCATGGTTCAATCTCTTGCTACTCCTCCAGCTGGAGGACCACATGCTTGATCCTTGGCCCAAAACATCTTGATCCTCCTCCAGAAGACTGAGAGTTCAAGAAGTATTAACAGACCTCCAAAAAGTTCCGGTTCAGTAGCTACTACTAACTCCCCAAGTGATTTCTTTCTCCTGAGGCCTTGGGTTGAGAGTATGTACAACTTCATTATATTTCTCCATGCTCTCCACGACTGGGGACCAGAAGCTTGGGATGCAGGGGCTCAATATTTACCATTACCTCTAGTTGCTGTCATCTCTTCGACTGAAAGGCTCTGTCATTGCTTCCCCAAGCCGTGATCTCTGGGTGACTGTGACTAGTCCCAGTAGGTGGGGGGAAGGGAAAGGGAGGGACTATGTTTATACATAAAGGACAAAACTCTCAGATTAGTCTTTTTTTTTTCTGGAGAAACAGAATCAAAACCTATTGCCTTACTGACTCCATTTCACAGGCCCAGAAGAGAGGGAGGTCATTGATTGACAATAACCAGAGCCAATTAATTCATTTCTAGTCGCTTGAACTTAATCATTCAGTATCAATTAATTATGAATAGATTGGATATCTGGAACTAGGAGACCTCTTTTGTTCTCCTAATGGAAGGCCAATGGGCATGGGCAAACTCTCTGTAGGAAGACCTAAACAGTAACCCACGCTAGGGTCCAACTCCTTATCAACTTACCAAGTTTTTACACTTCAATGTTGCTTTAAACAAGCTTGAATGCCAAAACTTGCCATTTATGCATAACCTTGTGAGTGAGTTAGCCATCTTTGTCCATGGAAAGAGTAAGAAGCAGCTGCTCTGGCTTAATCTAGCTTGTGAATGCAGCCAGAAAATGAATGTGCCTTTAATTTAATACTTTCTCTGTCCTGGGAAAGGCAAAGAATATTCTATTTAGTAAGTCCACAATTGGCAGGAAATAAGAAGTAATGGGGAGAAATGAGGTGGAAGAAACATTTTTCTTGATTATTCTCTTGATACATAGGTGGAAAGAAATATGCAAAGGGAAAAATGTGTGAGGAAAGAGGGATTTGAAATAATCTGCAAATTCATTACAACATTGTAAGTGGAAAGAACACCAGCAGAAAAATAATCAAAACTTAATTCTATGAAATATAATGATCAAGGTTTGTCCAAAGAAGAAATCGGAGAAGGCGCCTTCCCATGCTTCTTTGCAATGGTGGGGCAACTGTCAGACTTTTAATTTTAATATGTTGGTTAGCTTTGTTAAACTTTTTTTGTCATTTAATTTTTTTTAATAAGAGATGATTCTGTAAAGATGAGGGAAGAGGAAAATGTACTTAAAGATATAGTACAGTCTTATAGCTGTAAAGATATTTTGGCAAAGGGCAAATATAACCTCTTGGAAGTCTCCAGCTCTGGACTTCCACAGACCAGGTTTAATCTCAGGTGATATAAAAACAGACAAACACCAATACAACCTAAAGAATAAAAAATGTAAATTTGCATTTATTTTATTTTAATTACTAGCTTGATTGAAGTTAGTCACTGAATAAGCATGGTAATCAAGGTAAATTGTAAACCCCAGAAAAAACAAAGGAAATAACAAGTTGAAGAAGAATGTCTAACATCTAGATTTTAATGTGCATTTGGGTAGATACTCCATAGAATTTGACCAGTCATATGTATATTTGGGACAAATACTATATAGATGGGCAACAAATTGGGCTGAGAGTTAAAGAAGAGAAGGGGAGAACACTAGGTTGCCTTCAGAAAATTGCAAGGCTCCTTTATACTATAAGTTTCCTATAAAATCAAAGAGCTACATTTCCAATATTGACATTCTATAAGAATTTCTGTAAGTCATCAAGACATGGATTATGATTCCTTCTAGAAAATTAAGAATGAGAGCAGAATGGAGGAGGAAGAGAAAGGGGAAAAGAGGAGGTGATGTGACTGAAACATATCACCAGTGAGGAACTCTAAAAAAGAAAAAAGATTAAAAGACATTGTGAAGTAATTGTTTAATAAGAAAGAAAGATGGATGGTCTGATTTTGTAGCAAGAATGAAGAATAATAGTGCTGTGCTGGTTCTCTCAAAATATCAGGAGAAGGAAGGTCACTAAAACACTGGGTGGACCCTTTGTGTTGAACTTTGAGAGAACGTAGACCAATGCTGCAGAGTGAGAGAGTACGGATGGACTGTCATCTGCATCTTCAGCAGAAGCTTCTGAATTGATGAGTGATGAGCTAAGTGAATGGGTCCAATTGAGTATTTCAGAGGAAAAATAAACAAATAAATGTGACACCTTCCAAAATGGAATTTTAAAACATAATACGGTCTCACATAACTCTAGAATAGAGATTTTGGGACTCTTATTCACGGCAACTATAACCTCTATCCTAGTTCCTTTACCTCTGGGCTTCCATGCACTAAGCTCTATCCAAGAGGCAGCGCCCCAAATCACATTTCTTTGGCTCATTAAATCCTATCTTCAGAAGCAACATTTTAAATGAAATAGATGCTTACCTTGTTAACTTATTCAACTGTTTCAATCAATTCTTAGTTCAACCCTGATGTTATCCTTAGATTTTGTTTAAAATTCTACTTCCTAGCTCACCTTGAACTCTGAGTCTTTCCAGAGACTAGCCGATGAATTTTGGACTTTAGACCAGTTTAGAATCTTTAGACCAGATGACTTTCCTCAACTGCCAGTGGCTTTTCTGCCTCAAATCCACAGGCAATCTGCTCACTCTGCTTAAAGTATTAGAGGTACTATAAGGCAACAGCATTAGTTTTAGCTTTCTGTGCTCCTGCTCCATAAAAGATTTGTGCCATGACTCCTCTGACTTGATTTCATTTCCTCTCCCATCATGAAGTTGAAAAAATAAAAAGAGATCACCATTCCTGGTAGCGTGAATACTCTAATAAATCTTTCTTTTTTTCCCTCTAATCAGATGGTTTTATTTTTACCTTCTTGCTTTGAAATTGTTAGTTCTTTCTTCCTTTCTCTAATTTTAAGTCTGAGCATTCATGACTATTCTCATCAGAAATCTGGTTTAAATCAACACAAATCCCATTAGCAACTAGAGCAGTTTGCTTACACTTTACAAACTACCTCTAATATAAACTGTGCCTGAAACTGTTTTTATGTGGGGTAATATCTTATTTTCTCAGAATGTTTCTTAAAAAAATAAAATAAATATGAAAAAAAATTATATAAAGGAGTTCCAGATGAGAAAACTCCATTTAGCAATGTAGTTCAGCACTTTCTCTGCAATTTATAATCTTGGAGAGGTGCTTAGAGTAGACCTTAAGTGCTTTACTGGGGTTACACAGTCTGGATGTATCCAGAATAGGACTTGAACACAAGTCTTCTTGGATGTAAGGACAACTCTCTATCCACCATGTTGCTCTGATTCTCAATTTTTTTAAAACTAATTTTGTCACAGGGACATAGAGATGCTGTTATTTTCTACCTTCCTGTTGGAAGAATTACTTTGTATTTTGACAGCACATTACATCAACTAGGGGATAAGGAAGGGAGTGTAATCTGGCTCTGTGAGGACTCTCCAGGAGAGTATTTAGTGACTTCTGGTATAATAGTCTCCCATGTGTTTGGGGGTATCCTCAGTGGCATTGATTCCTCCTAACCTGAATCTCCTTGAGCTCTGTTCTGGCAGACTATCCATTTGTATTGTGTCAGAATGGGGATGAGAAAAAAATAGATTAGCTTCAGTCAAATAAGATCTGGAACCATTGTTCTTAATGTGGCCAAATATATTTACAAATTTTTTGCAAAATGTGCCAAGCTTTGTATATGTGTAGTTTGTAGAAAGTCTTTAATTGTTACAGGAGGGCATAGTAAAATATCACTGATTTTAGAATGGGAAGATTAGGTTTGAGTCCTGACTTTTACACAGACCAACTGTGTGGCTCAGTCTCACTTAACATCACTGATCCTCTTTCCTTATCCTAAAATGGGTGCAATGACCTTTACACCATTGACCTACAATTGTAATTAGAAGACCAGAGTTCGAAACCTAGTTCTGCCATTTACTGCTTATGTGACCTTGGAAGATCACTTAGTTGCTAGAGTTAGTCATCTATAAAATAGGGGATCTTATGCTAGGTGATTTTGATGGTCCTTTCCAGCTGGAAATCTATGACATTCTATACCCTCTGCATGTTACATTTGGACTGGACTCCTTGGCAGAGAAGTTCCTTTTCGGTTGTCTTCTTTTCTTCTTTCACTTTTGTTTTGTTTTCAATCATTAGTGTCCCCAGAGTTCAGTGTTCAAATTCAATCTAAACTAATCAACATTTATATTAAATGTTTATGAATGTACAAGATATTTTTATTGTAAATTTACAATATTTCAGAATCATTTGGAGGTTGATAGATTTTTATGGGCCAGGCAGGGATGTAGCAGTCCTTCCAAATCATGTGTCTATACTATGCACAAATTGGTGGAGCAAGGAATAGTGTGTTTATCAGATTTATGGAGAAGGGAAGAATTTTTGACTAAAGAAGAGATAGAAAGCATTATGAAGTACAAGATGGATAATTTTGATTACATTAAACTGAAAAATTTTTGCACAACCAAACCCAATGCAATCAAGATTCAGAGGGATGCAGAAAACTGGGAAAGAATTTTTTCAGCTAATGTCAGTGATAAAGACTTCATTTCTAAAATATGTAGAGAACTGAGTCAAATGTACAAGAATTGAAGTCATTCCCCAGTTGATAAATGGTCAAAGGATATGAACAAGCAGTTTTCAAAGGAAGAAATTAAAGGTATTTATAGTCATGAAAAAATGCTCTAAATCACTATTGATTAGAGAGGTGCAAATCAAAACAACTCTGAGGTACCAGATCACACCTATCAGATTGGCTAATATGACAGAATAGGAAGATGATAAATGTTGGAGAAGATGTAGGGGAGTTGGAACACTAATTTATTGTTGGTGGAGCTGTGAGCTGATCCAACCTTTCTGGAGAGCAATTTGGAACTATGCGCAAAGGACTGCAAAAATATACATACCCTTTGACCCAGCAATATCGCTTCTAGGACTGTATCCCTAAGAGATCATGAAAATGGGAAAGGGCCCCACATGTACAAAAATATTTACAGCAGCACTCTTTGTGGTGGCCAAAAACTGGAAATCAAGGGGGTACCCATCAATTGGGGAATGACTGAATAAATTATGGTATATGAATGTAATGGAATACTATTGTACCATAAGAAATAATGAACAGGAAGACTTCAGAGAGGCCTGGAAAGACTTACATGACCTGATTCTGAGAGAAAGGAGCAGAACCAGGAGAATTTTGTACACAGCAACAACCACAGTGTGTGAGAGTTTTTACTGGTAGACTTGGAACTTCATTGCAATGCAAGGACTTAAAAAAATTCTCAGTGGCCTTTTAAGGCAAACATGCCTTCCACATCCAGAGAAAGAAGTATGGAATTCAGTTGCAGAATGTAGCAGATCGTTTTCTTTTGTATTACGTTTTGGTTTCTTACGTGATTTCTCCATTTATTTTAATTTTTCTACACAGCATGACTATAGTGAAAATGTATTTAATAGGAATGTTTGTGTAGAAACTAAATAAAATTGTATGCTGTCTCAGGAAGGGAGAGGAGAGGGAGGGGGGAGGGAGGAGGGAGGGGAAAAATCTAAGTTATGTGGTAGTGATTGCAGAACACTGAAAATAAATAAAAAAATTAAAAAAAAAATCATGTGTCTGTGCTCTGGGTCCAAAACAGCCAAGATAAAAACAAACTATTAAAACCCAGCCTGTTGATTTGTCAGTGATTTCCAGTATAGTATCCACTCCATTAATATGCAATTTGGACATCTCAGTATCAGGAAGTTTGTGATATTTTTAAGAGAGTTTAGAAAGAAATAAAATTATTAATGAATGAAAAGAAAGAATGAATGAAATTCAACTTAGATAACAGATCTCATAAAGTAGTAAATACCACGTAGGAATTTAAACGTATGCCAGACAGATAGTATGCTTCTTAGTGATTTTAATTGTCTCTGCAGAACAGATGGAAGACATACGCTCAAACATTAGGAAAATCTTCACAGGAAGGGAAAATTATCTGTCCTATTGTCATATAGTATTTGTAATTGAAAGGGACCTCCTTCAACCCATACCTGTTTGGGATTCCCTTTTACAACATTCCAGAAAAATGGTCATCTTATCTTCACTTGCAGGCATACCCACTGCCTCTTGAGGCAACCCATTCAATTGCTGAATAACTTTAACTGTTGGAAAACTCCTTACCCCAAGCCCCATACCAACGGCAGTGTGCCTTTGGGTAAACCTACTTGTTCCATTTACTGAAACTACCATTTTCCTTGCTCTGCTCTATAGGGTCAAGCAAAAAACATATCTAATCCCCTTTTCACATAATAGAAACTCTAATATTTAAAGGTAGTTATTAACTTTCCCTAAAACTTTTCTTCTCTAGGCTAACTACTTGTCCCTTCAATCTATCTTCATATGGTGTGGTCTCCAGGGATCTCTCCATCCTAGCTGTCCTCTTCATGCTTTCTAGTTTGCCAGCATCCTTATTAAAAAGTGTGACATAGGACTGAACACAATGCTTCAGAAGGGATCTGACCAGGTAAGACTAAGACCGCTTTTATCCTGGACACTATGTTTCTTTTCATGCAGCCTAAGATTAATTTTTTTTTTCCTTTTTACTACTGTTCTATTTGGTGATTCAAATTAATTAAAACTAATATGAATATTAGTGAATAAATGAATAGTAATGCACATTGTATGAATATATTGTTATATGAATAATAAATATTGATTAATTAAGATTAATATGAAAGCATTTATACAGTACTTTAAAATTTACAGAGTACTTTACAAATATCTCTTTTGATGTTCACAATAACCCTGAAAGGTAAGTGCTATTATTATTACCATTTTACAGATGAGAAAACTGAGGCTACTTGTGGTTAAATATCTGAAGTAGATTTTGAACTCAAGTCTTCCTGACTCCAAGCCCAACACCCTGTCCAGTGCAGCACTGATCTGATTAGAATTCAATGAAATCCTCAGATCTTTTTTCAAATCAGCTGCATTCTGGTCTTGACTCTTATGGCTTGTCTTTGTAAAGTGATTTTTTGAACCCATATAAAAGACTTTTACTTTCATCTTTATTAAATTTTACCTAATTAGATTTAGCCAAGAATTTTACCCTACTGAGATTTTTGGTGATCCTGGCTGTGTAATCTGTAATGTGCAATATCCAGAGTTGATTAAATGACTGATAAAAAAGGAATTGATAAATGACTTTAAGCCATTATTGTACTAACAATACCTTTTTATGTTTCATAGAGGGTTTCTTTTTGAGTCATCTTTTAATTTAATAGCATTAGATGTGACTATAAAGTAACTAGACTGATTTTGTATTTAGGGTATGATAAACATAAAATCAAGCACTTTGAATTGAAAAGGAATTTAGAGACCCTCTAGTTTCTTATTTTAGAAAGGAAGCCTAGCAAGGCAATGTCACTTGTCTGGAAGTATCAATGTCATGTGTATGTCTTAGATATATTGCTTAGGCCATTGCAGTGATGGCCTTTGAACAAATTGTATAAACTAGCTTGCATGATGATGCCCTTAAGCCTACACAAAGGCAGTATGTTATCTTATCATCTACGTAATGAGAGAATAATACCTGAGGTGCCTATTAAGTGAAGCTCATCTTAAATCACCAGCCCACTCAACATCTCTGTTCCTATCTGGCTCATTTATGGGATATTCCCCCACAATGATGCAATAGCTTCCTGAGCATAGCATGTTATAGCGGAACTATATATATATATACATACATACATACATAAATTCACATCTGTGAGGTTCAAAAGTTATTCAGGAATATTACTCAAAATAGTAAAAATATAAACTTTCTAGTCCTATAGCCCAGTCTCATGTTTCATCTTTCCTGTCTCTCTAGTCATTACCTCTATGTGAAGAAGATTCAGATGCTCAGTATATAGCAAAAAAGGAAAGATAATAATTATGCACATCTGCATGGGACTGTCCACCTCCAGTCATCTTTGAATACTTCTTGTTGCCTTCCCAGTTTGTTGAATATGGTGTAAGAAACTCCTGAACTATATATGTCTGAAGATTGGAGAAAGAATTATGAAACCAGGAACATTTCTCAGACTCCATCTCAATGTCATGGGATATAGCAGGAAAAAGTAGGGTAAGTACAGTGAGAGAAAGCACCTTTTCCTGTATGCTAACTAGCCACTGGGATTTTTAACAGCTGCCATTCTGGGGATAGTTAAGGATTTCTTCTCTACTTGTATCTTATGGCTCTCTTCTAGAACTTGGGTCACTCTGGAATGCTTATCTCTATCAGCAATAGTCACTAGCTTGTAGCTTCTTGGTCTAGAGGTCACAATCCTGACTGCTGTGATCTATTTCATGGAAGCCTGGCTTATTCCAATATCAGTTTCCATTTATCCATAGTACCCTGGATAGTGGTCAGCAAGTTCATCTACAAAGGCAGCTGTCAATTATCCTTAGTTCCTCATATGGTGAAAGAAAGTATTAATTTCAAAGATAATGGGAGGAAGTTGCTCCCCTGGTCCCTGATGGTCAGTTTACAGATATATTCCCTTCTACCTGTAAAAGTGAATTCCCTGAGATCCCCAGAAAAGGGTCTGTTTAAATTTACTATTCTCTTTACACCATAATCATCATTACTTTTAGGTCCAAAGGTAAATAATAAATGGAACATAAGAGCATGGCATGAGCACAGGTTACAAATCATATTGAAATTCGTTGTTCTTCCTAGTATAAGCCAGAGGTCCACTAAACAGAGCTAATAATTCCACAGGAAAACAAAGGAGAATAATTCTTAGTTACTATCTTTCAGTATTCTATACCAGCCTTTTTTTTTTCTAGAAACAGGGATTAGAGGTGACACAGACAAACATGGTAGCTTTCCCAATTTATTTTCATGACATAATTGAGTAATATGACAATAATATGTGTATTGGATTTTGGTCCATTAAATGCACAGAACATGTCTAACAACTTTAAGGACATCAGGATATCTCATTATGCATCCTTATGAACAACTCAAACTAATATCTGTTCATGAGTATGATATGAAGATTGAGATGATGAAAAGCAAAGTGTTTGGGTCTTCAGTGATGACTGACTTTTTATCCCTAACATCTCTCTCGTTTAAAATATAGATAGATAGATGATCTAATTGTTGGTGCTCCTTCTTTCCAGTGATGTAGTTTGCCAGGGAGGCTGCAGCATAGAGTGGTTGAGAGGAAAAAATGTGTAATCAACTTGGAAAATAGGCTGGAAATATCTTTTAAAGGACTTTAAATACCAAAAAGAAGAGTTTGTCTTTTATCTTACAGATAATCAGAAGGCAATGGAGCATTCTGAGCAAGTGCCATGACCCAACTTGGCATCTATAGAGCTTTGAGGCAGAGAGACAAAACGGGAAGATATTATAATACTCCAACTCAGAGGGTATGAAGATGTGATCTAGGTTGGTTCCTTTGTGAATAGAGAATTTGGGAAAGATGTGAAATGTTGGGGAGCTAGAACTCACAATTCATTGGACATGGCAATGAAATGTAGAGTCAAGGATGAATTCAACTTCAGTGATTGGAAGATTGGTTGTGTCCTTGACATAAAGAGAGACTCTAGGAAGAAAAGTGGATTTTGTGAGAATTTGATTTTGAATGTATTGAATTGGAGAAGCTTATGGGACATCATGTGATGATTTAATCTATACACTCACACAAGAGATTACCTGTCCAACTAACTTAGTAATTGTCTTTTTCCATTGTGCATGGTTAGAGCAATTTCTTTCACACTTTTTTGTGATCTGGCAAATTTTCCTTTAAATATAATGAAAAATTTAAGTTCCTTTGCTAGGAATATAAATATAATATATTATATTAGTTAAATAATATATAATAGTTAAATCTCTATGGCATTTGTGGAAAAGTTAAGCTGTATGTTTCAGATTCATTTACACCATCTTATCAGAATCCTGTTTTGTTTGAGTTTTCTCACTGCTCTCCTGATACTTTGGCATAAACTTATTATAAAATTCCAGGTGATTTAGAACAAATAACCACTTGCAATTGACAGATATAATTTAATAAAAATATTTTTTCTTTCCTATTTCAAAACATCTATCTTAATTCTTCACTTCCCACTTAGTGTAGTCCTAAATTTTTAGTTCTTTTAATTTTCAGGGGAGTTATATTCAATGACCATAACTGTGCTACCTATTCACCTACATGAATTAAAGAAGGTAAGAGGAAATGATGAAGTTAAAAGAAAGGGAAAAAAAGCCTTCCCTCCAAAGTATACTTCTTTTGAATTACACCAAATGGAAAGTGATAATGTGATATGTAAGTAAACTCAACAAGTGAAGGGTTCTCATACACTTGAGGTGAAGTGGGAAAAGGAACATCTGTTCTTCTACCTCTGCAACCCCTTGCAATCCAGAACAGGACTCCTCTCCTCCCAGATTATACCCTCCTAATAAACAGCAGTTGGGGAAAATTGTCTGTGCCGTTCAGCATTAAGCAGGTTTGCTGAGTGAAGGCAAGGTAGGATAGTATTTCTTTTCTCAAAGCGAATACACGGTGAGCTTGAAGTCCTGTCTAAAATCTGGCATTTTCAATTAGAAGAATCACATTTTAAGGAAGTGTATTGTTCACTTTAGAACGAAGAGGGTCCTTAAAAAAAGTTACTGGAGAACATAATGAGACACATATGACCCTGGAATTGTAAAACCGCTGGCTAAAAAAAGCCCAAACGGTTTCAGCATCCAGTTTTAATATTTTGCTAAAGCCATTTACTTTATGAAAACACTGAAGTTAAATACAATTTTTTTTTGGTCTTCCTTAGGTCAATGTTTGGGGGGACTGGGGGGCGGGGAGGTTGGACCTCACTTCGGAGTTGCTGCCAAGGGCTTGTAATATAATATCTCAGCGTTTCAAGGGTAAATCAGTGTCAGTTGCGTTTGCCGTCCAGCAGAAAAAGTAAGCATTTTACTTCCGTTCAGTCTATGTGGACTGATGAAATGTAGGAAATCTGTTTCTGGCAAGGGGTTGGGGGGGGGGAGGTGGAAATCGTTTTCCCAAACATCACCGAGTGGAGAGAGCCCAGAGAAGTATGAAGACAGATTCTGCGCCTGCTGGAGACAGAGCTGCTGCTGCTGCTGGTGGGGTGAGGAGGAGAGACCTGCGGGACGGACTTCCAGAGGAGGCGACCTCAGAGCCCCTGCAGCGGGGCAGCAGAGGACAGGGGCAGCAGCAGCCAGCAGAGCTCCAAGACGCAGGGGTGAGGAGCGCCCTCCGCTAAGTGGCCCGGGGCGCGCACGGGGCTTTCTCCCCAGCCCGGCAGCCGCAGTCACAGCAGTGCGGCTCTTTGGGAGCAGAAGGTTTGCAGGAGCAGGAGCCTGCTCTGGGGGCTGAGCTCTGGAGGGCGCTTTCACTGAAAACAAATAAGCCTCGGGAAGGGAGCGAGGAGGGCAGAGCTGAGCGGGTACCAAGCCTGGCTGCAGCCATAGTGGAGAGTGGCGGGCCCCTGCGCCTCGGGGGCGTGGGGGGACAAGGTAGCCGTAGGTCTGCAGCGTGCCCAGCAGTCAAAGGCGGTGACAGATGCCTGCAGGGAGAAAAGAGTGCTCTTGGATCTCTAGCCAACCAGGGAGAGAAGCGAGGGCGTCGAATTAGAGTCCCGATTCTACAGACAGCGGGCAGGGGGAGGCTTTTAGTGAGTCAGGTCTTGACTCCCCCCCAACCCCTCCCCCGGTATTAACAAACAGAACAATATTAGTCATAGCGATGGCAGGAGGGAGTGTGGCAACTTTATTCTCAACAGAGGAGCTGTAGCCGGTGAAGGCAGTCTTTAAAAAAATGCTGCTTGCTTCCAAATCTGAGAAGGTTTTTGGAGAAGAGATGATTTAAAATTGTCCAAGGAGCAAAACTTTCAACTTATCTTGATGGGCATTTGCTCTTCTAGCTAGTCAAAAGCGTACAAAGCTGTCGGGAGAGTTTCTAAGTATGACGAGATCTGCCTGGGTGGCAGAGGACAAAAACGGGGACAGGTTCAGAAATCTCCCCTTCACCAGGAGTCAGAACTGAAATTTAGCCCGTACTGCCCTTTAGTTGCTTGAGGGTCTTGGAAACCACGGCCACCTTTCTGCGTCTTGCACCCCATCATCCCTCACCCCCCACCCTGGCCCTCAGCGGTCCTTTTGCCTCCTCTGCCTTCCTTTCTGCATTTCTAGCCCTTCTTGTCTCTAGTCTGCAGTATTTCGTCGGGGGAGGGAGAAGAGGGAGCTCTAACCATCTTAGATCAATGATGTATAGGAACCCTTGTGCGGCTGAAATAGGATCCGCATCTGACTACTCTGCCCGAGGCAGCATTTGGTGTCCCGCTGCGCAGGCCGAGACCTGGGAGCGCCAGCAGGGGAGAGGAAGCACACCTTCCGTCCGCTCCCCAGTCTCTCCCCTGAGATTAGCTGAGGCCAGAAGTAGAGCAGTGGACCGTCCTCTCTTAGAGCCTTAAAGCTGAGAGGTTTTCCCGGTTGACCGGTCTTTCGCTTCTTGGCAGCTGGCTTTGCCCAGTCTGGCCTTTGCAATGGATCAATAAATTCCTTTCCAAGGAATGCTCTCCCCTGACTGCAAAGCTGGAGGTGGTGGTCATCTCCAACATGGCTTCCTCTGCTTTGACTGCTTAATAGAAGGTAAGGGACTGAGGTTCATAGAGGATCGAGGCGTTGAGACATATGCAGCACACGCTTTTCCCCGGGGAATACTCATGGGGTCTCTTACAGTGATTTCTGCCACCAGAAGGTTTAGGACTTCGTCTTAACTCTAGAGTTCACTTGTTGGCAAACTGGATGGTTTGGCGTTGGAGGGTTGTGGTTTCATTGAGATTTAGATGACTTCGGTAAAACCCATTTGTTGAGGGTTGACAGTCCATGAGGAGCAACAAATCTGGTACCTTGGTGAGGTAGACCATCGGTCCAGTGGGACAGTATGTTTGTGAAAACTTCAAGCCTTATTCAAACAGAATGAATCCACTGAGAATCGTACCCTGAGGCTAACAAATGGGATTTGACATGTTCTTAGCACACCTCTCACTGAAAGTGTCATGTGAGGACGCATCTAAAGCAAATGTGTGAGCCATAAATGGTAAATAATTTTGCATTTAAATGTTTATTCAAACCGCAACTGAGGCAAAAACAAAAATATATGAGTTTCTTCTCAGAACTTTTTTTTAAATGATGAACATTAGGGATGTAGCGTGGGGGTTGGGGGGAAGGAGGACACAATTGAAAGGCAGAGGACCTGAATTCAAATCCTCTCTCACTTTTCACTTGTGTGACGTTGGGCCAGTTACTTAACCTATCTGGGCTTCAGTTTCTTCACTGTTGAAATGAGAGAGTTGTATCAGATGGCCTCTAAGGATCCTTCCATTTTTGCTCTATAATCCAATGATTTGGCTCATCTTTTTACTGTCCCTGTTACATCTGGGCATTTATGAATGAATACCACTTCCCTGAAGGTTCTGATTGATATATACATATATGTGCATATATGTATGTATGTGTACATGCATATACGCATACATATATGTGTGTATATATGTATATGTATGTGTGTGTGTGTGTATATATATATATTCTGGCTTTAAATCAAGGTCCTAAAGGTGCTTTCATATCAAATAGTATGTCTTAAGTCTAGCACAAATTTTGTCTTAACAACAGAGAGAACAAAGGCTACTTGTGAATTAGGGGTTTTTTATCAGCCAATTTCACACTTTGATGTAAGTCTTTAAAAATTTCTAATTGATTAATGGCTTTCAAAGGCAATTTCCCACTTTTGAACTCTATGCTCAGACCTAATTTGGTTTGGAGTTCAGAAAGCTGTGTTAAATTGGCACAGTTTGTTGGGACCGTAGACCAACTAATGCATAATGCTAGAAATGAAATCTGATCACTGCCTTTTATTTACGTGTCATAATGGAGGATCAGGAGTGTGTGACCCTTGCATTTGGCGATAGTAAAACCATATTTCTCTAATTAAAGTCATGATTATGTAGGAGTTATGGAGGAGTCTATGCTATTCTGTATTAGCAGGGTAAAAAACAACTCATGAGATTAGTGTGGTGTAGAGAGTAAAGTTGGGAATTAAGAGTTTAAGGTGTGGTGCCGTTTCTAGGAACCATAGCTGTGGCTTTGTCTGACCCTCAGATAGTAGGGTGTTGGAGAAGTTAGGGAGGTTAAAGAGCTATTTTCTAAAGTCTTTCTCTGCTCTTAGAGTCTATGACCTCATAAAATACTCAGCATTTGTCATATGGTCTGTATGTTTCATAGATAAACTTTTATTGTCATATTGTCTGTGTATTTATTTTATATGCATATGCAAACATTACATATACACACAGACAGGCTTTGATAAAGTATGAATAGTTCCTTATGTATAGCTGTTAATTTCAAAAAAAACATCATTTATAGGTAGAAATTGGTTAAGAAACATTTACTTTTTGGGTGTAACTTTGTATATATTTTTATTAGACCCTGAGATATGAAATTTTTCTTGGTTAAAAATGCTTAGAAAATATAGAGCTTCAAAGTCATAGATTTCTGAGAGTCGATTGCTTACATGAATCAAACCACCAAAATTTTTATGTAATCAGTCTTTGTTGTCGTTGTTTCCCAATGGGGAATAGTTTAAGCGAGGCAAAGACAGGATCTCTGGATTCTCATTCTTAGGAAATGATTTTATCCTTCTCGCCTGAACACAGTGCTATTAACCCATCTACTTTAACTCTCCCTTTCTCCATTGGGGTGAAGGATGCTGATGAGCTATCCACACTGTTAAGCTTATTCCCTCTTGTAACCCACAGGGCACATTAAGAAGGTAAGCTGTGAGGTTTTGAGGTATAGCGTATAAGATCGGAGAGCACAGTTAACTGGTTCTCCAAGTAGCAGAATCTAATGTTGGAGTTATTTTTTAGCAGTAGTTTAACTAAGTAACAGCACATGGGAAGAGTGATCTACTACTCTCTATCACAGTTTACTGCTGTAGCAATAATAGTGAGAAACAGAGCCTTCATTTCACAATTAGATTCTTTTAAGTTCACTTAAATAATGACCTGTTTTATTTGAAATATGCAATCTTAGGCTTTTTTATATCTGGAACATAATGTAGACATGAAGACTGTCATCAAGTATTTTGGGTGATATCAAGTAAAAGAAGACCTGTTCAGTACTATCTGATTTTTTGTAACCCCATTTGGGGTTTTCTTGACTAAGATGCTGGAGTGGTTTGCCATTTCCTTCTCCAGCTTATTCTGATAGATGAAAAACAGCTACAAACGAGTTAAGTGACTTGCCCAGGGTCACACAGCTAGTAAGTGTATGAGGCTAGACTTGAACTCACAAAGATGAGTCTTCTAGATTCCTGGCCGGCTAGCCACTGCACCACCTAGCTGTCTGAAAAGAAGATTGACTTTGTTCTATTTGGTACCAGAGGGTGTATAACCAGAGGCAAAATCTAGGCTTTATCTAAGGAAAAGCTTGCTGTATGTATTAGGTTGCTTTGGGGGGAGGGGTAGTTGGTAGTCTCATTCAAGATCTTTAAGCTGGAAAATCACTTAGTATCTTCAGATAATTCCAATTCATCTAAAATCTGATTTGTGACCATTTGAACTGTTCCCATTGTATTCTTCTTTTTTATGCCTCTTCTGAATCTAAATTTACAGAATCCACTGGTGATTTCTAGCAATGCCACTGAGTCACACCAAGACAGCTAGTAATGTTCCTGGAGATGTGAACATAAGAACAGGAGAAACTGAATTAATGCCACATATTAATTTCACAAGGGATTCTAAACAGTGGAGATATCCAAGCATGGCAGTGACTTTAGATGCTTATGTTCCTAGAACAAATTGAACTGGGCAAGTCCACTATTACATTGATCATTCACTGAGCCCCATCTGACTCCCTGTTGTGTCCTTCTTGTATTTCTATTCCAGTGGTTACGTCCATAAAAAGTCTAGAAGCTCATTTATGCATACATGCAAGAAAGCATATGAATGCAATTACTCTTCTTATTTCTACACAGTGATCATTTGCAAATGTAGAGGGGACTTCTATGCAAGTATGGATGGGTTGGACTAGATGGCTTCCAAGGTATCTTCTGATTCTGAATTTTTAAATTTTTTTAAAAAACAAAACAATCTGAAATTTCTATCTGATCTAAACCAGTCTTTCAGCCTCGCATTTAAGGATGTCTCTCATTTTGTGTATAAAGCATTTGAGATTTACATTGTGTTGCTTTTGATCCCATAAATAAACCAGAGATCTAGACATGGGATAGATTTTAGAGTCCATCCAGTCTTATTCTCTGATTAGAAAGCTAATGCCCAGGTAGGTTACATAACTAGTCAAAATGGTAATTGAAAAGAAAAAATAATAATAATATTCCTATTTTATTTTATAATAAAGTTGAAAAATAAAAATAATAGAAACTTGACTGTGGTAAGAAGGCACAGTACTGAGATACCTGGAGTATTCTGACATCAAACTGGAGTGATAGATTCATGGTCCTATGAAAAAAATATTCCAATGATAATATAATATAATATATAACATAACATATAATATAATCCGTTTTAATATAATTTCCTTCCATTCCCAAATAACTGTTACTCAGTAATATGTTATTTCTTTCAACATGTTGCATTCAACATCATAGATTGATGCAGCACAAACAGTCTATGAGTCTGGCATCACAGAGTTGAATAGTATACAGTTTTGGTCAGTTAGCAGATCTCTAGACATCTAAAACATGTTCATTAGTTACAGTTCTCATTATTGAGATATTCTCTGCTCACAAAAAAAGAAATCCCAGAGCAGCAGTAGACTGGACTGATATTTTAAACATGTGATATTTCAGTCATTGCATTGTTAGCGTCTTCATTTGCCCTGGTGTTGCTTCAAATGTCATTTTAATTGCTATTCCAGAAGCTCCTCAACCAAGAAAGGAGAAAGACCTTGGCATTAAACATTCAGACGAATTCTATGTTTGGTTTACTGTTATTTTTTTCTTTATAAAGTGAAGTTTTAAAAAAATTGACAGTCCTAGGGATCTAGTCCTTTACTTGTCCAAAGAACAGATGCAGCCCCCATAATATCAGAATCAGAGCTGGCCGGAGCAAGATGCCATTTATTCTCGACTCCTTCCCATCTCAGTTTTAAGGATCTTTTAAACTTACCTAAGTTTTCTTGGTAACCTCTGAGGCAGCACAATAGAATGCAACAGAATAGAATCTGACTTTGAATCCTGTCTTTTCTACTTACTACCCGTGTGACTTATCTGAAAATGGTATTTCTCTTTCTGGACCTCAGGTATTTCATTTGTAAAATAACAAATTGAACTAGATTACTAAAGCCTTTTCTAGTTCTAGTTCTAAGGGAGAGAGGATAGAGACTGAACCTGGAATTTTATTGGTGTTAGTGTGTCAGAGGTGAGACCTGAATCTAGGTCTTCCTGCCTTTGAGACTACGTCTCTATATACTACCCTCTGCTGCCTCTTCTAGATTCATGGTCCCATGCAAAAAATTATTCTAATGACTAAGAAAAATATAGTTGAAATTTCCCCTGCTTACATCTAACTTAATATTTTCCTCCACAAATCTATTAAATTTCCACATGTTCAAAACATTTCTCCATTAGCACAAGCAATTTCAGTTCCTTTACCATCTTTTAGTCATCTGGATGTCAATCTACAAAACAGATGCTATCAGTTCATCTAAACTCTAATTTTAACCCTGTCAACTGGTTCCATTCCATTTTCTTTGTTCATCCCTTTTCTGAGTTTAAATTCATATAGATGATTTCCAATATGCTACTAAGGCACTCCAAGACAATTAGCAATTTTCCTGGAGTTGGAGCATAAGCATAGCAGAAACTGAATTGATACCTCTCGTTCATTTCATAAGGGATTCTAAGCAGTGGACACATCCAAGCGTGGAAGTGGCTTTAGATGCTTGTGTTCCTAGGAAAAGTTGAGTTGGATAACTCCACTACTACGTCCTCCCTCTTGTTCTTCAGTAGCTAATTAAGTCCATTAAAAAGGCACAACCCACAAAATGCTAAATTACGCTTATTGTTTCTACACAGTGATCATTTGCAAACATTAGAAGATAGTTTGAATTACATTATTGGCAAAGCCCCGTCCAAGCTGCCCGACAAATAAAGGTGCCACTGTAAAGGAACATAAGAACTGCTCTGTTTCGTGGGATGAAGGGGTAGAAATGTATCCCTCTGGCTGGTTGGAAACTGTTACATGCCATTAGGTGCACTGTAAACTATCCTGGGCTGAATTCTGGGCTAGACAATGAGCCTAAGAATTGAAGCTGTCTTCTTGCAAAAAAAGAAAAAAAAAAAGAGTGCAAAATAGGACGGTGCTGCATAAATCTGAGTTGGGGCATCCATAATAGGGCCCAGTTAAAGTTACTGAACCACTGCATCTCACTTTCAGGAAAGTAGTGGGAGAGATTGTCTCTTAAGAAGAAAGACATTTTAGAGGTAACCTTTTAAAGCTTTCAATTAGTTATTTAAATGTATGAGTCATGTGCTAAACGTATTATTGCTTAGATGTTTTATTGGGGAAGTTAGCCTATAGGAACTCTAGGCAAACATTTGGAGGTTGGCTTTCCCCCCCTAGGAAGAGTTGCCTTTTGGATGAGTAATATTTTATGGAAGGAACTGGGGCAAGTGTTTTGGATTTCTAGTATTTAATCACTGAGTTTAGGGAGAGGCTGTAGCACTTTATATGAATAATGTCATTATGAACTGCAGAAGCTATAAACAACGGGAAACTCGGCTCCCTCTTCTGACAACTTGGTAACATATGGCCAGACAGATTACAAAACATTTCAGCAGCTCTATGACCTTGGCAGCCAAAAGGTATGAAAACTTTAAGGGGGATTTATCACCTTCAAGGAAAATTCAAAACTTGAGCACTAGTCCTTTTTTTTCCTTCTACCCTGCCCCCCATTCCTCCCACCCCAGTCCTTGACTCCTTTTTTTTTCTCCCTGTGAGGAGATGGAGATTTCTATAAGAATACCTTTACAAGGAATATTTCCAAAGAACACACAAAATAGGAATCTCCAGGTGATTAGGCTGTACATTCATTGTTAGCTCTCCCTGCCCACAGAGACCTGCCAATTATGGCCTTCTTTTCCCCAAAGCCAATTCTAGTGTAAAAATTAAATACCAGGGAAAGAGTAACATTTTCATAGTCACTGGAAAGACTAAATCTACAAATTTAATATTTTTAAAAAGAATTTTCAAAGGTATAGGATTTATGTAGGCAAAGAGTGAGGCAATGTGGATGTATAGATATGTGCTTCACATTAACTGAGGGAAAAAAGTTCAGTCCACAGCACTAGTGATTAGAATGAACATTTGAATTTTGGTTCATTAAGGTATTCTTAAACTACTCCTCAGAAATTGACAAATACCTGACAGTTCCATAATATACCAAATATGATCAATCATTTTGTCATCTTCTCAGAGAAGATGATTCATTAGCAGTCTACATAATGACCAAAGAGTAGAGAGTCCTTTACACCTGATTGGAACAATTAGTGAATTTGTTGAGTTTAAAGTATTGGCTGCTCAATAACTAATTCTTCAGTCTCATTTCCCATGTCTAATACATATATAAATACACTAAGTTTACAGTCAGATACTGACTGAAGAAACTTAATTATTTCCCTTGAGGTTAGGGGTTTGAGTCTAGGAAACCCATTCCTGAGAGACAGAAGAAAATGACACTTGCCTTTGTTTTATAGATACAAGGTGTAGATGGGTCTAGTAAGATGACACATCCTTTCTTTTTCCTGTACTGGTCTCTTCCATCAATTGTCAACACTGACTTTTTTTCCCCCTGAAAGTCAGACACAGTTGTATGAATAATTAGAACTGAAAACACTTTTGCTTTTAATTTACATATGGTTACAGAAACTGTAACTTCTCAGGACTCTTATCTTTTATCTTTTTTTATTTCAAACAAGCATTGTTACAGTTAAAAATCCTTTTTTAATTGTCCTTTTCTTCTTATCCATACCTTTCCTTGTCACTCCTTTCCTTACAATTCTAAATCCTCCACCAAAATTGTATAATAAGGGAACAGGATAACCACATAGAAAGAAGGTAGTGAAATCCTCTAAAAATATCCTGTGGTCAAAGCTAAAGGTTAGTTGTCATTTTAACCATTATCAATTAAAATTTCTTTAGCAGGTACTGATTGTTGTAAATAGCTTTCTACAAGGAACAGATATTTGAAAGAGGAATGAGAATTTCTGAATCATGAATTATATGATATAAACTATAAACATTTTGAATTGATGTTATTGGTTTCCAAAGCTGTCAGTTTTCAACTTTTGTTCTGAAAAAAAAATTGGAATTAGATTGAAAATATATGTATATGTAATAATGTTTTTACTATGCTTCACTTAGCAAAATATCATTGTTTTTAAAGAGAAAAAAAGTTTTATTGATATTTCTAAAAATCCCAAATCTCTTGCCTGCTATGACTGACCTTTCCTTTGAAAGAAAACCAGTTAAGTAAAACTGACCAACAACATCATCATATTTGACAATGTATATGACATTCTATGCCCACTATGTACCATTTCTGTACTGAAAAGAGGAAAGTGTGTTTATTAGAAGGTCAACTAAATGTACTATTTTAACCCCAACTTATAACCTAGTTTGATTTCTGTATTTGACCTTTGGTTTGGGCTGTTTCCTACCGATATAGTCAGCAGACTGGGTGAGTGTGAACAGAAGGAAACTCAGATAAAAGAAAAATGATAAAACATGTGGCTTAATGATTAATCATACTCTCTGTCACCAAAGCATCCATGAACAAGGTCAATGATTATATCAGGAGCCTCAGTTTGTCACCACCTACATTCATCAGAAATCAGATGGAAGACTTTTTATAATCAACTCCAACTGTTTTGTTTCTTAAACAGGTATTGCAACCAGATAAATGATGTGTACAACCCTGAGCCCAAAGGTACGCGGTGGCCCAGGACTCTCAGATATGCATCAGTACAGTCAGTGGCTGGCCAGCAGACATGAAGCTAATTTATTGCCGATGAAAGAAGATCTTGCCTTGTGGTTGACAAACCTATTAGGTAAGGTTTTAAGATCTGATTTGGTGAGCAGAAAGTAGTTTGTTTTTTTTACATGTACAGCTCCTTTCACATGAGCATGTGACAAAACTATAGGAAGATAAGCTGATCTTATTTCAGTTTTGTGTCTGTAAAATCTGAAGCCTATGGAAAATTTCAATGACTTTCCCAAACTCTCCCATAGGCTATTTCTTCATGATACCAATATATTGGGTTATAAAGTGGAAAAGTTCAAGAAAAATGGATTTTTCTACATAATGCTAAATACCTGTCTTGACTGACCTTTCCTCACCTATTCACTCCAAGGAAAATGGTTTTTTTTGGTTGGTGATTTTGATATTGGTGAGAATTAGTGAGAATTTTCCTAATGAACCAGATTGATTGACTACTGGACAGATTTGTGACAAAGTCAATAAGCCTGACTTTTGAATTCCTTATAGTTTAGGGATCTTAGCAAGACTGCTTTCTAATTTTCAAAATGAAGAGTAGAATATTCACAATGTTTTTATGACATAGTGCATGATTTTGTAGACCATAAAGTGCTATGTACTTGTAAAGTGTTTAAATGGTAATAGTAATAACTGACATTTAGACTGTGCTTCAAGGTTCATGAAGCACTTGATATATATCATCTCATTTGGTCCTGACAACAGCTTTATGAGGTAAGTACTGAATGTCAACCTAGAGTCAGGAAGACCTGGGTCAAATCCAGACTCAGGTAGCGGTCTCTCCCTGGGCAAGTCATTTGACCTCTTGCCTCAGTTTCCTTATCTATAAAATGGTGAAAATAATAACATATACCTCCTAGGGTTATGGTGAAGGTATATAAAGAATATAGATAAACAATATAAATATAAATGAAATAAATAAATATACTTTGTAGTTTCTTCAGGCTTTTATACTAACAATTTGTTAGCCCCTTTGGACTG
The DNA here is from genome assembly GCA_023548195.1 of Bettongia penicillata ogilbyi. Lineage (NCBI taxonomy): Eukaryota > Metazoa > Chordata > Mammalia > Diprotodontia > Potoroidae > Bettongia > Bettongia penicillata. Next base: position 635,492 of record JAJHZJ010000749.1, on the reverse strand, counting down.
GTGCTATCTTTTACTTACCTGTCCAAATTATATTGTTTCCTTCTCTTATCTAGTTAAGTAAACCTGCTACCCACTAGAATAAACCTCCCTGTAATTATTGCTGGGCTAGATTACTTAGCTCCAGTTATAAAACCTATGACCTGGATTCTTTATAGGCTTCCTTAATGAGAGTGTTCAACTTGGTAGTGTTTTGAGCCCTGGACTTGGAGTCAAGAAGACCTGAGTTCAAATGCTGCCTCAGACACTTACAAGCTTTGGCATTATGCGCAAATTATTTGACTCCTCTAAGCTTCAGTTTTCTCATCTGTAAAATGAGAATTATTAAAGCACTTTCTTTACGTGGTTGTTTGGAAGTTCAAATGAGATAATGTATGCAAAATGCTCTGAAAATCCCCAAATGCTGTGTAAATGTGATCTATCATTATTATTGTTTCTTTACTGTTAAGGGAAGATTTTGTTAGTGAGTGTGGGCATTTGGAAAGTAGTCTCCTCATCATGAGAAGAATAATTCTAATATGAGAATAGGATACTCCAGTAATCATGAACCTGCATAGTTCCGGATACTAGTCTAAGAGTCAGAAATCCTAGATCTGTTATTAACTGGCATTCCCACTCATTATCAATGTCCTCATTTATCACATGTGGGCATTTGGCTAGGGAACCCATATGTTCTAAGTTCTGTGACCTATAGTGTTACCCAACTTAAAAATATCTTTGATTCATTGAGTCAGGAGCTGTATACTTGTTGTGTTGAGTACATCGAAAAACTGTGAAGAAAAGGGGGCAGAATATCCAGACCTTTGATTTCATTTGTCCAAAGTATTCCCAGTGTAGAAACTCCCTTGACTGGATGAACTCCAGTCCCTTGATGGAGACTGGCAACTCCCTGGTGATATAGTTCTAAAGAATTGTCTGGACAATTGTGAAGTTAAGTAATTTGCTCTAGTCACACACTGTGAATCAGAGGCAAGATTTGAGCTCAAGTACTTCTGTTTCATAGACAGTACTTGTATCCATTACAGTAGGCTGTCCCTTAAAAAGGAAATAAAGTCTTTAAAGGCTGAGGAATAGATCTGTGTGATGAGTGACTTTCCTTTTGGGATGATATAAGGATGATTTCTCTCCCCCATGCTTGTCCATGAATTTTATGTGTAACTGGGACATTCAGGGAGACACTCCTAGTAGCTTAAAGGTAGATGTGATGGATGCTTCTTCAGCTCTCTTAGGAATGTGATCCTTTGAGAACCCTAGAGAGAGACAGAAAAGCAGCAGCTCAAGGTTGATTTGAGTTCATCTGAAGTAGATAGGCTATAATTCCAGGCAGATTTCTTTATGGAGGTTTGAAAAACTTGGCATCATACAAAGATTCAAAGAATCCTGGGGAGAGGATTGGATATTTTATCGTGGCATAAAGGGAGAAGGGGTGGAATCCATAAGACTGAAATGGAGGAAAGATTTTTTTTAAAATAACAGAAGAATTTAGCATTGCTTGTGTTTCAGAGGAATATCTTGTGGTAAATTCATAGCAACTGGAATTTACATCATGCTTAAAGAATTTTTATCATTTTTCTGTTAGGTAGGTTCCTTCATAGATATAAGATACTGTGCTTTTTACCTACACGAGAAAAAGTGAGAGATACCCTGCATGCCTTTCTAGCAGATGCTTTCATTTGAAAAGATTCTGAGATTTTCATTGGGGAGGGGGATGAGGGAAACTAGAAATAGAGGGATTAGAATGAAAGCTTTGAGGGGTTTTACTATTAGAGAAAGAGCTTAGACCCTCATGCAGTGGGACTCTGCATATGGAAAGGCTTTCTGCTCATCTTAGAGCAAAAGTTGACTTTAAGCAAACTATTGCCCCACCCCCTTTTTCTTTTTATTTTATGGCTTTTAAAGAGAATATTGAATGTATATTCTCAGTCCAGACACTTCTGATCCCACTTCTAAAATAACAGTTGAGGAGTGTGGGTTCTCCAAATGTTCTTTTCTTATCCATGTGATTTGGCCGGCCAGTAATCCTTGGAGAGAGGAGAAAATGAGGCTTTACTGGGCCATTGAAATGTCTTATTATTCACATGCATCGTGCATGTGGCATATATGTAATGGCAAAATTTCCATCCATTATATGACTAGCATCACAAGTCAATAAAAGTGAGTAATAATCGATTCCTGTGCCCAGAATTAAAAGGCAGCAATAACAAATACCCATTTCTGGTTTTCATTCAATTGTTCAATGAACATTTATTAAAGCTAGTTGTTACCGAGACAGACTGAAATATTGTATGTCTAGGTAGTAAAATACCATCTGGATAAATTAACTGCTTTAGGGAAACAGGCATCCTACAAAATGCTGCAGGAATTCAGAGCTGGAAGGGACTACAGAAGCCATTCAGTACAACCCTTATCCAGGCAGGAATCCCTTCTATTAAAGACCCAATTTAATGCTTATCTTGTCTCTATTTGAGATCAAACAATGAGGAACCCATTACCCTCGAAGCTGCTAATTCTACTTTTGTATGGTTCTAACTGTTAAGGACATTTTTTTCCTTTATATCAAGGCAAATTCTACCTCTCCTTAAATTCCACTTGTTTTTCTTAGGTTTGTCCTGTAGGACCAAGCAGAAAATGATAGCCCTTTATGTCTCTAACTCTACCCCCATATAAGTCTCTTTTTCTAGAGACCAAAGATGCCTAATTCTTCCTTCAACCAATCCTTTACATGGTATGGTCCTCTCCACTATCCTGTTCATTCTTTTCTATATGTTGTCTGCTTTGTCAGTTTTGTCCTATTAAAATGTAACACTCAGAGTTGAACAGAGAAATCTCCATGTTAGGAATCTGTAAGGCTCAGTTACTGACAGCAAACTTCCCATATAAGCAAAGGCCCATCTTTTCAATACTAAAATTTTACTGGTGTGGCTATCTGCTTGCTAGAGATGGAGCTCCATTGCTTCTAAAGAACTAAAGAATGATAACAATCACGTGGGTGGAGAGAAATGGAAAGTCGCATGGCAGATGTTAGCGGCATATAACAGAATTACTATGGGCCTTCAGAGAACAGGAGCAAAGAATATCCAAGCAAAGAATGATAGAATAAAACAGAGATGACTAGACAGATGGTCAGGTGGCAAGAGTGAGAGATAACAGTTGAACAGAGTTCCTTTGGTAGCCTCATATGTCAGGATAGCCTCCAGCACATTGGGTGGACCTTAGAGGGTGAAGCTTTTGAGCTTACGTGGACAAGCCATTCAGACAAACATTAATGGGAATCCAGAAATGATGACATAACAGATCTGTTTGAGTCTAGTTGTGACCTGACGGGGAGAGGATGGTGGGTGATCTGTCATCTTCTTATTTCTAGACATTGTGCTTCTAATAGCAGGTTTTGTTTTTGTTTCTGTTTTGTGACAGCTCTATCACACCATTGTTTCTCACTGAGTGTATAGTCCAGGGAAACGCCAAATCATTTTTTACATAAACTTTTACCTAGAGTAGTGGTATCAACTTTAAATAGAAATAGTGGCCACTAAACCAAACATAGGAATCCCCATGGGTCACATACTGACTGAGAAAACCACGTGTGCTTATATGTTTCTTTTTTATTAATATACCAACACATTAAAATCATATAAGAACTACATTTTAATCTTATTCGGGCCACCCTCAGCGGTGTTGTGGCCCATGGGCTGTGTCTTTGACATCACTGGCCTAGACAACCCTCCTTTATCCTTTATGTAGACAGCTAATTTCTTAAAACCATAGGTGGGACCTCAGATTTTGTAGAGACAAATATAGCCTCATTTGATTGGCCCATCATTTTGGCCTGTGCAATTTTCTTCTAAACAGTAGTATGCTGAGTATAGTTCATGGTGAGATCAGATTATAAATCATGTTCCTCTCATATTTACCGGTAAGTCATATGTTTATGGCATTTAACTAAAGATCTTATAGGTGGAATGTAGTCCTCACAGTCAAGAACTTTGCTTTCTAATAAAGAAAGACAAATAGCTATTAAGATACCCTTATGACTTGTGTGGTTCCTTTTATTCTCAATCTTATTGCATGCTGATATTTATGATGGTTTTATATAAAAAATTCACATACAATTCAAAAAGTGAAAGCAAAAAACTAATGGGAATCATGTTCTCATATAATGTGCATGTGAGTCTATACATAAATATGAAAGAAAAAAATGAGAAAAAATAAAGTATGCAGGTCATATGTAAGAATAAGGAATAACTGATAGTCTCCATGTGTCATTGATATTTTTATAATGTCATTAGAAAGAAAGAAAGTCATCATGACATAGACATGACATGGACAGAGAACTGGCCTTGGAACCAGTAAGACTTGAATTCATGTTTAGCCTCTAACACACGTTGCTAGTGTGATCCTGGGCAAGTCACTTAACCATTCAATGTTCAAGGTGAATCTTTAAGACTACATAAGTTACAAAGAAGTATACTGTCTGCGATGCTAGAAAGTGTTCTCTATATCAGTGAAATCACAGGTCCAGTCTCTATCCCATTAATTAATGTAGTTTGAGCATCTGTTGTCTATGCAGCATCAAAACAGTCTTAAGAAAACAAGTTACTCAAAATATAATCCTATGAGTAGATGCAGCTGGTTGAATGCTAGCTGGGTACCTCACCTCCCCCTCTCCTGTCTGCCTCTCTCTCACCTTCCGCCTCCTTTCCAAAGGAAGGTAAATTTGGATGGCCAAAAGAAGCTCGGTTGACTTGTGTTTTACTGCCTCCTTTACTTTCCCCTCCCCTCCCCTCCTCTTCCCTATCCTCTCCCTGAACCTTAAACCTACTACACTCTCCCTGCCAAGGGCTTCTGGACCCACCTAGCTTTAGAGTGATTATCAGTAGCAACTGTTGCTGTTTCCCACCCAGTCTGATGTCTTTGATTTTTTTGATCTCATTAAAGGGACCATGCCCTGGCTACTTCTTAAACAGCCCTATTCAATGAATGGTGGTTGCCTCACTCTGAATTAGTACCTGCAAAGACCTTGCCTAAAGGGCCCAAGGTCTCCCAGTACATCCTGGGTCATCTCCAGTAATCTTGAGGAATATCAGGTCACTGGATCCAGATGGCTCTGGAGGAGAAGTGAGGCTGGTGACCTTGCACAGCCCTCCCTCGCTCAAAAAAAAGTCAACTGCAAAGCATGTCATCGTTTTTCTGATGGTGTGGTCTTGTTCAGCAACGAAGGACGAACATGACTCAAAATAATAGTTTGAACATCTATTGTTTTGGCATCAGTATCTTGGAAAACATAGAGGTTACTTACAAAAAATATGGGCTCTGGCTTCTTGAAAATCTTAAATTCTAAGATATACAAAACTATTCTGTACCCCTCTCATGCACATACAGAAGAAAAAAAAGAGATAATATAGCATATTACAAATATTGGAAAAGGCATATTCTCTGAATGAAAGTAGACAATATGATATTTCACATAATACTTTTCCCTGTATCTGTTCTATATCTTCAGAAGATCTAATTCAAGTCTGCTTATGAGACCTTACCTTGGGTGATCCTAGGAAAATAACCTCCAGTTGTAGCCTCTAATTATCCTAGATAATGCTCTAAAAGAAATTATAAGCTTCATACAAGTCATTTATCTGCATTCATAGAGGATTGTTCCCTCCACTGATAAAATCACAAATCCAGACCATTACCTCTACCCTGTCTTCAACCAAAGAAGGAATTTCAGTTGTTCTAAGGAATTTGATTTTTAATTTTTTTAAATACTAAATGTCTCTTTTTGTTGATGTGGTCAAATACAATATGCATCTGGATGAATTTTTAGTTTTACTTATTCCTTCTCTATCATTTCAAGTTATTAACTGTCTCTTCTCACCTCCTTAGGATTCAAGCTTCTCATATTCTTTATATATTCAATAAAATTTCCTTAGGAAACTTGTCATCTTGTGTGAATTTCAAGAGTTTAAAGAATCAAGGTAATGTTCATGAGTTGAGATAACCTTACCTAGATCAGGTACTGTTTAATCTAGCATCAGAACCTTACCAACAAAGTCTTTATTATTTATTCTTGACAGAAATACCAAGCTGAAATCTGCGAATCACAAATGGAATTGAACTATTTGCCATATCAATGCAAAGTGATATTTAATATTTCTAGGACTGATGCTTTTGCACTCTCAAAATTTCACCCTGGGAGGATAAGAATTCAGATGAGCAGTTGAGTCAAATGTTTTTCTTTTTCTCTTTGGAAGAGAAATTTGTGCTCCCCTCAGAAGCACCTTTGAAAGAGCCTCTTCTACAACCCTCCCCTCTTACCTGATGCAATGAGCTCAGACTTCAATGCCAAAATATGCCTGGCTGCCATCTTCACATGCTCAATATGAAGCCCATAGTGACACTTGGCCTCATCTCCCATCCCTGTTCTTCAGTCCTCCCATACCTTTCTATTAAGAGGAGAGACGCCATGATGGAATGGATAGGGCATTGGGCTTAGAACCATGAAAATAGAGGGTCAGAGATATTCACTATCTGGGTGACCTTAGGCAAATCAGGTGATTTCTCTGTCCCTCATTTTCCTGCTCTGTGAAATAAGGTCTAGATGGCCTCTAAGGTTCCTTTCAGCCTTAATTCTGTGATCCTATTAGTTCAAGTCAATAGACAGCTAAGTTCTTACTATGACAAGGACACCTTGGAGAATCAGCCTGAGGATTCTTTCTTTCTTTCTTTCTTTCTTTCTTTCTTTCTTTCTTTCTTTCTTTCTTTCTTTCTTTCTTTCTTTCTTTCATTCTTTCATTCTTTCTTTCTCTCTCTCTTTCTCTCTCTCTCTCTCTTTCTTCCTTCCTTCCTTCCTTCCTTCCTTCCTTCCTTCCTTCCTTCCTTCCTTCCTTCCTTCCTTCCTTCCTTCCTTCCTTCCTTCCTTCCTCTCTTTCTCTCTTTCTTTCTCCCTCTCTTCTCTTCCTCTCTTTTTCTTTCTTTCCTATGTATAAATGATAACAATAATGTAGTAGTAGTAGTAGTAGCAGCAGCAGCAGCAGCCACCAACCTTTCTTTGCTGCCTACCATGTCAGATGGGACAGCTAGGTAGCACAGTGGATGGAATGCTGGGCTGAAGTCAGGAAGACTCATCGTAATGATTTCAAATTCCATGTCATCAGATCAACATTGGGCCATGCAATTTTCTTTAATGACTTAATACCGATTAGCTGATTAATAGGAATTCTACCTGTCTTGAGTGATAAATGAACATTTTTTTCATAATGGGGGAACCCCATGGAGTATGTGCTGTGTCTTTACAGGAATGAATAAGTATTCTTATCTGTTCCTATGAAAGCAACTGGGATGTAGTGGCTAGAGTACTGAGTCTAGTGTCGAGAAGACCTGGGTTCAAACCTGCTCCAGACACTTACTAGCTGTATAGACCTGGGCAAGTCACTTAACTTCTATTTGCCTCACTTTCTTTATCCATAAAAGGAGCTGGAGAAGGAAATGGTAAATAACTCTAGTATCTTTGCCAAGAAAACTCCAAATGGGGTCACAGAGTAGGAAACAGCTGAGCTACAGCAACATCAGGCACTGTGCGAAATGCTTCACAAATATTACCTCATTTGATTATCACAATATAACTCAGGGGGAGTAGGGATCATTATTCCCCTCTAACACTTAAGGAGACTGAGTCAAGTAAAGGTTAAGAGACTTGCCCAAGGTTCACACAGCTGATAAGTGTCTAGGACAGCATTTAAAGTCAAGTCTTCTTGACTACAGGTTCAGTGTTCTAACCACTGTACAACCTAGCTGCCTTTAGAAATGGGTTCCACACTGCCTTTCCAGTCTTATTATATATTACACTCCCTCCTCACTCTCTGGTTCAGCCAATACAGGCTACTTGCTGTTCCCTGTAGGCAGTTTCCATGCTTTTATACAGGCTGTTTCTAGTACCTGGAATATTCTTCCTCCTTACCTACCCTGCTTGGCATGGTTATCTCCATTTGAACTCAGTATAAATGCCACCATGGAGAGGAGACCTTCTCAGTAAACCTTTGTTCTCCCTCAAATCCCTGAAATGACTCTATATTTACTCTGAAAATATTTTGCTTTGATTTTTCTTTGTATATGTTGTTGAGCTATCCAATCAAATGTAGATTCTTTGAGGGTAAGGGTTGTTCCATTTTTTTCTTTGTATCCTTAATGTTTTAAAATCAATTAAGTGGTTAGCTTATTAAATTAAATTGAATAGGCTATTGCAATTCTAAAATATATGTAGTGTTTCATCTATGTCCATACGATGGCAAATGATTACTTTGGGATGGACGAAAATTTGAATGCAGGCCAGGAAGGCTATATTTTTAAAAAAGGAAATGTATGTTTCTTAGTTGTCCATTATGCTCCAGATGCTTAACAAATATTATCTAATTTTAACCTTGTCACAATCCTGTTAGGCAGATGTTATTATCATTGCCATTTTACAGCTGAGAAAACTGAGGCAGACAGCGTTAAGTGACATAGGTAGCAAGTACCAGCTAACTTCCTCATCTAAAAAAATCTTTAAAAAAGAATTCAGGGACACTTGATTTCACATCTGTGTGTTCTGACAAATTGGAGGTGAGGGACATTTTCCAGCAACAACACTGAATCAGATTTGTCCCAGACTTTGTTTCTGTTTTGCAAACAACAAGCTATTAAAGATGGCTTGAGGAATAATCGGAAGACCAAAGCCTTCAATCACTGGAGCAGGGGGTTGGAGACAATGGCTTTAATTAATTAAGCAGTCAACCAATTCATCTTCTGGGTAATAAAGATGTTGGTATCTGCCGGAGGTCTCTGCTCCACAACTCTGATTTCATGTCTACTCACCAACCTCACAGCCACCCCAGTCAAACAAAATGGCAGTGAGGAAAATCTTTCACATGGTGTAGAATTTTTACCCCACAAGAGCATCAGCACTGCCCTTGATGTGTGCATATATAGATATAAATGTGGATACTATATAATATATCAATTATACATTTTTAAATACTGATTTTTTTCTTAGCCTTTGCATATTTCCTTCATTTGAGTCAGTGAATTTCAACTATAAAATATGTCAGGGTATCTGTTTTAGCAAAGAAATCCCATCTTTTAGAGCTATAAAATACACAGAATTGAAAGCTGACACCTAATATATTTTTCATTAAAGACAGATGTTCAAGGCAAACTCATTCTTCAAGCATTCATAAAAATCAGGATGAGAAAAATTCTCTGATATAACCCAGAAAAAGTACTAATTATGCCTTTGGAGTAAATTCATAATGAATGTTGATTTTAATTAGGATGATTTTTGACAAAGAAAGATTGATTTTTTCTGTGTATAAAACTTTTTTGTATATGTTATATGTATTGCATTCATCTTGTTTTTTTTATCACTGGAATCTTTAAAATATTTGAGCAGTATCGTTGAATAGTATATTGTTAAGAACGTTATTGCATTGATAATAAATTTGGCAAATTGCTTTTTCTGGATAGCAACAGAAATTTCTATAGTGAAACGTTATTACTGACCCTGGAAACTTAAACAAAATTGATTAAAATGTCCACCCAAAAAATTATATATATATATATATATATTCACACACACATATATACACATACATAAATATTTACATGTGTGTTCATACATATGTATACACACATAACATACCATGAATAACAAAAACAAAATAAAAAATACTTTCCTTATTAGCATGAGAAAATATAGGCCTATCTGGAAAATAAAGCATAAAAATTGTTAGCTGACTTTTTTTTGTATCTTGAAACTATTACTTTCATTCCTGGCCCCAGTTGTGCTGCATATATTTCTGAAATAATGGCAGGTCTGCTTAGGCTACCTCTGTGGTGAGCACACATAGCTACTGATGTCTGGCCACCTGCAGAAATCATTATACTCACGAGGGGCTAAAATGTGAACTATCTTGTGGAGAAAATGAAGCATAAAAATGATTCCCATTCCCCAAGTTCAACATCATGTCCCTCAAAAGAAGTTTCACATCAAACAGATGGTGGTTTTGGATTTTTTATGCAATCCAAATGTCTCAGGTTTAGTGAATTTCACTTTAACCAAACTACCAAGTCTTTTGTTCCAGTTGGGCCATCCACTGCTTGAAGGCCTCAGCAGGCTGATTCTTGTTCTCATTTGTTAAAAATTAGCTTATGAATAAAAGATACCTAGATATTGTTGGGAATGAGGTAAAAGGGTTGTACTGAAGTTTCCAAAGTATTTCACTTATTTTGGGGACCTAACAACTATCTTTTTCCCGTTAATTTGTTGACCAATATATTCATTCAAAAACACTGATAAATGCCTATAATGTGTATAAGGCAGTGTGACATCTGGAGTAGAGGGCCAGCCTTGGTCTTAGGAAGACCTTGGTTCTGACCCAATCAGTTTGACCATAGACCCGTCATTTAACCTCTCTGTACCTTAGGCCGACAGTCTCTGAAGTTATAAAATCTTGGGCTATCATATCAGTTAAAACAAAAGAAGAGGAAGAATATGTGTATATTTAGTTACTTATTTAATTTGGTCCTTCTTTACAAATAATTATGCATATTATAAAACTTACACAAAACAGAAGTGAAAACAAAAGATAAAGATGGAATAATTTTCAACCTAGACTCAGAAGGAAGCCACAAGAGTTTATTGAATAGGGAAAGGACATGTGTTTTGGGAAAATTATCTTTATCAGTTGTATGGTACATGAACTGTAATGGAAAAAGACCTGAGATGGAGAGTGCAATAATACAAGTGAGAACTGATTAGGACTTAAACTATGAGAAGAGAATAGATGTGAGAGATGTGAAACTAGAAGTAAGATTTAACAATTGATTGAATTTGTATATGTGAGGTGAAGGAAAGTAAGGCATTGAAGATGTCACCAAGTTTGTGTGAACAATGTAGGGTCCTGATGGGAAGCTATCCATGCCTGCTCATATTTTGTTCTACCCAAAATGAAAAAGAAGGAAGCATTTGAGTTTGGCTTTAAGTGTCATATATTGAGATCTCCATGGGAACTCAGAGGCCCTCGTCCAGTTCTCTCATTTTATGGATGACACACTGGAACTCAAAGAGTTATGATTTACCCAGGGCTACATGGTAAAAACCATCCGAAGTAGGATTTGAACTCAAGTCCTTTAACTCCAGAGACAGTTTTCTTTGTGCTTCAGTCACAAGGTGATCTGGGAGCAGAGGGTGAGAGCGAAATTTTTGCATCGGCATCTGAGCATCTGCTGTGGTGCCGTGGAGTTCATGGTATAATTGCCCTGAGGGGTCTACACTTCATGTCTCAGGAGGGAAGATACTGGAGTCTGAACATCATGGGGAAGGATTTGGGTGAGGGAGTGTTGAAAAATAAAGGTAAGTAGAATTGTGTTGGAGACAAGTCCCATAATTGGCTATTGCAGTGAGTTCAGAATGTCACCTGTCTTCCCATCTTTTTACTGATTGATCACACAACCCAATGATATCAGAAGTCCAGACCCAATTCCAAAAACCAGTGTCCCCAAAACTATATTAGGCAGTATAGGGAATACAAATTAGCTCAAGACTCTGAAGGATCTTTCATTCTAGTTGTGCAGATAAGAATAACATGTGAGTTGGTAAATAATTGTAAAAAGACTGTATAAAAATAATAGTAATAACCAAGAACTAACATTTATATAGCACCTGAAGGTTCACAAAGCACCTTACTTACATTTATGATGTCATTTGGATATTATCAGTATATGCTAAATAATAAACGTATAGGGCAGGTAGTACTTTTGAAATTCAAAATAGAGAGAAAAGAATAAAACCTCAAGTGAATGGCAAAGACTGTGTGACATAAGTAGGATTCCAGCTTGGCTTTAAAGGATAGAATCTGTTAAGGTGAGAGGGTGCCTGAAATAGGGTAAAATATTCAAAGACATGGTGACTTACCATGTGCTTACAGAACCCGATCTCACTACTGATCTGTATAGAAATTTTGACCTAATCCATTTCCTTCTCCCTGTCAGTTCATTCTTCCTTAGGCAAACTAGTGGCTTACTGCTCCTAGGAGCTCATAGTATTGGTACTGAACTCAGCATACACCCATCATGGGCTTAGCCCATGGCAGCTCAGATGATTCCATCTTGATCTCCAGGAGCAGAAACTAGAAGTGTAGACCACCATGCTTGACCTAGTGCTCTGTACTTTAGATTACAGGGAATAGTCAGTGCAACAGACTTATACTATATCACTGGTAAAACTGTTCTTAACAACTTAACTGATTGGTTTTCATTACCTTTGACTAACCAAATAATGGTTCTTCTTAACTTTCCATACTTTGAAGGATACTACAACAAAAGTGATGTAAAACAAATTTACTATGCATGAGAACTATGCTGGGGAAAGAATGCATGTGTGTGTGTGTGTGTGTGTGTGTGTGTGTGTGTTGTGTTCGTCCTTTGTTGCTGAAGAAGACCAAGCCATCAGAGAAATGGTGACATGATTTGCACTTGACTTTGTTTTGAGTGAGGGAGGGCTGCACAGGTCACCAGCCTCACTTCTGCTCCAGAGCCATCTGAATCCAGTGACCACATATTCATCAGGGTGACTAGAGATGACCCAGGATGAGGCAATTGGGGTTAAGTGACTTGTGAGTGTCAAGTGTCTGAGATGAGATTTGAACTCAGGTCCTTCTGACTCCTGAACTGGTGCTGTATCCACTGCACCACCTAGCTGCCCCATGCTGGGGAAAGAATAGACCTTTATTTAAGGAGTTATCAATGCTGCCCAACAAGAACATAAATCTAATAATTTTTTTGGTATGAAGTAATAATTCTGCTCTCATATAAAATGAGGTATTTCTCATGATTCTGGTAGTCATGTTTGCACAGATATGTTGTCTAGAGCAACAGTGTGATTACTCAGAAGAACACTGGATTCAGAGTCAGAAGTTCAAATTCTGGTACTGTTGTTTGGAAGACATTGGACTAGCAAGCCATGACCCCTCTATAAGCTTCAGTTTTTCTTCTATAAAATGAGTCGGGTAGAATAGATGATCCCAAACATTGTTTCCAACCTGAAACCTACTTTCCTGCCCTTAATTCCTTTCCTTTCTTTTTGTTTCTTACAGGTAATGAGATAACAGCAGAAACATTTATGGAGAAATTGGATAACGGTGCCTTGCTCTGTCAGCTTGCAGAAACTGTACAAGAAAAGTTCAAAGACAACACTGATGCTAATAAGCCCATTAAGGTAAAGCCTGCCAGAATGATTTTATACATAATATGTATATATGCATATGTATTGTTACATATATATGTACACACCCATATATATATATGTATATATATATATGTATATACATTTTTTACAGTGCACTGCTAGTGGGCAGTCTGGATCAATATGAGACTCAACTGAATTCTGGGATTTTTTTCTTGTTCCCGGATGAATCAAGATCTCATTAAATGAGAAATCACAACATTTCTTGGAAGGTTGATCTGAGTCTTAATTAAGCAAAGTACACTTCTAATTCCACTCTGCTTTTACAGTCCCTTTGGTAAGGCTAATTACTATAGGTGGGAGAATCTGAGGGAAGTGGGTGGCAGCTGACGAGTCTAAAATGGCAGTTAGTAAAGGAGCTGACGAATAACCTCTATCATTAATCTGTGATTCGAAATTTAGCAGCAAGATTTACCTACCAAACCTTTATTTTCTAGCAATGACTGAAAGAAAGAATGGTGAATTTGACACACACACATGCACACACAAACACACACACACACGCACACACACACACACACACTCACACACTTTAAGATTGGATCGCTCTGTCTTACTCCAGGGGCTACTTGAAGGCTTGAACTGATTACTGATCAACATGAGAATGCTGATGTGTTCTGGTTTTGACCTGAGTTTGTTCATTCCTCCTAAAGCCACCTTCTGGCCCCCTATTCCCTGTTATACACAGTAATGATGCTGGACTCAGGACAGACATCCAGTCTGCTTAGACTCTTGTGGCTCAGAACTCCTTACCCAAAGAGACCCACCAGCCTCAACCTCTCCCAAAGCATCACATCAGCCAAAGCATTAATTCGAGTAACTCTTTCATTTTTAGAGCATTGTCAGGTTGCAAACACTTTACATATATAATGCATTTTTTTCTTCCACCAACCCTCTTAGGGAGGTGCTTTTATTCCTCTTTTCAGATGAGGAAACAGACTAGGGGAATTTAAGCGACTTGACCAGAACCGCACAATTAGTGTCTGAAGAAGGAAGCTCAGGAGTTCCTAACTATTACCCAGGCATTCTATTTACCACGACCGCCTCTCCTCCCTGCCTCGTCTTTGATCTCTCCTTCCTTTAGATGTTTGCTAAGTTATTACTTTCCTCTCTACGCATAAATTAATGAGAAAATTTGAGAACTACTGCAATCATGCTTGTAAACTATATTCAACATAAATTTACATAAAAAGATGTGATGGGTTATTTTGTAGAAATACTTGAACTTTCAGAAACCCAGATTTAGGGCTGGAAAAGACCTTCGAAGCCATCTAATGAATTCTTTCATTTTGCAGAGGAGGAATCAGATCCAGAGAGGTCATGTGAGTGGCCCAAGTTAACATAGATTATAGGGGGCAGAGTCACCATTCAAACTCAGCTCCCCTGACTTCACATCCAGTGTTCTTCCTCTGGTTTTTCATTAAGAGAGAAGGAAAAATTTAAGAGCATTTAAATGTCATCTATTTTAAACAAAAGAAGTGTGAAAATTCACATAGACTATGTGGTGGTGCAGAGGAGTCATTAGTTGCTTTTTTTTAAAAGATATGTAAAAATCATGCTTGTTTTTCTAAGTATTTATTGTATTACAACTTGCCAAGTCCAATCTGACAGATGTTGTGGCCTAGTAAATAGTCAGCCTTAAGGGCAGCAGACCTGAGCTTAAACCCTTCCTCTGCCATGTCTACTGCCTTTGTTACTAGGAACATGGTAATCCAACCTCCCAGTTCTGTAGTCCTCTTGGTAAGACTATAGAAAAAAATCCAGGTAGATCTTAACCAAAATTAAAGTGATTCTGATGCTTCCATAGTTTGTCCTCCAGTGGGCTGCCCCAGAGGGTCCTAAACTCCCCCTCACAGAAATACTTTAAACAATCTTACAGCTGCAATTTTGTGTTGAATCATGAAACTTTCCAAAGGCTTTGCCAATATAATCTCAACTCAGGCAGATCCTGCCAAGTTGGAACAGCTTTGAATATGGCTTGGGAATGGACTGTGTGTCTGCCATTGAGGATGAGCCTAAGTGTAGAGGGTCTCTGTCTCCATAAGGTTGGCCTCTGGATACTGATATACTGATATTTATTCATCATACAGTGCTGTGTGCTTTAGCTAGAGGCCTAGACTCCTTGATAAAATCACCAATCATTTTATGTATTGAGCCATTGGGTTTTTTTTTTCCTTGAAGGAGAAAGGCAAGGTAATTGGTTAAGTGACTTGCCCAAGGTCACATGTCTAGTAAGTGTCAAATATCTGAAGTCAGAGTTGAATTCAGGTCCTCCTGACTCCAATGTGCTGTATTCATTGAGCCACCTAGCTGCCCTGAGCCATTGTTTTAAAAAGTATAAACAAGACCAAATTACCAAAAACAAGTGTCTCTTTCCTCATACCTCATTTAGACTACATGTTGATCAACAGTGGTTAGTCATAGGGATACATTTTCTAAAAAAATGCTTTGTCGTTGAGTACTGTTATTTATCCTTTCCTGATGTACTTCCCAGTGGCCTGGATTCTTCCTGTAGTTCCTACCTTCCGATAAGAGAACATAGTTCCTGGTGCCAGGGAACTTTATGTAAGAGCTTTGGGGCAGAGAATTCAGCTGGGGCCTGACTCTTCTTAGAACATCCTCATGATGTCCTAGCCAACTTGGCTGTGTCAATTTGTGCTACAGAAAGAAATCCACTGACTGACATGTGGCTTCCTGAGCAGCATCTCAGGTGTTCAGACCTCTTACACCCTTCCCCATTACAAATAATGCCTCTCCTATTTTTTTTTCTTTTCAAAAGAATTGAGAGGTCGGTGAATGAGAAAAGAATCGAGAAGAAGGAATGATGTAAGATTAACATGAGCACATTCGCTGAAATGCAGCTTGGTTTAAGGAGGCAGCCAAAGAGGTGAAGGGAAGTTTGGATGTAATTAAAAGAATCTCATGATAAGCTTAGGTCAGGTCAAAATAGAGTGGAATTGAAAGGGGAAAACTCTAAGTAGCACCTTTTCTCAGAAATTGGTGATGACTTCAGGTTAAAAGAACTTTAAGTGATTATTTCTAGAACAAAAACAATTTGTCTGTTAACACTGTAAAAGTCAAACTTGCTTTTTGTTGTGATAAACATTTGAAGGAACATAACTATGGAGACACTGGTCCTCCTGAAAAAGCCTTGCATTTGAAGCTAGCAGGCCTGGGTTTGAATTCTGGTCCTGCTACTTAATACCTATGTAACCCTGGGCAAGTCACTCCATCTTTGTAGACTTCAGTTTTCTCCTCTGTAAAATGAGACTATTGGACTAGATGATCTTGGAAATCCCTTCCAGTTCTAAATCTTCCTCCCTTTGGTCATACTATATTGCTTAAAGACTAGATATTAGTTAGAATTACCTTCATTAAAATGGTCTACCATATCATATTTCTTTATACCTACATCTTTCAGTTCCAAGTTACCATGTTTACTTAAACAGATTGTTATGGTACAATGTAAAATAAGGCCACTTTCTTATCTTCTTCAATTTTTTGAGGAAATTCTCATAGGAAAAGATGATGAAAAGGCCAATGATATATCACAGTACGCTTCTCCTGGAACCCCAGGCCCTTTGTAACAATAATAATGGATATCTATATAGCACTTTAAAGTATGTAAAGCCCTTTACATATGTTATTTCCTGATCCAATTTGACCTTTAAAACAAACATATGGAGTAGGTGTTATAATCAACCCAATTTTTCAGGAAATTGAGGAAAACCAAGGCAGGTAGAGGGTAAGTGACTTGCCCAACATCTCATGCTGGTAAGTATCTGAGTCAGGATGTGAACTGAAGACTCCAATTCCAAACTGGGACCCCTAGCTACATCTTAGTTCTGCCTCCTCTGTCCAGATACAAAATAAGACATGGGCACATTTAGGTCATTTGACCCACCCAGCTTGAGCCACTTTTAGTAAACTCTAGTGGCGTGATCACATGATTCATATGGTTAGACATCCCAATAAGCATTTGTTATCATATTACTACATATTTATTACTTCATCACAGTGTTTTACGTAGAATAAGCTCACTTATTCCATATGAAGCATTTCAGTAGGCTCTAGGGATTCCAAGAAAAAAAAAAACCAGATGTGTCTACTCTCAAGGAACTACCACTGAACTGAATCAAAACATTGAAACTTAGAGTAATCAGATGAAATTGTTAGGTACATCTCAGGGACATAGACCACCAGCCTTTTCTCTTTGTGTTCTGGTTCTTCAAATCTGTTTCACCAAGACTTAGAGGTTATCGTGGATAGCTTAGGTGGTTTTTGTCATGCTGAGCGTAGATCTAGTGAAGTGGCTGTTTGGCTGCTTAGCAGAACTCCTGAACATGTATGTACATGCACATGCACACTCATGCACACACACACACTCACACACACACCTCACCAAGTGTAATCCCATCCCAGTGATTCATTTTACTCTTATGGATGGGTTCTAGTGATATAGGGATACAAAAACAGCAATCTTCAGTTTCCTGTTTACTAAAGAAATAATTCATCCATTCCTCCCACCACCACCTGAATCTCTATATTATAATGTCTTGTCCTTAATACCTTAGGCCACAGTCTGACTTGGCATGCAAATGCTCTCACTGAGGTATAAGCACCTGAGTAAGTTAGTCAACCAATATGTAAAAGCACTTACTATGTGTCAGGCACGGTTTTAAATGTGGAGACCACCTGAGATGAAAATATAGTGCTTGGAGCATAGTGAATCTAATAGAATCATTGGGTCTCACGGTTGATCCAGCACCTCAGAGGCTATCCGATCCATTACAAACATGAACAAGAATCTTTTCTCTAACATCTTTAATAAGTGGTCATCAAGCTTTTATTTAAAGAGGAGAACTAGGGGTTTCTTACCAATTCAGGAACTGGCTCTTACCAATTCAGGAAAGACAGTGATTATATTTTCGTTTTAAGCGTTTGTGCCTTGGAAATCGGCAAATGCTATAAATCAGGGCTTGATTTAGTGTGCTGCTGAATTTTAGAGTTAAGAAAATGATGGAGAAAATGTTACAAATGCAGATTAAAGTTAAAAGTGTGATATGTACACACTTATTTTTGAGAGCCAGCTGTTAAACATTTATCAGCACAAATATGAGTGAATTCATTACCCCAGAGATATCTCATGTCACTTGGGATAATCTGGTGAGGGAAATCTTGCTTACATGAAGCCTCCCTCTGCCTCCTCTCGCTTCTCTGTTCCTCATTCTTCCTTCTGCATCCAAGCAGAACAAGATGAATTCCTTTCCTACATGATAATCCATTGGATATTGGAGGATGTCTGTCATGTCTTCCCTAAATCTTCTCTGTCTGAGCTTAAACATTAATGTTTCCTTCAACTGATCCTCACAGCGCCATTTCAAGTTTCTTTGGCCTTAATTATACAATTCCTTGTGATTTTAAAATAAGAATCAGCACAACAGGATAGAAGGTCAGCTTTTGGAGTCATGAAGACCTAGGCTCATGCCCTGCTTCCGACATATTGTAGAGCCAATTCACTTGTTCATTTCTCAAGGGAAAGTCCACCTGCCACTCCAACACTATGCTTCCTCTTTTTTCCCCTCCTCCTCCTCCTCCTCTTCTTCTTCCTCTTCTTCTTTCTCTTCCTCTTCTTCCTCTTCCTCTTCCTTCTCTTCCTTTTTCTCTTCTTCCTCTTCTTCTTCCGCCTTCTCTTCTTCTGTGTTCTGCCTTCTCCCCCCAAAACACACCATGAACTGTTAATAAAAATTTATTAAGCATCTACAATTTGTCATAGTCTATACACACATGGTCTTCTGAGTTTTTCTCAAAACATCAATTGCTGTAAATTCTCAGAATCTGAGCCAACTAAAACAGGGGCTATACCTGCACTTAACTGGGTCACCTTGGGTAAATCATGTGCCTTTCCAGTTCACACTCTAGGAATATAAATGATCAAAGTTCACTTCTGCTCTTTAGAATCCCCAGGTTCCTCTAATACTCACCTCTTGTCACCTTCTGATTATTTTCCTGATTCCCACAAAAATTTGCCTTGTATGTATTATATGTATATATATGCCTATATATGTGCATAATACATACACACACATACATATATATATATATACACCTATCAACATACTATAGATATGTATGTGTATGTACCTGTAATCTTCCTGAATAGAATTTAATCTCCTTGAGGGCATGTAGTATTCAATATTTGCCTTTATATCCCTAGTGCCCAATTTTTCAGTTTAAAAAATTATATAAACAATAAAGGATAAGGGCTTGATCCCAGGTCATTTAACTGATTGAATTAAGGAAGGAAGGAAGGAAGGAAAGAAAAAAAGAGAGAAAAGAAAGAAAGAAAGAAAGAAAGGAAGAAAGAAAAAAAGAAAGAAAAAGAAAAAGAAAAAAGAAGGCTGAAGGGAAGAAAGAAGGAAGGATGAAGGAAAGAATGGTGACAGTTGTCATGACAGAGTGAGGTGTGTATGGATTGTCTCTGGCTGAAAGTATTAGTTTAGGATTGCATAATTATTTATATTATGTTGGCTATTTGCTTCCTAGTCTAGATCAGCTCTACTAGCCATCTTGTATATACAACATACTCTCATTAGTAAAGCTCTAATTGACTTTTTTTCTTTTTTTTTGTGGACTAGAATTCTTTGCCCTTTGAATAAGTAATATGGAGCATCACAGTCAAAGTACATCCATTCTTCCTTTTTGCGTTCCTTTTTGTGTTCCTTTTTGTTAAACTCCTCTGTTACCTTACTCTTGCCCAGACAGCAGTGAGTTCCTTTGCAGGCAGAGCTTCCGTTGACTTCAAAGGGCACTGGATGTTTAGATCAGGTTTGAAGGACAGATAGCAACATGAGCAAAGCAACTACTGTTCCTTAATAGAATACCACATTATACTCCAAGAGGAAAGTTGCTCATTCATAGCCCAATGAAAAAATTCAGCCCTTGTTTGGGGGGAAAGAACATCCTAGACCCATTAAGGATACCCAGTTTCCTGATTGGCCCCAACTAACAAAGCTTCAGGATGTTGTAGAATTTAGGAAAAAGAGAGTGAGAGAGAGAGACAGAGACAGAGAAACAGAGAGACAGAGAGAGAGACTGAGAGAGAGAGACAGAAACAGAGAGAGAAAGAGAAACTAGAATTTCCCCTCAAAAAATAGCAAAATAGCATATTAAAAAATAAGAAATCAAAGTTGAAATGGAAGAGATCAGTTTTGTTGTTTTTTTTTGTTTAAGACCAAAAACATTATAGAGATATTCAAAGGTTTTACCTGAAAAAGAAATGGAATCCTAGTTCAGTTTAATTTAGAGTCATCAATACTTCTAATAATACCAATTCTTAGGAATTCTTAGTTCCAAAATGGAATTAGAAAAGCTATTTTTCAAACATGCAATCATGCATTATTACATAAGCAAGGTTTTGCATTAATTGGTAAATAAACATGTTAGATATGTTTATTAATTAAAAGAATATTCTTGCAAACTGAATAGCCCCTCATTTTTCCAATTTATAATTTTGGATTGGAAGAGGTGCCAAAGACATGGAGAATGGTAAAAGGCAGATGACTTGAATTTTTTTTTTAAGGGAAGACTATAGGCCAGTGAACTCAGTGAACTTGATGCTACTTTCTACAAAATTCTGGAATTTTCTTTTAGAAGAATGGTTTGTGAAAATCTAGAAAAAGGATTCTGTGTGATTTCATCAAAAACACATCATGTCCAGCTAAACTCTTTTCCTTTTTTTGATGGAATTACTGGACTGGTACACTAGAGAAATGCTATAGTTCTAATTTTCATAAATTTTAGCCAAACACTTGATAAAGTGTCTAATGTTCTTGTTATGGAATATGAAGATACATGTGCATTAGATGTTTATACCATTAGCAGGATTTAGAATGTGTTAGATGGCTGGAGCCAAAGAATGGCCATTAATGGCTCAGTGTAAACATGGAAGTCTTTAATGGATTGCCCCAAGCATGTGCATAGTTTAGCATTTCTGTTAACTACTTGAATAAAAGTATGTCAGATGGGATCATTTAACACAGGGCTCACATTATGATCCTATGCTTTTATCCAAACCATTAGTAAAAACAATATTAGATCAAGATCAATTTCTGAGTGACTACACCAATTTATATTGTTAATTTCATAAACACTGTCATCATGGCTGTTCTTTGTGTCTGGACATTCAGCTAATTCCAAATTCACCTAGCTACATTATTGCATAGTATTTCTTAGTTATCAAACACTTAGACAGAAAAAAATGATAGCTAACATACTGAGAGTTAGAAATCTAACTTGGCTCGCAGAGCCAAAATCCCAAAAGAGAACATTAGTCTAGGTGAACAAGGTGAAATTATGTAAAAATAAATTTAATATGTGAGTTCAGTATTACACTTGGGTTCAAAATCCACTTCCAATTACAAGATGGGGAGGAGCATGGATAGAAAACAGTTCACCCCCTCCTCCAAGATCTGGAGATGTTAGTGTATTGCAAGTTCAATTCAAGTGAAATGTGATATAGCACCCAAAAAAATTAATTTGCATCAGGAGAGAGTGTCTAGGAATGAAGGAGAGGTAACCTTCTTGTTGGTCAAATCATAGCTGGAAGATTGTGTTCATTTCTGGGTATCACAGCTGAGGAAGCGCATTGGCAAGTTAGAGGGCATCCGGAAAACAACCAAAATGAAGAAGTTTATAGAAATCATCAAGGATTGATTGAAGAAATTGGGGATGTTTAACTTGAATTAGAGAAGACTAAGGGAGAGTTTTCAAAAGTTGTTATGCTTAAGAGAAAGTTGTTCTGTTTTTCTTTGTACTAAAGAGTTAATAGCAATGCATGCAAGTTACAGAGAAACAGGTTCAGGTTGGATGTAAGGAAAAATTTCTTAAGAATTAAACCAGTCAAGATTGTAAACCATCTTGGGAAGGGAGTGAGTAGGAAGGAGGGAAGGAAGGGGAAAAAAATCTAAGATATATGGAAGTGATTATAGAACACTGAAAACAAATAAAATAATTATTAAAAAAAATAAAGTGAAAAAAAAGTATTAAACCTGTCCATTTGTAGAATGGGTTTCCTCTGAGGCAGAAGATTCACATTCCTTAGAGATCACTAAGAAAATGGTGGATGATTAGTTCTTCTGGATGGGATTCCTGTTCAGGAACTAAATAATCTCTGAGGTCCCTTTCACCTCTGAGTTTTTGTCATTTTATGATAGGTTGAATAATGTATAAGAAAACTGCTTTCTTGATGGTTTGGAAAGGGATCAGTTGTCTTAGGGTACGTATGAGAGAAAAAAATACATTAAATAGTTTAAACTTTCAAGGTAGTTTTCTGGGAATATAGATATTTACTCCATTTGCATTTTAAAAGTTGCACTAAATGAAGCAGTCTTAGGGCATAAAGCCAGAAAGGATGTCAGTGGTCTAATTCTAATATGTGCATTTAAACACACTCTTCCTAAGAGGCTTTTCTAGCAATCCTGAGGTTTTAATTCTGATCCTGAGTCTGAAATGTGTTCCCTTTCTGGCTTAGGTAAGCTTAACTTTATTGACTTTAGATCCAAGGGAACAAATCTTGTTTTCCCGTTATCCTTCTGTCAGAAAGTTGATTGGATATTTGTGTTTTGTAATAAGTGTATGCTCATGGGAACCTCCCAAGACTAATTAACATGTCAATATTATTGATGTTTTGTGAATATCATTATGATATTTTAATATAGTAATTAATGGATCCAATTTTGTGAGTCAACAAATGACTATTTAGGCAAACATACCTTTGTTTAGATTTAGACTACCATTCTATATATGCCGAAGAAATAGTGTCCTGATTTCATATAAGCTTCCCTGGGTTGCAGATTGGCTTGGGGGGAGGTTGGATTTTACCTCTTCCTACTACCTATATTTAGGCTAACTTTCTTTCAAATACATGGGAAGTTTCTATGCACTATAGATCTGCAGAGATCCCACTTTAGTCAGTGGCAGGAAAGGTTGAATGGGTATGAAAAGTAGGGATGGAGTTACTCCCATACACAGAAATACTTTAAAAGTATATTGGGTTTCTGAGCTGGTTTTAAGGAAGTAATTAGATGGCACTGTGGATGGAGTGCTGGACTTGGAGACAGAAAAACCTGAGTTTGAATCATGCTTCATACATTTACCAGCTGTGTGACCCTGGACAAGTCTCAGTCTTGTTTCCTCATCTGTAAAATGGGGATAACAATAGCACTGACCTTCCAGGGTTGTTACGAGGCTCAAATGAGATAACGTATGCAATTTTCATTTATTAGCATCATCATATTTAAATAGGTGATGTAAATCTTGATATATGATTTTATGATCAAAGTTCCCTCATACCCACCTTCCATTTCTTTTGCCTTTCACCTTCCCCTTATTTAAAAGGTGCTGAGTTTCCACATACTAAATTATAGCTATTGTCACAGGGGAAAAATAATGTTAATTCACTTTGATTCAGAATAAGGGATTAGTGACAGTGTATTACCCCTTCAAAAGTTTGGGAATTTAAAATAGAACTCTGAGAAGACAATTAATGCACAATAATTCATTAGGAATATTACAGGTTCATTGACCAGACCAGGAAAGGAAGTATTCCATCCAGGTTTTCTCTGATCCTTCAGACTATAGCCCTTAGATGACTGTCAATAGTGCTTCTGTAGAGGTTTGTGGGAGTGGCTAGAACTCACCCTAGACTAGGCTAGGTAAAATTGCTAGCATATTGCCTTTGGAATTCTTATTTAGGCAACAGTCCTATCAACTGTATGAGTGTAGACTATTGTTACCGCCAGCTTTCCAGCAATCAACCATTATTCCTCATTTATCCAACAACTTTGACTACA
Source organism: Bettongia penicillata ogilbyi (assembly GCA_023548195.1). NCBI lineage: Eukaryota > Metazoa > Chordata > Mammalia > Diprotodontia > Potoroidae > Bettongia > Bettongia penicillata. Next base: position 611,372 of record JAJHZJ010000749.1, on the reverse strand, counting down.
CACTCCTTAATCAGGAAAGAAGAAAAAAAAAGTCTCTAATGCACAGCAACTTCATCTGTAAAAGAAAGGGTCTGCAACTGGTGATTTTTCTAATTTCTACCAGTGTATTCGATAATATTTCTTTGTTAATTGCTTACCAAAGTCACAGAAAATTAGAGGAAGTAAGGCTGCCACAGGCAGATTCAGTAACAGGGGCAGCAAAGGGAGAAGACAGACACATTACAACAAACCAGACTGAAGGGAAGTGTGATAACCTATGGCCATTTACAACAGCAAACAGCCAGATGTGGCTCAATAGATAGATCCTAAAGGCATCACTATTTTATAGTAGAATGCAGCTGGTGTTTATGATCAAGACCCTGAATTATTAAGAAAAGACTCAATTATGGTCAGTTTTTATGTATGCTCAACAAACAGACAGCATGACATAATGGAGTAAGTTGCGGGGGAATTAGGAAGAATGGACTTCACATGCTGACTCTGATGCTTCCTCGATGTGTCATCTAGGGCAAGTCACTTAATGTCTACCCAACATATGCAGCAGTCTACGACAGTGTTATATGGTGTGGTAGAGAGTGCTGGATTTGGAAAAAGAGGACCTAGTTGTTTGGGTATTGTCTTCCCCTTTAGATTTTGAGCTCTCTGAGGGCAGAGATTGCCTTTTGACTTTTTTTTGTGTGTGTGCCCCTCCATGCTTAGCATAGTGGTTAGGTATAATAGGCATTTAATACATGCCTGTTAACTTGATTTGATTGGGTCCACATTGTGGTTCTTCTGCTTCTTATCTGTGTGACCTTGGGCACCTCACTTAACCTCTGTGGGCCTCAGCTTTGTGATCTCTAAAACAAAGACACTGGAGTAAATGACTTCTAGGAACTTATCCAAATGTAAATAATACATCTTCATAAAAAAAGTTGCAATTTTCATCAGAGAAAGTAAATTCTGTGCTGGGACTTTCTAGCCCTAATGAAGTTACAAATGTTTTGGTTCTTTGTACATACTCTTAAATAAGCATAGAACTTAATATATATTAATGATATTTCTGTGGATATAATAATATATTAATAATACGTATTAATGATATGTCTAGTAATGATTAAAATGAAAGAAAATTTTAGCTGTTTACAGAAGTTTATCCTGTATATAAAAATCCTATTTGTGTGGAACTCTTTCTTTTGCAAATGAAGACAGGAAAAATGAGATTTTACTATACCATCTTTCTGCTATTGGTGGTCTTGTGTTGATCCTAGAAGCATGTAGCTTATAAAGGTGGGTGTTTCTGGATGAGAAAATGCAGGGCTAGAAATTGTCATGAGGAAACTGAAACTTTCGTTCCTGGTTTTTATCATCACACTTCAACTCTGAAAGTCAGTTACAGGCTGTGATTTAAGCTCAGGAGGCTAGTCGGTTCATCCTCAGAAGGTGGAGGGACTGGTTTTGAGTACAAAAGATGAAATGTCTAAGAGTGGATTAGTTTACATTAGAAGAAGTCTGCTAAACTCAAGCACTTGCCAAAATTAAATTGTAAAGCAATGGATTCACCAAAATTGCCTACATATACAAATTCCTGCTTAAGGAGTTGGCACGTTTGTAAGACAACTGAGTATTTTGGGATCCAGGCAGAGAGCGCAGAATGTCAGTCAAGTGGAATCTAATGGGGAAAGAAGAGTACTTAGGAATTTTGTGGTTTCATTAACTTGCCTGCCAGTGAACATTTGGATGGAGACAGAAATCACTATTAAGTGCTATTATGGTATTCAAGGGTGAAGTCACCTTGCGATTACTGCAGGAGCTGAAAATGTGATTCCCTCTGCAGCCCTTTCTACTTTTCTTCTCCTCTGTTTACTAAAGTAAGGTGAGTGTGATACAAGTGTAGGGAATTTAATTTTGTCTCAGGCTCCTAATTAGCCTTCTCCCCAATCTTCATTTAACAAATGTATTCAAAATGCAACTTCTGTAGTCAGCAAGAGGGAATCAGGCTCAGTTCCAGTGCTTAGGATATTTATTAGGCTACAGGAAGGACCTGTGACTGGCTCATTGTATAGGACTTGTGGTATGAGAATTCCTTCCACCAACACAGATTCCCAAGCTACTGATGTCTTAGTAGGCAAATCCTAATATCTGCCCAAGCAGCAGTAAGGGTAAGTGGCTTTCTAAGGCCCAGTGGGCATCTGAGGAAGTTCAACCTAGATCTCCCTGTGTTCATATTCAGCCCTCTATCTCTGCAATAATGCCTTTATGATCAGAGATAATTAGGCATATTTCTCATGTCAATAGAAAGAAAATCATTTTCCTAACACGAGGGAATCAAAAAAGGGATAAAATCCAACATGACCTTCCCAGTGTAGAAATTTTACTCTTTTCAGGATGCCATCACCAAAACTACTAAGTCTTTGGATTTTGGAACAGTGGGGTTATATTTAGAACATTTGAAGTTACTTAACAAAGTGGTCTGAAAAGTACTTTGATTCTAAGGATTCATAGGTTAGGAAATGGAGAAAATCATTTTAAGAGTGGTAGATTCTGGAATACAGTTTACAAATATATGGCATGTTTGAATTGGCATCTTATTTTCAAATGCTGCCTACAATTATGTATTTTGAGCACCTAGACCTGAAGCATGAATTTCCTGAGCTGCTCCCATAAAATTCAAAGGGATATAGAATTAGAAGGGAAAAAAACATCACCTTTCCTTTTATAATTGGCAGTTTTATACACTGCAATTTAGAAAGCTTTTAGATATATCTATGAGAACTCTGTTTCATTCATGAAGCTATGTTTCAGTGAATTTGACAGAGGGATCTGAATTAACCAGCACTTCATTGTTATGTGCATTTTGTTTTATTTCATGTCAGATTTCACTATAAAGAGTTGATATTGTTTTCATAAAGCAGTTCAGAGTTAAGGATATTTCACTGGGTTGCAACTGATGAACTCTTGTAAATCTGTTAGTGAGATAATTTGTATAAAGTGCTTTGCAGGTTTCAAGGTATTATATGTATAGGATAGATATTATTATTATTAGTAGTACTAATTATATTTTTATTATCACTGCTGAAAATGTTAGTGGGTGACTAAGATGGGGATATTCAGGAACACGCTTTGAGTTTCTTTGGGAGCATTTAACGGAACTTCTCTGGATCCTCATTCACTACTTGTATTTACCCTGTAGTCTTTGCACCTTGGGTCATCTCCAGTCATCCTGATGAATATCTGGCCAATGGATCCAGATGGCTCAGGAGGAGAAAGTGAGGCTGGTGACCTTGCACAGCCCTCCCTCACTCAAAACAAAATCAAGTGCTAGTCATGTCATCATTTCTCTGATATCATGGTCTCCTTTGGCAATGAAGGATGAATGCAGCAACAACTATAGTCTACATAGTATATGTCCCTTGTTTCAGGAATGTTGGCACTATTTTTCCATTTCATTTTTGGATGCTCAGGGCTCAGGATAATGGTTGACAAATATTTGCTAATCTGAAACATTAGAGATACTGTTATGGAAAAGAGGCAGAAGTGTCCTAGGAAATATTTTGGGACTTGATGCATTTAAAGTCTTCCAGTTGTTGTTTCTACCAGAGCACAAATCCTATTTAAAATAATGATGGCTTTGTTCAAGCTGCAAAATCAGGCCCCTGCTCTGGCAATAGTAGTGAAGTTGCTGCAGTTAAAAAAACCACTTCTCTATTTATACAGTAAAACTAGTAATAAAATGAAACATTATTTCTGAACTGGGAATAATTTAGCATAGAATCAAATTAGGTTCTCAAATCAACAGTACCATTGCTTAGAAAGGGCATGCCAAATGACCTCACTATTGTTCCACTCAACATCCCTGTGACTTCTCAGACTAAAACACCCTTTCTTAGCTACCACTATTCGATTTGAGTTTTCTCCTCCCAATGTAAGCTTGTTGAGGGCAGGAATTATCTCACATTTATATTTGTATTACCAGTAGTTAGCAGACTGCCTAGAACAGAGTAAGCATTTAATAATGCTTTTTTTCCCATTTATTTACTTATTTATTTTTTGTTCTATTATCAAAGAAATCAATTTTTTCTTTTTTATGAGGGTGTAAATTTTAGTTTCTTCAGTGTTAAGAATATCTAGATTTAGGGGGAATAGAGTTACAGGAAGGAACGAGGGAGCTAGTTATTGACAATGGAGTTCTTTGAGTTGGGTAAAATATGGTGAGATTCTGCACCTGCCAGGAATCCCTGAAAACCAGAAGTGAACACAGTTGTGGCAGCTGACTTGGACACATAAGAGTTGAAGTTTCTGAGATATTTTAGTAGACATTAAACAAATAGAGGTTCCTGGTATTGGTCATTCAGGAGCTGTTTGTTGTTTCTTTTTTTAATGTCAGTTAAATTCAACCAATATTTATTAAGATGCATAGGGCACTATGGTAGGTGGCTGGTTCCTCAAAGTGGAGGAAGAGTTACTCCATTCAAGGATATCAAATTCTACTGGAAGAAGATAATGTATACACAAATATGGAAATATAAAATAAAATATATGTATATCGTATGTGTCTGCACAGAAATACATACTAATGTATATGTGTATATGTGCATATGTGCGTGTGTCTATACATGCACAAAGTAATACAATTAAATCTTGAGAATTGAAGTACAATAACAACTGGGAGGATCAGGAAAGATCATGCATTGGGAATGGCACTTGAGTTGTACGTTGAGAGACTGAGGAGGGAACGTACTCCAGAGACAAGGGAGTGGCTTATGCAAAGGTATGGAGGAAGGCGATGGCCTGTTGTGCCTGCTGGGGGAAGTGGATAATAATCCATTTTAACTGGAATGGAGAGTGTAAACAGGAGTCGTTTCAGATTTCCCCATAACTTTAAACACTTTCTTAGCAATATACACAAAAAATGAATTATACTCTGTTTTGAAAGCACAGTAGTGATAAGATTAAAAATAAAAATTAAATGCACAAGTCGTTTTTTAAAATCTGGGAGAAAATAGGATTATTTCAGGGAAAAGGTCTTCTTCTCTATGAAATTTCATAGAACCAGCAAAACCATGTTGGTCCCTTGAGGGTAGACTTGAACCTGAAAGAATTTTTCCAGGGTGACATCATCTATTTCACTCACACGTTCACATCCTGCTTTAAGCCACAAGCAGACACACCAACAAGACATGATTGTAAAAAAAAGAAAAAAAAAGTGTAGCTGGGGAACTGTTTTCACGAAACTTGATCGCACTAATTGTGGGCACTGCTGTTTCAAAGTAATGGTGGACATTCTATCCTATATCAACAAAAGTTGGTCTTGCCATATGGAAACCTAATTATTTCAGACTGGTCTGTTACCAGTGGAGAGACTTCAGGTCACTGAAATGCATCCCTAGTGAATATTGATGCGTAAAATCCGTCTTACAGAGGAACTTTCATAAATCTTACAGAACGACTGTTAGTAATTGATTGAAATGAGAAAAATTAACTCCTTTTTTTAAAAGCTGGTGTTCACTGGGTGATTAAAAAATGTACATACTCTCCTACTTCATGCCATTTCTCTGTGTGTGTGTGGCCTTCAAGAAAGTGTAACGTGTGGCCCAAGTACATAGCAGAGTAATGGCCTAATGTTTTCCTAGGTGAGGTCATACTACTCTCAATATATGAGTTCTTCAACAGTATTTTTCAACTTTTTGTATTCAGACCCATGAATGCCTTCTCTTGTTTCATTTGAGCAGCTAGAGAGTCCATCACAGATCCTTGATGAAATTGTGTTCTAGTACTTTATTTATATACTATTGCTGCTTATTTGCTGCAACTATACTGCCCATCTAAGAGAGATCTTGTTGGTGTCATTGAAACAAATTTTTAAAAAGCTCAAAAACTTTGAAAGCAAAGAAAGTGTCGGTTCAACCTAAGGTGGTTGTACACGAATGTTACGTTAAGCACATTGAGTAAAAATGAAGAAAGAGAACTGAAAATATTGACCAACTAAATTGGATATCCTTATTCTGAGCTATAGATTTCCTTCTCCAAGGTGGAAATAGGAACAGGAGAAAGATCTCATTCCCCCATCTGTCACAAAAAAGTATCTTGAAATAATTTCTTTTGTTTATATTAATATTGGTATGTATGCATGTGTATTTAAGAAATCATGAGTAGGGGAGCTTTGTGGCACGGTGCTGAGTGTGGAATCAAGAAAACTGAGTTCAAAACTACCTTGGCCATAAAGTACATTCTATTGAATATAAAGTGCTATATACATATACATATATACACATATATTAGCTATCATGATAATGATGATGATGATAGAAATCTTCAAGTACTGGAAGGAAAGTGTCATGGAAGTTTGATTATAATTTGTGCAGCTTAGCATCAGGAGTAGAAGTGGTAAAGGCAAATTTAGTCTTGATATAAAGGGAAAAATAATCCCTATTAATTAGTACTATGCCAAAGTAGGAGACAGCCAGGTGGCTGAGAATATAGAGTGCTAGACCTGGATTCAAGAAAACCTGAGTTCAAATGGGACCTCAGGCATTTTACTAACTTTGTGACCCTGGGGAAGTCACATAACTTCTGTTTGCCTCAGTTGCTGGGGAAGGAAGTGGCAAAACACTCCAGTATCTTTTCCAAGAAAACCCCATGGACAGTATGGCCCATATGGTCACAGAGTCAGACACATGTAAAGGGTTGAACAACCACAGAACCAGGGTAAACTTCCCTTCTTCAAGAGATAGTGTGTTTTCTATGTCTTGAGATCTCCTAGGGCAGGCTAGGAGTTCCAGGGATGCTATTGAAAGGTTGCCAGCATAGCAAAAGGTTGAATTAGAATAGTCTCTGAGGTACCTTTCACATCTATATTTTTGTGATCTTCCTGAAATACAAGTACACTATGCATGATAATTCCCCTGACCTATCAGTAGGATCTGACCCTGTTACAGAAAGGAAGTAAGGCTTGTCTCTTGGGTCTTTCTTTTTTCTTGATAAATTCATGAAGGAAGAGGAGGCATGGAATACTGAATACAGAACCAGGCTTGGAGCTAGGAAGGCCACAGTTCAGGTTCTTCCCCTTCCTCCCTCCCACCCAGCATACTGAGGGACTTTGAGCAAGTCATTTAACTTCTCAGAGCTCTAGGTGACTTTTTAAGATTATAAATCACAAGTAAACATTTATCATTATTGCTACTTCTTGAGAAGTTCTTATTTAAAAGCAAGTTAAAGGGCCCCCACTTAGAGTCAGGCTTGTTTTTTGATGACTGGCTCTAAAACAATAAGAGCAGTCCTTGTGAGGCAATAAGATGACTATATTATGGGCAAAATTTGCTTTGTTTTCTCCCCTCTCCATGTGTGAGAAAGCACAAAGTTATATTGTCAGTCAGGGGCAAGTTTGAATACTCACTCAAACACTTTCATTCAATTTGAGATTTCATATGGTGCAGTGCACACAGTGATGGACTTAAAATCTGAGTAGATGCATTAAAAACAGGCTTTGTTGTGGACTACCTGCGTGACCTTGGTCAAATCACCTAACTGCTTTGGGTTTCAGTTTCCTCTTTTATTAAAAGAAGGTGTTGCAATAGATGACCTCTGATGTTCATTCCAGCTCGAAATCTATGATCTTATGATTGTATAGTCTAAAACTAGAAAGGACCATAAGCCATATTTTGTCCAAACTCCTCATTTGAATGATGGGAAATTAAGTGACTTGCCTAAGATCACATAGGTAGCATTTGGCAGGATTAGAATTTAAGTCCAAGAACTCTAATTCCAAATTCAGTCTTATTTCCACCAACCACTCCATGCTCTAACTGCTGGAATACCTTCTTCTAATAGTGCAGAAGGGGTTTATTCTTTATTGGCTTTGATGATAATTGTCTTCTCCAAAGGATGAAGAAAGCCAATAAGGAATAGCTGGTTATTAAAGCAGAAATGACCAAAACCTTGGGAGAAAGTCACCACTGTTTCTTAGGGCTCCAATAAGGTAGTCAAATTTGGACAGTGTCAAATTCAGATAGAAATGGGGGAGGCACTAATACATATAGAAGGATCCCTATGGGCTGCATATTGACTTAGTTTTAAAATGTAATGTTATCTATGGTTTACTGTATTTTTAAATTCTCTTTTAGAAATATTTCACAATGATATTTTAATCTGGTTCTGCTACAGTTTACCTCACAGTGTTGTGGACTGCATATATCATACAGGCTTAGTGTTGAACCCATAAACAGTTCAGAAAGAGAATAGGTAGAAACATAAAACTTGACATTTTAGAGGTCAAGTCATCTGACTGGTGGTGAGATGATCTCAAAAATGAAATATTGATGGCAAAAAAAATCTAGTGGAGAAGCAAAGACAGGGTTACCTCAACAGAACAAAGCTTACATATACATGTGTGTATATATATGATGTATGTATATATATATAAACACACGTATATACATGCACATACATACGCATATGTGTGTGTGTGCGTGTGTGTGTAAATACTTAGGTAAAGTAATGTACATGATTCCTGAAGCAGCATGCAAAAAAGAATGACATATTCCTGGAAGCACATAATATCAGGAATCCCAGCATCTATCAAATGGGGATAACATATGTGAAGCACCTTGCAACTATGAAAGTCCTATGTGAATGATAGCTAATAACTGTTATGCTAAAGCCTACAATGAAAAGAGACACTGAATAAGGTACACAATTAAAAGAAGGCTCTTTTTGTTATGTTAAAATCAAGACAGCAAAGTCAGAATAGGTGTAATATGTGAATAATATATGTATTATCTAATATGTATTATATAATATGTGTGTAATATGTGAAGTAAATTGATCAATGACAATGGCCAATTGAGAGAAGACAGAACTACTTGATATTTTTTGCTTGTTTTCTCTATGAAGGAGGATGATACTTAGTATGATCCCCTGCCTATGGAACCTGAGACATAAGTTCTCTTGTTGTCTACCATTCGTGTACATAATCAACCAGCCGAACATCTCTCAACAATAAAGTGTTTAGAGTATATTTATACAAATAATTGCTTAAGTAGCACATGGTTTTGTGGTTTGACTCTCTGTATAACAGAATATTTTTCTCTCTTCTAAACACTCTCAGATCCTTGACGGGGGTATGAGTGGGGTTGGGGAGGAGCAGAATGAAGGTGATTGATGAACAGTTGGTCTTCTTATCCCCAAGTTTTTTGTAAGTCTCAGGAATGAGTTGTCTGTAAATGAAGTGAATTTCATTACTCCCATAGTTCGCTGGTGCATCAGGGATAATGACAGACAGCTAAAATGCTTCAAATCTGTGGCCACCTGTAGGTTATATTTTCCTATGGCTAATGGAAAATTAAAGTTCCTCAGAACCTTATTGGATCACCATTCTCTACAGATTTAAATTTAGCACCAGAGGGATCTCTTTGGGGCTCTGTCCAAAGGATCTCATTTGTTGAAGTAGTGTAAAGAACCTCAGACCACTGGACCCTTAAATAGCCCCCTAAAGGTAGTATCGTAACTCTATTCCAGTGGGTTTTTAAAAAAATTCCACCAGTTTTATATTGGCCCATATAGTTAGAGTTACTAAATCTCCTAGGTAAGGAGTTCTAAATTATATTTAGATACCTTGGCCCTTTTAAATGTTCAGTTAAATTATTTTATTGAGAGAAAAGCTCTTCAATAAAATACATAGTGAAACCAAAGATAGCAAGGGGGATATAAGGGGAAATATTAATTCAATTCACAGAAAAAGTGACTTTATTGTCTGAATATTTGAACAGCATTTTCTTTATGACTATTAGAAAAGAAAAGATATTAGCTCTTGCTTCTAGCCATGTCTTCTTCAGCTTCAAGAGTGTCCAGCTGAAGTGATCAGGGAACAGCATTATCTCAGAGTTTTAGGAAGAGATTGAACTATTTAGATTTCTAGTGGTACATTTTTCACTTCTACTCATGTAAAGAGCTGCAAATGCAATTTCCTTATTCTCCTATTTGGGTTTGAATGTTAAAATGAACATGTCTTCTGTTTTAATGTTGTCCTGACCTAACTAAAAATTGGAAGAAAAGGGCAAATACCATATAGCATTAACATTCTAAAGAGTGGATATAATAATTTATTGAACTTTTTTCTTAGAAAAATCACAATCTTAAACTTGAATATTTTCTTTATACTTTGAATGGATCTATGGTACAGTTTTTTTCTGATATTTTGACTTCTTTTTCTCTCTGAATTTAAGCAAATGCCGGGCAATCAACCTGATATAAGAGTTTTGCAAGTATAGATAAAGAAAAACATGACTGTACATATCTCCAAGTAATTGCAGATCCAGAATTAATGGAGCTTTTATTGTTTGGGAGGGAACCTGGTCAAGTGGTCAGCTATGATTTGGACATCCTCTTATCACAGATAAATTGCTAAAATAGTAGTATAAAAGGATAGCTTTAGAGATGGAAAAGACCTTATAGGGAGTGAATTCAAGCCCCTCATTTTAAAGATGAAATTGAAGGCCAGAGAAGTTGAGTGTTTTCAACTGAAGACCTTTGTCTCTAACACATTTGTACCTTGACCTAGAAAGATTTAGGTAGAGGAAAAAGATACATAATATTGTTTTCCCATTCCAGATGTAATTCTTCTGTCTAATTCTTGTCTAATTCTTCTATGGCACCATTGACTCCACAGGAAATGAAAGATAGAAGAAGAGAAAAAAATGAAAGGGAATTTTGGAATGGTTTTCACCCACTAAGAAGCAGTGGAATGAATTCAGAATCTTTAAAAGAAGACCTGGAACTATATGTCCTTGATCCATCCCCACCATAAAAGCAGTTTAGAAAGAATCGGGGGGGAAGGTCTGGGAATCCATTGTTCCACTGATTTGACTGACATATTCATTGTATATTTATTAAGTGCATGCTAAAAGCTCAGCTCTATGCTATGCAGACGTTGTACAGGGTACAATGTGATTACTGTCCTCTAGTAGATTACAATCCCTGTAAAAATAAGATTTTCACAAGGAAATGATAGCGAATATCATTACAGGCAGCAGGAATTTGGAAGTTGTGGAAGGTTAGAATCAGTAAGAACTCAGGGAAGACTTTGTGACAGGTGTCAATCTAAGGGGGCTCCAAGGATCATGGATGGAGAGCTGGAAGCCACATTAGAATATGTTTGGTGAATTTTCTTGTTTTATATCTAAGGCCCATAGAGATGAAGTGACTTATCCAAAGTTACCCAACTAGTTACCAGCAGAGGCAGAATTTAGACGATATAAATTCTTCCTCTCCTTCCACTATGTCTGGCTACCTTTTAAGGAAACCATTTCTAGGAGTTCCATCCTTGATGCATGGGATTACAGGGAGCCAAGAATGGGATGAGGAATGAGGAAGAATGGCATTCATCCATGTTTCCTTAGCATCCAAATCTGCATTTGGGGCAGCGAGGTGGCAGAGTGGATAGAGTTCCAAGTCTGGAGGGAAGAAGACTTGGGTTCAAATCTGACCTCAGACACTTACTAACTGGGTAATCTGGGGCAAGTCACTTAACCCTGTTTGCCTCAGTTTCCTCATCTGTAAAATGAATCAGAGAAGGAAATGGCAAACCCTTCTACCATCTCTTCCAGGAAAATCCCAAATGGGGTCACAGAGAGTCGGGCATGCAGGAAAAAAAGCTAGTGTTTATATAGTGCCTACTACGTAGCAGACACTGTGCTAAATGCTTTATAGATACTTAATTTAATCTTTACAACAACCTGGGAGTAAAATGATATTGGTATCCCTGTTTTACAATTGAAGAAACTGAGATTAAGTGACTTGACTAAGATTACACAGCTAATATGTGTCTGGGGCCATATTGGAATTTCAGTTCCCTACTTCAGTCCTGGTGTTCTATCCGTTGAGCCACACAGCTGCCTCTATTTTTAATAGTTATCAAAATATTTTTAATAAAACAAAGCAGCAAATTCACGAACCTCAGGTTCAACACACTTACTTGCTTTTGCCTCATCACTCCTCAATAGCTTTTGGTCCAAACTGGCCCTTCTCTCACCATCACTTGCTCAGCTCCTTCCCTCCCCTTGGCACTCATATCCTCTGTTCATAGATGCTCAGCAAGAAATATCAAGTCACCACTCGCCTGTCCCCTCCTCAGTCAGACTAGATGGGGTCTAGTCTACATTGGCCACATGGCCAAGGAAAGTGAAAAGTGATCATTGAACCAGCCCACTGAAAGCCATAAGAACACGAAGCCTTTGGCCCTTCTCGAGTCTTCAGTCCACCCATTCTCATTGACTTCAGGAGAGAGGGGAACATGCATTCATCTACCACATCAAGTCAGCTAGCAATTGTTAAGGGACTACTGTGTCCTAGGCGCTGGGCTAAGGACTGGGGTAATACAAGGAGAGGAGGAAAAGAAGTCTCTAAGCTTACAGCCTAATGGAGGAGACAGTATGGAAATGATATATAACTAGATACAGACAGGATAAATTGGAGATAGATGCAAAGGGAAGGTCCGAAGATTTTTAAAAATTTATTTAGTATTTTATTTTTCCATAGTTACATATAATTGTTTTAACATTTATTTTTAAAACTTCAATTTCCAAGTTCTCTCCCTCCCTCTCCAGTCCCACTTCACTGAGAAGGCAAGCAGTGTGATATAGATTATACATATGTAGTCATATAAAACATTTTCATAGTAATCATGTTGTGAAAGAAAATATAGGCCAAAAAAACCTTCAGAAAAATTAGGAAAATGAAAAAAATGCTTCAACCTGTATTCAGATACCATCAGTTCTTTCTCTGGGAATGGATGGCATTTTTCATCATAATTTCTTCAGAGTTGTTTTGGATCATTTTATTGCTGGAAATAGCTGTCATTAATTGCTGATCGTCTTATAATATTTCTGTCCCTTTGTACACAGTCTGTTTCACTTTGTATCAGCTCATGTAAGTCTTTCCAGGTTTTTCTGAAATCATTCTAGCACAAGAGTATTCCATTACATTCATATTCTCCAACTTGTTCAACCGTTCCCCAATTGATGGGCATCCCTTCAATTTCTAATTCTTTGCCACCAGAAAAGAATTGCTGTCAATATTTTTGCACATATAGGTCCTTTTCCTTCCTTTTAAAATCTCTTTGGGATACTAATAGTGGTATTGCTAGGTCAAAGGATATGTATGATTTTGTAGCCCTTTGGGCATATTTCCAAATTGCTCCACAGAAAGGTAGAATCAGTTCACAACTCCAGTTGTGCATTAATGTCTCATTTTTCTCATAACTTCTACCACATTTGTCATTTACCTTTTCTGTCCTATTAACCAATCTAATTAGGTACAGTAGTACTTCAGAATTGTTTTAATTTGCATTTCTCCAAACAGTAGTGGTTTAGAGCATTTTGGAAAATATGACTATAGATAGTTTTGATTACTTCGTCTGGAAACAATTCATACTTTTTGATCATTTACCAGTTGGGAAAGGAATCTTATTTTTATAAATTTGAATCAGTTTTCTATATGCTTGAGAAATGTGGCCTTCATCAGCAAAACTTGTTTCAATTTTTTCCCAGTTACTATTGCTAACTGTACTTCCCTCTATCCCTTCCCTTCCTTTGTTCCATTCTCTCTCCTTTCACTCTGTCCCTCCTCAAAAGTCTTCTATTTTTGACACTCCTCCCACCCCAATCTGCCTTCCCTTTTATCACCACCAACCCTTCTCTAATCCCCATCCCTTCCTACTTTCCTGTAGGGTAAGATAGATTTCTAATTTTTTTTAAATTATAATTTTTTAAAAGATAGATTTCTATATCCAATTGAGTGTGTATGTTATTCCCTCTTCAAGTCAATTCTGATGAGAGTAAGGTTCACTGATTCCCTATTACCTTAACCCTCTTCTCCACCCAATGTAAAAGCCTTTTTAACTTTTTATGTGAAATAATTTATCCCATCCGTGCAGTGTTCTCTCACCCCTTAATTGTATTTTTTTAGATATCATCCCTCAATATTAAACCTACACCTGTATCCTCTGTCTATATCCTATGTCCTTTTAACTTCCCTAATAATGACAAAATTCTTATGAGTTACAAATATCATCTTCCCATGTAGTGATGTAAACGGTTTACCTTATTAAGTCCCTTTTGATTTCCTTTTCCTGTTTATCTTTTTATGCTCCCCTTGAGTTTTGTATTTGAAAGTCAGATTTTCTATTCAGCTATTCTATTCTATTCAGCTCTGATCTTTTCATCGAAAATACTTGAAAGTCTTCTATTTCATTGACTATCCATCTCCCCTCCTGAGGGATTATACTCAGTTTTGCTATATAGGTGATTCTTCTTGGTTGTAATCCTAGCTCTTTTGTCCTCCAGAATATCATATTCCAAGTCCTCTTAGCCTTTAATGTAGAAGCTGCTAAATCTAGAGTTATCATGGCTGTGGCTCCATGATACTTGAATAATATCTTTCTGACTGGTTGCAATATTTCTTCCTTCACTTGGGAGCTCTGGAATTCAGTTATAATCTTCCTGAGAGTTTTCATTTGGGGATCTCTTTTAGGAGGTTGTTGGTAGATTCTTTCAGTTTCTATTTTACCCTCTAGTTCTAGAATATCAGGGTAGTTTTCTTTGATAATTTCTTGAAAGATAATGTCTAAGCTCTTTTTTTGATCATGACTTTCAAGTAGTCCAATAATTTTTAAATTAACTCTCCTGAATCTATTTTCCAGGTCGTTTGTTTTTCTAATGACATATTTCACATTGTTGTCGATTTTTTCATTCATTTGATTTTGTTTTATTTTTCTTGATTTCTCATAAAGTCTTTAGTTTACATTTGCTCCATTCTAATTTTTAAGTAATTATTGCCTGCAGTGAGCTTTTGTACCTTGTTTTCCATTTGGTCAATTTTACTTTTTAGGGAGTTGTTTTTCTTTTAGTGAACACTTGTGTCTCTTTTTCCATTTGGTCAATTTTGCTTTTTTAAAACATTTCTTTCGTATTGATTTTTTCTACCCCTTATACCATTTGGTGTAATCTGATTTTAAGGTGTCATTTTCTTCAGTATTTTTGTATCTCCTTTATCAAGCTGTTGATTTGGGTTTTTTTTCTGATTTTCTTGTATCACTCTCATTTCTCTTCCCAATTTATCTTCTACCTCTCTTACTTGAAATGTATTTTGAGCTCTTCCATGTCCTGAGATCAATTCATATTTTTCTTGGAGGTTTTGGATATAGGAATTTTGACTTTTTTATTTTTCTGAGTGTGTGTTTTGATCTTCCTTGTCACCATAGTAACTTACTAGAGTAAAATTTTTTTTTCTGTTGTTTGCTCATCTTTGTTAAAATAGAATTCTGCTTCTGCAGTGAAGGATGCTCTGTCCTAAGCTTCAGGGGTTTTGTGCAGCTCTTTTCATAAGTATTCCTAGGGACTTGTAAGTTTTCAGTTCTTCCAAGGTGGTATGATCTAAGGAAAGGTGTGTTTACTACTCCTCTGGCCTGTCCTTTGATGTGTGAGTGACTGCTGGCACTCTTTTTGGCCTTGCAACTCTCCCTGGGATTGTCACCCAGAAGTGAGACCCTGATCCAAGGATGGACCCAGCAATTTGGACTCTTTGAGAGCCCAGACTAACTTTTTGCTTTTTTTTTTGTATCCCTAGTGCTTGACACAGTGCTTAGCACTTAGTAGGTGCTTAAGAAATCTTTGTTGGCTAGCTTTTTTTCAGGGAAGCTGGTGTTTTCTTTGCATTTACCTTGTATTGCCTTAGCAGTCTATTCCTGTATTTTTTAAAACACATCTGTAGCTACTATGTTCATTGTGTTAAAATTCATGAATTCTTTTAATAGGATTTAAAGTATTATTTTCAAATAAGAAAAGTATTTGTTTTTAATAGTTTATGTCAAAGAGGAGAATATTTTGACCACCTAAGTCCTCATTGTTCTGGTCAAATGCTTTGGCTTGTTCTATCTGTCTGTTAAGCAGAATTTAAAGTTTGGATTGTTTCTAAAGTACAATTTAGAAATCTGTGTGAACTTGGAACTAGAATTTGTGTAAAGGACTTAGAGTGAGTCTGATGGAACAAACTGGATGAGAATAAATAACTTGGGGGCATGTAAAAATAAATTTGGTCTAGCTTTGGAGGTTAACTTAGTTTTGAAGGCCTTTGTTGTCAGAGACTGAGCTGGACTTGGATTAGGGGCTCAAATCCATTTACTGAACTTTCTTGAGGAAAGTTGTGCACATGTTATTTTTCCTAAATTGAATGTAAGCACCTTGAGGGTCCAAATCTGTTTGAATGAGTGTCTTTTGAATCCCTAGCATGTGTATCCCTAGCACGTAGCATGGTGCTTGGCATAAAGTAACAATGATTAATGCTTACTGAATTGTTGGATTGGGTAAGACAGGTTTATTGAGGTATTTCAAAGCTCACTTCTCTCTTAGAGTATTTGATATGAGTGCAGATTTATAAAGTGGCAGAACTACATAACTGAGAGATCCCTCATCACAAGAAGATTCATGCTTCTGTGCTTTGCCAAACAGTATCTCTGGCAACTTCTAGCCTTTGTACAGACAGAACATTTTTTATAGCTAGAGTATATTTTTAAAGGCTAAAGAAATTCAAATCACTCTTGAACATCCCACATAAAATGACATCACTGCCATTACCTGCTTTGCAGGTGTTTCATAAAAATGTATTGCAAAAATTTTAAAGCAATACTTTCATCTGTGAACTCACTGATGTGTGTATTCTATCCAAAGATGCTTATTTAAATCCACTGATAACAGCTCATCAAAGAAAACACTTGCCAATATCTTGTAAATTCTCCATACAGATCCACATGACATATTGATGACTCTCCTCTAGATATCTTGAAATTGTATTCTAAAATGATCCAATATCACTATAATAGAGTCCTTTAGAATATCATTCAACCAGTCTGTTTTCCCTTTGAAAATACTTCTTCACAAATGCATTGGTGATGAGCATTGGTCATCTTGCCGACCTTTTGACTGCTAGTTGAGGGAAAATTCATCCTTCCAAAAATATGACCTCTGATGTAGACCTTTTATTAAATCCTGAATTTTAAGGGGATTGGGCAACAACTATTCAGCTTTTATTATATGATTTATAGATATTTTAGATGAGATGTTCATAATGATTTAAATTATGTGGGGTTATTTAATAATTTCTAACTACTAATATGCTTTGTCTGGACAAGCATGGGTGGAAATGGCCAGAGATAATATCTGGCAAGCTCAAAGACTTAAATCTAACTACCAGCTCCAGAACAGAAAGGATGCTCCATAAATTGCTTCTTTGTCAGGTTGTGTGACTGAACTAGTGTTTCCTCTGGATTCCTAAGTTATGGCGTTCTGATAGCTAGCTCTTCTTTGACTTGCCAAAAACTACAGTCATGCCTTTTCACACCAGAGCAAAGAATTTTCCAGAAAGAATGACATCTATGTTTATATAAAGAACTCAATCTTGTAGAAAAGAAAAGATTAATTGTATTTTATTTGTTGAGTTAAAGCCAAGGCAAGTAATTTCTCAATATAGGATTTTATTGACCGCACTGACCAATTTGTTAGCACCTACCACTTCTCAGTTTGTTTGGTTTTTTATAACGTATGCCAATAGAATTAAATCTCTCCTCAGGAATATCTTTGTTGGTAGGAAAATAAAGATATTATAATATTCTTGATAGTGTTAGTTTTCTGTCATATAGCTCTAAATAATTTACTTATGCCTCTCCTCATAGGATTATAGGATTTAAGGATAGAAAGGATTGTAGCAATCATCCAATACCCTCATTTCAACATGGAAAAACCAAGACACAGAGAGGCTATCTTTCCTAAGATTTTTTTGTATAGAGCTATGAGAAGATATATAGTATATTGGTCACTCTAAATAGTATGTCTATCATTATGCATCTACATGTAGTAACATGTTTCATGATACACAAAATATGTTACAGAATATACACATATATGTGAATACATACATAATATGTGAATATATTATATAAAATCACATAAGTTATGTAAATCCTCTAAATTATAGTAAAATAACCAAATAAAAGTTTCAATCCATTTTGATATGTGAAGTTGTCCAAGTTCCAAATCTATATAAAAATTGGTCTGGACTTATGATTTTATTGGCATAGAAAGCTCCCTTGGAGGAAACTCCCTCTGCCAGTGCAGATTGGCAACTGTTCTGCAAACTGTAGTCTGGGAGAAATGCCTAGAGCATGCAGAGGTCAAATGACTTGCCTACTCCTCCACAGTCAGTATCTAATAGAGCTAGATCTTAAATCCAGGTGTCCCTGACTTTGAGGTTGGCTCTCTACCCATGAATCCATGATGCTTCTCTCTATCTCCTGAAATCCAGTTCCATATCACCAAATGCCTGCTTATTATCTCCACTTGGATATCCCAGTGGTATTTTGACTCAAAGTTTCCAACATGGAATGCATTATCTTCTCCCTTAAAATTACATCCATCCTTTTATCCAACAAGCATTCATTAAGTTCCTACTATGTGTCAGGTGAAGAAGATATAAAGACAAAAATGAAAGTGTTCCTGACCTCAAGAAACTTATATCCCATTGAGAGAAACAATATGTGCACAGATAAATAAATAAAAAAGGAATATTTGGGGAGGGAACATGAACAATGGGGGGGATCCTGATAGGTCTCATGTGGTCCTGTGTCCCTGTAGATTCATAAAGAAAAGAGTTAAAAGGGGAGAAAATTCAAAGCAACTAATAATGATAGTAGTTCACTTTATATTACATCTCCATAATGAATAATGCTAAAATATTATAATATTGATATTGTTATTAGTAACTAGGAGAGTGACCTGGAGGCTCATGGTGTCAAATAAGTGAATAGCTTTTTGTAAATTATAGAGATATTTAAGAAGATGAAATAGAAACTTTAGAGACTGATTATAAGGCTTAGGGCTAGGAAACTCTTCCATTTTCTCTGAATAGTGTACCACAGGACCTTGATTGGTGGAGAGGAATACCACAGAGTGTGGTGTTAAATCATATGAGAGTCAGTTTTCTTTCTGTGTTTTAGGATCATGGATTTAGAGCAAGGAGGGATGATAAAGGAAATTGAGTCTCATTCCCTAATTTTACAGATGAGGAAACTGAGGCACAGAGCTAATAAGTCAATTGCCTGGGATTGCATGACTGAAAAGGAGCTGAAGTATCATTTGAACTGTTAAAATAAAACCTCTTTATAGAATCCTTAGTTTTCTTCAACATTTAGCCTTGGTGCCACCTGTGGGAAGCATTTCCTGATTTGTCTGTCTTCTCACCCTGCCACCTAAGTTGTTAATGTTTTCTGTCTCTTCAAATTGTCTTACATTTACTCACCTGTATATGCACCGTATTCCTTCCCAGTAGTGTAGAAACAATCTTCTTGAGGACTTGTTTTATTTTTGCATCCCAGCTCCAACTAAAGTACACACAGTAGGTGTTTTAGAAGTTTATCAAACTGGATGAGTAACTGAATTTATTTTTATTCATATAACTGAAATTTTTTTCAAGTGGACTATGCTGTAAAATCACTGGAAAACTAGGGAAAAGGTCATAGAATATTTGATTTTTTTGCATGATTGAATCAAACAATTTTAGTTGTCTCTTCTATTGATTTTTCACAACCATTTTAACCTCATGATCAACCACCATCAAGAACATTTACGTTATATCTGCAGATACAAAGTGAAGTAGAGAATTGAAGCAATTATTCTACTAACATAATTCACAAAAATAACTCTGCCTTGACTATCTAGCTAGTTCAAAGACTTTTTTTCTTGTTAATTTAGCACCGAATAATCAAGGTACTTATCTGAAACTTTCACTTTATTTTTTTTTTACATTGGATCAACATACTAATTAGTTGCATTCTATCATGAATTTCTTCATATCATTGTATGTTCTGCTGAGGGGAAATTTCCAGGACAAAATTCTCAAAAATGATTAGCTGGTAATAAGCAAATTAGGTCAAGTTCGCAGCTTGCCTTTATCTGTATTCTTCTGTATCTGTCTTGTTTCCTACAGAAAAATGCCATGGAGGAAGACAACTATGTTTGGGGACAAATAAAGCAATACAGATTGGAAATTTGTGTAGAGCAACTCAGTAGATTGTGAAGTGGTGAATTTGGGTAAAAGTTAGAGAACGTCATTCCTCAAAGCTCCTAAATACCAAGCTCCTGTTAGTTTGAGGTCAGGAGAATAGAGGTGAGGGCACTTCTGGACTTCTCTTCCATCCTGATCCTGCCTGTATGTACATATGATGTCTAGGCAGCAATACCTGACTACAATATAGGGGATTCCATGAAAGCATGTGAGATTTTTATTTGCATCAGAAGCTATACTCACTCATTTGACAACCTTTATTAAATGTCTATCTGTGCCAGGTGCTAAAGATAGAAAGACAAAGCAAATCAGATTCTGCCTGTAAGGGATCTTACATTCTGTGGGGGTTGGTGATCAGTAAATACCAAATGTCTGAAGAGAAACTGCAGATAATGATATCAAGTGAACTCTTATCTAGGGTCTCCCAAAGGGGAAAAATCGGAGAAAAAAGAAAGAGGAAGGAATAGAGACCCCCTGTTTGAGGCTTAACATGCATGGTCCCAATAATGCTCAGTCTTAGATGGGTACAGATTTTCACACATGCTGGGTCGCTGTATCAGTTTCATTGACATTTCATTTCCCTTCTTACAGGTCTGTGCAAAGGAATCATTAGAGATGAGGTCATTGTAAGGGAGTTTCGTGGTACACATAAATAACTCTTTAACATTCACTCTTAGGATGATCTGACCAGATGTGCTTCCAGCTGAGTGAGATTTCTTTGTTTTCACAGTGCCTGCCCATGAGGAAGATTCCATGCAAAGCCAGTGCTCCTTCAGGATCCTTTTTTGCCCGAGACAACACAGCCAATTTCTTATCCTGGTGCCGAGATGTAGGGGTGGATGAAACGTGCCTCTTTGAATCAGAAGGTTTGGGTACGTATCTGCTTCTGAATCCGAGGTGATTCGTATAATCTGAAGAGTCTACTGAGCTTTTCATTGATGGGCAGAAACAAACAACAATGACAAAACTCAACTGGTTAATGAATACCAGGAGGCAATGTGGTTCGGTGCATAGAGCGGTGGGTTTGAAGTCATGCAGCTTAGAGCAGATTCTGGACTCCACTACTGGACAGCGTTATAACTTTGGGCAAGACACTTTAACTTCTCCTGGCTCAGTTTCCTCATCTCAAAAATGTGGGATGGGTTTCTTAAGTTCATAATAAAAGCTAAATTTATTTAAAAAATAAAGAATCTAAGATAGGGAAGGGTAGATTAGCTGAGACCTCAAGCACCTTCAGGAGGTCCTAGCCTTATTTTGGTAACTGACTCCTTCGGCAGTCTGGTGAAGCTTCTGGACCCCATTTCAGAGTAATGTTTTTAAATGCATAAAACAAAATGCAGAGGACCTCAAAGGAAACTCTGGAATATAATTAAGAAAACAATAGAAAATGGCAGAACCCAGTTTAAGGACCCCAGACCTAGAGGCTCATTGGTAATTTCACAAGTTATTAATTATCATAATCACCTCTTTCGGTGTGTTACAGTGTTAGAATTCTAAACTTTTACAGGTGGCTAAACATCACATTTCTCATTTATTATTATTTACCTTGGGGAAAAAAGAGTAGGAAAGGGAATAAGAACACAAAGCTTTCCTTCTGAGAAATAAGGCTGTTAATAAGGCAAGGCGGAATTGAGGGGATATATTAACTTGGGATGAAATTATACTATTAGCCTTTATGAGCAATTTACCTGTGTTGAACATTCCAATGTTCCAATTGAGAATAGTGGTTGATTCTCTCCAGCTGTAAAAACTTTGGAAACACCTTCCTTCTAACCTCTGTAATTATCAAAAGTCAAATTGAGATTTTGTGGAAGAAAGAGTAGAACAGACACTTCAGGCTTCATCAAGAAAAGATGTTTTTCTCTTTTGGTGAATGATGTTTGAGGCAGTTGGACTGGCCTCTTACCATCTTTTAGTGAGAGAAGATTGAATTCAATAGAATTCAACAAGCATCTATTAGGCACCTACTAGACATTGCTCTAGGCATTAAGAATACAAAGACAAAAATGAAAACAAGCTCTGACCTCAAGGAATTTATAATTCCGTGTTTTAATGGCCACTTTTCTTGGATCAAAGGTTCAATCTCACAAACCCATTATTATCAAATATGCTGTGGGTAGTGAAACAGAACCAAGTTGGGAAAGGGAAGAAACAGAAGAAAACGTACTTTCATTTGAGTTAGATTTCAGTCTTAAAAAATGAAATCCCAGTAAAAAATTACCCACAAAACTAGTATCACTCTTTTTCAACTCAGCTCAAGAAGGAATGGAAGCCAAACTAAAAATCCACGACTGAATATCCTTTAAGATATGTCCTTGTATGATTACAATATGTGACAGTGAAAGACCAACATCTGTCAAATTCCAGGAAATAATACAGGATCATAGATTCAGAACTACTGAGAATGTTAATTTGTTAATCCAACACCTTCAACTGGCAGCTGAGGAAACAGCAAAGAAAAAGGAGGTGACTTGCTTCAGGCCATATAAGTAATAAATACAAAAGCAAAAACTCAAATCTTGGTCAATGGCTTCAAAGCTCTACTCATTCTGAAATTTTCAGTAATCTCCATCCCTCCCCCACTCCCATCCCTCCACCCCCCCCCCCCATTGCCTGGACTTGGGATTTTGTTTGGTGCAGAGAGGGCCTAGTGAGGAAACTCTCTCTTCTAATGCACTCTGGCAAACCTGCTGTGATGGATAGTCTTAAGAGTTACCATTGGCTGCCAGTAAGTTTCAGAAATGGGACTTGAACAGAGTCTTTCTGACTCTGAGGCTAACACATTTTCTACTATTTGTACTTTAGATGGTGGAGAATCTGTAATGACCGTGTTACCACTTAATCTTTGCAGCTAGAAGGAATTGTGTTGTTGTATTATGTCTCTTTGTGACTCCATTTGGGGTTTTCTTGTCAGAGGTACTGGAGTGGTTTGCCATTTCCTTCTCCAGTTCATTTTTCAGATGAGGAAACTGAGGCAAATAGGGGTAAGTGACTTGCCAAGGGTCACTTAGCTAGTAAGGGTATGAGGTCAGATTTAAACTCAGGAAGATGAGTCTTCTTGACTCTGGACGCAGTGCTTTATTCACTGTGTTACCTAGCTGCCTCAACTATTTATTATATACTTACTATGAGCCAAACACTGTACTATACGCTGGTGCTACAAAGACAAAAACAGAGTTTCCAACTCCATGGTCTTCCTTTAGGCAAACCTAGAATTGAAGGCTTAGAAACTTACGTTAAATATTTATGTTAGCAATCAGGTAGATCATAAGATAAAAGCATTAATTTTGAATATTTTCTCTATGACAATGCAATTTCTACCTTTTGATAAATATGTCTGTTAAATTCCTATTTTAGTACTGCGTAGTGGCATGAAGGTTACTCAGAGTTATCAAATACTGCAGCACAGGGGTGGAAGGTGAGATAACTGGGGGGTATAATAGATAGAGTCCTGGGCATGGAGTCAGGAAGACCTGAGTTCAAATCTGGTCTCTGATACTTCCTACCTGTGTGATCCTGAGCAAGTCACTTAGTTTATATTTGTCTTATTTTATTCAACCCTAAAATGGGGATAATAATAGCACTGAGCTCCCAGAGTTTGTATGAGGATCAAGTAGAGTCATCATAAAGGACTTGGCACATAGCATTATAGAAATATTATTATTAATCATATGCACTTTCTGAGCAAGAAAACTTTAGACCAGATATCATTGACCTCATTTGTGTCATAGACCCCTTTGATATTCTGGTGCAGCCTATGAACCTCTTCTTAGAATAATGTCTTTAAAAGTATAAAGTAAAACTGTTGTGCTTGTCCTTCATTCTCAAAGAGGACCATGACATCCAGATGATGACATGACCTGCAGCTGACTTTGATTTGAGTGAGGGAAGGTGTGCAAGGTCACCAGCCTCACTTTCTCCTGCAGAGCCATCTGGGTCCAGTGACCTGATATTCATCAGGATGCCTGGAGATGACCCAGTTAAAGCAAAATACATGAATTACAAAGGAAAGAAAATACATTGAAATAAAGATGAATTCTTTTCCCATCCAAGTTTATGAATATCTTGAGATATATGGATCCACGATTTAAAGTACAGGGTCTTAGACTGTGGACCATCATATTGTCCGGGAGCCATCCTAGCTAAATTCAGTCAGGTTCGTTACCAAGTTAATCTCAGAGGAATGGATATTTCAGCCACAGAAAATCTCCAAGATAATCTATTAATTTAAGGAAGGGTTATAATTTATGTAGGTAGAGGGAGAATCCACACTGACCAAACTTCGGATGCTTCAATTAATAAAAAAAATATATTTGTCTTTATTATTTTAAGTGATATTGGGCAAGTAACTTAACCATTTAGACTCGAGGAAGTTTCTTCCCAAGAGAAGTTCCTATATCAATAAAGTCATAGGTTATTAGAGATAACACTGTATAGTGGATTGTTAGGTGGCTTTGAGGTCAGGAAGATTTGGATTTAAGACCTACTTCTGGCACCTGCTGGCTGGTGCCTGTAAGGTCAAGGGGCTAAGGAACCAGTCTTTGAATTTTTTTTCTTAATATATATTTTGATGCCTGAATTTCAATATAATTAGTTTTCTTTGTGATCCTACGTATTTTGTCTAATTCACTGAAAACATTATTCAGAGAAGGGATCCATAGACGTCACCTGAATACCAAAGAGCCCCGTGAGACACAGAAAAAACTATCAACCCCCGCCAAGACACTTGGCCTCTTAATCCTCTCCAATAATTCTCGAAGGTTCTAAGTTGAAAATCAACTGCAGATCTTCCTTGGTGGAGGGAGTTTCTTATCAACAAATGAAATAACAGGTATGGATATGCCCTCCACCTCCAATTGCTTACGTACACAAGAAGATTTATCATTAGAGGAAAAGATAGGAAAAATGTTTCAATTTCTTTCAATAATTTCCCAGTCTGGTTAATATCTTTCCCTTTTTAATACACACAGTGTTCATTTATTTTGTTATTGCATTAGTAGCTGTAAAGTTAACTTGGTTTAGTGGCTGACTTTAGAGAAATGAAACTCTGAGTTCAAGTTCAGCCCAGAACACATTCTGGTTTTGCGATTCATCACCTTTTAGGGCCTCCAGGTGATTCTTTAAGACTCAGTGTTATAGAAGAATCATTACATCAATAGATGTAATGAGGTCATTGCCATTAGGTTTTTTTAAAAAATTTAAATGAAAAATTTTTCTTGCTCCAAACAAGTTAGAGGCTCTTAACCTAGCATTTTGTTACAGGTCAGTTGTTTCAGTCATGTCTGACTTTTCATGACCCCATTTGGGATTTTCTTGGCAAAGATACTAGATTAGTTTGCCATTTCCTTCTCCAGCTGTTTGTACAGAGGAGAAAACTGAGGCAAACAGGGTTACGTCACTTGCCTAGGGTCATACAACTAGTAGGTATTTGGTCCCAGGTCTTCCTGACTTCACACCTGGTGTTCTTTCTCCTGTGCCTTCTAGTATACTTATATCTTTTTTTAAATATGTGTACTTATATTTTTGGTAACTATATGTTAATAAGTTGGCTTCCTTTGCAATCCTGTGAATTTTATTTTATGGCTGTAAGGTATTATTCTGAGAAGGGGTCTCTGGTTTCAGTATAATAGTACACACACACACACACACACACAGAGAAATCCTGAAATGTATAGTAATATGGTGTGGTCACAGTCTCTAGGGAGAAAGAAAAACCTGACCATTCTTAGAGTGTTGAATTTAGGATCATTCCAAGAAGGGAAACAGCCCTTGGACTGCAATACTAATCCCCACAAGGGAACTTTAAATCAATTCTGTTTTCCCGATGGACTTCCTCTTGTTAGACTTCTGGGTGAGGAGAGAGGAGGCCGTCCCTGACACCCTGGGTCACCCTTATTTGAGAATCCATTGGAGGACAAGACGACAATAACCCTGTGTGCTGTGCTTGAAGTGTCTTCGCACCACTTTGGAAAGGGAATTTAGGACAAGATGCTTGCTCCTGCCCTGCGCCCGCCTGTCCCCTCCCTCACCTCCTATAGTTTTCATTTCAATAGAAAATGAGATGAAGAACGTCCTTTGTTTCCTGGTGATCTGAAGAACAAATGAAATGAAAAGATATTCCGATGAAGGAAAAAATCTGCTGGAGTGGATGA
Source organism: Bettongia penicillata ogilbyi (assembly GCA_023548195.1). NCBI lineage: Eukaryota > Metazoa > Chordata > Mammalia > Diprotodontia > Potoroidae > Bettongia > Bettongia penicillata. The sequence continues at coordinate 585,132 of JAJHZJ010000749.1, read as the reverse complement.
TAACGCAGTACACTGTGCTGAGGGCTTATCAAGGGCTCTCTGTTTCGAGCTGCTCAAAAGGTCCTTCCAGCTTGAAAAAAATGAGTCCTTATCTCTGTGGCAACTGATATGCCATGCTTGTGTTCCAGTTCTCCTTGTTTCTTGCACAACTGTTTGGGAGAGACTCTGGATTCACCAAATTTCAATCAGCTCTCTTTAGACCCCGCTTAATGACGAGCAAGCTCGTACTGGGGGAGGGCATGATGGGAGAGGAACTTGATAGCAATTATAATGATAATTATTTTTGTTGTTTATTATTTTGACTCTGGCAGCAGTCTCCAAGCATGTATGCAACATTTTTTTTTTTATTTTTTTTGCTTCACCCCTTTCTTGATTGCTTGGAGAGATACAATTCTTCTCAGCCCATACAAAACCATCATACAAATTCAACCCTACTGCTTATCTCCTTAGGCTATTCTTAGAAGACAACTTTTATTTTTCCTGAGTGAAATGTCAGCATTTAGCTAACTGGCTGTTATATCTGGGGGGGGGGGGGGGAGAAAATATCAGTGTTTTAGTAATGGGCTGGATCAGCCGTATTTTTCACAAATATTATTTTAAACAGAAAGTAACTTTGAAATTAAAAGGAGTAGGAAAGGAGGAAAAGTCATGTTATGCTGCTTAGCGTGCTGGATTTGGGGGCGAGAGACTGATGTGAATCCCACCTTTGGCTACATCTCAATGTTGGTGGGCTTTGCTCTTATGACAAGCCCACATTTTTGACTTGGCAATTTCCATTATTGCTAGTTTGACCATGTATGTAGCCACAGGGACTTCCAAGGATGGTAGCATTTAGGAATTTTCTCTTACTCACCCATCTTTTAATGCTCAGCTATTCACTGAATACTTAGCATGTGCCTGTAGGCATGCTAAGCATTGGAAGTAGGGATAGGGCCTGATTCCTTTGGTGAGGAAACTCCAGCTCCAGTGTAGGTCAGTAACTTCTCTGCAATGTATAGTCTTAGAGGATTATTAGATGATGGAGAAATTCAATGGCTTTTCTCAGAATATAGAGCTGGTATGTAGCAGAGGGAGGAGTTGATACAGGCCTTCCTGATAGCCAGGTCAGCTTTCTATCCACTATATCACATTCCCTCTCTGAAGACAGAAGGACAAAAATAAAACAGTCTCTACCCTCAAGGAGCATATATTATATTGGGAAGAAAAAGCATGTAACCAGATCAGTGAATACAAAGTATATGCAGTGTATAAGGACAATTTTTTTTTGAATTAAAAATTTGAGCTAGGGATTACAAAAAATAATATATCGATATGCCTTTGGATGAAGCAGATTTTTAGGTGGTAGAAACTGCTTCTGGATTGAAGTGTAAAATATTTTGTTGACCCCCTAAATGCATCTCACCTGTCTCTAATGTAAAAGGTAAGTAAATGAAGAGTTCTGCCCAAATCCATGGACATTTTCATTATTAATGATTGGAAGTATTGTTAAACCTTTTTTCATTTTTGCAGTGTGATAACTGCTTTCAAAAACATCACTAAGGAAAAAATGTGTATATATATATATATATATATGTTTTATAATTGAGTAGTAAATAGTGTTTAGACACAGAGTTACTTGGGATAAAGTGACTAGAAAGCTTCAGTGATAGAATCTGAACTCAAGTCTTCTGAATCACCTCTAGCATAAAACCCCATGAAGTAATTTTTAGAATTGTCTGTGAAATATCTACTTTTTAAATTTAATTTGAGTACGATATGACTTTAGTATTTTTACCAACGCTCTTTTAAATAAATTGCTTTTTTAAACTAAAAAGAATAGAAAGGAAAATCATGTTATGATGGATAATATGCTTTGGAGTCAGAAGGCTTGGGTTTAAATTCCATCTCTGCCAATCAACTGCCTATATGTATTGGAGAGGTCATGTCAAATCAATTCAGTATGCATTTATTGAGTTCCTGATATATTCCAGATAGTATGCTAGCAATGGGCTTTCATTTCTTAATCTGTTAAATGAGGGAATTAGACTAAATGACGTCTTGGGGCTCTCCGGTCTCTTTGTCAATGATTCCAAAATGTGTCACATGTGCTAGAGAGAATTTAATATATTTATATTGATCATGAAAGAACTATTCACTTTCAAGGACATGGATACATCCTTGTGACATCAGGACTATTAAATAATGGTGTTATGAATAAGAAATTGAACGATTAGACAATTATGGAATATCAGAATGAAAGGGACCTCAGTGGCCATCCAATCTCAACATCTCCCTAAAGGAATCCCCTTTAAAACATACAGACCATCTAGTATTTGCTTGAAGACGAATGAAGGGGAATCCATTTTCTCCAGAGGTAGCCCCTATCCCACCTTTGGATAGCTCCAAAATACTAGAAAACTTTTCCTTATGGCAAACCTACATTCTTGCCTCAGGAAATTCTACCTATTTTTCCTTGTTCTGCCATCTATAACTAAGCAGAACAAGCCTAATTCCTCCTTATATGACAGCCTTTCAAATACTATCATGTCCCTCTGAAGTTTTCTCTGACTAATCAGGGAAAGAATCTATGTAATTGGCATAATAAATATTTTACAAATGTTTGCAAACTAATTCTGATTAATCTCATTCTACGTGCCTTCTATGTTTTAAATTGGACATCCCAAAAAATCTTGGATAAAAATACATCAGTAACATTAGATTAAATTATACATTACAAAATTGATGCTTATAATACATGGTTATTTAAGGTGTGATTAAGCAATGAATTCCATTCTTTAATACTATATATTAGCTGAGAGTTTTGTTACTTATAATTGTCTTTTGCACCTTAAGATTTCTCATGTTTGTGAAGCTAATCAATCTTTAAAATATTTTCTAGGGATTCTATTGGGTTGCCTCTAATTCCATAAGCAGTGGGAAGATGAGAACTGTCTAGAGAGAGGAAAGCATGCTCTAATAACATGTTGGTTTGGGGTAAACACTTGGCTTGTACTAACCATGTCAACATCACAATGTTATTGAATGATTATAGGACTTGAAGCCAGGGAATCTTCTCCATCCATTTCTCTGAAAAAAGAATCTGCTCAACAACAAATGGGTTTGCTCTCTGCTATGCTAGCATGCTCTTGTGTGTGTTTCTGTTGGAATATCCCATCTTTTGCCGTGGTGTCTCTATTTGTCATGTGGTGCTTGTGATTTTGCTCTGTGAACCTGTCTTCTGATGATATTGACGATGACCTCTGATGGCCATAATTGTCTGGTCCAACCATGATTATTGTTACGGAAGTGGCAAATGCTGACCGAAAGACTCCCCACTGCAGTCCTGGACTTGCTCTGCTGTCAAGAAATCCAAGGGTTTTGACTGCTGATTTTCAAAATACATTATCCACTGTGCATCTCAGGGCCATGTGTTGCATCAGAAGAAGGTTCTGTGCCTGTTTACTAATGTTTGACTAAACCAGCCATGTCTCAGGGTGTAGTCTGTTATTTTGAGGGCCATAGAACCATTTTAGGGGAGAGAATGTTCCCTAATTTTTTGTATTAAAACTAAGGAAAAACAATAGCAATGTCTTTAAACATATGGCTAGTTCTTGGATTTCTATACATGGATTGTTTTCATGGCTAATCCAAGAAAATATTAATTTCAGCTTTTGTAGTTAATGCTTACCCTATTTATGTACTACTTCATCAACATCAGGTTACCCACAACCTCTATTCGGGGTCAGGGTACACCTCAAATTCTATTTGGCTTATATTTATTTTTTAAACTAAACACAAAGAGAGGGTAGGTAATATATTCATTTTTGTAAAATTGGATTATTCCCAACATGAAGTGTGGTACAGAGAGAATTTGAGGAGCTAAGTTAGGGCAAATAGGTAGATTTCTGCCTCCTCTGAAATTAGAATTACAGGGTGTACAGTCAGAAGAGGGGGTGCTGTCTTGTCTAGCACTATCATTGTGCAGGCGAAGAAACTGAAGCTCCAAATGGGTAAGTGACTATCAGGAGAAACGTGTTAGAACTAGATTTCAAACACAGATCCTCTGACTTCAAATCCTGTGCTCCTTCTGTTATGTCATGGTTTAGTCATCATTTGTTTTGAAGTGACTTTTCCAATCATAAATTCCCTTATTTCAGGAAACTAACATAACCTAACATAGATCCCCTAAAACCTGTCCCCAAAACTTAAAATATTATACTTAAACTGACTCTAAGCATAAGCAATTGAGACTTGAATATATTTTGTCCTCTATTCTTTTATGGATGAAAATTGGGGTTGAAAATTCCTTACTCATGTGGTAGGTATCCCAGATAATACATCACATTCAAAATATTATTTCTCATGATTCTGTGGACTGTGACCTTGCTCAATGATCACATGTCCTTAATATCAACAAAATCTGTTTTGAATGTAGAAGATAGTCATTCAAAATTTTATTTCAAGATGGAAGACTAAACCAAGACTTCAGATTTTATCAAAACTAGTGAATTTCTTAAAAATGTGTGTGTTTACCCACAAAAATATGGGCTAACAAGTGGTTGAGTTGAAGGCAGCCTCACTTTGCTTGTCAGATAGTTGAGCTAGATCCTCTCCTACACATGCGCATGTGTGCATGTATACACACACACACACACACAACACACACGCACGCAAAATCTTTCTTCTCCCTTTTTTGCTCTAACAAGACCCTTGACTTTGAGTCACAATGCTAAGCCCCACTCCTCTCACTAACTGAAGTTCTTCTGTATGACCTTGGAGGAGTAAGGGGGAATGGCTTGCTTATATGTCTTTACCTTTTGGGGAAGTGATAGATTCACCTGCTCCTTAATATCCTCGGAGGAGAGAAGTACCACAGAAACATCTTCGTCCAGGGAGAGAAGATTATTTTATCCATTGCCATGCAAATATATAGAAATTTCCTTGCCTCATCGTTATTACAACAATATCTTGGACTTGGATATAGTCTTCAAAGTGATTTCACATATTTTGTCATATTTGAGTCTCAGAACATCCTCTTAAGGTAGACAGGACAATTTGATTCCTTATTCTCTCATGTTTCCTCTATTTCTTTGGAAAAGAAGGTCCTTATCCTTAACATCTCTGAGCCTCAGTTTGCTTTTATGTAAAATGAAGAGGTCTGGATAAAATGACTTTGAAAATCCTGCCAAATCTCAATTAAACCAGGGTGGAGAACCTGTGGCCTCAAGGCAATATGTGGCCCTCTGGGTCCTCAAGTATGGCCCTTTGACTGCATCCAAACTTCACAGAACAAATCCTCTTATTAAGATTTATCTTATTTAGATTCTAAACCATCTTATGTTGCTGTTGTAGATATCTCTTTGTTTTTCAGTCATTTCAGTCATGGCAAAGTCTTCATGACCCCATTTGAGGGTTTCTTAGTAAAGATACTAGAGTGGTTTAACATTTCCTTCTCTAGCTCATTTTAGAGATGAGAAATTGAGGTAAATAGGGTTGACTTGCCCAGAGTCACATAGATAGTGTCTGAGGCTGGATTTGAACTCAGGTATTCCTGACATCCAACCTGGCACTATTCATTGAACCACCTAGCCACCCTGTTATCCCTTTACAGATGAGATAAATAAGATTCATTGTTTAAATGACTCACTTAGATTAAATTGCTAGTGATGTTGACAAGACAGAATTAGAATCGAGGGCTTCTGATCATCTAATCCAGGCCCTTTCCACTGCACTATTTTACCATAGGTTGGAAGGTCACATGGCTAAAACAGGGAGACGCAATTTGAAGCTAATAACTATTCAAGATTAAGGCAAGTTTAACTGATTAAAAGTTTTCCCCTTAATTTCCTCCTTGCATAAGAATTTTTTTAAATCCATGCCTTCCCTGAGGAGTTGTCATTCGTATTGCAGTATAAAAAGCATACGGATAATAGAATTTTTATGAGTGCAACTCAATAGCTTTCATAACCTTATCCATCTGTTAAACTGTATTGTAGCTGGTTGAACCATACCTTCATTGCGGAATGCAGTGTGTTCCTGTGTGCACTATGACACAGAAACTTGATTCATTTCTTCGTCATTAGGCTAATTTCATATTTCTAGAGCAGGTAAAATTCCATTTGACGTTTGATGCCTCTAAGAATATGATAGAATGCAGGGTATGGAGTTGGGCCTCCTGTGATGGAGTTTGAATGACAGATTGGTGTTCTATTTCCCTGAGGAAATAATTACAGTTTTCTTCCAAATGATTTGATCATTAAAAGAAGATGAAGAAAATAAAACTTTCCAAAGGCAATGATCACTATGTAAAACCCTGTTAAAATTAAAATCCACTAAGAGTAAAGAAAAAATAAACCAAAAAAAAATTTCCACTTGGTTATATGGATGAATGGATGGATGGGTGGACAGACGGATGGATAACTGAATTAAGACCAGGTTCAAGTCTAGCCTCTGAGACATATTAGCTATATGACTCTTGGCAAGTCAAATGACCTTTCAATGTCCCAAAGAATTCCCTAAGTTGTAGGACAGTTATTGGTCTGTTTTAGTAGATGCAGTTTTCTCATTTGGAAATTATCTGCAAGATTAAATCTCAAGTGTAGACCACATATGTTTTTAGCAATATTTGTAAAGAGATAACCTGACATAATTATAACATAATGTTACCTTCATATAGGAAGGTCTGGGTAGAGTTTTACTTCTGATACCTATTGGCTGTGTGTGTGTGAGAAAGACCCTTAGACTTTCAGTGTGTTAGACAATACTCTAAGTATATTAATTGTAAAGAAGGAATCATCTTACATTGGCAAAGGTAATATCCTCATTGAAAATTCCCTACACTGATGAAATCACAATATGATCTTAAGCATAAATATATTGTGTGTGATACAATCACATCTTTCAAGTTTTACATTTTGTGCAATTTCTGAAGATTGATTTTTGTTTTGTTTTGGTGAGGCAATCAGGGTTAAGTGATTTGCCCAGGGTCACACAGCTAGTGTCAAGTGTCTGAAGTCAAATTTGAATACAGGTCCTCCTGACTCCAGGGCCAGTGCTCTATCCATTGAAGCTACCATCCAGCTGCTTCCAATTTTGATAAATTATTAAGAGTCTGAACCAATAAATGTATTTAAAATGAATGACAAATTTTGTGGTATGCCAATATTTTCAAGTTTTCTTCCTACCATTGTAACACCTTTCCCTTCTTTCTCCACCCTCCAAAAAACAGTAAAAAGAATGAGAAAATCTTTGATGTAACCATCCCAGCACTAGCTTAAATTCTAAGTAGATTTGTCAGCTGCTCTAACTAGCAACTAACAAAGACTATTTTGAAAACGTAAGCACGTAAATAATTCAGTTCTTAAGGATAAAATGAAATTTAAAATTTTCAAAGAATGATACCTTCTCCATTTCAACAGCTGCTTGGCTTCTAATGTGAATTATTAACAGCCATGACATCCCTGCAAAAACTATTTATATAAGCTGCCTTAGTTAAACTACTTGATATGAAACGTGATAGAATTTGAGATTAAATATTTTTGATATACATAAATAAGGGAAATGAGAAACACACTGCCAAGCAGAATGCTCATGGCATGCATACTGATTTGATATCTCAATCAGAGAATTTCTTTCTCTGAAAGGATTTCTCCTCCACAGTATTTTTAAACCACAAATGAACAGTCCTTAAATAATTTATTTCTCTCCTGTGACTTCATTTCTTTTAGTCTCGCATTCCTTATACTGAAAAGATCAAACAAATTCACCCCAAAAGTTCCCTCAGTTTTATTTTTTTTAATGTAAACAAATGTGTTTTGCAATTAAATTTTTAATGGTTTGCATTATTTAAACTTTCATGCTTTCCAGAGAAGGTAGCAATCTATACCGGTAGAGGGAGTTTCCTTACCAGGGAGTTTCTGTATGAATCACATCAAAAATCCAGTCCTTTCACTCCTAATGCTTCCCAAAGATCTTAAATTGATAAAACATGTAAGTCAAATTATGGCAACAACATATGAATTGAGGAATAGTTCAGGAGTATATTTTACTTACATATAAAAATGGATATATTAGAAAATATTGTGTTTGAGCAAGTAAATTCAGGGTAGTACTGTGTCTGCGTGCTGGTTTTGGAGTCAAACGGCTTTTATCTCTTCCACTTACTGGGTGATCTTAGGTAAGTAAATTACTTTATCTTTTGGCCTCTCTTTATCTGAAAACTGAGGTCATCAAAGCAGATAAATTCCAAAGTCTCTTCCAACTTTAAATCTAGGATCTTACAATCTCAAGATGAGTTTTTTTCTAGCAAAACTAAAAAAATTTTGATTTGATTAGAAAACAGATGAAGAGACAGAAAATGATTTGTCCTAAATTGTTTTAGGGGAAGTAAATAAAGTGTCGGTAATTATATGCAATTTTCTCCATTCTTAATTGTGTTTTCTCAGTGACACTGTTGCAGATCCAGGATTTAAGTTGTCTTCAGGAAGCTACCCATTGACTGATGACCCAGGGAACTAAACAAAATAATGCAAAATAGCCATAAGAAGTCTTTCCACAACATTTTCTTTCATATAGTGACCAGACCTGATACTCTTTTTTCCAGAAACACCTTTGAGAATTGCATTCTTTTCATACTATCTTGGGTTTTCTATAAACATTATGGCTTTATAGCAATGGTCTACTATTTGGGAACCACAACCTGGAGAAATGTCACACCCTGCTTTGTTATTTCCGTATGTGCCGACAGTGCTGATAGCTACCTCCTCCATGGCCTGATGTTCTCCAAGTATTACTATTTTTTTAATTAGGACATAAATGAAGGGAATGAGGGCTATGATGTCATGATCAAGGGAAACTCCCGAATGATGTAGGCTGGCGCCTTCCTTTGAACTTGTAGTCTTAGCTAGAGAGCTGAGAGGCTAAAGAACTCTGCCAACCTCATCTAGCCAGTATGTTTTAGAGGTGGGAAACATGTCTGCAAAAGTGCAGAAAATATTGGGGGCCACATTCCCTGGAGCACAAAATAGGGAACAAGCTTAAAACAGCTGTTCACATGCTATGTTGTGCATTAGTGACATTTCCCAGTACATTGTCCATAATGATGATGATTTTGTATCAGATGGGATAAAACTCCAGGTCACAAAAGGGGAGCTTGACAGTTAGTGATAGGATAACTTTTCTCAGTTTGATACTCTGTGTGGAATTCCATTTATGACAAGTGTGGTATTGTTCTCTGTTTGAAAATTATGCTATGGAGATAGAACCATCCATCCATCTTGTTTACTTTAAAGTTCACTTGATGATTCATCACTGTGCAAATTGCCGCTTTCTAATTTTAATAAATAATTACATAGGAAATAGAGGTTAAAATTACCCTTACAAGTCAATCTTCATTATTTTGTATTCTACTAATTATATATTTGTGATAATTTTTAAAAAAATTCAACTGAAGTTTGCTGTTCTATTCATAGGAAAGATTTTTTTAAATTTGAAAGTATCATAGAATTGAGATATTTTTAAAAAATAAATTGATGATTTTTGGCTTTATATCACAGTTAAGTCCCCTTCTCCCTTCTATTCATCATTTGCATTGAAACATCCCTTATAAGAAAGAAAAATAGCTCCACAAAACAATTGATAATGTGGTATCCAAAATATATGCTACATTCTGCCCCTGTGTCCCCCAAGAATACAAATAAAATTTAGATTTTTTTCTGTCACAGAGATTGTCAGTCTTTCCCCACTGAGAACATAGTTGTGATCTTTTATTACACGAATAGAAAAATATCAACCAATGAAAAAGGGGGAGGGGAATCGAACACATTTTAAAAAGCCAAGAATTATGCCATTTTATTGTTTCATGATGGTAAAATTGGAATGTATCCACATTTAAGCAAAATATATACAATTACTTGTACACACACACACACACACACACACACACTAACACCCTCCACCTTAACTTCAGGATGAGGCACTACTGCTATCTCTTGGAAGAAAAGGGACTAGGTGCCTGAAGTGGTCAGATGGAGGTGAAACTGGACATCTGTATAACTGTAAAGTTCTAACTTAGTGGAGTCATGCTATTTTTACTGTATATATGTGTTTCTAATAAATTAAAATATTATGCATATGTTAATCTAATTTTATGTTGATGTACCAGACAGCTTATTTCTCTCCTTAGGAAGCTTTGGAAATATCAAAAATATTTCTTTAAAAAAATTTTAGTAAGTAGTCTTGGGAACAATAGGTAAATTCTAGCCCATCTTGCTGGGATTAACAAACACCTTTGTGATAGACTAGCCCTTGTTAATTAGAATAGCAGCTGTCAGTTGAATAAATAAATCAGTAGTTTGGGAACAATTTATTTTTGTGTGTACTCAATGGAACTTCTTTACAGCTGTATGTATCCAGTTATAAGTACTTGATTCAATAATGTTTCATCTATCCAATGTTCATTAGTTGGCAGAAATTAAGCCTGAGAAATCTCTACTCACATAACTTAATGTCATTTGATAGATATCTCAGTGGGTTGTTTTTTTCTAAAATCACTTATAAACTTAGTCCAAGGATTTTTAAAAGATGAATTGAGTATTTTTTGTGTGCTTGTGTGTCTACTAGATTTAGTTTCTACAGACCATTACTTGTATCCCTTGTAATTATCTCTAGACTTGTCCTAAGTATGATAATGTTAGTATTTCCTGATTGAAATGAATAACATGGCTGGGCTTCCCAAGAAAACTAATGGGTTCTGTTGGAGAAGAATGTGTGAAAGCCCTCAACGCCTCTAAGTGCACAGTGGCTGTCTAGCATTCTGTAGTGGGTCTGAAGAAAGAATGATTGAAGAGTCTGGCACACTAATTTTAACCTTTAGGGACAACAAGAGATTAAATCTGTTTATCCATGTGCAACTCTGAAATTCCTTTTTGTTGTAAAAGTTTCTTTTCTTTGTTTTGCCTTTCTAGTTCTCCACAAGCAGCCTAGAGAAGTGTGCCTTTGTTTGCTAGAACTGGGCCGGATTGCAGCCAGGTAGGTCTTGTCCTTAAAAGAATAAAGACAGATTTTTCTGTTGTTATTGTCGTCGTTAGCACTTTACAAGTGCTTTAAGGTTTGTAAAGTATTTTGCATGTTATTTCATTTTAACATTGGGCTATTATTTACAAATGAGGAAACTTAGGCAACTGTGGTTAAATTACTTGCACAGGATCATACAGCTAGTAAGTTTCTGAGGCTAGATTTGAACTCAGGTCTTCCTGGAGCCCAGCACTCTATCCATTCCAACTACTAAGTAGCAGCTTAGTAGCCACATTGGCAATAAAGAGACATCCCAACAGCTTGAGGTAAGGCAGTCAATGTCATATTTTCTACATCAGACATATTGGCAAGGTCATGAGGAGGCAGCATGGCTAAGCAAATTATCTAGGGCTCATGACTGCTTTTCACACCCCACCTTTTCATCTGTTCTCTTTCTCTGACCCTCTGGTAATTTTTCCAGGTCCAGCAAATAAATCTATATGGCAGCTCAGTAGTACAGCAGCGGAGAGTTAGGAAGACCAGAGCGCAAACCCTGTCTTGGACTATTATTAGCTGTGCGACTGGGCAAATCACTTAATCTTTCAGTCTCATTTTCTTCATCAGAGATAATAATAGCACTGATCACATGAGGCTGTTGTGAGAATCAGAGGAGATAACACATAAAACAGTTTGCTGACCTTAAAGTGCTTTATAAATGCTCATGATTACTAATATTACTGTCATGAAGTTTCAATATCTCTTGCCCTTTTGTTTTCCCCTCCTTCTCTAGCTCTTCCTTTTTTCCTTTCATGCTACCTTTTCTTTTTCCCTGTCTTTCTATTTGTTTTTGTTGCCCTCCAGCCCTTTCAGAGAGAACAAGTGAGAGGGAGAAGAACACAATGGCTCATTGATCTGTACCCAAAGCCTTTTCAGTATGATAGTACCTGCCAGAACCTTCCTTCTGCTGGCACGGCTATTGAGAACCCAGCGTTGCCTTTACCCTGCAATAAGACTCAAGTTCATCTTGTTGTGGTTGTGTCAATTCAGCCATGCCCAATTCAGTCAGGGGGCCTGTTTGGGTTTTCAGGGCAGAGATACTGGAGTGCTTTGCCTTTGCCTTCTCCTGCTCATTTTACAAATGAGGAAACTGAGGCAAACAGGGTTAAGTGACTTGCCCAGGGTCACACAGCTCATCAAGTGTCTGAGGTTGGATCTGAACTCAGATTTTCCCAACTCCCAGTCTGGTGTTCCCTCCAGTGTATCATGCAGCTGTCCCTAGGATTCATTAGAGGCAGGGAATAGGAGAAAGTAGCTAATTATTTTTGAAATCATTTATCAACATTAGTTTTAAAACTAAATAAACCATCATATTTGGGAAGGGGAATTGAAATGCTAATATTTCAACAAGTTTGTCTTTTCTTTATTTAAATATGTAGGACTTTGATATGTTGTTTCATCAATAACACAGATTACAACCTATCCTGGTGCAGTTCTTAGAGGTGTTCCTTAAATATCCACCAATCCATAAAATCAGAGATGTATCAAGGGAGGGCAATCAGACATTTTACACAGGACTGAAAATATGAATAGTAAAAAAAAAAATAACACAAATATTCCTTCAGCAGTTTAGGAACCAGAACCCTAGCACCTAGTTAGAAAGAATAATTAAATGTGGCTAATACAGAAATATGTTTTGCATGATTTCACATGTGCAGTTTTTATCATATTGCTTTCTTTATCAATGTTTGGGCAGGGTAGGAGGTGAGAATTTGCAACTAAAAACTATTTTTAAAATAAATAATAAAAATAAATTAAAAACATTTTTAAAAACAATCATTAGTTAAAGTAAGAAGCTATCAAATTCTAGTACATTGTAATATATGCAACCATGGGATGTAACTTCTTATATTCTTTTTGTATCATTTTGACATCATGAATTACTAAATTTGAGGATGAATCTTATGCTTTTTTTAACCTCTCTACATGAAACATGTAATAGCATATATTTTTATAACTTTTTGTAGTCAAAAATGCTTTTCATACATTAGTTAATTTTATTCTTCTAACAACCCTGGGAAATGGGTAATGACTATATAATTATCTTCATCTTACAGATGAAGAGGATGAGGTTCAGAGTGGCAATTGACTTGCTCAAGTTCATACATTGAGTAAGTGGTGGAACCAAAACAGGAACCTACAATTTTGTTTTACTCCAAGTTGGTTTATTTTTCCTGTGTCATGCTGCCTTCTAATGAATATTTGCTTTTTTACAAGATTAAAAACAACATACATGCACACATCAATTTCTCTTATATGGCCATAAAGTTTCCTCCTTCTTTCTCAAATAATCCATGTGTGTTTTATTTGAACATTAGAGTCTATTGAACAGTTTCAGTAAGTTTCTGGGCTTCTGTTTAATTTTTTTCCAAGAAATAGGAGGGGCCATTCTCAGAAGCCTATTAGAGGGTAATTTTCCAGGCACATTCTTTCCTTAGCTGTTTAATTTGGCTAATAAAGACAGAATAAAAGACTATATTACCTTGATGTGGACCATCCTATTTATCCACTGTTGGAATCTATGGACACCATGACTTTTAGTGTGGATTTAGCCTTTTGGCTATTTTTTTTTATTTCAAATCTCTCTTAGAAAGACAGGTGCATCCAAGGGGCATTTAATAGCTCATAATGGAAATCTTGGGAAAAGTAGAATTCAGAATTGCTCTGGAGTATGGAAAGTAATAGAAATAACGTGACAAAAAAAATTTAAAGTGGGGGAAACAGCTAATTTAATGACTAAGTTGACTTGTAGGTGTAAGCGTCCATCCAAGCAGTGCATAATAATTTACAACCTGTTGGCATCCCTAGACAGAAAGGCAATAAATGAATTATAGATAACTTTATTAGACAGGCTATGCCCCTGCAAGCCAATACTGGCACAAACTTATATTTTAGGTTTTATATTTCTTTCTATTCATTCACTTACTATCTGCATGGGCTTGGTTAATGCTCAATTTATCTAGATAATGTATTATAAAATCCAAGGATCAGGATTTTCCATGGCCTGCCTTATTACTGGCTATTGTGCTTAGGCTTTGAGTTATTTATATTTTTATGGACAATATATCTGCATTTTGTAGAAAACATTAGGATTCTCATTTTGTTATTTTCTGATTTTTTTGGTAAAAAATTCTTGTAGTTTATTTTTTCTGATAAATATAGTCCTTTAAAAGTAATGAGTCAGTCACATTTTAAAAATGGAATTATAGTATTCCTATGACAATTTATATTTTCAGATGTTTATATTTTTTGATGATTGTCAATTATCAGTGAATTCTATAATTTTAGATTCCTATGGTCTCTCAAACAAGTAATTAGTTATCAAGAAGAAATATTTAAATGAAGTAGAATTTCAAAACCTAAAGGGCCTAAATAATCATGTGGCCTGAAACCCTCTCCCTTTTTTTATTTCTTTCCCTTTCCCCACTAGGACTTTGAAGAGGTTAAAACACTTCCCTAAAATAGAGTTTGTATGAGAACTAGCACTAGGGCCCAGATTTTCTGTACTCTACAGTTTAGTGTATTTTTCATTATGCTTTCTTCTGGGGAGTTCAATTTAAAGGAATTCTTCAAATGCTATCAGATACCATTATAGCTTAACTTAGTTTAAATGTTTCTTTTTTCCTTTTCATTAAAAAAGGGAATTCAAAGAGGGTGAGTTAAGAGTTAATGACTGTGAAATAAAAATTTTAAAAAAAGAAAATGTGGTAGATCTTTGTATAAAGGGAAGAATTACCTTATAATATGAATAATCAACTTATAGTTTTGAAATTAGTGACTTTTGTGAAAAGGGATTTAATTTAGAAAAAAAGTATAAAATACTGGCACAAACATGAATGCAGATACTCAACCTGGGATTCACAGAATTCGTGGTTAAATTTCAGGGGATCTATTAATTTGTGTGGAAAAATTATATCTGTATTATAATAGGTTTCCTTTGCAATTCTATATACTTTATTTTATTCATTTAAAAACATTATTCTGATAAAGAGTCTGTAGGCTTCACTAGACTGCCAGTAGGGTCTATGACACACATAAAGAAAAATATTAAAAATTCCCATATTGATGATTATAATTATCTGAGAACATATTTATATTATTTTATTTTTAGGAATAATTTTTTCCAAAGTTATGCAGTTGTAGTATCTATGCTAAATAGAAGAGATAATGGTTCCAAATTTAAATTTATTATACTTTGCAGATGCATATTTAATAATTTTTAATATATTCAAATAAAAAAACAATTAGCTAGGGAAGGAGCCAAGATGGCAGAGTAGAAAGACTCACATACGCTAGCTCCGAATCCACAGCCCATAAATTTCCTGTAAAAAAAAAAAAGCTCCCCACAAATTCTGGAGCAGTACAAGCCACTCACCAACGCAGTGGAAGAGATTTCCATTCCAGAGAACCCTGGAAAGCCGTCCCCAGGGGTGCGTCACACTCTGGATACGGAGCCCACCCCTGCGCTGCCCTGGCCATGCGGCCCCAGAGGAGCATTCTGAGCAGGCTTCAGGGACGGAATCTCCGGTGGCTGCGAGGGTCCCTCCACCCACAGGTGCTACAGGTCAGTGAGAAAGACCTCTGGGCTGGCTGAGAGAGGAGCAGGGTGTCTCTGTGATTTGGGCCCCCTTGGGAGGCAGTTGCAGAGGCAGCAGTGGCCCAGGACTCCCAGAGCAGGCAGGAGCTCCATTACCAATGGTTTCTGCATAAACCCCCTGAGGGAACTGAGCCTGGGAGGCAGCCCTGCCCCTACCCTAGCCCCAGAACTTAAGCTCACATTGAATAGCAGCCACACCTGCTGCGGAAAGCCCTGAGGCTGGGGAGCAGCATTTGAATCTCAGACCCCAAGCACTAGCTGGGCGGATCTAGGTGGGGGTGCAGAGGAATCTCAAAAGTCAAGTAACTGGCTGGGAAAATGCCCAGAAAAGGGAAGAAAAATAAGACCATAGACAGCTACTTTCTTGGGGAACAGATGTTCCCACCTTTCATTTCTGATGAGGAAGTACAATGCTTGCCATCAGGGAAAGACGTGGCGGTCGGGGCTTCTGTATAACAGACATCAGAGGTGGATGTCCAGTGGGCTCAGGCCATGGAAGAGCTCAAAAAGGATTTTGAAAATCAAGTTAGACAGGTGGAGGAAAGGCTGGGAAGAGAAATGAGAGAGATGCAAGAAAACCATGAAAAACGGGTCAATACCTTGCTAAAGGAGACCCAAAAAAATGCTGAAGAAAATAACACCTTGAAAAAGTGGCTCACTCAATTGGCAAAAGAGGTTCAAAAAGCCAATGAGGAGAAGAATGCTTTCAAAAGCAGAATGAGCCCAATGGAAAAAGAGGTTCAAAAGCTCACTGAAGAGAATAGTTCTCTCAAAATTAGAATGGAACAGATGGAGACTAATGACTTTCTGAGAAACCAAGAAATCACAAAACAAAACCAAAAGAATGAAAAAATGGAAGAGAATGTGAAATATCTCATTGGAAAAACAACTGACCTGGAAAATAGATCTAGGAGAGACAATTTAAAAATTATGGGACTACCTGAAAGCCATGATCAAAAAAAGAGCCTAGACATCATCTTTCATGGAATTATCAAGGAAAACTGCCCTGATATTCTAGAACCAGAGGGCAAAATATGTATTGAAGGAATCCATTGATCACCACCTGAAAGAGATCCAAAAAGAGAAACTCCTAGGAACACTGTGGCCAAATTCCAGAATTCCCAGGTCAAGGAGAAAATATTGCAAGCAGCTAGAAAGAAACAATTCCAGTATTGTGGAAATACAATCAGGATAACAGAAGATCTAGCAGCTTCTACATTAAGGGATTGAAGGGTGTGGAATAGGATATTCCAGAAGTCAAAAGAACTAGGACTCAAACCAAGAATCACCTACCCAGCAAAACTGAGTATAATACTTCAGGGGAAAATATGGTCTTTCAATGAAATCGAGGACTTTCAAGCATTCTTGATGAAAAGACCAGAAATGAAAAGAAAATTTGATTTTCAAAACAATTAACTAATTCACGAATTAGAATTTCACTGCACAAATCTTTGCCAAAGTAGAGAGACTGTCATTCAGAAATGTTCTTGTCAACTGTTAAAAATCTTTGAATTTTACATATCTTGTGTCTCATAAATGTGCTAATCACAGTTAATACTTTCCTACACTTAATATCAAGTTTTAAGAAAAAAAGACAACAATCCCACTTAGTAAATAGCATCTGATTTATGCATTTGCTAATTATTTTTCTTACCTGTAACTATTAATCTGTGCTCTAATAATGTATAAAATTTACACGTATAAATTATATATGCATATAAAATTTATGTGCATATGTTTGATATATGTGGCATTTTATATAATTTTTTATATTTCATGTAATCCAAGTATCCACTGAACTTTATTTAAAAATATTTCTAATCTAACTTGGGAAATTGTCTATTTTATACAGGTTGTATTTGCTTATGGAAATTTATAAAATATTGTCTATCCTGAATAAAGATGCATAAGTATATATATATATATATATATATATATATATATATATATATGCTTATTTATGTTTGTCTTCACTTAAATATACATATGTATTCACACACATACAAACATGTATGAATGCAGGTACATGTATATATGTATATACACACATTTTGTAGGTGTGTGTGTAGTACACTGATCTGTCATCTGAGCTACAATTCTATGTCTCCCACTACCTAATGGACATTTCCATTTGAACATCCCAGTTTCAATTTGACTCAGCATGTCCCAAACTGAACTTACAAAGAACTCATTATGTTCCTCCCATAAATAGTTTCCTCCTTCTCTGACCTTTCTGTCAATGTCACCCTTCCTACAGTCTCCCAGACTCAACAACTTGACATGATGCTCCCCTTCTCTCATGACATTATCCTTGTGTTGGATCAGTCACAAAATCCTCTTGATTTTCCTTTCAGGCTCATTGATGGTTTCGTTGTTATATTTCTAATCCCACCCCTTAGCATATAATAAGTAAATGTACATTGAAATGAATTCAGTAGAGAACCATTATGTTCCAGAGAAGGGACAGTAGTAGTATAATGGTGTATGAAACTCAGACTGTCTGGATGGATTGGAAGAGGGAGACATCACAGTTCTCAAAGTCACCATTTCTGCACTAACTTAAGAATGAAAAGAGATCATTTATTCTTTTTCTCCTGTAGATGAATATCATATGGTCTGTGGACTGTGGGTAATTTACTCAACCTCTCAGTGACTTAGGTGCCTCTCTAAACTTATACATTAAAGGGGAGTTGTAGATTTAAACCAATAGAGAGTGTTTTGACCCTAGGATTTCACCGTACTGATGAAATCACAGATTTGGATCCAATTTTTAAAAATGTTAAATATTATTCTTATATATTGTGCTTATTGCTTAATAAGAGTGTTGTTTTGATGATTTCTCGCCTTTCTTTTAAACTAAGGTATGGTGTGGAACCTCCAGGTTTAATAAAGCTGGAAAAAGAGATTGAACAAGAAGAAACACTTTCAGTCCCTTCTCCTTCCCCTTCTCCCTCCTCAACAAAATCTTCTGGAAAAAAGAGTACGGGAAACTTATTGGATGATGCTGTAAGTAAAGTCAGTCAAACTCCTAACCAAGTGCCTAGTGATTCTGGCAACTATGAACTTAGTCACAGTTGATACACAACAGTTGTGTGAGCCTGGGTTAGTCATAGATAGCCTCTTTGTGCCTCAGTTTCCTTGTTTATAAAGTATGAGAGTGGGCCTCAATGGTCTCTAAGATTCAGTGAATCTAATATCTGTGATTATATACTTGCAAAGCACCTTAAATACATGATATTACTTCACTGTAATATCTTATTTTGCTTATCTTAATTACTTGACTGATATTACAACGCCATGAGCTGTGCATGAGAATTATTCCTCCCATTTTACAGATAAGGATACTGAGGTCCAGAAATGTCGTGACTTTCCCCGCAGCATCATAGTTAATAAAAGATTGGAAGTGGAATTTGAACAAATGTCTCTCCTGACTCCAAGCCCAGCACTTCTTTGACTATGCCAGACTGATTTCAATTATATATACATGCATATTATATATATATATGTGTATGCATACATAAATATTATACCTGCTTATATAAATAGATATGTGTGTCTCATTCTATATAATTGAATATGCCTAATACTTCTATCTATGGTTCAAATTTCATTCAAATCTGGGAAAGTGAATAAAGACACTCCTTTGTAGTGACCTCTGTGGGTTGCCATTTTGTTTGACAAATGTAGACCAGACCATAAATTTAAATTTGACTACCAACTGAACATCTTTTAATAGCATTATTAAAAAAATATGTGCACCCATTTGAATACATGAGTACACCCAGACATATATGCATTGTTACGTGCCTTGTATATTATAAACTTTTAGATCTTGTCCGTATTGGTTATTTCTAGCAGCGGGTCTCTAAGGGGCTCATGACTCCCTTTTTCACGGATAGAAAAACTTGACGCATGAAATCAAAGAAAGTTAAGAGTGAAGAAAGAAAAAAAATGCAGTGTTATCCCTGAATTACACGACGTCTTGATTCCCATTACAGACTTAGTTTAAGAGAATATTTATAATTTGTCTGGGTGACAACTGCAGGTTAGATAATTTGGGGGTGCTTTGAAGTGTATACCTTTTATTCCTGTTTAAACTTTATATTCCGCATTATTCTTTGCCATATTTATTTTGGATGTCTCAAATAAGCTTGTGCTGCGCTGTTTCATTGTCCATGGATATGACCATGGGTTCTTAAAGATTATTCTAGAGGTACACAAGTTTTGGCAATGCCTTCCAGGTTGGAAAGGCTTCGAGTATATGTATAGGGACGGATAGGAAAAGCTTCATACTTTGCCTGTATCTCTCCTGCCTGGCACTTATTAAGTGATTAATGAATGCTTATCAAATAATTATTAATAATAATGGCTAAAACTTACAAAGTACTTCACCAGTATTATCTCATTTGGTCATCACAACAACTCTAGAAGGTTGGAACTATTATTATCATTCCCATTTTGTAGATGAGGAAACTGAGGCAGTAGTTAAATGCCTTAGTCAGGGTTACACAGTTACTAGTGAAGTTTCTGAGATCAAATGTGAACTCAGATATTTTTTACTCCAGGATCTAATTTTTATTTGAATGGACATGAAATGTAGTTGTTTCTAAAGACTGTAGGGAATATTAATTCCAAGAGCTTTGAATTAAATATTCTTTATCATTTCAGACCTACTTTAAGCTCATTGGGGAAAGTTATTGGTAATTTGATGGTAGTCATTATATTACCTATACAGGAGAGAAGAATCTAGATAAATACATTAGCCATAGCCAGAGTCTTCTTTCTACAGATGCTGAGGGTACCCAAGCTAGCCAGAAAGAACAAAAGGAATGCCTGCCTACTAAGATTCGACCATAAATAAATTCAAAAGAAAGCATATCAGCCCTCCTTCTTCCCCAATATGATAACCCATCCTTTGTTACCACTTCCAAGTTCTTCTTTGTAAAAAAAAATGAAGGAAATATGGCATTTTTAAAAAAAGTTTCTAGGGATGACAAATCCTAAATACAGTCTGGTTGGTTCTAGTATCATTTCAGAGAGGTTCAGGTGACTGGTTGGCTATCAATATATGATATCTTATCAATATCTCCCAGAGAACAGTAATACGGCCCAGATTGTGCCTTGGCCATTCATCTTTATATACTTTCACTAAACATAAGAAAAAATAAAACAACCCAATGGCTAGGACAGTTCAAATGATGAACTTTAGGAGATTGTCACTTCTTCATCTTTTGACATCTTTGAGCTAAGATTAGTAGACTAGGTGAGGTTATTATAGAGAGGACTCTTGGTCAGTCATATATTGGATTAGGGTCCCTCTTAGGTCCCTTTGAACTCTAAGCTTCTGTGATTCAGCAATCTTAAAAATGTACACAACTGATTAACAGGGCTTGTGAATGAGAGAGGGGATTCTAAAATTCATCTCTACTTATTAGGGGTGGGAGATGGAAATCACAATGAATGCTCTTCCAAATATGAGGCAGTAACAACTTTATATAAAAGGCAGAATGTCTCTTTTTCATCTTCTTAATTATAAAACTGTGGATAGATAAAGTACATTGTAGGATCTCAGTGATTTCAGCTGGTCTTAATAACTCAAACCCCCATGTGCCCTGCCCACCCCCAAATTACACAGATCAAAGATGTCTATCAAACAGTAATGTATGTCCGTGCTTTGCTTTGGTGTTATATGAAAATATGCTTAATCAGGATTTCTTAGGGATATTAGGGAAGGCAGAGGAGAATTAAAAGGATAGTACTTAAGGACTTCAAAAATTTTGTAATTTCATTAATGTAATTTGAAACTACTCTATATCTTAAAAGATTAAATATGTCTATATTATGTCTATGCACACCCATATATATCTATATACACATTCATGTGTATCCATTTCTATTTATCTATAGAGAGATAGATATAGAAATAGGCATGGATATAGCTATAGATATACATCTCCCCTTGTGAAAAACTTGGTAATGAATCTCTTCAACATTATTCAGGTTACTCTTTAATCAAAACAAAACAAAAACTGGCATTTTAAATTTTACAAAGTGTTTTCCATATGCTGTCTGATTGATCCTCACTACAACCCTAAGATATGTATGGGAAGGGATGGTGAGGTAAGTTAAGAGGTAACCAAGAAAGGGCATCACCTCAGAAAACGTTTTATCACTAAAAGTCAAAAGGGACTTCACAGGTTCCATAGTTAACCTTGTACCCAAAAAGCACTCTTTATTATAACATACCCAAGAAATAGCCCTTCAGCCTTTGCTTTAAGATTTCCAAAGAGTCCAGAACTCATCACCTCCTAAAGTGACCTGTCATTATCTGTGATACCTCAAATTGTTAAGAAGTCTTCCTGCCATCGAGCCTAAATTTGTTTCTTTGAAACTTTTACCTACTGGTCCTACTTCTGCCCCCTGGGTCAAAAAATAATTCTTGCATTGACAGTCTTCCTTAAAGAGAATTATTGTGTCCGTGCCTATCACTACCACCCTGAAGTCTTCCCTTTTCCAGAAGGAACATGTCATTGATTCTTTTAACAGTTCCCTTTATGGCAGGAAGTCAAGGCTCTTAACTTACCTGGTGACCTTCTTCTATTCACCTTTCAGTTTATCAATGTTTTTCCTAAAATGTGGCACCCAGAACCAAACTGAATACTCCAGATGGGGCCTGCCCAGGGCAGAGTACAGCAGTATGTCTTGCTTTGTATTCTTGGCTGCTAGGACTCTCTTAGCTTCCTTGGCTGCCATATCATACCACCGACTCCATTCAGGAGAAGTGGAATTAAACTAAAGATGTCTAAAAAGGGCCTTGAAAGCCACTCACTTGAGCCAACCCTGTATAACGTTCCAGATTCTTGTACTTTTTTTAAATAATGAATTTCTAAAATCAAAGTTAGCCAAAATTATAGTCATTTTAATCGAAGTATGCCAGTAGATGTTTCGGTGTTCTTTGTCACTAAGGAGAAAACAGCATGTTGCCCTGTCCTAAAACTGTTATGCTCGCCTAAAGTGATGGCACTCTGGTTGGTTGGCTGTTGTCCTTCATAATTAAAGAGGACCAAAATGACCTCACTATGTTGGGGTTGCAGTAGCTCAAAAGACAAATGAGATGTGCAAATTTAGAGACATGTCCACTCTAGATGCTCATGCAGACTCTTTGTACCCAATGTGTAGTAGAACCTTCTGAGTTTGTATTGGTCTGATGAGACACAGCCAGACACTGGGTTTGACCCTGACTTAGTGATGTCATTTCGGTCCTCTTCAAGAATTGCCCCTAATCTGGTTGGGGTCAATGTTCACTGTGTCTGTGGCTAAAAAGATTAATACAGTCTGAGAAGGCTCTACCATGGGTCAGGCACAAACAGTTCATGTAGACATTTGACATAGAGATGTCTCTA
This sequence comes from Bettongia penicillata ogilbyi, assembly GCA_023548195.1. Classification (NCBI taxonomy): domain Eukaryota; kingdom Metazoa; phylum Chordata; class Mammalia; order Diprotodontia; family Potoroidae; genus Bettongia; species Bettongia penicillata. The sequence continues at coordinate 562,083 of JAJHZJ010000749.1, read as the reverse complement.
AATCCATGCATCTCACATTTCTTTTGAGCTACTGCAATTCTGCTTTGGCCTTCTAAGTGTTTCATAAATGAAATATTTCATTTGAGAGGCAGTGGTGACAGCTTAAAAAAAAGGAACTTACATAAAAGTTACCAACAGTTTCAGTGGGAGTTACAGATGTCTCTTAGGAAAGGGAAACCATTCTTTTTGTGATGGCTACTCTACAAGATACCAGTTGGGAATGAAAATTCATGTGCCATTTTAGATTAAAATTAGAATGCAAAATGGCCATAGATTGTCCATAAGACCCTGTGTTTGCTGAATGAGATTTATTAGGTCTTTTGATTTTGGTAAAATGAGCTGTGTTATTTGCAAGAAGAAGTAGATCTATGTTGAGATATCGTGTTGAAGCAAGTGCTCTGTTTTTCAACAAATAACATCCTGCCAGTATTAAAACAGCCAATGTCTCCTCATATTTCCTCCTTGAGCCCAGTAAGAGAATAATGAGATAAAAGACATAGATGGCTCTTTTAGGTGGCCAGCTCAAAACACCTCCTTTAGTCTGAATATCAGTAGGAAAGAACAACAGGCATCTATCTAAGTGAATTTATTCATTAGCCCTGAAAATCATTATTCATTCTTGCTAGAATAGAGAGACAAGGCTGAATTCAAACCTTTACTTTCTCTTGAGAACCAGTCAATGTGATGAATAAAGTTCTAAGAAAAGATTAGCATTCTTCCTCTGCCTCAGCAACTTCCTCTGTTTGGGGTAATGGTAGATGGTATAATTCAGGGTAATTTGGGAACCCTAGACTTCCCCATTTCATCAGAAACCTGGCCTAGATGTTTGGCCAGTAGCCAGAAGGACACCTGCCAGAGCCCATGGTAGCAACCTAGCTCATCCCAAGGTAACGTAAGAAGCACAAATTTCATTTATCAGGTATTTCCTTCCTAACAGCATATTTCCTTTGCCCACAGAATACTCTTGTTCATAGAATCACAGGATATCAAAGTTGGAAGGGACCTCAAAGGTCATCCAGTCCAACCCGTACCTGAACAGGAATCCTTTCTGCAACATTCCTGATACATGGTCCTCCAGCCTCAACTTGAAGAACTCACGATGGGCAACTTATTACCTCCTGGGGCAGTTCTTTCCACTTCTTGGACAACTCTAAGTGCTTCCTTATATGGAGCGGAAACTGCTCTCCATACCTCCCTCCTTTACTCCTAGTTTTGCCTTCTGGGGCCGAGGAGACTCCACTTAATCATCCTTCTGTGCAACCATCCTTCACATATTTTGAAGTCAGCTATTATATTTCCTATCTCCACACCCTTCTCCCCAATCTTCTTTTCTCCAGGCTAAATATGCCAACTTTTTTCAATTATTAATGATGGTATATAGTTTCTAGCATCATCACTGTCCTGATTATCATCCTCTAGATGTGCACCAACTTGCCAATGACCTTCCAAAAATGTGCCTAAAGCTAAACATAGAATTTCAGATATGGACTAGTCAGAGCAGCGTAGCAGAATTCTGCTGGAAGAGGGTTTTGCCTATGAAAAAACAGAAGGTCAAAGTGATTTCCCCAAGATACTGTAGGTCAATAACTAGTGGAGCCAAGATTCGAATCCAGTTCTTAAGGCCCATGTTCTTGACTACCATGCAAAGCTTTTTTCAAATAAACAGCTGTTTGGTTATTTCTACCCCCAGTCCCTGCCATCCTATACTTGTGTTGTATAGGACTTCATTTCACTTTTATTTCATTTATTCTAATTAGACTTGGCCTAAATAATCTGTCAAGGTTTTTGGAATCCTAACTTTTCATCTGCTCTCTTTCACCTGTGAAAACATCTCTCCCTTGGATTAAGAGGGCTTCTGGTACTGAGAAACTACCTTAAGGCTTGTGTTATCTGACTTCCCTGAAGGAAGTACTTTCTGCCCTTGGTGATGTTGGACTGTGGAGATTGCTTTGTATTCTCTAGGAGCACTGCTCTGTCTGCAGATGGATAGCAATTTTTTTATCCTGAATCCTTTGGGATTGTCTTGGATCATTGTGTTGCTGATAATAGCTAAGTCATTCACAGTTATTGTGTATGGTGTTCTCTTGTTTTTGTCACTTGACTATGCATCAGTTCATATATATCTTTCTGGGTTTTTCTAAAGTCATCCTGCTTGGCATTTCTTAGAGTACAATAATATTCCATCAAAACCATGTACCACAACTTGTTCAATCATTCCCCAATTGATGGGCATCCCCTCAATTTCTGATTCTTATCCATCACAAAAGAGCTGCTACTTGTACTTTTGTACAAGTAAGACCTTTTCTCCTTTGTCTGTTGTTGATATTTTTGGGATACAGATTCAGCAGTATTCTTGCTGGATCAAAGCATATGCAGTTTTATAGTGGGAGCACTGCTTTGAAGAAAAAAATATCTTCTTCATATTCTCATGTCTTCTTATTTCCCTTCACATTGTTGTCAGAATCCTTCCTAATTTATGAATTATTTAACTCAATTCACAGGGAAATAGCTTAGCTCTTTTCATCCCAGGACTCTCTGTCTTTAGTAGTTATGTCTGGAGATCCTCTGAAGATAACATCAGGCCAGATTTCTCTTCCTTTACTACAAAGACCTGCTCTGTGGCCATGACTCGGACACAATGTAAAGCAGTCATAGCTCACCTCTAAGTCATCCTTTAATGAACCAGTTTTCTCTGGGTCATGATTTTTATGGAATTCTGCTCTAATTAATTTCAAAACCAAAGAAAGAGTTGGATGAGTAACTTAGGCTCTGTGTTGAAGGATTCAGGAACAAGTGGTGGAGGTGACTGTCCCCAGATTTGTACTACTATCCTCCTTGTTCTAAGGAAGTATCTGATCTTCCTTCACAGCCCATTTTTGTGGAAAGAGTAAACCTCCCCCTTGCCCTGCCTTCCACCACAACTTCTACCTCTCATTTATGTGCCTATTTCCTTCCTTCTTTTGATCCTTTTGTCAGGGGCCTTTGTGGCATGGATGGGCATGGGGGTTGGGCTTGAGGGAGAACAGCATTTATGCTTAAGTAATTTACACGGTGTAAGAAATTCCATGTGTTATTCCTTCATGAAATATTTTACTTTCGAAGAAGCCTTCATGAAAGGTGAAATTTATCAATCAAAAAAATAAATATCTATTGATAGAATTTCAGGCATTTAGTTACCTAGTTGAATTGAGGATTTTGGTCAGAGAATCAGACCATGCTTCTTTAGAGCCCATCTAATTACCTTTAGGATCAGGTCGATCCTGAAGTTGTATCAGAACTGCTTCCTTTCCCCTTGAAACTTGTGCTTTCTCTTCAGAAAATGTTCAAGGAACATATGGGACTGAATACAATACATTTTCAAATCCAATCTATTTTGAATCTTATTTATGAAATTGTAGGAGATCTTATTTCCCTTAATGTTCATAATTACTCAGACATCTTATGCATACATCATGTAGTATGTATATTGGCTTTGAATTAAACTTAAAATCTAGTCTGGGGATGTAATAGTAAGGTCATATGTTTTGTAAATAGATGTATAGAATATATGCCTCAATTGCTTAAAACATATGGATAATAAGTGATATATTCAGAAACAAAATTGGAGAACTTCATTATATGAACTCCCAGGTGGTTCTAGGTACATCAGGAAAGGATTCTTGGAGGAAATACTAAAGTTCAAAGTAAAATAATAATGTTTTCTAATTTTCAAACAACAGTCGGTCAAACCATCTGTTATTTTGCAAACACTCAAATTTAACTTTGAGGAATTACCAAGATCAAAGTGATGAAGATATACACTTATTGATATTAAAATGCCATTAAATAATATGACATTAAAATTTTCATCACATTTGATATAATCACCCAACACACCTTACCTGGAAGGGTAATGAAGCTTATAATTCTCAGATTACTACATTTCATAATTCTCATCATCATTTTCATTTTTGCATCATTATCATTTGACATACTTCAATTACATGTGTATTATATACACAACACTCTTCTAGGGACTGGGAAGATAAATAAATATGGACCCGTAATAGCAGAATTATGATGGGTATAGAAAAAGACAACTCTAGAAGGTGAGCATAGGAAAAATATCAAGGGAAGAGAATATGAGTTCAGGGGATAGGAATTCTCATAGCACTGATATGTTTTCATGATGATTTAGTGGAAAGATGAACTGGGTTTTGAAGGGTAAGACAAGAAGATTAAAGGGAAGAGAAGGCATCTTTAGCACAAAGAAGTGGCATGGGCAAAGGCCCAGAAGAAGAAATGTGCATGGCGTATTGGGGAAATGATGAATAGATCCGTTTGGCTTCATCAGAAATTTCAGATAGAGAAGACATTTTTGTCGAATTGAAATAGCAGAAGTTTACACTGCAGAAGTGGGGAGGTGCAAAATGGCAGAGATCGTGGAATGTTGAAACTTTGAATGGTATTCTTATGGTCAGTGGGGAGCCATTGTGGTTTTTGGATTGGGGAAATGGCATACTGAAAGTGATGTTTTAATAAAATATATCTGGCATCAATGTATGAAGTTGGGATGAGGAAGACTGAAATCATGGTGGGGGAAGTGAAGGTTTTATTGCAGTATTTCAGAGATCATGTGATAAGGGTCTGATATTATAGTGTTGGCAGTGGGAGTGGAAAAAGGAAGAATGGATGTAAAATAAGTTATACTGAAGGAATGCCCTTGGACAAAACTGTACACATGTTGCAGCTCTGAAGTGTGTCTATGCCTTTGTAAAGGTACCAATAAATACCTTCAGGAAATATCATTAGATGCTAACATTTGTATATCTAGAGCTAAATCTGTTCTGTATTTACACAAATCCTGGTAGAGAGTGACGAGTGTTGGTCAAATGGATGATTGCACACAAAACTTGAAAATACCATATACATGTTAGCTATTATTAGTAACAAAATGAATTATCTAAATTCCAGATGTTCTTCAGGAGAGAAAATAATGACCTGCTCTTGTGTTACAGGTGAAACATATTTCAGAAGATCCTCCATGCAAATGCCCAAACAAGTTCTGTGTGGAGCGTCTCTCACAAGGAAGATACAGAGTTGGAGAAAAGATTCTTTTCATTAGGGTAAAAAACAGTTTTAATTTTCACTCAGTTGTTCATGGGAATATTGAGTACTTGGGAGGGGAGGAAGGGGATAGGGTACCTACTGTTCTCTTTTACCTTCTCCTTTTTAGCATGTATATATACATATTAGGGCAGAGTGGAAACAAAAAACGGAATGGAAACTAAAACCATGAAGATCTCCTTTGATGGTTTTTAAGTGAGATATAAAATGAAATCAAACTCCTCAAAAAAAAAAAAGGTAGTCATGGAATTCATCCTGCCTCATACACATCTCAGACTCAGGCTTCAGTCAAGTTCAAGCTCTCAGTTCCCAGTTTAATTTTTGGTTAAAAAAATTGTTTTTTCACTAGCTCATCTGAGCAAATGTCCAACAGTTTGGGAGCGTATAATGTTGATCGTGATAAAATGAAAGGCATTTTCATTTCTTAGATGAGTTCCTAGATCAGAAGCTTTCAGCATTGATTGTATAATTAACGTTTTAAACCTGCCATTGAAATAAGTTGATGATCTTTGTCCTTTTCTGAAATTGACATTTTGCCTAGAAGCCTTGGCAAAAAAAGACCAGTCATTCCAGGAGTATTCTAGATGAATATGTTTCCTATTTTAAGAAGTGGTTCATTAAATTCAGGTTTCCAAATCTCCTCTTCATTTCTTCTGTGATTGGTTTTGCAGATAATCATGACTTTGGTTTCTTAAAATAGTCTTTCACCTTTTTCTAAGACTGGATTCAATTTTTTTAAAGAAAGGAAATTATATTTCACTTTTATTCCCAAGAACATCTGCAGTTAATATAATGGATATTTTATGTTGTTGCTTAAACTCTAGGCAATGCCAAAAAAAGTGAGTTCACAGGATTTTTTAGTCTTATTTGGTCATCTTAAAATATTCAACCTGTTATTACGAATTGAATTATGGAATCACGTAATTTTAGAGCTGTAAGACCTATGTGGCCTTTTACCTGAGAAAGCATATCCTTTATGATGAATCTGACAAATGGTCTTTGCATGAGACTTCCAGGGTTAGGGAAAACACTACCTTTTCCTGTTCTGTTTGGGGATCGGACTGATTGCAAAGAAATATTTCTTTTTGTTAAGCCAATTGCCACTTTGAAACTTTTCCTTTATCATCCTTTTTCCTTTCCCTTTTCAGTCAAGAAGAACAATTTTTTTTAATCTTCATGGCAGCCTTCAAGTACTTAAACACATCTCTTCAACTCTTCTTTAGGCTAAAGATTCCTAATTCTTTCAACCAATTCTTGCAATCCACTTGTGATTCAAACCCAAGACTCTTTACCATTCTGGTTGCCTTTTTCTAGACAATGTCCAACTGATAACTGTGAACTGAGAATTCCTTACTCCGGATGTGACCACACTAAGGATTATCATTTTCTTATTCCTAAATGTTCTTTCTGTCTTAAGACAATCTAAGATCATATTAGCTTTCTGGGCCATCTTGTCATATTCTTGACTCATGTTGAGTTTGTAGCCTATTCTAACACCTCTGAATCTTTTTTAAATAACCTGTTTGTTTAGGTATTCTTCTCCTATCTTATATTGTAAAGTTGTCCTTTTGAACCTAAGCAAGGTTCTATATTGGTCTCCTTTACATTCCATATTATTAGACTTGGCCAATATTTTAGACAATGACCTTATTTAATCCTGACTCTGGAACCTACTGTTAGGTATCTAGCTCAACTTTGTGTCATGTGATAATGTAACAAATATTCCACCTATAATTTTAATAAAGAAATTAATTAAATTATTAAAAAGCATAGTGTAAAGAGTGAATCTCTGTGATTATATACTGGAGACTTATTCCAAGTGGACACCCACTACTCTTTCATTCTGGCGATTCAACCTTCCCATTATATAGTTATCTAGACCATATCTCTCCATCATTTCCACAAGAAAAGCACTACTAACTTTGTCAAATTCCTTACTAAAATCTAGGTAAACTTATATCTGTATTCTTCCTAGAGATTGATGGCTTAATAACTCTGTCCCTAAAACAGAAGGGGACTAGCATCATCTTGGTATGACCTATCCTTTATGAAGTTGTGCTGGCTTTTTGTGATCCCCATTACCCTTTCTATATATTTCTCAATCATTCCTTTCATAATGTGTTCTAAATTTTGCCAGGTATCAAAGTCATTCACTGGACTATAGTTTTCATACTCCATTCTCTTCCATTTAAAAAATAAATGACATTTTCCTTTCTCCAATCCTATGGTACCTCTCCAGTTTTCCATGATCTGTTAAATATCACTGAGTAATTCAGCACTCATATATACCAGTTTCTTCAGAACCTAAGGATATCATTCATGTGAGACAAGTAACTTGAGCACTTGGCACTTAGATTCTTTCTTTCTAACTATTCCCTTATTTTCAGTTTTGTTATTTGGGCATCAACTTCCTATTAGTTATTTTGATTCTGTCTTTCATACTCCAACAGTCATTCTCCTTGATGGGAGAAGAAAAAGCAAAGTAATAGCTGAGTAGCTCTCCCTTCTCTTTCTGTCATCAGTTATCACTGTTGAATCCATTCCGAGTAGTGGTCTTTCTTGGAGCGTCTTTTTCCAAAAATATGACTTTTAAAAATTAAAGTTTTGTTATCCTTAGCTTTCTTCACCAGCCTCTCAGGTCATCTTCAATTTTATCAATCCAAATACTTTACTTACAGGACCGTGCTATTCTTCCTATCTTCCATTACATATCCTTGCTTCCATCTTTACATATTTTAAAAATCAAAGCTGGTTGTCAATTTCCCTTTATATGCATACACATTGGTCTTTTTAGAGAATTTACCATCCTTGTATTCATCAGGAATTTTTCTCTGTGTTGTCATCAGAATTTCTTCTTTGAGAGGTTCCCATCCTTTCTTAGATGACTTTTCCTATATAATTTTAGTATATGCCATCTTATCTGTCCTTTCCCTGAACCCACAAATCTTGAGTACATGTAAACTATGCCTGTCTTCTTCTCCTTTTTTCCCATCTCCTTATTTTCCTGTCTGAATCTCTAAGATGAAGCAGTTGCTTCTACCTAATTTCTTTCTTTTCACTTTAAAAACCATTTGTCTCTTGTTCAGAATCATATTCAGAATAGGAAGTTACTCCTCAATTTCTTCACATTTTTCAGGATGAAATTGTTGCTAAGCTAAAATTATTAGTATCATTTACCATCTTCAGATTCTTGACCAGGATTTAGTAGTGGTGCTTTTCAGGCTCCTATTGGAAGTATTATTTGTGCCTATTTGAATAACCAAATGAGTAATAATTGCTAGATTGAATAAGTTCTATCAGGTTTTGAATTCAACTCCAGGAAGTTTTGAGACCTTCCTGTTTTTATTAGGTCAACAGTGCTGCTTCAGTATCTCTTAGCATGAAATCACCAACCACCTCTACTCATCTCTTTTCTTTCAAAGTTGTGTTGGTTAATCTGGCATCCCCAAGGACCTGAGGATCTATGTCATCCTTCTTTAGAGATCAAGCAGATTATTCCTTTTAAATACCCAGCTCTTTCCTTTTCAGGAAGAAACTTTTGTTGGTTTCCTGGCTCCAAGCATTCAATAAACCTTCTTCCTCTTCTCCTCTGAGTGACATTCTTCTATTCCCCAAGCTTCTCATCCAAGTAGGATTTCCCCTCTGTCTCTTCAGATCCTTATTCTTTTATTTCATGGTAGAGCCCTATTTCACTGTTTTGTTTTGTTCTGAAGGGATATTTGATTCCACCTGACATTCTTAATAGTAAAGCTATCTCTCTAGTTCCTTTACCTTCTCTTCCATTAAGTAGATCAACCTGCTCTTTGAGGAAAGATAGCAATGCGTTAGCCTTGGCAGAGCTAAAACTATCACAGGATCTATGAAGTTCATTGTAAAGTTTTAACTTCTATCCGTCCTTGTGAAAAGTGGGACCCTAAGACCTTGCAGTTCTTTTTAGTAGCTACCCTGGAGAGCTGCGGTGGCAAATTGTTTAGAGGTTTCCTCAACTTCAGAGGTGTCATTTTCCTTCTCACCTCCTTAGGACCTCAGAGAAAGACCATACCCTTTCCCTTGTCTTACAAAGCTTTTATGTACCTTTCTTTATGTGCCTGATCAACAATTTTCTTTTCTTCCTTTCATCATTCATCTCTTCTTTCCTTCCAGAAGTCTTCAAACCCTGCCAATTCTCTTCCTTCAGCTAGAATCTTTCAGTTCCTTCTCAATCTCTTAATCTTATTCTCCTCTTCTTTATCTTTTTTTTTTCAGCTCAAATGCCCATCTTATTGAGCTCTGGTCCTTCTCCTCCTCCTCCTTGTCCCCCTCCTCTGACATCTTGATCCTCCCATGTTCAGATATGGGTTTCCTTCACAATTCCAGAGCCTCCAAATTACCTTCACATTTTTTCTTCAGCTCAAGTTTTTCTGTGTCTTCTCCCAATGATTTCTTCTCACAGAAGCTAGCAGTCAATCACAATGTGAGTTATTATGATTTAAGTCTTAAGATCATTGTATTCCATCTTGTTATTATTGTTCGGCCATTTCAGTCATAGTCATTCTTTGTGAGCCTATTTGGAATTTCTTGGTAAAAATACTGCCATTTTGTTCTCCAGCTCATTTTACAGATGAGTAAACTGAGGCAAACAAGGTTAAGTGACTCATTCAGGATCACAGGGCTAGTAAGTGTCAGAGGCTGAATTTGAACTCAGGTTGTCCTGACTCCAGGACTGACATGCTATCCACTTCACCACCTAGATGCCCTTATATTTGATAATAAATTACAAAACAGAATATCACATATTAAATATGCTAATTTCTCATCCCTATGTCAGTGTTATTTCTTCTTTAGATATTTATGTATAAATTTACTTCTTTCTTTTGGGGAGAATTGGAGGGAAGTTTCTAAGCCTTTCATTTCATTGATGTAGGGAACTACTGATTAGCAAACTCCTTCTACAAATATAGATAGCTAACTTCTGTAGTTTGTAGCTTTAGAGAAGTGGCTATAGCACTGAAATTTTAAGTGACTTGCCCCAGTGTCACATAGGTAATGTGTGTGTGTGTGTGTGTGTGTGTGTGTGTGTGTGGTGTGTGTGTGTGTGTGAGAAAGAGAGAGAGTTGAACTGATTTTCCTTACTCTGAGGATAGTTTTCTATCAGGCCAAGTTTCAGATTACTCTGTTTCTCTTTTATGAAATTATGCAAAAGCAAAATATCAATTAATGTGTGATTCATATATTAGTTAAATATGGATAGCAATATTTTAAATACAATTTATCAAATTGTCATTTCTTACTCTTAAGAGACAAGCCATTACTATTTTCTTTTTAACCCTAAACTATTTTCTTAATGCTCACTGATGGAATTGAATAGCTTTTCAAAGTGTATTGTGTCAGATCAGTTATGAAATTCCAGGTTAAGATTTCATTTTAAGTATACACATAAATATCTGTTCTCATCATCCTTCTAAACTTCCATGTAAAATCATGCTCCGAACTTCATTGTAATGCCTAATTAACTGAAGGTGCTCCATTGATCTAGGGATTGTGTTACCCTTTATTTTAAGCTCTGGCACTTTAGGTTTCATCATGTGACACACCATTGACTCTTAGGAATCCAGAAGAAGGCAGTAGGACATCAAAATATTTTACTTAAAATTTTACAATAATTTTTATTTAAATATTTTTCAAATAATAAGATAATTGTAACTGATAATAAATTTGGAAATTACATGTTTGCAGTATTGCTCACCACTTTCCAAATGTAGGGAAGTGGAAAAAGTACTGGTAACTAAGTGTTATAGCAGAAAGAAAGCTGGACATGGAGAGAGAGAACCAGAGTTTGAATACTGTCTTAGAAGCTTAATATATGTGTGAGTCTGGGCAAATCGTTATCTATCTCAGCCTAAGCCTCTTTGTCTGTAAAATGGGGACAATGGTAGTACCTCCCTCACAGGGTTGTTGTGAGAATCCAATGAGGTAACATGCAATATACTTTGCAAACTGATTATCATTGTTGCTGCCGCTGCTACTGTCTGTTATCATGTTTGTTACTGTTGCTTTTAGGGACAGAAGATTGAATTTGAAACCTAGCTTTGCTACTTACCACTCGGGCACTCCTGGAAAGTCACCTAATTTTTCTGGGTCTTGTTTCTCTCCCCTAGAAAATGAGGCGTCGGACTTAAAAGACTCTAATCTTATGTGTAGCTCTAAAGCCATGTATGATCTAGTTGAGATGTGATTTTTGAACTATTCTCAACAAGTGTACATCATTTTCCAAAATCCTGCAGGGATTCCAGAAGTCGACATCTACTTCCAGTATATTTTGTATTGCTTTGTGTGTGGCTTCAAGAGATGTTTGAGCAATAGTTACAGTTACTACTTACTTAATCGGCTGTGATTCCTATGACTTTCTCTGGCCTCTCAGACTTATTGAAGTCATTATTTCTTTATAAATAAATACTCACAAGCACTAGAATTCCCTTTAAAAACTCCTTTTAATGAAGTTCTTCATAAAGAGAAAAATATTGCTGTAATGCAAATTACTAGCCTGTAACAAGTTTGAGATTTTATACACTGACACATTTTATAGCTGGGCCTATGAATGAGTATATACATGTATGTATACTGTATATGTATATATGTGTGTGTGTGTGTGTGCATACACAAATCTTCATATGTGCAAAAGTTGTTTCTATATCTAAAATTTAGTGTAGCCTTGACTATTTCAGAGGATTATTTCAAAGAACCACTTTTTTTTTTATTCTTTCAACTGTGGTATAGTAGGGAGATCTTTGCTAAGTAAGTAAGGAAGGAAGACCTGGACTGATTCTAATGTCAGATATTTACTAGTTGTACAATCATCAACAAATTCCTTACACCCTCTGAGCCCTGGTATCCTCTTCTGTAAAATGGAGATAATAATGCCTATTTATTTGAGTGTTTTGAGGACAAAATAAGATAATTTGTGTAAAGCATTTTGCAAACCTTAAGGTGTCATATAAAGTTAGCTATCATTATTAAATAATTATTTGACAGCTTTCTATGTGCAAAGCAGTGCTAAGTTCAATGGGAGGAAAAAAGGAATATAATAAATCCTTAACTATGTAAATTATACTTAGAGATGGGGTGGCAAGAAATAACATTAAGAATATTAGATCTCAGGTGACTTGTCTGAGTATGAACTGTTTAATTTACTTTTCAATATCACAAAATCAAAATCTGTCAATGCCACCTGTAGGAAAAGTTCCTAATTAAGGAATCACTGTTTAATTTATTCTGCTTATTTCCAGTCACGTGTTTTGTCATTCGCGTTGCTCATAACCTTTTTTTTAAGTGTGTGAAATATAAGATTTTCTGCATGTGGTATGTTATACAGAGACAAGAGTACACATACATCTACCTGTATATATGCACATGTATGTTCTTTCACATATGCACTGTCAGATTTGACTAATAAGGGGCAGAAAAAATAAGCAAAGAGGCTTTAAACTGAAGAAATCATAGAGAAATGTAGACAGAGACAGGGTCACTACAGAGCCTGTAGGAGGCAGCATGGTACAACAGAAAACCTATTTGCTTTGGAGTCACAGGGCCTGAGTTTGAGTTTTTCTGCTTCTTACTACTACCTGTGTAATATTGTACAGGTTAATTCATCTCTCTTGGTTTCAGTTCCATTTCTGTAAATTAAGGATGCTTAACCAGATGGCCTTGAAGGTCTCTGCCATCTCTCAATCTATGTATAAACCTTTGATTTCCTACCAAAAAAAAAAAGCCAACAGGCACATTACACATCTCAACTCATCTATGCTTATGTACAGTACAAATATACACAAATATTTACTTGTACAGATATATGGAAACCAAACATTTTGGCCCAAACATAGAGGAAAAATTGAGGCCATTTAAAGACATTAGGATGGTTGCCACCAACTGCGGATACAACAATCAAATCTTTGTTCCAGTGGAAACTGATTCTGTGGTTTCTCCCCCTCTCCCCGCCTTCTATCTAATAAAAGCCTTCATAGTGCCTTCCTTTGGGAATTCTTGTTTTGTTTACTGGCTTATTGTAGGAATCAAATAACAAAAGTGCAGGTCATTTCAATTATTCTGAGTGTGAAAGATTTCAGTTGGTTACAAATGACCCTTGTATTCGATAACATTGATGAATTTCATGTGTTGATCTGTGCCAAAGGGCTAGAGTTTACCTGGTTTAGACAGAGATTCAAGTTCTAAGATTGAACTACAAACTTCTCCAAGTATTTTTAAAAGCATAGCTTGAGTCAGAATTTTACATTTACTTATTATAAACTTTTAGTCACTGTTTTTTCCACTTAACAAATATTCCTCTTATTGCATTGGCCCGTTTGGTCAATAACATTTATATCAGCATCAATTCTGGTTCTATCTGTTGAAAGTTCCCTAATGCACTCCTGTGTACTGTATTTTACTAAAAGCTTTTTTCTGCATCAATTGAGATAATCATGCAATTTTTATTGCTTTTTTATTGACATGCTTTATTATGTTTATAATATCAAACCAGATCTGTATTCCTGGCATAAATCCACCCAGGTCAAGGTATTTAATATTTATCATATATTGTTGTAACCTCTTGACTAATATTTTATTTAATCTTTTTGGACCAGTGCTTATTAGAACATTAGAATATAGGTTTTTCAGTTTTTTGATTCTCCCTGCTACCAAGATCATATTTAGATCATAAAACTAATTATGGTTGTAATTTTTTTGCTATTTTTGCAAACATAGATGCAAATTGGGGGAGGGGTAAGCATCAGATTATTTAGCTGGTCCCTCCTCTGTGGTATCTTTGTTAAACTTCGTTTCTACTGTGAAAGCTTAGAGAGGTTTACTGGGGCCAGCCTCTTTCAGACTATGGGAACAGTTTTTACCTTATTTGTAACCCCTGGAGGTAGATATAAGGTCAAAGTCATTTTTTCCTGTCTTGGAGTTTCGAATGAGAAACTGACCTTGCCACAAATAGAACCATAATCCTTTCCCTTTCCTTCTTGGAAATTCATCAGTTCTGTTCAGGGTTGGCCTTAGGGAAAATGTTTAAGGAGATGAAGATTGCCTTTCAAATCACTTGTTTCTTTCTTTCCTCTTTTAACAATCCCTGTCACCTTCTGAAGGTTCACCTCTTAGGGGCTCAGTATCTTGTTGCTATATTCTGACTACAGTCTTCAGTAGTATCCAGTGCTCTGGAATTTCCTCTCCCTTTCCCTGCTTAAGAGTTAGTCTAGTGTGCCATTTTTTATAAGCCTAGCTTCCGTAGAGGTGACCGCAATCTGATCTAGGAAAGTGAGATGAAGAGGTCTATGGTCATAGGGCTATGACTGTACAAATGGAAGAAACCTTAGAAGCCATCTAGAATAACCCTCTTATTTTACAGGTAAAAAATCTGGGGTCAAGAGAAGTAAAGAAACTGATTCAAGTTCGGATACATGGTAGGATTCAAATAGAAGTCCACTAACTCTAAGTCCAGTGATTTATTTCTCTTAAAGATTAGATTCCGTTTCTATAGCAACCCAGCCTGGAAATTTCTTCTGGGACTTGTAGCAGGCAGGTCCAACAATAGTGAGATTACATTAGCTTTCTTAACTGAGTTAAGGTATCCAAAGGTTACTGATGGATTTATATGCCAACCTCTCAATGTAACACTTTTCCTTTTGAGAAAGACTCAATATTTTCACTCAGAAGTGTGAGTAAAAGTTAGAACTCTCAGGCTTCAAAGTAGGTCAATGAAGGAAATATTTGTGATTAGGCTGACTTTTAGGCATATATTAACTCTGTAATCATGGTATATGCCAGCCTTTGCACTGTTAGACAAAGTGATTAATTGTTCATTTGAATATTTTCAGTGCCATATTAATGACTGTAAAACTATAATGGAATGGGAGAGAATATTACAAATTATAATGAAATATACTATAATATTATAAAACTATAATGGAATGGGAGAAATTATTAAATATTACAATACCTCTAAATCTATAATCTATTATTTTATCCAAAGAGCATTCAATAAGAATAACCAATAATAAGCTAAGCAAAACAGACATTGTTTGCCCATTGAAGCCTGATCTATTGATTTAGAGAAATCATAAAAGAACTTTGGTCGATGGAAAATAGGCCATTGCTCCATCCTCTCCACCCAAAACCTAGATTCTATACAAAAGTGGGTTTGTGACCTCAGATATCCTTTTCTTAGGAGTCAGGTATATTTTGGTTACAGCATGCTAGATTGCAGACTGATTTAATTCAAAACCATTTGCATTTTTAAAGGCTCAAATGGAGAATTTTGCTCAAGTTTAAGAAATACGATCACAGAGGCAATTTAGAGAAAATACAAAGAATAATTTAATCTGAAGCTAACTGGAGGAATCCTGAGTGGTGGCAAGTCACCTTCTTTGAACTGCTTCTGAATTCAATCATCTCAGATCAATGGAAGGGTCATGTCTGCAGTTACCAATTCTGTTTTTTTTTTTTAAACATAAAATTTCTATAGGACTGCACCAGGGCAGGAAAATGAACTTACAGTATCCATCTCAGCAAGAGACTAGATTCTGTTGCTATAGCAACCCAGCCTGGAAATTTCTTCTGGGACTTGCTGCAGGCAGGTCCAACAATAGTGAATGAGATGACTTTTAGGGCTACTGTTTTGACACATATTGATTTACTATTAGTAAAAAAAAAAAAAAAAAAACAAAACTACACAGTCCAAATCTTACCAGCTTTCAGCTGATGAAAAAATGGATGGTTACATAATAATGCAATGGGGTTTTAAACAAGTAACAAGGAGGTTAACGCCTCTGTTTACATTCATGCAAACACTGCACAGACTGTCAATATATAGATGATTTTTTTTTTCACATTTCAGAGGCTGTTGATGAAAAGCCATTGTTTAAAAAATGCATATGTCAGATTCTGACCTCAGACAAAAACCTGGGGAAGTAGCTGTGGCTTTTTCGGAAATAGGCTCTGCTTTGTTAGTACTGATTCATTGAAGAAAATGCTAGATTTAGAGTTAATGAATTCCTCCCCTTCTTTCTGTATCCATTTGAGCAAGTCATTTAACTTTTCTTGAAGCGGTCAGACTAGATGACCTCTAAGGTCCATTCCATCTCTGAACCTGTGATCTGACTTAATTTCTTGTTCTGCTGCTTAATAGCTGAATTGTTTGGTGGCACAGTGGACACAACCTCAGATTTGGAGCCAAGAAGACCTGAATTCGGTCCAGCCTCAGTCCTTGCTAGCTATGAGGCCTTGGACAAGTCACTTAATCTCTTTCTGCCTCAGTTTCTTCATCTGTAAAATGATGATAATCCTGGAACTTACCTCATATGTTTATTGGGGAAATCAAATGAGACAGGTGGCGTGTAAAGTACTTTTTAAAACTTAAAGTGCTACATAGACATTTGCTATCATTTTAGTCATCACCATCATCACCAGACTTATTGAATCTCTCTGGGTCCCAGTCCCCTCCTATATAAAATGGGAGTGGGAGGGCTTGGATCAGATGATACCTTCAGCTTTTAGACCCTTTCCAACTTTAAATCTAGGATCCTTTACTGTGAAATGGAAGGTTTCACTAAGAAGGCACCACTGGAGCTTAGCATAGTATCCTACTTACTTAACCTGTTCCCTTAAACGTAATTTATTGTCATTACAGATGAATGTTTTCAGACTATACATCCCTTTCTTTGCTGGCAACTGCCATAAATCTGAACACTTTTTAGGAAGAAATAGAAGACCTGACATTTGAAAATTCTGGGCAACAATTTTGTTTCTATTTCAAAATTTAAATTCTTTTTTCATGGTGTTTGTGCCCTATAATGTATACAGATCAAGAGCCTTGACTCTGATGCTCACTCACTGTGTGATGTTGGAACATTCACTAAACCTGTCCATGCCTCACTTTCCTCACTTGCCAAATGAGGGGATAGAACTAGAACACCCTTCTAAGGATCCTTCTAAGTTTTTTTGTCTTTGGCTTAAGAGGTCTCAGATTTGATTTCCAATTTATTAATGGTCATTAATGTAATTTGAATTTCGGAGACATCTTTTAGATGTCTCCCAAAGGGCTTAACACATGTGAATTAACTCTTCCTCTACTGTGAGATCTTTTTTCTTAGAAATACAAAAATAAATAAGAAACCATGTCTAAATGTAGCTAAGTGATAAGGTGGTCTTTTTCCTGATGGTTATTCACAGAGATCAGAACAATTCAGCCTTAGAAAAATGTAAGCTAATCTTTGACAAGAGATTACGAACAAAAAAAAATAACTAGTTTGATGTTCTTTTGAAAATGAGAGAAATGATCTGAAATATTTCCCTGGGTTAGAGAAATTAATAAATTCACCTGTTAATATGCCTAATTGTGTTGTGATACAGTGCAGGGGGAAAATTGGATTTGAAATCAAAGGAAGGACCTAACTACCATTTATCCTTTCTAGACCTCAATTTCCTTATCTGTAAGGGTGGTCCTTTCAACCTACATAATTCTATGAATTGAGGAACTCTTCTTTGACTTTGTGGTAAGAGTGAGAGTACTGATACATAAATATCTAAATAAAACAATGCTTTCTTCAGCATCATTTATGATACTATAGGCTGCTAAGACTAAGAAGAAAGAAAATTACTTGCCACACTTCAGTTTGATTTTCACAATTATCCTTTTCTCACTTTAAAGCCCCCAGCAGTGATCATTGTACCGTTCTATCATACTGTGATATGTGACTGCATCCTAGGTTGGGCCATTAGTTTTCTCTTCGTGCAATAGCCTTTCCAGACATCCAAGGGGGAAAAACTGTCCCTTTTCAACTGCTAAAAATCCAAATTATTTAAATCCATAGAGACGCATTTGAACTGAAAAATCAAATGACTGTGTTGAGACTAAGAGCAGACCTCATTATACATTCCAGATTTCAGAGCTGCCGTTGTCCTCCTTCAGTCTTGACAAATGTATTATTTAACAGCAGTCTGTTTCCTCACTCCACACATGACGGTTTCTGGTTTTCCTTAAAGGAAGTTATAGTTTAGAGTAATGAAATTTTTTCACAACCACTCAGACACTTGGCTGCTTCATTTCAGAATGGTTTTAGTATGTAGCTAGAGGAGTGGGATTGCCCTCAGTGGTTTGTTCGTACCACATATAAAGATGAGAGCCTGTGGTTTGATTTCTCTGGGGCTAAAATTTAAATGGCCTGGTCTGATATATTGGTAATAGTACTTAACATTGTCTTTGTTTTCTCCCTTTATTGATAATTTACTTCTTCCTTCCACTAAATCTCTAATATTTCCCTGTGACTTAGGAGGTTCTCAGAGGCTAAAATAATGAAACCCAGGCTCTTTAAGCCATCGCCAAGCTACATAGGTTTGCTAAAAGCATCTAGTGACAAACTATGTCTGTACTGTTCATGACCTAGCCTAGCTAGGGCCTTATCTCCATAGCATTAGCCAGCAGCTATCTAATGTATGGAGAGATCTCCCACAGGGCCAGATCTTTTAGAGATACCTCTACCTTGACATTCAGAGTTATCTAATATGCTGAATTCTGAAGTAAAGAGGGTATTGATTATAAGAGAAAAATTCAACAATAAGAATATTTTATGAGTTACTAAAATTTGATTTACAATTATTCATGTTAGCCTTGTAATTCCCGAGGTATGTGTGGCGGTGTGAAGATGGGGTAGAAAGATGGGTAGGGGCAGGGGAGGTAGGGTGAGAAAGTTAAAAGATTTCAGACAAGACTAGTAGGATAATATGCAGTGGAAAGAATTATGGATTTAAGTCAGAGGAACTATGTCACACAAACACGTAAGTCTCTGTGAACTAGGACAAGTCATTTAACCTCCCTGAGGGTCAGCATTTTCATCTGTGAAGCAACGGGATATACCAGATTCACTCTAATATCTCTTCCAGTTCTAAGGCTATGTATTATTTTATGATCCTATTTAAGGTCAGAAAGAATGCTGAGACAAATTCTATGCAATAAACTAAAATAGTCTATCCAAATTGATGGTTTGCCTTGGTGATAATGTGGAAAGAATACTGGTTGTGGAAATCAGAGGACCCTGGATGAAAACCCCAACTCTGCACTTAATAACCATTAGGCCAAGAAGTACGTTAACCTCTCTGGGCCTGTTTCTTTACCAATAAAATGAAGGGTTGGGTTAGGTGATCTCATAGTTCCCTTCCACCATCTTGTGTTTTGGTCTTTTATATTTGCATCTGGAAAAAAAATGTTTCATTTTGGGATTATTGGTCTTTGGTCTTTCTGTAATGTGACAGTGGTCTTGCCAGTTTTGTCAGTGCATACTTTAAGTGGACCTGAAGTCAATGCTCAATTTATATGTGGGTTTGCTCCTTTGACAGTGCACCTGTATCATCTAAGACTTCATTCAATTCCTGTCAGAGATGGAAAAGAGAAGACCCTGGCACATAAGACAGGAGGGATTTTAATTTGGTCAGTGAGCAGAACTATTGGTTTTTTCAATGACTTAGCCACAGGGATTTTTTTAATGTAGGAACTGTACCTTAAAAATCATCCAAAAAACAGTTTATGCTAGATATGTAGACTATTGTCATTAGACTTTAAAAAAATTAAATTTTAATTAATTTGATTATTAATTAAACTGACTTGCTCAGGTTGAAATCAGATTCTTTTCCATATAACCAGGATTTCCTCATCTGTGGTAAGATTTTTTTTTAATTTTTATTTTAGACTATAAGGACATGTTGTTTTGGGGAGGTTATGTGCTACTGGTTTTGTATCTACATTATGAGTGCATGTTAGAAAGAGAATTGAGTTTAGAGTCAGAGAACCTGGATTCAAATTGTAGCTATCTTCCTTACAACCTTTGTGATCTTGGACAAGTCACTCAGCTTCTATAAATAAGGAGCTTGAAATAGACAATCACTGATGTGCCGTGTAACTTTATGAGTTGATGATGCTTTTAACCAATTGGATTCATCGTATTCACTAAGGCCATGGCAGATAGTGAACACTTGATGTTTGTTGTATAGAATCAAGTATGCTAAACTCATTTTTAAAAATAGAATGTGCTAAATTATATAAAATATAAGAATATACTAGAATTGAATAGACTAAGGTTGTATTTTTAAAATGTTCTATCTAATGTTTGATTTCATTAGAACTATTTAAAATAACATCGATAATCCCTCTTACTTTTTGGAAAGCAAATTCTTACATTGATTGTTTTTATAAATTTTTGATTTCCTGCTAGAGGCATTCTCTTCTGTAATATTTTTTTTAATTGAGATGAATCCCTTGACTAGTTTATTAGCATTTTTATTGACTTAGAAATTGACTAATCTTAGATCACAAAATAGTTATTAAAGGGCAATTTACGAAGTTGTCAAAAGCATGACTTTTCTTTGGTAACTTTCTGTGCCTCCCAATAAGAGCATTCTATGTTTTATTTCTATTATACTAACCTATAAAGATTAATGGTTGGTGTTAGAACAGGTGCTAGAGATTTCTTTTGCTTTATGCAGCGCTATGGACTGAGGCTTCCTTTTTTCCATAAGTGGCAATGGACAAAAATTCATCATGGACTTGAATTATTGATGAGTGTGCAAGCAGTCAGATATACCCATGGAATATCATTGGCATCATTAATATAAATTTGATATACATGTCTCTAGAGCCCAAATTATATAAAGAGGATATGATTAGGTAGCTTAAAAAGCATCGTTGTTTGGTCATTGAAGTCATTTGACTCTTTTTGGTGCCATTTTGAGGTTTTCTTGGCAAAGAAGCTGGAGTGGTTTGCCATTTCCTTCTCATTTTACAGATCATGAACTGAGGCAAACAGGGTTAAATGACTTGTCCAGGTCATACAGCTAATAAGCGTTTGAGGAGAGATTTAAACTCACAAAGATGAGACTTTCTCATTCCAAGCCACTGAAACACCTCGCTGCCTGCTTAAAAAGTAATACATTGCAAACACATTATTCTTGGATTTGTAATTATCAAAGATGTTGAAGATGTTATTTGTACATTTTTGTACTAATGGAAAATTTTTGAAATCACTTGACTAGCAGTAGACTTGTAGTTAAGAAGATCTAAGTTCAAATTCTCCATTAGGCACTGTGTGATCCTGGGCAAGTCAATTAACTGTATCTCAGTTTCCTTATGTGTAAAATAAGAAATTTTGACTTGACTTCTAAGGTCCCTTCAAACTATACATTTATGTTTATATGACCCTATGCTTTGTTAAATGTTATGTACCAAGCACTGTTCTAAGTATTAGGGATACAAAAGAGTAAGGAAAATAGCATCTGTCTTCAAGGAATTTATATTCTCAAACCATAGACTATATGTGTTCATACAGGCATGTACAAGACATACACAGCAGGTACAAACAAAATTTGAATGAGAAGCCACTAGCAACTGGGAGTAGGGGCAAGGGGAGGAAAGGTCTCCAGGTGAAGGTAGTATTTGGGCTGAATAGAAGAGAAAACAAGAGATTCCAAAAAGTGGGAGTATAGAGGGAGAGCTTTCTAGGAAAGGGGACAGCCAGGAAAAAGGCAAATAAATTAGACATGGAACATAGTGGGTGAGGCATAGCAAACACGGAAGCCACTAGGACTGGACTGTTGGGTACATGGAGGGGTGCAATGCGTAAGAACTCTAGGGAGGTGGGAAGAAGACAGGTTATAAAGGGATTAAATGCCTAATGAAGGACTTTATTTTTGTTCCTAGAAGTAAGAGAAAGCCACTAGAGTTTGCTGAGTAGGGAAGATAACATAGAGCTTTAAAAAAATCCCTTGAGAGGCTGTGTAGAGAAATGAAACAGAGTGAGGAGAAACTTTAGACTGGCAGACGAAACAGGAGACTATCTCAACATTCCGCATGAGAGGGGTTATGGACCTGAAATGTTTGTTTGGATACGTAGTGTGTGTGAGAGTCGGGAGTCCAAGGATGACCCAAGGTTATGATGATGGTGGCCTTGGTAGAAACAGGGAACTTTCGAAGAAGGGTGAGTTTGAGGTGGTAGTTAAAGACTTGGATTGTTGTGTGATTTGGCCATTGAAGTAAGTCATGAAGGCTTCTTTCCAGATGTCTTTTTCATATTTATTGCTATTATTCAGTTGTTTCAGTCATGTCATGACTCCATTTGGGGTTTTCTTGGCAAAGATCCTAGAGTGGTTTGTTAGAGTGATCCTACTCCAGGTGAGGCCAGCAGGATGAAGTGATTTGCTCAAGGTCACTTGGCTAGTAAATGACTAAAGCCAGATTTGAACTCAGGAACTTGAGTATTTCTAACTCCAGGCCTGGCACTCTATTGTAAAAGCAAACATCCCGACATACACAGGAAGTTCTGCTATCACGGGTTCTTTGATAAGATTTTCTAAAAGGAAAGGCAACTTTTAAGGGGTCAACAATCACTTTAATCAAGCACAGCTGTTTGACCATGAGTACATGGTTACAAGAGAAAGAAGCACCAACATCTGAGTTTTCAAAATTGTGGGGCTCCTTAGTGGCTGCCCAGAGTTTCTTCTGGCCAAATACTTTGTATGAGTAAGCCCCAAAGTAAAACCTCACCTCAGAATATTTGTACACTCTTCAGAGCCAGAGGGCATCACCACCCTTGAGAAACAGTGCCTCAGTAGAAATTAAGAAATTAAGAAAATGGGCCTCCCTTAATCCAGCTTGCCTTAATGGGCAGGCCTATTAATGAATGGGGAAGACCTTTGACTCTCTAATTAGTATTACCTCTATCCACTTCACCACCTAGCTGCCCTATATTTAGACCTGACATTTTTTACTGATGTGAAACATTATAAAGAGTCTGTTATTAGTCTACTTCGTGACCTGCCACCAGAGCCTGGTTCTTAAAGAAGTGTTCAGTGATTGGGGAATAATTGATCGTTGATACACAGTATATACGTGCAAGTAACTAGAGCATCATGTTCTAGTTGTCTTTGCACTACCTTTTTATTTTTATTTCAAGCATTGTAGCAATATATTAACCTTTCTTGCTATGGTTCAATTTGTTTTCATTTAGCAAACATTACTTGTCAAGCATTGGCACTATGTGACAGTCACTGTACTAAGTGTCATGGATAGAAATTTAAAAAAAATGAAAGTCACTGACCTCAAAGGGCTTACATTCTGCAGGTAGAATACAATATATCCTCTGATAAATTAAGAAAAAAATACATAGAATAATTTTGGAGAAGAGAGGACTAACAGTGGGAGGAGGACCTCATATAGAAGCTATACCAGAGCCAAGTTTTATATATAAGAAGTTAAGGACTCTGGGAGGCAGAGGCAAGGAGGGACCATATTTAATGCATGGGGGGTGGGGTATGTATAGAATAATTTTACATATATGTATATATGTGTGTATGTATATATCCCATATATATTAATCTGTATACACACACGCATCTATTTGTATCTAATGGTAGCCGTCTCTGGGGCAGGGGGAATGGAGAAGAGACAAAAAGGAAAAAAAAAGAAATTTACACGATAAATGTGTTATATATCAAGTTACACATAATAGATTTGCAGTTTCATGTACAATCATCGTTTAATTATACTATGTTATGGAAATGCTTGTTTTATTCCATAGACTAAGAATAAAATAAATACATGTGAAAAAAAGCATGGGGAGACATGCCATCTGTGAAAAGTCATAGAGATAGAAGATATAATAGAGACAGAAAATGAAACTGCAAACAATCCAGTTTTTCTGGAATGTAGTTAGTGCAGAGGAATAATATTTTTAAAAGTATTGAATAATAAGCCAGAATTAGATTATGAAAGGTTTTAAACGTCCAACAAATACATATTGTGGTTCCAAAATATTTTATGATAATTATCCTCATCAGAACCCTGTGAATTAAATTATTAGTTCCATTTTAGAAATGAAAGCAAAATAAAGCAAGACTAAAGAAAATGAAGGCTTCCAAAGATGAAGAAGTAGACCGAGATCACATAATCAGGCTCAATTCCAGGTCTTCTGAGTCCCAGAAATGCATTGTTTCTGTTAGTTTCCACTGTTGTATTTAGTGGCTTCATGAGCATCACTTGTCTGACTTTTCTGATTGAACATTTCAATAGGGCATCATGGTTATCATTCTGAGGACCAGTTCCCTTGGCATAGGATGATAAATGCATAAAGGAGAAGGAACATGGACAGGATAAAGTTGTCTTTTCAACTAAATACCTTTTAACTGATTGTTCAGTGGAGATTTTCCACTTTTCCCAAAAAAGCATAAGGCAGCAAGAATTCTAACCATTCAGGGAGTTACTATTCTTTTCAAACATTTTTGCTTGGACTTTGTGTCTCATTTTAGACTCAATTACCTAGCAGGTCTTTTTGTTGGGTGACGATCATTATACTACTTACTTAATACACAGCTATCAAGGATTGAAAAGTACTTACAGTTCCTCAACCCAAACCTTATATCATCTGCATGCCTAAGCACTTAAAATCCAGCAAAAGTTATAATATTGAGTATCTCAAAAGTCTTAATACAGTCAATCATCTTAAAAGTGTGCTAAGGCTTCCTGGACACTGTGAAGCTTAATGAATGGTGGGTTCTATCATAAAAGATGCAAAATAGTACTTTGCACTGTTTTGTAGCGCCCAAAGGTAACATAGACTAATACCAGGAAAAGCCATGGACTCATAGTCAAGGGACTTGGATTTGAATTCTGACCCTACAACTCAGTAGTGACCTTGGGTAAGTCACTTCACTTCTCCAGGACTCTTTTTTCTTCTCGGTAAAATGGAGAGGTTTGAACTAAATGCTCTGAGTCTTTTTCCAGCTCTAAATCTTAAGCCAACATGGAGATTATAACCTTTTTATTTCCCTCTCCATGTTCAGGCCATGATGTACTATACTACTTTAGTGAGCAAGCTTTACCTTCCTTGACTCTATGAAAGGTATTGACTTGCTCTATGTTGCTTCAATTCCTTCTGTGGGGAAAACACACAAGAGGACTGCTGGGGGCTTCAGTTTGACAGGTCAGCAAATCCAAGCTAATCTCCAAATCTATCTTGTGCATCTTCACTATGGAGGATAAAACTGCTTACATAAAAGAGCCAGATCTTTGAATTAAGGTCTTGCATTGACAGGATGCCTCTCAGGAAAAGCGTAATGTCTTCTTTACAAATGGTAGGCCCTTCAAAAAATGGTTTCTGTGAATTGAACTGAAGTGAAAAGGGGAAATATCCTTAAAAATATAATCCATTAATCCATTTTCATCCAGGTGGGGAGCCTGAGGTCTCAAAGCCACATGCGACCCTCTAGGTCCTCAAGTGCGGCCCTTTGACTGAATCCAAACTTCATGGAACAAATCCCCTTAATAAAAGGACTTGTTCTGTCCAACTTGGACTCATTCAGAAAGAGGTCACATGTGGCCTCCAGGCCACAGGTTCCCCACCCTTGCACCTTCAGAGTGATTACTTATCCAGTTGCTCATTGTCAACCCAAAAAACAGAAAGTAGACTAACTGGTGGAGCAGAACACTGGAGAGATTGTCCTTTGAAAGGGCCAAAGAGTGGAAAGTTTGGAGCATGAAGCAGTGTCCAAGGGACTAAGTTCTCTGACCACTTGTGGCTCTCTCAGAGGATCAATGTATCACAGATTTTAAGCTGAAAGTTACCTTTGAGGTCATCCAGTCTAACCACCTTATTTTACAGGTAGAGAAATGAAAGCCCAGGCAAGTTAGGGGACTTTCCCAAGGTCACACAGGGAGGAAATGGTAGAGATGAGATTTGGACCCAGATCCTCTGACTCAAAATCCAATATTCCTTGTACCATGCTTTCTTTTCTTCCATTGTAGTAAAGGATTAAAAAAAAAACACAGCCCCCACATAACTAGGAAACAGTAATGAGTAGGGTTCAGGGAACATAAAGAATGTTGAGAGAATGTGTAATTGTCTGTAGGAGAAAAAAATTTCATCTCGTACCTCAAGCAACGCTTTCTAGACTTAATATGTATTTGTCGAAATGAATTGAACTGAATCTTCTTTAATTTTTTTCCTTGGATCTTAAGAATACTTACTTCTCCATTAGACCACTGTTAGATTCAGCAACAAAATCTGAGAAATGGAAAAAAATTTCATAGGTCTCTCTTCTACCTGGTACCTAAGAAGATGTCCAATGTACAACATTCCCCATGTGGTCATCCAGTGCAATTTGAACTAAAATGGATCTCTGAAGCCACATATTGACTTAGAAAATCACAAGTTAACATTATCTGTGTCATGTTGTATTTTTATTTATTTTTTTAAACATTCCCCAATTACATTTTATCATTGACTAGCCCCAACTCTGGAGTTTTGCAAAAGGGCTGCAAGTTTGACCTTTGATCCAATGCATGCTTGAATGACTTCAGTGATGGGAAACTCACTACTTTCTAAGGCAATCCATTCTACCTTAGGGTAACTCTAATTGTTAGGAAAACATAAACTGTATACAAAGAGCTCATTTTCTGTTAATTTATATATCTTTGATGGAAAAAGTACCCGTTCTACAGAGTCCTAGAATTTTTTGAACTAGAAGGAACTTCAGAGATCATGAAGCTGAACCCCTAGCCTATAGTATAAATCCCCTCTATCCTGTCCCCAGATCATCTATCATTTAATTCAAGAAGCATTTATTGCCAGACATTGATACTGCATGGCAGGCACTATCTTTGGTGTAGAATTCTCTGCAAAAGAATCTCCAAGCAAGAAACAGGAGACCAAAAGGATCCCCTTCCCTAAGCCCTCCCAGAGTGGAAAGTTTAATGTTTGTGTTAAAAGTTATCTTAACAAGAACAACACATTAAAAAATGTTTACACTCCAGTCTAATTAAATATATGTTATTTTGTGAGTATGATTTCCCTTCCAAAGGGTGTACTAAGGGATTCGGTCCTAGCTATTTTCATAATGATCCCCAAACTGTTTTTTTCAACTTGTAACAAAAGTATTCAAAATAATAAGATCAAAGTGATCCCTTTTCTTTGTAAGTGGTATATCTTCTTCTGAGGAACGGAGAGCCCATTATAAATTAGCTTCTTGATTCTGTGGGTCTTCAGTATTATGGTCTCTGAAGTTAGAGTTAATTATTTCTAGGGTTAAACAGGGAAATCTCCCTATTTACTTTGTGAAGTGTTGACCGGTCTTTATAATTTCGGGTCAAAGGATCATTGGTTTAGACCATTTGGTTCAACCCTTTCACTTCAGAGATAAGGAAATTGATGTCCAAAAAAGTTAAGTAGTTGTCAAGGTCACACAGTTAGGAAGAGGCAGATTGAATCAAGATTTGAATTCACATCCAAGTGTTGCTGTCTTTCGTACTACTTCATGCATTCTCCAGGGCACATTACTCACAAGTGACATGATCCACTGCATGAGTGGTTTATGTGATTCCCATAGTGATGGGGGGAATAAAGGGCCAGAGCCAGATAGCTGATCACATGCCCAGCCTGCGGTGCATCTCCAGTTAGCCTAGTAAATTCTTTATTACAATAACAGTTGCCTGTGGACATTTATAGTTTGAGCAGGAACAAACATCAGAGATCATTTTTATCTTACTATTTCACACTCCAGTGCCCTGCCTTGATTTGTTGACAACTGAACTGTGCACTAAATATAAGCTGGATCGGATGTGGCCTTCCTAAAGAATATGGATTGCCCACAGAAAGGCAGATTGAGCCAAGAAATGACAAGAAGTCATCATTTCTATGAATGATTCCATTCAATCCTCTTCAATATGCCATTCAAGTTTTAAGACTTTCAAATAAAAACTGTGCAATTTTGGAAGGTCTTCTCATAAAGTAGCCTATTGTGTTTTATAACATATGGCAGCTAGATCACTCCTCCCCCATCACTCCCCCAACACTCCTAACATTATAAGCCTCCCAAACTCAACTAGGTCTGCACCAAACTAGAAAGGTAGTTTTAGGAAGTGAACAGAGAAAGTGATGGGAATAGGAATTTCATCTATCAATAGCTTATTATAAATGTCCTGCTTGTTATCAGAAGGAAGTAAACACAGCTAGGTTTGGGAGTGATTATTCATTTTTTTAGTAATATTAGGGAGGGGATGCTCTAGACCTGTGATTTTAACCTTGTCAGAAACTTCTGGCATAGAAAATTTCTCCTCTTAGGCAGATTAATACCTTCTCTGAAATGTATAGTTTCTGAGGGATTCCTGAGGGTACCAAGAAATTAAGTGACATGCACAGATATGTGTGATAGGTAAGGAATACAGTGCAGATTTTCCTGGCTGCAAGGGTGAGCCTCTACAAATAATACCACACTCTCTACATTAAAAATGCTTATTTTCCCTAAGTGTCCTTAAAAAGGCAATGTTTACTAAAACTTGCCGTGATATATGTCAGTATAACCACAGCCAGGATTTCCAGATTTTGAAGATGAATTCTTCTGTTGATGACCAGAGCTCTGCTTTTGAGAAGCAAGAAGGAGAAAGAGCTTTTGAAGCATGAGAATCTCAGAGGGGGAAAGATCATTAGGAGTCCTCAGCTGGTGACATAGTAGAGGAAGCTCCGGGTCTAAAATCAGAGAGACCGAGTTTAAATGTCTCAGACGGTTTGACCTTGCACAAGTCCCATGACCTCTGTCTGCCTCAGTTTCCTCACCTATAAAATCAGAATAATAATGGCACCTCTCAGGGCTGTTGTGAGGACCAAATGAGATAATTATAAAGCACTTTTCAAGGCTTGAAACACTATAGCAGTTGTTTTTATTGGGCCAGTTAAAATGTCGGGCCTGGAGTCAGGAATACTCATTTTCCTGAATTCAGATCTGGCCTCAGACACTTACTAGCTATGTGACCCTGGGCAAGTTACTTAACTCTGTTTTCCTCAGTTTTCTTGGAATAACAACAGTACCTACCTGCCAGGGTTGTTGTGAGGTTAAAATAAGATAACATTTTGGGGAAAAAAAGCACTTAGCATTCTGCCTGCCACATAGTAGACTCTATATACCTGCTGGTTCATTTCCCCTCCATCTCCATTCTGACTAGCACCCAAACAAGATTTCCTCTATAACATGACAGATTTATAGTCATCTGTCCTTCATTCCGAGTGCGTTGGTGAGACAGCTCTCACAGCAGCCCGAAGCAGCTCATTCCACTTTTAGATAGCTACAATTTGGGGAGCTTTGCTTTGCCTCAATTTAAAATTTTGCTACATCTAGCCATTGTTTATAGTTCTTCCCCTGGGTCCAAGCACAACAAGGCAGACCTTCAAATACAGAAGACTAGCCATCATGCCCCAACCAAAATCTTTTCCTCCTAATGTAACCATGCTGATTTCCTTCCTCTCACCCTTATCCAGTTCGATCTCAAGGCTATTCAACATACTGGCCTACTGCTTCTGGAGCCTTTTCAGCTTATCAATATGTTTCCCAAAATGGGTTGTTGAGAACTGAGCTCACCACGCCACAGGTAGTCCAGCCAGCGTGAAAGGCAGAAGGTCCAACTTCATTCTTTTTCCACATGATGCCTCTTTTAATATACTCTATGAACATAATTCACCTTTTAGGCTGTCCTATCTCACAGTTAACATCTCTGTTTTGTGGTCCATTAAAACCCTTAGATATTTTTAAAACCATTGTGTCTCCATCCTTCCCACCACATTTCCAGGTACACACCTCCCTACACACGTCTTATACCTGGGAATTGTATATTCTAAAACTAGATGTAAGACTTCACATATAGTCTTTTAAGTGTCAGTTTTATTAAATTTGGCTTAATAATCTATTTCTTTGAGGTCTTTTTAAGCATGCTCACTATGTCTGCGCTTGCTAAGCCTGCTGTCTAGTCCTTTAGCCAAGTCCTGATTAAGGACTGATTGTCTTCCTATCAGCCTGCAGGGCCCCTCTCCTCCTCCTTCTCTGTAGTATTTCAAAGATTACTGATAGTAACATTCTCATCCAAATGTTCTTTCAGCACCCTAGGATGCAATTCATCTGGAAGTGATGGACTTGTTAGGGATTTCTGAAGGAGGTGGGTGGTCAAGAAAGGGATCAGGCAATCTAAGTGAAGTCTATACTCACCTACCACCCTCAAGTAGAAAAACTTGGAAACGGAGTGACGTTGTGCATGCTTGATGGAGACAAGAATTTTGAGTGAGTGGGGAAAATATGGTAGCCCCTCTTTGGAAAGGTTAAATCCTTTTATCTATACAACTATTTCAAAGTTTCCATATTTCCCCCTTCTTTTCTGGGGTGTGCTTCCTCTTTTTCCCTCTTTTCCTGAAATAATATGAATGAGGGAGGAGAGAACACATGTGCCTGTGGGGATGACGGCTCTACTTTATTTTCCTTTTGACTCAAGTTTTGTGCATCAGCAGTGTGTCTGCCCTAACAGAAAAGCACCTGAGAAGGACTCATGGATGACAGGACATTTTAGAGTAAACCTTCTTCATTAAAGGAGAAACTGAGTCAAGATGCCATGAGGTTCATCTAGACCTTTTTGCTCATAACAATTCACTATAATGGGTGGGTTCACATGAAGTGGCTGTTGGGCAACATGGTGATCAGCCAATCTGCCTCTTCCTCTCTTTCAGTAAGGAGCTCAGAGAAGCTAGTTATCAATTAATTCTGTCCAGTACGCATAGTTCTCTGGACTGTCTTGAGGTTTGGCTTTGGGCTCATTTGTCTCCCTCTGCACCCTTTACTTACCTATTCCCCTTAATCTTTTTGAACTTTGTCTCACAGACTCACCCCAGTTCTACTTTTTAATAAAAAAAATAAAACAAAGAACAAAACCCATTTAATCAAAGTAGTAACGTAAGTATTCAAAGGAGAAGAAGGAAACATTTAGTAAACACGTGCTATGTTCCAGGCATTGTGCAGGTCAGTTGACATAGGTTTGTTACTGTTAAAGCAGTAACTGTATCCAAACTGGAAATGGTCCCTCAGTCTCTAATCTAGCCTCCAAACAGAGAAAACAAGTGCACAAAAGCTTCTGAGTGGCCTCGGTGACTTCACATCAGTAGTGGTCGATTTCCCTGAAGTCTAGACCATGGGACATCATGAATTGACCCTTGCTTCATAAACCTTCCCTTCCCAGAAGGGAAAAAGGTGTTGGATTTGGAAGTCAAACAATTGGAATTGGGATTCTGGTTTACCACTTACTATGTATCGGATCATGGATACATCGCATAACCTCTCTGGGCTCAGTTTTCTTTGGAGGACCAGCTTTATGGAATCCAGGCTTTGTCATTTCCCAGGATCAGAAGTTCTTCTGGTCTTCAATCTGTCTCTAAACCCCACAGTACTGAAATAGGATGTAGATGAATATTCCAGAGGGTCCATCCTTTTCTCACTGTTCATCCTCCAATCCATCACTACCTTAATGTCAATCTATGACCATGCTCTCAGCCTAGGGTCTTTGTACCTCTAGCCAGGACATTACTCCAAATCAGCATAATTTGTAATCTTTAACTGATGTGAAAGGTTATGGAATAATTACCTCAAAGGAAAATTAATTCAAACCTATAATTTTACAATTAATGAATTTGAGGCCCAGAGATGTTCAATGACTCCCTCGGGAGTCACAGGTCAGGATTTGAACTCAGCTCTTTTCTACTATACCTGGTGTATAGCGTTTAAAGATAAATGTCCACCTACACACAACTCAATGCTCATTGATTCACTGTTTCCAGTGAAATGGGAGCAAGGATAATTTTCTTCTTCCAGATGACTTCCTACTTTCAATCTCCAAATATCTTATTTTTACAAAAATGTCTTTCCCAGGGAAAACAGCATGGTGCTATATCCATCTCACAATTCAGGGTTCACTCCACAAATGAATTTCTCCTACCTCTTTCCATTAGATGCCTTTCAATGGCTCTCCTTAGAGTGGTTTATGTAGCATACCATTTTAAAATGAGTGTTTATACCACAGGCTAAAAGGAAAGTGAGTGGTTTACTTGGTAGCCAGACATTTAAGAACTTCAGTCTGAAGTAGCTATATATGGATGACTTGGTAAAGGATTTTGAGCAGAGTTTGGCAAATTGATTTTAAGGATCTTAGAAAGATTTTTTTTTTCCTTTGGAGTGGGGTATGCTAGTTAAACTCATTAACAGTTTTATTATAATGTCCTTTCTGTTGGGTGCAGATATCCTATTAAGAATTTTTTTTTCCCTCAGTGCAAATCTGCTGTTCAGCACAATTCTTCCCCCACCTCCTTGTGTCTTCCATTCCCCTTTCCTTTTTCCCTTTAGTGCAGTGCCTTACTTAATTAACCTGTGTGCTGAGAGGTTACTTTGATATGCCAAAAGACTTGTGATCGTGGCTGGCAGCTGAGTGTATTTATGCGTGTGATCTTGGAGTAAGGTTAAAGAAGAAATACTAAGGCCTTTGTAACCCCCTCCTCCCCCTTCTTCCCTCCCCCTGCTCAACTCCCCAACTCACACACCATCACTTCCATTTATACTGTGTCTATAAGGTTGTTCCAAAAGTCTTAGTTTGATTTTAAACTTTAAAAGCTTAAAATTGCACCAAAATTTTGGGGGTCCCATTATATATCTTGCATACATCTGTTTACTTATACATTGCTTTCCCCCATTAGAATGTTCATTCTGTGAGGGCAAAAACATTATGTGTGTGTGTGTGTGTGTATGTGTGTGTGTGTGTACAATATCCTTTTCTTTATATTCCCAGCCCTTAGCACAGTGCCTGGAACATTTTTGTGGTTATTCTGTCATTTTTTGATCATGTCCGATTCTCTGTGACCCCATTTGGGATTTTCTTGGCGAAGATAATGGAACAATTTAGTATCTCCTCATTTCACAGATGAGGAAACTGAAGCAAATGAGGGTAAGTGACTTGTCCAGGGTCACATAGCTAGGCAGAATTTGAACTCAGGTCCTTCTGATTCTAAGCTCAGCAATCTGTCCACTGGGCTACCTAGCTGCCTTACTTGGAACATAGTAAGTGTTTAGGAAATGCTTGCTGACTGACTGTTTTGATGCATAGAGGGGAAAATTTACTCTTACTTGATATGAATATGAGAAATCCACATAGTGAGGAACTCGGGATGGGTTACAGCAACAACTGGTTTGGGTCTTTATTGCTAAGGTATGATGATTGCCATGGTAAGAAAGATGCCTTCCTCCTCCAGGTGTTGGTATTCCGAGGAAAAGCCAGAGTCAAATCCTAACTAGCTGTAGCCCTTCTGCTCAATAAGGCACAGAAAATTCTGGAAGATCACTACATACTGATTAAGAACCTATGCTTTCTAATACACACATGTGTGTGCATACATGTATATGTGCATGCATGTATATGTATATATGTGTATGTTTATATATGGAATGCATGTATGCATGAATGTGTGTATATACACTTTTCTAGTTTCTAATATACACATACATATGCATGTCCATACATATACATGTATAGTTACGTGTATACACATACATATACACATATTTCTATATATACATATGTACACACTCACATGTACATATATATATTTAATTGAATATTGATTAGTCTGTTTCTGTTCTGGTTTCACTGCTTCTTAGGCAGGATAATTAAAATGCAACATGTTGATTTTGGTCTGATTTGGTACATCTGGCTGGTATGAAAAAACCTTCTGGATTCCAGTAAGGTCAGAATTTCCACTTGTTAATCAGGGGTTTCTTCAGTGTGAATTTTATGTAGAATGAAATTATCTGCCACTCAGTCTCTCATGGAAAGAAAAAGAAAAGAAAGCCAGTGTCTTTAAATTCTAAAATTCTTTTTTGGGGGGAGTTGCTTTTTGAACCTCTGGGTAATATCAGTTGACAAGAGTGAAATAAATAAGCCAAACCACACGGTCTGGTGTTCCCGTCAACATGTTTTTAGAAATGTGTTACCATAAGCTATTTTTTCCTTTGGATTCTTTCTTATTCCTTAGTTCCCATTTTCTTATTCTAACCTGTCTTGGGACATAGCATTTTTGAATAATAAAAAGTTTTGGGACCCCTCAAGTGAGCCCAGCAGAGATAGTCAAGTATTTTTATTTTGAAACTGCTCAGCACGGCCAGAGTCCTCCCAAGAGCTGTATAAAACATTTTTTTTTTTTTTGGTTCAGAATGTTTTTATATGCAGAAGCTAGTGGTTCCAGATGTGTAGCTGATTCATGAATCTCTCTGGAAGTGAGGCAGAAAGGGTCTTTGGGCCTGTCCCTGTATCGAAGCACTTAAATCTGTTTTGGCAGAGGGCTGGGGCAAGTACAGCTCCAGATGATTAAAAAAATATGTGTAAATGTCTTGATCCATTTCTTCCTCCGCTTATTAAACAGGTAGCAACAGGATTAAAGGTTATAGAATCCAGGTAAGTTTTCACTGCCCACTACACATCTCAGTAATCTCACCTTCCCTGATGTCCTCATCTATTTTGTTGGCACCATTTAGATGGTGTTTGGCACAGACTACACGTCAGTTGGCTACTATTTTTTCTTACATCCAATCAACTGAATTGTAATGCCTTTGGAGACAAGGATATTAACACTGGGAAATTACATAATCCCTCTCCAGACCTCAGTTTCCTCATTTGTAAAATGGTAGTCTCCAGATGAAGTGAGATTAAAAGCACAAAACATAGTTCTTGCTCTCAAAGAGCTCCTATTCCAGTTGGAGAGATGAAATAGAGCTAATAATGGAAGAAATAATAAAAAAAAAAGATTCCAGGAGAAAGGAATAGTAATTAAAAGCTAAATTAGCCCTTCACATACTTTAGCTCCCAACCTAAGCATCATCTTCAATTCCTCAGATCTCTCTCACCCCACACATTCAATCAGTTTATTTTAATTTGATTTGATTTCATTTCAGCTCTGCATTCTCCCCTTCCCACCTATTCTCCCTATTTTGAAAGCAAGAAAAACCAATCCTGTTATAAACATGTATAGTTGAACAAAACATTTATCTATATATGTATGTGTGGGTGTGTGCGTGTGTACATACACACACATACATAAAGAATTCAATCAGCATTCTGAGCCATCAACTCTGAATATGTAGCTGGGTATCATGAGTCCTCTGGATTGGTTTGGTCATTGAGTAGATAATAGTTCCTATGACTTTAAGTTCTGCTTGTCTCTAAAATATTGCTATTATGTAACTTGTTCTTCTGGTTCTGCTGACTTCACTTTGTATTAGTTCATACAAATATTCCTAGGTTCCTCTGAAACTATTCTTTTCATAATTTCTTGCATCATAAAAATATTAGATCACATTTATAAATCACAATTTGTTCAACCAACTTTCTTCCTCTAGTCTGGTCTCTTTTAGGTATAGATCTGGTAGCGATATTGCTATATTAAAGCTTGTGCACAGTTTAACAGCATTTTGAGCATGGTTCCAAATGGCTTCCAAAATGGCTGGACCAGTTCACAACTCCACCAAAAGTGCATTAATGTACATGTTTTCCCATAGCTCCTCCAATCTATTATTTTTCTTTTTTGTCAACTTTGCCAATCTGATGGATGTGAGATGGCACCTCAGAGTTACATAGCTTGAAACTTTTCCTCTCATGGCCACCTATTTATATCTCTGGACCCTGTCAGATTCTATCATTTCTACCTTTGTAAAAATCTCTCCTATGCTGCTCCTCTGACATTGCCTCCCTCCTGCTTCCTCGGGTCATTGTAAAGATCAAATGAAATAATCATTGTAAAGATTTAGTCAAGTGCCTGGCAGTGTGTCATAGTGAAAACTATATAAAATGTTAGCTATTAGTGTTATTGTTCTTGTTATTATTAAAACAATGGGGCAGCTAGGTGGTACAGTGGATAGAGCACCAATGCAGGCATCAGGAGAACCTGAGTTCAAATGTCACCTCAGACATTTGACACTCACTAGCTGTGTGACCTTGGGCAAGTCACTTAACCCCCAAATTGCCTCCTCCTGAGTCATCCCCAGTCATCCTGATGAATATCTGGTCACTGGATTCAGATGACTCTGGAGGAGAAGTGAGGCTGGTGACCTGTACAGTCCTTCCTCACTCAAAACAAAGTTAAGTGCAAGTCATGTCATTATTTCTCTGATGGAATTATCTTTGGCAACGAAGGATGAACATACACATTTAAATAATATAGATGAACTAGGGAATTAATGGTAATAGAAAGAACTTTTGAATCAATTTCCCATACTATTCACATAGAGAAGATGGGGAGATGTGGAGTGGGACTAGACTATATAATACAGTTCAATGCATTGAGCAGTGGTTGGATGGCCACAGTCAATAAGTAATTGTTAATAGCTTAATGTCAACGTGGCTGGAGGTCTCCATAGGAAGGTCTCAGGGATCTTGGCTTGGCTTTGTGCTAGTTTGTATTTTTTCAGTGATTTGGATAAAGTCATAGAGAGTATGCTCATCTAATTAGCCAATGACACAAATCTGGGGATAGCCCGTTGTATGGTAAACCAGACCCGACAAGGCTGTTCTGATACCTCAAGATTAGAGGAAAACAAAACACTTGTGGAACATTTGGCAGGACCTTAGCCATGGCATGGTAAGTGAGCTCAAGGAGATGGCCTTAATTTCATTGAATGTATCTTTCCTGTCTTTCTGTTTCTCATGATGGTTCACAGTGAGACATCCAAGAAAGTAGTTGGATGTGGTATAATGAATAGAACACTGGATATGGAGTCAGGAAGACCTGCCTCAGGCACTTAGATGAATGGGCAAGTCATTTAACTTATCTCTTTATCTGAAAAAGGAAGATAATAATAGTAACTACCTCATAAGACTGTTTGGAGAATCAAATGAAATAACATATGATGTTGTACAAACCTACCAGCTATTACCATAGTCGTCATCGTCATCATCATCATCATCATCATCCATAATAGTATCAGGAATAGTAATATATTCAAGGAAACATTGCCTAACCTGTATAAGGTAGGGACTTAGAAAATTCTATCCCCATTCTAGAAAAGATTTCTCCTGTCAAACAGTAGATAACAAAGTAAGGATCCTAAAAGGATTTTAAGGGGCTAGGGCATTGATATGGATCTTATAAGATGAAGTGCAACAGGGGTAAAAGTAAACTCTTGTACTTAGGTACAAAACAGTGCAAAACCAAAGAAATGACTTCACAAATACAAGATGCGAAGGAGACAGAATTAGCCGTTGCTCTGAACAGTCTGGCCATTTTAGTGGATTACAAGGTCAATGGCAGTCAGTAAAGCATGTGGCAGTAAACAAAACTACTCTGATCTCAGGTTTTATTAAGAAGGGAACCACTTCCAGGAATGGTCGGCAATAATAGCGTATTGGAATTGTTCTTTCTATCACCTTATCTAGAGTATTGTGTTCGTTTTTGGGCTTAGGGGATCAAAGTAGACTACTGATAAGCTTGAGAGCATTCAGAAAAGAGCAACCAAGATGGCAGAGGACCTTGAGATCATGTCTTGGTGATCAGGTGAAGGAAGTGGGTATATTTGGCCCAGAAAAGAGAAGCCTTGGAGGGGCATGATCCCTGTTTTTAAGTATTTGAAGGACTTTCATGTGAAAGAAGGATGTAAGGTCTAACCTCCTTTGACCTTAGTTTCTTTATCTTTAAAATGCAAAGTTTGGATTAGATGGTCTCTGAGGCCCCTTACAATTTAAAATTGATAATCCCATTGTAAAGGATGAGACCTTTGGCTGTGATGAGGTCCTAGGGTTTGGGATACCAATTTACTTTTATTCTTCCCACAGTTAAACATTTACTGTCTCCAACAGATCAGCTTGGGCGTGTTTGGGCACACTTGTCCACAGTCCTAAATTCTAGATAGGTTTTTTAGTGACTACCGGTCTAAATCACATTTAAGATTTATTAACATGCTCATGTCACAAGAGAAAAGTATATCTACAAAAGTATTTATAGATTAATCAATTAAAACAAAGCAATGCAATAGTATTGAGAGGTTTACATAATTATAGAGCAGGCATGAAATACATTTACACATAGAGGCGATTATGCAAATCATCATATAGCCACATTGTGCATGACTGATAATAAAAATAAGAAGCATTTATATAATTCTTGCTGTGTGCCAGGTACTATGCTAAGTGCTTTACACATTTTATCTCATTTGAACCTCACAACTCTGGGATATAGGTGCTATTATTACCCCCATTTTACAGTTGGGGAAACTGAGGCAGACACAGGTTAAGTGACTTGCCCAGGGTGACAGAGGTAGTAACTGTCTGAGAACAGATTTGAACCGAGGTCTTCATGTGTCCAGAGTCAGTGACCTATACACCATGCCACCTAGTTGCCTAATAAACAACTGTATCTGTGGCACATAAATATGCAATAATTGTGTGTGTTCGTCCTTCATTGCCAAAGAAGACCATGCCATCAGAGAAATGATGACATGACTTGCACTTGACTTTGTTTTGAGTGAGGGAGGGCTGTGCAGGTCACCAGCCTCCCTTCTCTTCCAGAGCCATCTGAATCCATTGACCAGATATTCATCACCCAGGATGAGGCAGTTGGGGGTAAGTGACTTGCCCAAGGTCACATAGTGAGTGACAAGTGTCTGAGGTGAGATTTGAACTCAGGTCCTCCTGACTCTTGTACTGGTGCTCTATCCACTGCACCACCTAGCTTCCCCATGCAAAAATTATCTTGTGTATCAATGAATATATGCAATTACCTGTAATACACATATTACTATTGCCATCTGGTTAAATGTGTAAGCATTTTTCCAGCTTCCCTTTCTGGGCTCATTCCTTACACTATGTAATCCTGGAACTCCTGAGCAAGTAGAAGAGTGGTAACATGTTCAGAAATAGGGAATTTGGGAGGGATTTTGGAGAGGAGAATGGAAGAGATAATGAGGATGGTGAGCGGGGGCTACAGCCACTTGTGGATTCCAGATAACTTGTCTTGAGAAAACTGCACTCAGCGTATGGTCATGGCAGGTATTGGTTAAGAGAATATAATATGGGTCCATGAAATTTTACTAACTGTACTGGGAAAGTAACTTTGAAAAGGATGTCCTATTATTGGGGAGTTGGGAATAGTATCTTTTTTGAGTGTCATGACTTGAAAAAAATCATTCTTGGTCCAAAGTGATAAAAATGAAGAACTCATTGACTGTCATGCAAGCAGGACTCATCACAAAATTCTCCCAGTTCTGTAGAATTTCTGTAGGATCTGTCCAGTCTGACCAAGGCATCCCCACTCTCTTAAGCACTGGACATCACTGATTCAAATGGTTGGGCAACATATATGATTTAAAAAAAATACTTAAGGGGCTATATAATAGATCAACACTCCGTTCATGTTCTACATGGGTCACATTCTTCAGCCTCTAAACCATCACGTGGTATTTCCATATCTTTAAAGGCTGAACTCCTTCAACAATCATCTTTCCAATCAATCTTTCTCAGAAAGAATGCCACCTCTCCCCCAGCGCTCAAACTCTCTTCAGCCCTATCCTTCATCTTTCCCATCTTATAACCTCTGAGTGCAGCTACAGCAGAACATCATATGTTTATCTGCCTGTTAGCTATCTTCATTTATCATTAGTATTTTAACTGTCTCTCAAGCCTCCATGCCCCACATGCTTGCCCTGCCCATGTAACCACCATCTAATGGAATCTCTGAGTTTTAGTGTTAGAAAAGACCTTAAAGGTCACTTCGTCATTTACTTTCCTTAGTAATCCTTCCCAGCAGACACTGTGGGTGCCAAGGGAAGGCACTTATCTGATTAACCCAATTAGGCTACAAATGAAAATTTTGTTTGTGAAA
The DNA here is from genome assembly GCA_023548195.1 of Bettongia penicillata ogilbyi. NCBI lineage: Eukaryota > Metazoa > Chordata > Mammalia > Diprotodontia > Potoroidae > Bettongia > Bettongia penicillata. The sequence continues at coordinate 522,247 of JAJHZJ010000749.1, read as the reverse complement.
AATGATAGCAAAAGTATCTTGTTAAAGGGGAAAAATCCTTTGGGTGATGTTTGTTTTTTTCTACCTGGTGGTTTTATATAACTAGCATTTCTCTCCCATATATATTTTCTTTAAGGTGTTTGAGGGTGGGGCAGTGGCAAGAATTGCTGACTATAGTACTTAGAAACTGCTGAATAGCCTTCTGTTTTATTTCCCATCATAAATATTTGTTGAAAAATTGGACGCAAACAAAAATTTTAAATGACCTGCTTGAGTTTTATGTGACCAATTTCGGCAAGTGAAACTGATCTGGGACATCTTAACTGTTGTAGTCTCTTGTTAGAGGTGAGGCCCACATATTTAAGGAAAGGCATGCCCTCTGGTGTTCATTATAGAGACTTCATGTAAATTGTAAGCTTTCATTTACAAAATCTTAGGGCTGAAAGGGATCACCAGAGTGATTATGTTTGACTCATTCCTGAACAGTAATTCCCTTACAAAACCACCAACAAATCATCATCCAGCCACCATTTGAATACCTCTGTTGATGGGGAACTCCTCTCAAAACAATCTTTTCTACTTATGAACAGCTGTAATTGTTAATGAGAATTTCACTTTTATCCATTTAAAACCTACCTCTCTTTGACTTTCCTCCACCTGTCATAATTCTGCCCTCTGGGGCCAAACAAAACAGTCTTCTTCCCAAAGAAAGGGAACATTTGCTACGTTCCTTTTCTCATAAGGGCAATTGACTGGGAGAATGAAAGAAAATAAAAACAAAATTAAAATGTCTTAGGCAAAAGGCAGTTTGCATTGAGAAGAGAGTTTTAAAAATGTGTAGGAAAGGGAAATCATGAGAAATAAGTGGAATGCTCTGGTGGGAGAAATAGCTTGCATATTTCTTCTTGCCTCTGCGCCTTCTTACATAAATGAAGGAGGCGACCGAGCTATTCAAGTAATGTGTTTGCAGCTTATTGTTTGTGTATGAAAGTATAAATTATGCATAAGACAAAACTAGAATGAGGGAATAGCTTGGTTCAGAGACATAAGTTTCAATTCTAGGCCCTTAAGCAAAATTCTGCAAAGCCCCTTCCTTCCAGAATTTTCACCAGCATCCTCACTGTCCTCTCCCTTTTAGCTCCCTCTCCCAATTTTGCCTGAACAATAAAAAAAAAAAAAAAGAGAAAGACTTCAAAAGGCAAGACCAATTAATTAAGTGGGGAATGGTGCTGTTGTGTACTGTTCGATAAGCCTGGTAAGGCAGGTTAGAACAGTATGATGGAGGGACATAAATGCCAGTAATGTTTATTGGCCAGTTCAGTCAGCACAGGAGATGTGACACTTTGTTACCCCAAAATGACAGACAAAGCAGCATGATTTTTAGACAAATAGGAAAAAAAAACCAAAAGGCTGGAAGGGCCATTGAATTCTTCTGGGGAAAGAAACAGGAATAAACGATGAGGGAGAAAAACCAAGTTGATGATAAGCACTCTTCTGGGGGAGACAGTGAGTGGGAGAAAGAGCCAGGTGTTGTCATATTCTGATGAAGAGATTCTGTATAGAAATATTTAGTACGGAGGCCCCTGGCCTTAACTCATTTAATTATGACACCATGCACAGAGATGAAGGCCCATTCTGGATGAGCCTTTGAAAACTCCAAAGGCATTTTGTCCTCAGCACTCCAGTGTCACTAAGCAACCAAGGTTGGTTTGCTTTGTATTTGGAGTTTGGGGGTGTTGTTAAAGGACCTTCTTTAAGAGAACTGGATTCAATGGAACCCAAGGACATCACAGCAGTTTTCAAATAGCATCTATTTCCAGAAACCCAAGCAGCCTCAGCCATTATACCGGGTCATAATCAGAGTACCGCTGAAGTCAGGCTTTGTTTGGTTTTGAATTGCAGCCTTAATTAAAATTTTTATAGGCACAATCTATAATTTCCCTTTTAATATTTTTTCTCTCTCTGTGAAAGAAGTTCAGGGCCCATTACCTTGGGTAAACCTATTTTGTCTTTGTACAGACATCAGGGCAATACCAATCTCCTTGGATCTCAGAGGGTATGAATGAGTACAATGGTTAGATTCCCACTATCACCCACAGTCTGTTTTATAACCAATTTCTTTTTACCATCTCCTTATCATTCTTCACTTTGGCCTAAATTCCCATAGGAGAGAAATCCTCTGCCAAAATTTCTTATATTATTTCTTTGTTTTGTCCCTACCTATGTCTTCACAGGTGAACAGAGTTCCTGTGGGGGGAGCACCCTCCAGAAATACAGATAATTGTTCTTTAATTTATTATCATGTCAGAGGCAGGATTTGAACCTAGGCCATCAAATTAGAATACAAATAAGAATTCATCAACGAGGCTGACGTCCTGAAACATCTACTTATGGGTCTCAGTTCAGTCCTTGAGAACTATATGGTATGGGTGGGGGAGGTGATGTTTTATTTATGCCTTTCATTTTTATATCACTGTTCCTTCTGGGAAACAAAATAAATGTCTTTCCTTCTCCCTTCTCATTAGACTCTCCTTTTTTTTTTAACAAAGAAAAGCAGTTAGCTAAATATATGTGTGTGTATATACATACACATATATACATATATACACATGCACACACACATATAGGTATGTACACATATATACACATACATGTGTATGTGTATGTATGTATACATGTGTGTATGTATATATGTATGTATGTATAAAATCTACGATGAGTGTACCTGACAGTGCAGACTACTTGAGACTGCTTGGTAGACATTTCCTTTATAATTGTTTTCATGGTAGCCCCTCAATTGTTTGAAGACAGTCTCTTCTAGACTTAAACTTCTTCACTTCCGTGTCCTGTTCTTCATGCAGTATGGTTATCAAGTCACCTAGCTTGCTTTCCTCTGGCTTCTTTCTACGTTCTCAGAGCCCTTCTTAAAAACCATCATACACAAACTGTGCGCCATACTCTTGACCTTCCCCAGTCATGGCTGTGTCCATCAGGATTAGCTGGTGTTTTATCATCAATTCTCCAGAGAGCGGTGAGGTTTTGCTTTTGAGTCTGAATCACTCATCATGATCTGGCGGGTGTTGTACCAGTAGGTTTTCATTTCATGATTATTACGACACTTTGAGGGCAGGAACTGTTTCATTTGCATTTTGTGGAACAGTTTCGAGTACATCAGAGGAGCCTAATAAATGCTTGTTGGTCTGTATTGTGTATTCTCATGGTAAGAGCACTGGATTGGGAGTCAGAGGCCCTAGTTCAAGGTACCTAAGTTCCTTGGCTCTCCACATTTTCTTAGTGTGTGCAGTGATGGACTTTTTGATGGTGTTGTTCAGTTGTATCAATTGTGTCTGACTCTTTGTGACCCCATTGGGGATTTTCTTGGCAAAGATACTGGAGTGGTTTTCCATTCCTTTTCCAGCTCATTTTACAGATGAAGAAGCTAAGGCAAACAGGGTTGAGTGACTTGCCTAAGGTCAGACAACTAGTCAATGTCTATCTGATTTGAGTTTAGGTCTTCCTGACTTCAGGCTTGGTGTTCTATGCACTGTGCCACCTAGCTGCCTACAATCAATGAGCTGTCTTTTAAAGTCATTTACAGTCTTAAAATCTGTAATCATATTTTAATAGGTGAGAGAGAGAGGATGATAAAATTCAGCTCTCACTTGGTACTTCTTGTACCAGGTACTGTGCTTGGTGCTAAGTGCCTTGGAAATTTTGTTTTCATTTGATTCTCACAAGGGTCCTAGGAGGCAAATGCTATTATTAACCCTAGTTTACATTTGAGGAAACCAAGACAGACAGAAATTAAGTGATTTGCCTAGAATGTCATAGCTAGTAAATATCTGAGGCTGAATTTAAAATCGAGTCTTCCTCAATACAAGACTGATATGCTATCCACTCAACACCCAGCTACCAGGGAAGACTAAGAGTTGGTGATGGTGGTGGTCTAAGAGTAGCAGAAAGGATAATGGATTATTAACCTTCATTATTCTTTCTCTGGGTCATTTGTTGAGAAGAATGCAAGAAAGTAAACCTGTTACTGCAGAGGGTGGCCCAAGATGCAGTGTCTTCTGGGAAGGAATCCAAATCTCCATGGTTTTAAGAAGACAGAAGAAATGTAAGAGGAAGATATGTGTATGTAATATGCATATATGTGTGTGTGTATATATATATGTATACATATATACACACACATAAAATAATGAATAAATGCAAATATATGTGTATATAGATACATATGTGTGTGGACAAATACACATATAAAATTTGAGAGAAAGGACGTTAGCAGTAGGGAGGATAAGGAACAGCTTCCTGTAGATTGTGCCTGAAGGACTACTTCTGTTTGAATAATTCCAGCTATGAGGAACTCCCTAAGATTCCTGCTCCTCTCCACCCATAAGATTAGACACTAGACAATATTTGCTAGACATTTATCAGAGCAACAGCATCTAATAGGCTCTGCTACTGGATGGTCTTCTCCCTCCTCTTGTTTTCTTATAGTCTTGCCAGAGGCTAACATGTTATCTTTGATCCTCTGATCTCTCTGAAGTCAGGACCCAGGACTGTGGATTCCTGATCAGGTGGGGTAATCATCATTTTATCACCTGTTTTTCATGGGCCCAGAGACTCCAGATGCTGACTTAAAACAACATCTGTGATCCTTGAGAAAGGCTGAGTGGGATTGACATAAAAACCACCCACTTTAAGGAAACGCTTAACATGTGAGTGGATTGGGGGTGGATTGGAACACTTCTCAATGATCTCAGCATATTTTCTGGCATCTTTCAGTTGGACAGTTGCTCTAGTGTCTTGCTAAAGGACATATGTGACCTAGCAAGTTCTGATTGGTCCCTGTGACTAAGGTGGTATCAAAGATGATTGACTCTAGAGCTAGGAGGAATTTCTCCCCTCATTAAGCTGTTTAGAAATATACAAGGACATCATCCTTCTCTGCATAAATTTTGGACCCTTTTGGATTTCTCTGAGAAGTTTCCATGCAGAGAGCAGGGATTCCTCTCTCCTTTTTTCCTCTCCAATCTCTCCACTTTCCCATCTCTCACCTAGGCGAGCTTCAGTCCCTGGCTGATATGAACTCTGGCCCCATTGAGTGAGACATGTTCAACACAAATTCATGGTAGATGTTACAATTTAGTGGATAAGAGCACCAGTGCAGGAGTCAGGAGGACCTGAGTTCAAATCTCACCTCAGACACTTGACACTCACTAGCTGTGTGACCTTGGGCCAGTCACTTAACCCCAATTGCCTCATCCTGGGTCATCTCCAGTCATCCTGATGAATATCTGGTCACTGGATTCAGATGGTTCTGAAGGAGAAGTGAGGCTGGTGACATGCACAGCCCTCCCTCACTCAAAACAAAGTCAAGTGTGTGTCATGTCATTATTTCTCTGATGGCGTGGTCTTCAGCAACAAAGAATGAACACACTGCATAAGAGTACATTTTTGGGAACTTTTAGCCTTGTTATTATACAGTGTACATGCACTGATATTTTTTTTTTACAAGTAATGCCATTAATTTCCCAGAGTGGCAAATATTAGGAAAATGATTCTTCAAGTAGGGAGTCCCTCACAGCTGGAGTGGTCAAGGGGAAGCTGCCCATAAGATACCGATGGCAACAGGAAATCTTTCCTGATTGTCTCAACTGCTAGTGCCCTTTCTCCCAAACTAACTTCTACTTAACTACTTTGTTTATATTTGCATCCAGTCACTTTATTTGTTATCCTGTATATACTAATTGCCTCCACTGGAATCTAGAATGCTCTCGAATAGGGATGGTTTCATTCTTTGTGCTTAGCTCTCCAGAACCTAACACTGTGCTTGGCTAACAGTAGATCCTCTCTACAAACTTAATTGGTTGTTTGATTGATGTTTGGGTGACCAGCACCAGGTCATATAATCTCTCTAGGCTTCAGTTTCTTCATTTATAGAAACAGAGAATTGGACGTGGTCCCTTCTAAGCATAAATCTAAGAATGATCTTGTGTGTATCTTATTGAAAGTCTGCAAAGTGGAGCGGAAAGACTGCTAAATTTAGGGAACTTCTAATACCATCTCTTTTACTTACTACTTGTGTGGCCTTGGCCAAGTCACTTGATGTCTCTGAGTTTTAGTTAACCTCGCCTGAAAAGTGAGGTCATTGGCTTTGACAGTTTTCCTAATCTGAGCACAGGTCTACCATGAAATAAACACAAACAACATTAGGTAGACCCAGATGGCATTTCATTCAAGCTTGAACTGAGTGGATTTGAAACCTTTAGCTAATTCTCAAACCATGCTTTCACTCTGGCTATGTTTATCTTTAGAAAAGATTTCAATAAACAGTTTGGTTCAGCAAACATTTATTAAGCACTTACTACACACAAAGAACTATAATAGGGGATTTAATGGAAAAAAAAACTTTATCTTTCAGAACTTGCATTCTATTTCATGTACCAAAAAAATGTAATGCAAAACACACAAACAACCCTTTAATTCATTTAATTTTAATAAAATCAACCAAAAGGTTGAAGGATATTGGCGGAGAAAGAAAAAAAAAACACTCTTGGTATTTATCTAAAAGGACTGAAATGTTGTAGTAGTCCCAAAGGTTTGAAATTTAGTCCCAAAGGTTTTAAGTCAACCCCCCAAGTGCCTTTTTCTTCACACTGAACGTTCTTACTACACACTTTAGATATTTATGTGAAACTGCCACCTGGTGGCCTTTTATACAATCTTGCCTCTATCTGTTTTTCTTTCATTAGCAGGTATTAAAAATTGGAAATCAGCCTAGGCCTCTGTTAGTCATTTTAAAACAGATGTTAAATAATTTAGTGGTGGTGTGTGGGGATATGGGTTTTATACTCCCCCTTGCTTTTTGGAATGTGTGGGAGTAGGGAGCTGACTGTCTCCTGCAGCAAGACTTACTAATGAACTGGCATTTAATGAACTGGCAAAGATTTTGTTTCCCTTAGGTCATGTGGTACATCATGCTTTGAAGGGTGTCAAGGTGCCATTACAAAATGAAATTGTCCTGCTTCCCTCTTCGAGGCTGTGCTTTGGATAGAGTAATGCATTTTTAAAGGGGAAAGGAATGTTTTACCCTCAGCGGGTCTCAAAGTAAAACACTTTTAATAACTTAACTGACCTCACCTATATTAAAGAAAAGTCATTAAAAAGAATCTATTGTGACTGAGAGCCAGAGTTCAGGGTATGTCCAATTTTAACTTTTAGGCTGAAGGAATGATTCAAAGGATTGTTTTTAGGACAATTTTCCCATCACTTGGTGGGTGAAATGTTCAGAGCTATACTTACGGTGACCTTCTCTCTGTGCAGTCACTACGCTGGTCTGAGTCTGAGAACACATCTTTTCTTAGATCTAAATGCAATGTCAAATTCTAATACCACTAAGAACACTTACTTAAAATACATAATGTAGAATGATGTCAAACTCACCAAAAGAAAGTTCATCTTATTTGCCATGGAACCAAATTAAAAACCGATTTTCTTGCTTGGGGCCCCATAACTGATTGTGGAACCATTTAAACGCTTAAAATATAAATGATGATTGCCTCATGTTCAGTGAAATTAATTGGGAAGAAAAAAGTTCATTATTTTCTAGTTGGTTGGACCATCTGTAGAGTGAGACAAGTCCTGGGGTATACAGGGGAAGGAGAGAAGAAAGGGAATATGCATTTACTAGGTTAAATGTCTTTATGAACAGTATCTCATTTGATCCTCAACCCAAGACATAAGTGCTATGATTATTCCCATTTTATACTTGAAAAAGTTGAGACAAAAGTCAGTTAAGTGACTTGTCCAGGGTCCCACAGCTAGTAAGTGTCTGAGGCTAGATTTGAACTAAGGTCTTCCTGACTCCATGCTCAGGTCTCTATATCTACTGTGCTACTTAGGTGGTCAAGAAGACTGGAGAAATTGCCCTATGAGGATTAGCTGAAAGAACTGGAGATATGTAGAATTAAGAAGACGAAAGTCAGGAAGATAGGAGAGCTGCTCAGTCCTGCCAAATGAGGCTAAAATGTTAAACACCGGGAAATGTCCAGCAAATAGAAATGAAAATATAATACAACACAGATAATGCTAATTCATGACATTCTAAGTCAATATGTGTCCTACAGGGATCCATTTCTATTTGAGTTTCATCCCATTGCACAGGATTGAAGCTATTCTTACTGAACCAAGAGGGTAGAACCTGCAACAATGGGTAACTACTTAGTGGAGGAACAGTTAAGACTTGAAGGAAAAAATTCCTAATTGTTACCATTGTCCAGAAGAAGATTGAGTTGTCTTGGTAGGGAGTGGGTTCCCCCTTGCTAGAAGTCACTGGGCAGAAGCTGTGTAACCACTTCTGTGGAATGTTAGATTCACACTGATTTCCAAAGTGGGTAATATCATCCCCTGGGGGTCACTGAAACATCTAGAGAGGTGGTAGTAGTTTTGGGTGCATTTGGGGTGGAGTGGGGTGATAAATAAAAATAAGAGGGCTGTGGAAGCATAAGAAAAGAAGACAAGAAAAGAAAATTTTGAAAAGCCATTCATGCATGTTTCATCTGTTGTATAACAGAGTAAACAAACAAAATACAAATTATAACCAATCACTGGTCAAGTCCGCTGACAGACCTCAACAAGCAAGTGTTGGCAGGCAAGTGTATAGCTCATTGTTGGGAAGTCCAGCATGTATAGGTAGGAATATGTGTGAAATGACTTTTTTACAATACTATGCTACATGGTTACATGATGCAATATCACATTATCAAAATTTCAATGCAGGAAAAAACCCCACAAATTTACATTAAATTACTAATTTAATGAGGTATCTCTTTTTAAAAAAATGAAGTGATGTAATTTTTTTTAAAAAAAATTAAAGGGCTAAGGAAAGTAGATTTCCAGGAGAATACTGAGTAATTATTTTTTTAAAAAGGAGGCTGTAGCCCAAATAAGCTTGGGAACCTCTGGAATTCTTTATTTTTCCATGTCTTCTATATATAATTTATTTATTTTTCAGTTCTTAACATTAACTTCCATAAGAATTTGAATTCAAAATTTTCTCCCCATCTGTCTCCACCCTCCCACCCCAAGACAGAATGAACCCCATGTACCCCTTCCTCCAGTCTGACCTCCCTTCTATTACCCACCCTTCTTCCATCCCCCTTCCCCTCTATTTTCCTGTAGGGCAAAATAGATTTCTATACTCCATTGCCTTTATAGTTTAATTTCCAGTTGAATGCTAAAAACAATTTTTAACATTCATTCTTAAAGTTTTGTGTTCCATATTCTCTCCCTTTCTCTTCACCCATACTCATTGAGACAACAAGCAATTCAATATAGGTCATACATATATAACAATATAAAGCAATTCCATAATATTTATGTTGTAAAAGACTAACCACATTTTGCTCTGTCCTATCCTGCCCTTCATTTATTCCATTCTCTCCCCTGACCTGCCTCCTCTCACAATAGTGTTTGCTTCTGATTTTCCCTTTCCGCACTTTGCTGTCCCTTCTCATATCTTCTGTCTCTTGTTCCCTTCCCCCTTGCCTTCCTGCAGGATAAAATAGATTTCTGAGTGTTATTTCCTCCTTCAGCCAAATTCCCCTCTTCCCTTTCATTGTAAAATGTCTTTCTTTCCTCTTTTATATGAGATGATTTGCTACATTTTACCTCTCCCTTTCTCTTACTCCTAGTACATTCCATTCAACAGTAAATTTTATTTTTTAGGTATTCTCCCTTCATATTCAGCTTACCCTATGTCCTCTGTCTATGTATGTGTGTGTATATATATAAACACACACACACACACACACACCCAGGTACATATACATACTGACACATATATAATATGCACATACATACATATCCATACACACCTACATATATGTATATATATATATATTTTTTTTTTTCTTTTTTCCCTCTAACTATCCTAATACTGAAAAAGTTCATGAACTTCAAATAACATCTTTCCGTGTAGGAATATAAACAGTTCAACTTTAATGAGTTCCTTAAGGCTTCTCTTTCTTGTTTACCTTTTCATATTTCTCTTTATTCTTGTATTCGAAAGTCAAATTTTTATTCAGCTTTGGTCTTTTCAACAAGAGTACTTACAAGTCCTCTATTTCATTGAAATTCCATTTTTCTCTCTGACATATTATACTCAGTTTTGCTGGGCAGGTGAATCTTGGTTTTTAATCCTATCTCCTTTAACCTCTGGAATATCATATCCCAAACCCTTTGATCCCTTAGTGTAGAAGCTGTTAAATCCTGTTTTATCTTGATTGATTTCCACAATAATTAAATTGTTTCTTTTCTCCTTGACCTAGGAACTCTGGAATTTGGCTACAATATTCCTAGGAGTTTTCCTTTTGGAAACTTTCAGGAGGTGATCAGTAAATTCTTTCCATTTCTATTTTTCCCTCTGGTTATAGAATATCAGGGCACATTTCCTTGATAATTTCTTGGAAGATGACATCTATGTTATTTTTTTTATCATGGTTTTCAAGTAGACCAATAATTTTTAAATTATCTCACCTCGATCTATTTTCCAGGTCAGTTGTTTTTCCAGTGAGATATTTCATATTGTCTTCTATTTTTTCATTCTTTTGGTTTTGTTTTATAATTTCTTGGTTTCTCATAAAGTCATTAGTTTCTATCTGCTTCTTTCTAATTTTTAGAGAGCTATTTTCTTCAGTGAGTTTTTGAACTTACTTTTCCATTTTGCCAATTTTGCTTTTTAAAGCATTCTTCTCCTCATTGGCTTTTTGGGCCTGTTTTGCTATTTGAATTAATCTATTTTTAAAGGTGTTAATTTCTTCAGGATTTTTTGCATCTCCTTTAGCAAGCTGCTGACTTACTTTTTATGATTTTCTTCCCAATTTTTCCTCCACCTCTCTTACTTGATTTTCAAAATCCTTTTCGAGCCTTTTCGTGGTCCAAGACCATTGCATATTTATTTTGGATGTTTTGGATGTAGAAGCCCTGACTTTTATGTCTTCCTCTAATGGAATGCTTTGTTCTTCCTCATCTGAAAGGATGGAGGAAAATACCTTTTCACCAAGAAAGTAACCTTCTATAGTCTTATTTTTTCCCTTTTGGGGGTATTTTCTCAGCCAGTTACTTGACTTTTGAGTCCTTTGTCAAGTGGAGGGTATACCCTAGGGACCTGTAAGTTTTCGGTTCTTCCAAGGAGTGTACTCCTCTCCTGGCCCTTGCTCTGGTCTGTGAGCAACCACAAGCACTCTTTCCTGCCCAGGATCTGCCAGTAGGATTTCATCTCCACAGCCACCATCAGCTTTACCATGCCAGCACCACTTGCTCTTCCTCAGCTCAGCACCTCCACTCAGGACTGAGATTCAGATCAGCTGCTCTATTCCCCCAGGGTCTTTAAGTGGAAGTGTCCAAAAGTGGAAACTGCTGCTACCCTGAGGGGAGAGCTAGGGCTGGGCCAAGCCCCCTTCTCACCCAAGTGAAAGAGTTTTCTTACTGACCTTTGAAACTGTCTTTGGCATTTGTGGGTTGAGAAATCCAGGAACTGCAGCTGCCACCTGTGATTTGGCATGCTGAAGCATGCTCCAGTCCTGTCCCTGCAGCGTGGCCACGGCTGGGCTGCACTTTTCTCTGAGGCTGGTGTGACAGACCTTTCCTTTTGGCCTTCCAGGCTGTGTTAGGCTGGAAATCTCTCACTGTCATTTTGTGGCTTCTGCTGCTCTATAATTTGTTTAGAGTCATGTTTTTGTAGCTATTTTATGGGCTATAGGGGGAGAGCTAGAGCAGGTCTACCTCTTTACTGTGCCATTTTGGCTCTGCCCCAACCTCTGGAATTCTTGATCAGATAAAAGTTGGACCAGGTGGCTTCTGAGGGTTTTCATAATTTTTAGATTGTAGGACTCATTGAATTCTACTCTCTGTGCCCTAGATTCTTGAATGATATTGAATCACATCAAAGCCAGTCAACAAATATATATTAAATTGTGTGCTAAGCACTGTGATGGGCGCTGGGAATACAGACATTATAAATGAAACAATTCCTATTCTCAAGTAGTTCATCCCTAAAGACCCTTCCAATTCAAAAATATAACAAAACCTTTCTATTTCTGGAGTCTCTCAAAGCGTTATAAAGATCAAATGAATTCCATCTGAGAAAAGCACATAATGGAGAGAAACCAATGTAGCTTCCATCAGTGATAACAAGGGAATGGCAGAGACTGAAGGGGATCATTAGTTGAGCTATGTGGAAAAGTAGATTTTTCTTCAAGTCTGTGTTGGAATAGATGATCCCTAAGGTTCTTTCCAATTTCTATGAATTCATGATTCATTGCTGCAGTAGGACAAGTAACCGATCAAAGATGGCAGAGGAGGACATGATATGAGAGCAATATATGTGAACTCATGAAAAAAACAAGAAGAATAATAACTGCTTACATTAATAGAATGTTTTAAAGCTTGCAAAGCATCTCACATATATTATCTCATTTGAAAAAACTGTAAAAGCAATATTATTTGGTAAGGAAAAAGAAAAACTAAAAAGAGATTTCAGGTTCTCGTGGGCAGGGGCAGAGAAGAGAGAAGGAAGTGAGCAGGATAATGAGGATGAAATAAGAGAAGCCAAAAGCCACCAGGAGGGAGAAGACAGCTTTTGGAGAGTAAAGTATGCAGAGAACACTTGCTTTGGAGAGTTTTCTTGGAAGCATATGGAGAAGAAAAAGAATGCAGGGAGTAGAAATGAATAGTCATAGAAATTAATGGAAGGAAAGACTACTTGTTACAAGAGGAATCCTAGCGCCACTAGGAAGGAAAAAAGTTAACAGAGAACCTGATAAAATGGGAATGCAGGCAAAATGAAGAAACTGAGGAAAGATCTCAAAGGCAATTTTCTAGGACTAAAGTCCTATACCATTGGGAAAAAATCTTAATTCAAAGTGGGAAAATGGAATTCAAAAATTCTAAAAATATGTTGAATCTTGAGACAACCTGAAAGAAGGAAAACTAGGTTTAGTATTTGTACAAGTAATGACTACATTTGATAAAGGGTGGCTATTGTCCATGACTGGTCCAGATGCTGGGCCTTTACATTAGTCAAGAAAAGATAGAAAATTTGGAACCCAAAATTTTGTGAAAATGAATGTAAAAAAAGTTAAATAAATTTAAAAATTAAAAAAGAAAAGCAATGGTTATAGGTGGGTAATGCAAATGTTGGAAAGAATATATGAGATCTGGAATGGAAAATAGGCTATCCTGGATGTGAACTTTGCTTCATTTATCATCTATAGACTCTCTCATAAGAAAATACAAATCAGGGACCAGTGTGTAATTACATTTAAAGAGAAACTGTCTCTTTATGTCAAGATGTCAGGAAAGCTAAGTTCTGCTGCTGATTCTACCACTTATGTCCCTTACGGTAGTCACACCTCCCTTCTCTGGGCTTCAGTTTGCTCATCTGTGCAATGAGAGACTTGAATGAGATTATCTTCAAAGTTCTTAAGCTTTAACATGCTATGATTCCATAACTCTAAAAACGTGATAAAGCTGGAGAGAAATGCAGATAATATAAAGATGCAAAAGGGACCTATGTAAACAATCTAATTTCAGTTATACTAGGCACTGGACATGATAAGATGTACACAAATAAGGGTAAAAGACAAAGGAAAAATCTAGGAGAAGTCCTACTGGACAGTTTGAGGAGAGAGTCATCACTTTTAGTTTCTGGGGTCATGGAAAGTTTTATGTAAAAGTTGGCAGAGAGGCTGAACTATGGAGGAAGACAAGGCTTTATGCAGAGATGAATGCGTAGGATAGAAGGGTGAAGGACGAGAGGACCAAGAAATGCTTAATAGTCCAGTTTGCGCAGAATACAAAGTGCGTTAAGAGGAAGTGTGTTAAATGACAGTGGAAACATAGGCTGGTCAGGATTGTAGAAAACTTAAAATATTAAGCTGAAGTTGAACTATAATGAAATGTCATTAATTAATAAATGAAATATCAGTCCTAGAGAACTGATAATGGATTCAACCTCCCTGCTTTCCATAAAGATATGAAGGGCTGTGGCTATGGAATGCTAAATACACAGTCTGGCTCACTTACTGTACAGGTTGGTTTTGCTTCAGTGCTTTTATTTGTAACGAAGAAAGGTTCCATGACTTACAGTCATGGAATGATGCTAAAGAGAAAAAACATTGTGGTAAAAAAACAATTGTCAATGACAACAAAAATGTCAATAGAAACAGTGACAATAAAAAAATGGCCAAATGAATAGTTTACATTTTATTACATAGGTAACAGATAGCCACTAGAAACTTGTGAATGGGGAAGTAAAATAAATGTTTGCACAAGAAAGAATTTTAGTAATTGTAAAGAATGGGTTTGAGTCAGAGAGATTAATTAGGAGGCTAGTAAACAATCTGAGCAGGAAGCAACAAGGGCTTCATCAAGTTTGGGTTGGTGGTTAAGTGAAGAGAAAGGTATTGAGAGAAAGAAAAGGGTTGAGAATAACTGAGATTTCAGTCCTGGGTGGTTCTGAAGTATTGAAGTCACAGGGGAAATCAGGAAGCTGAGAAAAAAGAGTCAGATGTAGTTAGGCAAGGAGCAGTAATGACGACTTCAATTTGGACAAATTCAGTCTGAGGTGCTGATGGGACATACACATGGAAAATTTGACTAGGCAGTGGGAGATGGAAGCCTGGAGCTTAGAAAAGAGATTGGTGTGGGAGTACAAATAGATTTATGAACCATTGGCATGTATTTGATAAATGAACCTATGAGAATGGGTGTATCGTTGGATCAAAAGGCATGTAGAGTTTAGTGCTTTGAGGGGTACAGTTCCAAAACTGTTTTCCAGAATGATTGAACTAATCTCAACTATGCCAACAATGCACTGGTGTGCCTTTTCTCTCATTATTCCATATAATTTTCTTCTATTCTTCTATTTTCTTCTGTTGTCACCTTGGCAATATTGTGAATGTTAGGTGGACCCTCACAGCTGTTTTAATTTGCTTTTCTCTAATAATTAGGGATTTGGAGCATTTTGTCATATGGTTCTCAGACTTGGCCAATGTGTTGATTTGTTTTGATGGATAATGCATATTTATTACAAGGGAGCACTTCTATTCTGGGAAGAGAATGGCAGGTTAGTGGGTGGGTGAGAGCCATGCAGAAAACAAAAAGCATTAATAACTTTTTAAATGCATAAGAAAAGAAAAAAGAAATAAAGAAGGGAATGCCACTAAATACGGAAATTTTGTTACTACCTTATGAAATGTTATAAATAAAACTATCTATAATTATATATCATATATGGCACTATATCATGTAACATATCATCTGTATGTGTATACCTATGGTTATAGTTACATAGGCATCACATATATTCAATGTATGGTATATTGTTACATATATGATATGTAAATATAAACTTTTAAAAACAATCTGCACATAACAGAAATTTGCAGTTTCTAATACAAGCCTTGTTTGCATTTTGTTTTCCCTTATGAAATGTTTATGTTTGTTGATCAAGTTCATAATTTTAAAAAACGTTCAAAAAAATCTCCACAAAAGCTCTGCTTTCATGGTATGTAGATGACTCAGTTTTCTTAAGTGTTCTGCCTGTCAAGTTCATACTCTGTTAGGTTCTACCAAACTGGAGGACTTATTCTACAGACCCAGTGATACATTAAGTACCTATTGTCTAAGGATGACCCTAACTCAGTTCAAAGAGGTTTATTGAAAGACAGTTCAGTATCCAAAATATGATAACTTTTTGTGGGGGTAGGGGAACATTGTACTTCATAAAATTTGCACCAAAGTATGGAGGGGTTGAGATTTGCATCAGGGTAACAGATTTGTATTTTTATAAAATCCCAGATCTTTGGGAAGTTTTTAGGAAGGCTAATGAAGATGCTTACCAAGTAAGAGGGGTCAATTTCCATAGAAAAGTTCTGTGTGGCTACATGTGTGTATAATGAATCTGTACATCCATATTTTGTTGATGACCCTAACAAATTTTACTCCTTTTCTTAATCCTTTTGGCCAAGTTTATTTCAGATCATAGCCTAGAGCCCTTGTTTGTGGGTCAACTCGTTGGCTCTTCTAGATGATGTGTCTAGGCTTATTTTGAGTCACTGTGGGTTATTTTATTTTCTGAGATAAGGTATGGATTCTTCACTTGGAATTTAAAACCTTTCACAATCTGCCTTCAACTTATCATTTTAGACTGATTTCTCATAGCTCCTATATTTGTACTCTACATTTAAATCAAACTGGCTTATTTGCTCTTCTGTGAACATGACACTCTATCCCCTGCCTCCATGCCTTTGCATTGTCTAATAACAATCACTCAATAAGCCTTTATTTAAGTATCTACTGTCTGCCAGGCACTGTGCTAAGTGCTGAAATGTACTCCTTCCTCATCTCTATCTTTTAGAATCCTAACTTCCTGGCCCAGGAGGGAGAATAACAAGGGGCATTGTATGAAAGTTTGGCACTATCACATTCCAAGGATGGGAGCCAGGAAGAGGGAATGAGTGCCTCTTCCTTTCATAGTCACCTCATCTTATAATTCCTGCCACTGACCCTGCCAGCTAGTACCAGGTGGTGGTTACACTGAGCACTAGGAATATGACAAAAACCAAAGCCCTTCCACTTCTCAAAGAACTTACATTCCATCATAATAGCTGACGTCTATATACTACTTTAAGGTTTTCAAGTGCTTTTCAGATATTTTCTCATTTAGAGACCTGCTGTAATCCTTCAGAGTAAATGCTTGTATCCTCATTTTATAGACAAGAAGACTGAGACAAAGAGTAGTTAAGTAACTAACCTAAGGTCACACAGCTAGTTAGTATGTAAGGAAGGATTTGAATGTATATCTTCCTCACTTTTGTGGTACACTCAGTTCCCTCCGAGTGCAATATTGTCTCTCCCCCTTTTTGATTATGTACTTGGTATCAAGGCAGATTTGTCTGGCTTTCAGGTGAAATGTTGAACACCTGCTTTCACCCAATTCAGTGTAGTATAGTACAGAATGCAAATAAACTCTACTGCCTGTAGCCCCCAGTGCTGAGCATATGCTGTGTTAGAAAAATGTTAAAGGAGGATAAAGAGATTGCATTGGCCTATAAATTAATTTAATAGTCATTCTCTAAAGAGCAGATGACAATTAAAAAAATGTTTTCACTCAAGTTATGATAGCTTGTAAAAACAGCTAGTGATTAAGTTAGACAGGAAGGCTTGTATAAACACAAGATGTCCCAGTGGAGTGAGATGATCTAAATTTAGGTAGATGTTGTTCTCTTAACAGGAGCATTGGAGGGAGGGAGCAATGGAAGAAGCTGGTTCATGAAAACTGTGCTCCAAATGAAAATAGCTGGACAGTAACAGAAAATAGATTGGATAGTAACGAGGACCTGAGAAGAAAGGGAATTGACATACTATATAAGTTTCTGTGTGGTCCATTAAGTATGGAAAAGGACACATCTGGGAGTAATAGTTATCAATAGTAAAAAAAAGCGGTTTGTGATCTCTAGATAGAAATATCACTTCACAGCATTAGGTAAATATCTGTAGAATATTAAGGAGAGAAAAAAAAATTTCTCTTTTATTATTCAGATATAGCAAATGCAAAAGGTTCAAAGCAGGAAGTGGAACCTGAAATGGTTGAACTTAAAAAAAAGCTATAATTTCCAAGGAAACATCTTAGGAGCTGTGTCCACGTTGGGGCAGAGGAGGAATCTGGGAAGTATCAAAAAAAGGAAATAAAAGGAAGGAAGGAAGGAGAGAAAGAAGGAGGGAAGGAGGGAGGAAGGGAAAAGCATTTTAGTAACTTTGATCCCTCAAATTTTAAATTATTGGTTCTGATTCTGTGGGGCTTAAAGTTGAACTTTGAGTCTAAAAACCGTATCACCTTGTTCTCAGAAAGATTTTAGGAAAGTTGGTCACCATGAAGGAAGAGAAAGCTCACATTTATTTTGAAGTACTTAAGGAGTCAGTGATTGACTTGCCCCACCCCCACTCCCAATTAGAAAGTGTTTTGCTTTTTTTGGGCAGCATAAACACAGACTTCATCATTCAGCGTGGAATGGGTTAACACACTTTAGGTTTTTGAAGACAGATTAATAGCTCCAGGGAGGAAAAAGAAAAAAAGAAAACATTTGAAATCTTACCTTAAAATGCTGATACCTCTACTTAGTGTAATTCTCCCTGACCTTTTCCCTGCAATCTAGTTATCCTATAATTCAAAAGCCAGAGCCATAGGTTCCCTGGTGGACTGGTGACCTCTTAAGAGGTTTTGTTGTAATTGCTGATCGATCATTTCCAGAGCTTATTAATGTTTCATTGTGTCCCGCATTAGTGGGAAAGAAATGACTTCCCGTTTAGGCTGCAATTCTTTCCCTTGAAGTCAAGGTGCCAAAGTGGACAGTCAGACACCTTAGATTATATTAGAGTCTTTTGCGGGGAGGAGGAGGAAGATAAACAAGTTACAAGGCAGTGTCTTCTAAAATGGATTTCACAGTGGACAAAAGAATAGAAAATGACTTACCTGATTGTGCCCTAACTTCTCTAGGATGGAACATTCTAATAAATCCACAAATGTAGCAATTATTTACAAGCTGCCTGTTAGGTGGCAGGTCTGTGCTAGGCACTAGGGAGTCAAAGGCAAGAAAGAAATAAACTTTAGTAATTAAAGTAAAACCCTTACCAATTGATGGCGAGTTGGGAAAGGGAGGGCAGGAGACTCAGAGATTGTTGAGGGATGAAGCAAAGAGAGTCTCCAAAGTTCAAGGCTAGTGAGGATGGAGGGATGGATTGCCTATTTCACCACTAGAGATGTATAACTTTGGGTGTAAAGTTTAGGTTAACTAATCCTCCTCTTTTAAATTCAGAGGAGGGACAGACTGAGATGTAACTACAGAAGATATTAGAGACGACAAAACTAAGGCTTTATAGAGGTTAGATAAATTGTCCAAGTGGCAGCTCAGTGGATAGAGTCCTAGGCCTGGAGTCAGGAAGACTCATCTTCCTGAGTTCAAATCCAGTCTAGCACACTTACTAGCCCCATGACCCTGGGCAAGTCACTTCAGTCTGTCTCAGTTTCCCCATCTGTAATATGGGGATGATAATAGTACCCATATGCCAGGGTTGTTGAAAACATCAAATGAGATAATTGTAAAGTGCTTAGCACATAGTAAATATCAGGTAAATGTTAACTTTTATTGTTAACTGGTAGTACTTCCCCTTGAAATTACTTTGTAAAATCTTTGTATTTTAAATCTACTTATACATGTACATGCGGGTTCTCTCAGTAGAATGTAAGCTTTTTGAGGGCAGGGACTTTTTCTTTCTTGTTCCAGTATTTCCAGCAGTCAAATGCTTGGTGAATGAGTGGAAGAGAACTCTTACTAGCCCTTGCCAAGACTCCCTGATATTTTCAGTCAGCAATCATTTACTGAACTGAAATTTTCCTTTTGCCTTTTCCCCATGTTCTTTTGTTAGGATTCACCTCACTATCCTTAATGACAACTCTATCTTATTTCACCAGAAATAGAATTCTAAATTCCTCGAGGGCAAAAACTGTATTTTTTTTAGCAGTGCTTCACATATTTTCAGTCAACTCTTCATGACCTTATTTGGAGTTTTCTTAGCAAAGAAAATAGAGTGGTTGGCCATGTCCTTCTCCAGCTCATTTTACAGATGAGGAAACTGAGGCAAAATTTCAGGGTGAAGTGACTTTCCCAGAGTGACACCACTAGTAAGTAACTGAGGCCAGATTTGGACTCAGGAAGGTGAGTCTTCCTGACCCCAGGCCTGGTGCTCTGTGCACTGAATATATCTGTATCTATCTATCTATCTATCTATCTATCTATACATATACACATATATACACACATATATACATATATACACATATGTATATGTATGTATATATGTATATATACATATGTCTATCTATATCTATCTATCTATATATCAAGTGCTTATTAAGTTCCCGGTGATTGGTTTCAATGGGAGGTCCTCTGTGAAGGGGGGAACTAACTTTTATTTTACAGAGGTAGGTCTTCCTGACTCCAAGGCCAGTCCGCTATCCTCCTACTAGGCTTCAAATGCTCCTTGAATAAAACATTTACATTTTTGTTGCTCTACCATTTCAGATGCTGCACAACAAGCACGTCATGGTCCGTGTGGGAGGAGGATGGGAAACTTTTGCTGGCTATTTGCTGAAACACGACCCCTGCCGCATGCTCCAGATCTCCCGTGTGGATGGCAAGACCTCCCCTGTCCAGAGCAAATCACCAACCCTTAAGGACATGAATCCAGATAATTACCTGGTGGTCTCTGCTCACTACAAGGCCAAGAAGGAAATTAAATGAACATAGCTGGTCGTCACAAGGGGACTTGTACAGAGGCCCACATCACTTACTTCTCCAGTGTAGTCAGTTTAGTCTATGTGCCTTGAAAGGACTTCGGGAAATTGAACAAACCCAGACAGACAATGGCATTATGCTTGAAAGATCATTAAATTGTAGCACTATTTATTTCTAAAGCTTTTGTAGAAAAGGACCTCTTAGGTGAAATGCTAATATCAAATATACTAGCCAAGTTTTAGATAAATCATTACTCCTCAATATGTGAATATTATGTTTAGAATGTCTTAAAAGACCTGGTTCTAGGTAATTACAGAACCTTGTTAAGAGGAAAAAAAACAAAACAAAATTTAAAAAAAAAAAAAAAGAACATTTAGGGTTTAAGTACAAGTCAGTGGAATATATCTGCCCTGTTTCTGAGAGATTGAGAAGCCTAGACTTTTGCCCATCACAGGATTTCTAATCAAGCTTTAAAAAGAGAAAGTTAGTGTGACTGTGTGTTACTAGACAATAAAATACCACCATCAATGAGCACGTTGTCCTGGAAGCCACTTCCCATAAGTTTACATTCACTTAGACCATTGCCTTAAAGATCATCTCTTACTTAAATGACCAAATACTCTGGGGGCTCCTATTGAAAGTTACCAGTATGACCTTTAGGGAGATGCTTGTGAATTGTTCTCACAAAAGCACAGTCGTATATCGACTAATATAGTACAATCCACACAGATAATTTCCATGTTGATATTTTGACAATAAATTGTACATTTGAGCCTTCTTTTGATTTCCATGTTATTTGAAAATATTTTCTTGTCAAAGTGTGTTTCTGGGGTGAATCTCTCTTTGCTCTGCTTCATAGTGAAGTAAGTTCATTGTGGTCAACGGTGGCATGAACTTACATATACCATTGTATGCTGGGACAGAACTGGTTTTGCTAATAAAGGCAGCAAAATACGCATCCCCAATGGAGCCTCAAAATTAAAGAAAAAAAGCTTTACAATGAAAAATGTATCTGTGTATATTCTTCATTTAAAATGAAACTCCTTTTTGCTGAATTGTAGGTAGGAGACATCTAATGGTACCCATGCCCCAGAAAAAGATCCCTGCTACATTAAAATGACAAGTAGTCATCCAGCATTTGTCTGAAGACCTCAACCAAGGGAGAATCCACCGTTTCTCAGAGCAGTCTGTTCATTTGTATATGTCTCTGAATGGGTACAGTTTTTCCTCGCTTTACTATCAAGCCCAAGTTTGCAATTCTGCAGTTTCTCATTGGACCTTGGTTTATTCTCTGAGACCGAGTAGCCAAAGTGTAATCCCCCTTCCACATTACCCTTCAAGAGCCTGCCCTGCTACCCCTTCCCCTTTTGTGGGTGTACAAACATCCTCAGATCTTTCAACTGATCTGCTGAAGACAAGTTTGAGGATCTTTTCCATTCTGGTTGCTTTCCCTCTTATCAATTCCTTTCCCAAATGGGGTATCCAAAACTAAACATGATCCTGGGTCCAGCATTCTATGTACTGTGCCATTTAGCAGCTTCTAGAAAAACTAAGAAGGTTGTGAAGTGGTACAACAGATAGAGCACCAGGCGTGGAATCAGGAAGACTCATCTTCTTGAGTTCAAATCCAGCCTCTGATACTTTCTAGTTGTGTGAGCCTGAACAAGTCACTTCACCCTATTTGCCTGTTTCTTCATTTGCAAAATGAGCTGGAGAACAAAAATGGCATAACCACTCCAGTATCTTTGCCAAGAAAACCCCAACTGGGACCACAGAGTCAGACAGAACTGAACAAGAGCTGGTCCATCTGACTAGATGGCCATGCCATAAATAAGAGCGCTTCTAACCTAGGAACAAGCAAACAAAACAGTTTCATAACATTTTGAAGACTTACACTCATTACTGATATCTGTAATCACAAATCTTTGAATTTCACTTATTTTCTCCTGGCAATGGGTAAAATGTCACATTTCGTTTGTAGTAGGAGCAAGAATCAACACAACACGTATCCTTCTCTGCCATCTCCCTTAACACAAATTAGTCTCAAGGGAACTCAAATGTAAAAAAAGGTAATGAAAAATTAGAGCTGAGATTATCTTTAAAAAAATTAGTCAAAGATGGGGAGATCATAAAAGGCCCTTGATTGCCTCATTTTTGCGAATGTGCATATTTTTCATGCCAGAAAATTGTCACTTCATGGCATAATTTTTTCAAGTCAAACGTGTTAGAGTCACGATCCAATGTATGCAATTTCTAAAGCTTTACAGAAGATACACAAAAATGCCTTGTCCATAAATTAGAACATAAAATGGGACACAGCTGGGCCTCTGGAGTCATCTATCCTGATTCCTTTGACAGATTAGGAAATCAAGGCTGAAGAGGCAGTGATTTATCCAAGTAATGTAGTCAGTAAGAAGTGGAACTCACACTAGACCCCAGTCTCCTGGCTCAGTACTGTGTATTATAAAATTATGTAGGGAAACTACTCAGTTGCATTTGGAAGCTTTATATGAATTAGAACTCACTTAATAAAAATTCACTACCATTAAAAGAATATTTATTAAATGCCTGGTGGCTGGAAGCAACAGAGACCTCCAAGTAGGTACCAATTTTTCTCTTCTGAAGTGCTTGAATGGGTAAGAGCTCTCGTGATGGGCAGAGGAAGTAGGGGGTTTGCAGCTAGATGACCTGGATTTTAATCTAAGAGTTGCTACTTTCCTATTGTGATGTTTAAAAAGTTTGAGAGATATAATTTTGGGGTGGTCATTTTATTAATAAAGCCAGCAACTTAATAAGATGTGAATGGCACTCTCAAATGCCAAAGATAAGCATGGTAGCAGGCTCATGGCTTATATTCCCTTGAAAGAAGGGTGTTCCTGAGGGTGGCAATCAACTCTGATTGGTTAACAACTAATGAGAATTAATACTGCAATGAGAAGCTGGATCTATTCTAATGAACTTTGATCATGTAATTTACTTGTAAGTTATCCCCAGTCTAGAACTATCTATTCAAAAATTTATCTCCACCCCAAACTGAGCAGAGCATCTTGAGTTTCCCCAGCTGGGTGGGATTTGAATAAGATTAAGAAAATTAATCCAACTTCACCAATCAGCAATGTCCTTCAAGAGACAGAACTTTGAGACGAGAACTACAGAAAAAGGGGGAACTCGATCTCCCTAAATCATTGGTTATTACTATTACTCGGTGTTGTTAAGTAAATAAATCTTGGACCTCAGCATCCTCAGTGCAAAATGAAGAGCTTGGATTAAATGGTCTTTAAGATTTTTTTCTAGTTCCAAATCTATAATTTTCTGAAGTCTTACTTTGGTTGGGGGTCAGAGGGGAAGGAGGTATAAACAGAGGTTTTACTTACTCTTTACTCCTTACTTTTCAATTTAGGAGAAACCTAATGACCTTTCAAAGTTACGGAGAATGGTTCTTATTGCTCATTTCTAAGCCCTATTATCATGAGAAGGTATCTCTACATTGTAGTTTTGGGAATGTTAATACTCAAGTTTTTGAAAGCCTCTCTATGCCTAACCAAGACTTTACTGTCTTGCCTTAGAGAAGCTGTATGATACATAGCGGGGTACAGTGATTGTGAGACTAGCAGTCAAATCTTACCTCAGATTCTTACTAGTTGTGCTAAGCTAAACAGGTCCCTCAAACTTTATCTACTTTAAGCAACTCCATAGGGCCTAACCCATGGATGGGCTGCTGCACAGGTCAAGGGAACTGCCACACTGGGATATTCTCAAATTGATTAAACTATAGAACC
This sequence comes from Bettongia penicillata ogilbyi, assembly GCA_023548195.1. NCBI lineage: Eukaryota > Metazoa > Chordata > Mammalia > Diprotodontia > Potoroidae > Bettongia > Bettongia penicillata. Next base: position 498,126 of record JAJHZJ010000749.1, on the reverse strand, counting down.
TTTGTGCATTTGGGTTTTTATTCATGATGTGCTAAACACTCTGAAATCTAGTGGTAGCATCAACTACTTATTTTAAGGTCAATTCAAATTTTGGCATGAATAAAAGTCATCTGGTTTTGAAACAAATAGAGCATTTCCTACACTTCAAACAGGTTCTTGCTTCATGAACCCAATGATTCAAAACTGGACATCATTAGTCACATTTTCTTCATTGGAAGTTTTGACTCTCTCAGAAACGCAACTATTTAAGAAGTCTCCCAAATAGTAGTTAATAACAAATATATTTAAATGACTACCTATTTTAAATACAGTAAGGCAAGTGACAACCTTGAACTTGGGGAATTCTGATTTGGGATCATACCTTAAACATATAGTAGTTATGTGATCTTGGGCGAATACCTTAACTTCTCAATGCCCTAGGCCGCTTGCTAAGACTAATTTATAGACCAGTTCCACTGGTGAAGGGAGTTTCTACATGGACAATTCACCAAACTGATTAAGTGGCAGGTCAAGACCAAAAACGATGATAATTAATGTTTTGGAAAGAGCCCAGGAATGCTTTTTGGAGCCTTCACTTCCCCTCTAAGCTGAGGCACATGGGTCATTTGATGTCTATAATCCTTCCTATTTCTAAATCTTGGGATCCCTGTGACCCCTATTATTAGGGAAATTTGGGAAAACTTCACGAACATGACATTAGAATTGAATTTTAAATCATGAGTAAAGAGCCAAAGGATGGGGATGGATCAGAGAGGATTTTCAGGTATCAGAAATGGCATGAATGGAAGTGGTAGGGAGGTTGGGGATCGAATGTGTTTGGTATATATAGAAAGTTGTGAGTGGTTGTTTGGTTATGGCCTACAGTAGGTAAAGGAGTACTCTATGAGATAAAGTTGGAGATGTAGTCACTCAGGGTTATGGGAGGCCCTTAGAAGCCAACCTAAGGCACCACTTTTAACTCTGATTTTGAGCAGTCACATCAGATCTATAACTAAGAAAGAATAGTTTGCCAGTTGAATATGCCAAGGGAACAGAAATGGAGACTTGCAATAGAATGACAGCAGTTGGGCGAGAAAAGGAAATGAAGTTGAAAGACAACAGGGGATGGTGGCTACTGTTCCCAGTTCAGTCAAAAGGACCCGAGTTTAATCCACCCCCTCTCCAAGACACATTACCAGTTTCACTGTAGGAAAATCACTTGGCCTTTGTCAACTAGAAAATAAGAGGTTTGAACTGCATGATCTATCTGCTCCACTCCCCCTCTAGCGATAAATCAATAATCCAATGAATGCGTGAAAAATCGAGGTTAAGATAAGACGTGGTACAGATTAGATGTGAAAAGTTAGGCTAAGTCTTAGCTTTGGAACCCAGTTAATGCGCAGATGGCGGTGCCAGAGACAGAGATGATGAAATCAGGAGCATGCTTTGAGGAAAGAGGCTGAAAGGGCAGCAGAAATAGCTGGTCCAAATGTGCAGACTTATTTCCTATACTTTCCTATGTCTGATTCCACATATGCAACAAACATCCTTTAGATCAGTGACTGGGGTTTATGAATCTAACCCTTAGGGTAAGGATTTTTTTTTTGGAGGGAGGGAAGGTAAGGCAATTGGAGTGAAGTGACTTGCCCAAAGTCACACAGCTAATATGTGGCTGGATTTGAACACAAGTTTTCCCGACTCTAGGGCAGGACCTCTTTTCATTGCATCACCTAACTGCCCCTAGAGTAAGGATTCTTAACCTGGCCTTAACCTTAAAGGAAGCTTTAAACTGCAATGGGGGAGGGGTGGAGGGGAATGCATCTCTAATTCAATATAATTGGTTTCTCTGCAATCTTATATTTTATGCATTTAAAATCACCATTCTGAGAAGGGAATCCTAAGCTTCACCAGATTGTCAAAAAGGGTTAAGAACTTCTGCCCCGGAACAACATTAGATGAAGAATATATGTAACCGATTTGACTGGTTTTGGCATTTTACATTTCAACTGGGAAAACAAGGACACAAGTGGTTTCCAAATTAAGCATGTTTCTAAAAACAAAATCTTGAAAAGTCTGAATTATTCTATTAATTTCATGCATAAAGCTTCTTCTGCTCATTTTTATGCATGTATATATATATTTACAATGCATATATCTGTTTATATATAATAGTATATGATGATATATAGTGATATATACCAATACTGAGAAGAGGTGAGATAACTGGTTGGTACTCGTCAAAGCATGGAACTTTGAAGTCCCCTGGTAGTCATCGGTTATGAAAGATAATGGGACATATGGGAAATTATACTGACCAGGGAGACACACATATACATAAATATAAGCATATGTACATATATGTGGATGGATGTATATAAGCATATATAATCCAAACACCTACATGAATGTTTTCACAAATGAAAACATTAGTAAAATTACACTTTGTCTTATGGTAATTATTTAACAGATTTCTGAAAATGATAATAAAAGCTCATACTTTGACAAAGATTAGTATAATTACAACAAAAGTGTTTGGAGAAATAAATCTGATTTCTTTTCTATACAAACACAGCACTGCCCTCTTATGATATCAAAAGCACCAAGTTTTAAATTCAGCAAATAAATTCAGCTTAGCAAAAATTCCCCATTTCTCCATAACTTAATTAGAAAACTTAAACAGAAAATGATTAGATTAAATCTTTTATTTACTTACAAATGAGCATCTAGTGAATCAAAAGATATGAGAAAGATTCATTTCCTATGAGCCCTCAAATTAGTTTTTAGGTGTTTTCTTCTACTTAGTCATTAAACTGACAGGTTTAAATATTATGTCAGTATAAACACAAGATAAACACAAAGTATTTTTACAAAGCTATAAATGTTCACTTTTTTTTTATAAAAAGGAGATAATGTAATTGAAAAAGCTAATTAAAGATTTAATCATTGCTGAAATATATTATTATTCTGTACTACTTTATCTCTGTAAAGCCACAAATACATTTTGTCTTCAGGATAGCTACTTGAGCAAAAATAAAGATACTATAGTGAGAAAGTTTTGGCCATCTTGTTAAACATCCTGAGGTTTGTCTGCTCAAAAAAAAGTAATTTCCAGTATATAGTTTACTTATCATTTATCACATTAAAACAGAAAAGTGTTAATGTGTTATATGCAAAAGCCACATGACGAAGAGCCAGTTGATTGCAGTTTTCCACAGGTTATCAGCAGTCGTCGTATCTTCCATTTGGCACATATTTTTATGAAACTGTCCACTAAAAAAAAATGAAAAGCAATGATTACTTCCATATAAATCTACAAGAACAAAAGTTTTGGTTTTGTAATGCACAAACAAGCAGGAGTTGTCACATACACAGAAATGCAAGGTGAGTTGTGTAAAGAACTAGGAATACTGCTCAGGATTTGAGTCAGAAACCTTCAGATCTAAGGGAAAAATGAAAGCTATGACCATGTGATAAAGATATGTGTTCTACTTGGAGACATAAGAAGTTAAGGAAAAACTATCATACGATCAATGCAGGTAAGTTTCAAACCCTAACCTAGGGTAAGAGTAAAATTGTAGTTACAAAAATCATTAAGAACTGTATTTGAAAAAAAACAGGGAGACGGGTATAGATAGAGATAGGCAGGGAGACAAGACCTTTGGCGCATGACTGAGGGGCTCAGGGAATCATGTTAAGAATAAAGAAAATCAGTCCCTATAACAGTCACAAATATCCATTAAGATAGTAAAGCATACATTTTTGTCTTGGTCAAGATTATTATAAACAATCTACTTTTATAGTTCTTGTTCCCCACTGTCATGGCTATGGTGATTGTAAATTAATGTCACCTTTACAGGAATGTAGAGATCATCCAAAGGATGATCACAGCACTCATCTTACAGAGGTCAGTAATATACACAGTTCGCACTTGTGCCGTACACTTTGTGGTTTGCAAAGCCATCATATGTTAGCTCATTACCTCAAACATCTTGTGAGGGAGTCAACACAAGAAACGATATAATGCCACCTACATGCTGGATGCTGTTCTATACTACATTACCAAGAAAGATCAAAATGGTTCCTGTCTCTGAGAAGTCCAAATTCTAATAGAAAGGACAATATTGAGATAATCTCTGAGGGGGAGACACCAGCAGAGGGAACAACAAGAAAGCTCTTCGGCAAAAGGTGGAATCTGAACTGAGATTTGAAGGAAAGCCAGGGAAGATCATTCTCACTTTATCGATAAACTAAACTAAGGTTCAAAGAGGTTAGGTAACATGCCCAGCTGAGTTCCTTTGCCCTCGTAAATGTGTGACACACATCTTCTAACTCTCAGTCCAACACTGTCTACCGCATCATTTCCCAGTTTAGAAAAGAAAATGGAGGCTCGATGAGGTACGGGGGATTTTCTACAGGGAACATGTAGAGATCTGGATTTCAAACCCATGTTATCTACCTGCCAAACTCGAATTTTTTCCCACTGTATCTGCTCCCCTCTCCAACCCTCAATTTAGCATGGTATGCTTAACATTGACAAAAATAGTGAAAAGAACCTTTCTTCACTAGAGATACATGGATAACATGGGGCGTGGCCCTGGGCAAAGCAGGTGACCCTTTTCTTCCTGTTTTCCCATCTGTATATAAATTCAGGGAAAAAGTCCTAGAAGGGAAGGAAGGTCCATTCAGGTTCACATTCTGTTGCAATTAGTATACAGAACATCCTTTATTATAAACCCTGAGTGAAGTAAGGTTATAGTTTTGACAAAAATCCTACATCAATAAAATTCTTAATAAAGTAAAGCACCTAGACTGGAGATAGGTATTTCCTATTTGCTTTATTTTATAAACCCTTCTATAAAGGTATTTAAAAGAAAAAAAAAGAAAATCACCAAAACTTAATACTGCATGAGATTGTTACGTTCTGCTGAATACTTAAATCTTTTCTTTAAAATTCCTAGATTTTTAATATATTTATGCAAGAGAAAACAGACAAAAGTTTAGACAGCCTTCGAGAAGCTCAAAGTCAGATAGAGTAATATATAAAATTAAAGAAAACTATATCAGTTACAAAACAAAATATCATTAGCTAAGCCTGCACTTGAACTGCCTCTACCAGACAACCTGGGAGTTTAGGTCCTGTATCTCAACAATATAAACCACTGGAAAGATGGTCTTGCAAAAGTTTGACTACTCTCCAGTCCAAAATAGAAGACTTTTGATTTGTCTACTGTATTGAATTCTCTGTACTAGTGAAAGTAATTTAAAAAAACAAAAAAACAAAAAAAACCAAGCAAACTTGACTTTAATTATTTTGGCTTGAAAAAAATTCTACTTGTTAAAAATATAAAATCTTAACTATCCTAGCCAATTTTTCTCGCCTCTTATCTAAACTTCTTTGCTTGGTATATATGTGTTTTCCTATTAGATAAAGACAAGTCATTGGTTTAACATTGCCCTTTTTATGTTCAAATAATCTTATCTCCTAATCCATAACCCCAAATCCAGCAAATAATATTTTCCAATTTTCCTTCTGGTAACTGAATATCAAGGAAAAGAAACAAATTTAAAATATAAATCTCAAAATTCAAATAATTTTTCCATAAATGAAAAACCAGTATGCAAGTTACATTATACTTGCAGTCACAAGTTCTTAAACTTTAGAAGCCTGGCGCAGTCTACAGAACTCTCATTTGAATGTTTTTAAATGCACAGATTACATAGGATAACAAAGGAAACCAATCATACTGAAATACAATTACAAAAATACATAAGCAAAACAAATAAAAATGAAACTTAAGTCCCCAGCCCCCAGGTTCAGTGTCTTTACACTTACTCGAAGCCCTCCTTGGGGTGAACCACCAGCAGACAACTGTTTTTCCATTTTTTCCTTTCTCTTCTTCTTTTCTTCTACTGAATGGACATTTAAAATTCCTCGAGATGAAGACTTTGGGAAAAAGAAATCACTACAATATAAATGATTTCTGTTGCTGTTAAGACACAAAAGCCAGGTGCTTTGCTAGGCTATATCTATAGCAATAGCTCACCAAACGAAGAAAGCTCATGATTGGTTAACGTGGATTTAGACCAGCAGTCCCAAAACTATATCAAATCGAATTAAAACATCCTGCTACTGGTTTTTGTCAGGGCAGAGCTAAGAGTGGTCTTTACATTTTTATATAAAGTTATACCACAGGTAAAGACATAAAATACATTCTTAACTCACAGACCTGATAAAAACATACTAAGGGGAGGCTTAGTTATACCCTTAGCTTTATCAAAACCATTGTTTAACAAACATACTAATGTAATTCTTTCTCAAAGTCTTTAAGCCTGCCTTTACTGGCAACAATCATTTCTTCAGCCAACCTATATTCTCTATAACAAATATTTAAGTGTTTTATTTATATTTTGTTTATTATGCCTCAGCGTCAGTGACAGAACATATAAGGAAGTTGATCATCACAAATCTAACCACTAGGAGATTTTTTTTCCAGTCATAACTCATGTATATTAAGTGCCAAGGCAGTGAGGGACTGTGGTTTCAAACTACCAGAATCAATGACACCATGGATCCCTAAAATACTGAAGGAATGTGACATTGACCATCTTCTTTATTTTAACCCAAGGAAAAAAAAGACTGGTGTATCTCACCTCAGCCCCACACTGATAGCACATGCTGATACCCACTTCACAGGCAATCTGCCATCTTCTCATCCCCATGTTCTACTGGAGGTGCTCCAAAACCCAACTTCCCTCTGACCTTTGAACCCAGTCTCTTTTTTGAGCAGGGACCTTCTGCTCTGCCATTGCTCCCCAACTTCCTTGGGGCTTTGCCATCTCTTCCAATCCTTTTACTGTCAGAAGCTAAGTACCTCCAACCTTCCACTTGCATGAAACTTCACTCCTTTATGCTTCCTTTCCCTCAATTAGACTGTGACCTCCTTGAAGAGAGGGACCCTTGATTTTCTGTTTTGTAGCTCCAGTGCTTAGCACCTAGTAAATTGCTAATAAATATTTTTCCATTCCATACAAGATGTATTCCTTTTTTTAAAAAATTGCATGTAAAATCTTTTTTTATCAATTTAATCTTATTTTAAAAGAAATTTACAGGAATTACATCATGAATCTTTTTTACAAAGTAAATGACTGCCTTTGAACTTATTGGGTATCTTTTTTTTGGTCTTTTTTGATAAGAATCTTATGTATACAGAAATTCTAACACACACACAATAATAATGATACAATTAAAAATATTTCCAAATAACCAGAACTATACTTTTTTCAAATCTTACCTCCCTCTGCCTTCTTTCTGCAGCTTCTGCAAGTTTTAATCTTCTATCTTCCTGTGAAAAAATGGTAACACTTTTTTAATATGACCATGAAAATCCCTGAGAAAACAGAGCAGCAAGTGGCATGCTAACTCAGGAAGTACTGTGTTGCAATAGGAAGAATTCAGACCTGCAAAAAAAAAACCTCAAGCTGGGCAACCTGCTCAGATACTTCCTACTTGCAAGACTTATGGTTAGTTATTCAACACCTCAGAGCCTCACGTCCACATATGTAGTAAATAAGAGGCTTTTGGACCAGCAGCTGGTCTCCTCCACCTCCTGTCAAGCCTAGAATGCACACTGTCCTCACCCCAGGCTCAAAGGATCCTTAATTTCCTTCCAGCCTTAGCTCCAGTACCACCTTCTACAGGCAGTGCTCCATGACTTTCCCAGCTGCTAGGGGTGTTACTTTCTCCCAATTCAAGTCCTTTATATTTAGCTATATGGTGTGAGAACCGTGAGGAGGCCCATTTAGCCTGATCAGAAAGTATGGGAGGGGGAATAATGGACAGCAAGGTTAGAAAATCATTTTGTCTCCTGTGTGGAAGGCGATGGAAGAGAAGGCAAAGGGCACTCCATCCAAGTGGGGCAGTTCATGCAAAGGCACAGAGATGGGGATGAAAGTTGTAGAAGGTGAATGGTAAGGCCAATGTGCCTGGAATTTTTAGTGGGTGAAAGGTGAATAATACAGTTGGCTAGAACCAGACTCTGGAAGATTAAAAAAAAGCTGGAGAATCCATCTCTTTTACTAAAGGTAAAAGGAATACACCAAAAATGTCTTGAGAAAGTCCACAACATTGTCAGACTTTTACTTCTAGCAGTTAGCGGAAGACGAATTACAGAGGGGAGAGAAAGTTTCAAAGTCCAATTAGGAGGTTCAAGTCAAGAGGTGACCCTTATAACCCTACCCCAAGTGGAGTGTCAGGTATGTGAGTGAGCAGAAGGAAATAGCAGAAGAGATCTTGGGTGGGCTGTTAAGAAGATCAGAACTGAGCGAAGTGAAGAGGAAGTGAACACATGGGTTACAGAAGGTTTTTAAAAAACCTCAACAACATGGAATTTAGTTACAAAAGGACTGGGAAAGAAAATATAATAGAAAGGATGTCATGGCCAATTTAAAAAGCTTTTTTCTGTGACTATTTTAAGAATGTGGAAAGGTTTTCAGAATTTTCATAAGCAAAAGGGAAAGATAAAAAATGTGTGTGTGCATGCACGTGTGCGTGTGTGTGCATGCACGTGTGTGTGCGTGTGTCAGAGAGCTACAAAGGGTAAAGAAGAGGGAGGAAATAACTGAAGGATGGATCAAGGGCTCAAGTAGAACGTAAATTTCTTGGGGGTCATAGCTGTTTCTCTTTGCATTCCCCACCCCCAGCAATAACTCAGTAGGTACTTAATAAATGCTTAATTGTAATAGAAGGGTTGGTCCTGGTAATAATTGCTAATTTTTTTGTCAAAGACTAAAGAAGGAAGCAGAATATGTGTGTCTGTCTCCTCAATAAAGGTCTTACTTGTTGGGTATTTAACAGCAAGAATTTCTTTAAGGTATGGAAGTTTGTTGTAAATGGCTCACATAAGTACTTTAAAAGCTTTGTAATCCTGAAGTGATAATAATTTTAAGGTAAATAAATGGTTATTTCTCAGAAAAGTGTTTACAGACTCCCTAGCTTTTCTTTTTTCGTTATGTATTGCCATGGTAGGTTATATAGGGGATAAACAAAGTGTAAGGCTCCCATGATACCTTCAGTATCTGAAAAGACAAGACATACACTATACACAGGAGAAAAGTTACTGTAAGTGCCAAGAACAGATGCTAGTTATGTGACAGAGCTTAAGATACAATGTAGGTCCCTTGATTCCCAAGGTTGCTGCTGCACAAGGGTTTCTCAAGAGACCTCTTCCCAGGGAAGAACAGAGTCCCTTGAGTTTTCTAGGGTCCTCTTTTAACATATTGATGTAAACATACTGTTGGAAAAAGGAGCCTGCCACAAGGAAGAATATACTGAATGAATATGTGCATAAAAGGGAAGCAAAACCACATTTTAATATGGAATTTTATAGTAAACACAAATGGATATCCAGAAATCATAGAATGATTAGTAAGTAATATTAGGAGCACTCCAAGAAGTTTTCCAATTAAGTTAAAACTTCAGGAATTCCAAGAAATATGGAATATTTCAAATAACAATGAACATGATGAAAACTACTCTCTACCCAAACCATAGTTCTTGGGACTCTGTGCCAATGACCAAGAAGATGCTTGGAGAGAAGCAGAGGGGCGCAGAGGAGAGTGTACCAGATTCAAGAAATGGGACAACCTGGAATCCCATCTCTATTCTGCCACTTGCAACTTCTGTGACTGGGCAAGACCCAAACTCTCAAGGCTTCAGTTTTGCATGGATAAAAATGAAAGAGTTAAATCAGTTGATTTCTCAGGTTCATTCTAGTATGGATGGAATCTATGACATAAATTTAAACTCCAGGTCCTAGAGCCTGATAAAATTCACAAGCCAAAAACAAGCCACACCGCCTCCCACAAAAGGATAACACTGAAATCCCCACAAACAACACAAAATAATCTTTCCTGCTAAACAGGTTGCCAAACTAGTTAAATGACAAAAAAAAAAAAAAAAGAAAAGGGAAAGTGTGCTCCCAGGGAGAGTGTGGGAGACAAGTAAAATCTCTGGCTATCATTCTCACCAGGATAGACCAGGATACTTCACAGAATTGCAGAATTTTAGAGGTGAAAGGGACCTTGTGCACTTTCTAGTCCAGCAATGGAAAGGTAGTATTGATTCTGTAACCAGAAAATCTGAGTTCAAAACCTGTTTCTGACACTTAGTACTTGGGGAACCTTGCTTAAGTAAATTAACCTTCTTGGACCTTTTTACTCATGTACACATGAATGAAGAAAATGAATGTGTTGGATGTAGGTCTCTAAGGCCCCTTCCAGCTTGAGGTCTTTATTAAAAATAATACAAAACCACAAATAACCTTCTACAATATAACCCAAAGTCCCTCTCCCAAGGAATCCAAGGACAGACAGTTCATACTTCGTGAGAGTTTGAAATGCCAGAAAGGTGGCCTTTCCCTACCCTTTTCTTCCAGCAAATTTAAGTTGTAGTGGCTATTTCAGCTTCTACCCACCGACTCACTGAGGTAAGGGTCTTGGCAAAGCATAGCTCAACTCCCATTTATATCAAAGAAGACACACAGGGCTTAAATAATTTTTGTCAAGTCACATGGGGAAATTTGCAAAAACTTTTAACCACATTACTTCTTTAGATCCTTACAATCGTGAAAGGAAAGCACTGCAGGTATTATTATTTATTTTGCTAGTGGGGAAATTGCCATTTGGTCCCAGAGGTAAAAGCTTTGCCCAGATCACACAACAGTAAGCTGCAGAAGCAGTATTAGTACCCTCTAGGCTCCTTCTGGAGCAAGGCTCTCCCTCTGCCAGAGGCCACAAAGGGCAAGCAGTTCCTGCAAGTTAGACCTGAGCTTAAGTCCCCACCTACTGGCTAGGTGATCCTGAGCAAGTTGCTTGAGGCCACTTTCCAAGAGTAGATGCAGAAAAGGAGCAGGCTGTTGCATTTTGAAAACAGATTAAACTGTATGGGGCAGTTACATAAATAGCGGAAGGAAAGGTCCAGTCAGTCTCCCAGTCTTTTTCTGTAATTCCTATTCCTCGTCTTTAAGAGAGGCAATATGGGACAAGGAATAGAGAAGCAGGACTCTGTGGAAAGAAAACTTCAACAACATGGTGTGGCGGGGAGAGAGCAGTCCTCAAGCTGGGCAGACCTGGATGGGTTCAAACGCTTCTCTCACCTATTTGTTGAGTTTGTGCACCGCAATACGCCACGAATGAACTTTTTCAGAGTTTTACACGGCTCTCAAGTCTCTGATCTATCCTGACAGCGAATTTCCTCACCAGGGAGGTCCCAATACCAGTGATATAATGGGTCAGTGGCTACCCAATAATCGCAGCAAACACAGGAGCCCATGAAATGTGGCTTTGTGGCGCAATGAATAGAGAACCGATCTTAGAGTCAGGAAGAGAACTATTCAATCCCTATTTCTGATACATACTAGCCATACGACCTTGGGCAAGTCACGGAACCTATCATTGCCTCAGATAACAATAAAGCTACGTGCCCAGCACTGCGCTGAGCGCTAGCTCTGCAAGGATCTCATCTGATCCTCATAACCACCTTGGGAGGTAGGTTTTATTACTGTTCCCATTTTACGGATGAGGAAATGGAGGCAAACAGGGCTGGACTGCACTGCAGGTGTCTCTGTCCTAGGTAGCACCTGGCCACGCCCCAATAACCCTGATAGTAGAGCAGGTGCAGGTGTGCACCGCAGGGCCACGCTCACACCTGGCAGTGCTCTACTCAGTGAGATCCCGCGGACCGTCCCCTTTCTCTCTCTCCCCCCCCCACCCCGCCCCCATGATCTCACGCGCCCGTGGGGGCAGGCGCCCCCAGCACACACAAGCCCCATTGTCCAGGCCGCTCACGCGCGTGCCCTCCCCCGGCCCCACCCTTCAGACCAGCCTGGGCAGCTGCGCCACCGCCCCGGGTCCAAAGCCTAGCCCAGCTCCGGAGAGAGCCCCGGGGAGGACGGGAAGGCCAGAGGCGAGCAAGCCGGGGCTGGGAACGCACCGGCCCGCTGCGAGGGCCACCTGGCGCTCCCGGGCCGGGAAGGACGTCAGGGGAGCCGGGTCGGCCTGGGCGGGGGTCCGGGGTGTGGAGGGGAGGGCGGCGAGGCCTCACTTACTACGTCCGGCGGCTCCTGGGGCCCGTCTCCCAGGCAGGGCAGGCACAGCCCCATGTCCACTCCGTCTGGTGCCCGCCCAGGCCGCCCTACGCTTAGAAAGCTGGGGCGGGTGTGGCCCCGCCCAGGTCGGGGTGTTCTCGCCCCGCCCTGCCCCGCCCCGCCCTCGAGGACTGGGCGGGGCCGAAGCTGCCTCACCTGTGGTGTGGGAACCTCGGGCTGATGGTGTCCTGGGCGTGGAGCTAGAGGGGACCCTCGAGGTACCTAATTACCCCACCCCCCATGTGCACACACGCACATACACACACTCACACACACATGCATACACATACTTCACAGATAAAGAAACTGAGGCCCAGAGGGGCGAAGTCACAGCACAGAACCTCTAAGGAGGGCATTCGTACCCAGGTACGCCGGCCTCCGCGTTCCGACTTGCCCTCCCACGAGGGCCCAGCGGCAGGGTTAAAGTCAGAAGGATGCCTTTGGAGGCAATGAGGTCAAACCCCTCTTTTTTACAGATGAGGACAGTGAGGCACCGAGAGGGGATGATTTGGTCCCACAGCTAGTAGGTGATCGGTGAAAGACTGATAAAGTACCTTAAGGTTTTATTTAAAGAATTACTCTGTTCTGATTACTGAGTTAAAAATGTCGCGAGCCAGGACTAAACTCGGACTTTCCTCACACCAAGTCCAGAATTCTATCTCCAAGTCTGATCCTCTCTCTATCTAGTTCACTTTCAGAGCAATAATGGAGCACATAGCAATTTCTCTGAAAAAAGTCAGGTTTAACTGGTCTCTTCTTATTCCTTCCTGAAGGAATTTATCTGCTTTTGTTCTATACCTTGATCAAAATCTATCTTCTGTCAGACTTGTCTGTACATTGGTCTTACCCTGCCTTAGTAAATTTAAGTCGTGATAAGGGATGTTGGGAGAAGCATGGACTCTTCTTTTTATACTCATCCAGGAACTCAGGCCTATGCACAAGCTGCTTAATGAATGAATAAAATTAAATTGAATTTTCCTTCCTTTCTGTGGGAGAAAAATATCCGATCCTACTGAAAATAATGTAGAACGGATTTTCTTTACCTTGCATTTAAAAAAAAAATCTTAGAAAATAAGCTGTTGTATATTATAGCAAAAACACATTTATGGAAATAGAGTGTTGAAGTTCTTTGAAATTTTTAAGTGGTATAGAAATGTTATTTTGTCCCACTTTCTTTTTAGTTTCAACCACAAAAATCGGCCTCTGTCACCTCGTGCCTGTGATGGTGAACTCTGTATTCTCAAAGGCTAGACCAGGTTACCCCAAACTGGAAAGGCTTCAAGAATTTTCTGCTGTGAGGAAACAGGACACCAGAACGACTTTCACCACACAGGTAAACAGGGCGGGGGAGTTTCTCACTTTACCCAAGTTTGCCCCACAATTTCTAGTGAGACTCTAGTGAGACTCCTTGCTGAGAATTCTCACCTCACTCCTACTTCAGTCTCACTTCATTTTCCCAGTCTGAGCTAGTTGCTTCCTTCTGAATGAGTTCTGCTTTTCAGTATTGAGTCCTATGATTTGGTTCTGCATAAATAAAATGATGCCATTCTCTGCCATTTTCAATACTTTGCCCTCAGGCTCTAGGCCACTCTTTCTTGAACCACACCGTAATTCAAATAAGGGTTGAACTGCTTTGACCAGGGTACAGCAGCTCTAAGGGCAGTGCAAATGTAGCTTAAATACTTCCTGCCCTACTTGAAATAGATAGATCCCTTGAAGCTTTCCTTTCTAGCTTTGTTCCAGCATATTCTTCTTACCTCCATGTTTGTTTCTAAGTGTCTTTTTAGGAAATTGCTTATTAATTATTTATCATAATAGCAATCATAGTTAAACCTGAAATAATTGGTACAGTACAGGAATGGTTATAATTAGAATTGCCATTGGCTCCTGTTTCTGTTATGTTTGTTTAAAACTCATCTAAGATATTATATGGAATTGCACACTTTTCCTTCAGCCTCCAGGTACAGAACCCTATTGAATTGAATTTTCAGTTCAACTCAATGAAGAGTCAGTATAGCCAAAATTGCAGAAAGCAGGCCTTTCTTTCACTCTTGGCCATAAGTTGATCTTCCAGGAAATGAGAGACATTAACACATTAAAAAGCATCCTGCTCATCTTATTATAACTTGCAACATTTGAGAAAAAGAAAGGAATATAACCAAAACAATTAAATGCCCCACAGCTAAGAAAAGTGGCCAAAGTGTATAAAATCCTATCTTAGGTTTGTTTTACTGATTTCCTACATTTACTCATGTTTAACTAGAGAAATAATAATTGCTTTAGAAATGAGGATTTCTATTTATTGTTCAAAGGATCTACTTTCATAGCAATGTGCCCTTATATTATGAACTGTTAGGATTTTTTTAAAAGAATATTTGTGTATTTTCAGTACAGAGATGTCCCCTGACTTAAGCATTAAAAGGCAATAAGTTCCAGCACACTGATTTTTCAAGCATTTACTATAAATGGGGTTTTTTTTGTTCATTTATCAAAGATTCCCTTGCCTGGATTTTTGTGACAACTCTCTCTTGGTTCTCCTTTAACCTGTTAGTCTACTCTTTAGTCTCTCTTGGCTAGGAGTCATAGCGGTTTCACCTACAACTAGGCTCCGTTCTGTGTTCTCTCTCTCTTTGTCTCCTTCCTTTCCTCCCCCTCCTTTCACCTCCATGCTTCAACATTGCATTGGATCTTACCAACAACTCAAATAAAATATATCCCAAATGGAACTTATCTTCCACAAACAAACAACATTTTCCCTCTTTGAAACCTCCCTATTTATGTTGAAGAAAACAGAAGTGGGGGATAGATAGATGAGCGAGCAAGCATTTATTAAGCACCTACTATGTGTGGGGCACTGGACTAAGGGCTAGGACTGCAGATACAAGCAAGACAGTCTCTGCCTTCAGGAGTTTACATTCTAATGGGAGAAAACCATAATAAAGAAGATCTAGAAGTGGGTGGGGAGGAGGCAGCATGGTCTCGAGGGCTCCAGGCCATGACAGGGAAGCCCGCCTCTGGCTGAGATAAGGAAGAGTCTGGTCCCAAGGGGCAAGTCCAAGGTTTCTGTGGGATGGAGAGAATGGTCAGAATAAATAAAGTCACATTTTGGAGAATGTCTGGGTGGTGATGTGAGGCCTGAACTGCTTGTCCTTCATTGCCTACTCTGTCTCTTTCCTTTATACTTCATTGTCAAGTACTCAGAGGATTTTAGAATTGAAAGAAACTCTAGCACGCCTTCCCCTGGCTCAGAGAGGCTACATATCTTGTTCAAGGTTGCACAAGTAGTAAGGATCAAAGCTAAAATTTGAATTTGTATTCTTGGCTTCTCCTGTTATCTTGCCACTACATCCTTCTGACTCTTTCAGCTCATCTTAGGTCTCTTATTGCTTAAATATATAGACCTGGGACTCTTTCAAGGGACATTTGTTCTCCCCTGAACAAACAAGCGGGACCCAACTCCTTTTATTCTAACCCAAATGGGCAGGTCCTAATAGAAGTATGCCTTTTAACAAAAATATATATATAGGGAGCAGAACTTCAATAATTTAGGAAAGGATCAGTTCCCATGATCTTTGAAGTATTCCAACTGTATAATCATATGACACTGTTTGACTCAGTGTTGTCCTGGCCCTGTGAAAGCATGAACATGGAGTCTGAATGGATTACCAGTCTCAGACTGTCAAAGGCCTGCATATGTTTATTAGCTAATATCATCAGTGCCTCATTGATTGTAATGGTGTCATGTACCTCTGGAAGCAAGAGAAAGTGTACATGTACAGGTAATCTGACAAACCTCTGAGAAAGCATTCTTAATCTGGGGATAAGGAGAGGGCATTCACACTGGAAGGAGAGCATGTATAGAGTAAAAAGCCAAGGCACGTTGGTGCCAAAGTGTCCCTGGAATCCTTGACAAGCAAAGGTTACCAAAGCACAGGTGAGATGGTGCAAAATAGGAGGGAGTACCATTGTCATGGCACTGTGTGATCAACTTGTAGCATCTGAAGATGGTGACTTCTTTGAAGATGGGGAGAGGTTATTTGGTTGTGCTCCATTAGGTTTGTAGAAGTGTTGCCATGGGAACCAAGATGGTGGAATAACAGCATGGACTTGCTAATGCTGTCCCCCCAAACTCAGCCAAATACTTGTAAAACATGACCTGAAACAAATTCTGGAGCTGCAGAACCCACAGAATGATGGAGTGAAGCAAATCTCCAGCCCAAGACACCCTGGAAGGTCTCCAGGAAGTGTCTGTTGCACTGCTCTAGGAGCACAAATCTGGGTCATGCCAGAAGAGATGGGATCTGAGCAGGCCCTGTGGGCACTGAATCTTGGGTACCTGTGGCAGTTTTCAGACATTACAGTCCCAAAATACTGAGGACAAATTGAAAGATAAGTGGAATAAATCTATGGGACCTGTGTGAAAGAGTAGAGTGGTTGGGTCCCAGTCCCAGGGTTGTGGAGGAGCCCATGGCTGTCAGGGGCAGAGGCAGTGGCAACGACAGTTTCTGGAGCTCTAGGCCCACAGAATGTAGGGGAATCAAGTGACTGACAGTACATCCCCAACCCTCACTGAAAGCAGAGAATTACCTTGACAAAGAGCTCAAAAGTCATGTAAATAGCTGGTAAAATGAGCAAAAACCAGAAAAAGAATCAGACTATAAAATCAAGGAAGACCAAAGTATACAAACAGAAGACAACAAAATCAAATCTCCTACATCTAAAGCCTTCAAGAAAAGTATTGGAAAATAGATCCAGGAGAGACAATTTTAAAATTATGGGACTACTTGAAAGCCATGATAAAAAAAAAAAAAGCCTAGCAATCATCTTTCAAGAAATTATACAGGAAAACTGTCCTGATATTCTAGAGCAAGAGGGTGAGATAAATATTGAAAGAATCCGCTGATTGCCTCTGGAAAGAGATTCCAAAAGGAAAAGTCCTAGGAATATTGTAGCCAAATCCCAGAGTTCCCAGGTCAAGGAGAAAATATTGCGAGCAGCCAGAAAGAAACAATTTGAGTATTATGGATCATGATAACACAAGATCTAGCAACTTCTACATTAAAGGATAGCAGGGCTTGTAAGATGACAATTCCAGAGGTCAAAGGAGCTTGGATTAAAACCAAGAATCACCTACCCAGCCAAAAAGATATAATACTTAGGGGGGAAAAATGGTCATTCAATTAAATAGAGGATTTTCAAGCATTTTTCATGAAAAGATCAGAGCTTAATAGAAAATTTGACTTTCAAACACAACAATCAAGAGAAGATTGAAAAGGTAAACATGAAAGAGAAATCATAAGGGACTTAATAAAGTTGAACTGTTTACATTCCTATATGGAAAGATCATATTTGTAACTCTTGAGATTTTTCTTACGGTAGGGTTAGGGTAGGGAGGAATTATATACATATAGACAAGAGGACATAGGATGAGTTGAATAGGAAGGAATGATATCTAAAAAAAATAAAATTAAGGAGTGAGAGAGGAATATACTGGGAGGAGAAAGGAAGAAATAGAATGGAACAAATTATCATGTAAAAGAGGCAAGAAAAACCTTTTTCAGTGGAGGGGAAGAAGGGAGAGGTGAGAGGGAAAGAGTGAACCTTACTCTCATTGCATTTGGCTTAGGGAAGGAATAACATGCACACTCAATTCTGTATGGAAATCTTACACTACAAAAAAATAGGGAGGAAGGGGATGGGCAAGGGACTCGGGGATGATAGAAGGAAGGGCAAATGGGGGGAGGCAGTAATTAGAAGTAAACACTTTTGAGAGGAATAGGGTCAAAAGAGAATAGGATAAATGAGGGGGCAGGATAGGATGGAGGGAAATATAGTTAGTCTTTCACAACATGACTTTTATGGAAGTCTTTTGCATAACTACACATGTATAACCTATATGAAATTGCTTGCTTTCCCAGTGGGGATGGCTGGGGAGGGAGGAAGGGAGAGAAGTTGGAACTCAATGTTTTAAAAATGAATGTTAAAAATTGTTTTTACATGCAACTGGGAAGTAAGATATACAGGCAGTGGGGTATAGAAATCTATCTTGCTGCACAAGAAAATAGAGGGGATGGGGTTAAGAGAAGGGAGGGGTGTGAGAGAAGGGAGGGCAGATTGGGGGAAGGGGTAGTCAGAATACATGCTGCCTTGGTGTGGGTGAAGGGGAGAGACGGGGAGAAAAAAGTGTAGCCATAATACTTTTCCATTGATGTTCTCTCTCATTTTAATGCCCTGGTTTGATGCAGTGTGACAGTTCTTATGTTTTTAAGTTTCAGCTAGTTTGCCTAAGAGTTTAAGTCCAATTCCTCCTCCTTTATCCTTCTGATAGAAAATAGCTATTCATCCTTGCTAGATATCAACAATGGAAGTTTCTTGAAAACGGATAACTGTAGGGATTTCATAATTGCCTTCATTAGCATGCTGATACTTTAAAAGAGTCACAGTTTTTTGGGGGTAGATGTTACCTTCACATATATAGAATTACTATGGCTAATAAGATGACTGACCTTTGGATTTTGGGCCTCTTTAAATTTACGCTTTTATTGTTGGTGGAGTTGTGGACTGATCCAACTATTCTGGAGAGCAATTTGGAACTATGCCCAAAGGGCAACCAGACTTTGCATATCCTTTAATCCAGCAATAGCAATACTAGGTCTATTATCCCAAAGAGATCATAAAAAAAGGGAAAGGAGCTACATATTCAAAAATATTTATAGCAGTTCTTTTTCTGTTGGTAAAAAAGTGGAAACTGAGGGGATATACATCACTTGGGGAATGGTTGAAATAATTGTGGTATGTGAATGTAATGGAGTACTATTGTGCTCTAAGAAATGATGAGCAGGCATATTTCAGAAAATCCAGAAAAGACTTGTGTGAGTAGAACCAGGAGAACATAGTACACAATATCAGTAACATTGTGGGGTTATCAGCTATGAATAACTTAGCTCTTCTTTGCAATACAGTGATCCAGGGCAATTACAAAGGACTCCTGAGGGAAAATGCTATCCACATCCCAGTGAAGAACCCATGGACTCTTGAAGGAAGATCAGAACATACTATTCTCATTTATTTTTATTTTTTTCATTTTTTTCTTTTTGATCTTTCTATTTTCACAACTATTACTAATATGGAAATATGGTTTCTATGATTGCATATATGTAACCTATATCAGACTGCTTACCATTTTAGGAAGAAGGAAGGGAAAAAATTGAAAGTCAAAATCTTATAAAAATGAATGCTAAATATTATATTTACATATAATTGGGAAAAAATAAAAGTAAATAAACTTGGCCTCATTCTTGGATAACATGTAGTCCTTTGACAGATCGGTTCTTGAATCCTTTATTGCTTGAGAAAACCCCTTCAGATCTTGTGCTCCCACAGTAAAGACTCTGAACACTTACGCTAACCTTCATGGCACAGTGAGTATTAAAACTTTAAAAGTCTGGTTCATGACACCTGCTTCCATGTAGTTCCAATACCCAGGTAAAACAAGAAGAACCAGGTGAATAGGCCTTCCTGCTTTTAGGATGTGGTTATAATCAGCTCCTCTTAAAGTGCAGACAACGGAGCACAGGCATTTATGCATTCTTGATTTCAGTTTTATTAAGCAATATGTGGAAAGACACATACTCCAATTCCAGTCTAACAAACATTAAATACCAACAGTGTACAGGTCAGAGTGCTAGTCCTGAGGAGGATCCAAAGCCACAAGAAACAAGAAAAATAATCCCTGACCTAGAGGAACTCACATTATAGGCAGTTTACGTTAATGGAAACATTATTGTATATAACATAATCTAACATAACATAACATAAACAATAATTCAGGAAGGGGGAGAACACTAATAAATGAGATCAGGAAAGTTTTCTTGAGGAATATTGTGGCATGTGGGTTGAGCCATGAAGGATGCTGCAGACTTTACAAGGCAGCAGTATGGAATGAGTGTATTCTGGACATGGGGAACATAAGATGAAGGGCCATCAAAGAGAATTGCCAGTGGACAACTTTAACTGAAATGTAGGATTCACGAAAAGGGAGCATATATAATAATCATGGGAAGGTAGGCTGGAAACACACTGCCAAGGGTTTCAAGTGGCACCTGGAAGAGATTTGCATTGTATTTATCCTAGCAGCATTTGGGAGCAAGTGAAAGTTATTAAGCAGAGGAATGGCAAGCTTTGGAAGGTTGTTTTGGCAACTGTGTGGAGGATGTATCTGAAGGGAAAATATGAGAAACCAAGACTCCCATTAGAATGCATTTGCAATAGCCTAGGTCAGAGGTGCTTAGGGTCTGAATTAGGGGGAGGTTATGTGAGTGGAGAGAAGGGAAAAAATGTTAGAGATGCTGTGGAAGTAGAATCAAAATGACTTTATAATTGTAAAGTAAATGTAAATTGGAATGCTAAATTGAAATATAAATTGGAAGCATTCCAGAAACAATAGGAATAAGGGAATCTTTGCTAGAGTCTGAAGAAGCTGAAGAGCTTCTAAAATGAGGAGATTTGACCAGGTTCTCCCACACATTTTAGTTCTTACTTTTAGCCACAAACACCTCTCTAAATAATTGATTATGTCATAACCCAGCATCTGCAATAGAAAAGGGCAAACAAAGAAGGAACCTTATAAAAATACTTCTGTGTTCAAAGGGGATATATTAGAAGGTAGTCTTTATCAGCTAGAGACTAGGATAGGTTGTTGTGGGTCTTCAAATCTGAGTCCAGATTCAGGTGATGATATAGCAGTTCCCACATATGGCTTTTCCTTTTGTTATAGAAAAAAAATCTCATTTCTGATGTGTTATTGATGTTTTCTCCTTTCTAGAGAATGATAAAATAATATCATTTATTATAATAAAATAATAAAATCATGATAATGCTTGGTGGGGAACAAGGCTTTATCTGCTTTTAGATCAGTGTTTTGAGACCTCTGAGTACAGTGAGTGGAGGAGGGAAATCAGAGTATGAAATCTAGTATTTCCTCATTTTTTCAACGTTAGTTATATGGGGAGGGGCATGTAGGGGAACTCATCTATGATCGTAAGTACTATGGAGCTGTTTGGGTCTAGGTAGCTGCTTATCTATGAAATATAGCTGTGGAAACAAGGGGAAAATTTCTTAATTAGTTTCAGAGATGAAAACAAAATAAGGCAATATACATTCAAGACTATATAAATCAAGTCAGCAAGCATTTATAAGTATGCAGTATAAATTCACCATATATTTCTAATACTTCTAATATCCTGAAAAGGTTAGAAAGGCATCAATAATTAATATAGGTATATTTGAATGTGTATATGCATGTATCTGTTTTCTAGAGAGCAATATCACTTCATTTACATTTCCCAGTGGAGAGATGGCACTTGTGATTACAAAATTCTAAGAAACAAACATAGCCTTGTACACATTATAACAAAGGATTATAGAAACTACAAATCACACACTATGAAATGAATCAGGGCAATTATTTCTAAAAGAATTACAAGAAAATACAGGCTGAAGAAGAAGAAAAAGGCAAGGATGAAGGCTAGATTGTGAACCTGAGTGACCAAAAAGCATGTGGTACCCTCAACATAAATAGGGAAAAAATAATGAAAGGGTGAATTTAGGGGAAAAAATAATGAATTATTTTGTAGACATATTGAGTTTGAGATGCCCATGAGACATCAGGTGTAGATGATGTCCTACAGGAAGCTAGTGATGGGATTGGAACACAAGTGAGAGGTCAGGCTATATATTTAACCTGAGGAGCATTTGCATGAAGATGATATTTAAACCCAGGGAAGCTAATGAGGTCACTGAGACAATGAGAGACAAAGAGAAGAAGGTAAAGGGCAGAGCCTTGTACGATAGCCACAGTTGGGGTGTGGAACATGGATGTTGCATATATATGATTCAGCAAAATAAGAGTAAAAAAAGAATGTATTTGTTCCCTGCATGAGCCTGTTTGGATTTCATGGAGGCTGTATCTCTTAGGCCTGTTAAATGTAAACCATAAAGTGACCATGGACAGAGTAGCAAAGCTCAGTCTTTATGGTTTTATATTTGAGGGAAGTGAAGAACTCTGCTTCTAAGGTGGTCTCTTCATTCCTCTGCATTAGGTCTTTGAATACTGGGCAACATTGGCTGTAAGGGTAAAAAGGAGGATAGCATAGCCTGTGGTTAACCTTCCAGGTTATCATAGCCAACATGCATATGCCTACATGGGCCTCTTATCTCATATATACATATAGCTTTATAGGGTGGGCCCCTTATTTGGGGAGGCCTTTTAAAAAGTTCAGGAATATGACAAGCAAGCATCATAGTAAGTCCCATTTAGTAATTTCTGCCTATACTTGGTGGTCTCCTCTATTGTAGTATACTGCCGTATTTATACCCCACATACCACTACAATTCACTGCTGATTGAATAGACATTCATCTTGGCTATATTTTATCTTCCTGCACCCATATGAGTTGTCAGAGAAGTACTTTAGTGGAAGTCTTTTATTCCAGATTGGTAAAGTAATTTTCTATATTGTAAGCAGAATTAGAGACGGTCAGTGTTGTTGCTGTAATGTTGTCCTATTGTATATCTGACCCGTCATATTGAGTTTGTTCTCATCCTTGGCTTGTGATCCATTCAGCCTTTTCGGTTTCCGATCTTCTCCTGACCTTTCACTGAGTCTTTGACTGTACTACTCCATCAATTCCTGAGGTCCAAACTGCTGGGGATTTCAAGGGGACCTCCCCATAAGCAAACTGTTTCAGGCCTGCATGCCAGCAGCAGACCTTTGATGTGCTAGTGGGCTCTACTAATGCAGCCATAGCTGCGGATTTAAAAATAAGCAAATAAATAAACCGAAGGAGGAGATGCACGAAGCAAAAAGAGGGAGAAAAAGAAGAAAGGCCTGTGTGGTGGAGAGTGACAACATGCAAATGAGAGCATCACCATTTAACACTTGCTCAGGCTCCAGGGGCTTCTGTTAATTTGCCTTTACTTCTGTTGACGACTGTGCTACATTAAATCATTTCTGTTCCTTTATTTTACCCGACTTAATTGAGATTTTTGAAATCCCTGTTATTAGTGTGGTGTTCTCATTCTTATGAAATTAAGTATAGACATTTTACATTTGTTAACCTCTCATGTTTTCAAGTGAATTGTATGCATCTTTTATTCCTTTTCTTTCTTTTTCATTTAACATAGGAAAGGATTACAATCTTACCATTTAGACTCAATTAAAAATGTTGAGTAAAAGATGTTACATTCTGGGATCCGGTGAATCCAGATTCACTGTTTTCTGTAACAGTGAAGAGAATGAATCAATGAAAAAGCATTTATTAAAGTATTTACTCTGTGCAAAGCACTGGTCTAAGTGCTGCAGGTACAAATGGAAATAATCCCTGATATCAAGGAACTCACTTTCCAGTTGGGGAGACAACGCGTACAAAAGGTTTCAGTTTCAAGTCAGCTGAACATTTGCCAAAAGTACAGCAGTCAAGCAGACAGTAGCGTATTTTCTTTAATGTCATTTCTATTTATAACACCATATCAGTTTCTGATGTGGAACCATTTCACAGTGCTGAGGACTGGGAGGAGAGAACTCACCCCCCCCCCCTGCCCCATATATTAAGTAACTATGACAGCTGAGGAGATGGGGACCACTAGTGCCTTGGGGATGGCAGTTAACTTTGGGTGGTTGGTGAGGATGCCAGGCTCTTCTTCATGAGTTGTTCCCTTCAGTAATGGTTGTGGGGTAGGGTGGGAGGACTCGAAGCAGGACAGGTGGTTTAGAAGCTAATGGAATCTCCAAGTTCCTTTGCTTTTGTCCTTTTTCTTTTGTTCTAGGCTGTCTTCATCAGTCTAAGGTGTAGTGATGGTGGCTTGTCCTTCTTGGCATATCCTGTCTCCTATCTGTCTTGATGCTCTGATACTTCAGTCATGCTGGCTTGCCTTCTGTCATAATTTAGGCAGTTAAATGAATGAATAAATGAATGCAGTGGTCAGTATAGGATTTTGTGGCCACACCAATGTGGTCAACGGAAAAGTTATCATAAATTCAGTCAGTGGGCACCAAACATAAAAGTGCAGCTATCATCATCATCATCATCATCATCATCGCTTTTGCACTAAAATGATATGTATTGTAATTAATGTGATATTCCTCTTACTTGGTCTTGTGCCTGGATGCATCTTCCCAGAGTGGATCTAGGCTTCCATTTCCTGCTACACAGCTCATCACAGAGCTCTAAGTGAACCTTCCAGTGACTTTCCTATGTGGAGCACAGGATAAAACAAAAATCAGTTTCTACGAATCAAAGTTGTCAAATGTGAGGCATCCATCAGAGGTAAAGTAAGGTCAAAGGAGGAATTTATCCTCAGATCTTCTACCTGTGAAATATTCCATAACAAGCCTTAGGTGGCCCTGTGCCAGACCTAGAATCAGAAAAACCCGAGTTCAAATGTAGCTTCAGCTGTAATTAGAGCTGTAATGACCCCTGACAAGTTATGCAACCTTCATTTGCCTCAGTTTCCTCAACTGTAAAATGGGAACAGTAAGACCACCTACCCTTCCAATGTTGTTATGGGAATAAATTAAGATAATATTTGTAAGTGCTTTGTAAACCTTTAAAGAAATGTCAGCAATTGTTAGCCTTAGGTAGGGGCTATTAAGCTCAAACTTAAATGCCTCTCTTTATTATATGGCATATACATCTCTAGGAGTTATATGCCAAATAAACCTTGTTGCTGAGGTAGGATCAATAATGCTAAAAATTAAATGCTCAAAATGGAGAGAGTAGGTCTCTGAAGTTGAAGGAGGGGTCAGTGAGGGTCTGCTAATTTATTCCTCTGCCCCATTTATTTGAGGACCTTCCAGGGATATTAAAAATCATAGCATTATGGAATATCAGGGTGTCAAAAGGCTTTAGATGCATTTGATTTAACCCCCTTCACTTTACAGATGATGGGGAAACAAACCACCCAAAAATGACTTGTCCAAGATCATCTGGATAGGAAGTTATGGAGTTGGGACTGCTACTCAGCTCTGCCAGTGCAGTTGTTTATCAAAGCAGCAGTACATTTCAAGGAAGACTCTGCTCAGATAGAGGGAAGACCTAGGTCAATCATTTCTTTACAACCCTAAGTCTACTAAAACGATTTGATAATGCAATCTCTGTTTCCAGAGAATAATGTTATATTTTAAGTATAGAAAAAGAGACTGCTTAAAATTCACTTGGATCATTGTGTGTGAGAATTTGTATATATTACTATTGTATGAAGCACTTCTGAGCCCCAGGGAAAGCAGAACACTGAAAAGTGAAAGTTGATTGCTTTGTGTTAACAAGGCTTCCTTCCCAGACTTTTTTCATGGTTGGCTGAGTACACAGTGTTGTACTGTGAGATACGAATTCTCAGGTAAAGTGAAGATTCGTGGAATGGAAGAGAAAGGATTGTTGATATATCCTAAGAATACATGCTATTTATTAAGAGAAATGTAGCCCAGATAAAGCTCCCAGGTTGTTTTTTTTTCTAGAAGCAATTACTTCCTCTCTAGTTACAATCTTTTAAGCTCATCTAAAACAGGCTAAATCTAGAATGAGAGAGTGTGGAGTCATATCCTTGCTTTGCCACTTGCTACCTGCAAGGTTTAAGCAATTCATTTCACCTTTAGGGGCCTCACTTTCTTTATCTGTAAAATATGGGGGCAGAGCTAGCTGCCCTTGATCATTCCTTGAATGGCATTAAGTATTCAGCAATATGCAGCTAAAGAGAGCTATTCCCCTGTCATTCCCGAATCAGAAGGATTTTAAGTGTTCCCAGGGGAAGACTTTTGCTGTAGGACAGGACCAGAAGAACAATTATAAGAAATGTCAACGCTGATTATTGGCATTTGTATAGTCTCCTCCTTGTTAAATAATCAAAATCTGAACTTTGAAGACAGAACTTATTTTGTTCATGTTATGTTTCAGCCATGTCTGATTCTTTGTAACCCACTTTGGGGTTTTCTTGGCAAAGGTACTGGAGGGTTTGCCTTTTCCTTCTCCAACTTATTTTACAGAGAAAACTGAGGCAAACAGAGTGAAGTGACTTGCCCAAGGTCACACAGCTAGTAAGTGTCTGAGACTGGATTTGAACTCAGGTCTTCCTGATTCCAGAGCTGATACTCTATCCCCTGCAGTGCTTAGCTGTGGTACAAGATCTCTTTCTAATTTTTATATTCCCCTACTAGTATGTAAGTTCTTGAGGGCAGTGATAAGCTTACTTGTTTTTGTTCCCTGACTCCTTATGGAAGGGGTTTAAATGTTTATTGAATGAATGAATTGAAACTCTTTGTAGCACCCTTATTTACAGTTTAGTCTTCAGCACATGTATTATTGTGGGCTACAATGTGGCAAATCTAGGCTCTTGGGGCATACTGCTTTATAGCTTGGGTTAGTTAATGTACGCTGTTGTAACATTGAGTTACAGGGTTGTAATAGAAATGCTTTAAACATTCCTAATTTTTATTTTATGTATTTGAGCACTGAGTCTTAGATAAAGTAATTTATTTGTTTAGCCATATATCTGTATCACTGCACAAGCTAATAGCAGTCCCAGAATGATAAGGAAGGCTCATCTACGTGTAATGAGGACCTGGCACATGCAGAGAACACTTGTATCAGCGTTTTTCCACATTGAAAGGCAGGAAGCCTGTTTCTAGGAGAGTCCTGAGGATGTGTAAACAAAGTACTTTAGGAAGCCTGTGGAGCATATGTAGACATTCTGTGACTGGTTCCAATCCACTAACTATGTGTTGAAGAAAGGGCTCTTTGGCTGGCTAAAACAGCATTTGAAAAGGTCTGTTGGTCACTTTTGCTCACTGAAGTGTCTGGTGAAAGACAGTGCTGTAAGGGGAGAGAGTTTTTGGCCTTGATCTCTCCTTAGCGATTTATGCCCTTAATCCTTGGTTTTTAGGAGTTGGAGTCTAGGATTTTGACAGTTCCAAAGGTCAGAAAGGTGCTCTGGTGTTTGAGCATGCTAGAGCCAGTGTGGTAATAGTGACCTGAGAAAGAAGGAGTGAACTTTGGGACTCCAGCTCAGTAGGAATAGGGACAGGGACTCTTCTGGCAGAGAGGTGTTGTCACTGTTGAATGCAGCCTTGGTAGGGTCAGTTCTACGCAACCAAGCTAAGTTTTGAGTTTATTCCTCCCAGAGATCCAGGTGATATAAGGGAGACTATGAACAGTTAATGTCCCCAAGGTTATGGGGGAAATGTTTGTACTTTATTCTTGCTACATCTTCAGCGTAAACATTCCTTTATGCAAGGTACCCTATGTTCATTAAGAGTCTTAATGAACCTAGGACTCTAGTCACAGGCTGCTCACAGTGGAGGGGGTGGGGTGGGAGGGGAGAGCACTTGGGATGAGGGCTCAATCTAATGAATATCACTCAAGGGCTGCTCCACAAACTTCCCAGGATACCCTAGCACTGTAAGGGTCCAATGTAGCTACCAGACTTTGGAAGAGAGGGCCAGAGCATCCAGAGTGTATGTGTAAGATACTTCCACATGCCTCACCTATCTTGACACTTAGAAAATGAAGGGATTGAGATTAGATAATGGAGGAGTTCTCATGACTATTTTTCAAAAGATATTAAATAACTTGTTCAAAGTCATACAGCAAGTTTAATGCTAGAACTAGAACTCCTGAATTTCAGCTCAGAGGCTTTTCTGTCATATCACCGTGTCTCTTTCTGTTCCTTCTCCTACCACTGCATTATTTCAGACTCTTCCTATACATTAGACATGTTTTCTTAAGAAAACACTGAAAAACCACAAATAAATAAATAAATAAATAAATAAATAAATAAATAAAGAAATAAATTGTTAGCAGTTAATAATGGGTTAATTGGAGCATTGGTTTTAAACAGTAGAAATCTTAACATCTTAAACTTTGTGCTGGGTCTTATCGAAAGTTTAGTGATTCATTACCATCGATTTCTTTAACATTTTCTGCCAACCCATTAATCATTAAGGCTACTCTTGGGTATTATGGGTGCAACCCTAAGCCTTAACTACTATTTAGAGATATGCAGTCTACAGGCATCCCCAGAGACAAGTAGGAGAAATGGTAGTCAGATTGTGAAATAATTCAGTGGTGAAGCAACATTCCTGCCCAATAGCAATGATGTTCTGCCCAGCCAGGATTGTTTACAGATCTGACATTTAAGACCCGTAACAATCTGACTCTAACTCGCTGTCACGACTTTATTTTCTACTCTCCTAATCTATGACCCAGCCAAGTTGTATATCTCAATGTTTCTTTCTCTTTCCCTCTGTAGTGCTCCAGGGTATCTTACTATTACAGGCCTCTGTGACCCATGAAACATTTCTTCAGCAGGCTGTCTCTATTATAGGTAGCTAGGTGACAGAGTGGGTAGAGCAGTCCACCCAGAGTTAGGAAGATCAACGATCAATTCTAGCCTCAGATACTTACTAGCTGTGTTACCTTGGGTAAGTCACTTAGCTACTTGCTCATTTCCTCAACTGCAGCATGGAGATAATAATAGCACCTACCTTCCAGGTTTGCAAAGCAAACCTTAAGATATTATAGAAATTCTTGCTGCTGTCACATGATTCAGCATACACTCTATACTCACACACCTGCCACTTCTTAAAGTTGTTTCTTTTTTGTGTATGTTTGTGACTCCATCAGGTCTACATGGTACTTTTACCCTAAGGCATATGGTGCTTAATTTAATGTGTACCACATGGTAAGAGTTAATAAATCTGTAATCTGATTGATTTATAACTTTATATTCTGGCTTTTTCATAATCATTTTGCATGTCCTCATTTGAGAAGTCCTATTAAGGGATTCTGGAATGTTTGTCACTGATCAGAGTTACCTTGTAATGCTAAAGATGAATGGATTCAGCAAGCCTGACATTTACTGATTTATTACTGGAAACTATGGGGCAGCTAGGTGGTGCAGTGGATAGAGCACCAGTGCAGGAGTCAGGAGGACCTGAGTTCAAATTTCACCTCAGACTCTTGACACTAACTGTGTGACCTTGGGCAAGTCACTTAACCCCAACTGCCTCATCCTGGGTCATCTCCAGTCATCCTGATGAATATCTGGTCACTGGGTTCAGATGGCTCTGGATGAGAAGTGAGACTGGTGATCTGCACAGCCCTCCCTCATTCCAAACAGACTCAAGTCCAAGTCATGTCATTATTTCTCTGATGGCATGGTCTTCTTCAGCAACAAAGGATGAACACACACACATTAGAAACTATATAATATCTTATACCTTTGTCTAGCCCATTTATTCCCTGTCCTCGGAAAATGGAGTGGAATATCTAGGTCAGAAGAATCCACGTTAGTGTCATACTGAGGCTGAGCTGTAACCCTAATTGACTCGGATGGGGCATACCCACTAGTCACCCAATTGAGTGTTCCAATATGAGTGTTCATGGGCATTGAAGAGGTCCATTCAGAAGCAGATGCCATAATACATTTTATTACTTAGCCCTTTATTAGATTGGAAACCACTTGAAGACAGTATATCATTTTATCTCTATATTTCCAGCTCAGTACAAGATCCCTTAATAAAAATGTTTGTGGCAGTTTCACTTAAAAGTACTTGATTTCACTTAAAAGTACGTGATTTTCCTTCATTAAGCCCACATGAAGATAGAGGATTAACTAGTCATAGGACTCTAATTTGCCCAGTGAGAGTAAGGAATATGAAGGTATAAACCACAGGCACAAGGGCAGTAGTCCCTTCTGTATAGGCACAAGCACTGGATTATGAGTCCAGTGATCTGAGTTCTGTCATGAACTCACTGTGTGACCTTGAGGAAGTCACTTAAACTCTCTTAAGCCCTGGATTGATCAACTGACTGCAAAAGGGACTTGGCTGATTAGGGTACAAAGAATGATGAGCATTAGATACTCCATGATTTCTTGCTCTGAAGTTCTCATTAATGAAGAACTCTCTATATGACTATGTGTCTTGGTGGGAGTAGGATGGAAATAGGAGGTGGTAGATTTTCTTCTTTTGAAACTCCCTAGGTTTCACCTGGGGGTAGGGATTTTCATAATCACAGTAGCATTTATATAGCAGTTTAAGGTTTGGAAAGTGCTTTATATGTGGTATCTCATCTGATCCTCACAACCTTATAAGATAGGTACTATTATTGTCAGTACAGGCCAGGAAACAGGCTGAGAGGTCACACAGCTTATCTAAGTCACATAGTCAGGGATGTTGTGTTTTGATTCTTTAATATTCAAGATATTTAAAAATTCATTTAGAAAAATTCTAGCAGTTGGCATACTTTATGAATTTTCTACAGGAAAAAAAGGTGCACTCAAAGACTGATCTGTGAATTACCACCCTTTCCTTGTCTTTTCTTTCTCTGTATGCACAGGGAAAAAAACCAAAAAAACCAAAAACCAAAACAAACAAAAAAAACCCCTGATGTTAAATGACTGTACTATCATAGTACCAGCCAGAAGATGGTGCTAAGTGCCCAAAGTTTTGGCTTTTGAGCTAGACAACTTAAATAACAGTTACTTTCAGCTTTTCTACTTGAACTGTAGCGGGCAGCATTGCTTAAGATTCCTTCCTGTCTTCAAGTTCATATCTAAACCAGCTTTTCCTCAGGTTCAAGGTTATTGATAACCAGCTTTGAAAAAAACCCCACTTTTTCCTCCATCCCCTGGCAACCCTACCTTCCACCTCCTTTCTTGTTCTGTTGCTTTATCACTTACAAATTTGTATGAATAAAGAATTCTTTCCTTAAGCCTCCTTTATTTTATTCTACTGTTTCTACATCTTATCTTGGTCTCCATAAGTGTAATGATTTTCCTTTGAGCCTCAGCATACTCCAGATCCTCCCCCAAATTCACTATCCTTCTCTCCTGTTCCTTCGCTTAGTTTCTCATGGAAGGGATATGATATTATGAAATTACGGTAAGACTTCTAGGGGTAATTGAAGCTCACTTTCAGAACCTGCTGTTTTAACAACCATGTTTTCTAACACATATTCTCCTTTTTTGATGTTGTTGCATCTAATTTATACTGTAGTGACACCTAATGCAATCTTAATTTCTGTGTGGGGTCTTCTGTGGCAGTCATTTTCACTTTTTGTGTCTCTTGTTCTCACCATTTTGCTAAAAACTTCTTTTGGTTGTAGCTGCGTCTTTTGGGACTTCTAAGTAACCCATCGTTTCATCTGCAAACAGGTATTTCATCCACTTCTTATCTTATTCCCTATTTCTTTTTCTTGTCTTGTTGCTAGTATAAAAGTATCCAACATTATGTTGAATAACAATGAGGAAAATAGATAGCCTTGCTTTATATTGGGGACAGATAAACGTAATGGAAAATTATAGTAGCATAAAAAATGACAAATGAAAGACAGTGAGATAAAATGGATGCAAACCCAGATTTGGAATCAAGAAGATATGAGTTCAAAACCCTCCGTGCAGATAGCTATGTGACAGTGCCCCTCCAAAGATTTCTGGAAGCCATCAGTGCAGGGAATTACCTCATCCAATACAATCACAGACCAAGAACAAAAGTAAGATAAAAACAGAAAGGGACCAATATGAGGAAGAAATGAAGACGTATGGAAAGACTTGTACTTATACAGAAAGTGGAATAGAAAGCACAGTATATACTCTAACTACATCTTCAACAGCAATGAAATTCTGGAAAAATTCACAGATATAAAAATGAAATTCAAAAGAGAACAGGGAGTCAAAGTCATTTCTTAGGACAAATTATGAACAGTGGAACTTTGTGGTTTCTTGTGCTATATTTGATGTTGATCTTGTCCTTATTTATAAATTTGCATATATATATATATGTATATATGTGTGTGTATGTATATATACTACTGGTGGCCAAGTTTCTGAAAAAAGGTTTTACAAATGCAACACTGTATCATTCCAAAAAATGTGAAAGAACCAAAGCTGCTCACATCATGCTACACTTCTTAGACTCTTGTAAAGCATATGTGAATCACATCTTTTCAGAGCTGAAAAGTGCCTTTGATATTATTTAGTCCAACTGACAGATGGGGAAACTGAGGCTCAAAGAGCATAAATCATTTACCTAAGGACCTATCAATAGTGAGTGGCAAAACAGGGACTCCAAATGCAGGTCTTTTGACTTCTGAAGCAGTTTCTTTCTGGTATCTTGTACCACCAAAGAAGCTATGTAAAATGGACCCAGAAAACCTGAGTTTGAATGTGGACAAGTTCTTCTCTTCAAAGAGCCTCAGTTTTATAAAATAGGGATCCTTCTGTCTTCGTTCTTTTTCTCACAGGATTACAAGGATTAAATCACTTAACATATGTGGCATTAGCAGGGTAGCTAATAGAGCTTCTGAAGCAAGGAGACCTGCTTTTAAAAACCATTAAAAATCATTGTGTGATCCAAGACAAGTCTGAAGGACATATGATGAAAAATGCTATCCACCGCCAGACAAAGAACTGATGGTGTTGGAATACAGATTGAAGCATACTTTTTTTTTTACTTTATTTTTCTTGAGATTTATTTTTTTTTGAGGGGGGTTTATGTTTTCTTTTACAATGTAACTAACATGGAAATTTGTTTTGCATGATTACACATGATTACAGATATATATTACACATATATTGAATTGCTTACCTTCTTAATGAGGGGGATGGGAGAGAATTTGGAATTCAGAGTTTTAAAAACAAATGTTAAAAATTGTTTTTACATGTAATTGGGGAAAAAATACTAAACAAATAAACCCCCACCCTACTATGATACCTTTTCCATTTCTGTGCACAACCTTTAGCCAGAGCTTCCAAGGAGAAGGGAAGGTAGTTAGTCTTGGCCTATTTGCTGTCCTGATACATGGCATTCCAACTTTTGTCTCCAAGCTATTCTCCGTGCCTGAAATGCTTTCCTTTTGTTCCTCTGCCTCATGAAACTACTACTTATTTTCAAGGCTCAATTCTTAATGTTTCCTGCAAGAGACCTTTCCTGATTCCCCTCCGGTTTGTAATTGTTCTTACAACACCACCTTAGTAAATACTCCTTTATAAATAAGCTACTTAACAGCTGTCTGACTAGACTGACAATCATCCCAAAATCGTGGACAGGCCCAGTGGTCGGGGCTTATTCATATATAGCCTTAGAATAATTTCAGTTTCTTGAAAGCATTTGTCATCCTCAGGGCCCTGCATGTAGCAAGGGTCTAGTCAGTGCTTGGTGAATCGGAGGGATGGCAAGCAGCCTCTCTTTCCCATGAAAACCTCAATTTCCCAATTCTCATTCTTTTTCATAGCAGGGTGGGGCATTGGCTA
Organism: Bettongia penicillata ogilbyi; assembly: GCA_023548195.1. Taxonomy (NCBI): domain Eukaryota; kingdom Metazoa; phylum Chordata; class Mammalia; order Diprotodontia; family Potoroidae; genus Bettongia; species Bettongia penicillata. The sequence goes on along the minus strand of JAJHZJ010000749.1, from coordinate 464,701 downwards.
AGCAAATCAATCAAGTTACGCCATATTGTGATAACAAGGTGAGAGCAAGTTTCAATTAACTGATCAGCCAAAAACTTCAGACTGAGTGTGAAGAATCCTTTGATGAACTGGATAATTGGATGAATTTATTCAAATCCCATGGGGTTATTTATAAAATAGAAGATCGGTTCAGAATAACCCATATTATTCAAGCATCAAGTAGAGATTCCAGCAGAATGGATAGGTGGAGGCGAGAGAGAGAGAGAGAGAGAGAGAGAGAGAGAGAGAGAGAGAGAGAGAGAGAGAGAGAGACAGACAGATACACACGGAGGGAGGGAGAGGAGGGGAGGGGAGGGGAAAGGAGGAGAGAGGGAAAAAGAGGAAATGAGGGAGATCAACCTAGTTAAGCCCCTTGAGAAGGAACTGCTTTGAGGAAAGAGGAGTCCTCCAGCTTTTGCTTTAAATCTGTTGATGGTAGTGTTTCCATTGGGAGTGTTTATTTGCCATGGGTGAATCTCCTGTACCCTTTCATCTTCACTTAAATGTCCGTCTCCCATTTCAAGCTGCTCAAGTCCACAACTGAACTTCTGCTTGCATCAATACCTTTCTCCCAGCTTCCCTATTTTTCGTTGTTGATGGTGCCACCATTCTCCCAGTTGCCCAGACTCAAAGCACTGGAATCATCTTTGACCGTTCACTCTCTGTTACCTGTCCTCTCCCGTTGCCAAATGCTGTCACTTTCACTTCACAAATTCTCTCGGATCTGTGCCCCCTGTTTTTTTTCTCCCCATTGCCACTAACCTGGTTCAGGACATCATTAATTCTCAGACTATTGTAATAACCTTCTAATTCATATCCTTGCTCCCAGTTTCTTCCCTCTCCAATTTATCATTCACTTAGCTGCCAAAATAGTTTTCCTAGTGCACAGATCTGATTACATCTCTCCCCTGCTCAGAATCTTCAGTTGCTCCTTTTGACTCTCCTTCTTCTTCTGCCTGGCCTTGCAATTAATTTACAGCCCCACAGCCTATACACAGCTGGCTTCTAACAGTGTTTTCTAGCTTTATTTTACAATCCACACACTATACTTTGTAATCACATTGGACTACTGGCTAGTGCTTGAACTCAACCTGCTGTCTCCTACTCATGTACATACATAGTCTGACTCCCCACATAGGGGACAAGATCCTTTCCTTCCTTCAAGACTCAGCTTTACTGCAAGGCTTCTTAATGAAGTCTTCCTAAATGGAAATGAGCCATCTTTCTCTAAATTTTCCTAAGGCATTTTGTTTGGATTCTTCTTTCGCAGAATTACATCTTAGTTAATATTAAAGACTATTACATGTAGTGGAAAGAATGATAGACTTGGAGTTAACCCATCAATCAAATGCATATTAAGTGACTTTGATGTGTCAGACCTTGTGCTTAGTGCTAGAGCTAAAAAATTTAGGGGGGTCTCAGTTTTGAATGTTGGCTGAGACACATAATATAGTTGTATAACATATGTATGGTCACATATACTTGGACAGAAAAATTGTTTACCTTCTTTGATGCTCAGTTTCCTCATTTGTGAAATGGGGACATTACTTCTACTATTTAACTCACAGGATTGTTATGAGGAAAGTGTTTTATAAATATAAATTACTAAGCTTAATTGTGTATCATTTTCTTCCAGGGCAGCTAGGTGGTGCAGTAGATAGAGTGCCTGGTTTAGAGTCAGGAAAATACATCTTCCTGAATTTAAATTTGGCCTCAGATACTTTACTAACAGTGTGACTCTGAGTAAGTCATTTTGTCTCAGTTTCCTCATCTGTAAACTCAGCTGGAGAAGGAAATGGCAAACGAGTCCTATATCTTTGCCAAGAAAATCCCAAGTAGGGTCAGGAAGGAAGAGCCAGACATAACTGAAAAATAGAAAAATAGAAGACTGAATCATTTCATTCAATTATATTATAAACCACTTTAGAGAAGTGATTGAGTCATTTTTTTATATGTACATTTTTTATCTGCATAGTATGGTGCCTTAAATGGAATATATAATAAATACTTTTTGAACAAAAATGAATTTGAGATTATTTTGCATCTTGGGTATAGAGTGTGCTTACTCCTTAAGGAAAACTTAATTTATTTATTTTGAAATGGATTCCATTTTGTTTTTCAAACTTTATTGCCCTTATGATTTTCATCCAGAAACAGGAAGGCTGGATGGGCTTAACATGATTGATAAAATACCTAGTTCCAACAACTTTTTATTATATATAAATCTTTCATAGGAATAAGGGTCCAAGTTCCTTACATTATAAAGGTTGAATTCTGACCCCTCATTCTGAAAACTTCACATACAGTTTCTAACAAAAAAAGAGAGCAGATCATCCCCCAACCATATGAAATACAAATAAACCTATTCTTCGGGTTTCCTTTTAAACTACTTGGCAGGTGAAATATGCCTTTGTCACACTACCCCTATCCCCCAGAATATTAAGCTGTTTTTGCTATTGGAATAAAAGGTATGTGACCTTTTTAGAGATGACAGACATCAGCTAACCAAGAGGCAGCTGCTTTTCATTTCAAATACTGCCTATCTAAATTTACAGTGCTGATGTGGAAAAGGTATGAAGTCAGGTATGAAGACCAGAATATATAGATCAAAGCAATGATGCTCTTGAAGCCAGGCCATGAATACAAAAAGGTCCATTCGACTCAACCACAATCCATTTTGATACTATTAACTGATGCATGAATGTCACCTTAAAATCATGACATACCATGGGGCAAGCACAACTGCACAGTAGTTCATATGGAAAAAAATATCTAAGGAGTTTAGTGAATAGTAATCTCAATGGGTCAGCTGTGTGATAAGTGGCAAAAAAAGAAAGCAATCCTAGGATGCATTAAGAGGGACATGACAGGACTAGCGAGCCATAGGTTACTGTAAACTGCCCTAGTCAGACCATATCTGTAATGCTGTGTTTAGTTCAGTATTTTAGGAACATGATGAATAAAATGTGGTAGTAACAATAGCCAATGCTCCTGGGGCTTTAATGTTGAAAAAGTGCTTTTGTTATCTAGCTTTAGCCTCATGACAACACTATGTCACTCTCCTGATTTTATAGATGAAAGCTGGCACTGTAGTTTATACTTGATTTACAAGGAAAGAGTGAGTTATTGAAGGCTTTTGGAATGTGGAGTGGACCCTGACTGCTTCTGATGTTCGTCCTTTGGCCTCTCCTTAAAGGGCATGCACAGCCAAGGTCTTCTGGTTAGTTCCCATGTGTCATCACCCTTTGTACCCTTGTTCCTTCTTGTAGGAGGGACCTGCTCAGAAGAGAAAAAGAAAAGAATGAGTTGTTAACCCCTATCTGCTTCCTTTGCCAGGCATTTTTGGAGGGGTTATTCAGCTTTTCCAAGGGGAGTGGCCTGTGTAAATGCTATAGGTGGTACAGTGGTTACAGCACTGGGTTTGGAATCAGAAAGATTCATCTTCATGAGTTCAAATCCAATTTCAGACACTTACTAGCTGTGTGGCCCTGGGCAAATCACTTAACCTTGTTTGCCTTAGTTTCCTCATCTGTAAAGCGTGCTGGAGAAGGAAATGGCAAACCACTCTAGTATTTTGCCAAGAAAACCCCAAATGGATTCACTAAGCCCAGAAATAACTGAACAGTAAATACAGTTAGCAAATGCTATGTTTGCTATGATGTGATTAGTACTCAACGATCTTATCCTGAGTTCTGCCTGAATACCCCCAATGATGGGAGTTCACTAGTTCTCTTGTACACTTTTCTCTTCTTTTCCTCTTTCCCCCTACTCCCTCATAAAATGCTAAGTCTGCCCTCTGGTACTGGAAAAATCAAGTTTATTCTCTCTACTACATAGAAGTTCTTAAGAAATTTGAAGAAAGCTTTCCTGTTCTCCCCTCCTCCCCCCAGTTCCTTTAAGACATGTATAGCATGGTTTTTTTCACTCCCCATCCTAGTGACTGCCTTTCATCCCTATCCAATTCAGCTTGTCACTTTTTCTCCTAAAATGAAGTCCAGAACATCCTACTCCAGTTATGGGTGTGGTCTGACTAGGCAGAACCCAGGGACCCCAATTCCTAAACCCAAATTTTTCTCTTCAGTGTTGAATAAGATTATATTGTGCTTCATCTTTTCCGAGTTTGTAATTATTAAACTCTTCAGATCTTTTAACCATAAACTGTTTAGCCTAGTCAAATCAGTCCCATCCTTTTAAAAGTCTATTGAGTAGACATCTTTTGCTGCTCAGCCCCCTTTGACATAACTGTCCTTACCCTCATTAAGTGGAGGGAAGGGAATTCATCTGCTGGCAGCATATAGGATGGACTTAAATGTGAGTGAGACTGGAATAAGGAAGACCTAGAGGAAAAAGGTAACAGAGGGGGATAAAGGAAGGGAAAGAGAGGAGAGTCATATTGAGGGAATGATTAGCAGGGATTAGTGGCTGATAGCATATGGTGAATGTTGGAAAGGAATGATATCTCTGAGGCTTCATCTCATTTTTTAAAACTTGGTAGCAAAAGCTGGGACTCAGACACAGGTCATCTGACTCTGAGACCAAGGCTCTTTCTAATATATCTCAACAGCATCAGAGGTAGGAATAAACATGTGTCTTTTGATTCATGTGGTTGCCTTTTATTCCATGACATGCTTCTATTTTTCCTGCTCTGGATCTCAAAACTTGACTTTGCTTGAGGCTTTCTTATTCCTTGTCTGTTTTTATGACTGCATTCATCCAGCAAGGAACTGCCAAGTTTGGACAAATATTTCACGTTAAGAAAAGCAAACTTCAGTACAGTGTAGGGCAGTGCTCATTTGGAAGGAGAGGACTTGAGTTCAAATTCTGCTCTACCCCTTGTTACTTGGCTCACATTGGACTTGGGCAAGTCAGCCTCTCACAGCCACACTTTTTCACCTGCAAAATGAGGGCGTTGGAGTAGGAACTCTTAATTAGGTTCTAAATCTAGGATTCTAAGTATTTCATTTTTAGAAACTCATACTTAATTCATTAGGAGGTAATAGCTAATATTTATCTAGACTTACTATGTGCCAGGCTTGTGCAATTCTTATCTCATATGATGCTCCCAACAACCATGGCATTTAGGTGCCAATTTTTTTCCCTGTGTGTACTTCAAATAGTATTTTTTCCAATGTTTACATATCAAGAACATTTTTAACATTGATTTTTATAAGACTTTTGAGTTCCATTTTTTTCTCCCTCCCTCTTCTGAAAATGGTAGGCAGTTTGATATAGTTTATACATATGCTATTGTATAAAACATACTTACATATTCATCATAGTTATGAAAAAAGAAACAAGATCAAAAGAAAAAACATTACAAAGAATAAAGTAAGTGAAAAAATATGCTTCCATATTTCCATATGAGTCCATCAGTTCTGCATCTAGATACGGATGGCATTTTCCTTCATGAGTCCTTTGCACTTGTCTTACATCATTTTGTTGCTGAGAAATGCTAAGTCGTTCATAGTTGAACATCATACAGTATTGCTCATACTGTGTACAATATTCTTCTGGTTCTGTTTATTTTGCTTTGCATCAACTGGTACAAGTCTTTTCAGATTTTTCTGAAATGTTCCTGTTCATCATTTCTCATTGTATTCCATTGCATTCACATACCACAGTTTGTTTCAGCCATTCCCTAATTGATGGATATTCTCAAAATTTCCAATATTTTGCTACCATGAATAAAGTTGCTATAAATATTTTTGCACATGTAGGGATCTCTTTGGGATATAGACCTAGTGGTATTGCTACATCAGAGGGTATGCCCAGTTTGGTTGCCCTTTGGCCATAGTTCCAAATTATTTCCCAGAGTATTTGGATCAGTTCTTACTTCTACCAGTAGTGAATTAATGTCCTAATTTTCCCACATCCTCTCCAACTTTTATCATTTTCCTTTTTTATCTTATTAGCCTATCTGATTGGTGTGAGATAATATTTCCTTCTATCCTGTTTTCCCTCTCTCTCCTTTTACCCATTTCTTTTTCCAGTTTTTCTTCTACTTGTGAGACTGGAATATGATGATTTTTAAGCTCCTTTTAGAACTCTTCCATGAGTTCTTTCTGGGCTTGTGACCACTTCTCATTTTTCTTTGGGGTTTTGCCCATAGCTGTTTTGCCATTGTTTTCCTCTTCTGAGTTTGTGTCTTGGCCTTCCCTGTCATCATAATTACTGTATATAGTCAGTCATCATAATTACTGTATATAGTCAGATTATTTTTTTCTTTGTTTTTTGCTCTTTTTTTTTGCCTTTTTCCTTTCTTTTAAATTTGACCTCTACTGCCAGGGTGGAAGTGGTTCTGTCTCAGGCTTCTTGTGGCAGTGGTTTCAGGTCTTGGCTGTTTACTTGGTGCTGCACTAATGTTGCCTTGAGGCCTATGAGGGACCCTCGTATCTAGTGCTGTACTGAGGGGGTGGAGTGGGAGTGGCTAGCACTGCTGGAAGCTGTAGGGGTCTGGCAGCTCACCTGATGTTGAGCTTGTATCCTAGTGGTGATATCTGGCCTGTGCTGAGTCCAGATGAAGATTTTCTGCATTTGCTTGAGGCAACCCTGAAGCATTCAGAGGTATGGCCCCTAGATTATGCCTTTTTGACCTGGGCTGTGATGAAGCATGTGGTGATTCTTGGATCTGGAATCTTCCAGATCCCCTGGCATGTTGGGGGTCCTGGAGTTGGTGTCTGCCTGCTCCACTACCCTGAAGCTCAGGATCTCCCTCTGGTTTGCTGGGATGCTTTCTGTTTTGGAATATACTTCCCTTTGCACCCATATGAGATGAACCTTTCTTACCAATCCTCCTAGTCTCCAGGCTAAAAAGACACCTCTACCCCATCTTTCTGCTGTCTCCACTGTTTCAGTACTTGCTCTGGGGTGCTATTGTATGGTTCTTTCGAGATGAAGATAGGAGAGCCACAATGACTTACTGTTTGCTCCGCCATCTTGGCATGGGTATGTGCTGTTACTATTCCCATTTTATAAATGAGAAAAATGAGTCACACAGAGGTTAAATGACTTGCCCAGGTCACACAGTTACTAAGCATTGGAGGGTAGATTTGAACTCAGATCTTCCTGATTCTAGGCCCAGGCCTCTACCCACTGTGCCACCTAGCTGCTGAAAAAATATGCACACACATTTTGTACATATATACATATTGCATATAACTAGTCACACATATGTATACATGTGGGTATGGGTAAATATATACAAACATAAATTTATAGACATATGTGTATGCATTCTTGGTTTGTTATAAGTAATAATAGCTCTTTTACTTCCTGGAGACAAATTGTATCCCTTCTATGAACCTTGATTTTCCTATCTCTAAATTGGAGAATCACTGGATTAGAACTGGAAGTTTCCTTAGTTCATACCTTATGATTTTGCAAATGAAGAAACTGAGGGAAATAGAGGTTAAATGACTTGTCTAGAGTCACACAGGTTTCAAGTATCAGAGCTGCCCTCATAATTCTTGCAGGATATAGTTCATAGGATTATTGTAAGAAAAGTACTTTGGCCAACCTGAGGGGTTCAAGCGCTTCATTCTTTATTCCCATCATATTTCACTTGCATAGTTTTCAGAGAAACAGTGTCAGAAACTTAGAACAAAAAAGGACCTTAGGCATCATTAATCAAAGCCCCTCATCTTACAGACTAGTGAACTGAGACCCTTTATCAGTAAGCATCCCAAGGTACACAGGGGGGCCTGGTGTCACAGGTTCTTAGATCTGCATTCATAAAAGGAAAGCAACTTTCAAGGAGTTAACAATCACTTTAATTAAGCACATGTATCATTTCTTTAACTAAGTACATATATCATGAAGTTAGTTCAGAGGAGTCAGCATCCTGAATTTCAAAGAAAATACAGAGAAATCAAAAGATCAACAGTCATGGCTTCCTCTGCCTGACCATGACTCAACAGATGAGTACAGCTGTCTGATCATAATTACCAGTGAGGGAAGCACTGACATCCAGTTTTCAAAGCTGGGTGGGTTCCTTAAAGCAGCTTCCCAGAGTCCTCTTCTGGCACTCAAACCTTCTTACAAAAACTAAACCCCAAAGTAAAACCTCACCCTCAGAGTATTTACACACTTTTTAGAGTCAAAGGGCATATTTCTCTGACCCAGTGCCTCAATAGAAAAAACAAAAGGTACTTGGGACCCTCCTACAAAACAACTCCCCTAATCAAGCTTCCCACAACAGACAGGACCATGAATGGGTGGGAAAGATCTTCTTTAATCACATTATTCAGAGGCACTTTTTGTAAAACAAAAACAGCAAAAGATCCTAATTTGATTGCCATCACAGGACCAGAGATGTGATAGTGACTTGCTGAGGCCATACCAGTAGTAGATAGTCTCATATCTGCATGTCTCCATGTTGCCTGAGGTAATCATAAAGAAGCTTTAGGAATCCCAAGTTTGGCCCTTAGGCTGTCTGTCTGTTTTTTTGTCTGTCTCTGTATTTCCTCTTCTCCCCTCCCCTCCCCTCTCCTCCTCTCCCTTTCTTCCTTACGATATGATGCTCTGGGAACATTTATCAACACTTGAGACTTGCTTTCCAGAAGGAACCAAAGGGTATGGAAAACACATCCATCACTGATTAGCTTCTAAGGACAGAACATTCTGGACTTGCATCCCTTATCAACAGGAATGTCTTCCTAAAGTCTGTTAACTGGAGAGATGTAATATACAGAGAGTAAATGGAACAAAGGGCAAGCATGCAGTTTATTCCTGGCTTTGCCCTTTTCACCTGTTTAGGTTGGTGTTTTGAGTGAAATCTCATAAAAGCCTTTTAGTTATTTCACTTAAAAAAAAAAAAGAGAGAGATCCTTCAAAATCTCTCCAAGGTACTTCACCTTTTGTATGAGCAAAGACACTTGCTGAGTGAGGACAGGAAGTCATAAATGATGGTCAAAATATGTCTTACCTCGGTTGTGATGAGCACTTCAGAACACAGAATTTACAACCTCATATTTCAGCTGTGAATCAGGGGAACAAAGATGAGGGGAGCTTCATTTTCCTGTGTGAATCGTTATGTTAGAAATTCTTAAGGCAAAGGAAATAAGCACCAGGAAGGGAGCAGGCACACTCTCTTAACTTTTGCATAATAATCTGTTCTCTGGTTCATGTGCATGTCTCCAGTGACAGATGAAAGAGATATAAACTATTGATTGCCTGCATTTCGAATCCACTGAACAGGATCCCTGTCCTTAGCTTTCTTCAATGCCCTTGTGTGATTTTGTTACCCAGATCCTTTATATAAATACGCTATAGCTAATGTGCTCACAATGAAGTCACTTGTTTAAATTTTTACTGTTTTTATTTTCTTTGTTTCTAGTGTACTTGCATTTCATTCCCCCAAATCTGTCCATTTGCTTAGAAATGTGTGGTAAATATCCCATTAATCCTGGGAAAGTACCTTTGCAGAGGTTTCAATGTAGATTGCTATAGAGTGTTTAGAACTTTCTTTAAAGGCAAGGAGTAGGGAGGAAGCATGGTATAGTAGAAATAAGAATAATAATAGCAATAAAAATAAATAAGAATATTTCTGTAGTACATTAAGACACTAGATGGATATAGTGCTGGACCTAGAGTCAGGAAGACCTGTCCAGAATTGACTTCTGACTCAGAAGCATTCTAGCTTTGTGACCTTGAGCAAATCATTGAGCTTTGACTTTCTAATTTTTGAAGTGAAACTAATGATACTGGAAGTGTCTTCCTTGTTGTGAAGCTTAAAAGAGAGAATGAATTTTTAAAAGTGCTTTTAAAATAAAAAAGTTTAAAGAGGCTTTTAAAGTATTAAAAATATATATTTTGAAAGTTACTTGCTATTAGACAAAAACTCCTATACAGATGGTGGGTGTTAGTACAATCACAGAGGCGGGGCAGGCTATCTGGATAGCAAATGTAGTTTGTCCTTCATTCTCTCAGAAGACCATGACATTGGGAAGGAGATGTCATGACTTGTAAGTGAATTGAATTACAGTGAGGGATGGCTGTGCAAAGTCACCAGCTTCACTCTCTCCTCTGGAGCCATCAGATTCCAGTGCCAAGATATAGATCAGAATGCCTGCAGATGGCCATGGATTGAGTGGGTGACCTTGATCTTTTTGAGCTGTCTTTCTCAGGTCTCAGTTAGACAAAACCCTGGTCAAGGCACCAGTGCACTCTTTCCCACTCTGAGGCTGCCAGTAGACAATGGATAAACAATGAAAAAAGACCAAACCTCAGGTCTAATTTTTAGGCTGACCCATCCCATTTAGCTGTCGTTATAGACCTCAGAGTTGTGGAGAGAAAAATAGAGATGGGGAACAAATGAACGTTATCCTACAACCTAGATCTTGTAGTTGAGGAAAGCCACATTTGGAACATGGATTTGAGGGCTATAGCTTTCTCTGTGTGTCTGTGTGCTCTCTTGTTTTGTTTGGTGTCTGTCATCAGGGTAGAATCAGGGAGTATGCATTGACTGGGTTTTGCTATAAGTTGCTAGAACTTATAAGTGTGTTATAGGTTTGCTACCAAAAGTTTTGGCAGATGTGACTGTGTGTTAGGTCACTAACAGCTGTGATCTTTTGAACTGAGACCTACCTTTTCTTTTCTCTTTGTGTCACAGATGGTAGGACCCTGACAAAGTGAGATTATGTTTAAAGATGCCTTCTACATGAATACCTAAACTAACAATGAGAAAAAAAAGCTTTGTGAGAATAACCTACTCCTCGAGTTTTAGTAAACCTACTTAAGCAGAATCATGAAAACTTGTTTAATAGTAACATTTTTTCTGAATTAAGCTTGCCATTATTAATGTCAGCTTTATTAGTACTCTTTGACTTCTGCCTGCCAGAGTTCAATATCCTATTGGCAGTGGTAGCGGTGACATAGCTACGTCCAAGGGAAGGAGCAAAGATTGGAAGATGTTGTCAATGATGTAACTATCTTTGACGTTCTGGTTAGAGTTCACTAGAGCCAGCTCTTTCTCAGTTCTTTGTCCCTAAGATCTCAATCAGCACACAACCTATCTTGGCATGAAATATTCTCCCATTTTCACACATAAAACACAAAGGAATAGAACATTTGCTAAAATCCATGCAGGAACAATAGACCTCCAAAACCACACTGCTCTAACATGGCACGGTCTCCGCAGGCTGAGTATCTGTCCGTTCTCTTCTCCAGAAAACAAGAAAAACAAAAACAACCCCCAAAACCACACGACCAAAACCAGTAGCGCAATAACAGGAAGGTAGACCACCCTTACGGACGCCAGCCCAGAAGCTCTGCTACTCTGTGCTTAATCTTACTGCCCTCACTTAGGGTGCAGAGGCGGCTGGCGGCAATCCTTCATGCTGCTGGCAATAGCTGGTGCCTTGTCATGCCTACAGCTCAGCTCCCCTTGGACAGAAAATGGTATCCTAGGTAACTCATTTTATCCTTCAGTTTATACCCTCCTTACCATCAGACCAAGCGTAAAAAAAGGTCTTGGTCTGTTTGAATACATGTACAAACCTTTAAAAAATCAGTTACTTCTGGCTTGGTTGGAATAGTTGAGTGTTCCCAAATTAATTTTGTACTACATAAAAATGGCTCACAGTTGCCTTGAAGATGTTTTGCCCAGGGCAACCATGCTTACTCCTTTCTCCCTCTGGGCGCTGTCCTTTAATTTCTTGACTCCTTTCTCCATTATGATCCATTAGCTTTCTCACTCTGCCCCTGTAGTCCCTTCCTCTGACCAACCAGTTCTTTCTAGATCTTCCATTTTTAGGAAAGTGTCTAAGCGAATGTTCCTTCTGTCATTCCTCTCTGTGCTCCACTCTGGGCTCTCCAGCTCCTTTACCCACCTTGCCCTGGTGTATGTGCCTTCTCTTCCTCCCTCCCCCATCCTTCATCTTCCTTTTATATCTCATCCTCCCATATTAGAATGTGAGCTCCTTGAGGACAAGGGCTGACTTTCTTTTTGCTAAAATTTCTATTCCCAGTTCTTGGAACAGTGCCTGGGAACATTGTTCTTGTTGAGTTGTTTTTCAATACTGCTTGCCTTCATGAACCCATTTGGTGTTTTGTTGGCAAAGGTCCTGAAGTGGTTGGCCATTTCCTTCTCCAGCTCATTTTGCAGAAGAAGAAACTGAGGCAAACAGGGTGAAGTGACTTGGCCAAGGTCACGCAGCTTGTGTCTGAGGCTGGATTTGAACTCAGGTCTTCACTTTATCCATTCTGCTACCTCGCTGTCTGCCTAGAGAAATAGTAAATACTTAATGAATGCTAGTTAATTTGTGAGAGAGATGCTGTTTTTGTCCCTCTTTTACAGATAAGAAAACTGAGGTTGAAAGGTCTTGTGTCTTTTCCAACTAGTATCTTTCCCACATCTTCCTGACTCCAATTCCAGTAGTCTGGCCACTCTGTAATACTGCCTTTAATACATTCGAATACCTTTCACCAAAGAACCAGGGCTAGCAGTTTAGGTTCAATTGAGTTTCCTGAAGACGACTCAGTACTGGGATAAAAAAATCTTAAATAAGTTTCTACTGCATGGGGATCAGTTCAGTCAGACTTGTTCTGTCTCTGCAGGCAATTGCATGGCATGCCACATTATTCTGGATATTGGTTAAGGACTTTGGATTGGGATAAATTCTGCATTAGACACATCCCCTTAAGTCTTCTCGGGCAGTTGACATCCTATCAAGTCAGCAGCCTTTTCTGTAGTATAGGCTTCTCATAGTGTTTCTAGCTGAAATTTTTTTTCACATTTAATATTTATTACTATGGGCTATGTTTCCACAGGCTTTCCTAGGGAGATATGTCCCATAAAAATAACAAATTTGCCCAGGGCTGGTTTAGCTCTCACAAAGCACTTACTAGGTAGATTGGGCTGCTCCAGAGTCTTGGGGAGGGGGAAAGGGGCACAGGTATGACTCTTTTCAAATATCTGCTCTCAGTTTTTACTACCATTTATTTCTATTTTTCAAGTTTGTACTGCTTTATAGAGAAGGTGGGTGGGTGGGGAGAGAGAAGATGCAACAAGGGAGATCTCAGAATTGCAAAATACAGAGTTATGAAAAGACCTCAGAGGCTATCAATAAAAATCACACCTGATTTTCATAATAAACCTTTATATATAATAGCTAAGGAAATAGTTGTCTGGCTTTGTCTGGAAAGGATGACCTCAAGGCTCTTCAGCATTCTGTCTTGGTTGCCCTCCTTGGAGGTGGGGAGGTGGCATGATGGATAAAGCCCTGGACCTGAAGTCAGGAACACTGGATTATAAAAATGACCTTGGATGCTGATGCTTACGAACCCTTTGATCCTAGGCAAGTAATTGTCCTCTGTTTGCCTCAGTTACCTCAACTACACAATGAGGATAATAGTGTCACCTACCTCTTAGGGTGATTGTGACAGTCAAGTGAGATACTATTGGTGAAGCACTTAGCACAGTGTCTGGCACATAGTAGGTGCTTAATAAATACTTTTGTTTCCCTTTTTTCCCTTGTGGTCTTTGTTGTTTTTGTTCAGTTGTTTCAGTCATGTCCATCTCTTCATGATCCCATTTGGAATTTTTTTAGCAAAGTTACTGGAGTGGGTTGCCATTTCCTTCTCTACCCTCCTTAGTATATTCTGTAGCTTATCAGGGTTGGTAAATAGTTGCATAACTTTTGTGATAGTGGCATATAAACCATGGCAACTCCTACGCCATTGGCTTTGCAAACATTCCATTTACAATCTTTTGCTATGTTTGTTAATGACAAAGAAATGCATCTGACTGATATTCACTGGTGAAGGATGGTCGTGTAGGGTCATGGGCCATTTATAACTTTTATGAACAATGAAACTGTAGCCTGGACCTCACTAGCAAATTGGAAGCTTATAGTTGGAAAGGAATTTAACACATTTGCCTAGATGGTTTCTGTCTGATGGATGAATCTGTCCTGCAATATTCTTAGCAAGTCATTATCAAAGCTGCTAAAATATGTCTAGGGACAGGATACTTATTGTCTGACAGACTTTTCTTTGTTGACAGATTTTGTTATTAAGAAAGCCTTCATAATACTTAGCTGAAATCTATTTCCTAGAAATTTCCATCCCCTGACATTGACTATGGAGGATCTACAGCATAAATCGCTTTCCTCTTCCTCATAGCTCTTCAAATAGGTGAAGAAGTCTAAGCATGTCTTCCTGAGATCTCTTCTCCACCCTAAAGATCTTGAATTCCTTAAATCCATCTTCATGGCACAGTTTCAGGCCCACTCATCATCCTGGTCACCCTCCTCTGGATATACCCTACCCTGACACTATAATGACTACAGTTGAGTATGGAAACAACATGAGCTGACAGTGTATTGGAGTTGTGACACAGTGTTCTAGAATATGTCCACCATGCCTATGTGGGCTACCTATGGCTTATATTGATGTACATACAGTATTCCGTCATCTCTTGGCCCAGCTTATCCAGCTTCAAAGATGTACTTGTTAGATAGTCACAGTTGCACAAAATGACCAGATACACTGAAATCTGGTGAAAGAAATTATGACATAATATAAAGAATTGTCAGAATATTTTCTTTTTACAACTGCTTGATATGTAAACTGGACATATTTATATGGTACTGGTAAATTTGATTTTATAATGGCTTTTTTAAACAGCGAGATGAGCAGCAGTATCAACTTCCATTTTACTATATATTTAAAGAGTTTTAACCAAGAAGAAATAAAAAAGCTGATGTAAAACAAAATTTAAAAATTCTAGTTATGTTTTATATTATATGTTATATATGTTGTTATATATTATGCTATCTCATGTCATGTCATGCAGTATTTTGTTATGCTGTGCATACTGTGCCATGTTTTACTTATAAATATACTTTACATTACATTAAGTTGTATTACATATTACATTATGTTATGTTACATTATGTCACTTTCCTACCTTCTGGAGGGCAATTAGCAGGAAACAAGGGGAAGGGTGTGTGTAGGGAAAGAAGGCATGGTCCAAATTATGTAGTCATAATCCTAATAAACCAGAACGTTAGGGTTTGATGGGTCAATCCAGAGTTATCAAGGTAATCAAATTGAAGGGGTGGGGTGGGGAGGCAGGAAAGACAGTATTTTCAATAGCTAGGAAAGTTAGCATAGAATCTAGAAGATATAACAAAGGAAGAATTAAAGGAGTGTATGTGTAAACAAACAAAAAAATCCCCAACAAAATAAATTAATAGCATATAAGTGACAAACAGGCATTCCTCATTTTATGTTTCTGATGAGTTCCTGAAAAAGTTTCATATTAAAATCACTTTTTTTAATAAAAATTTATTTATTTAACTTTTTACATTCATTTTCACAAAATTTTGGGTTCCAAATTTTCTCCCCATTTATACCCTCCCCCCACCCAAATACACCAAGCAATCTAATTTTCCCTATCACCAATCTGCCCTCTCTTCTATCATCCCTCCCTTCTCTTGTCCCCATCTTCTCTTTTGTCCTGTAGGGCCAGATGACTTTCTATTCCCCATTGACTGTATTTCTTATTTCCCAGTAGCAACAGCAATACTAAACAGTTGTTCCTAAAACTTTGAGTTCCAAATTCTCCTCATCCCTCCCTCCCCACCCATTCCCTTTGGGAAGGCAGACAATTCAATATAGGCCATATCTGTGTAGTTTTGCAAATGACTTCGATAATAGTCATGTTGTGTAAGACTAACTGTATTTCCCTCCATCCTATCCTGCCCCCCCATTGTTTCTATTCTGTCTTTTGATCCTGTCCCTCCCTGAGTGTTGACTTCAAATTGCTCCCTCCTCCCATTGCCCTCCCTTCCATCATCCCCCCGCCCTTGCTTATCTCCTTCTCCCCCACTTTCCTGTATTGTAAGATAGGTTTTCATACCAAAATGAGTGTGCATTTTATTCCTTCCTTTAGTCGAATGTGATGAGGGTAAACTTCTTGTTTTTTTCTCAGCTCTCCTCTTTTTCCCTCCACTAAAAAGTCTCCTGTTTGCCTCTTGAATGAGATATAATTTACCCCACTCCCTTTCACCCTCTTTCCTCCCACTGCATTTCTCTCTCACCATTTACCTTAATTTCTTTTAAGCTATGGTCCCATGTTATTCAATTCACTCTGTGCTCTCTGTCTCTGTATGTGCGTGCATGTGTGAATGTGTGTGTATGCATGTGTGTACGTGTGTGTGCGTGTGTATGTGTGTATGTGGTCCCACCAACTACCCAGATACTGAAAAGTTTTAAGAGTTACAAATATTGTCTTTCCATGTAGTAATGTACAGTTCACTTTTGGTAAGTCCCTTATGATTTCTCCTTGCTGTTTACTTTTTCATGCTTCTTCTCATTCTTGTGTTTGAAAGTCAAATTTTCTTTTCAGCTCTGGTCTTTTCATCAAGAATGCTTGAAAGTCCTCTGTTTCATTGAAAGACCATATTTTCCCCTGAAGTATTAGACTCAGTTTTGCTGGGTAGGTGATTCTTGGTTTGAGTCCTAGTTCCTTTGAGTTCTGGAATATCCTATTCCATGCCCTTCAATCCCTTAATGTAGAAGCTGCTAGATCATGAGTTATCCTGATTGTATTTCCACAATACTGGAATTGTTTCTTTCTAGCTGCTTGCAATATTTTCTCCTTGACCTGGGAATTCTGGAATTTGGCCACAATGTTCCTAGGAGTTTCTCTTTTTGGATCTCTTTCAGGCACTGATTGATGGATTCTTTCAATACTTATTTTGCCCTCTGGTTGTAGAATATCAGGGCAGTTTTCCTCGATAATTTCATGGAAGATGATGTCTAGGCTCTTTTTTTGATCATGACTTTCAGGTAGTCCCATGATTTTTAAATTGTCTTTCCTGGATCTATTTTCCAGGTCAGTTGTTTTTCCCATGAGATATTTCACATTCTCTTCCATTTTTTTATTCTTTTGGTTTTGTTTTGTGATTTCTTGGTTTCTCATAAAGTCATTAGCCTCCATCTGTTCCATTCTAATTTTGAGAGAACTATTATCTTCAGTGAGCTTTTGAACCTCTTTTTCCATTTGGTTCATTCTGCTTTTGAAAGCATTCTTCTCCTGATTGGCTTTTTGAACCTCTTTTGCCAATTGAGTGAGCCTATTTTTCAAGGTATTATTTTCTTCAGCATTTTTTTGGGTCTCCTTTATCAAAGTATTGACCCATTTTTCATGCTTTTCTTGCATCTCTCTCATTTCTCTTCCCAGTTTTTCCTCCACCTGTCTAACTTGATTTTCAAAATCATTTTTGAGTTCTTCCATGGCCTGAGCCCACCGGACATCCACCTGGGATATCTGGGATACAGAGGCCCCGACCTCCACATCTTTCCCTGATGGTAAGAATAGTTCCTTGTCATCAGAATTGAAAGGTGGGAACATATGCACCCCATCAAAGTAGCTCTCTATGATCTTATTTTGCTTCCTTTTTTTGGGCATTTTCCCAGCCAGTTACTTGACTTCTGAGATTCCTCTGCACCCCCACCTAGATCCACCCAGCTAGTGCTTGGGGTCTGAGATTCAAATGGGCTTTCATGGGCAGTTGGGGCTGCTATTCAATGTGAGCTTAAGTTCTGGTGCTTGGGTGGGGGCAGGGCCGCCTCCCAGGGTCAGTTCCCTCAGGGGGTTTGTGCAGAGACCTGAACTTCTGCCTGCCTGCTCAGGGAGTCCCGGGCCACTGCCGCTGCCTCTGCCGCTGCCCCTGCTGCTTCCTCCCGAGGGGGCCCGAGTCACAGAGACACCCCGCTCCCGAGACGTCTCTCTCACTGACCTGTAGCGTCTGTGGGCAGAGGGACCTTCCTGGCCGCTGGAGATTCCATCCCTGAAGTCTGGTCAGATCTGCTCCTCTGGGGCTGTGCGGCCAGGGCAGCAGAGGGGTGGACTCCACTTTCTGGGGCACGACGGACCCTGGGGATGGCTCTCCAGGGCTCAATGGAACAGAAATCTTTTCCACCATGTTTCTGTGCTCCTTGCAGAGCTCCAGAATTTGTAGGGAGTTCTTCTTGCAGGAAATATATGGGCTGTGGGTTCAGAGCTAGCATACTTGAGTCTTTCTACTCCGCCATCTTGGCTCCACCCTAAAATCACTTTTTTAAAAAATTAGATCACCTACTAAAGAATCTGATGATTAGGACTGAATGTGATTTTCTTGGCATAGGCAACTCTCATTTGAGGAAACAACCTCTCCCAAAGCTTGATGCCCGAAGCACTGAGAGGTTACATGGCTTGAACTAAAGTCACAGCTACTATGTTAGAGGCAGGATCTGAACACTCCTCTTCCTGGTTTTATGGTTGGCAGCCTATCCAAAGGCTACATGATGCAGAGGATAGAGTACTGGAACTTTGGTCAGGAAGACTTGAGTGGGAATCCTGCCTCAGAGATCATGTTACTTTGGGCAAGTCATTTAGCCTCTCCGAGTCTATTTCTTCATCTGCACAATAGGGATAATTACAGCACCTACCTCATAGGGCTATTAGGAGACTCAAATGAGATAACATGGAAAATATCTTGCATAAAGTTTAAAGCTCTCTATAAAGGTTGGTTTTTTATTATTATTCTATATCCTCCATTCTGTGTCTCTATACAGAATAGTGCAAAATTTTACGTATAGTAAATGCTCCAACATTTGATGTTTGATGAATCAATTAACAAGGTTTTATCAAGTACTTTTAAATTGATTGAAAACATGGCATAGTAGAAAAAGCAAGGGGAATAGAGTTAAAGAGCATGGGTTTGAACTATGGCTCAGCTACTTTGGTGAAGCAGTTACTTCTACCTGTGAGTTTCAGTTTCCTCTTTAATAAAATAAGGCTGAGTTTTTGATTATAAGGGCATCTAGCTGGTGCCCTAGTGGATAGAGCACTGGGTCTGGAGACTCCTCTTCCTGAGTTCAAATCCTGCCTCAGACACTTACTAGCTGTGTGACACTGGGAAAGTCACTTAACACTATTTCCCTTCGTTTCCTCATCTATAAAATGATCTAGAGAAGGAAATGTCAAACTACTCCTATACCTTTGCCAAGAAAATCCCAAATGGGTTCACAAAGAGTTGGAAACGACTGAGAAACAACTAAAGAGAAACTTCAATGATATTAAAGGTCCCTTTTAGCTAAGTCCTGTGAATATTTTAAGCTTTATTGTCATCAGCACCAGTCATTTCTGTTTTATAGCCCTTACTCACCACCATTTAGTTCATCCTTATAACAAAGAAAAATATTTAAGCCCCTTCCCAGTGACCACATGTCATAACATACAATATTTCACATCTGTAAGTGCTTACCTCCCTCAGCCCTGCATGTCATTATTGAGAGATGAGATGTGAGATGTGTTATGCATCATCAGGTTTTCATGCCTGAATTTGGTCTTTCTAATTAATAAGATGTTCAACGGTCTTTTAGTATAGATTTCATTAACATTATTATAGTTTCCTGAGTTTGCTTACTTACTCTTACTTATATATCATGCTATGATTTTCCAAGTTCCTCATATTTGATATTTATAATGACATGATCATATTACTATGGTAATTTATTAAAAGTTGTTCAGTTTTTTATAATATTTTTTGCAAGGTTTTTTGTTTATTTTTTTGCTACCACAAATAGTACTGCTGTGAATAAATATTTTGGTATATATAAGTTCTTTCCTTTTGGCTATGAGTATTTTAAATCAATGAAAGAATCTTGCTGTTTAAAAGAAAGCTTACAGCAAATTCTTTTGTAAAGTTAATATTCACCCTATACTATATATGTTTTGTAAATGCAAAATATGAATATCAAGATACTTCCCTAGCAGATGAATCTCTGCAATTTTTATAAAACCAAAGCATGTGTTTTAGGAAATGTTTATCTTCTCTTTCTCTAGGCTGATTAAAATGTTGCACTTCCATGAATATATCTTTGACATTCCATGCATACATAAGTGGGCTGAATCTGTTCTCCTGATTCTGAAGCTGGCATTAGTGTTTGGCGTTTGCGACATCACAAAAGTTTGATTGTAGTATCTCTGAATGAGTCAGCTCTAAATAAAAGGCTCCTACTGACACACTGTTGTTTCACCTCCAGTAAACACCACGGAGGGAAATGTACACAAAGAAACACTCTGTGTTTCACAGAACTGTAGGAAAGCAGTGTACTTCTAAAAATGTGTGTGACTTTAGCCGTGAATGTTTAAGAACAATGGAAACGTTTGATATAACAGAATGATCAGTTACATATTGAAAAGGTCCAGATGGCAGCCTTTTCTCTTAAATGACATTATTTTACTGACAGCATTATCATTTGTTTGATACCTTAGCAAAGCTTTAATTGTTTTGTCTTATCACTTTCTGGACTAACCACCCATTAAAATATCTTCCTCTCTTTTCTCTCTTCCTCCCATCAGATGATCAAGATTCACTTTCTAGACCATAGTCCTCATTTCCATTACTCTGTTTAGAACTGGGAGGGCTAATTGAAAAGCTCTGAGTCAATCCTTCTTAAAAAGTGTAAACACACAGGTCTCCAGGGTGAATTTCTGTGGGCACCAACTGAGTAGCTTTTAAATTTCCCTCTTTCCTGGGCAGATTAGCTTCCTCACAGCATTGCCAGGAGATAGAGAAGTTGTAGTAGTGACACTGATAGGACTATAGGCATTGACAAAGTGGGGATATTTCCCTCCAGTCACATACTCAGAGGCTTGGGAGTGGATGGATTTTGATATCCTCATTACTGGTCTTCTATTAGCCAAAGCTTTTTCCATTGGAATGTATAAAATCAGTCAAAATCTCTCACTTCTTTTAGTAAAACACCTTGAAACTCATAATTATCATCAATATTGATACAGTAATTTTGTTGAATGATTACTAACTAGAAAAGAACTTATATAGTTAAGGTAGTCTTTATTTTCTGTTAGAAGTAATCACTACTTATATACATTATCTGTATGTATGTGTGTGTGTATGTTTTTGTGTTAGCAAAAATTTCCCATTTCTCCCTCCCATTGAGAATGAAAGAAAAACAACCCTTCTGTTCTAAACATGTACAACCAAGAAAAACAAATCTCCCCATTAACCATGTTGAAAAAAGTCTCATTTCGCACTCCTTGTTTGTATATATAGATATGTCCTTGTGTACCTTATGCTGTGAGATCATTTCCCCTAACCTTCCTCTCCCTTGGCAGTGTCTTCCTTGTCCTTGTCTCCTTTATTTTCATTCTTCTCTTATGATTACCATTTGTCAATCAATAAGCAGTATTTTATATGCACCAGGCATTGTGTTAAGTATTAGGTATTAGAGATATGAAGCTCAAAAATAAATAACACTCATCTTCATTGTAATTTTTAATCTACATATCACAGTATGCACACAGTATGGTAATTTTTTTGTTGTTGCCATAGGAAAATTAAAAGACCATTCATTAGATCTACTGGATCTTAAAGGGGTTGTAGTCTGCATCACTTATAAGGCTACTAACGTTGGTGAATTCCTATTTTCTTGATATATGCTACTAAAGAACCATACTTAAGTTATATCCATATAACACTTTAGAGTTTATAGGAAGTTTTGGGAAAATATCTCTGTTTTTCTTTACAGCTGAGATTCAAAGAGGTAAAATCAGTCAGTAATAGTCACTTAGTTCATAAGCATTTATTAAGTGGTTGCTATGGGCCAGACACTGTTGATACAAAGAAAAGCACAAGACATCCTCTGCCCTAAAGGAACTCAAAATCTAAGGGTGACTTGCTGAGGTTTGTATACATAGTAATGGAACTGACTCTAGCCTGGGTCTTCTGAATCCAAGCCCACTGTTCTTTTCACTGAATCATGCTCTCTCTTACTGGATGACAACTTAGTCTTGGCTCTTGTCCTGTCCCACACAGCAGCCTGGAAGTCTATTTCATTATTAACAAGTTCTTCTGAGAAAACTAGACTAGAATGAAGACTATTAACCCTTTCTTAGTGTCTTTCCTGTCTGACCAAATCAAGAGTGACCTTGCGCTAGCATCCCTCCAGTGTGCTGTATCTGTCTTACATTTTGCTCACATGTTGTGTCCTCCACTAGATATAAATTTCTCCATTAGATATAAGTTCCTTTTGCCTCTTTATATATCCCCAGTTTTTAGCACAGTGCCTGGAATACAGTAGGTATTTAATAAATGTTTTTTGATTGGTTGATTTGGTATGAAGGTGTTTGGACACTGTAAGATGCATAGGTGAGTCTATCTTCTCTACACCAGGGCAATTTGCCATGGCAGATGATGACCACAAGATTTATAGACACGATAAATCCCCACTCAAGTGAATCTGGTTTGTTTCCCATCTTTGATGCAATAAACTTGACAACATTAGGGTCTGGCTGGAGAATCAAACACGAAAAATAAGCATGGCGTATGCAAGGTTAGGGAAAAGATCAGGAAGATGGTACAGAACAGAGGCAGCCTGCCCCATGCTCTCATGAGCAAAATAGTAGAGGAGTTTTTCTAGTCTATCTAAGAGGGATAGTACATTAAGCCATTATTAGACATTTACACCTTAACGAACAGTAGGGTTAGCCTATTGGTTAAGTAGCATCTGCCTTGGAAAGAGTACCAAGGGAGTAAGACAAAAGGCTACTTAAGAACTTAAGAAAAATGGATCTGAAATAGACTTCCAGGCTGCTGTGTGGGACAGGACAAGAGCCAAGACTAAGTTGTCATCCAGTAAGAGAGAGCATGATGCAGTGAAAAGAACAGTGGGCTTGGAACAAACTCCTAGAGCATTCCCTAATCACCTTCTCACAGGGGCTGGTGAGAAGGTGGGGCAACTAGCCCTACATCTGGATGGGATCAGTCAAGACAGACACAACTTGTGCTTCCCCTAAATCCCTCAAGCCTCAATGGGAGCCAGTTGAGGTAAACACAGATTCCCCCCAAGCCTTGATGGGGGCTGATCAAGACATGCACAGCATTCCAGCTTGGGTACTCAACCCTAAGGCTCCCCCCAAGCCTCAATGGGAACAGTTGAGGCACACACAGCATTTGTGCATTCAACCCCAAGGGTTCCCTATTCACTGTCTAGGGACCACCTGCTTTATAGGGCATCAGACAAAGAAGGCATACTGCCAGCAATAGCCTCACAAGTTTACATCACCCCATCCCTGTATCTCACTGCAAAGCCACAGTAGATGTTTATGTTATTTACACATATGTTATGTAATGCTGTGCAAGCATAGTGGAGATGTTTTGAATCAAAACTGTGGGAACTCATATTTAGCACCTAGGAACAGGTGATTGTTATGACTATGGATCCTGGGAAACAGAACTCTGAGAAATAATAACAAAAAATCACTTTACACACATTAAAATCCACCTTATTTACACTAAAATTCACCTTATACAGAGGGGGTAATCCAGAGAAAAATGCGTGGTGCTGAAAGATGGAGCATCTTATTCATCCAAAAAGTGTATGTGTTGGGAAGTAAGGTATAAGAAAACTGGAAAAGTAGAGTGGGGCTAGGTTATGAAAGGCTTTGAATGTCAAACAGAATACTGGTTGTAGGTAGCAGTGAGCCACCATGGTTTGTTGAGTAGGGGATGGAAGGGTGAATGTTCATTCCTTCACTGAGATCTTTTCCAAAGAACCCCCTACCATTGCCCACCTTCCTCCAGCTCAGCTCCCACTTCTTTGTTTCTTATTTTAGTTTTAGGATCTTCTCTTAATGTGATAAAGTATACCAAAACCAAGGCCTGTTGGTTTATGCTTTATAGGCCAGTTTGACTCTTCTGGAAAGCTAAATCTCCAAATATCTGGAATAAAACAACATACCAATTTAGGCTTATTTGCATTTTAATGAGAACACCTGGAAACATAATGCCTCAATCCAAAGAAATGAATGGGAGCATTCCAGACATTTGTGTCAATTAAGTAGGCGATGATTTGGGAAAGAGTAGAAATCAGGGAGGACTCTTACAAATGATCCAAGTAGCAGATTAAGTCGTTTAGGGATTAATCCAAAGAGTTGGTAAAAGAGAGGGAGCAAGGAAGGAAGGGTGGAGGGTGAAAGGAGTGTGAGATAGAATAATAAGAGCCAGGGGGAAAGGATGTCCTACTGTAAGACAAGGCTGTCTCCATTAGAAAGGAAACAGCATTAGAAGAGTAAATCACAAATTAGGATCCTCCTCTAGATTTTATGGGTGAAAGGTAAGACAAAGATGGTGATGATGATCATAGACTATCTGGGTTTAAAAAGGAAAGTGAAAGGAAACCAGAGCATGTCTCTCAGAGACAAGAAACTTGAATATATGGGGCAAAGGCTATTTGAAGGGAGTCCAAACCAATTTTATCCCCGCTTTTCGCATGATTTCCCTTCACATTCCAGCCAACTTCATTCCTTGTCACTCTCCGAGTCTATTCTACCTATCTCTGGACAAGACTCATTTGCTAAAATCTTTCCCTTACTTTAAGAGTAAGGTCAAGCATCACCTGTTCTATGTGGCCTTCCTGAATGTGCATGCACACGCGCGCACACACGCACAGAGGGGGAGAGAGAAAGGGAGAGAGAGAGAGAGAGAGAGAGAGAGAGAGAGAGAGAGAGAGAGAGAGAGAGAGAGAACTATAAAGGAAACAGCTAGAATAAAAAGAAGAAATATGGATTAAGAAAAATATTGCAATAAATAGCTGATAAAAGGTTAAATGCCAAATCTGTAGGGAATGGATAAATCTGTAGGACTAATATCCATCACTCAATATAAAATATAAATAATTTTTAAAAGAAGAATCACAAAGTAATATTAGTCACCTGAGAAATTATTCAAAATCATTAATCAGGGAAATACAAAATTTTAAATATAGTTCATACCTTCACACTGCTATCACAATCCTCCATTTGAACTGATGTACTATATCCATAAAGGATATCTGGCTGCTTCCCCCCCAAGGTTCTAGGAGACATTTAAGGTCTGAGGGGGTGAGAAGTAATTTTTTTAATATTATAGTTCTATCAGCTAGTTAGCCAACCCAATCTAATTAGGATTAAGAAACATTTTTTTACTAAAGTGGTATATTTGAACAGCAGGTACAAAAAGATCTTCCCCTGCTTGAAGCTCTCTTTCCACTGAGTATTCAGAGTCCAGGAGAAAAAAAAAACACAACAACTCAGATTTAGAGCCCCTGGCACAAAGAGGGAGGGGAGGAAGAAGGAGTTCAAGCTAACTGGAAAGACTTTTGCTGGAAGTTCTTCTTTCCCCTGTTTGGGGGTCTAAGGAAGTTTCTTCCAGGCCTCATTTTTTTCTTGATTCCATATAAAGTCTCTGAGTTGTTCTTGATTAGCATGTCCGCTTTCTCCTCAGCTCCTGATAACAGACACTCTTGGTATCTGCTAACAACCATTAAATGAGCAAATTAAGGGGGAAAAATTGTGAAACGTTTTTGGGAAGGCCATTTGAAAAGAGGTAACTGCCCCTGAAGTGGTTCAGCTAGGTAGAAAATAGGCAAGCAGTGCTCTTAATGGGTTCATACCCTCCAGTTCAGAGATGCCCTGGCTGTGGAACTATCCATCACCCAAAGAAGATCTAGATATAAAAAATATAACTGTATTGTACAAAAATATTCATAAAGGTATTATTTGTAATAACAAAAGCCAGAAATAGACATATGCTCAAAGATTGTGGGTTTGCTGTTCAAACTGTTACCTATGAATGTAATTAAATATTGCTGCTCTGGAAAGAATGATAAATATGAAGAATTCAGAGAAACATGGGAAGGCTAATCCACAGAGAAGCAAAAAGAAAAAGAGCTTGAAGAATAACATACGCAGGGACTGCAACGGTCCAAATAAGTCAGAGTGGAGAGGCCACAAATCTCTCGTCAAGTGCAATGGATGAGTTAAAAGGCAAATCTTTTATTTATTGTTAACAAGAGATAAACTGTGAAGTAAAATGTGCTGTTGGATGCAATTATGCTCTCAGGCAGTTTTGCTTAACTGTTTCCTAGAATGTGCTTTCAGAGGTGTTTATGTTAGATTACATCAAAGGATTAATAATGAATTTTATCAAATAAATTATCATCAAGAGAAATGTAAAGCTATATATTTGTTTCACAAAACAAATTGTATAAATACAAGAGCATCTTACTTCTTTCTGAGCCTGAGTTTCCATTTCTGTAAAATTGGTGAGGTGGAGTAAAGGGAAATTTGTATTAGATGATCCCTTTTGGCACTTATATTCTATAATTTTAAATAGCTTTTAGGACATAGTGAATAAAGTCCTGGCTAGGGCTTGGAATCAGGAAGATCTGAGCTTGAATGTTCTCAGACTGGCTGTATAAACCTGAGAAATTCATATAATCTGTTTCCTCCATTTTCTTAACTGTGTAATAGGGATAATACTTGTACCCCTTGCCTGGGATTGTTGTGAGGATAAATGAGATAATATCTATAAAGTGCTTTGCAAACCTCAAAGTACCCTATAAATGTTAGCTTCTATTTATTACAAATAATTCTATTGATACTTATTAATGTATCAATAATAGATAACATTTATATTATGATTATTATATGCCAGACACTATGCTAGGCACTTTATAATTATGATTTCATTTGATGCTCACAACTTACCTATGGGAGGTAAGTGTCGTTATTATCCCCATTTTACAGGTGAGGAAACTCAGGCTAACAAGGTTAATTGACTTGCCCAGATTCACACTGATAGTAAGTGGATGAGGCCATTTGAACTTGGGCCTTCCTGATTTAGGCACTCTTTCCACACCATCTAGCTGTAATAATAACTAGCTAGTTATTGCTAATAACTTGGTAATAACATATATGTGCCTGGGAGTGTGCCAAGTCCTTTACAAATATTACCTCCTTTGATCCTTTCAACAATCCTGGAATATATGTACTTTTGTTATTCCCATTTTGTAGTTGAGGAAACTGAGGCAAAGAGGGTATATCTTGCTTAAGATCCCACAGCCAGGAAGTGTCTGAGTTTGGCTTGAATTCAAGTCTAGCATTCTGTCCATTATGCCACCTAGCAGTATTATTGTTTTTATCATGGGGCTAAGATAGAAGGTCTGTCCTGTTGCTTTCAGTGCTAAATCCAATGATCTTATAAGATTTTGCCAGCCTCTTGGAACTTCATAGAAATGATTTGCCTAAGGAAACACAGAATCCCAGCAAAGCTGTGATGTGAACCCATTTCTCCTTACACATACATAGCTCAAGCATGTTCTACCTTGGTGCAAAGGATCTCTAATTTCCTTTTTGTGGGACACTTTCAAACCGGTTCCATGTTGAAATCATCTGTGTCTTAGTAGAGATAGCGTGGTATGGTGGGTAGGGCACTGGACTTGACATGTGGGAGACTCAGGCTCCAACCACAGCATCAACACTTATGAGCTGGATGACTGTGCAAAGAACTGAACCTATCTGCACCTCAATTTCCTGATTGAATGAGATTAGAATCTATGGCTTCTAAGTTCCCTTCCATCTCTAGATCTATAATTCTTTGACTTGCTTGAGACACAGAGGTTGTGTAGGACAGTGGAAAGAAACAATGACTTGGAAATCCTAGGACATAAAATCAGATCACCACGCTGCTACTTATATACTACCCTTGTGATGTGGGGCAAGCAAGTCACATAACCTCTCTGACCTCAGTTTCCTGAGAAGCTGGGCTGAATGACTGCTCACCTGTCTTCCAGATATGCTTCCCAGTTAGAATGGAAGCTCCTTGGCAGGACGGCCTTGTTGTCGTTATTGTTTTTAATATAAGCCCCATGCTTAGCATAGAGTTCTACATGTAGTAAGCATGTTGCTTACTTAATTCATCTCAGGAAAACAGGTTTTCCTGAATCCAAATCCAGCATTCTACCCACGTTGTCATGCTGTATTCATATAGATTGCATTTTAAGTGAGAAAACAAACAAACATGTCGATTCAACATTAAAAAGGGTGGAAATGGTTCATTTGCCTGTTCATAGGTCTTATTCTTGAGGTCCATCGTGTTTTAAGATCTTGTTACCTATACAGTCCCTCCCCCTTTTGGTCTGTGGCATTTCCATGGCTATCAGTAGTAACCCAACAGGCTCTTTCACACTGATTCTCACCTCCTAAAGCTATCGAAGCCTATAAGAGAATGGCAGTGGTGAATTGGGGAGCCTGAAATAATAGAGTTAATGGTCATTGACTTATATATTTTTTCTAATAACTAAAAAAAATTCTTCCCAAGCTTATTTTAGAGTTGAGCAATTGACTCAAAACAAGAAAAGAGTAAGAAATATTTGTACAAAACCAGTTTTTATATTATAGGGAAGATGGAAGAAGACAGAATAACTGAATGGCAGTGATACTGTAAGTCAGAAGTCTTTGCTTAAGACATTATTGAAAAAGTGATTGGCTTCTAATTTGCTCTCAAATAACAGTCTGGGCTAGATTGTAAGGATCCATGTTAAGTGCTAGAAGACAGACTACATGACACATGGTAAAGCATTTACTTCTTAGGAAGATGCTACTGTGATCAGGAGGAAAGGGCTTTTCAACAAAACATGTATTTCAGGAAAAATCACAGGACTTGAAAGTCAGAGGCATAGAAACAGTGCAAAAAGCAGCCTGCAACCTGCTAATTTCTGGCAACCCCCTCACAGATGCTTTTGGTTCAGTAGCTGGCAGGTGGTACTTAACTCAAAGTCCTTAACTATGGAGTGGTTTCTATATATTATGTATGTTTTCCATATGTGCACTGATGCACATGCTTGTGTGAGTGTTGTGCTTGTCCTTCGTTCTCAAAGAAGACCATGCCATCCAGGAAATGATGACATGACTTGCGGTGGACTTTGATTTGAATGAGGGAGGGCTGTACAAGGACACAGTCTCACTTTCTCCTCCAGAGCCATCTGGATCCAGTGGCCAGATATTCATCAGGATGACTGGAAATAGCCAAAGGCACACCCTGACCCTTTTAGGCTAAGGTCTTTTCAGCTTCTCACTTTGAGTGAGGAGGCACCCATTCAGTGAATAGTCCTCTTTAAGAAGTTAATCAAGGGATGACCGGTTTAATCAAAAACAAAATCAGACTGAGAGGGGAAGACCTCAGGGTTGCTGGCCAAAAGAGAAACAGTTACTACTTACATTCACTCTGAGCCAGGAAGGCCCCCCCAAAATAGCCATTAAGTGATGCTTGGGAAGGTTCCTATCGTTGTCCGGTCTATGAGCTCCAGAGTGAAATGGGTGTAAGGTTTGCTCTTTGAGAAAGAAATCTAGCGAATAAACTCGAAATTAACCAGGCAACTTTTGGCCATCGAATGTTACCCTCATTTGGAGAGGAGGAGAGGGAGAGGGAAAAGGAAAGGAAGAGGGAGAAGGGAGAAGGGAGAGGGAAAGGGTATGGGAAAGGGGAGAGTTTTAAAACAGATTGACTGTTATGGAGAGTCCTGAAGAAGACCAGACTTGTAAGTAGGAGTCAGATTATGGAGAATCGCTCCCTTGCCTCTTTACAAAAGCTTCAGTGCTGAAGAACAGTTGACATCAAGATCTTCACGCAGTCAAAGCCCCCTCAGACCTCCCAGGATGAGGAGGATGGTTCTTCCCTGCATACTATTCTTAGACAATGGGTGGGACCTCAGAACCATCTTTGCCCATGTACATTTACCCAGATTAGGCTAAGTCTGGTTAGCATTAATGATGACTGTCATAGGTAGCTTGACCTCCAGGCTAGACCTGTTCCCACAGTACTTCTGCCTCAACATGGGCACACAAATCAGAGAGCTTGTGGTAGCTATTCACGATCTCCTAGAAACCCTATTGCCCCTTTGGGGTCAATATTCAGCTGCCCAGAAAGCACCACACATGCTTACAACACAGGGAGAAGTTCAGTAAATAACTCTAGATACTGTAAAAAGATGGTAAGAATCTAATGGGAACTAATAGGAGTTCACTAGCACCCACTTTTTGAGGCACCACTGCAAAGAAACAAAACAAAACAAAATCCACAAGCAGTCAGGTCAAGATCAATTGGCTTAGAGTAGACCAGTACTTGTGACAGCTCTGAGCTTTTGTCACGGGCATCTTTGCCCACTTCCATTTTCACATTTCCCCCAAGCCAAACTTATCATCATCCTGGCTCTTTACACTTTCTTGACTTGGAGTGGCATGGCCATGGGTACCACTGTAAAATGGTTAGTCTGTTCAGTTGAAAGGGTAGATACTTAGATTCTCATCTGGAAGTTTCTCACAGGCCACTTATCCAACTTCTTCATTTTATAGTTGGGGAAAATGAGGCTCAGGGTCACACTTAGGTAGGTCTTAATTCTAGGTTCTCTGACTCCAGAGCCAAGGCCCTTTTCCACTGTCACATGCTCCCTCTTTTTGTTTTACTCAAGAGTCAGGCTATACAAGACACAACATTCTGGCATTATACAAAACTGTGCAATGAGGATTCCAGCGGCCTTCTGGAAAGTACGTTCTATAACATGATTGGAGTGGGCACTATGGGGGCTGAGATACTTGGACAAGAAATCAAAGTTTACTGCCTACCTCCTGGCCTGCAATCATGGACTCTTCCCACTCCGCCCTCCTTTCACAACAATACATACTATTTTGGCTGGGTTGGATGCATTTCTATTTCAAATATTAGCTTCAATGGTCTTTCTCTGGCTTGAGTATACTGAACCTTAATCACGAGGATTAGCCTGGCTAATTTAAATGTGTTTCTGAGTGTATTCAACTACATAATCTATGTGTCTAGGAAAAAAAAGGCAAATTTTATATTCCAGAGGCCACACAGAGGCTCTTACATATGTATGTCTGTGGGTTCCTTTTGCAATGGACGATGTAAGTTATTTGTCAAAGAAGACTGGGTTTCAATCTTACAGTCAAAATGAACTCCAGTCAACATTGAGCTCCTGGCATTTTCAAGTCTTTAAAATGTCATTAACAGGCTTGCAAATACCTTCCCTAATAGATTAGGGGAACAGTTTAGTATTTAATATTCCTTCATTGTTTTGTGGGAAAGTCAAGGATTGGCAAGGATTGTTAGCTTGATGCCATAGAAAAAATGAGATGGACATGATTAAGATTCTTATCATCCATTTGTGGGAGGAGATAGTAATGGTGAAGAAGGGACCAGGGCTGGGCTTTTAAGCTCCCAAGTGGTTTACACTTGTCAATAAGCTCCCTAATCAGTCCAAAAAATGTAGCCTTGCTGGATCACACCAATAGAGCACCCAGAGAGGGATACATAGGGGTCCTTAAAACCCTGAGGACCTGGCCAGGCATCATGGCATGGAGCAGATGGTCAGAGATGCCTAGACAGAAAATGGAGCAGAAGCATTCAAGCAGCTGGTGAAACAGCTGCTGCCGGTACTTTTGTGTGTGTGTGTGTGTGTGTGTGTGTGTGTGTGTGTTTCCTGCTTGTCATGGCTGCAGGTTGCTGGAAGCCTTGCTGGCTTCAGCTTTTTTTCCAGGTTCCTGACTTTGTCCTATGGATTGCCTCATGACTATCCCAAGCTCCATAGCCTAAGCTTTCTGCCCCTGTCCTTGCAGCTGGCTTTGTGCAGTTGGGAATAGAACAGGGATGAGCTGTTCCAGTGGAGGGAGTTCATACCTTGATGAAATCACTGATCTATTTAAAAAACAAAAACAACCACTATGTCTTTGAAGTAGGAGGGGTTAGGGAGAGAAATCTGGGGAACAAATTTCTAAACTGTGTTAATAAAAGTGTAGGGCTAAGTATTAAGTGAAAGCCGCCTCCCCTCCCCACCCCTCCCCATTTCTAACCCACCACCTCCAGGAAGCAAAAGAGAAAAAAAAAATTCTTTTTACCAGATCTTGGTCGTACTTTAAAAAGTTGATGATTGTAAAAGCTAGAAATCTAAATTAAAAAAATAAAAATAGACCAGAACCTCCATATAAGAGTGGGGGAAGATATTTTCAGAAATTCAGAGATTCCAGTTTACGAAGCTGCCAAAATTATTTGGTGGTAGCAGGAGCAAACTATGGAATGGGGGAACAGGATAATTGGGTCACTTGTGATTCTACTCTTTGTCCTTTTTTTATCCCTTTCAGCTCTTAACATTTTCTGTGACAGGCTGATAAAATTTTGGGGCATGAAGGGAGTCCATTGGCTTTCTAGGTCAACTTTTCTGTAACACTCCCAGTTTTTTCTTGAATTCCAATGAGAGGAAACCCAGTACCACCCCACCCCCAGTTGAGCATAATTCATTAGAGTGTGCCCTAGGGTTTTTTATTTTTATTTAAAGGTGAAGATTTATTGAACACTCTAAAGCACTTAGGCCAGCGCCTGGCAAATAGTAAGCACTTAACAGATGTTTATTGAATGATTCATTGATTGATCATAAAGGACATTATTGTAATTTAACAAATACGCTAAAACTTCACCAAATTTGAAAAATGTTTTAACAATGAATTTTGCTTAAAAATGCCAGCCTTGAATAATGAGACACAAAAGGAACTCATTTTTTGTGGTATTAATAAAAATACAGTCAGTTTTCACAGTTTTTATCATTAACCTGATAATTAGCTAACTCCAGTGAATTAAAACCAATTAAGATGCTTCCATCTTCCTGTCAGAGGATGAAATGTTTCTCACAAGAAGTTATAAGCTTAAATTACTCAACTGCGTCATTGTAATTAATATTTCACATAGAAAATCCTGAGTTGTTGGGAAATTGCATTTTTAGTTTGTTTTCCACATGTGATAGGTTGTGAGCCCATGATCACCTTACAGCAACTAAAACAAATACTGAATTGATTTGTTAAAGGCCTAGGACTTTGTTGTTTTCTCACCCTCAAAATTTCTTTTGTGTCTGGGACCTTCTCCTCCCAGAAGATGCTTTTGCAATGCCTTGGTGAACTCAACTGGTGAGTTCTTCTTGGGAGCCCTTGTTTTTGAGAGGGGCCCAGGCTGACCATACTTCAATCTTCTCCCAGTTCAGCAGGTGACTCTCCAGACTTTGGTATCATGCCCTCATGAGGTGACCTTCTCTTCTACCCCTGCCCCTCTCTTTTGCGGTTTCTTTTCCTTTTATGATGTTAGCTACTTGAGGACAGGCGCGTTTGTCGTATTTGTGTTTGTAGCACTTAACACATAAGTACTTAAGAAATGCTTGTTATCTGCCAGTTTGCCTGCCTGGCATGGAAAAAATGATCTGATTCCTTTTCTGTTAGCCAATCAAGTCATCCTCTAGTGGTATTTGCAGTGCTGCCTTTCAGAGCAGATCTGTTCTAATCCCACACCAATTTGGCTTTACCTTTCAATTCATCTAAAGATATTTTAAATTTGTCGACAATGATTATCACTTACATCATCCCAGCAAATGTTTACATTTGGTAATTTTAGCAAGTCATCTCAGTTCTGTAAGTCTCCTGTTCAAATCTCTGGTAAAGGCCAGTCACCACTGTTTCTAGCAGTGGGTAAAATGATGTCATTCTTTCTTATTTTTCTTTGAACCAAAGTCATGCTGGGCCTCATTCGTATTATTAATATGGGTAGACATTATCTCTTCTTACACAGGAGAATCGATAGATGATTCTCTCCATACAAGTTTGATCCCATCATTGAAAATACATATAAGATATGCTGCGTTACTTCTCATCACAAAAAGTTCCACCAAGCCGATGGCCCCCAGCGTCATATTAAGAGCTAGAGACTTAGTACAGTTTTATCACCCTCTGAGAACAGGATGCATTATAAGGACAAAGATAGAGGCTGAATGAACTTACTTCATGGATGAGACTCTCAGACTATTTTGGTCTCAAAAATGGAAATTGTTTTAATAATCTCTTATGAAGTTTGTAAAATGATTGAGTGGTTTTGTGGGGTCTTTTTTATGGTTGGTTTCTTTGCTTTATTTTTTTTCCGCTCTGCTCGTCCGTCTTGGGTTTCACTTTGATTTGAAAATCTTCCCTGGCATCCTCCTTCTTGTAAGCTCTTCATTGTATCGCATGGGACATAGGGCCCCTGCCATGAAGGCATAACTAATACACACACAGATACATACACAGACACACACATACAGACACACACAGTTTTGTTGGTTTGAAGTACATGCTTCTTTTTGGATAAGGTTCAAACAACGTGCCTTGCAATGCACATAGAATATTACACCGTTGGTTATTTTTTTCCTTTTACTTGAAATCCCACAGTACGTTAAGGCACAGAAGATGATCCTTTAGAACAAAACAAAACAAAAAAGCACTGCTTTTTTACCTTCTTGACAGATGCTGCCCCTCTGGAGACATTTTTGCCCCTTGGAACGTTGAATACAGCATTATTCCTGGAGTCAGGAAGACCTGAGTTCAAATCTGCCTCATACACTAGCAATGTGACCATGGGCAAGTCACTGAACCATGTTTGTCTCAGTTTCCCCATCTGTAAAATGAATTGGAGAAAGAAATGGTAAACTACTTCAGGATCTTTGCCCAGAAAACCCCAAATGGGGGCATCAAGAGTTGGGCACAAAGTAACACCACCACCACCACCTGTCACTCTCCTGAATGTTGTTTGCTTTCCTGGACCCCTATTTTAAGAGGTATTTAATGCTCTGCCACCCTTCTGTTTCTGCTCCACATGAGTATCATTCCTCCCTTCCTTCCACCACTTCCCACCTTGCACCTGCTCTTTATAAGTTATCTTTATCCATTAGAATGTAAGTTCTTGCCTCCTTGCATTTATAATCCTCCACACTTGGCATAGTGCCTGGCACACTATGAACACTTAATAAATAATACCTATCCGTCCATCTATTGCTGTAGCCCAGCAGTAGTGGAGATGCATGCTGTGAAGGAATGCAGGCTTTCTATAAATATCTGTGACAGCTATATATCTATAATTTGCTACTTAGTGCATAATGCAATACTCCATACTTTAAAAGAGTATATATGTGATTAAATTAAAACAAAAGCAGTGGGGAGTAGTGGGGCTGAAATTGGGGCGTGTCCTGGTCTGCTACAAAGGGGCAGCTAAGTAGAATGGCACAGTGGACAGAGTACTGGACCTGAAGTCAGGAAGACTTTTTTTCATGAGTTCAAATCTGGTCTTGGCCACTTCCTAGCTGCATGACCCTGGGAAGTCACTTAGCCCTGTTTGCCTCAGTTTCCTCATCTGTAAAATGTACTGGAGAAGGGAATGCCAAACCACTGCAGGATCTTTGCCAAGAAAACCCCATATAGGATCATGGAGAGTCAGCCATCAGTGAACAGTAACAGCAGCTCGGCACGCATGGCACATCCTTTATGAACACGCTGTTTCTTGGGGAGGACAATTTCACATTTGGATAGTCTTGGTTATTAAGGTGTTTTTCATCATGGGTGTTAGATAGGAGCTCCTCAGATCCTTGCAGGCTCACTCTGAATCTAGGCAGATGTCAGAAGGAGACAGTGGAGACCAAATGGGGGGTTGTAGTGCTATATTCTCTTGTCTCATGGCACCTGGTAAGACAAGGGGATGAAGGGGGAAGGTATCCCTAAAGACTGCACCCCCAGCATTCCACGTTCCCCATTCCACAAATCCGAGCTTACTGACCAGTTCCTGTTTGCTTTATAGAGAAACAGACAAATAATGCAACATGCCCACAATAAGCTCATAAGTTTATATTACCTTTGGCAGTATAGAGCAGGCACAGTGGGGGTGTTAGTAGGTTAAGCTCAAATGTTTATATTGCTTATGGTTATATAATGATGCACAAGCACAGTGGGGCTGTTTACGGGCCATGATCCTGGGAACTTGTATCTTAAAAATAAAAAAAATCCATATTACATACAGTTTACTACTCTAGTATCATAGCCTGGCTGCCTGTATCAGATTGGATGCATGCCCTCTTACATACAACAGGAATTCTAAAATCCTAAATTCACCTCTTCCATTGACATACATCCGTTGCTTTCAGTTCTGTCCTGTTGCCAAAGACTGAACTAACTGTAAGATGGTATTGCCTGGCAAGATGAATGGATCCAAGGCTTGCTGTTGCCATGGTCCCTCCCCATCTTCCACTTTATTTTTAAGAGTTTCTTTGATTTCATTTTCTTTTGTGACAAAGAACTGATGATAACAGATGCCTTGAATCTTTGCTGCCTGAAAGTTATATTGGAAGGATTAACGTAGATAAGGAATGTGTCAATGGGGGAAGAAGGAATATTCTGTTCACTGTAGTTACTGAGATACGGCATTAAAGTAGTTATTGTCTATGTCAGAAATATCTGCTTCTATTCTGCTCAGGTATGTAAAAAACATTTTCTAATTAAATTCCAATGTTCCAGGTACATCTGTGATCTTACTAATGTGACATTTCTTTCAAAGATTTTGACTCACCTTTGCCAACCCTGGTTTTATTAATGTTAACTTCAGATTATGTAGAGTAAAAGAAAAAGTTGAAAGTGCTGGGATTCTCACTCTCAGTGGAGGTGGTAATTTGGAATCACACTATTTTCTTTGTTATTTTAGTTATTCACACTTTAAAACTGCCTTTTATAGCCTTTGAAAATTTCTTAAAATGACTTTGCAATGGAAAGGCTAATGAGCTTATATTAAGAAAATCCAGGTTTAAGACTGTTTGTGACACTTACTAGCCATGGAATCCTGGGAAATTCATTTAGCCATATTAAACCTCAGTTTCCTCTTTTGTAAAAGCAGAAAATAAAATTTGCACTAGTACTTTTCAGGGATATTGCAAGGAAAATTATTTAGAAACTGTAAAGCTGTATGTAATTTGAATCTTTAGTGTTACCAGAAGGAAGAGGAATGTAGGTTCTGAACAATATGACTGATTTTTATTTCCTTTTCCGAGCAACGGGGGAGGCAGGGTGGGGGGCAACATAATCACAATCTATATGATGTGTAGAGTACATAAACATCTTTTGTATTTAAAATTTTATTATTAATGTTTGTATATTAAAATTATATTTTAGTTCTGAGTTAAAAACAAATATTACCTTTGCTGAAGTTTTAATTCCTTAAATGTGATGAATAAAAACATCCGGCTGAATTATGCTGCAGGAAGAACCAGCTTTCTTTCTATAATTACTGGTGGCTTCAAGAAGCTGTAGAACGTCAACAGCCACGTCCTGTCTCAGTAGACGGGATAAATTATGTTGAGGGTAGCCAACAGGGCACATACCCATCAGTGAGTTAGTGGAATGTCTACCTCAAGCAGGTAAAGACTTCCCTAGCAAAATGGGCAGATGAGAAAGAACAATTTGTTCCCATGGTCATGAAGGCGCTCAAAGCAGGGGCTGTGGAGAACTTAGAGCTTGGTCACACATCAGAGACACCAATGTCATTCACACATCAGAGACACCAATGTCATCCACTACATCCTGAGCCATCACCACTCATCCTGACTTTTATCCTGGCCCTGAACTCTGTTGACTCTAGAAGAGAGAGTAAAACTGATAACTTTTGTGCAACTGACTCACTTAATCCAATTCATGAGCAAGTCAAGACATCACCTCATGATGTCATTGGTTCTTTGAGAGTGAAGGATGAACAGCTGGTTATATGACTCTGAGTAAAATTCTTAACCTCTCTCACCCAAGGTTTCCTTATCCATGGAAAGGGGATAATACTAGCACTTCATAAGGTTGTTGAAAGTACCAATTGAGATAAATCCTTTAAGGTGATCTGTAATTTTAAAGCACTATCTAAGTCTTAGCTATAATTATTATTGTAAGTAATCAATAAATGTTCCCCATAAAATCCTTCTCAAGGCATATACTTTAATGAAATATGCCATGAATACCTATGAGAATTATAGAATCAAAAGGGTATGAAAATCAGAAATTCAGACTTCTGGATTCTCCTCTCTGCACTATCATTAACTGTGTGACCTTGGGTGAGATCACAAAACTGGATCTTGGTTTCTTCATCTCTACAGCTACAAAGTTGCATTAGATCAAGGGTTTCATGGAGAAAAGTCATATTATTCAAATAGAACTATTTCAAAGACTCATCCATATCTAAAAAAATATAATTAACAGTTATAGAGTGTGTTAAGATTTTACGAAGTGCTATGCATATTTTATCCTATCTGAATGTTGCAAGAACCTTGTGAGACTACAGATATGCCCATCCCCATTTTACAGAAGAGGACACTATGGCTCTGAGAGGTCATATAATTAGAAGGGTAAGAGGAGGAATTTGAAGTCAGATTTTTTTAATGTCCATCCACCTCTCTTTCTAAGTGGGACCACAAGCTATACTAAGACTTTTGGGACACCCAGTATTTTCATTTAAATGTATAGCAGTTAATAAAATTCAGCAATCTATGATTTCATTGGTGTAAGGAACTTTTAGTGAGGAAATTTCCTCAACTGATACAGATCCATAACTGCTTTGCAGCTTTACAGCTGAGATATCTCAGGGCACAGAGAGGCTAGCTGACTCAACATGTCCCCTATGCACCACATGTCAAAAATAAGACGAATACAGGTCTTCATGGTCACAGAACTGGTAGACTATCTCCTTTACTAAGACAGCTAAGTGGTACAGTAGATAGAGTGCTGGACTTGGAGTCAGGAAAACTCATCTTTCTCGTTTCAAATCTGTCCTTAGAAACGTCCTGGCTGTGTGATCTTGGCCAAGTCTCACTAACCGTTGTGTTTGCATCTGTAAAATGAACCGGAGAAGGAAGTGGCAAACCACTAGTATCTTTGCCCAGAAAACTCCAAATGAGGTCATGGAGAGTTACACAAGACCTAAACAAATGAACAACAGTTCCCTGTTAACGTATGTTGGTCTTACCCTACTAGTTGGAAGAGTACTCTTTTTGTTAGAGGAAAACAAAATTAAAAAAAAAAAAAAAAGATTTGACAAATTCTACGTTATCCTCATCATACCCCCAGTCTTTTATTTGACTTTCCTTCTTCATAACCCAAAATGCCATTGCTGTTATTTTCTAAAAGCCTCAGCTCTTTGAGGCTGTAGAGTTGCTAGCATGCTTACAGGCCTGTTCTACATGCTTTCACTTCTCCTTCAATTGTTACTTTCCTTTGGTCTATGTCCTCCATTAACTATAATTGGTCAATAAGTCCCCTACGTGGTCACATCAGTCTCTTTGACTCATTTCAGTGGGACACAATTCCTTAAATGCTTGTTGTATGCCAGGTACTTCTCCAAGCAAAGCAGATATGAAGATGAAAGCAAAAACTGTCCTTCAGATGAATAGGGAGTCACCAAGTATAGTCCATGATAAGACGCTGGGTAGGGAGTCAGGATCTGAATTCAAAAATGGCCTTGGATGCTCAATGAGTGTGTGACCACAGGAAAGTCACTTAACCTCTGCCTGAGCCAGTTTTCTCATCTGGAAAATGGGGATAATAATCTTAGTCACCTCCCAGGGTTATCGAAAGATCAAATGAGATAGTTGTAATATTCTTGGCACAATACTTGGCACATAGAAGGTACTAAATAAGTGTGTATCTCCTTCCTTCTTTGTTTCAACTGTAGGCATTTGGAAATTAAGGCAGTTTTCCTTTTTATCTTCAAGAGCTTCAGTTACCAGAAAAGCATGAAGATCAAGCTGATGCTTTCAAAATATTAAATTGACTTTCTTGAATGTAGTAATAAAGAACAATTGATTTCAGCATACTTATGATTTTATTAACTATTGCTAAAGCAGGATGCAAATATTCAAACCAATTTAAAGCTAGTAAACTCATAAACTCAATAAGCTACCTAACAATAATGCATAATGTAGACGAAAAAATAATTGTAATTGTACATCATAATGTAAGAAGTCATTAAAATCCCTTCGACCTAATGGTACCGTGTTCCTTCTCTTTATAAGTTGGAAGAAGATATAAAATGAAATTGCAAATCAAATCTAAATTTTGTAAGGTGAGCTAGCCAATATACACCTGAATCCTCTTTGCAACACGTCCCCTACAACTGGTCATCTAGCCTTTACTAGATAATAAAATGAAGGAAAATCTATTATCAGTCAAATATTTCCATTACATTTTTTCGTAGTTCTACTTGTTAAGAGTTTTTTCTTCATGTCAGGAACAAATTGACCTGGTTTCATCTTCCTTCCATTTTCCCCTTCATTCTGTCATGTGAGATCTGACTCCTTTTGTTCTCCTATACCGAAAAGAGATTTAATCCTTGTTCCACCTGACAGCCTTTAAAATACTAGAAGACTTCTGTCAAGCCCCTTCCTTAAATTCTCAGATGCATTACTTTCCAGCCAAAACTTGCCTGAATTCAATAAGTCAAATCAAAAAGCATGTATTAAGAGCCTATTATGAGCCAGCTCTAAAGTAAAAGCTGAGGATACAAAGAAAGGAAAATCACTCAGTCCTTACACTGAAGATGTTCTTATCCTAAAGAGGAAAACTAGAAGTAAATAATTAGAACATATAAAGATGTGTAAATAAACATTTACAGAGTAAATAGGAGTTACTCTCAGAGAGAAAGACACTAGCATCTGAGCGTAGAAGGACACCAACAATTGCCTGCAGAAAGTAGGATCTGAGCTGTTTGAATTTTCATTTATAAGAGTAATAATAATAGCTAACATTTCTATAGCCCCTTAAGTTTTGCAAAGTACTTCATATATATCATTTAAAATATTAATTTTCTTCTCATCAGATTTGATCCAGGATTTGGTCCAACCTATCAAGACTGACACTATCTTCCAGCAGGTTTGTTCTCTTTTCCCATCTTTGTATCATATACAAAATAAATGAACCTGACATCTGTACTTCTGTCCCAGTTACTGATAAAAGTATTAAAATAGTTTAGGACTAAGCAAAGATCTGTAAGCCACTTTGCTGGAGACTCCTTCCAAGTCACCATGGAGTTACTATTAACTAACCTTTGCTTCTAGCAAATCAACCAGTTACTAATTCACTAAATTCTTCTATTATTGAGCCCATAACTCTTTGCATCTTGTCCACCAGAAGAATATGTGAGACTTCTTTAACTGCTTTGTTGAAATAGAACTTAAAATGTGGCAACAAAAAGAAATAGTCTAGATGAAGCATTATCTTGATCTAGTGTAATCATCCTATTAAAAAATAAATTTGGGTTAGTCTTCTGTGACCTATTTTTGGCAAAATTGCATGTGGTGATCTCTACTTTTCTTGATATCTGGTAATCATCTCTTTGGTAATAATATCTACTAGAATAATGCTTGGAAAGTTGGACCCACTGACCTATATAATTTTCACACTCCATTTCCTTTCTTTTTTGAAAATCTCCAGGCCACTTTTCTCTTTCTGCTTGACTTTTAACTTACATTCCTGGAAAGCCTGGTCAGTTTAATCTGCCAGATTTTTATGTGTTCTGGGATATAGCTCATTTGACTCTGGTGGCTTGAATTTATCAGGGCGGGGGAATGGGACATTTCCTTCATGCTTTTTCATTATCTTGGAATCAGCCTCCCTATCTTTTGTAGTTCAAAGATCATTCTCTATGTGAGGGGAAGAAGGATAATGGGAGTCAAGCAGCTCTGCCTTCCTTCTGTCATCATTTGTATTGTCTTATCCACTCTGGGATCACTCCTTCCTCTTCTTCAGTTCTTGTCTGGTCCTCAAAATTGCTTAAAAAAACCAAAACAAAATATCTCCTTCATTTTCCTTTCCAGTCTCAGATAATTCTATTTATGAGACTATTCCTAAAAGTTCTTGCCATGTGTTTGCATATTTCTGTGGTTACAATGCCCTTCCATCCATCTTGCCTACATGTCTTCTAAAACTTTAAGTAGACAGTGAGTTCTGTAAATCCTCAGTAGTGTTTTTAGACAATCTTCTCCTTTTCACCTTTTTGGAATGTGTGTGTTTGTGTTCACATACTTGTGTGTACATAGGTATGTATATTCAACATTTCATTACTGAAGTTTTGCCGTCCCCCTGAGCTTATTTTCCCTATAGGCTTTTATGCCATAGGAATTTAATTATCTTTTCTTTGAACCTCTTTAAAATTTACTCTCCCCGAAATTAAGGTGAGGGTAGCAAGATGGCTTAGTAGAGTGATGGATCTGGAGTCAGGAAACCTGAGTTCAAATATGACCTCAGACACTTACTAGCAGTGTGGTCCTGGTCAGATAGTCGCTTAACCCTGTTTACCTTGTTTTCCTAGTCTGTAAAATTAGATGGAGAAAGAAATGGCAAACAACTCTGGCATCTTTGCCAAGAAAACCCCAAATGGAGTCAAAAAGAGCCTCACATGACTGAAACAACTGAAAGCAACAACAAAAGTGGGGGTGCATGGCAGACCATATCCTGCTTTTCTCCGCTTCTCTATCATGTACTTTAATAGGTTCTACTACTTTTTCTTCAATGGTCCCACCTTTTTCACCCCAGCAGTCAGTCTTTACTATTGGTGTTAATCAGGTTCAGGGTAAAAGTTTCCTGCGTTACTTCTTATATATATAAGAATATATATATATATATATATATATATATATATATATATATATATATATGTATATATGCTTCTTATGTGTATATATATACATGTTATGTGTATGCATGTAAATAGATAAGTAGATAGATTATAGATAGAGATAAATAGTTATATGACGGCATCAATAGTAAGAATCACAGAACTTTCAGCATCTGAGATGCAATTAATAACAAAGGAATAAAAAGATGCTTTTGTTATTTATGCAAGAGAAAATATTTGTAGAGAATATTATAGAACAGAATAACTGAATTTGAGTTGGAAGGAAGCTAACAGGCTATCAAATCCAAAGCCATAACTTAACAGGTATGTGGCTACTCAGCCTCTGCTTGAACACATGCAGTGAAAAGAAACCCATTATTCCACCTATTCCACTTTTGAGTGATCCTAGTTATCTCTTTTTATATGGATTTAATATTTTTCTTTCTGCTGCTTCTACCTGGTATTGTGCTCAACATTAATGATCTCTTTGAGATAAAGCTGTTTTTATTGTTTCAGTCACGTCCGACTCTTTGTGACCCCATTTGTGGTTTCCTTAGCAGAGAGACTGGAGAGGTTTGTCGTTTCCTTCTCCAGCTCACTTTACAGATAAGGAAATTGAGACATATAGGTTTAAGTGACCCGCTCAGGGTCAAATAGGTACTAAGTGTCTGAAGCTGGATTTGAACTCAGGCCTTCCTAATTTCCCAACAGGTCCCCCTGTTCCATCCACTGTGCCACCTAGCTACTGATTTTGATACAATATTACCTCTTCTCCCTAAGGGTGCAAGTATTAGTACTCAAAATCTTTTTTTTTTTTGTCATTTTTTTCTATCTACTGTCACAGTTGTGCTTTTTTTCTTTTTGAGGTCTAAGTTAGGGTTAGTTGTGAATCTATATGTTATGTATAA
This sequence comes from Bettongia penicillata ogilbyi, assembly GCA_023548195.1. Lineage (NCBI taxonomy): Eukaryota > Metazoa > Chordata > Mammalia > Diprotodontia > Potoroidae > Bettongia > Bettongia penicillata. Next base: position 421,449 of record JAJHZJ010000749.1, on the reverse strand, counting down.
GTGATTCATCAGGTAAAATAAACACACAATATTTTTCTACCACTGATTTTGATAATAAAATTATACTTAATATATATCCGGATTATAACTTGAAAGAATTCACTTCCCTTCTCTGTCTTATTTGTATCATTTGTAAAATGAGGCCTTATTTGCAGGAAATCATACCTAAGATCTTAAAGTTTTATGTCTAGAGAAAAGAGAAAAAAATTGCTTATTTTTCAGTTAAATGTAAATGTGCATAATTAAATTAGACTCATTTCCCAGACCAAGAGTAATATAAAGGATAACACCTTGTTCTGCCCTTATAACAAATGAATTCATGTCATAAAATATAAATATTTCTAAGATCAGAGTTTGCTGCATTCTGAATTATTTTCTAAACTATGCAGCAGCACCCTCCCTTCTACGTCGCAATGGCATCAAATAACCACAAGGGACCTAATTGACAATTTAGCACATTTTCTATGTCAAACAAGGACAGACACATCTACAAATCACACCTAGATGGGATCTACTCCCCTAGCTTAGCTTCCCTGTTCACCAGACAAGAATAATAAGAAATTCAGTGAGAAGTCTGAGCACATTTCATTTGTTTTTATTTTTTAATATTTCTTCTATGTGAAAACAAGCATATGTTCAACATGTCATTGATTTTGAGCTGGAAGGGGCCAGTCCCTTCATTTTACAGTCAAGACTCAAAATGCTTAAGTCGTTTAAGCCCCAGGTCAGACAAAAAGATAGTAAGCAGCAAAGCAGAGATTTTAAGCCTCCATCCTCTAACCTCAAAGGTACTGTGGTTTCCTCCACATCATGTTGCCTCGCCACAGTCTGGATATGTTGATTCCCTTGTAAGCTCATGCTATAACTTGTGTCCCGGAGTGCATCCAATCTCTGCATCTTGTTTTCTGTAAAAGGAATTATGACTGTGCACTAGAAACTCAAATAGAATCGACTCATCTTTTTGGCTCTGCACTGGAAAATCAAAAAGATCCATTAGTTCAATTATTAACAACCCATTGACAAATAGCTGCTCACATATGTCTAAATATGAATATCTACATACACAGAGATATATAGATAGAGTTACACAAATATTTGTATAATGCATTGAAAGTTTATAAAAACTCCTTTCTTAGAGCAATGTAAATGAGGTAATACATCACAGAATTGAAAAGTTGGAAGGGATTCTGGCACTCATACATTCTAACTCATGCATGAAAACATCACCCACTGTAGCATACTAGACAAGTAATTGTCCAGGCTCTGTCTGAAGAGAGGGAGCTCACTAACTCCTGAGGCAGCCCCCTTCCATTTTTGGACAGCTTGAAATTTGAGGAAGTTTTTCCCAGTATCTAGCCTGAAATTACTCCTTCCTAAGGTCCATCTATTGCTCCTTGTTTTGCCTTCTGGGGCCAAAGAGAACAAGTCTCAATACCTCTTCACATGATACCTTTTCAAATATTTGAAGAACACTATCATAAATAGCCTTTATATTTTCTTCAGGTTATACATGTCTGCTCCCTTCAGCTGATCCCCACTCATCACAGACTCAAAACCCTTTATTACTCCATGGCCCTCCCCTACACATTTTCCAGCTAATCAATACTACTTTTGTAATTCTGGTGCCAGAACAAAAATCATATGCAAGATGAAGTTGAAAAGGCAGAGTACAGTAGGATTGACACCTTCCTGTTTCCGGAAGCCATGCCTCTTTTAATGCAGCCCTAAACTGCAGCATCCTTTTTAGCTACCATATCATCCTGCTAAGTCATAATGAGTTTACAATCCCCTAAAATCCCCCTGATGTTTTTCAGAATGACTGCTGTGTATCCATGCCTTCCCCATGTTATATTTGTAGAGTTGATTTTGTTTTTCTGTATCAAGGACAAAACTTCATATAATCACTATTGAATTTCATATTATTCAACTCAGCCCAATGTTCTAGCCTCTCAAAATTCTTTTGGACCCTACCTCTGTGATAAAGATGATAAACAACCCCAATCCCTGGTATATTCCACTGGAGACATCTCATGTTGTTGTGATCCATTAACATGCATGCATCTCTTTAAAGAACCATTCTAGAACTAACCCAAGAATTAAAGACAAGTTCATTGGCCTATAAGTCAGATAATTTTATCTTTCTAAGGGGCCATAGTGGTCAAGAAACTGACTCTCTGCCTCTTTCTTCCCAGTCCTTTCTCTCCTCCCTCTCAAAATATTTCTTGAACCCTTTGATTTTTTGAGTTTAGGCAGATGTTTCCTTACCTTCTTCTTTAAACTGTAGGCTCTCTCTATTTCACAAAGTTGGTCTTATGTCTGATAGCATTTTCCACTCATGCAGGCATAAAACTTGTTTCATGAAGCTCTATGGAAAGAGTGTTCTTTATTTTGCATTAGTTTGGAATATGGTATGGCATGAATTGGATACAGGTGGCCAAAAATGGAATTCCTCAAGGTTGATTCTGATTAACTATGTAATTGACCCCAGAGTTGTAGGAATAGGTGGAGTCAGTAATATGAGAGTGGGAAGGAACCTTAGATTTAGTTAATTTACTCACTGGGTTTGATGAGTGAGGCAAATTAATCATACTTCCCTCTTTTTGGAGGATGAAGAAGCTTAGTCCCAGACAGAAGTGAAGTGATGTATTCAGAGATGCATAAGGTGAGTTAGTTGAGACCTTGGAGTAGAGCCCAGGTCATTTGGTCTCCAATCTAGGGCTTTCCCCCATCAGCATACTTTATATATATAGATTTTACTCCATATAGATTTTATTTCAATCTATATTTTTTCTTTAAAAAACATCTGTGATGTACACTGTAATTTGATGTCCTTTTATAATGTCCTAATACTAATTTCTTTAAAGTAAAAGTGGAGTGTGAGGTGCAAGGTAGCACAGTGGATAGAATACAGGGTCTGGAGTCAGGAAGACTCATCTTCTTGAGTTCAGATCTGGCCTCAAACACTTATTAGCTGTGGGACCCTGAGCATGTCACTTAACGGTGTTTACTTCAGTTCCTCATCTGAAAAATGAGCAAGAGAAGGAAGTGGCAAACCAGTCCAGTAGATTTGCCAATAAAAGTCCAAATGGAGCCACAAAGAGTCAGATAGGATTGACCAATGACAAAAAGTAGAATGCATTGCCCTGATTTCTTTTGACATCTTCATGATAAAAATCACTGTGCAAAGCTGTAATTATCAAGGTGCCACTGGTTGCAGACTTAGGGTGGGGGAATGATGTATTTTTTTCTCCACAGCAGTTGTGTTGAGCATTGATTATGAGAGTGATGAAAGATCACTGGAGAAGGATGCCCCACAGATATTATCCTGGTGGGAAGAAGAACAAAGCCCTCTCTCGCTTTAGCTCTGGGCCACCATTTTCCCACTCCAGAGTCCCAATTCAATTAAGCTTTTTTTTGAAAAAAATACCTTCTCTCCCTGCCCACAACCATGCTAATGTGACTATACAAAAACAATGTGGACTGCTCATATATTCCGTCACCTAGAGATACTCATCACATTGGACACTACTTTAGGAAGGCAACCTGGTATTCATGGAGTCAGAAGTCTTGGGTTCATTTTCTACCTCTGATGCCTATTACTCATGTGGCCTTAGGTACATTATTTATTTTCCTGAGCATCAGTTTTCTTGACTAAAAAAAATGAAAAGATAGGACTGTATCCAATTCTGAAGTCCCTTCTGTCATTAGATCCTATGACTTGTTATCAGAGGTGATGATGCTTCATGTTGGCTTTGGGTTATTCTTGGAATCTCTGCACCTTCTTTCCAGTCAGATTTGCCCTAGGTGCCAGCATTCCAAGTTATGGCTTCACCAGTGTAGATAAATCAAAACCTATAAATTAGTTGTATTTTTTGAGTGTTATTCTACAAACTAAACTTTTGAGGATTGGCCAGTAGCATCTTCTTTTTAACTTTCAAATTCTGTAGAGTTGTCAGGCAAGCCTCCAAGAATACTTTGTCCACATGAAGAGAGTGGGATCCTTGCTTCTTATCAGTATATGAGAGAGACCTAAAATGAGATGTTTTGTTCACCTGTAGATATTACCATCCTATTTCTGAGTCTATGTTGCTTCATGTTTAATTTTTAGAATTTTAAAAATTCAGGCCTTGGAGATTTTAGAAATAGTTTTGAAACGTAGTTTATGGTTGTCTCAGAAAAATTCCTCATTCAACCAGGTATTCTTCCCCTCAATTACAGTAACATATGCTATTCAGAATGTTCTCTGGTGTCTGTTAGTAATTTTGCTGTAAATAAACTCTCAGAAAGACACTTTTACAGCAACCAGGCTGTTGAATGCATACCTGTCAGATCAGATCAATCGTGTTCTGTTTCTCCCTGGCAGAAAAAAAACCCTTCAAGTATAATGGGCTGTTGTTGGTGCCTAGTCACACAGTAAAGAGCAGGAATGGAGAATATTCAGCATCATTATTTCTCATCGAGATTTTGATGTTTTGCAAATATTTATCTGAATAAGAAAAATCCTTTCATCTTTCTTAAGAGTCCTCTGTCCGTCCATTCCTTCCTTACCACCATGATGGTCTTAACCTTTAATGGATAAGCTGGTACATTATTTTATACTTAGTTTGGCCAGAGTGAATGGTTATAGTAAGCCAGTCAGGAAATTTTTAGAAGCTACTTACTATATGTCAGGCAGTTTGTTGAGCACTGAGCATATTATGAAAGGAAAAATCAAATCAAAACAAAAAGTAAAAAAACATTCCTTGCCTTTATGGAGCATATATAACGAAGGAGACAAATATGGAAATACCAACGTACATAGAAGATAATACAGAGTAAATGGAAGGTGATATTAAAAGGACTGAGTGGGATGGTGTTGGGAAAGGCTTCTTGCAGATGAAGGAATATGAATTTTGAATTTTGAAGGAAACTAGTAGGTGAGTAGTAGAGTGACGAGGGAGAACATTCCGGGCATGGGGGGAGAATTCATGCGAACTCAAGAAGTATTTATTCAAACGCTCAAATGGACTTGATATCTCATCAATGAAGGGATTCTCTCCCAAACAATGCAGATCACAACTCATCCTCATTTGTTCACTTTTGTGACTCATATACTCTTTTTGTCCCCAAGTTTTCCAAAGGGAATCCAACAATCTGCTAAAGGAAGGTCTGCCTTTCTTTTTCTTGAAGTGACAATTGCAGTGGAATACTCTGGTGGACCACTTGCTTATCCTTTACTCTTGCCCACCAATCAATCATATTTAAACAGACATTTCTTTGTTGACATCTTTTACTCTCTTTTCCTCCACACTGTCTCACTTCCGTTGTGTTCCAGCCTGCTCATAACTACCATGTGTCTTAATTGCCCTCTGGATGATACTCTTTTCTGATTCTTTGCAGATTGTAATGTTCCTTGACTTGTCAGCATATAACAAGATATATAGTATATTGATTTTTAAAATGGGACTTAGACTCAGGAAGAAAAGTGAAATAGAAAAAGCACTAAATTTGGAGCCAAAGGATCTGCTTATATATGGACTTATTACTGGTGTGGCATCGGGTAAGTCATCAACCTTCCTGGTGTCTGTGTTCTTTAGCCTGTAAAGTTTCCGTCTTTGTAGAGTCCTTCCCAGATTCAAATCCTGTGATCCTCTCAGGATTGTTGTGATGATAAAATGAGGTAATAATTACAAAGTGCTTTAGCACAGTGCCTGACACGTCATATGCCACATATAAATGTTAACTATCATCATTATCATTATTATCTATTATCATCTAAAGTGTGCTGGGGGAAGGAAAAGATGGAGCTGTCACCACCATCTAGCTGATGCTCAATTACAGTGGAGGAAGCAGAGAATGCCAGGGTTCCTGAGCAGGGCAAAATCCCTTTTGCTAATGATGGGAAAATACAAGGGAACAAGTTACTGTGCCCATATAAGTCACAAGTGTGTTGCCTTTTATTTTGTAGCCTAGTGAAATACATTTATAAAGAGAATACATTTATAAAACAGGGAGATGCATCAGGCCCAGAAAAGTCTGAGTCCTAAAGCTTTAGGTGAGACCACTTTCAATCTTGAGAACTTCTAAGGGTTTGATTTGGAGTTTAGCTTCGGTTTCTTAGTTTTTGCTTGGAACGCCTGAAGATAGCATAAAGAGAGCCCTGTAATCAGAACTGGATACTCACGTGTTCTTTGACTCCATCAGTAACTTTCTATCTGATCAGTTATCAATAAGCATTTATTAAATGCCAACTATTTACTACCATCCCTGGGTCACTGCTGTGGGCTAACCTTACCTGGGCTCTATGCACCTGGGCTCTGGTAGCAGTTTTTGCCTTGCTGTGTCTGGAACCAGGCTTCCAAATCAATTTCATTGTTCTTTCCCTTTCTCATTTGCCCCTGTCTATTGTTCTCCCCCCTCTCACCCCCATGAGGAAATGTTGTCCTCCAGAGCATGGACTATCTTTCTTACTTATATTTGTATCACCAGCACTTGGAGCAATGCCTTATATATTGTGAGTGATTAATAAACACTTTTATTGTCATCTCAATTTCCTCATTTTGTAAATGAAGAAGGGGGTAGGTAAAGGGCATTTCTAAAGGCTTTTCACTTCCAAAATATTATGGCAAAGTTTCTGAATTTCTAGAAAATATTAAAGACAACCAAAGCTTCCCAGGATCCTAGAAAGTGGATTCACATCCTGGTTTTGTTCCTCATCAACAGTGGAAACTTTTGAACAAGTGATTTAACTTTTCTTCACCTCAGTTTCCTTAACTGTAAAATAGCAAGGGTTGGATTAAATGAAGTCTCTTCTAGCTCTAAAAGTATAATCTTACCAAGTCTTGTTTTTGTATATGAATATATATATACACACACATATATATATACATACATATATATGTATATGTGTGTATTTGTGTGTGTGTGTGTAAAACCTGGAAAGATTTACATGAATTAATACTGAGTCAAATGAGCAGAATCATGAGAACACTGTACAAATAACAGCAACTTTCCTCAATGATCAACTTTGATAGACTTCGCTTTTCTCAGCAATTCCATGGTCTAAGGCAATACCAAAAGACTAATGATGGAAAATGCTATCCACATCCAGAGAAAGAACTAGGGCATGTGAATGCAGATCAAAGCAGACTATTTTATCTCTCCATTTTTCTTTCATGTGTTTTCCCTTTTGTTCTGATTATTTTTTTCACAACATGTTTAATATGATTGTACATGTATAGCCTACATCAAATTGCTTGCCGTCTTAGGAAAGAAAGAAAGGAGGGAAAGAGGGAGAAAAAAATTGAAATTCAAAATCTTACAAAAGTGAATGTTTAAAGCTATCTTCATGTGTAATTGGAAAAAAATAAAATATTATTAAATAGGGGGGAAAAAAAGAAATCATCCTACTCATCATTTCTTATAGCATGTAGATTCAAGGTATTTTAAATATAGCCCATAGTGGTAACTGATAAAGGATGTACTTCCTCTAAAAATAGCCTCTTACCTTAAAATATTACCTTTCCATGACATTTATCTGGGTTTGAAGGGAGATTGTTTGGGACACATGAAGTCCATGATTTATTGAAGGCTATACAGACACTAAAAGACATCAGCAAAAACTGATTCAGCGTCCTTCTGTCTCTTGGCCTTTGCTCAATTTTCCAGTTATAAGGGCCCCTAATCCCATGATGATTTCCTCCACATAGGCATCATTCCATGTCCAAAATAATCAACTTCTGTTTTACATCATCTAACATTTTACATCATTTAACATTAATGCAGAGTTAGAAAGTGGATATTTGCTCTTTGGTGCCTTTGAATGGCTTCTGAAAATCTAGTGTTTGATCTGGAAATGGATTTACTTGAGTGTGATTTGATACAACAAATTGATGAACACTTATTAGGTGTGTGCTATGTTTAAAGTCATTTGGTGACTCCAAACTTCTCCGTGGAATAAAGGTCGAAAATTTAAATGCTAGCACTTTTCAAGTATTGTTAGGGCATTCAGTCATTGAGCAGCACAATCTCTGAAGAACTGAAAACATGTTAACACTGAGAGGGCAATAGAAAGGTACAGGGCTAGTCTGAGGAAGCTTCAGGAAGTAACAAATACAGAATTGAGATGCAGGACTCAAGTAAAGGATACCATAAAAAAGTATGGTTAGAAAAGTAGGGGAGGAGCCAAGATGGCAGAGTAGAAAGACTCACGTATGCTAGCTCCAAACCCACAGCCCATAAATTTTCTTTAAAAAGAACTCCCCACAAATTCTGGAGCAGTGCAAGCCATGCAGAAACACAGTGGAAGAGATTTCTGTTCCAGAGAGCCCTGAAAAACCAATCCCAAAGGTCCGTTGTGCACTGGACAGCAGAGCCCACCCCTGAGCTGCCCTGGCCGTGCGGCCCCAGCGGAGCAGATCTGAGCAGGCTTCTGGGACAGAATCTCCAGTGGCCACAAAGATCCCTCCTCCCACAGGCACTCCAGGTCAGTGAGAGAGACTTCTGGGCTGGCTGAGAGAGGAGCAGGGTGTTTTCGTGACCCAGGCTCCCTTGGGAGGCAGTAGCAGAGGGAGCGGCAGAGGGAGCGGCAGAGGCAGCAGAAGCCAGGCACTCCTGGAGCGGACAGGAGCTCTGCTCCATTACTGAAGGTCTCCACATAAACCCCCTGAGGGAACTGAGCCTGGGAGGCGGCCCTGCCATCACCTGAGCACCAGAACTTAAGCTCACATTGAATAGCAGCCACGCCCACTACTGAAAGCCCTGAGGCTGGGGAGCAGCATTTGAATCTCAGACCCCAAGTACTAGCTGGGTGGATCTAGGCAGGGGTGCACAGGAAGCTCAGAAGTCAAGTAACTGGCTAGGAAAATGCCCAGAAAAGGGAAGAAAAATAAGACCATAGAAAGCTACTTTCTTGGGGAACAGATGATGTTTCCTCCTTTCATTTCTGATGAGGAAGTACCATCCTTGCCATCAGGGAAAGATGTGGTGGTCGGGGCCTCTGTATCCCAGACATGTGAGGTGGATGTCCGGTGGGCTCAGGCCCTGGAAGACCCAAAAAGTATTTTGAAAATCAGGTTAGACAGGTGGAGGAAAAACTGAAAAGAGAAATGAGAGAGATGTAAGAAAAGCAGGAAAAACAGGTCAATACCTTGGTAAAGGAGCCCCAAAACAATGCTGAAGAAAATAACACCTTGAAAAATAGGCTCACTCAATTGGCAAAACAGGTTCAAAAAGCCAATGAGGAGAAGAATGCTTTCAAAAGCAGAATTAGCCAAATGGAAAAAGAGGTTCAAAAGATCACTGAAGATAATAGTTCTCTCAAAATTAGAATGGAACAGATGGAGGCTAATGACTTTATGAGAAACCAAGAAATCACAAAACAAAACCAGAAGCATGAAAAACTGGAAGAGAATGTGAAAAATCTCATTTGAAAAACTACTGACCTGGAAAATAGATCCAAGAGAGACAATTTAAAAATTATGGGACTACCTGAAAGCCATGATCAAAAAAAAAAAGGCCTAGACATCATCTTTCATGAAATTATCAAGGAAAACATCCCTGAGATTCTAGAACCAGAGGGCAAAACAAATCCATCAATCCCCGCCTGAAAGAGATCCAAAAAGAGAAACTCCTAGGAACATGGTGACCAAATTCCAGAATTCCCAGATCAAGGAGAAAATCTTGCAAGCAGCTAGAAAGAAACAATTCCAGTATTGTGGAAATACAATCAGGATAACACAAGATCTAGCAGCTTCTACATTAAGGGATTGAAGGGCGTGGAATAGGATATTCCAGAAGTCAAAGAAACTAGGACTCAAACCAAGAATCACCTATCCAGCAAAACTGAGTATAATACTTCAGGGGAAAATATGGTCTTTCAATGAAACAGAGGACTTTCAAGCATTCTTGATGAAAAGACCAGAGCTGAAAAGAAAATTTGACTTTCAAACACAAGAATGAGAAGAAGCATGAAAAAGTAAACAGCAAAGAGAAGTCATAAGGGACTTACCAAAGCTGAACTGTTTGCATTCCTACATGGAAAGACAATATTTGTAACTCTTAAACTTTTCAGTATCTGGGTAGTTGGTGGGACCACACACACATGCACATGCACACACGCACACACACATGTAGACATGTGCACGCACACATACATATACACATGCACGCACATACAGAGACAGAGAGCACAGAGTGAATTGAATAACATGGGACCATAGCTTAAAAGAAATTAAGGTAAACAGTGAGAGAGAAATGTAGTGGGAGGAGAGAGGGTGAAATGGAATGGGGTAAATTATATGTCATTCAAGAGGCAAGCAGGAGACTTTTTAGTGGAGGGAAAAAGAGGAGAGCTGAGAAAAAAACATAAAGTTTACCCTCATGACATTCGACTAAAGGAAGGAATAAAATGCACACTCATTTTGGTATGAAAACCTATCTTACAATACAGGAAAGTGGGGGAGAAGGAGATAAGCAAGGGGCGGGGGATGATGGAAGGGAGGGCAATGGGAGGAGGGAGCAATTTGAAGTCAACACTCAGGGAGGGACAGGATCAAAAGACAGAATAGAAACAATGGGGGGCAGGATAGGATGGAGGGAAATACAGTTAGTCTTACACAACATGACTATTATCGAAGTCATTTGCAAAACTACACAGATATGGCCTATATTGAATTGTCTGCCTTCCCAAAGGGAATGGGTGGGGAGGGAGGGATGAGGAGAATTTGGAACTCAAAGTTTTAGGAACAACTGTTTAGTATTGCTGTTGCTACTAGGAAATAAGAAATACAGTCAATGGGGAATAGAAAGTCATCTGGCCCTACAGGACAAAAGAGAAGATGGGGACAAGAGAAGGGAGGGATGATAGAAGAGAGGGCAGATTGGTGATAGGGAAAATTAGATTGCTCGGTGTATTTGGGTGGAGGGAGGGTATAAATGGGGAAAAAATTTGGAACCCAACATTTTGTGAAAATGAATGTAAAAAGTTAAATAAATAAATTTATATTTAAAAAAAAAAAAGAAAAGTGCTATCTACCTCCAGAGAAGTAACTGATGGAGTCTGAATGCAGATTGAAACATACTTTTTAAAAACTTTTAAAAAATTATTCTTATTTTTCTTTTGCCATGTGGCTAATGTGGAAATGTTTTTTGCATGACTGCAGATGTATAATCTATGCAGAATTGCTTGCCTTCTCAGGGAGGGGGGAGGAGAAGGAAAGAGGGAGAGAATATGAAACTCAAAATAAAAAAAATGTTAAAAAAAAAAAAAAGAAAAGTAGATGGCCTAAGTAGGAATGAGTTGAGTGAGAGAGAACCCAAGGAGAGTCTTTGTGTTTAACTCGTCTCAAGGTGATGTTAAGAGAAATGCCCAACGTAATATGTAAGTCCCCTATGATGGAACTGTGGGAAGATATAGACAAGAGCTCCATAAAATGAGAAGATGTTGGATGGGCTGTGATCTCCATTGTTGGAGGTAACGTTCCCATCAATGACGGCACAGATCCATATTTGTTAGGTAGTATGCTAGACATGGGGCATATAAAGACAAAAATGTTATAATCCCTGCCCTCAAGTAACTTATATTGTTCTGAGAGGATACATCAGCTGCAGACATATAAATACCAGGTTCTTTGAAGAGGGAGAGACATCAGTGACTGGGTTGATTTGGAAGGCATTTGATAAAATGGATCATTAGTGGTCATTTGTGTATTATTTTTTGGATGTTTATGGGATGTTCAAGTAATCCTCAGATCAGTCAATTCATTGGGAAAAACAGTCCAAATCACAGACTACTCATGTTTCTTGTTGGTGAGTCATGTTTTTCAGTCATGTTTGATTCTTTGTGCCCCTGTTTGGGGTTTTCTTGGCAGAGATACTGGAATAGTTTGCCATTTTCTTCTCCAGTTCATTTATAGGTGATCAAACTGAGGCAAATAGTGATGAGTGACTTGCCCAGGGTCACACAGTAAGTGTCTGAGGCCAGATTTGATGAGTCTTCCTGACACCAGGCCTACTGCTCTCCACTGTGCTAGCAGCCTCTATCATGCTTGACAAAATGACTGTTTAAAATCTTCACTCTTGATCCAGTTTAAGGATTGTGTACACACAGTTGGTAAAACAGAATAAAATACAAATATGAATGTTTTCAGAGAAATAGTGTTTTTTAAAGTGTTGTGTGTGGTGTTAAATAAAATTTTCACCACCATCTGTTCTCATGTGTTTTTCTTTGGGTGACAGAAATTGACTCACTGTTTCTATCAATTATGTAGGTTTTATTTTAGCTTCTCTCTGCATGGACATAGGACATACTTGCCCAGCATCAGAACTGGAAGGAAATTCTACGTTCATCTTATTCCCCACTCTCATTGACATTTACATACCTCATACTCATCAAGGCAACATGGAATCCTTATTATGACCTCACTACTCAGACCCCAAAATTGCAGGCTTCACCCCTCATGAACATCAGATAATTGATTTGTTTGGTGGGAATTCAGAGTCCATACTCTTTTACATTATCTTATAAAATAAGTTTAATGTTGTCCCCACCTGTTACAGAGAGTCTCATAGTGGCAGAGCGATCAGCTGTGTTCTTTAAAAAAAATTGTGAACATAAAAGTAAAAGGAAGTAGTCAGAAAAATATTTCAATACACAAAGAATACTATATAAGGAACTATGGACTATTAAATATGGTTTAAATATGCTTGAAATTTAGCAAGATAGTAACAAAATTGTTCTGTATTAAGTTTAATGACATCACTTTGAAACACTTTTGCTATGTTCTTTTTATGATAACAAAATATAAAAAAATCAGATCAATCCAGATTTTTCCAAATATTAACATGTATTACATAAATGAGCCGTATAGTTGGCTGATGAACTTTTCTACATTTCCCACTCAGCACAAAATATGGCAGTCTTAGTAATGATGCAGTTTTCTTACAAGCTACTCACTCCGTCCCCTCACATTTTCCAGTGAACATTAAGAAAACTTCATTGTCAGAGCTATTGTTATGATGGTTCAGTGATTTCTTTAATATTACCCACACTGCCGAGACAGAGACTTGGGAAGTCAGGTGTTCTGTATTCAAGCAATGGCCTTAACTAGACAGTTGAACTGGACCATATAATAGCTGCCTGCTGAGAAAGCAGCTTTTAAGGGCAGAAAATTCTGAAATCAGAGCGTGTGTTCTACTTTGGCCTTGCCCTATAGAATTGACAATGCTTTTGAGCCATAGTAGCTATGACCACCATGTTAATTTTAGCTTCACAAAATAGAAATCTTTTAACAGAAAAGCTGTTAAAAATATCAGATATAAAACTTTAAAAAATGGAATACCACAAGTTTTTTGAACTTTTCACGTAGTCTTTGTCCAATATATTCCATTTAGACCTTGGATATGAACCAAAGTGTGTTTTAACTCATATGTGAATAAGCCTTTCAAGGTTCATTTTTCAAAGTGGAGGTATATTAAATTTAATGAAAAGATTAATTTTACTGCTTTGGGATTTCCACCTTTTATCAAGGAGCTATGACCTTGGGTGATTGTCTTTTCTTTCTTATTTTCCGTGACTATTCCTGGTATATTTGCCTTCTGTTCTTCACAGATTTCTGCTAACCTCAGAGCTAATATAGTATTGATTTTTTTTTGCCCTGAAGTTTTGTTTTGTTGAAAATTGGAAGCATTTTTCAGATCAAATGACATACTAATACTGTACTGCAAGAGTTTTCACTAAGTGAATAGCTAACAGTATCAAATAAACTGGAAAAACCTCCGATTCTTCCATCATTAGAGAAATTTGGAGGGTGGCCACATTCATTGTGAAAATTTCACTGAGTTTACTTTCAAAATGGTGTTGTGATTTGAGTAATGACTTTCATCCCCTTTTGCAAAATTGTCCCCACTAAATAGTCAGAGGAACAATAATGTAAGGAAACATTTGTCAGGAGGAGGGGAGCATTTAAAACTGTGAAGCCACCTCTCTTGGAGAGGTCTCCTGATGCAAGTCAGCAAGCCTTCATCAGATGCCTACAATGTGCCAGGCACTGAACAAAAGGCTGGAGGTACAAAGAATGTTCAGAAACAGCCCCTGCTGTCCTCACAACATGCAGACAGCTGAGTACAAACAAGACATAGGATAAATGAGAACACCATCATAGAGAGAAAGTCTCAAACATTAGGAGGAACTGGGAAAGGCTTCATGCAGATTTTTTTTTCCCTGTTGGTGATAGTTGATCAGTAGTTGTTGATACTGGTGTTGAGGAAGGTGGGTCCCTTCTCAATTTTTCCTTCCTTCAGTGATGGCTACAGGGGCTGGGCTGGAAGCAAATCTGCTGGCTGCGAAAGCATTGCTGTTCTCTAGGTTCTTGATTCAGTGGCCTATGCTGTCCCCACTGGCATAAGAGGGAACATGGTGGTCAAGTAGGTGGTGGCTCTTTGACTCTCTCTCTCATATATTATATATACCATATAGGGATTTTTATATATTCATATTTACATTTATATATAATGTTGGCCTTGACTTTAAGAAGACACTTTGAACTTTTAGAGTCCTTTACATACATCACTTCATTCAGTCCCCACAATGGCCCTGTTGGCAGTACAGATATTAGGCTCATTTTATCATTTTACAGATAGGGAAACTGAGCCTCAAAGAGGTTGTGTCTTCTACAAAATCTCAGAGGATGACTGGCACTGAAATTCTTTACTTTCAAGTCTGAAGTAACATCCGTAGGGTAAATCATACTTGTTAACAATGCATTTCTAGCAATAGGTCCAAGATTTGCTTACAGATGGGGGGAGCGGTATTAGCCATGGTCTCTACACCTCCTAAAACCGACAACCATAACTGTTCACCTTTGTACTGCTAAACATGCTAAGTGGTGCAGTGGATAGAGCATTGAGCCTGGAGTTTGGAAGACTTAGTTCAAATCCAGTTAAAAACACTTAATAACTATGGAATCCTGGATGAGTCACTTGACCTCTACTTCAGTTTCCTCTATTGTGAAATGAGAGTAAGAAGACCTACTTCCCAGGTGGTTGTGGAGATCCAATATGATACTTTTTGTAAAATGCACAGAACAGTGCCTGGTACACGGTAAGTACTCTAGTCATGATTCTTCTCCTCCTTCCCTCCCTCCCCCACAACCTTTCTTCATCAAACCAAGCAAAAGGAAAGTCATTTTCCTCTGGGAACCAATCCATTTATTCCAATAATTAACAAGTCATTATTGGTCATGTTCCATACAACTGGTGTCCTTCTCAGGCCCTATAACACACAATGTTAGTGAGACCATGGGGCTGTACATGGGGTCAGGAAGACCTTCCTCTGTCACTTGCCATCTTTGTGACCCTGATCAAAAGTCTTGGGCTTTCTGAGACTCAATTTCCTTCACTAGAGCTCTACACCCTCAAAGGGCACTTGTGAAGATTGAATAGGGGCAATTCCTGCAGAGGTGTTTAAATACCTTAAAGATTTATGGTAATTGTTATTTGAAGTCCAGGTAATAAGCCCTTAGGTTGCCCTCCCTAGAGTGCTCTCCTTCCTCACCTCTGATTCCTCAAGTCCCTGACTTGTAGGGCAGTAAGGTGGTGCAGTGGATAGAGCACTAGCCTTGGAGTTAGGAGGACCTGAGTTCAAATATGGCCCTCAGACACTTGCTAGCTGTATGACCCTGGGCAAGTCACTTAACCATGATTGCCTCTTTCACATATCTATATTTACATCTGTATATCCCTGACTTGCTTCAGGACGCAGCTTAAATCCCACCTTTTAAAAGTGGCCCTTTTTGGGTCTCCTCAGTTTTCGTTCCAAGGCTACTTAATTTCTACCTGTTTTGGAAGAGGCAATTGGGTGCCTCAGGATAGAGCACTGGGCCTAGAGGTAGGAAGGTCTGAGTTTAACTCCTGCCTCAGATGCTCTCTAGGTTTTTGACCCTGGGTAAGTCACTTAACCTCTGTATACCTCAGTTTCCTCATCTATAAAATGGAGGTGATAATAACCTCCCAGGATTGTTTTGAGGATCAAATAAAATAGTGTTTGTAAAGCAATTTTTATATTAAAACAGGTTTTACCATTTGTTTGAGTTTCAAATTCTATCCTCTTCCTTTCTCTTCTTCCCTCCCTGTGATGGTAAGGAAGCTGATAATAGGTTATACGTGTGCAATCATATAAAACATTTCCACAGTAGTCCTTTTGTACAAGGACACTTGAATGGCCAAAATGGGAGAAAAAGAAAGGAAAAAGGAAAGAAAGAAAAATAGTCTGTATTTAGATATCAGTTCTTTCTCTGGAGGCAGATAGCGTGTTTCATCATGAGTTGATATTATTATTTAGCATTTACTAGGTATAAAGCCCTCTGCTAGGTAGACTGTATGATCCCTTTGGCTGTAAGAAGACAAAAGATGTCCTTAAGTCAATAAATGCCAATTTGTTCGCTCCCAAAACACAGTTGCCCTCTATGTAGCATGGTGTAGACTTGATAACATGAATTTTATCTTCCTAGAAAAGGAGGCCAATAGGTTAAAATGGTACTTTACGCCACACATTAATCATACCCTTCTGGAGCTTGTTATATCTCCTCTTAGACGCAAATAGTAGAATTGGTAATTATTTTTGTCTCCAACATTCATCTCTACCTCCTTAAAATAAATAAATAAATAAATATGGAAGGAAGAGCTCCCTCTCTGCATTACTCAATGTTGACATCGTTCCTTTCAGTAATCGAAGGTAGCAATTTAGCCTCTCAAATTTTCCACCATTGTCCCTTTGCTATGAATTGCTGGAGTAATTGTATCGTAAAATCATTTCTAAAAATTCTACACTATTATTGACCAGCTCGGATTAAAATAACATTCATAATTAGTCTAGAGATAAATGTTATGCAATTATTTAAAAGATATTTTTAGTGAAATGTACAGCCAAGGCAATCAGTTTTGCAGATTTGCTGGGATGCTGACAAGTTGGCATGATTCATAATCATTAACTGATTATGGTTGCTGTCAGTTATTGACAGAGGTATAAATAAACAGTAAGACTTTAACTTTACAGTGGCCCCTAACTATCCACTTTAAAGGTTTACCTGTCACTTGTTCATCAGAGATGATGATGCTCACTGTTTTCAAACCAAAGACTATGGTCAGGAACATCAAATTTAGAGTGTAAGGGAATATCTGAGTTCACTGAGACTAAGCCTCCTCATATTAGAGAATAAAAAACTGAAGCCCAGAGATTAAATGTCTTCCTTCAAATTTTGTTGGCAGTTAGAAGCAGAGCAGAGATTTGAATTCAGTTAGTTTACGTGCAAATTCGTAGCTCTTTTCACAACAGTACTACCAGGAGGGTGAGGGGAAGGAATGGAAAGGGAAAGTATTACCCTGACAACCTAAACACCTATCATTGGGTCATAAATGTTTTTCTACTTTACTCCTATTCATTGAATGGGTGTATCTCACTCAAAGTGAGATTGTGGTAAGTCCTAAGCCTGAAAGGGTCAGGCTCTCCTGTCGCATCCTGAGCTATCTCCAGTCATCCTGATGAATATCAGGTTACTTGACTCACATGGCTCCGGAGGAGAAAGTGAGGCTGGTGACCTTGCACAGCCCTCCCTCACTCAAATCAAAGTCAAGTGCAAGTCATGTCATCATCTTGATGTCATGGTCCTCTTCGAGAATGAAGGACAAGCACAACTCGCTCAACAAGCATTTATTACATTTTTACTACATGGCCAGGTTCTAAGCACTGGGGACACAGAGAAACACGAAAACACAGAATGCTTTCAAGGAGCTTGTAATTGGGGAGATAATGTAAATAACGAGGTGTAGCAGTAGAGTAGTTCGAGGCTAGGTGGCACAATGGAAGGAGCACCTCTCCTGAAATCAGGAAGACTTGAGTTTCAAATCCAGCCTCAGATACTTACTTAACCTTGTTTGCCTCAGTTTCCTCATCTATAAAATGAGCTGGAGAAGGAAATGGCAAACCACTCCAGTATCTTTGTTAAGAAAACTCCAGTGTGGTTGCAAGAGTCAGAGTGTTGAGTCCTGAAAAAACTGAGCACTGATAACAACAAAAAGCTGATAGAGTTAATTAAACAAGCAAACCCACCTCACTTAAAGAAAGTAATAAGATAATCAATCAATTAGTCTCAATAATAGATCCTAATTGGAATAAGGATGGATCCGCAGAGCTTAAATGCACTATATGATTACATAAGATATATTCAAAATATGACTTTATTCCAATTAGTGTGAATAATGGATCCCATGAATTGGTCACATTTGAATTATCACTGTTCAGAATTACAGTTATTTATAAAATATGGTCAATGATGTGGGGAGGGGAAGGAAATAAGCATTTCTATAGCACCTACTGTGTTCCATGCACTATGCTCTGTGTATTACCAATATCTACTTGGCCCCAGCTCAATAGAAATATATAGCAATTATTTTAAAAAAATTTTTGTTTGTTAACACATTAACAACAAAAGATAAGAAAAATGTGTTTCTGATTAAATTTTATCACAAAGTAATAAAGTAGTTATAGAAAGCAAAATTTAAAAGTAAAAAAAATATTGAATATCATCTCATAAGCCTACACTGATGATATGATGAATATATTACTATTATAATTTAAAATATTTTAGCAGCCTAGAATGCTCTGTCTTCACTTTTTTTTTAATGTTCAGACGTGTGCTAGTAAGTTGTTCAGGTATTTTCAGTTATGTCTGATTTATAACCCCATTTGGAGTTTTCTTGGCAAAAGTACTGGAATGGTTTACCATTTACTTCTCTGGCTCATTTTATGGATGAGCAAACTGAGGCAAACAGGTTTAAGTGACTTGTTTAAGGTTACAGAGCTAGTAAGTATCTGAGGACAGATTTGAACTCAAGATGAGTCTTCCTGACTCCTGACTGGGTGTTCCATTCACTGTGCCACCTACTTACCCCATGCTGGTAGGTGAGAGAGAAAACTCATTTTTGTTACCGGCTTTTTTGGCATCAACATTGTCTTCTTCAAACATTCATTATTGCTCTGCGTGGACCTTGTCATCTGTCAGTTCTTTTGAGTTTTAACCAAGTGATTCTAGAACATAATTAGTTTCTTCTATATCAATATTGAGACTTCTTCCAGTGTTTGATATTTCTTCTATGCCAGTCTGCTTTTGAGAGGGAAAAACCTTCAGAATTACTATTTGAACTATGTGACTTCTACAGCACCTGCTTGTCTCTTGTTCTTCTTACCTGTTGCCAAGCAGAGCAAACATTTTCTTTTTCTTTTTCTTTTCTTATTTCACATGGCAAACATTTTCTATTGCATCTTTGTTATATATATATATGTATGTATATTCAGGAAATTGAATCATTGCCTGTAGTTTTAGCAATTGTCCATTTAAAAATTTTTTCTTGGGTAACATGTCTTAAATGTTGCAGTGGTTGCTTATTTCACAGGCTTCAATAAATATGCTATGTTTAGTGGCAAAAAAATAAAAATACAGACTTCTGCATTCTTACACAATGAGCCAAATGGACTTTGCATTATCTAAAATCAGTAATACTTTTACTCTAATGATTGCTGTCCTTGTAATATTTTTCAGCAGTTGGGCTAAAATACTTTGAAAATTTGTCTTCAAAAAGAGTATTAGTCACCTAAGAACTGGAAATAGCCCATGGTTGTAGGCTCTCAGATCTCAAGCTTCATGTTTGTAGATGTATGTCAAATGAGGAAGGGTCAATGAATTTAAAAACATATGTATATTTCTTCCATTTAATGTTGTTGACTGCAATAAAACATAGAAGTATTTTTTAAAAATTATTTCAAGACCAACAAATATATAGATATTTTCTTTAATTGAAAATCTCCTCCTATGCTACCTCCCATCAAAAGTCTTAGGTGACTGTTAGACATTTTAGATCTAGGTTGACTCTTTTTTCCTTAGATGTAAATTCCCATATAAGTTCTTCAAGGCATGACTTTCAGGAATAAGCCTGCTTTATCTATATTTAAAATTTGTTGATAAGTGTATTCATCTTCTTTGGTTATTATCTTTAGTACATTGAGATATTCAGCTGCCAAGTTCTCATCTGCATTGGAGGCCCCTCTAGCAATTTTAAATTAGACAAATTAACTTGATTTTTGAAGCAATCAGTAAAAATTTCTTTAAACACACTTCATTTCCATTTTCCCCAACCACTTTAAATAAACTTGAACCTTTTTGACTGAATGATTGTGTGCTAAGTAAAATGAAGTTTTTTTTTTACAGACATCAATTCATATAATTAAAAGACATGCCTTTGCCTTCACTTACCTTTCTTGGCCATTGTGACATTCTTTCTTTTATTTCTCCTACATGTTTTAGAATATTCTGAGTCGTACATTCAGGCATTCCAAAATCCCATTTTGTTTTAAAATTAGTTTGACTTTGTACGAGTCACATCAAATTCGTATTCTCAGTTAATATTGACTTATTTTTCTTTTTGTACTGGTGGCAGTTCATCTGAAGCATTCTTTCTTTTATTCATTT
This sequence comes from Bettongia penicillata ogilbyi, assembly GCA_023548195.1. Lineage (NCBI taxonomy): Eukaryota > Metazoa > Chordata > Mammalia > Diprotodontia > Potoroidae > Bettongia > Bettongia penicillata. The sequence continues at coordinate 400,948 of JAJHZJ010000749.1, read as the reverse complement.
TGTTAAGGAGTCTAAAAATGATCACAACTGTTGGTGACATGATATGTCACAATATATCACACACATATGTGGTAATACTTAAATGCAGACTTATGGCATAGTGGCGAGTTAAACCCTTTGACTAACCCAGATACATCTTATTAATTGAATTCTGGCTCACATTAAATGTAATATGGAATCATTTGATAATTCATGTTAAATCCTATTTCATGTTATTTGAACTTGGTCTAATCACTATATAACTGTAGGAAAAAGGTAACATCAGAGGGAAAACACTAGAAATGCAGAGCTGGGATAGGTCTCCTGAAGAAGGTGCCATTTTAGCTCAAACTTGAAGCAAACTAGGGAAACTAAGGGGCAACGAGGAAGGGGAGCATTCCTGACTTGGAGGACAACATGTGATAAATCCTTGTTGAACTGAATTGAGTTGAATATGTTTCATTTCTTATGATTTCAGCTTGTTTAACTTGAACTATAATACATTAATTCTCCTTTCTCCAATCCATTTTTGACAGAGCTACCAAAATAATTTTTCTAGAAAAAAGTGATTTTGAAATAACACTGTTTGTCATTTAGTCATTTTTTAGTTATGTCTGACTTTGTGTCCCTTTTGGGGGTTTTCTTTGCAAAGATACTGAAGGAGTTTGCCATTTCCTTCTCTAGCTCATTTTAAAGATGAGGAACCTCTGAGACAAACAAGGTTAAGTAACTTGCCCAGGATCACACAGCTAGTAAGTGTCTGAGGTCACATTTGAACTCAGATCTTCCTGACTACCTGAAATATGATCCCTTAGACCTGCCGGCAAAATGCATTCCCTGAAAAGAGTTAAGCAAATCTACCTAATATCATAACTTGTTACTAGCAAATTTATATTTCTAATGCTTCATGTCCCTCCACTGCTTAAACATTCTTTGTACGTTCTCATTGTATTAAGTATAAATTCTGTTGCCTGACTTTTAAGGACTTCATTAAACCCCTTCTCATCCTCCTTCTCATCAAGAGCAACAAACATTTATTAATCCCTTGATATGTATGTCTAGGCACTGTGCTAAGTGTTGGGGATACAAAGAAAGGCAAAAACATGATCCCTACCCTTAAGAAGCTTACATTCTAATGAGGGAGACATGCAAACCGTTATGTACACACACATCATATACATGTAAATGGGAAGTAACCTCAGAACTTCTTTAATGATGAGGAATTTGGGGGTGGAGTGGAGAAGGCAAGGAAGGTTTCTCTAGAAGAATGGCCAATTTGAGATAAGTGCTGAAGGAAGGCAAGGAAGCCAGGAGCCGGAGATAAACATTTCAGACTTAGAGGATAACCAGTAAAAGTGGCGAGGAGTCAGCAGGTAGATTCTCAGGTGCAAGGAACAGTAAGATGGTCAATATCGCTGTATTGTAGAGTTTGAAGGTGGATGGGCAGGAAGGGGCCAGTTGTCAAATGGTTTTAAAAGCTAATCAGATTTTTCTCCTTGTTCCTGGAGGTACTAGGTAGCCCGTGGGATTTATTTTGTTGGGGAAGGGAGGATAGTGGTGAAACCATAACACCTGTACTTCGGAACATCTCGTTGGCAACTGTTTGGAGGATGGGCTGAAGTGGGGTGGGGCTTGTGACAGCCAATCAGTAGCTGGCTATTACAATATCCAGGTGTGAGGTGATGCTGACCAGACCTAGTGAGATGGCTGTGTCAGGAGAGAGGAGGGGGAAGGTATGAGATAGTTCTGAACTAAGGAATCACCAGACCCGCCAAGAGACTGGAGGTGTGGGTATCCGGGTCCCATTCCAAGATGAGCTGACCTAGGTATCATCGTTCTGCCAGAGAGCAGCCAGAGAGAGGAGAATCAAGTACATCCTCTATCAAAGAAGGTGTTCTTTCCCTCATTTTTATGAATGTGGATGTTTCGTATCTATCCTTTTACAAATCCTCCTTGGTTTTCTTTCTCACCCCACAGCTTTTCATGTAGCAGTGCAAAGCACTCTGTTTGGATGCGTCTTGACTGTTAAAAATGTATATGAGATAATTTTGAAGTGGATTCAGAAAACAAGAGGAATGCCTCTATCTCTTTCCATAGTTGTCGCTGGAAACCATGGCCCAATAATAAGGGTGTTTTTTTTTTTTCTTTTTTGGTGGAGTTACAAGTTGATCACTTTAAAATCAGGCTTGATTATGAATGTAAGGGCAGAGATATGATTGTGGCCGCCCTGATGGAATTGCTGTGATTAAAAAAGTAATTAAATTTAGATGAAAATTAGTACAACATTGACTTGGGTCAGAAAACATTGATTAGTAGGGTGAGGCATGAGAGTTCATTTTTATCTACTTTCTTTAAATAAAAGAATGATTATGTAGATAATTTTAAAAAATGTCCATTATTTCTTTTGGAAAATCAGAATCAGGAATTTTTTATGGGAATCAGTATTGAAGGATTTTATTTATTCAAAAGATTTTGACTGTTTATAGAAACATTCTTATCAGACCTTCTTAGGAAAATATTTCCTGGGTATGCTTGATCTGCACAGAAACTTAGTTTTGTCCATAATGCAAGTGATCTAGGTCTAGTATTCACAACAATGGCTCTTTAGCCTTGACTTCAACATAAGCACATTAGTTTGTGTTCTCCAAATGTGGTGCCCAGAATGGGAATTCATGCCGCAGATTCCTTAGCTTTAGTCTTTCCTACCAGGGCAGAACACAGGAAGATTATCACCTTCCTTACTTGAAACACACCAATAAAAAAATATTTTTATGCATATCTAGGTAGGGACAACTAGCATCTATTAAGCTTCTACTACCCCATCAGGGGTAGGAAACCTCTGGCCATGAGGCCACATGTGACCTTCTAGGTCCTTAGGTGTAGACTTTTGACTGAGCCCAAGTTTTACAGAACAAATCCTTTTATGAAGGGGATTTGTTCCGTTAATTTTGGATTCAGTCAAAGTGCTGCACTTGAGGACCTAGAGGGTCACATGTGGCCTGGAGGCTGCAGGTTCCTCAACCCTAGTGCTTTACAAATATTATTTCATTTGATTCTCACAATAGTCTTGTGAGGAATGGGTCAGGAGTCATGTTAGGGATTGGAGATACAAAAAGAAAAATGAAACATTCTTTGTTTCTGAGAAGTTTCCATTTTATCAGGAGACAAGATACCATATAGGTATAAAAAATGTTGTTAATGTTTTTTTTTTCAATTGGTAGTGGGAGGTAGTGGAGGAATGTGGAAAGATTCCACGTGGAGGTGGTGGTGGGTGCTTGATCTGAGCTGAAGGAGATGAGGTCGTCTAAGAGGTGAAGGTAGGGAGGGCACACATTTCAAACACTTCCTGGGGACTTCTGTCAGTCATGAATTTCAGTATTGCATCAGCCCCTTTAGCAGACTCACTGCTGTCACACACCATTAAAGAAATTAAAGAATATTGAATTAGATGGCCTATGATACCCCTAAGACATCCTCCTCCATTTTTCCAATGAATTTCCATTTTGTCTAATTGTAAATTTCCCTTTAATTTTCCTAAGAGGATAAAGTAAAATTCACAGTTGTCTTTTTCAATCTGTGTCAGTTGGAGATCAAAATCTATCCTGAACTGTTGAAGACTTCATTTTCTTCTTTGATAAACAAAACTAGTGTTTGAGTTAGACATTTCCCACTGCAATCAAAGAGGCACATACAGGAACTGCCAAGAAATTGTCCTTGGTCAGGGGTGAATTCACATCTTGAGTGAATGGAACTCTGTAATGTGCTTATGAATGCAGATGAGAGAAACCTAGTCAAAGACAGCTCCAGTTGAAGAGGACTGCTCAGTTATGCTTTGTGGGTAGCTTAAATGTTGTCTAGGAATTCTTCTTTGTTCTAAGGCAGGGTGATGTGTTATTTTGATGCCATGTTTCCAGGAAAAAAAACTTAAATGTCAAGAAAGTTGTGTTTCTGCTGGTTCTCAAAGGCAAAGACTAGGAGCTAGGGGCAGAAGATGCAAATTTGGACTAATGTTTAACAGTCTTCCTAACTGTAACATGCCTCAGGAAGTAGTGAATTTCCCCTCAGTAGGAGATCCTTTGCAATGACTGGATGACCCAGTCCCTCACCTCTTGATCCCTCAGGGTTTTAATAGAGAGAAAGGGAGGAGAATGCTCAGGTTGAACTACATGATCACAGAAAAACTGTGATGAAAGGATTAGTGATCAAAATGCATTAATGTGCTTATATATTACCCCCCAATTAAATCCAGAGCAGACCTAACAGATCCAGTGAGATCTTTTTTGTTTCTTTTTTTTCTAGCAAAGAATGATGGCAATGTTCTTGTTTTTCCTTTACATTTTGATGCTTTGACAGGAAGGAGACAAAAAAAAAAGACATTTTCATTTTGAAGGCAAAGGATCTCAGAGTGTTTGTCAATTTTTAGTTATATGTATTTGAGGAATTAGAATCTTATATACAGGTTATTTGAAAGTGATCACTTCTGTTCATAGGGCAGATAGATGCTGAAGTGGACAGACTGCCAGGCCTAGAGCCAGGAAGACTCTTCTTCCTGAGGTCACATGTGGCTTCAGACACTTCAGGTCACTTATTAGTGACCTTGGGCGAGTCATTTAACTCTGCTTCAGTTTCCTCATCTGTAAATGATCTGGATAAGGAAATGGCAAATCACTCTAATATCTTTGCCTAGAAAGTCCCAAATGGAGTCATGGAGAGTCAGATATGACTGAAAATGGCTGAACAATAACAACTTCTATTCATGTACTGAGATGTTCTTTCTAATCCAATAGGTCCTTCTGTATATCTATCTATCTATATCTATGTATGTACAGATATATATGTATGTGTGTGTATACACACACACACACACACACACACACACATACTGTTCTTAGCTGGGGGTGTAGATATTTTTCATTCCTATATTGTAGTTGAAAGATTTTTTTTTTTTGATTTTACAAGTACATATATTCAACCATCTAGCAGTACTTTTTTTTAATGTTTAAAGTTGGATTAAAATTAAAGTTAACACAAAATTTCATTTTGAAAAGGACAATACAAAAAAGGCATTCAGCCTCACAGAACCTCAGTGCATCTCAAAATCTTAAGCCTTAATTATGGTATCAAAAGGATCATTAAGTTGACCAGCAATCTGGTTCAGAACATTGATATTCATTTATAATATTCATTCATTGTTCATTCTACTTCCTTGTTTTATGGAATTTCTTTGTTAAGTATTTGTCAGACAGTTTAAAAAATGTCAAAATTTCTGATAATTTTGATTAGAAAAAATTCTCTACATGACTGCTCTGTAATCACTATTTTTGTATCTTTTTATTCCCATCTTCCTAACAGTTATCAAGTAACGATGTGAAAATATCTTTTCTGGGAAGCCATACTTTGTCAGAGTGGTCTGAAAATATAGAGTTATCCTTGACTTTTTCTTTATCTCCTATTTCTATCCACTCCTTAACTCTTGCCATTCTGCTATCAAATGTTATTCTTCTCCATCTCAACTTTTCTATTCTCACCCCATCCAAACAACTATAGGCTTCCCTACTAGCATATCACTACTAGACTAATTCTTTAAAATACTGTTATAGTTCAGAGAGTCATACCTCTGTTTTAAAACTCTCAATGCCCCACCATTTAAACTTCAGCTCTTAAAACATACATACGGATTTCATCCCTTTCCTTTTTTAAGTCAGTACATTGCTCCTGTGGCTATTTTTGCTTAAACAGTTTTTTTTTTTGTGTGTGGCAGGCAGTGGGCTGTGCTTTTTTCCAAATATTATTTCATTTACAAATATTATTTCATTTTACAAATATTATTTTGGAAATATTATTTCATCCTCATCAAAACCCTGCAAGATAGATACTATTATAATCCCCATTTTACAGTTGAGGAAACTAAGGCAATGTAGAAACTTGCAGGCACCTGCATGCAGTGGAAAGACTGCTGTACATAATTTCTCTGTAGACCTCTGTAACGAAAAGGGAACTCCATGGGAGATTTAGAATGGCATACATATTGAAGGCAATCTGTTAGAGCACAAAGACATGGCCTCTACCTTATTTGGGCAGACTCTTAGGAATAATAGGATCTCATAGGAATATAAGCAGCTATTTGGAAGGCAGAGTACTTGATGGGATGAGCATTCCTTTGTTTTGTTTTTTTCTAATCAGCTTGACTTTTTATTTTTTATTTTTTTGCTTTTACTTTTTTTCATTTTTAACATAGTTCATATCACATAAAACAATTCCAACTTTTGGTCAGGTGATATTTCTTTTAAAACATTTACAATATAGACCACAAACAATTTTTTTTAACATTAACCAACTGAGACACAAATAATAACTATGTATGCTAACTTCACAAGCTTTGACCTAATTGTCTCCACAGTATTACCAAGAATTAAAGGACCCTAACTTATTGTTGTTGGTCTAAAGTCCTAAGCCTAATAGCTTCATTTTAGACTTAACCTCGGATGTTCCCCTACCAATAATCTATAATTTAATAGATCTGGTATTAAGCTTACAAATCTTTTGACTATAGGAAATTGCCACTAAGAGGAGGGACATTGCAGGGAAACAATATGTCCCCAACTTCATGTCAATTTCAGGCAGGAGTAGATTGTCAACTTGCAGTCAGGCTTAAAGTCTGCCAGGTGTCAGTGGGGAAACTGAGTCAGGAGACTCCTACCTCAGCCCAGCCGCTCTCCCGCCCTTTCCATGAGATCGCCTTTTTCATTTCATAGCAGCATCTCACAGGCTTTCTGGCATCATGGATTGGAGGCTCAGACCATCTTTCTTGCTATCCATACCTGGAGTTAGACTCAGAAGAACAGCCAGTTAATAGTCCCATAGCATCTTAAAATAGCAAGTTTCAATAACCAGGTTTCAGATATAACTATAATTTCACATTGACTAAGGAGCATCTTTTGAGGCAAGTCTTACGTGGCTTGCATGCCTTTCTATACATGTTCTAGTCCTCATTAAATAACAATCATAAAATCAGATTCACCATTAAAACCTTAACTTTTCCATCAATGCCAAATTTTACCTGAGAATACCTGCCTCTAGGAAACTTAGACTGAAATTTTAGATGTCTCTGATTTAGTCTCAGTAATTAATTCAGTCAATTGTTTTAATACTAATTGCTTTTACATCACTTTGTAACATGTCCAATTTTTCTCCCCATCCCCCACCTCCTAATACCTTGCATTCAGATTACCCCTTTCCTCAATGTACCCTCCCTTCTATTACACCCCACACTTCCCGTATCCCTATCTTCTCTCTTTTCTTGTAGGGCAAGATAAATTTCTATACCCCATTACCTATGTTTCTTATATGCAATAATAATTCTCAACATTCGTTTCTAATGCTTTGAATTCCAACTTCTCTCCCTCCTTCCTTCCCTACCCATCCCCACTGAGAAGGCAAACAATTGAATACAAATTAAATATGTGTTCTTTTGCAAAAGACTTCTACAATAATCATGTTGTATAATACTAACTATATTGCCTTCTATCCTACTCTATCCCCTCTTATTTATTCCCTCATTTGATCTTGTCCCTTCCCAAAAGTGCTTATTTCTAGTTATTCCCTTCTCCCATTTGCCCTCCCTTCTATCATTCCCCTCACCCCACTTGTCAACTCCTCCCCTACTTTCCTCTAGTGTAAGAGAGATTTTCATACCAAATTTACTGGGCATGTTATTCTCTCCTTAAACCATATGTGAAGAAAGTAGCTTCCCTTTTCCCCTCTTCCCATCTCCTTTTCTCTCCATTAAACAAGATTTTTCTTATCTCTTTCATGAGTTATAGCCTGCCCCATTCCATTTCTCCCTTTCTTCCTCCAGTATTTTCCTCCCTCACACCTTAATTTTTATATCTTTTTTTTGTGGATATCATCTCTCAGATTCAACACAACCTGTACTCTCTGTCTATATGTGTGTATGTAAAATCTCTTCACCTACCCAAATACTGAGAAAAGTCTCAAGAGTTACAAATATTTTCTTTCCATGTAGGAATGTAAATAGTTCAGCTTTAGAAAGTCTTTTATGATATCTCTTTCCTGTTTACCTTTTCATGCTTCTCTTGATTCTTGTGCTTTAAAGTCAAATTTTCTATTCAGTTCTGGTCATTTCATCATGAATGCTTGAATGTACTCTATATCATTGAATGACCATTTTTTCCCTTAAAGTATTATACTCAGTTGTGCTGGGTAGGTGATTCTTGGTTTTTAATACCAGTTCCTTTGACCTCTGGAATATCCTATTCCAAGACCTTTGATCCCTTAATGTTGAAGCTGCCAGATCCTGTGTTATCCTGATTGTTTTGCCATGGTACTCAGAATGTCTCTTTCTTGCTGCTTGCAGTATTTTCTCCTTGACTTTGGAACTTTGAAATTTAGCCACATTATTCCAAGAGTTTCTGTCTTTGGGTCTCTTTCAGGAGGTGATAAGTGGATTCTTTCAATATTTATTTTGCCCTTTGATTCTAGAACACCAGGGCAGTTTTCCTTGATAATTTCATGGAAGATAGTGTCTAGGCTCTTTTTTTGATCATGGCTTTCAGGTAATCCCATAATCTTTAAATTGTCTCTTCTGGATCTATTTTCCAGGTCAGTTGTTTTTCCAATGAGATATTTCACATTAGCTTCTATTTTTTCAAATTTTTCGTTTTGTTTTTTAACTGCTTGGTTTATCTCACAATTATTCCTTTCCCTGAACTCAATTCTCTCTTTCAAAGAACTATTTTGTCCAGTGAGCTTTTGAACCTTCTTTTCCATTTGGCTAATTCTGCTTTTTAAAGCCTTCTTCTCCTCACTGACATTTTGGACCTCTTTTTCCAGTTGAGTTAGCCTCTTTTTAAAGGTGTTATTTTCCTCATCATTTTTTGATTCTCCTTTAGCAAGCTGCTAACTTGCTTTTCAAGCTCTTCTATTGCCTGAGAACAATTTAAGTTCACTTTGGAGGCACTGGAAGCAGGAACCTTGACTTCCTGTGAGAGTTTGTCTTATTCTTTCTTATCTGAAAGGATGGGAGGAGACACCTGTTCACCAATAAAGTAACCTTCTATTGTCTTATTTTTTTCCCCCTTTTTTTGGGCATTTTCCCAGCCAGCTACTTGACTTCTGAATCCTTTGTCAAGAGGATGGTCCTATTGCCCCTTCTCTCCCAAGTTTTCATGTTCAAAGCTGAGATTTGACTCAGCTGCTTGATTTCCCTAGGGCTTTGGGTGGGGGTGGGGGCCAGGGGCCATAACTCTGGGTTGAGGTTTAGATCATCTGCTCCCTAATGCCAGAGACTTTAATCTGAGCTGCCTGGACAATGGACCCAGGTTGCTTCTTGGCCACCATAGCTGCCTGCAGTCTGCTGCTACTGTTGATGCCATGGCCTGGGCCTATTGCTAGAGGAACCCTGTTCCCCTCTCACCCAGCTGGGAAAGCCCTACCACACTGACTTTTGGATCTTTCTTTGTCACTTGTGAGTTGAGGGATCTGGGACCCCCCCTGCTAGGAGCTCTGCCCCAGAGGTCTGTTCAGGTCCTGTTCCTCCCAGTGCTGCATGGCCAGGGCTGGGCTCTGCTCCACTCAAAGTCCCATGAGGTAGACCTTTCTTGTCACCCTTTCAGGTTACCTTTGGCTGGAAACCTCTTTCACTCTGTTGTTCTGTGGCTTCTGCTGCTCTAGAATTTGAGAGTCATTTTTTACAGGTATTTTGTGGGCTGTGGGGAAAGCACTAGAGTATATGCATCTTTCTACTCCACAATCTTGGCTCCGTCCCTGACTTAAAGAGTTTTGAAACTGATATGTTTCTTACATGTGTATTTCTTCTCCTTCACTCCAATTCCTTAACCTCTTCTCAGTTTAGAATTTTGCTTATTTTTTCTTTTATCAAGCTATTTCTTCTCTTTTTCTCATCTCTTCTCCCTCTCAGTCAAATGGTTTGTTCAAAATCCCCTCTCCCCTCTTTCATCCAACTTATATTTATTAGTTTTTTTTTTTCCCAGAAGAAGGAACAGTGAGGGAATTGACAACTAGTGTCAGGCAAGCAAAAGTATTCACTGCCATGGAAATGTACTTTCCATTGTTTTTTCTTGAGAGAGGGAGACAGGGACTCTCTTCCTCCTTATTAAAAATGGACAGCTGTCAGAGCCCTAAAATCTTTGAGAGCTGAAAAGAGATTTACATTTCCATTCTAAATATTGCTCCTCTTTAAGGACCTCCATAATGTGACTGCATCAATAAGTTAAATTTGACATAACCTTGGTACATATATTCCAATGAATTTTCCATTCTCATTCCCTATTCATATTATTCATCGAAGGTCTCCCTTCTCCTCTGTATCTATACTAATGATGTCATTCTTTATAATACTAATTTAAGTTCTATCTTTTCCAGTAACATTGCTAATGGATGCCTTCACTATTCTCTGTTTTCTCTGAACTAAAGTGCTTGTGCGTAGCACAAGAATTAGCATTGTGTTTGGTTGTACTGCTTACTTTTGGGTTGTATGTTAGTCTTGCCTCCCTCATAGGATTATAAATCCCTTGAGAACAAATACTATGTCTTATGCTCTTGTAGTTTCTATGATATTTAACCTTATTCTGGTAGATCTGCTACGGGGCCTATACATGGAAAACACGGTGTGTGGGACAGGGAGAGGAACAGGTACTATGTAAGAGGAAAAAAAAGCAGAATAGAATAACAATAGTACATGGAAGATGTACCATAGAATGACTTCAAGATTCTACACAACATATAATATGCCATACAGCTACTAAAGAGGAAGTAGTGAACATTTTATCACAAGTAGACAAATTTGATCTTACAAGTACCACTGAGATTTGGAGAATGGGACACAGGATTCTAAGAAGTCTCTGGAAGAGACTGCTTATCAACCTTTTCTGTGTAAACATTTTATATCTTTACTAGTGTATAAGCTTCTTGAGGGAAAGGGTTATTTTATTTATATCTCTATATTCCTATCACCTACTGTAGATGTTTTTTTAACTTTATTTATTTTTAGTTTTCAACATTCATTTCCACAAGATCTTGAATTCCAACTTTTCATCCCATCTCTCTTCTCCACCCACCCCAATACAATGTGCATTCTGATTACCACTTCCCCCAGTCTGCCTTCCCTTCTATCATACCCCTTCCTTCCCTTATCCCCATCTCCTTTATTTTTTTGTAGGGCAAGATAGATTTCTGTACCCCATTGCCTAAATATCTTATTTCCCAATTGCATGTAAAACAGTTTTTTAACATTTGTTTTGAAAACTTTGAGTTCCAGCATCTGTCCCTTCCTCCCTAACCACCCATATCCCCTGAGAAGGTAAACAGTTCAACACATGGTGTACATGTGTGGCTACGCAAAAGACTTCCATAAAAGTCATGTTGTGAAAGATTAACTATATTTCCCTCTATCCTATCCTGTCCCCATTTATTTTCTTCTGTCTTTTAACCCTATCCCTCCTCAAAATTGACTACTTCTAATTATTCCCTTCTTCCATTTGCCTTCCCTTCTCTCATCCCCCATGTCCCATTTATCCCATTCTCCCCTACTTTCCTGCAGTGTATGATAGATTTTCATAGCAAATTGAGTATGTATATTATTCCCTCCTTAAGCCAAATGTAAGGTTCACTTTTTACCTCTCACCTCCCCCCTTTTCCCTTCCATTGAAAAAGGTTTTTCTTGCCTGTTCACTTTTTTACCTCTCACCTCCCCCCTTTTCCCTTCCATTGAAAAAGGTTTTTCTTGCCTGTTTTATGTGAGAGATAATTTGCCCCATTATATTTCTCCCTTCTCTTCCAAATATATTCCTTTCTCACCCCTTAATTTTATTTTTTAAATATCATCCCTTCCTATTCAACTCATCCTGTGGCCTCTATCTATATGTATAGAATCCCTCCAACTACCCTAATACTTGTGTCTCAAGAGTTACAAATATTATCATTCCATGTAGGAATGTAAACAGTTCAACTTTACTAAGTCTTTTATGATTTCTCTTTCCTGTTTACCTTTTCATGCTTCTCTTGTTCTTGCATTTGAAAGTCAAATTTTCTATTCGGCTTTGGTCTTTTCATCAAGAATGCTTGAAAATCCCCTATTTCATTGAATGACCATTTCTCCGCCCTGAAGTATTATACTCAGTTTTGCTGGGTAGGTGATTCGTGGTTTTAATATTAGCTCCTTTAACCTCTGGAAAATCATATTACAAGCCCTGCAATCCCTTAATGTAGAAGTTGCTAGATCTTGTGTTCTCCTGATTGTATTTCCACAATACTCAAATTGTTTCTTTGCATACTTGCAATATTTTCTCCTTGACCTGGGAGCTCTGGAATTTGGCTACAATATTCCTAGGAGATTTCATTTTGAGATCTTTTTCAGGAGGTTATCTGTGATTTCTTTCAATATTTATTTTGCTCTCTGGTTCTAGAATATCAGGGCAATATTCCTTGATAGTTTCTTTAAAGATGATGTCTAGGCTCTTTTTTTGATCATGGCTTCCAAATTTTCTCCCCTTTTATCCCCTCCCCCCAACCCAATACACTGAGCATTCTAATTTTCCCTATCACCAATCTGCCCTCTCTTCTATCATCCCTCCCTTCCCTTATCCCCATCTTCTCTTTTGTCCTGTAGGACCAGATGATGTTCTATTCCCCATTAATTGTATGTCTTATTTCCTAGTAGAAACAACAATACTAAACAGTTGTTCCTAAAACTTTGAGTTCCAAATTCTCCCCATCCCTCTCTCCCCACCCATTCCCTTTGGGAAGGCAGGCAATTCAACATAGGCCCCATATCTGTATAGTTTTGCAAATGACTTCGATAATAATCATGTTGTGTAAGACTAACTGTATTTCCCTCCATCCTATCCTGCCCCCCATTGTTTCTATTCTGTCTTTTGATCCTGTCCCTCCCCGAGTGTTGACTTCAAATTGCTCCCTCCTCCCATTGCCCTCCCTTCCATCTTCCCTCCCCCTTGCTTATCTCCTTCTCCCCCACTTTCCTGTATTGTAAGATAGGTTTTCATACCAAAATGAGTGTGCATTTTATTCCTTCCTTCAGTCGAATGTGATGAGGGTAAACTTCTTGTTTTTTTCTCAGCTCTCCTCTTTTTCCCTCCACTAAAAAGTCTCCTGCTTGCCTCTTGAATGAGATATAATTTACCCCATTCCATTTCACACTCTTTCCTCCCACTACATTTCTCTCTCACCATTTACCTTAATTTCTTTTAAGATATGGTCCCATCCTATTCAATTCACTCTGTGCTGTCTCTGTATGTGCATGCATGTGTGTATGTGTGTGTGCGTGCACATGTGTACATGTGTGTATGTGTGTGTGTGTGATCCCAGCAACTACCTAGATACTGAAAACTTTTAAGAGTTACAAATATTGTCTTTCCATGTAGGAATGTAAATACTTCACTTTTGGCAAGTCCCTTATGACTTCTCTTTGCTGTTTACTTTTTCATGCTTGTTCTCATTCTTGTGTTTGAAAGTCAAATTTTCTTTTCAGCTCTTCAAATTTTCATGAAGAATGCTTGAAAGTCCTCTGTTTCATTGAAAGACCATATTTTCCCCTGAAGTATTATACTCAGTTTTGCTGGGTAGGTGATTCTTGATTTGAGTCCGAGTTCCTTTGACTTCTGGAATATCCTATTCCACACCCGTCGATCCCTTAATGTAGAAACTGCTAGATCTTGTGTTATCCTGATTGTATTTCCACAATACTGGAATTGTTTCTTTCTAGGTGCTTACAATATTTTCTCCTTGACCTGGGAATTCTGGAATTTGGCCACAATGTTCCTAGGAGTTTCTCTTTTTGGATCTTTTTCAGGTGGTGATCGATAGATTCTTTCAATACTTATTTTGCCCTCTGGTTGTAGAATATCAGGGAAGTTTTCCTTGATAATTTCATGGAAGATGATGTCTAGGCTCTTTTTTTGATCATGACTTTCAGGTAGTCCCATAATTTTTAAATTGCCTCTCCTGGATCTATTTTCCAGGTCAGTTGTTTTTCCAATAAGATATTTCACATTCTCTTCCATTTTTTCATTCTTTTGGCTTTGTTTTGTGATTTCTTGGTTTCTCAGAAAGTCATTATCCTCCATCTGTTCCATTCTAATTTTGAGAGAACTATTCTCTTCAGTGAGCTTTTGAACCTCCTTTTCCATTTGGCTAATTCTGCTTCTGAAAGCATTCTTCTCCTCATTGGCTTTTTGAACCTCTTTTGCCAATTGAGTGAGCCTATTTTTCAAGGTGTTATTTTCTTCAGCATTTTTTTGGGTCTCCTTTACCAAGGTATTGACCCATTTTCCATGCTTTTCTTGCATCTCTCTCATTTCTCTTCCCAGTTTTTCCTCCACATGTCTAACTTGCTTTTCAAAATCCTTTTTGAGCTCTTCCAAGGCCTGAGCCCCCGGACATCCACCTGGGATGTCCGAGATACATTGGCTCCGACCTCCACGTCTTTCCCGGATGGTAAGTATATTTCCTCGTCATCAGAACTGAAAGGCGGGAACATTTGCACCCCCTCAAAGTAGCTCTCTATAGTCTTATTTTTCTTCCCTTTTCTGGGCATTTTTCGAGACAGTTACTTGACTTCTGAGATTCCTGTCCACCCCTGCCTAGATCCGCCCAGCTAGTGCTGGGGCTCTGAGATTGAAATGGGCTTTCCACCGCAGGTGGGACTGCTATTCAATGTGAGGTTAAATTCTGGTGCTGGGGTGGGGGCAGGACCGCCTCCCAGGGTCAGTTCCCTCAGGGGCTTTATGCAGAGACCTTCAGTAATGGAGCGGGTGGGGGCAGGGCCACCTCCCAGGCTCAGTTCCCTCAGAGGCTTTATGTAGAGACCTTCTGTGATGGAGTGGGTGGGGGCAGGGCTGCTTCTCAGGCTGAGTTCCCTCAGGGGGTTTATGCAGAGACCTGGACTTCTGCCTGCTGCTGCCTGCTGTCCCGTGCCCCTACCGCTGCCATTCCACTGCCTCTGCCTCTGCTGCTCCCTCCTACCGTTCCCTCTGCTGCTGCGTCTGAGGTGGCCCGAGCCACCGAGACACCCCGCTCCCCTCTTGGCCAGCCCAGATGTCCCTCTCACTGACCTGTAGCGTCTGTGGGTGGGGGGACCTTCACGGCTGCCAGAGATTCTGTCCCTGAAGCCTGCTCAGAGCTGCTCCTCTGGGGCTGCACGGCCAAGGCAGCTCAGGGGTGGGCTTCACTGTTTGGAGTGCGATGGACTCCTGGGGACGGCTCTCCAGGACTCTCTGGCATGGAAATCTTTTCCACTGTGTTTCTGCGTGACTTGCAGTGATCCAGAATTTGTGGGGAGTTCTTCTTGCAGGAAATATATTGGCTGTGGGTTTGGAGCTAGCATATGTGAGTCTTTCTACTCTGCCATCTTGGCTCCACCCCCCCCAATTTTGCTTTTTAGAGCGTTCTTCTCCTCATTGGCTTTTTGGATCTCTTTTGCCATTTGGCTTTTTCCAGTTTTTGCTCATTTTCTCAGCTATCTACTTGATTTTTGAGCTCTTTGACAAGGTAGTCCTGTGCTTCTGGGGAAGGGGGGTTGTATTGTGAGATAGCAAAAACTTAAGTGTCTTTTGTTCTAAAAATATTGAAAAGTAGAAGAATGAAAAATTGAATAAACGGGCATGTTAAAATCGTGTGTATATATGTTTTAAGCATTGTGCATTAAGGAATACATTCACATAAGGAAATCTGGAAAAATGAGATTGGAAATAAGGCAGGGGGCATTTTGGCGAGGATTAATGAAGGGAGAAAGAGGAATACTCTTGTCCCAGAGTATACCACCATAACGATGTGTTGGAGTTAGCTTGTACTGACTCATGAGAACCAATTGTTAAAATTTCAGTGTGAGCATTTATACTTTGAAAATTGACAAAACCTACAAGGCAAAGCTTGATTGATGATTTTATTGATTGCAACTTAAGAAAGTGATGGAAAAATGTAACTCATGCAGAATAGTTTAAAAAGTGTATAGTGTATACATTTTGGGGGAGATAAAGTTGATCATTAAAAAAACTACCAGGAAACTACTGACTTCATATAATATAAAAAAATAGGTTTGGATTTGTGGTTTCAAAGAAATATTTCTAAACTGTCATATAGGTATGATATCATAGTTATTGGAGATGTCAGTTATCCACAAATGTGTTAGAGTCTTGACCAAATGAAGAGATGAATTGATGACTTCTCTTATCATTTTATACTTCAAAAGAATAGAGAAAGTAATAAATGATCTCTTGTGGGCCTGATTCTGACCAAGGAAGACTGATTCCTGAAATACAAACTACCAGAAACTTGGAGAAAAGTGACTCCTTCACTGCAGAGTTCATCAAAAAAGAAAGTACTGATGGTCAGAATATACATGTGAGGTTCTGACACAATATTTAGTGAAGGACTGCCAGGATAGTTCTTCCAAAGAGAAATGGATATTTATCAAGAATGAAATTGTGAAAATATAAGCAGAAATTATTGTGATGGATACAAAAATTTCAAATTACCTATACGAGAGTACTGTTATTACCACATGGAACTAATGCCAAATTAAACACACATATCTATATGCATGTACATATACATTCACATATATAAATAGGAATTAATCCATTTATATTAAATAGAGAGATGTAGATATGTATAATATACATATGTTCACATGTATAGAAGTAGATATGTATACATCTATATATACATATTTATAATATAGATGAAGGTACACATAAAACAACATGGACACATGTACACATATGTATATGTAATATAATATTGTTATCCATGTGCATAGAATTATTTATTTATAGATATACATATGTGCATATGAAAGTGCACATATTTGGATATACTCTCACATATACATAGATTTGTATATGTAAATATGAATACATGTGTGTGAAAATTCAAGGGCACATATACATGGACCTGAATATTATATGTAGACATACATGTTAAAGCAGGTAACTAAAAATGCTGACGATTAATATGAATGGTCCTGTAGAAAGAGTGTAGAGAGTTAAAATCTAATGAAATGAAAATGCAGGTAAATGTTAAGTAGAGTAAAAAGTTTTTTTTTTTCTAAATTTCATCATTCCATTGGGTACAAGAGGCAACTCAATGAAATGATGGAGCTACTTACTAAAGAAGATGGGATGATGATGATGGACATCAATAGCAATGCAGAGCTTCTTAATCCTTACTTTGCTTCTCTTTCTTCTAAGGAGTTTTAACTGGAGAGAATAGAGAAAAGTAGTTCACAGGTAATGGGATGAAATGATGACAGCTTTTGGTGATCTGAGTAAGTTAAAATCAGTAGACTCTGGTATTAACTAGCAAATCTAATTTATGACCCACTGTCAGTGATCTCTGAAAGATCATGAAGAGTGGGGGAGTTATGACATAATTGAACTAAGACAAATGGTGTTTCAATTTTCATAAAGGGAAGAGAGGGAGTTTACAAAGTTTTAGGCCTGGAAGCTCAACTTCATTTCTGGGCAAAAATATAAAGTTTTCTTAAAGAGATAGTATTTAGAAAATTAGAACAGCAATGATCACTAAAATCCAATAGATTTCATCAAGAGTAGATCATGGAAAAACAACTTTATTTCCTTTTTAAATATTTTTCTTTTGATGGAGTACCTAGACTGGTTAATGAGGGTTATCTTGTTAAGGCATTTCATTTAATCATTCAATAGCGTCTGTCATGCTGTGCTTGTGGACAAAATGGGGAGATGTGGACCAGAAGGTGGTAAAATTATGTTAATATTAAATAACTTTCATTATGGTACACAAAGGATATTCATTAATGCCTCCATGTGGACTTAGAGGTCAGTAACTCAGTCAGAGATCTGTTTTTCATATTTTGTCATACAGTATCTTTTTATAGCAGTGACTTCGATGAAACCACAATAAATAGACTTGAAAAATTCTAGATGACACAAAACCAAGGATAATTAATACATTGCATTACAAAATCAGGATCTAAAAAGATTTTCCTGCTCCTATTAAAATGTATGTTCCTTCTGAGTAAGGATTTTTGCATTCTCTATGCCTGTATCCCTAGGATTTATCAGAGTTCCTAACACACAATAGGTGCTTTTCAATAAATGATTGTCAACTAATTGAAAGTGTACTGTGATAGATTGAATTATGATGAAATTTAATTGTGATAAATGTAATTTTCTACACTACTTAGATTCCCCATAAATTTAGGACCAGGAAAATGTGACTAGTTAATAGTTCCTATGAAAAAAAGAATTGGAGAAATTTCAAATAACTAAAGAAATAGTGCACTATCAGGAAGAGAACCTATCAAGATACCATCAAGACCATATAAATATTGCTTAAAGAAATGAAGAATAAATTGAATAATGGCTTAGGTATCCAATGTCCATAGTCAGGCTTTGTAAATATAATAAAAATAAGGGTACTCCCTAAATGTTTAAATTCAGTGCTATTCCAATTAAAATGTGAAGGGGAATACTTTGTAGAACTAGGTAAAATAACTATTTATTTGGCAGAGCAATTGATCTGTAATATCAAAGGTCAGGTTAATAGTATAGATATGAAGGGGGAAAATAGTACTTTCTAACCTCAAAATATACTACAAAATTATAATTATCAAAAATATTTGATATGATTCAAAAACTGGAAAAGTAGAAATACTAAATAAGAAAGAATCAGAAACAGTTGAACTCAACAGCCCCTCCATGTTATGTAAATTCAAAAACACAAATTAATTAAGCTCTGAATTTGACAAAAAAAAAAATTGCAGGAAAAACTGAAAACCAATTTGGCAAAAATTAGGTTTGAATCAACAACTTAAATCACATACCAGATGAATATGGGATCTGAATCATATATTTAAAAACCCTACCATGAAAAAAAAAATCAATAAATTAGAAAGGAAACAGATTAGGCTCTTTTTTTACAGTGATAGC
Source organism: Bettongia penicillata ogilbyi (assembly GCA_023548195.1). Lineage (NCBI taxonomy): Eukaryota > Metazoa > Chordata > Mammalia > Diprotodontia > Potoroidae > Bettongia > Bettongia penicillata. Next base: position 382,004 of record JAJHZJ010000749.1, on the reverse strand, counting down.
TAGTGAGTAAATTCTTAACCAAATCACGATCACACACACACACACACACACACACACACACACACACTCACATACACAGATAATTTGGATTACATAAAACTGGAAAGCTTTTGTAAAATAAAACACACACACACACATACATACATACACAGAACTAGGACAAGAATAAGAAAAGCGTGGAAAAAATCTTTGCACCAAATATCTCTTTTGAGGATCTAATATCACTATGGGTCACTGGATTTAGATGGCTCTGGAGGAGAAGTGAGGCTGGTGACCTGCACAGCCCTCCCTCACTCAAAGCAAAGTCAAGTGCAAGTCATGTCATCATTCCTCTGATGGCAGGGTCTACTTTGGCAATGAAGGATGAACACAACCACAACAACAGAGAACTAAAAGAAATATATAAGACTAAAAGTCATTTACTCATGGATAAGACCTTAAAGGAAGTTAATAAGTAGTTATCAATTACATGAACAATTTTTCTAATTCACTAGTATGAAAAAAGTCAAAATATCTTTTAGATTTCATCTTCTACCCGGATAATTAAGAAAGATGAGGTTAGTCAATATTGGAGAGACTGTGGAAAAACACACTAATTCATTTCTGGGGAACTGTGAATTAATTCAATCATTCTGGAAAGAAAATCTGTATTGTACTAAAAAGTAATGGAAAGAATTGTTGTTGAGCAATTTTTCAGGTGTGTCTAACTCTTCATGACCCCACTTGGGATTTTCTTGGCAAATATACTAGCATAGTTTTGCTCTTTCCTTTTCCAGCTCATTTTACAGAAGAAGAAACTGTGGTAAGGTTAAGTGGCTTGCCTGAGGTCACACAACTGGTAAGTGTCTGAGGTCAGATTTGAACTCAGGAAGATGAGTCTTCCTGACTAGTCTCAGTACACCACCTAGCTGTCTCTGATGAAAATGTCCATACTCTTTATCCAAGTCATCCTGACTGCTAAGCATATAAAGGAAATGAAAGATTAAAAAAAAGAAAGTTACGATATACACCAAAATGTTTATAGTAACATTTATTTGTAGTAGCAAATAGCTGGAAGCAAAGAACATGTCTGTTGATTGGGGAATACTTGAATAATTTTTGTTTGAATTTACTATAACATTAATGTGCTGTAAGAAATTATAAAGAGGTAGGATTCAGATAGCAGGAGAAGATACATGAACTGATACATAGTGAAATAAAACAACACATAAATAATTACAACAATGCAACACATTGAATCTAAATACTGTGAAATTATAATGGCCAAACTTGACCCCCAAAAGAAGTAGAGGATTGTGCTTCCCTCTTTTCATTGCCGAGGACAGCCCTATGGATATGGAAAACTACATATAATTCTAGGCTTGGCTTATATGAATTGGTTAATTTTGCCAAACTTTTAAAAATTTTTCTCTCTTTATTCTTTATTGTAGAAGAAGAATTGGTGAGAAGGATATATTTGGCCATGAGATTGATATAAACATAAATAAATAAAATAAAAATATTTGGGAGAATTTTTGAAAAGCAAGTTCAGTATGGGTCAACAGTAGGATCTTATAGCCTGCAGAGTGAATATGATCATAGGGTTTATTAAAAGAGGTCTGATGTTCAGAATAGGGGAGGTGACCATATCCCATTACACTATCTTGGCTAGACCTCATCTAACGTAATTATGTTCAGTTCTGGGCACCATGTTTTAATAAGGAGATGGAGAATATGGAGTGCATCTAGAATAGGGACATGAGATCAGGAAGATTGAGGAGCATGGTGGATCCATTTATTAAAGAGGCCAAGGATATTTAGCTTGGCAAAGAAAAGATTTAGCTATTTGAAGGACTGTCATTTGGAAATGGAGAAATACATTCTGCTTACTCCCCAAAAGCAGGAGGAATGATTACAAGTTCAAGAGGCAAAATTGGGCTTCATGTTAGGAAAATCTAAATTATTAGAGTAATACAGAAATAGAATGGGCTGCTTCAGTGGGTAACATTTTTTCACTTTTCACTGAAAATCTTAAGCAGAAAGTAAGACCATTTGCCAGCAGTGTGTTACAGGGGATTCTTATTCAAGTTTGGGTTGAATTAAATGTGCTCTGAAGTCCCTTCCAGCTTTCAGAATCTGGAATTCTTTTATAGCAAAAATTTAATGATTGATTGCCAGGGTGCAATGGATAGAGTGCTGGTCCTGAAATCAGGGAAGACCTGGGTTCAAATGTGGCCTCATACTTACTAGTGTGTTACTCTGGACAAGTCAGTTAATCCTATTGGCCTCAGTTTCCTCATCTGTAAAATGAGCTGGAGAAGGAAACAGCAAATTACTTCAGTGTCTTTGTCAAGAAAACCCCAAATGGGGTCACAAAGTGTGAAATGACTGAAGAACAACCAGAAAGCCATGTTCTCTCCCAGAGATGTATGAAATAGAAGATAAACTTAGGCAGAACTGGCAGTTTTTTTTTCTAATTTTGAGATTCTCATTGTGTATTGCCAAGAAGAGCTGAAACTTCAAATGACAGATGTTACCATTTCTCTGTGATCTCCCTCCCCATTAACCTGCAAATTTGCATCTGCAAACAGATGTTTCCTAGAACAGAACAGTGACTTACATGTACAATTACCTACTTATGTATGCACCGATGGGTACACCGACAACATAGTGACTATTAAAAAGTCATGAAAAATGTTTGGTTTTGTTGAATTGCATTTCCACAAAAGAGATTGAAGTAGCTTGCCATTTTTCAGGGCAAACTAAAAAGTTAACATGTGTTCTGTTTGTTCCAGTGATGGACACATTTAAAGAAAACTCTTAGAAATGGGATCATCATCTGCAGAAAAAGAAACCTGGTTGTTTTTATGTAATAGGGAATGAGCAAAATTAAAACCAGAAATAATTTAATCAATCAGTCATTTAATCAGCAGGCATTTACTAAGGACCTACTATCTAACAGGTCCTGTGCTAGATATGTCAATGTAAAGACAGAGTTGACTAGCCCCTGATCTCAATGAGATTACATTTTCAGCAGTTTTCTTTGCCATCATGGTGTTTCCTATAGGGACTAGAGGAAAACTGTGAGTTACTAGATAAGGGATAAACATCCCGAATTTGAGCCTCTTTCTAAAGATCCTTCTGACAATCCTTGGACAATCTATAAAAACATTTATTCTAAACCCAAATGAAGCTTTTGACTCTAGAATTCATTTAAAGTCAGAAGCATAATAATATAAGAATAATAGAAATACCTTTGAGAATTTTGAGTCTGAGGACCTGCACATCAAACCTGGATTTACTCTTTGCTTCTATCTAGTGGCTGATGTTAAGCAAGGCAGTTCATCTCTTTTCACTTGGTTTCTCATTTTTAAGGAGAAGTGAGGGAATTAGGTACCTTCCATGCTCTCTCCATGAGTCAAATCATGAGTCTATGAACAGTTATTTATTACTGCCTACCACGGACAGAGGATGCTGCCAGTGGTTGAGAATGTTACAAAATATGGTTAACACATAGCCCCTGCCCTAGTGGAGTCTGCCATCCTGTGGAGTGATCAGACAGACATAGAACCAATAGCACAATAGCAAATAATACACAGGAAAGTTAGAACAACGCATCAATGCATTCAAAGGGCCAGGCAGTTCAAGACAGGATAAAGAGAGGATTCGTGGAAGAAACATCATTTGAGTGGAGATTTAAATGATGAATAGGAATTCAACAGGCAAAGTGTGAAAGCGACACTTTTCAGAAATGGGGAACCATGTGAGCAGCTACATAAAGGCAAGAAAAGGAAACACAAGTTAGGAGAGAGAAAATGGTGCATTGCAGCCTTAACATCCAGTGCTTAGAGGGGAGGAATATGGCATAAGACATAAGGGTAGAAAGCTGTTTTGATTTATGAGTGTCCTTGATTATCCAGGGAAGGAGTTTGGTCCATGTTTGGTAGTCCAGATATAAGCAGTGAAGATTTCTTAGCAGTGGAGTGACATGACCAGATCTATTCATCCATAACATTATTCTGTCAGTAGGATAAAGGATGACATAAAGGAGAGAGACAATCGAAGTGAAAACATTCTTGCAATATTGAGTTTCTATTGTTAGTAAAGAGGGCTATGCTTGATTAAGGAAAATGGAAATAGGTAGGAGAGAACAGTTATGAAAGGTGTGGGAGTAGACTTGACAGGACTTCATATATGATTGGATATGCAGTCAGGGAGAAGGAATGGCTGAAGATTTAACTTAATTCAGCATACATTTAGTAGCTCCTATGAACAAAGCATCTTGCTAGGCATTGGTGATAAAATGATGAAAATGAGATCTTCTCTGTTTTCAAAAACCTCTGTTTCCTGGGAGATTTGGAACATATTTTATATACATTTGAAAATCCATATATAGAACTCTGAGGAAAAATCAGAGGCAAAAATATAGACTGGAAAATCCTCTGCTGAGACTTGAAATAAAAGAACCTCCTGCTCTTTGGTGAAAATCTCTTTTAAGGGCCTGTGAAGATGGAATGAAATAAGAGAATGAAACAGAGAAGAGGCAGTTGAAGTGGTGTAAGAAGGAAGAGGGTGGGTTGTCCCTTACATCAAAGGAGAAGGAAATATCCAGTGACAGTGACTGGTCATCAGTTTCAAAAGTTGCAAAATATTAAGAAGGATGAGAACTGACAGAAATATTTGGATTTGACAATTACAAAATCACCAGTGACCTTTGAAAGAGCAATTTAAGTAGAGTTGTTGTTTCAGGAGTCAGAGTGTAAGGAGTTGTGGAAAATGTTGTTCAGTTGTGTCTGATTCTTTGTGACCCTATTTGGGGTTTTCTTGGCAAAAATAACGGAGTTGTTTGCATTTTTCTTCTCTAGCTCATTTTTCAGATGAAGAAATTGAGGCAAACAGGATTAAATGACTTGCCTAGGGTCACACAGTTCGTAAGTGTCTGAAGCCAAAATTGAACTCAGGTCTTCCTGACTCCTGACCTGGCATTCTGTGCACTGTGGTGCCACCTAGATGAACGGAAAGTACTAAATAGTGAAAAAAAATGTCTAATTTTTCATGAAGTTTAGCAGTGAATGGAAGAGAGAGACAGAAGGGTAGCTGAATGGGGTAGAAAAACCACAAAAGGGTGTTTTAAAAAATAGGAGTATATTTTACACCCCAACCCAGTGAACATCAATAACATAAATAACAAGATGATGAGTACCTTGATACCTTTATCAGGTGAGATAAAGGCTCACTGAAGCACAAAATCAATCAAAGTTATAAAATAGATAAGAACAATTCCTAAACATCTAGTCAGGCAGAGTCATGATCTGGGTCAAAAACATCTTTAATCATTTTGGAAAGAATGAAATTCCTCCAGATAATTGAGTTGGATGATATGACCTGACATAGGAAGAGTATTGAGATTGATTATAAGATTCAGTCATTTGCTCTTGAACTTGATAAAACAGCAAGACAGTTTGATTCCACTAATAGCTCAGCCTAGACTATGAGAGGCAATTGTTTTGTCTCTACTTCTGATTTTACCAGAGGATGACCTTTTGCATTCTAAAGGTTGGAAGCTTTGAGGCTACCTTTGCCTGGGAGCTGGAGACTAACATGGTAAGAGAGTTCTCAGGACAGCAGTGGATGAGAGCAGAATCTGTACTAGCAGCTGAAGACAGCAAAGAAAATGAAAGAAAATGAAAGTGGCAGTCTTCTACAAGAATCCAGACCCTTGGAGTCCAGGAAAGAGCTGTACCGCAGGAAAAATTCATGAAGACCCTAGGAAGGGAGAAAAGGACTTCTATCCAACTAGGATGAGTTCATGACCTCTTTGTCATGTGTGCTTTCTAGGCATTTAGGGTTAGAATTAGAGGCATATGAGTTGACTCTCCCTGGATTGTGTGTCTACTTATCACTGTGCTCTACTATGCCTCCCCACTCAAAAAACCAAAAAACCCAACAACCTATTAAATCATGCATGCTCTTTGACACTATGATACCACTACTGGGTCTAATCCCCTAAAGTGACTGGGAAAAAAGGGAAAGAATCATTAACAGAACAAAAACAAAAACATTTTTTGTGCAAAAAATGGAAATTGAAGGGATGACCATAAATTAGGGAACAATTAAAAAACTGACTAGTTATATGAATGTAAGCAGCTAAGTGGTACAGTGGTTAGAGGAATGGATCTAGAGTTAGGAAAATGTGAATTAAAATCTGGCCTCAGAGCCATACTAGCTGCCCCATCCTAGGTATGTTACTCAACCTCTTTTTACCCTAATTTTCTTTAATGAAAAATGAAGATAATGATAACATCTACTTCACAGGAATGTTATGAGGACTAGAAGTGTTTAGTATGGTATCTGGCACACAATAAGTGATAGATATACATATAGACACACATATGTGTATGTATATACATATGTGTGTATATATGTACATATTCCCCACCCCCACTTACTATTGTGCTGTAAGGAATGATAGAGATGGTTTCAGAGAAGCCTGGGAAGACTTGCAGGAACTGATGCAAAGTGAAAGTGAAGTAAGCAGAGCCAGGAGAATTCATACAACAAGGACTACATTGAAAAGATAACTAAATTTAAAAGATTTAGGGATGCTGATCCACACAGTGACTAATCATAAATCCATAGAAGTAGAGAGAAACATGCTAATAGGGAATGAACTTAGAATTGAGACATTTTGGGGGGGAGTGGACATGGCCAATGGGGAGATTTGTTTTGCTTCACTATACATGTTCATTATAGGGGTTTTATTTATCTTGCTTTCTCATGATGATGGTGGTGGAGTCATGAGAGACTATTCAGAGCTAAAAATAAAATTTTTTTATAATTCTTTTTTAAATTTTTTTATTAAATTTATTTATTTAACTTTTTACATTCATTTTCACAAAATTTTGGGTTCCAAATTATCTCCCCATATATACCCTCCGCCCACGCCAATACATCTAGCATTCTAATTTTCCCTATCACCAATCTGCTCTCTCTTCTATCATCCCTCCCTTCTCTTGTCCCTATCTTCTTTTTTGTCCTGTAGGGCCAGATGACTTTCTATTCCCCATTAACTGTATTTCTCATTTCCTAGGAGCAAGAACAATACTAAACAGATGTTCCTAAAATTTTAAGTTCCAAATTCTCCCCATCCCTCCCTCCCCACACATTCCCTTTGGGAAGGCAGGCAATTCAATATAGGCCATATCTGTGTAGTTTTGCAAATGACTTTGATAATAGTCGTGTTGTGTAAGACTAACTGAATTACCCTCCATCCTACCCTGCCCCCATTGTTTCTATTCTGTCTTTTGATCCTGTCCCTCCCTAAGAGTGTTGACTTCAGATTGCTCCCTCCTCCCATTGCCCTCCCTTCCATTATGCCTCCCACCCTGCTTATCTCCTCCCCCACTTTCCTGTACTGTAAGATAGATTTTCATACCAAAATGAATGTGCATTTTATTCCTTCCTTTAGTCAAATGTGATGAGGGTAAACTTCATGTTTTTTGCTCAGCTCTCCTCTTTTTCCCTCCACTAAAAAGTCTCCTGCTTGCCCCCTGAATGAGAGATAATTTACCCCATTCCATTTCACCTTTTCTCCTCCCACTACATTTCTTTCTCACCATTTATCTTAATTTCTTTATGGTCCCATCCTATTCAATTCACTCTGTGCTCTCTGTCTCTGTATGTGCATGCATGTGTGTATGTGTGTGTGCGTGCAAACGTGTACGTGTGTGTGCGTGCATGCGTGTACGTGTGTGTGTGTGTGTGTGTGGTCCCACCAACTACCCAGATACTGAAAAGTTTTAAGAGTTACAAATATTGTCTTTCCATGTAGGAATGTAAACAGTTCACTTTTGGTAAGTCCCTTATGACTTCTCTTTGCTGTTTACTTTTTCATGTGTCTTCTCATTCTTGTGTTTGAAAGTCAAATTTTCTTTTCAGCTCTGGTCTTTTCATCAAGAATGCTTGAAAGTCCTTTGTTTCATTGAAAGACCATATTTTCCCCTGAAGTATTATACTCAGTTTTGCTGGGTAGGTGATTCTTGGTTTGAGTCCTAGTTCCTTTGACTTCTGGAATATCCTATTCCACACCCTTCGATCCCTTAATGTAGAAGCTGCTAGATCTTGTGTTATCCTGATTGTATTTCCACAATAGTGGAATTGTTTCTTTCTAGCTGCTTGCAAGATTTTCTCCTTGACCTGGGAATTCTGGAATTTGGCCACAATGTTCCTAGGAGTTTCTCTTTTTGGATCTCTTTCAGGTGGTGATCGATGGATTCTTTCAATATTTCTTTTGCCCTCTGGTTCTAGAATATCAGGGCAGTTTTCCTTGATCATTTCATGAAAGATGATGTCTAGGCTCTTTTTTTGATCATGGCTTTCAGGTAGTCCCATAATTTTTAAATTGTCTCTCTTGGATCTGTTTCCCAGGTCAGTTGTTTTTCCCATGAGATATTTCACATTCTCTTCCATTTTTTCATTCTTTTGGTTTTGTTTGGTGCTTTCTTGGTTTCTCAGAAAGTCATTAGCCTCCATCTGTTCCATTCTAATTTTGAGAGAACTATTTTCTTCAGTGAGCTTTTGAACCTCTTTTTCCATTTGGCTAATTCTGCTTTTGAAAGCATTCTTCTCCTCCTTGGCTTTTTGAACCTCTTTTGCCAATTGAGTGAGCCTATTTTTCAAGGTGTTATTTTCTTCAGCATTTTTTTGGGTCTCCTTTACCAAGGTATTGACCCATTTTTCATGCTTTTCTTGCATCTCTCTCATTTCTCTTCCCAGTTTTTCCTCCACCTGTCTAACTTGATTTTCAAAATCCTTTTTGAGCTCTTCCATGGCCTGAGCCCACCAGACATCCACCTTGGATGTCTGGGATACAGACCTCCACATCTTTCGTAGATGGCAGGCATTGTACTTCCTCATCAGAAATGAAAGGGGGAAGAAACATCTCTTCCCCAAGAAAGTAGGTCTCTATGGTCTTATTTTTTTTCCCTTTTCTGGGCATTTTCCCAGCCAGTTACTTGACTTCTGAGATTCCTCTCCACCCCCGCCTAGATCCACCCAGCTAGTGCTTGGGGTCTGAGATTCAAATGCTGCTCCCCACCCTCAGGGCTTTCAGGGGCGGGAGCAGCTGCTATTCCATGTGAGCTTAATTTCTGGTGCTTGGGTGGGGGCAGGGCCACCTCCCAGCTCAGTTCCCTCAGGGGTTTTTTGCAGAGATCTTCAGTAATGGCCCTGAGCTCCTTTCTGCTCCAGGAGCTCCTGGCCACTGCTGCCTCTGCCACTGCCTCTGCCGCTGCCTCCCGAGGGGGCCTGAGTTATGGAGACACCCCGCTCCTCTCTTGGTCAGCCTAGAAGTCTTGGAGCGCCTGTGGGTGGAGAGACCTTTGTGGCTACCAGAGATTCCATCCCTGAAACCTGCTTGGATCTGCTCCTCTGGGGCCGGGCATCCAGGGCAGCGCACGGGTGGGCTCCACGTCCGGAGTGTGACGGACCCCTGGGGACAGCTTTCCAGGGCTCTCTGGAATGGAAATCTCTTCCACTGTGTTTCTGCGCAGCTTGTAGTGCTCCAGAATTTGTGGGGAGTTCTTTTTACAGAAAATATATGGGATGTGGGTTCGGAGCTAGCATACGTGAGTCTTTCTACTCTGCCATCTTGGCTCCTCCCCCCAAAATTGTTTTTTTTTAATGAATGGTACAGATTTTTGGTTAAATGATAATCATTAAGAACAGATTTAGTAACAGTCCTAGAAAGAACTTCAAGCCTACAGATTTTCCCTGGAAGCTTGAGGAGGGAAGTGAGCTGCCCCCTGGGGTGGATATGAATATGAATAAAATAGGAATGTGAATACAAGTTAAGGAAAGTGATTACAGAGGTCAAACACGGTTTGAGAGAGATATCAGGATCTTTGATTACAGATAGAATTAAACCAGTGGATGGAGAAAAATTGAAAATACTTTGGGGAGAGGGAGATGGTAGTTGGAGTAAGATCCTGGGGGAGGCAAGAGGAAATTAGATCAAGCTTGCAGGTAAGGGGGTTAACATTAGCAATAACTAGGGATATCTCTTCTCCCAACAGAGAGGAGAAAAGGAGTGATAGTTCCAAGTTGCAAAATATAAAGAAGACTGGAGGAACCTTGCATCACATGATATTAATTGTCTGAGTAAAGTGGGAAGCTAAAAAAAATACATTGAAGTATTTTTTATAGTGCATAGTGCTCTTGGGTTTTTTGTGGAGAAATAACTTTTGGAAAATTCTCATGTGGAATGAGAAAATTTACTACAATTATAGGAGGTATTTAACTCAACCAAATAAATAGGGTAGTTGCAGTGTATGGAATGTATATTTGGAGTTAGAAGTCCTGGATTTGAATCCCAGCTCTGTATTTACCTGTGTGATAGGACACTGGGTTAAATATAATAAGATAAATATCAATAGGAAAGGAGAAGGGACTGAAATGAGTTTCATGTGAGTAGGATAGATGTCTACAGATATATGGCTGCAGTTGGAGATTGAAATTTGGACATTCAGAATCTGGGAGGAAGCAATACAGTTTTATGACATGGTGAGGAGTCTGCTATGACCATGCTGGCATTGGACCTGAAATGGACTGGAGATCAGAAGATGGTTGAAGTTGGTTAAATTGAAGGAATATATCTTGGGTTATAGGGTTATCACATATTTAAGTACTTGAGGATCTTAGCAGAGATTAGATTGAAAGGAAGATCCACCTTAGGTATGCAGGTTACTGAAAAAATTGGGTAAAGGGCTTGGAATTTGGAAGATGACAGAAAGGACAGGGAGTGGGGTTATGTATATAGATTACATAGACTTTAAAAGATTGTTAAAGAATGATGGTTGAAGAATAGTCTAAGAGTGACAATATGAAATAAGGAATTTGCCAAAACTACCTTTTAGTTGATTATATTGTCTGTTTATGTTTCTCCCTACTTAACAAACACCAATGACTTCCTCTTACCTTTAGGATCACATGTAAACTCCTCTTTTTAGCATTTTAAACTCTTTATATCCTGCCTTATTCCTACATTTTCTGTCTTCCTATATATTCCTTCCCTCTATACACTCTACAGGAGCCATTATGACCTATTTGCCGCCTTTATACCACCTTTCCTCTCTTGTCTCCAGGCCTTTGCCCTCGTTTGTACCATTCCTAGTGTGCTCTTCTGTCTCACTTCTGCTCTTTAGAATTTTCAGTTTAAATATTTCGTTCAATGTTACCATCTATAGACAGCCTTTCTTGATTCCCCCCACCCCGTTAGGGATTCCTCTTTGACGACTGGTTTTGTCTACTCTCTCTTTCCAAATGTGTGTGTGTATGTGTGTGTGTGTGTATGTATATGTGTGTATATATATATATATATATTATATATATATATATATCTTACATATAACTGTATATCAAGGTCTCCCCCATTGTAATATACGCACCTCATTGGCAAGGACTGTTATTTTATTGGTATCCACCATGGTTTATTTGTATCCTTAGTGGCAAAGTAAATACTTAATAAGTTATTATAAATTGATCATCAATTGAGTAAAGATATTAATATGTCAGCAAATGATTACATTTTGGTGTTGGCTGATTATATTAGATATCAAATTCATCTGACTCTAACAGAACAATTAGCTCGAAATTAGAAATCCATTTTTCTTTTTATTAGTTCATATATCCTTTTGAGAAAAGATCCCAGATGGCAGTTTCCAAAGAGACATCGATGGATCCATAAAATCATAATGCTATGGAGAGAAGAAAATATGTTCATAGACTGGCATTTATGTTGCAAAGACTTCTGACCCTGGAATTTATAATAACTTTCCTTATCAGAATGTTGATTTCTTTGTCCATTCAAAGTGCCTTTTACGGTGCAACATTTATAGTATGAGTCACAAGAAGAAAAATAAAAATGAAATAATGAATTTTGCAAATATTGGCAGTCATAGCAAGTTAATCCAATTCACCAAAGTCTGGAGATACAAAGATAAATAAGACAGAGTCTTGCTCTTGGTTTGTTTGCAGTCCAGTAGGGGGTAGTAAGATAGGTACATAAGACAGAACATGCCTGGTGTAAGAAAGTATGAAAACTTTGGTGATACATCTGTTTATAGAGAGATCTTTTCCAGACAGAATGGGGATATGATTTAAGAGAGACTTCATGGTAAGCTTCATTAGATGCCAATGATCAATTGCTGTAAACTTTATACTCTTATTGCTAATTGGGCTCTGACAAATTTTTTCAACATGACATCAAACCATATTCATTTCTGGCTGGCAATAGATATCTGGAGAAAATTCAAGTAAAATGTTCCCTCCTATATAGATTTTGCCAAGCATCCATATTTGCTATGAATCAGAACTCTTGGGGGAAAGAGGTCAGAATATTTATACTATTAATGACTAAAGAAATTCAAACATAAGATTCTTCCTTCTTGAACAACCTTCATCAATTCTCTCTTCTGTTTTAAAACATAGGTTAAGAAACCTCTTTTGTGTTTTCTCCAGGCCTTTGGGACATTATGGATTCACCATGATGGCAGGTAATGAAGCATCTTTTCTTATTGAGGGACTCATTCTATTTGCTGTCATAACATGGCAAGAGGAGACAGTCCCAAGTGGAAAGGATGAGTTCTTTGGAAAGATCATCTAACATTGTCAGAAAATGTTGTTTTTTTAAAGTTTGGAGAAGATGACTTTGAATCATAAAATAAAGGAAATCAGAACGGGAATTTTTTTTTCTATCTCATCCATAGATGCTTCAGCTACCAGTTTAAGATGTGAAGAGATATGAAGTCGTTTCAATATTTCAAACAATGTAATCTAATGTAAATGAATTTCCTAGTGCTGTTTAATTTTTTCTTTGTTGCTTACTCTAGCAGGGGAGAGTTAGCTCTAGGGGGATATCATTTCCAAATAAGAGAGAACTTTTATACAATTAGAATCATGCAGCAATGGAATGGATAGAGGCCTGGATAGGAATGGACAGGAGCCTCAGAAATTTTGAATGGCTCATCATTGGAATGGATCAAGCAGGAGGAGTGTTGTAATGGCAAGTTGATCTACCTAGAACTGCATTTGACTTTGTGTACTCTTAAGATTCTTTTGTTATTTTTGTTATTGTTAGTATTGTTATAACTTTGGTGCTTCTAGGGCACCACGGAATTCATGGTGGGAGTCAGAATTTCTTGGCTCACAATGGTGAGATGGCAATTACTAGAATAAGCAGTTGGGCTCTGGGACAAGGTGCTGAGGCTGACTATGTTTTAATGACTCAGGAGATTCATAGAACAAATGAGGTGATCACAGTGCAGTGGCAGTTAGTGAAGGCCCTGTGCACAATGTGCAGTAGATGTTCATAAACTACAGTCCATGTATTTCAGACTTGGTTGCAACAGCCATAGCCACTCACTCATAAAAAACAAAATAAAACCAAAAATCACGCCTGACATGCATAGTTTACAGCTGTTACTTAAGGACAAAAACCAATATATGACCATTGTTTGGACCTTTGTTTACTAATATGATCAATTCGTGATTAGTTAAATTTCAGCACTATGGATGAATATTGTGCAGATAAGAGTAAAGTATTTGCAAAGTACTGTTACCTTATGGATATGGATATGGACCTTAATAAGGGCTTTACTGGTCTTTAGAGTAGTTTGTGGGATTGAGGATATTATAGAAATCTTGAATAACCATAAAAAGAGTTTCAGGGAGTATATTGGTACAAGTTCAGGACTTTAAGGATATGCTCAGTGAATTAACTAACCTACTGATTTCTCAAAAATACCTGGGTCTCCTTTGTCAGAATATAGTACAATTAGTATCCAGGAGGAGGCCCAGAGCTTGGTTCATCATGGGGGAAGAGATAGCCAAAATTCCATAAGGACGAGGGAATCTTCCTAAAGTCCTTCTCCTGAAGTCTTCAAACCTGGCCTGACAATACCACCTTCTGTTCACATTGTGTCTGGTCTTTGGGATCTGGGATTTCTTCCATTTGGTTACTGCCTGTGGTGACTCTCCTGTGATTTCTCTTCTTGTGTGGTTCTTTTCCCTGGCTTTCTATATATCCTCCACAAGAAGTCCACTTGATACACTAGCTGCCTTCCTTTTATAATTTTGATATCTTGAATGTGCTTCTTTCCTTGGGCTGTCTATCATTCTTGTTGGATAAAAAATGACCTGATATTTTTTGTGAACTTTTAAATCATTTCTGTTATTTTTTTAATGTTCTATGTCTTTTTAAAGGTCTGTTCTAAATTTCCCCATCCTCTAAACACGCAAAATGACCCATTGTTTTCAAACTCATTTGCTTCTCTTCTTTCCCTTTCCTATCCTCCCTCCCTTCTTTTTCTTTCTTTCTCTTTCTTTTTCTTTCTTTCTTTCTTTCTTTCTTTCTTTCTTTCTTTCTTTCTTTCTTTCTTTCTTTCTTTCTTTCTTTCTTTCTTTCTTTCTTTCTTTCTTTCTTTCTCTCTCTCTCTCTCTCTCTCTCTCTCTCTCTCTCTCTCTCTCTCTCTCTCTCTCTCTCTCTCTCTCTCTCTCTCTCTTCCTTCCTTCCTTTCAGAAGAGGGACATTTGCCCTTTTCTGACTTTGAAATAACTCTTCTACTCCCTAAGATTTTTCAGATAGCATCAACAATGACTAGTTCATCCTCCAATTCTTTCAGAACATAAAGACAGAGTTCTAGACTGAGGGACTTGAATTCCTCAAGGGCAGCTAGGTGCTCTCTTAACTATCTCCTTACTTCCCTTGGATATAAACTTATACTTAACCATTTTTCCCTGTTATTTCTAGCGCAAAGGTCCTTCTCCTTGGTAGAGAAAATTGAAGCAAAATAAAAGTGGAGCCAGTGTACTTTCACTGTGATGTGTTATTATTGTTCCATTTATTCCAAGGAAGGGAGCTGTGTTTCTGCTTTGCTCCCTGTCATCATCTCAGTGAAGCATTCACTATTTTTACCTTCATCATATTAGATTTGAGCACTGCTGTCAAAATTTTGCATAGACCTTACTTTGTTCAGTCATTTTTCAGTTGTGTCTGACTCTTCATGACCCCATTTGGGTTTTCTTGGCAAAGATACTGGAGTGATTTACCATTTCTTTCTCTAGCTCATGAGGCAAACAGAGTTAAAGGACTTGCCCAGGGTCACACAACTAGTAAGTGTCCAAGGCCAGATTTGAACTCAAGAAGTTGAGTCTTCCTGATTTCAGGTCCAGTACTATTTATCTCTCATCTAGTTGTGCTAATTTCAAATATAAGTTGATTGGTGAGTTCTCTGAATATTCACATTAAATCTCCTCACATAGCTATTTTGTTCCTCATTGAAATTGTTGCTTGATTTCATTCTTGAGACTTTCCCACCTTCCTGGGTTAATTTTTTCTCTAAAATTTTATTTGATAGAATCCTGCCCAGTCTTATTCTGAATATTTTGAAATATGATCTCCCTATATTTTTTGGTTCTGGTAGATTATCTCTTTCCCCTAGGCATTGTTCCTTCCTCCCCCTCCCCTTTTTGTTTTGCTTAAGTCTAGATATTAAGCCTAGAACAAGGACATAAAACTCTGTAGGAGTAACAGTTTTGATTCTCTGAGAGAATGGTGACAAAATTGGCACATGAATGAAGTTTCCAGGCTAGGTCCAAGCAACCAAGAGTGATTTCCTAGGGATAGAGTGCAATTTGACAACAGTGGAAAAAAGTGCATTTTTTTTCAAGGATTGCTAAGAGCCATCTACTTTTCATATCTGAATTGCTCATGTAAACCGAATGAGCCTAAGCTAGCGCTAACAATGCTTTTTTTTTTTTATTTTGGGGGTATTAATTATTATTTTTAGGCTCAGTTAGCCCTGGTATGATCCTGAGAGAAGAGACATTAGCCTGCACTCAACTGTCAATAATTTTTTTCCATCATTAATTAACTTTTAGTAACTTATATTTGTTAACTGGAATCAATCCTTTACTGACAAATTTAGAAACTGGGGTGAAGATGTGCATACTATGTCAGATTACTGAGGTAATTGTATCGTATGACCTAGCCATTGAGTTCTATATGTAGGACTATATTAATTAATTTCATGAGATCCTAGGATTATAGAGTTAGAGATGCAAGGGATCTTATAAATCAGTCACTTCATTTTACAGATGAGAAAACCTATGTCAGTAATTAAAATCTTTTCCTTTTGTAGATGAAGAAAGCAAATCTCAGCGAGTAACCTCGTATGTAAAAGGAAGGGGTTGTATTAGACTTGTATAAGACCTGCCCTAGGTCAGATGAGTAGGAGTGGAGGAATTAGAATTTTTACATAAAATTAAGTAAGAAATACATCAACTAATATAAATCTCTTAGTAAATATTCAGAAATAGTCTATCAAAAACATGAAAAATGAAAATCGCCACTTTAATATTTGCAAGTGAAATGCAATGATGTCTTAAAGCTGACAGTGGAGAAAAACCAATGTATTTTTAACCCATACATATAGATAGCTCTATAAACATATGTGCTATGCTCTTAAGATATTTAAAGTATTTTTCTGATGCTACATAAAATATATTAATGTGAATAAAGTGAACTGTTTAATAACTTATAATTTATGTTGTGAGAAACAACATGATAGTGGGTAGGGAATTGAATTTGGAACCAGGAAGTCCTTCATTTGTATGTTGCCTCTGATATTTGCAAACTGACCTTGGGCAAATCACTGAGTCTTTCTGCATCTCCAATTTCCTCATTTGCAAAATGATGAGGTTAGACTTGATGTCATCTGAGATTCCTCCCAGTTCTAAATCTATGTTCTTGGTATAGCACATACTTTTCCAAATCCTACTAAAACTCATGGATTTGAGGGTGTTAACTTTGTAGATTTGGTTTGATTTTTCAAATGCTATAGCTCATGAGCCCCCAGTAGTATGCTTCCTTCTAGGATTAATTTTGATATCAGTTAGTCAGATAATTAGCTTTTAGAAACACATATTTATTACCATGATATAGTTGGAGCAGAGTCCTTTCAATGGATCCTAATTCTGTGAGCAATCATCCACAAACACCTACAGAGTCCAGAGGAAAGCAGAATGAAGCTCAGAGCATTGGGATAACAGTTCATGGAATTCCTCTTGCTAGAGTCCTCAACGTATTCTCTTTAGGTAAGTTATAACTTTTCTGCTGAGATCCCTATAGGTTCTTGAATTGGCCTTTCTTCATTGTGTCCAGTCTGTGCTTTCCTCCCAATGCAGATATTTCTACCAACCATTACTGTCCTGGGGCTAGTGCTAGGATGCTAATTAAAATGTCCAAATATTCTAATCCTATAAAATTCACAAAGTTTTCCTCTGGTGGGTAAAGGATGAGGAGAAGACTCTCTTCTCCCTCTCTACCTCAGGGATTCCTTCTCAAGGGTCATGACTGGAAGCTTCAGTCACTAAACTGACACATATTCAAACCTTCAGTAAGCTCCCAAAGGAGTTTCAACCTGTCTATGCAGACTTTCCGTGTAATTTCACTCCAATTAATCCAGTAGCTTTCAAAAACTAAATTGATCAAGGAGTTTTATGATTTAGACCAAAGCTTGTGATTGATTGATGGATTCAGCACAGGAACCAAGGACTTGTTTCTTATCAATAAGTTGAGATGTATTATCACCTGGTAAAGACATCAGTGTATAATATCTTATTACTTATGTAATAGGAGTCTGGTGCATGAGTGTAACCCTTAAATTTATTTGACTGATTTTGCCTCTTTACATGGAGGATGTTGGGGAAATACATTCTAAGAAAATGTGATGAATTATAAGAGAAGTTACGTTAGAAAAACTGTGGAGAGTGTGTGGACTTGTAACTATGTCCAATCAGCTTATAATGTGGTCCTGAAAGTATTGGAGGGAAATGTTTCCGTTTGTTTTTGTTAAATCTGCTAAGTTAACATTCCATCTTAAAAGCCAATTGACAGTTAAGTAATTAAATGGAACTAGAATACTACTCATTGGCTCTCTAATAATGAGGAATAACATAGGCTGGAATTTTGAAGGAACGATAGTAGAGAAGAGAAAATCGAATCCCTTATAGTATCCAAGAATTGAGAGAGACAGTCAGAGAGAAAGACAGAGAGGCAAAGAGACAAGGAGACATGGAGAGACATAGAGACAGAGAGGCAGAGAGAGACAGAGTGAGAGACAGAGATACATACGTTACATTTGAAGGGAGATGAAGTAATTGTATGCCATAATATCCCCCTCCCCAATCTTTACACTGTTGATCCTTTAAACACATTATAGAAGCAAAAATAAAGCAGTTTTCTTCTCTTGGAAGTAAAGACTGAATATATTTGGAACTGTTTGCCATTGCTTTATCATAATTTAAAATACTTTTGGATCAACACACAAAAACATGCTTAGCTTTACACAAACGCACATATATGCAAACATGGAAGTTCTCCTTAACCTTAATGCCAAAAGAGTTGACTGCTTAAAAAAATGAGAGTAACAACAGAAAAGGTGATGTCATTTTCTGGTCCTTATAAACTACAGCTTCCCTAATGTTTTCCATTAACCCATTGGGTTATTTATCTTCCCCACTATGGTTACTGAGCCAAGGAACTTTTGAAAGGCCTAAATTTAATATTGATTTGGCATTTACTATTTAGGGTTCACTTAGATTTTTCCCATCAGATTTTAAATTAATAAACATTTTATACCTAGCAAACACAATCTGACTATGTTAGGTGACAGTTTATTTATAGTTAACTAGATTCTCTTTTATTACATTTTTTTTTCCATCAACCTCATGTGAATGAACTGGAAGTTAGAGAACAAAATAACCCTTGACTTGAAGCTAAGCATATACTCTGATATGAAGGTTAAAAACAAATTTATATTTCCTAAATGACTTCACAAGAAAAACAATACAGCCTCACCATTAATTTTAATATTTAAAGTGATACCCTAATAACTACTGGCATCTAAGATGCTTTCCAGCCTCTTCTGAAAAACCTTTGTTGTATATTCTCAATATTGGGAGTGATAAGGAGTGGTTAAATCTTGATTACTATTACAAAAAGGGATGCATTTGCTATAATATCATACTAGTACTTAAAGATAAGGACACAAGTGTGTGTTCGTCCTTCACTGACGAAGAAGAACGTGCCATCACAGAAATAATGACATGACTTGCATTGGACTTTATTTTGAGTAGGGAGGGTTGTGCATGTCACCAGCCTCATTTCTCCTCCAGAGCCATCTGAATCTAGTGACCAGATATTCATCAGGATGACTGGAGATGACCCAGGATGAGACAATTGGGGTTAAGTGACTTGCTCAAAGTCACACAGCTAGTGAATGTCAAGTGTCTGAGGTGAGATTTGAACTCAGGTCCTCCTGACTCCTGCACTGGTGCTCTATCCACTGCACCACCTAGCTGCTTCTAGTACTTAAAGAATGAAAATACTAAAGGAAGGAATTCCTATACCAATAAGTCATAGATCAAGTTCAAAAAGAAAAAATATATACACACATATACATACATGTACTATGTAAATATATATGCATATATACACATATACATACATACAAATGTATACATGTATATGAATGGATATATATATATATATCATCACAATGGATATGTCTAGTCTTAAATACATATGCATTAGTTGAACAAAAATGCATTATCTACTTTTTTATGGCAGACCAAATGTATTTGATAAGTGACTGGGTACCAATGGATCATTATCTGCAGTATTAGTTTTGTGGACCCAGTAGAATAACTGTTTCACTAGTTTTCACCTGATGTCAATATCAATTAAGTTGTTAAACAGAGAGATGTAGATTTACTAAGGATGCTTGCCCAGTGTCATGTAAGATGGATGGCCCAAACAAAAGGATTTCTAATTGATGGTGAATTTAAGGCGACATTGGATAACTCTTGCATAAAGGTTATTTTTGACTCTCTATCAATCTTTATTTAAGAGAATGACCTGGAAATTGGTTGATAACAACAGTGAAAAAGAGAGAAAGCTGTACAATCTGATCATCTGAACTTCATTCAGTGTAGGAAAGGTTTAACATTTTGGCCATTAACCAGGATAAAGGGGAAGATGGCATATGTATCTAATTTGGAGATGCCACAAAGCTGAGAGGGTCAGCTAACATGTTAAAGGGCAGTCAAGATTAAACAAAAGATCTTGACAGTCTCAGACCAATTGGACAAATTGGTTAACATGAAAAATGATAGGGATTGATCTAAACTCTTTCACGTGAGTTCAAAGATGTGAACATTATGCGTACAAGGCAGGGAAGAGAGTACCGGACGGTAATTTGTCAGCCAAAGGTCTTTGAGTTGCGTGGCCTGCAAACACAATATAAATCCAAAGAGTGATATAGCAGCGAAGTACGTTAGTTCCATCTTAAGCTTCATTATGAGAGGCATAACTTGCAGGATAAAGGAGTTAGCAATTCCTCCTGACCGTCCTTGTCAAACATCTGGAGTATTGGATTAGATTTTAATGATGATGTGATCACAATGGTGACAATGATGACGATGATGATACATTTCTCTAGCACCTACTACGTGGCAGGCATTGTACTAAGTGCTTTACAGATATTTTCATTGACACATATAACAACTCTATGGGGTATATGCTATTATTATCCCTATTTTAGAGTGGAGGAAACTGAGGCAAAAAGAGATTAAAATGACTTGCCTAAGGAAACACAGTTAGTAAGTTTCTGAGACCATTGTGTCTTCCTGCCTCTAGGTCTAGCAATCTATCTACTGAGCCACATAACTGACTCATTGTGGATGCCATATTTTAAAAAATAACAATAAGTTTGAGAGCATCCAGAAAAGGGCAGACAGAATGGTGAAGGACTTCAAGAAT
Organism: Bettongia penicillata ogilbyi; assembly: GCA_023548195.1. NCBI lineage: Eukaryota > Metazoa > Chordata > Mammalia > Diprotodontia > Potoroidae > Bettongia > Bettongia penicillata. The sequence goes on along the minus strand of JAJHZJ010000749.1, from coordinate 361,147 downwards.
ATGCTATATGAGTATTATTTAAATGATATGAATATTTAACCTAAAGAAAAGAAGACCCAGGGTGATTATCAGTCTTCTAGTGTTCAAATGGCTCACGTGGAAGACAAATTCATTAGCTTTATACTACTCAGGTCCAGAAGGCTGAATTAGTTGTAGTGGGCAAATGCTGATGGGAGAAGAGCTTTATCCTTGATGAATGGAAATGTTCCTACTGTTTAGAACCATCTTAGAGTAGAATGGGCTGCCCTAGGATGAGAGAGCAGTGTTGCCTTTATAGACTTTAGGCTAAGGCTGGGCACCACTAATCAGGTGTGTTTTAGGAGGATGTTTTCTTTGTCATATTAGGGGATTTCTGAGATGTCTTCCAACTTTTCTTTCCAGTCACCAGTGCTCACAATTTGATGTTGTCTCTGATTCTTCACTCTCAACCCACATAACTGATAAGTTGCCTATCATCTTTCTACAGTATCGCTTGAGTGATTATTATTTATTACTAATAATAGCTAGCATTTATACAGCACCTACTATGTGCAGGAATTGTGCTAAGCACTTTACAAATATTATCCCATTTTACCCTAATAACAGCCTTGTGAGATGGAAGTTATTATTATCCTTATTTTACAGCTGAGGAAATTGAGGCAAACAGGGTTAAGTAACTTGCCCAAGGTCACATAGCTAGTAAGTGTCCTAGGCCTGATTTAAACTCCTAGTGCTCTATCCCCTGCACCATCTAGATGTCTACATCTTCTCTCCATTTCCAGTTAAAATCTCACCTTCTACAGGGAAGTCTTTTTCTTACGTCCCTTAGATCTATTCCCTTGTTTATTATTTTCAGTTTATCCTGTATATAGCTTGTTTTACATAGCTGCTTGTATATTGTCTCCCACATTAGACTGCGAGCTCCCTGACAGTAGGGACTATCTTTTGCTTTTCTTTGTATTTTTAGAGCTTAGCACTGTACCTGACTCATCACCGGCATCTATTAGATCCTTACTAACTCATATAAACCATTTCCATAGTCTATGTCTTCATCATCTCTTGCCTACCCTCTGCCATAGCCTTCTAGTCAATTTCTCTGCCCCTGCTCTCTCTCTATTCCAAACTAAACTCCACACAACTGCCCAAGTGATTTTTTCCTAAAGCACAAATGTGATTAGATTACACAGATACTCAGTAAACTCTAGTGTCAGTCAGTCAAAAAGTGTTTATTAATAACTTAATGAGTGTCAGGCCCTATTCCAAGTGCTAGGGATACAAAGGATAGCAAAAACATGCTCTCTACTCTTAAGGATCTCATATTCTAATGGAGGAGATAACATACAGCTAACTAGTTACATACAGGACATATTCAGTGTAAATGAAATGTTTTGTGTTTTGTTTGTATTTGCCTTTCATTGCTAAAGAAGACCATGCCATCAGAGAAAAGATGACATGACTTGCACTTGACTTTGTTTTGAGTGAGGGAGGGCTGTGCAGGTCACCAGCCTCACTTCTCCTCCAGAGCCATCTGAATCCAGTGACCAGATATTCATCAGGATGACTGGAGATGACTCAGGTACTCACTTAGGGTGAGGTAACATCCATTCATTGAATAGGCCTGTTTAAGAAGTAGCCAGGGCATGGCCCCTTTAACGAGGCCAAGAAAAAGAAAGACATCAGGCTGGGAGGGAAACAGCAAGTTACTATTGATAATGATTGTAAAGCTAGGAGGATCTAGAGGAGCCCTTGGGCAGGGGCCCTTTGGAATCCCAGCTTCAGAATGCAGTTATGTTTAAGCTGGCTGAATGAGGGAGGACACAGCTAGCTGGGTAACTCAGCTCCTCCTCTCCTGTCTGCCTCTCCCTCCCCTTCCTTCTCCTCTCCAAAGGAAGGTAAATTTCGATGGCCAAAAGATGCCCAGTTGACTTGGGTTTTACTATCTAGTTTCTTTCCCTTCCCTTCCCTTCCCTGTCCTATCTTGTCTTGTCCTTTTTCCTTTCCCAAAAATAAAAAAAAGAGAAAATTAAGTACATGTAATCCCAGGGGGAAGTTATTAGCATTGAGGGGAAGGGGACAGTTGATGACCTCTTCAGTTCTTATGGGTTTCATTATCATCTTTATGCAGATGACTTCTGAACCTTCTAGTCTTAATCTCTTTCCTGAGGATTTAGTCCCATTTAGCCCCATCTAATAGGTAGGATCAAATGCCTATTGAAAATTTCAAGCTAAATGTCTCAGAGACATCTCAAACTTGACATATCTAAAACAGAACTCATTCTGTTTCTCCATGAGCCCCCACATTTCTCCTTTCTCTGTCAAGGTTACTACTTTCTATCTGCCCAGTTACCCATGTTCACAGCCTTGGTGTTATCACTCTGGATTTTGATAGGTGAGCTTTTTTCTCACCTTATCTGAATCCAGAATACCACTGCACTTCTTAGACATCTTCAAACCATGGTACATCCATTGAGGCAATCATCCATACCTGAAACTGGAACTCCATCTCTGGAATCACATCTTGCTCTGATTTAGGTCTCCACCTCACTCACTAAACCATAGTACCCTCCCTTCTTCTGTTCCTTTTCTCTCTCCCCCTTTATGTGATCCCCCATTTGAATTTTCTTGAGGTTAGGGACTATCTTGCTTATTTGTTTTTGTAATTCCAGTGCTTATTCAGTATTTATAAAAAGATCTCAGGGCAGGTAGGTTGTGCAGTGGATAGAGCACCAGTATAGGAGTCAGGAGGACCTGAGTTCAAATCTCACCTCAGACACTTGACACTCACTAGTTGTGTGACTTTGGGCAAGTCACTTAACTCCAATTGCCTCATCCTGGGTCATCTCCAGTCATCCTGATGAATATCTGGTCACTGGATTCAGATGGCTCTGGAGGAGAAGTGAGTCTGGTGACCTGCACAGCCCTCCCGCACTCAAAACAAAGTCAAATGCAAGTCATATCATCATTTCTCTGATGGCATGGTCTTCTTCTGGCAACGAAGGACTAACATACAAAAAGATCTCTCTCTCCCTCCCTCCTTCCATCTCTCTCTCTATCTATCTATCCCTCCATCTATCTAGTCCACTCTCAGTTATCCCACATACCCATTTAGTGGCCAGATCCGAAAAATTTTACCTGCATATTTCTCACATTTGGTCTCCTCTGTCCATTTCCATTGACACAACTTTAGATTAGACCTCCATCAATTTAATTCTAACACTAACAATTTCAATAGCTTCTTAATTGATCTCCTTACCTCTAATTTAACCTCTCTCTAAGCCATCCTCTGCACACCTGCTAGTGATTTTCCTAAAATGAAAATCTGATCATATCACTCCCCTATTCAGTAAACTTCAGTGGTTCCATATTACTTCCAGAATCAAATATAAAATCTTCCATTTGGATTTCAAAGGTCTTCATAATCTGGTCCAGTCGTACATTTCCATTCTCCTTATACCCTAGTGCCCTCCAATGACCTGGCTTCTTTGCTCTTCCTCACACAGAACACTCCATTTCTCTATCTATGAAATTTTCATTGATTGTTTTGCAGGCCAGGCACCCTCTTCCTTCTCATCTCTGCCTCCTGGCTTCCTTCAAGTCTCAGATAATCAAGAAGTCTTTCTAGTCTTCCTTAATCTTACCTCTGAGACGCTTTCCCAATTTATTCCACCTATAGCTTATTTGTACATAATTGTTTACATTTTCTCTCCTTCTTAGATCATGATCTTCTTAAGGGAAGGGGCTATTCTTTACCTTTTCTTGTATCCCTTGAACTCAATATAATGCCTATTTGACTGGCAGAGCCTAGCTAGCACCTGCCACAGAGTACATGTTTAATAAATGCTTATTGATTGAATGAAGGTTTAAATCAGTTTTAATCATTGATTCATGATACTGTTTTTAACTTTCTTTTCTATTCTGCAGATGGATCTTCTGGAGTTGATTAAATGTCTTTTTATGGCCATATCCATTAATTTACTAGCTGACTCTTGGTTAGAAGTAGAATCCTCTGCTATTTTCTTGTTTCAAAGAGAGAATGAGGTTCAACTTGCCACATCTATTTTTGAAAACATAAGCCACTATTAAACGTGAGATAACTCAATACGTTTACCTTATAATAGCTGAGCACAAAGAGGTATGTCTACAGAGTCTCTAAGAAAAAAAAATATTAGTTTTTAGAATAGTTATAGACAACATTCTCTAAATTCATGGAGTTTTAAAAATTATTTTCAATAATCACAAAGAAAATATATCTTTCCAAATTTGGAGTGCATATTTTCCCCCTATGCCCTGAGAAAACTTACCTCACTTATCCCAAGCACTACTATATAAATCATTGAAGAACACATTTTTTTTTAAACTTCATCAGCAAGCCAGAAGTGAATATAGCCCAAATTACTCTGTGTTAAGGCTCAGTTCACAAACTGAAATGAATGCCAAAGTTTCCCTAGATTGGCTGCTACATTTTCTCCGATCTCTCCTTGAGTTCCCTCTTTCTAAGTTGTCAGCGATTTAATTCCCCCATCTAGCAACTACTGATGCATATGAATTGTGATCAGCATAGAAGTCTGAACTGTCATCAACACAGGACTCTGTGAGATGGTATATACCTTCCAGGATCCCATTAAATATAGCTGGAGTTCTGTGGGCTTTTTTCCACCTCCCCATTCCCTATTCTGAACCCATATCTGAAGTGGTAAAAGAATTTTATTGGACATTTCACAGGTTAGTGCCTTGTAGTAAATTTTCACTCTTGGCTTACCTATAAATCGTGGCAGGAAGAAGGTAGGGCACATTTCCTTTTCATTTATAGAGGTAGTGTTGTGTAGTGGATAGAGCACTGGTCTAAGAGTCAGGAAATGTAACTTTACATAAGGCCTTCATTCCCACCTCCCACACTCTCTCTAAATATGGATTCGGAGGAGGAGGAAGGCATTGACCGAATTTGGATAATGATAGAAGTCATTGGAAACTTGGACTGAAGACTCAAAGCCAGACATGACAAGGTGGGATGGTAGCAGGCTCTTCTTCCCGGGGTCTGACGTTGAATCTCCTTTTTCTGTTCCATAAGCAATGAGTTAGTTGTGGTGGGAAGTGATAATGGAAAACTGAATGAGGAAGTACTTATAGTCATCCATAACTTCAGTTTGTATCTGCTCTATGCTCCATAACACAGGGAGTTCTAGGTCCAGAGTTCTAAAAATCAATTCATAAGGACAAGCCCTGTTGGGTAGGGTGAGTCGCTTGTCAACTGGGAAATGTGTTGTATTGATCACACTCCTTTGCTAATTATAGAAAAAGCAGTTGCAGTAAGCTAAGTAAATCAGAACTATGCCTTTCCTAGAATTCCTGGGTTTGGAGGAGAGTCTTTATGGATGTAAGAGAAACTTTCAGGGCTGGAATTCAAGCATAATTTTACACCCAGACACACACCCACAGAGTATGCACGTAAATGTGTATGTTTGTATATGTGTATATGCACATATGTCTGTATATATGCATATAGATATAGGTATATGCATACCCATATATGTGTATATATACATATATGTATATATATATATAATTCACTTTTTGAGAATGATAAAAATTTGCCACATTATAATCATCAAGATTAGTGTGAAACGGGATGAGGTTTTCATTTTTTTTTCCATGAAACAAGATCAGATTGGTGATCAACAGTGCTATCTAGTGCTACCATAATTACCAGCTGTTTATTTCTGGGCAAATCGCTTTAATTTTCTGAAATTTATCTGTATAAAAAAAAACTGAGGATGATTGATGTCCTTAAGGCAGTTTTGAGGATCAAACTAGACAATGTGTGTAAACCACCATGCAACACTTATGTCTACTATTATTACCTGAGAATAATATAAATGTGATATATAACCATGGTTAAAATAGATTCGTTTAACAAGGTACTGAATGCTAAATATAATTAACATTGAAAAAACATAGAACGCATGTATAGACTCACATAGGTCTTTGCAAGGCTTATTTTGCTTTATTTCCTTCAAGAATTTTCCCAAGTCATTAATTTAATCCTGGAAATGAGATACACTGAACAATATTCGTAATAAACCTTCAAAGAAACGTTGTCAATGCTCTGGTTAATCCCTACCGCTCCTGATTTACTCTGCTCACTTAACAGAAGGAGGGCAGAACAAAGAATGAAGCTCAGGGAGTTTAATGGACTTAGGTGATTGCTAGAAGCATTGGGAATGAAATTTAATTAGGCTGATTTTAGATCAGAAGCTTTCCGTTTTTCTCAATAGGTTACCCTACTGTGTATCTTTAGGTTGTCCAACATAATTGGATAAATTGCTTTTTCCTTCCTTAAAACTCCTTCTTCACTATAAACAAAAGTTTCTTAGATGAGCTATAAGTGCAGGAGTGGCATGAAATAATCTTAGCTTATAGGTTACTTAAAAAGAAACACAATATCAAACATGATTGCCTTATTTCTTTAAGGCACTCTCCTTTGGGAAAGAGAAATTTTTTCATCTGAAAGATACCACAGATATCAAACCAATCCCCATCTGAAACTTTACCTCCTAAGACAATATTTTACTTCCCACAAATAATTACTTAATCCTGATCAAATCTCTGTGACAAGAACATTTTTCCATTTTTAATTAGCTCCTCATTTATTTTAGCTTGTCTTGTCACTTTACTACCATATTGTTCTTTGGAAAGAACCCCTAGGTGTAATTTGACTTTTCTTGCCTTGAAAATAGCTTTGTTGTAGACAATGATTCTTTGACTCTCCCTGGACAGTCACCGCAGGAGGAGACCATTGGGTGACTTATCGTAGCAGGTGCAAATGTTTCCTTTCCTCTGTTTACTGAGCTGAAGACTTTGAGATTCATGAAATAGGAAGTTTTCCTTTTCTCCATCACATTTGATTGTGCTTGGGTATACTGAAAAGTTACTAAAATGCTGGCCTTTTGTTTCCCCTGAATGATTTCTTCTATAAGAATCAGTAGCTTTTCAAAAGTGGGGTGCTGATTTCTTTTCTGTTGCCAAGTGAGGGGAATAATAGTGTTCAGGTAGATGTAGGGTTTTATGAAGGTCTATCTACTCAAACATATATTCTTCACACATGCTATGATTGCTTTCTAATACCATGCTGAAATCAGATGTACTAAAGGGTAGACTTGGTGATTTAAGCGAGAGAAAGATAGGAATGTTTTTGAGTGATGGGGCACCCCTTGGAAGGGTAACTTTGGGGAAGCTGCTGTAATAATGCCTTTTGAACAATTAAGGAAACCATTATCCTTTGTACCTTAAAGACAGAGGACAGAAGGCACCAGAGGATGGAGAAACAGGGAAAAATAGGAGGTAGGAACCATCAGGTTTGCCAAGGGTAGCTAATATTGTCCTGTTTTCAGTATGATGTATATTGGAATATTGTATGGATCTTTTATTTTTCCTTAGAGAAATAAAGGAAACGCTTGGTTGGGGTCAAAATACATATTGTTTTTCATTATTTTTTGTTTATGGTTTTTCTATGAAAGCAGAGTCCTGGAAAAAGGACAATGTGCAGTCAATTATAGAATCTCAGTTTCATTCAACTAATGTTTATTAAATTTCCCCCCAAAAGGGCTGTATACTGTAGTAAGTACAGGAATTTTCTCACTGAATTGTCAAGAAAAAAGAATAACACTGAATCTGGACCCTGCAGATCAATCGATTCTGGTCCCACTCCCTCCCACCCCCAGCTGTTGGTGCCATCCCTGCTTAGAAGCAACTAGATGATGCAGCCAATAGATACCTGAACCTGGAGTCAGGAAGACCTCAGTTCAAATTTGACCTCAGACACTTACTAGCTACCTCACTTTGGTCAGGTCTCTTAACTTCTGTTTGCCTCAGTTTTCTTCTCTGTAAAATAAAAATAATAATAGCATCTACCTCCCTTTTTTGTTTTGAGGATCAAATGAGGTACTGTTTGTGAGAACACTTAACCCAGTGCCTGGTACATAATATAAATGCAGGCTCTTATTTATATTTTTATCATCCCTTCTATGGTTGCCTTCTCTCTACTCTGGATTTATCTTATTTGTATGTTTTAATTTAATATGTGTTGTCTTACACTATTAAAAGGTAAATTCCTTGGAGACACAACTGTTTTTGTTTTTTCTTTGTATCCTCAGAACTCAAGACAGTGACCCACACATGGTTTAATAAATGATTGATCAGTTTGGTATTGAATGAACAAATGAGTTCAGAAAAGATGTTGAGTGTGGACATTATAATGATAGGCAAGCCCTCACCTTGCCCTTCTGTGGTTCACAGAGTTATTTCTTCACAGCAATTATAAGATTTCCCTCAAGAAGAGCAGTTAACATTTACATAAGTGCTTTAAACCTTGGAAAGCTCCCTCTATATTATCTCGTTAATCCTCATAAAACATCTGTGAGGTAGGTGCAGTTATCCCCACTTCCAGGTGAGGAAATCGATGTTAGGTGACTTGCCCTAGGCCACACAGCTAGCTGTGTTAAGTGTCCAAGATGGAAGTTTAACCAAGTCTTTCTTCCAAGGTGCCTCTTAGCTGTGTCCCCAGACAGCAACCCACCAACACCAACTTCACAAATGTAGGATCAAGTAGATAAGAGTTCTAAAATGATGCCTGGCTCAGTGTGAGCTAGCAGCGCTGTGTGAAAGCTTTAGTGCCCCAGAAACAAGGAGGATGGTATTAAGGTTGTGCTCCATGCAGGTCAAACCACCTCTGAAGTGGGGTGCTTTGTTCTAGAAGACACATTTTAAAAATTAAATTTTATTCTTTTCAATCAGCAAAAATTCACCTCCTTGCCCCACCCCGCAATAAAGAAAAAACGAAATCCTGCCTGCAGACATATATAGTCAAAATAAAACAAATGTTCACATTAGCTACTTCCCCCATATGCACATACATGCATGCATGCACATATATACATGCATATGCATGTAGAGATTTAAGCACATATACGCACATATACATGTGTATCTGCACATGTGTGTGGATATGTGCACATGCATGTATATGTGTATGTGTCTGTATATTTATATGCATGCATATGCACATGTATATGCATATATCTATGTGCACACATGCACAATACACACTTGTGTACAGAGATACACATATGCATGCACACATGTATACACATGTATCTTATTCTGCACTTTGAATCCTTCACCACTCTGGTCAGGAGGTGGAGACTGTGTTTCATCATTTGTTTTTTGAAGTCACTTTTGGTCATTATACCGTTCAGAGTTCCCTGAGTCATCATTATCATAGTTTTGTCCTTGTATAAATAATTTTTCCCTCGGCTTTGCTCACTTCACCATAGCTATGTAACCTTGGGCACACAAGTTCACACACATCTTCGCAGGTTTTTCTGAAAGCGTCTCTTTCATAATTTCTGATAGCATAGTGGTATTTCATTGCATTTCTATAATATAAAATGTTCAGTCATTTTCTAATTGCCTTTCTTCCCTGGACAAGTTCACACGAGAGTCAGGTGCACGTGTCATTTACTTTTCCTCTCCCTCTCCTCTTTGTTTGTGTAGACTTCTACTTGCACACTGTAATGATGCAAGGTAATTTCCCCTAACTTTCCCCTTCCCTCCTCCCACATGTATTTCCCTTCCATTTCCATTTTTCTCTTAAGATCATCAAGACATAACAAAATCACTCCCAGACCTTCTGTCTAATTAGTTTCCTTTTATGACCTTGCATGATAATAGAATTCAGAGGGGGCACATAGAGCACCTCTTCCTATTAAAATGTTAGCAATTTACCTGGTTTAGTTCCTTTCTATTGTTCATTCAAGTTTAACTTTTTAGTTTCTCCTGACTCCTAGGTGTGCACTATAAACTTTCTACATCACTCTGGTCTTTCCATCAGGAGTGCTTGGAAAGCCTCTGTTTCATTAAAGATCCATTTCCCCCCATGGGATTAAAACTAGTTTTGTTGGACAAGTTCTTTATTGTAAAGTTTATATCCTTTGACTTTTGTAAAATCATATTTCAAGCTCTCTGCTCCCTTGTAGTTGTTGCTGCTAAATCATGCATGATCCAGTTTGTGGCTCCTTGGTACTTGAATTTCTTCTTTCCGACTCCTCACAGTATTTTCGCTTTGGTCTGAAAGCTCTAAGTTTGGGCTATAATATCATTCAAGTATCTATTTTGCAGCTGCTTTCAGTAGGTGACTGGTGGTTCTATTTTTCATGTTACCTTCTGGTTCTAAGAGATTTGGCAATTTTTTAAATGATATTTTGAATTATTATATCTAAGCTCTGGGTGGGGTCATGACTTTCAGTCCAATGATCTTTAAATTTTTTCTCTTTTATCTATTTTTAGGTGAGTTTTTTTTTTCGACTGTGAAATGCCTTATGTTTTCTTCTTATTCCCCAAATCTTTTGACTTTTTAAAAAAAATTTTCTTATTTTTCATGAAGCTGTTAACTTCTACTTGTTATAATTTTTAAGAAATTTGTTTGTTGGAGTACCTTTTTTACTAAAACTCTTAATTTCCTTTTCAATTGTTTTCTATCATAGTTCTCATTTCATTTCTATTTTTTTACTCTATTGTTTTCATGTCATTTATAAAAATACTTTAAACTCTTTTAAAAAAACTGCTACTTCATATATTTTCTAGGAATTTTAGTTAAATTTTCACCCACTCCATGTTTTATTTTGAAGTTTGTCTTGTGGAATCGTTCTCTTTTTCTGGGTTTGTTCACTGAGGATCCCTATCCCAATAAGAACTTTTTACTTGAATTTCTTTTCTTTGCTCATTATTTCAGCCTACTTTCTGAATTGATTCTTCATGTTAGGGCTGGGCTCTGCACAATCTTGAAAGAAATGTCTGGACTGGTGGCATAGTATATAGAGTTTGGACCTGGAGGCAGGGAGACCTGTGTGCAAATTTGACTTTAGCTATGTGACCTTGGGCAAGTCACTTAACCCCGTTTATCACATTTTCTTCATCTATAAAAAGAGCTGGAGAAGGAAACAGCAAACCACTCCAGTATCTTTGTCAAGAAAACCCCAAATGGGGTCTCGGAAAGTTCATGACTGAAAATGACTGAACAACAAAAAATACTGATATTCCAGGATGTCAGAGACACCTCATGGTAGCAATCTGCAGCTTTCAGTGCTTCAAATATAATCTGAACCAAGGTAAAGTCTGCTTGTTGCCACTGCTGCTTGAGCTCTACAAGACCATGACCTGACTTTGAGTCTGAGCAACAGGGCTGTCATTTGCTCTGTTTTGAGTTTGAGTGCATGGTGGACTCCTCCACCATTAGCAAGCTAGACAATGTTGCTTTTCCAGAGTGACAGAAAGTTAGGCTTCCCTTTGGTCGAGGGTTCCTGCCCTGATGATTCCTTTTTAGGCTTTTTGGGTTGTTGCTCAGTTGTTTCAGTTGTATTTGACTCTTTGTGACCCCATTTGGGGTTTTCTTGGCAAAGATACTGGAGTGGTTTGCTGTTTCCTTCTCCAAACCATTTTACAGGTGAGAAACTGAGACAAACAGGGTTAAATGACTTTCAAGAATCACACAGCTAGGAAGTGTCTGTGATTGGGTTTGAACTCAGAAATGAGTCTTCCTGACTTCAGGCTTGGATATTTATCCACTGTGTCGTCTAGCTACTCTCAGGTTTTGTTTAGAAGGTCCTCGAAGTTAGAACTGAGACTCTATTACACTCCTGGAATCCAAACCACAAAGCTGCTACTTTCGCCAGAACTTGCATTAGCTTGTTGCCTGTAAGCATTCCTTATCTGCAAATGCCGCCCACAGGTACAGATCCCTTCCTTAGCCATCCCTGCGTCTGTGACCCAGAACTAGGCAGTGAGAGACAGAGCTACCAGCTGGTACTTGTTCCCGAACCTTTTATGAGATTAAGCTTCCACACTGGATCTGGGGGCCTCTTCTTGTTTTTATACATAGTCTTTCCCTGAACTGGAAAGCTTTTGTGTGCTCCTGGTCAGCCCCCATCCCTGGTGGACCTTTGTGCATCTTCCTGTCTTCCCTTGGACTAGAGAAGTGACTTACTCTGATTTTTTTTTTCTTTGGATTTCCTGATCTAAATTGAGTGATATATTTTCTAGATCTATGAGGAAGGTGTGCATATATGTGTGTGTGTGTGTGTGTGTGTGTGTGTGTATGTGTGTAAGGAGGGAGAGTTCACTAAACTCTTTGCCACTACACATTTTTCCTTTGTCTAGATGTCACATTTTTTGAAGGCCACTGAGAAGGTGGAAGGTATCTAGAAGAAGAGGAAAACTAGGAAAATGCCATATGATGATCTATTAAAGGAACCTGGAGAAGAAATAACTTGAAAGGAGACTCCTGGAACTAGAACATTTTCAAGTCAGTTATGAAATCTTAATTTCACTCACTTAAATTTTTTCAATTTCCAAAATTTATTTTGTACTACATCAGATACAGAATTTTCTTCCCTCTGTGGTCAGAACCAAAACAAAAACAAAACACTGAATTTGAGCCAGGTAGATTGATTTGGCCTACAGAGGGCAGGGCTAATAGCAATAGGTAGAAGTTGTCAGGAGCCGTATGTAGGCTTGATATCAGAATAAACAGAACAAAATAACCTTTCTTACAATTAGCATTTCACATAAGCAGAAAAGATTGCGTAGAAAATACAAGTTCTTGGCACTGTTGAATGACTCAGCATCGTTAAGTTATAGGATTGTATCAGTGGAATTGACAGTCAAGAAGAGACATTACCATCTGCTTTGATACTGAACCCTTAGGAGCATGGGAGCTTATCATCTGACTTGCATCTGAAACCTTCCACATATGTATTATCAGTGCATCACCAATAGAATGGGAGCTCCTTTAAAGCAGAGGCTGTCTTACTTTTTAATTTGTATTTACTTTTTTATTTATATCCCTAGTACTTAGCACAGAGTTTCACATACAGTAAATTCTTAATAAATGTTTCATTCGTTCATGGATTTAGAGTTGTAAGCCTCATTCCACAGATGAGGAACCCAAGGCCAGGAGAATGTTATCAACTTTGCCCAAGGTCACACAACTAAGAAATAGCAGATTTGGGATTTAAACTCATCTTCTCATGCCTTTGCTCCTTCCATTGTACCCAGTAGCCCCTCAAACCCATGAAAGAGTTACAGACTTTAGCTATGACTTTATTGCTAAGCTACAGTGTTTTTGGACTCCAGTTGAAATGAGAAAGTCCTTTACTTTGAGAAGATATCACCTTGTTTTTTCACTTTTTTCTTTCAGAGGTAACATACTTATTATAATAAATGGGGAAAAGGAAATGAGCCCTGCCAGGAAAGGATTGGATGATGTGATAGATTTTGAATCCCAGAATTTAGAGTGTTTGCTTTATGAACAGAGCTAGTATTGGGCACTATTTTGCTATTTGTTTTCCAAAGGTGGGGGGGAAGGTTTCCATCCAGTTTTTATTCTTGCAGTAGAAAATTATGTTTTGGGAGAAAATAGTCTCCATAAATTTGAATAGCTAACTATTCTTCCTTTTTCAATAACACTGTTGAATTTGAAAATCCACATCATTCAACTGGTTATTTGTGAACAGCTTGAAAATGCAGATAACAAGGTTAGCACCACTCCAAGTTTTTCTTCTGCTGTCTGACCTGGTAGTCCTGAAGAAAACAAAACACCAAGAGCAATCTTTTTTCCTATTCATTTAATTTTCATTAAATGTATCACTAGGAACGGTTTGCCAAGTGGCCTATTTCCCCTGCATATTCCAGGACAATCAAAGCCACCCATCCTTCCCACACCACAAATGCCTCAAAATCACGGTCATTCTTTGCAGACCATGGAGCAAAGCCTTTTCTTTCTTGGAAAGCCTTGCTCTGTAGTCACAATCAGCCTATATAGATTTCTAGAGAAGAGCAATGTACTAGAGAAAAAAAATTGGAGAAACCAAAGAAGCTCTGGACCAGGAGCCAGAAGACTTGGTTACCAATTTTGGTCCTCTTCTTTATTTGTGTGGCTTTGAAGAGTTGTTTCCCATCCCAGAGACTCCGATTCCTCATCCCTAAAATGAGAGATAGGACCAGACAGTCTCTGAATCTTTTATGCTATAGGGCAGAATCTATCAGATTGAAATTCAAGGAGGAGACATGTCTTTCTCCTTCATACTGACCACATGATAAAAGTGTAAGGAACCCAATTTCGTGTCTGGCTGCAAGAAAGGGGAACATTATATAGACTCATTAACTCTTCCACATTGGCAACACTCACTTTCAGTCTTTCTGATTTCTTTTACTATTATGCAAACTTCTTGAAGACCAGTGTCATCACCCGTTCACTCAATTAGAAAGCAATTATTAAGTACTTGATATATGCTAGGTACTAGGGACAGGGGATATGTTAAGGGATTAGACCTGTAATTTCATCGCATTGATAATGTTTGGATAAGGAAACTCTACCAATGCTGGTTGATAACTTTTCTTCCATCCCTTTACTTCTTAGTGAGTTATTTAAGGAAATGAGGGGGGTGGAGCCAAGATGGCAGAGTAGAAAGACTCACGTATGCTAGCTCCGAACCCACAGCCCATATATTTCCTGCAAGAAGAACTTCCCACAAATTCTGGATCACTTCAAGGCACGCAGAAACACAGTGGAAAAGATTTTCATCCCAGAGAGTCCTGGAGAGCCATCCCCAGGGCTCTGTTGCACGCTGCCCTGACTGGGGCCCCAGAGGAGCAAATCCGAACAGGCTTCAGGGACAGAATCTCCAGCGGCCAGGAAGGTTCCTCAGCCCACAGACACTACAGGTCAGTGAGAGAGACGTCTGGGCTAGAAGAGAGGGGAGCGGGGTATCTCCGTGGCTCAGGCCACCTCGGGAGGAAGCAGCGGAGGGAGCGGCAGAGGCAGCGGCAGAGGCAGCAGCGGCGGCCCGGGACTCCCCGGGCAGCAGGCAGAAGTTCAGAGCCATTACCTAAAGTCTCTGCATAAACCCCCTGAGGGAACTGAGCCTGGGAGATGGCCCTGCCCCCACCTGCCCCATTACTGAAGGTCTCTGCATAGAGCCCCTGAGGGAACTGAGCCTGGGAGGCAGCCCTGCCCCCACCTGCCCCATTACTGAAGGTCTCTGCATAAAGCCCCTGAGGGAACTGACCCTGGGAGGAGGCCCTGCCCCCACCCAAGCACCAGAACTTAAACTCACATTGAATAGCAGCCGCGCCTGCCAAGGAAAGCCCTTTTGAATCTCAGACCCCAAGCACTAGCTGGGCAGATCTAGGCAGGGGTGGACAGGAATCTCAGAAGTCAAGTAACTGGCTGGGAAAATGCCCAGAAAAGGGAAGAAAAATAAGACTATAGAAAGCTACTTTGATGGGGTACAGATGTTCCAGCCTTTCAATTCTGATGACGAGGAACTATTCTTACCATCAGGGAAAGATGTGGAGGTCGGGGCCTCTGTATCCCAGACATCCCAAGGGGATGTCTGGTGGGCTCAGGCCATGGAAGAGCTCAAAAAGGATTTTGAAAATCAAGTTAGACAGGTGGAGGAAAAACTGGGAAGAGAAATCAGAGAGATGCAAGAAAAGCATGAAAAACAGGTCAATACCTTGGTAAAGGAGACCCAAAACAATGCTGAAGAAAATAACACCTTGAAAAATAGGCTCACTCAATTGGCAAAAGAGGTTCAAAAAGCCAAGGAGGAGAAGAATGCTTTCAAAAGCAGAATTAGCCAAATGGAAAAAGAGGTTCAAAAGATCACTGAAGATAATAGTTCTCTCAAAATTAGAATGGAACAGATGGAGGCTAATGACTTTATGAGAAACCAAGAAATCACAAAACAAAACCAAAAGAATGAAAAAATGGAAGAGAATGTGAAATATCTCACTGGAAAAACAACTGACCTGGAAAATAGATCCAGGAGAGACAATTTAAAAATTATGGGATTACCTGAAAGTCATGATCAAAAAAAGAGCCTAGACATCGTCTTCCATGAAATTATTGAGGAAAACTGCCCTGACATTCTACAACCAGAGGGCAAAATAAGTATTGAAAGAATCCATCAATCACCACCTGAAAGAGATCCAAAAAGAGAAACTCCTAGGAACATTGTGGCCAAATTTCAGAATTCCCAGGTCAAGGAGAAAATATTGCAAGCAGCTAGAAAGAAACAATTCCAGTATTGTGGAAATACAATCAGGATAACACAAGATCTAGCAGCTTCTCCATTAAGGGATTGAAGGGTGTGGAATAGGATATTCCAGAAGTCAAAGGAACTAGGACTCAAACCAAGAATCACCTACCCAGCAAAACTGAGTATAATACTTTAGGGGAAAATATGGTCTTTCAATGAAACAGAGGACTTTCAAGCATTCTTGATGAAAAGACCAGAGCTGAAAAGAAAATTTGACTTTCAAACACAAGAATGAGAAGAAGCATGAAAAAGTAAACAGCAAAGAGAAGTCATACGAGATTTACCAAAGGTTAACTGTTTACATTCCTCCATGGAAAGACAATATTTGTAACTCTTAAAACTTTTCAGTATCTGGGTAGTTGGTGGGACCACACACACACACACACACACACACACACACACACACACACACACACACACATACACACATGCATGCACATACAGAGACAGAGAGCACAGAGTGATTTGAATAGGATGGGACCATATCTTAAAAGAAATTAAGGTAAATGGTGAGAGAGAAATGTAGTGGGAGGAAAGAGGGTGAAATGGAATGGGGTAAATTATATGTCATTCAAGAGGCAAGCAGGAGACTTTTTAGTGGAGGGAAAAAGAGGAGAGCTGAGAAAAAAACATGAAGTTTACCCTCATCACATTTCACTAAAGGAAGGAGTAAAATGCACACTCATTTTGGTATGAAAACCTATCTTACAATACAGGAAAGTGGGGGAGAAGGAGATAAGTAAGGGGGGGGATGATGGTAGGGAGGGCAATGGGAAAAGGGAGCAATTTGAAGTCAACACTGGGGGAGGGACAGGATCAAAAGACAGAATAGATATAATGGGGGAGAGGATAGGATGGAGGGAAATACAGTTAGTCTTACACAACACGACTATCAGGGAGGTCATTTGCAAAACTACACAGATAGGGCCTATATTGAATTGCCTGCCTTCCCAAAGGGAACAGGTGGGGAGGGAGGGATGGGGAGAATTTGGAACTCAAAGTTTTAGGAGCAACTGTTTAGTATTGTTGTTGCTACTAGGAAAGAAGACATACAGTTAATGGGGAATAGAAAGTCATCTGGCCCTACAGGACAAAAGAGAAGATGGGGACGAGAGGACAGTCACCGCAGGAGGAGACCATTGGGTGACTTATCGTAGCAGGTGCAAATGTTTCCTTTCCTCTGTTTACTGAGCTGAAGACTTTGAGATTCATGAAATAGGAAGTTTTCCTTTTCTCCATCACATTTGATTGTGCTTGGGTATACTGAAAAGTTACTAAAATGCTGGCCTTTTGTTTCCCCTGAATGATTTCTTCTATAAGAATCAGTAGCTTTTCAAAAGTGGGGTGCTGATTTCTTTTCTGTTGCCAAGTGAGGGGAATAATAGTGTTCAGGTAGATGTAGGGTTTTATGAAGGTCTATCTACTCAAACATATATTCTTCACACATGCTATGATTGCTTTCTAATACCATGCTGAAATCAGATGTACTAAAGGGTAGACTTGGTGATTTAAGTGAGAGAAAGATAGGAATGTTTTTGAGTGATGGGGCACCCCTTGGAAGGGTAACTTTGGGGAAGCTGCTGTAATAATGCCTTTTGAACAATTAAGGAAACCATTATCCTTTGTACCTTAAAGACAGAGGACAGAAGGCACCAGAGGATGGAGAAACAGGGAAAAATAGGAGGTAGGAACCATCAGGTTTGCCAAGGGTAGCTAATATTGTCCTGTTTTCAGTATGATGTATATTGGAATATTATATGGATCTTTTATTTTTCCTTAGAGAAATAAAGGAAACGCTTGGTTGGGGTCAAAATACATATTGTTTTTCATTATTTTTTGTTTATGGTTTTTCTATGAAAGCAGAGTCCTGGAAAAAGGACAATGTGCAGTCAATTATAGAATCTCAGTTTCATTCAACTAATGTTTATTAAATTTCCCCCCAAAAGGGCTGTATACTGTAGTAAGTACAGGAATTTTCTCACTGAATTGTCAAGAAAAAAGAATAACACTGAATCTGGACCCTGCAGATCAATCGATTCTGGTCCCACTCCCTCCCACCCCCAGCTGTTGGTGCCATCCCTGCTTAGAAGCAACTAGATGATGCAGCCAATAGATACCTGAACCTGGAGTCAGGAAGACCTCAGTTCAAATTTGACCTCAGACACTTACTAGCTACCTCACTTTGGTCAGGTCTCTTAACTTCTGTTTGCCTCAGTTTTCTTCTCTGTAAAATAAAAATAATAATAGCATCTACCTCCCTCTTTTGTTTTGAGGATCAAATGAGGTACTGTTTGTGAGAACACTTAACCCAGTGCCTGGTACATAATATAAATGCAGGCTCTTATTTATATTTTTATCATCCCTTCTATGGTTGCCTTCTCTCTACTCTGGATTTATCTTATTTGTATGTTTTAATTTAATATGTGTTGTCTTACACTATTAAAAGGTAAATTCCTTGGAGACACAACTGTTTTTGTTTTTTCTTTGTATCCTCAGAACTCAAGACAGTGACCCACACATGGTTTAATAAATGATAGATCAGTTTGGTATTGAATGAACAAATGAGTTCAGAAAAGATGCTGAGTGTGGACATTATAATGATAGGCAAGCCCTCACCTTGCCCTTCTGTGGTTCACAGAGTTATTTCTTCACAGCAATTATAAGATTTCCCTCAAGAAGAGCAGTTAACATTTACATAAGTGCTTTAAACCTTGGAAAGCTCCCTCTATATTATCTCGTTAATCCTCATAAAACATCTGTGAGGTAGGTGCAGTTATCCCCACTTCCAGGTGAGGAAATCGATGTTAGGTGACTTGCCCTAGGCCACACAGCTAGCTGTGTTAAGTGTCCAAGATGGAAGTTTAACCAAGTTTTTCTTCCAAGGTGCCTCTTAGCTGTGTCCCCAGACAGCAACCCACCAACACCAACTTCACAAATGTAGGATCAAGTAGATAAGAGTTCTAAAATGATGCCTGGCTCAGTGTGAGCTAGCAGCGCTGTGTGAAAGCTTTAGTGCCCCAGAAACAAGGAGGATGGCATTAAGGTTGTGCTCCATGCAGGTCAGACCACCTCTGAAGTGGGGTGCTTTGTTCTAGAAGACACATTTTAAAAATTAAATTTTATTCTTTTCAATCAGCAAAAATTCACCTCCTTGCCCCACCCCGCAATAAAGAAAAAACGAAATCCTGCCTGCAGACATATATAGTCAAAATAAAACAAATGTTCACATTAGCTACTTCCCCCATATGCACATACATGCATGCATGCACATATATACATGCATATGCATGTAGAGATTTAAGCACATATACGCACATATACATGTATATCTGCACGTGTGTGGATATGTGCACATGCATGTATATGTGTATGTGTCTGTATATTTATATGCATGCATATGCACATGTATATGCATATATCTATGTGCACACATGCACAATACACACTTGTGTACAGAGATACACATATGCATGCACACATGTATACACATGTATCTTATTCTGCACTTTGAATCCTTCACTACTCTGATCAGGAGGTGGAGACTGTGTTTCATCATTTGTTTTTTGAAGTCATTTTTGGTCATTATACCGTTCAGAGTTCCCTGAGTCATCATTATCATAGTTTTGTCCTTGTATAAATAATTTTTCTCTCGGCTTTACTCACTTCACCATAGCTATGTAACCTTGGGCACACAAGTTCACACACATCTTCGCAGGTTTTTCTGAAAGCGTCTCTTTCATAATTTCTGATAGCATAGTAGCATTTCATTGCATTTCTATAATATAAAATGTTCAGTCATTTTCTAATTGCCTTTCTTCCCTGGACAAGTTCACACGAGAGTCAGGTGCAAGTGTCATTTACTTTTCCTCTCCCTCTCCTCTTTGTTTGTGTAGACTTCTACTTGCACACTGTAATGATGCAAGGTAATTTCCCCTAACTTTCCCCTTCCCTCCTCCCACATGTATTTCCCTTCCATTTCCATTTTTCTCTTAAGATCATCAAGACATAACAAAATCACTCCCAGACCTTCTGTCTAATTAGTTTCCTTTTATGACCTTGCATGATAATAGAATTCAGAGGGGGCACATAGAGCACCTCTTCCTATTAAAATGTTAGCAATTTACCTGGTTTAGTTCCTTTTTATTGTTCATTCAAGTTTAACTTTTTAGTTTCTCCTGACTCCTAGGTGTGCACTTTAAACTTTCTACATCACTCTGGTCTTTCCATCAGGAGTGCTTGGAAAGCCTCTGTTTCATTAAAGATCCATTTCCCCCCATGGGATTAAAACTAGTTTTGTTGGACAAGTTCTTTATTGTAAAGTTTATATCCTTTGACTTTTGTAAAATCATATTTCAAGCTCTCTGCTCCCTTGTAGTTGTTGCTGCTAAATCATGCATGATCCAGTTTGTGGCTCCTTGGTACTTGAATTTCTTCTTTCCGACTCCTCACAGTATTTTTGCTTTGGTCTGAAAGCTCTAAGTTTGGGCTATAATATCATTCAAGTTTCTATTTTGCAGCTGCTTTCAGTAGGTGACTGGTGGTTCTATTTTTCATGTTACCTTCTGGTTCTAAGAGATTTGGCAATTTTTTAAATGATATTTTGAATTATTATGTCTAAGCTCTGGGTGGGGTCATGACTTTCAGTCCAATGATCTTTAAATTTTTTCTCTTTTATCTATTTTTAGGTGAGTTTTTTTTTGAACTGTGAAATGCCTTGTTTTCTTCTTATTCCCCAAATCTTTTGACTTTTTTAAAAAACATTTCTTATTTTTCATGAAGCTGTTAGCTTCTACTTGTTATAATTTTTAAGAAATTTGTTTATTGGGGTACCTTTTTTACTAAAATTCTTAATTTCCTTTTCAATTGCTTTCTATCATAGTTCTCATTTCATTTCTATTTTTTTACTCTATTGTTTTCATGTCATTTATAAAAATACTTTAAACTCTTTTAAAAAAACTGCTACTTCATATATTTTCTAGGAATTTTAGTTAAATTTTCACCCACTCCATGTTTTATTTTGAAGCTTGTCTTGTAGAATCGTTCTCTTCTTCTGGGTTTGTTCATTGAGGATCCCTATCCCAATAAGAACTTTTTACTTGAATTTCTTTTCTTTGCTCATTATTTCAGCCTACTTTCTGAATTGATTCTTCATGTTAGGGCTGGGCTCTGCACAATCTTGAAAGAAATGTCTGGACTGGTGGCATAGTATATAGAGCTTGGACCTGGAGGCAGGGAGACCTGTGTGCAAATTTGACTTTAGCTATGTGACCTTGGGCAAGTCACTTAACCCCGTTTATCACATTTTCTTCATCTATAAAAAGAGCTGGAGAAGGAAACAGCAAACCACTCCAGTATCTTTGTCAAGAAAACCCCAAATGGGGTCTCGGAAAGTTCATGACTGAAAATGACTGAACAACAAAAAATATTGATATTCCAGGATGTCAGAGACACCTCATGGTAGCAATCTGCAGCTTTCAGTGCTTCAAATATAATCTGAACCAAGGTAAAGTCTGCTTGTTGCCACTGCTGCTTGAGCTCTACAAGACCATGACCTGACTTTGAGTCTGAGCAACAGGGCTGTCATTTGCTCTGTTTTGAGTTTGAGTACATGGTGGACTCCTCCACCATTAGCAAGCTAGACAATGTTGCTTTTCCAGAGTGACAGAAAGTTAGGCTTCCCTTTGGTCGAGGGTTCCTGCCCTGATGATTCCTTTTTAGGCTTTTTGGGTTGTTGCTCAGTTGTTTCAGTTGTATTTGACTCTGTGACCCCATTTGGGGTTTTCTTGGCAAAGATACTGGAGTGGTTTGCTGTTTCCTTCTCCAAACCATTTTACAGGTGAGAAACTGAGACAAACAGGGTTAAATGACTTTCAAGAATCACACAGCTAGGAAGTGTCTGTGATTGGGTTTGAACTCAGAAATGAGTCTTCCTGACTTCAGGCTTGGATATTTATCCACTGTATCATATAGCTACTCTCAGGTTTTGTTTAGAAGGTCCTCGAAGTTAGAACTGAGACTCTATTACACTCCTGGAATCCAAACCACAAAGCTGCTACTTTCGCCAGAACTTGCATTAGCTTGTTGCCTGTAAGCATTCCTTATCTGCAAATGCCGCCCACAGGTACAGATCCCTTCCTTAGCCATCCCTGCGTCTGTGACCCAGAACTAGGCAGTGAGAGACAGAGCTACCAGCTGGTACTTGTTCCTGAACCTTTTATGAGATTAAGCTTCCACACTGGATCTGGGGGCCTCTTCTTGTTTTTATACATAGTCTTTCCCTGAACTGGAAAGCTTTTGTGTGCTCCTGGTCAGCCCCCATCCCTGGTGGACCTTTGTGCATCTTCCTGTCTTCCCTTGGACTAGAGAAGTGACTTACTCTGATTTTTTTTTTCTTTGGATTTCCTGATCTAAATTGAGTGATATATTTTCTAGATCTATGAGGAAGGTGTGCATATATGTGTGTGTGTGTGTGTGTGTGTGTGTGTGTGTGTGTGTGTGTAAGGAGGGAGAGTTCACTAAACTCTTTGCCACTACACATTTTTCCTTTGTCTAGATGTCACATTTTTTGAAGGCCACTGAGAAGGTGGAAGGTATCTAGAAGAAGAGGAAAACTAGGAAAATGCTATATGATGATCTATTAAAGGAACCTGGAGAAGAAATAACTTGAAAGGAGACTCCTGGAACTAGAACATTTTCAAGTCAGTTATGAAATCTTAATTTCACTCACTTAAATTTTTTCAATTTCCAAAATTTATCTTGTACTACATCAGATACAGAATTTTCTTCCCTCTGTGGTCAGAACCAAAACAAAAACAAAACACTGAATTTGAGCCAGGTAGATTGATTTGGCCTACAGAGGGCAGGGCTAATAGCAATAGGTAGAAGTTGTCAGGAGCCGTATGTAGGCTTGATATCAGAATAAACAGAACAAAATAACCTTTCTTACAATTAGCATTTCACATAAGCAGAAAAGATTGCGTAGAAAATACAAGTTCTTGGCACTGTTGAATGACTCAGCATCGTTAACTTATAGGATTGTATCAGTGGAATTGACAGTCAAGAAGACACATTACCATCTGCTTTGATACTGAACCCTTAGGAGCATGGGAGCTTATCATCTGACTTGCATCTGAAACCTTCCACATATGTATTATCAGTGCATCACCAATAGAATGGGAGCTCCTTTAAAGCAGAGGCTGTCTTACTTTTTAATTTGTATTTACTTTTTTATTTATATCCCTAGTACTTAACACAGAGTTTCACATACAGTAAATTCTTAATAAATGTTTCATTCGTTCATGGATTTAGAGTTGTAAGCCTCATTCCACAGATGAGGAACCCAAGGCCAGGAGAATGTTATCAACTTTGCCCAAGGTCACACAACTAAGAAATAGCAGATTTGGGATTTAAACTCATCTTCTCATGCCTTTGCTCCTTCCATTGTACCCAGTAGCCCCTCAAACCCATGAAAGAGTTACAGACTTTAGCTATGACTTTATTGCTAAGCTACAGTGTTTTTGGACTCCAGTTGAAATGAGAAAGTCCTTTACTTTGAGAAGATATCACCTTGTTTTTTCACTTTTTTCTTTCAGAGGTAACATACTTATTATAATAAATGGGGAAAAGGAAATGAGCCCTGCCAGGAAAGGATTGGATGATGTGATAGATTTTGAATCCCAGAATTTAGAGTGTTTGCTTTATCAACAGAGCTAGTATTGGGCACTATTTTGCTATTTGTTTTCCAAAGGTGGGGGGGAAGGTTTCCATCCAGTTTTTATTCTTGCAGTAGAAAATTATGTTTTGGGAGAAAATAGTCTCCATAAATTTGAATAGCTAACTATTCTTCCTTTTTCAATAACACTGTTGAATTTGAAAATCCACATCATTCAACTGGTTATTTGTGAACAGCTTGAAAATGCAGATAACAAGGTTAGCACCACTCCAAGTTTTTCTTCTGCTGTCTGACCTGGTAGTCCTGAAGAAAACAAAACACCAAGAGCAATCTTTTTTCCTATTCATTTAATTTTCATTAAATGTATCACTAGGAACGGTTTGCCAAGTGGCCTATTTCCCCTGCATATTCCAGGACAATCAAAGCCACCCATCCTTCCCACACCACAAATGCCTCAAAATCACGGTCATTCTTTGCAGACCATGGAGCAAAGCCTTTTCTTTCTTGGAAAGCCTTGCTCTGTAGTCACAATCAGCCTATATAGATTTCTAGAGAAGAGCAATGTACTAGAGAAAAAAAATTGGAGAAACCAAAGAAGCTCTGGACCAGGAGCCAGAAGACTTGGTTACCAATTTTGGTCCTCTTCTTTATTTGTGTGGCTTTGAAGAGTTGTTTCCCATCCCAGAGACTCCGATTCCTCATCCCTAAAATGAGAGATAGGACCAGACAGTCTCTGAATCTTTTATGCTATAGGGCAGAATCTATCAGATTGAAATTCAAGGAGGAGACATGTCTTTCTCCTTCATACTGACCACATGATAAAAGTGTAAGGAACCGAATTTCGTGTCTGGCTGCAAGAAAGGGGAACATTATATAGACTCATTAACTCTTCCACATTGGCAACACTCACTTTCAGTCTTTCTGATTTCTTTTACTATTATGCAAACTTCTTGAAGACCAGTGTCATCACCCGTTCACTCAATTAGAAAGCAATTATTAAGTACTTGATATATGCTAGGTACTAGGGACAGGGGATATGTTAAGGGATTAGACCTGTAATTTCATCGCATTGATAATGTTTGGATAAGGAAACTCTACCAATGCTGGTTGATAACTTTTCTTCCATCCCTTTACTTCTTAGTGAGTTATTTAAGGAAATGAGGGGGGTGGAGCCAAGATGGCAGAGTAGAAAGACTCACGTATGCTAGCTCCGAACCCACAGCCCATATATTTCCTGCAAGAAGAACTTCCCACAAATTCTGGATCACTGCAAGGCACGCAGAAACACAGTGGAAAAGATTTTCATCCCAGAGAGCCCTGGAGAGCCATCCCCAGGGCTCTGTTGCGCGCTGCCCTGACTGGGGCCCCAGAGGAGCAAATCCGAACAGGCTTCAGGGACAGAATCTCCAGCGGCCAGGAAGGTTCCTCAGCCCACAGACAATATTTTCCCCCTATGCCCTGAGAAAACTTACCTCACTTATCCCAAGCACTACTATATAAATCATTGAAGAACACATTTTTTTTTAAACTTCATCAGCAAGCCAGAAGTGAATATAGCCCAAATTACTCTGTGTTAAGGCTCAGTTCACAAACTGAAATGAATGCCAAAGTTTCCCTAGATTGGCTGCTACATTTTCTCCGATCTCTCCTTGAGTTCCCTCTTTCTAAGTTGTCAGCGATTTAATTCCCCCATCTAGCAACTACTGATGCATATGAATTGTGATCAGCATAGAAGTCTGAACTGTCATCAACACAGGACTCTGTGAGATGGTATATACCTTCCAGGATCCCATTAAATATAGCTGGAGTTCTGTGGGCTTTTTTCCACCTCCCCATTCCCTATTCTGAACCCATATCTGAAGTGGTAAAAGAATTTTATTGGACATTTCACAGGTTAGTGCCTTGTAGTAAATTTTCACTCTTGGCTTACCTATAAATCGTGGCAGGAAGAAGGTAGGGCACATTTCCTTTTCATTTATAGAGGTAGTGTTGTGTAGTGGATAGAGCACTGGTCTAAGAGTCAGGAAATGTAACTTTACATAAGGCCTTCATTCCCACCTCCCACACTCTCTCTAAATATGGATTCGGAGGAGGAGGAAGGCATTGACCGAATTTGGATAATGATAGAAGTCATTGGAAACTTGGACTGAAGACTCAAAGCCAGACATGACAAGGTGGGATGGTAGCAGGCTCTTCTTCCCGGGGTCTGACGTTGAATCTCCTTTTTCTGTTCCATAAGCAATGAGTTAGTTGTGGTGGGAAGTGATAATGGAAAACTGAATGAGGAAGTACTTATAGTCATCCATAACTTCAGTTTGTATCTGCTCTATGCTCCATAACACAGGGAGTTCTAGGTCCAGAGTTCTAAAAATCAATTCATAAGGACAAGCCCTGTTGGGTAGGGTGAGTCGCTTGTCAACTGGGAAATGTGTTGTATTGATCACACTCCTTTGCTAATTATAGAAAAAGCAGTTGCAGTAAGCTAAGTAAATCAGAACTATGCCTTTCCTAGAATTCCTGGGTTTGGAGGAGAGTCTTTATGGATGTAAGAGAAACTTTCAGGGCTGGAATTCAAGCATAATTTTACACCCAGACACACACCCACAGAGTATGCACGTAAATGTGTATGTTTGTATATGTGTATATGCACATATGTCTGTATATATGCATATAGATATAGGTATATGCATACCCATATATGTGTATATATACATATATGTATATATATATATAATTCACTTTTTGAGAATGATAAAAATTTGCCACATTATAATCATCAAGATTAGTGTGAAACGGGATGAGGTTTTCATTTTTTTTTCCATGAAACAAGATCAGATTGGTGATCAACAGTGCTATCTAGTGCTACCATAATTACCAGCTGTTTATTTCTGGGCAAATCGCTTTAATTTTCTGAAATTTATCTGTATAAAAAAAAACTGAGGATGATTGATGTCCTTAAGGCAGTTTTGAGGATCAAACTAGACAATGTGTGTAAACCACCATGCAACACTTATGTCTACTATTATTACCTGAGAATAATATAAATGTGATATATAACCATGGTTAAAATAGATTCGTTTAACAAGGTACTGAATGCTAAATATAATTAACATTGAAAAAACATAGAACGCATGTATAGACTCACATAGGTCTTTGCAAGGCTTATTTTGCTTTATTTCCTTCAAGAATTTTCCCAAGTCATTAATTTAATCCTGGAAATGAGATACACTGAACAATATTCGTAATAAACCTTCAAAGAAACGTTGTCAATGCTCTGGTTAATCCCTACCGCTCCTGATTTACTCTGCTCACTTAACAGAAGGAGGGCAGAACAAAGAATGAAGCTCAGGGAGTTTAATGGACTTAGGTGATTGCTAGAAGCATTGGGAATGAAATTTAATTAGGCTGATTTTAGATCAGAAGCTTTCCGTTTTTCTCAATAGGTTACCCTACTGTGTATCTTTAGGTTGTCCAACATAATTGGATAAATTGCTTTTTCCTTCCTTAAAACTCCTTCTTCACTATAAACAAAAGTTTCTTAGATGAGCTATAAGTGCAGGAGTGGCATGAAATAATCTTAGCTTATAGGTTACTTAAAAAGAAACACAATATCAAACATGATTGCCTTATTTCTTTAAGGCACTCTCCTTTGGGAAAGAGAAATTTTTTCATCTGAAAGATACCACAGATATCAAACCAATCCCCATCTGAAACTTTACCTCCTAAGACAATATTTTACTTCCCACAAATAATTACTTAATCCTGATCAAATCTCTGTGACAAGAACATTTTTCCATTTTTAATTAGCTCCTCATTTATTTTAGCTTGTCTTGTCACTTTACTACCATATTGTTCTTTGGAAAGAACCCCTAGGTGTAATTTGACTTTTCTTGCCTTGAAAATAGCTTTGTTGTAGACAATGATTCTTTGACTCTCCCTGGACAGTCACCGCAGGAGGAGACCATTGGGTGACTTATCGTAGCAGGTGCAAATGTTTCCTTTCCTCTGTTTACTGAGCTGAAGACTTTGAGATTCATGAAATAGGAAGTTTTCCTTTTCTCCATCACATTTGATTGTGCTTGGGTATACTGAAAAGTTACTAAAATGCTGGCCTTTTGTTTCCCCTGAATGATTTCTTCTATAAGAATCAGTAGCTTTTCAAAAGTGGGGTGCTGATTTCTTTTCTGTTGCCAAGTGAGGGGAATAATAGTGTTCAGGTAGATGTAGGGTTTTATGAAGGTCTATCTACTCAAACATATATTCTTCACACATGCTATGATTGCTTTCTAATACCATGCTGAAATCAGATGTACTAAAGGGTAGACTTGGTGATTTAAGCGAGAGAAAGATAGGAATGTTTTTGAGTGATGGGGCACCCCTTGGAAGGGTAACTTTGGGGAAGCTGCTGTAATAATGCCTTTTGAACAATTAAGGAAACCATTATCCTTTGTACCTTAAAGACAGAGGACAGAAGGCACCAGAGGATGGAGAAACAGGGAAAAATAGGAGGTAGGAACCATCAGGTTTGCCAAGGGTAGCTAATATTGTCCTGTTTTCAGTATGATGTATATTGGAATATTGTATGGATCTTTTATTTTTCCTTAGAGAAATAAAGGAAACGCTTGGTTGGGGTCAAAATACATATTGTTTTTCATTATTTTTTGTTTATGGTTTTTCTATGAAAGCAGAGTCCTGGAAAAAGGACAATGTGCAGTCAATTATAGAATCTCAGTTTCATTCAACTAATGTTTATTAAATTTCCCCCCAAAAGGGCTGTATACTGTAGTAAGTACAGGAATTTTCTCACTGAATTGTCAAGAAAAAAGAATAACACTGAATCTGGACCCTGCAGATCAATCGATTCTGGTCCCACTCCCTCCCACCCCCAGCTGTTGGTGCCATCCCTGCTTAGAAGCAACTAGATGATGCAGCCAATAGATACCTGAACCTGGAGTCAGGAAGACCTCAGTTCAAATTTGACCTCAGACACTTACTAGCTACCTCACTTTGGTCAGGTCTCTTAACTTCTGTTTGCCTCAGTTTTCTTCTCTGTAAAATAAAAATAATAATAGCATCTACCTCCCTTTTTTGTTTTGAGGATCAAATGAGGTACTGTTTGTGAGAACACTTAACCCAGTGCCTGGTACATAATATAAATGCAGGCTCTTATTTATATTTTTATCATCCCTTCTATGGTTGCCTTCTCTCTACTCTGGATTTATCTTATTTGTATGTTTTAATTTAATATGTGTTGTCTTACACTATTAAAAGGTAAATTCCTTGGAGACACAACTGTTTTTGTTTTTTCTTTGTATCCTCAGAACTCAAGACAGTGACCCACACATGGTTTAATAAATGATTGATCAGTTTGGTATTGAATGAACAAATGAGTTCAGAAAAGATGTTGAGTGTGGACATTATAATGATAGGCAAGCCCTCACCTTGCCCTTCTGTGGTTCACAGAGTTATTTCTTCACAGCAATTATAAGATTTCCCTCAAGAAGAGCAGTTAACATTTACATAAGTGCTTTAAACCTTGGAAAGCTCCCTCTATATTATCTCGTTAATCCTCATAAAACATCTGTGAGGTAGGTGCAGTTATCCCCACTTCCAGGTGAGGAAATCGATGTTAGGTGACTTGCCCTAGGCCACACAGCTAGCTGTGTTAAGTGTCCAAGATGGAAGTTTAACCAAGTCTTTCTTCCAAGGTGCCTCTTAGCTGTGTCCCCAGACAGCAACCCACCAACACCAACTTCACAAATGTAGGATCAAGTAGATAAGAGTTCTAAAATGATGCCTGGCTCAGTGTGAGCTAGCAGCGCTGTGTGAAAGCTTTAGTGCCCCAGAAACAAGGAGGATGGTATTAAGGTTGTGCTCCATGCAGGTCAAACCACCTCTGAAGTGGGGTGCTTTGTTCTAGAAGACACATTTTAAAAATTAAATTTTATTCTTTTCAATCAGCAAAAATTCACCTCCTTGCCCCACCCCGCAATAAAGAAAAAACGAAATCCTGCCTGCAGACATATATAGTCAAAATAAAACAAATGTTCACATTAGCTACTTCCCCCATATGCACATACATGCATGCATGCACATATATACATGCATATGCATGTAGAGATTTAAGCACATATACGCACATATACATGTGTATCTGCACATGTGTGTGGATATGTGCACATGCATGTATATGTGTATGTGTCTGTATATTTATATGCATGCATATGCACATGTATATGCATATATCTATGTGCACACATGCACAATACACACTTGTGTACAGAGATACACATATGCATGCACACATGTATACACATGTATCTTATTCTGCACTTTGAATCCTTCACCACTCTGGTCAGGAGGTGGAGACTGTGTTTCATCATTTGTTTTTTGAAGTCACTTTTGGTCATTATACCGTTCAGAGTTCCCTGAGTCATCATTATCATAGTTTTGTCCTTGTATAAATAATTTTTCCCTCGGCTTTGCTCACTTCACCATAGCTATGTAACCTTGGGCACACAAGTTCACACACATCTTCGCAGGTTTTTCTGAAAGCGTCTCTTTCATAATTTCTGATAGCATAGTGGTATTTCATTGCATTTCTATAATATAAAATGTTCAGTCATTTTCTAATTGCCTTTCTTCCCTGGACAAGTTCACACGAGAGTCAGGTGCACGTGTCATTTACTTTTCCTCTCCCTCTCCTCTTTGTTTGTGTAGACTTCTACTTGCACACTGTAATGATGCAAGGTAATTTCCCCTAACTTTCCCCTTCCCTCCTCCCACATGTATTTCCCTTCCATTTCCATTTTTCTCTTAAGATCATCAAGACATAACAAAATCACTCCCAGACCTTCTGTCTAATTAGTTTCCTTTTATGACCTTGCATGATAATAGAATTCAGAGGGGGCACATAGAGCACCTCTTCCTATTAAAATGTTAGCAATTTACCTGGTTTAGTTCCTTTCTATTGTTCATTCAAGTTTAACTTTTTAGTTTCTCCTGACTCCTAGGTGTGCACTATAAACTTTCTACATCACTCTGGTCTTTCCATCAGGAGTGCTTGGAAAGCCTCTGTTTCATTAAAGATCCATTTCCCCCCATGGGATTAAAACTAGTTTTGTTGGACAAGTTCTTTATTGTAAAGTTTATATCCTTTGACTTTTGTAAAATCATATTTCAAGCTCTCTGCTCCCTTGTAGTTGTTGCTGCTAAATCATGCATGATCCAGTTTGTGGCTCCTTGGTACTTGAATTTCTTCTTTCCGACTCCTCACAGTATTTTCGCTTTGGTCTGAAAGCTCTAAGTTTGGGCTATAATATCATTCAAGTATCTATTTTGCAGCTGCTTTCAGTAGGTGACTGGTGGTTCTATTTTTCATGTTACCTTCTGGTTCTAAGAGATTTGGCAATTTTTTAAATGATATTTTGAATTATTATATCTAAGCTCTGGGTGGGGTCATGACTTTCAGTCCAATGATCTTTAAATTTTTTCTCTTTTATCTATTTTTAGGTGAGTTTTTTTTTTCGACTGTGAAATGCCTTATGTTTTCTTCTTATTCCCCAAATCTTTTGACTTTTTAAAAAAAATTTTCTTATTTTTCATGAAGCTGTTAACTTCTACTTGTTATAATTTTTAAGAAATTTGTTTGTTGGAGTACCTTTTTTACTAAAACTCTTAATTTCCTTTTCAATTGTTTTCTATCATAGTTCTCATTTCATTTCTATTTTTTTACTCTATTGTTTTCATGTCATTTATAAAAATACTTTAAACTCTTTTAAAAAAACTGCTACTTCATATATTTTCTAGGAATTTTAGTTAAATTTTCACCCACTCCATGTTTTATTTTGAAGTTTGTCTTGTGGAATCGTTCTCTTTTTCTGGGTTTGTTCACTGAGGATCCCTATCCCAATAAGAACTTTTTACTTGAATTTCTTTTCTTTGCTCATTATTTCAGCCTACTTTCTGAATTGATTCTTCATGTTAGGGCTGGGCTCTGCACAATCTTGAAAGAAATGTCTGGACTGGTGGCATAGTATATAGAGTTTGGACCTGGAGGCAGGGAGACCTGTGTGCAAATTTGACTTTAGCTATGTGACCTTGGGCAAGTCACTTAACCCCGTTTATCACATTTTCTTCATCTATAAAAAGAGCTGGAGAAGGAAACAGCAAACCACTCCAGTATCTTTGTCAAGAAAACCCCAAATGGGGTCTCGGAAAGTTCATGACTGAAAATGACTGAACAACAAAAAATACTGATATTCCAGGATGTCAGAGACACCTCATGGTAGCAATCTGCAGCTTTCAGTGCTTCAAATATAATCTGAACCAAGGTAAAGTCTGCTTGTTGCCACTGCTGCTTGAGCTCTACAAGACCATGACCTGACTTTGAGTCTGAGCAACAGGGCTGTCATTTGCTCTGTTTTGAGTTTGAGTGCATGGTGGACTCCTCCACCATTAGCAAGCTAGACAATGTTGCTTTTCCAGAGTGACAGAAAGTTAGGCTTCCCTTTGGTCGAGGGTTCCTGCCCTGATGATTCCTTTTTAGGCTTTTTGGGTTGTTGCTCAGTTGTTTCAGTTGTATTTGACTCTTTGTGACCCCATTTGGGGTTTTCTTGGCAAAGATACTGGAGTGGTTTGCTGTTTCCTTCTCCAAACCATTTTACAGGTGAGAAACTGAGACAAACAGGGTTAAATGACTTTCAAGAATCACACAGCTAGGAAGTGTCTGTGATTGGGTTTGAACTCAGAAATGAGTCTTCCTGACTTCAGGCTTGGATATTTATCCACTGTGTCGTCTAGCTACTCTCAGGTTTTGTTTAGAAGGTCCTCGAAGTTAGAACTGAGACTCTATTACACTCCTGGAATCCAAACCACAAAGCTGCTACTTTCGCCAGAACTTGCATTAGCTTGTTGCCTGTAAGCATTCCTTATCTGCAAATGCCGCCCACAGGTACAGATCCCTTCCTTAGCCATCCCTGCGTCTGTGACCCAGAACTAGGCAGTGAGAGACAGAGCTACCAGCTGGTACTTGTTCCCGAACCTTTTATGAGATTAAGCTTCCACACTGGATCTGGGGGCCTCTTCTTGTTTTTATACATAGTCTTTCCCTGAACTGGAAAGCTTTTGTGTGCTCCTGGTCAGCCCCCATCCCTGGTGGACCTTTGTGCATCTTCCTGTCTTCCCTTGGACTAGAGAAGTGACTTACTCTGATTTTTTTTTTCTTTGGATTTCCTGATCTAAATTGAGTGATATATTTTCTAGATCTATGAGGAAGGTGTGCATATATGTGTGTGTGTGTGTGTGTGTGTGTGTGTGTATGTGTGTAAGGAGGGAGAGTTCACTAAACTCTTTGCCACTACACATTTTTCCTTTGTCTAGATGTCACATTTTTTGAAGGCCACTGAGAAGGTGGAAGGTATCTAGAAGAAGAGGAAAACTAGGAAAATGCCATATGATGATCTATTAAAGGAACCTGGAGAAGAAATAACTTGAAAGGAGACTCCTGGAACTAGAACATTTTCAAGTCAGTTATGAAATCTTAATTTCACTCACTTAAATTTTTTCAATTTCCAAAATTTATTTTGTACTACATCAGATACAGAATTTTCTTCCCTCTGTGGTCAGAACCAAAACAAAAACAAAACACTGAATTTGAGCCAGGTAGATTGATTTGGCCTACAGAGGGCAGGGCTAATAGCAATAGGTAGAAGTTGTCAGGAGCCGTATGTAGGCTTGATATCAGAATAAACAGAACAAAATAACCTTTCTTACAATTAGCATTTCACATAAGCAGAAAAGATTGCGTAGAAAATACAAGTTCTTGGCACTGTTGAATGACTCAGCATCGTTAAGTTATAGGATTGTATCAGTGGAATTGACAGTCAAGAAGAGACATTACCATCTGCTTTGATACTGAACCCTTAGGAGCATGGGAGCTTATCATCTGACTTGCATCTGAAACCTTCCACATATGTATTATCAGTGCATCACCAATAGAATGGGAGCTCCTTTAAAGCAGAGGCTGTCTTACTTTTTAATTTGTATTTACTTTTTTATTTATATCCCTAGTACTTAGCACAGAGTTTCACATACAGTAAATTCTTAATAAATGTTTCATTCGTTCATGGATTTAGAGTTGTAAGCCTCATTCCACAGATGAGGAACCCAAGGCCAGGAGAATGTTATCAACTTTGCCCAAGGTCACACAACTAAGAAATAGCAGATTTGGGATTTAAACTCATCTTCTCATGCCTTTGCTCCTTCCATTGTACCCAGTAGCCCCTCAAACCCATGAAAGAGTTACAGACTTTAGCTATGACTTTATTGCTAAGCTACAGTGTTTTTGGACTCCAGTTGAAATGAGAAAGTCCTTTACTTTGAGAAGATATCACCTTGTTTTTTCACTTTTTTCTTTCAGAGGTAACATACTTATTATAATAAATGGGGAAAAGGAAATGAGCCCTGCCAGGAAAGGATTGGATGATGTGATAGATTTTGAATCCCAGAATTTAGAGTGTTTGCTTTATGAACAGAGCTAGTATTGGGCACTATTTTGCTATTTGTTTTCCAAAGGTGGGGGGGAAGGTTTCCATCCAGTTTTTATTCTTGCAGTAGAAAATTATGTTTTGGGAGAAAATAGTCTCCATAAATTTGAATAGCTAACTATTCTTCCTTTTTCAATAACACTGTTGAATTTGAAAATCCACATCATTCAACTGGTTATTTGTGAACAGCTTGAAAATGCAGATAACAAGGTTAGCACCACTCCAAGTTTTTCTTCTGCTGTCTGACCTGGTAGTCCTGAAGAAAACAAAACACCAAGAGCAATCTTTTTTCCTATTCATTTAATTTTCATTAAATGTATCACTAGGAACGGTTTGCCAAGTGGCCTATTTCCCCTGCATATTCCAGGACAATCAAAGCCACCCATCCTTCCCACACCACAAATGCCTCAAAATCACGGTCATTCTTTGCAGACCATGGAGCAAAGCCTTTTCTTTCTTGGAAAGCCTTGCTCTGTAGTCACAATCAGCCTATATAGATTTCTAGAGAAGAGCAATGTACTAGAGAAAAAAAATTGGAGAAACCAAAGAAGCTCTGGACCAGGAGCCAGAAGACTTGGTTACCAATTTTGGTCCTCTTCTTTATTTGTGTGGCTTTGAAGAGTTGTTTCCCATCCCAGAGACTCCGATTCCTCATCCCTAAAATGAGAGATAGGACCAGACAGTCTCTGAATCTTTTATGCTATAGGGCAGAATCTATCAGATTGAAATTCAAGGAGGAGACATGTCTTTCTCCTTCATACTGACCACATGATAAAAGTGTAAGGAACCCAATTTCGTGTCTGGCTGCAAGAAAGGGGAACATTATATAGACTCATTAACTCTTCCACATTGGCAACACTCACTTTCAGTCTTTCTGATTTCTTTTACTATTATGCAAACTTCTTGAAGACCAGTGTCATCACCCGTTCACTCAATTAGAAAGCAATTATTAAGTACTTGATATATGCTAGGTACTAGGGACAGGGGATATGTTAAGGGATTAGACCTGTAATTTCATCGCATTGATAATGTTTGGATAAGGAAACTCTACCAATGCTGGTTGATAACTTTTCTTCCATCCCTTTACTTCTTAGTGAGTTATTTAAGGAAATGAGGGGGGTGGAGCCAAGATGGCAGAGTAGAAAGACTCACGTATGCTAGCTCCGAACCCACAGCCCATATATTTCCTGCAAGAAGAACTTCCCACAAATTCTGGATCACTTCAAGGCACGCAGAAACACAGTGGAAAAGATTTTCATCCCAGAGAGTCCTGGAGAGCCATCCCCAGGGCTCTGTTGCACGCTGCCCTGACTGGGGCCCCAGAGGAGCAAATCCGAACAGGCTTCAGGGACAGAATCTCCAGCGGCCAGGAAGGTTCCTCAGCCCACAGACACTACAGGTCAGTGAGAGAGACGTCTGGGCTAGAAGAGAGGGGAGCGGGGTATCTCCGTGGCTCAGGCCACCTCGGGAGGAAGCAGCGGAGGGAGCGGCAGAGGCAGCGGCAGAGGCAGCAGCGGCGGCCCGGGACTCCCCGGGCAGCAGGCAGAAGTTCAGAGCCATTACCTAAAGTCTCTGCATAAACCCCCTGAGGGAACTGAGCCTGGGAGATGGCCCTGCCCCCATCTGCCCCATTACTGAAGGTCTCTGCATAGAGCCCCTGAGGGAACTGAGCCTGGGAGGCAGCCCTGCCCCCACCTGCCCCATTACTGAAGGTCTCTGCATAAAGCCCCTGAGGGAACTGACCCTGGGAGGAGGCCCTGCCCCCACCCAAGCACCAGAACTTAAACTCACATTGAATAGCAGCCGCGCCTGCCAAGGAAAGCCCTTTTGAATCTCAGACCCCAAGCACTAGCTGGGCAGATCTAGGCAGGGGTGGACAGGAATCTCAGAAGTCAAGTAACTGGCTGGGAAAATGCCCAGAAAAGGGAAGAAAAATAAGACTATAGAAAGCTACTTTGATGGGGTACAGATGTTCCAGCCTTTCAATTCTGATGACGAGGAACTATTCTTACCATCAGGGAAAGATGTGGAGGTCGGGGCCTCTGTATCCCAGACATCCCAAGGGGATGTCTGGTGGGCTCAGGCCATGGAAGAGCTCAAAAAGGATTTTGAAAATCAAGTTAGACAGGTGGAGGAAAAACTGGGAAGAGAAATCAGAGAGATGCAAGAAAAGCATGAAAAACAGGTCAATACCTTGGTAAAGGAGACCCAAAACAATGCTGAAGAAAATAAGACCTTAAAAAATAGGCTCACTCAATTGGCAAAAGAGGTTCAAAAAGCCAAGGAGGAGAAGAATGCTTTCAAAAGCAGAATTAGCCAAATGGAAAAAGAGGTTCAAAAGATCACTGAAGATAATAGTTCTCTCAAAATTAGAATGGAACAGATGGAGGCTAATGACTTTATGAGAAACCAAGAAATCACAAAACAAAACCAAAAGAATGAAAAAATGGAAGAGAATGTGAAATATCTCACTGGAAAAACAACTGACCTGGAAAATAGATCCAGGAGAGACAATTTAAAAATTATAGGATTACCTGAAAGTCATGATCAAAAAAAGAGCCTAGACATCGTCTTCCATGAAATTATTGAGGAAAACTGCCCTGACATTCTACAACCAGAGGGCAAAATAAGTATTGAAAGAATCCATCAATCACCACCTGAAAGAGATCCAAAAAGAGAAACTCCTAGGAACATTGTGGCCAAATTTCAGAATTCCCAGGTCAAGGAGAAAATATTGCAAGCAGCTAGAAAGAAACAATTCCAGTATTGTGGAAATACAATCAGGATAACACAAGATCTAGCAGCTTCTCCATTAAGGGATTGAAGGGTGTGGAATAGGATATTCCAGAAGTCAAAGGAACTAGGACTCAAACCAAGAATCACCTACCCAGCAAAACTGAGTATAATACTTTAGGGGAAAATATGGTCTTTCAATGAAACAGAGGACTTTCAAGCATTCTTGATGAAAAGACCAGAGCTGAAAAGAAAATTTGACTTTCAAAACACAAGAATGAGAAGAAGCATGAAAAAGTAAACAGCAAAGAGAAGTCATACGAGATTTACCAAAGGTTAACTGTTTACATTCCTACATGGAAAGACAATATTTGTAACTCTTAAAACTTTTCAGTATCTGGGTAGTTGGTGGGACCACACACACACACACACACACACACACACACACACACACACACACACACACATACACACATGCATGCACATACAGAGACAGAGAGCACAGAGTGATTTGAATAGGATGGGACCATATCTTAAAAGAAATTAAGGTAAATGGTGAGAGAGAAATGTAGTGGGAGGAAAGAGGGTGAAATGGAATGGGGTAAATTATATGTCATTCAAGAGGCAAGCAGGAGACTTTTTAGTGGAGGGAAAAAGAGGAGAGCTGAGAAAAAAAACATGAAGTTTACCCTCATCACATTTCACTAAAGGAAGGAGTAAAATGCACACTCATTTTGGTATGAAAACCTATCTTACAATACAGGAAAGTGGGGGAGAAGGAGATAAGTAAGGGGGGGGATGATGGTAGGGAGGGCAATGGGAAAAGGGAGCAATTTGAAGTCAACACTGGGGGAGAGGATAGGATGGAGGGAAATACAGTTAGTCTTACACAACACGACTATCAGGGAGGTCATTTGCAAAACTACACAGATAGGGCCTATATTGAATTGCCTGCCTTCCCAAAGGGAACAGGTGGGGAGGGGAGGGATGGGGAGAATTTGGAACTCAAAGTTTTAGGAGCAACTGTTTAGTATTGTTGTTGCTACTAGGAAAGAAGACATACAGTTAATGGGGAATAGAAAGTCATCTGGCCCTACAGGACAAAAGAGAAGATGGGGACGAGAGAAGGGAGGGATGACAGAAGAGAGGGCAGATTGGTGATAGGGAAAATTAGATTGCTTGGTGTATTGGGGTGGGGGGAGGGGATAAAAGGGGAGAAAATTTGGAACCCAACATTTTGTGAAAATGAATGTAAAAAGTTAAATAAATAAATTTTTATTTAAAAAAAAAGAAAATGAAAAGTTTTGAACTTATTGAAAAGTTAAATGACTTATTCAGGGTAAAACAGCCAGTATATGTCAAAAGTGTGACTTGAACCCATATTTTCCTGATTTTCCATGTACTATGCTATCCCAAGTTTAGGGACACAAATATAGAAATGGCAGTCAGCCCTCAAGGAACTGTGATTTTGTGGAAATAATACAATATTACTCACAATAATATTCTAATTGTTGTAACTTTAAAGTTATCATTTTAAATGTTTACAAAGCACTTTATTTGTGTGATATCATTTCAAATTCACAAGAAAACATATGAAGTAGGTGCTACCAGCAATATTGTTTTCCTTTTTCTTATGAAGAAACTGAAACCAGGAGAGGTTAAGTGACTTGCCCATTGCCATACGTCTAGAAAGTGTTAGAGGCAAAATTGACCAGAGGCCTGCCTGAATCCCAGTGTAGTCCTTTATTCATTTGGTCAGGCTTTCTCTCCATTTTTAGAGTAATGTACTGAAAATGATAGGCACTAAATAGCTATTAAATCACAAATTGATATATAGAAGTTGAAAAATACATTAAATATATATTGGTGCACAAAACACTCTGGCAAAGTTTTAGTTTGGTTTTAAATAAGGATTTTTAAGTAAAAACTTTAAAAAAAAGAAACTTTACTTAAAACCAAACAAAGACTTTTGGGATACCTTAGATTTCATTTGCCTATATTCCAACAACCTTAGGAGGAAAGCAAAATAGGTATTATTATCTGATTTTTCAGATATGGAAACTGAGACTTGGAATGTTGAACTTAATTCTTGGACACAACTATTAAATGGTAGATACAAAAATTAAACACTGCTCTTCCTGAATGCAAGCATAATGTATATCATACTGACTTGTTAATGAATAAATATTAACACTTCCTATATAACTTATTATAATTGATTACAAATACACTGTCCTTCCTACTTCTATGCCTTTGTCTGTCCTGATTCTATCGTCTGTAATGTCCTTTCTCTCATCTACTTCTCCAATGTTTGTTAATCCCTTTGTTAGAGGAGCTACAGTTTTGTAATAACAGAATCCCTATTATGGAATTTACCATCCAGTAGGGAAACCATTACAGATAACTACACTATTCAATACTCATCAGTGCAATATTAGAGAGATAGATTCAAAGCATTATATTACATCAGAGGGAGAAGGTTACTCTTCAAAATGAGATGAAAGGACCAAGGAAGGATCTGTAGAGGAAGTGACATAAGGGGCTATTCAGAGGATGAACTGGAATTCTTTAGGTGAATGGGGAGTTGGAAGGCATTCCAGCAAATGGAAGGGTATTGATGAATGAGCAAGAGAGGTTGGTCGGTCAGAAAGTTATGCAATTTATCTGGAATGTAAAAGATGAGGTAAGGATGACAAAGAGTAGATGTCATCTTAAACTTGACTAAATAAGCCGTAGGGAATCACTGAAGATTTTTAATCTCTTTTCTATGCCAGTTCAGATTTCATGACTTCCATGAAGCTTTCTCTGACCACCCCAGCCTTCTCTGAATTTCAGGAGTTATTTTTTCGTCTGCATCATACATTTGACACATCATATGTAGTTCTGGATGCTAGAGAGGATTTAGAGTCAGAAGGACTGGATTTGAATCCTGAGTCTACTACCCACTTAATCTATTTGTTGTCCTGCTGAGATATTCTGAATTTACCCCTTCTGTATAATTTTTTTATATGTAACTGTTCTTATCCTTCCCCCTTTCCCCCATGAGACTAAGCTTGTTAACACTTAGAGATCCTTTTTCTTTGGTCTTTCTCTGTTTCTCCAGTGCTTAGCACAATGTCCAGCATACAGCAAGCATCTAATAAATGCATGCTGCTTATTGACCTACTACCTAGATGATCTTAAGACTAACTACTTAATTTCACTGAGCCTCAATTTCCTCTTCTATAAAATCAGGGGGCTAGACGATGATCTCTGATGCTCCTTCTAGCTCTGTGATATTATTACCTTATTTTGAATGGGTATATATATGAACTAAAGTTTCATTCACCCCATATTTATTTTTGTACTGAACAACCAATATATAGTAGTAGATTACGTATGAATTATGTAACGCATGATTCTGATGGACAAGAATTCACTCTCTGTGTTGTAATAGACATTTAAGTACATTCACATCATCTGGAACTATTCTTTGTAGTGGTCTTTTTTTTTGGCCAGCTGGCACTGTTATTAAGCACTTTTGGATATTACATTAAGATGACTTTTTTCTCATCTTAATATTACACGGACAGCTAGGTGGTGCAGGAGACTGAATGGCAGACCTGGAGTCAGAAAGACTCCTCTTCCTGAGTTCAAATCTGCCCTCAAAAACTTACTAGTTGTGTGACCTAGGCAAGTAACTTAATCCTGTTTGCCTTGGTTTCTCATCTGTAAAATGAGCTGCTAACAGAAATGACAAATTCCTACAGTATCTTTGCCGAGAAAACCCCAAATAGGGTCACAAAGAGTCACATATGACTGAAACAGCTGAACCAGAACAAAAAAACCCAAAATGATGTCAATATAGAGACTTCTATTTGTAGTGTGAGGATTTGTCATCGGTTAGTTTAATTAAGGTTTGCTAGTTTGACACTGCCCTCTTGGGCAGCTAGGTAGCACAGTCGATAGAGTACCAGGTCCGGAATCAGGAAGACTCATCTTCTGAGTTCAAATCCAGCTTGTCTGACCCTGAACAAATCACTTCACCCCGTTTGCCTCAGTTTCTTCATCTGTAAAATGAACTGGAGAAAGAATGGTAAATCCCTCCAGTGTCTGCCAAGAAAATCCCAAGTGGGGGTCGCAAAGCATTGAACACAAATGAAAATGACTGAAAACAGAGAGTAACAATATTGTTACCCCTCCACAAACCCTACTTCCTGGTAGGCATGGGAGTAACCTTGAGTCTTGAGGGATGTATCAGTTAAAAGTAAACTATGACAGTTTCTGTCAAGTTAGAAAAGTTTCAGATATCATCTTACAAATGTTTTCTTTCTGCCTGAGCTAAAGAGACTAAGTTGAATCCTTCCAGATGGAGGCTGTTCAGATAATTTAAGTCAGCTACCATGTCTGCCCTAAGTCTGTCCTCTTCAGGATAATTATTCCTGGCACCTCCCCTGTGACATGAACTGAGGAACAGCACTATCCTACCGTTGTTTCTCCAGCATCTTTCGGATGCTGTCTAACTTCTAGGATTTGAACCCAGTTTCCTGAAGGCAGACCCAGAACTCCTTCTTACCCCAGGATTCTGACACTTTTTTGTGTGTCCTGGTTCCATTTGGCAATCTGATATGCCTGTACTCTTCACCAAGTAATTTTTTAAATGAATAAAATAAAATGCATTGGATTATAGAGGAAATCATCAATATTGAAATGTATTTACCAAAATATTTTTGTAAAAATAAGTTCATGAACCCGAGGTTAATAGCCCCTTCTTTGCTTCAATCTATCTACCACAATACTTCATTCTTGACTTGCAGGCAATAGACAAGTTCTCATTGGCCCTTTTATAGGAGAAAGGCTGCTATGGATTCAGTAAAGAACTACCTTTAGCCATATCGCCTCCTCTCCCCACCAGTACATCCCATCATTATTTTCCTTTTGGGAGATCTTCTGTTCTAGGGAGCAGAGCCTTGTGGAGACATACTTCAGTGGTCAGGAGGGCAGCAAGGCCGAACTATCCATTATTATATTGAGACATCTCATAGAGAAGCAGGCAAACTTCACACACTGTGAGGAACAAGGAGTGAAGTGAGGAAAAGTCCTTTAGTTGCTGGTCACATCAGGATGATGAGATAAGGATAGTACGTACCTTTCTTGAGAATTTGTGTTTGTTTCTTCTTTCAAGCCTTCACAATCCTAACGAACTACCATGATTTTAACAGTCTGTGGTTTAAGATTCAAATGAACTTTAATCAGATGCCTCAATATTAGCCAATGAGAGAGGAAATTCTAAACATTTTGGAAATGATCATACTCATGTAATTAGCCAATGAGAGAGGAAATTCTAAATATTTTGGAAATGATCGTACTCATGTTTATGAATAAATATTCAAGGTGCATTCTGAATCCTTAAGCCTTCTGACTTAGAGAAAACCTTTTCTCCCATTAACATTTTGAGGATTGATTTATCATAGGTTATGGAGAAAGGGAATATTGAATGCAGGTGATGCTTGATAGAAAGCTTTAAACTATTTAAAAGGTTGATACATGGAAGACAGATTAGAATAATCTTGCCGTTTGTTAGAATGCAAAGGATAGAAGTTTAAGGAAAATAAAACGATTTTGAATATAGGTGAGGAAAAAAAACCTAATAATTAGAGCTATCTTAAAGTAGAATGGATAGGTTGATTTAGAGAGGAGTGAGTTTTATGCTATTAAAGTAGAGAATGGATGATGGGGATTTTATGGGGATATTTTAAATAGAATTTATAAAGCAAATTTAAACACCAAACAAAATCTGCTTTTTCCTGATTCTCAAAATCCTGACATTTTACAGTGAAGGGTGAAAAAAAGGAAAGCAAAACAAAATCCCAAACCTCCTCAGACAGAACAAGTTTACTATTTTTCTCTACCCTGAACACTGTATTCTAGTAGTGAAAGATATTTACAATTCATCTTTTTCATTCCGAGGTGTCTCCCTGGTTTCTTCATATTCCTCTGTATCCCTATCAATTTCTTGTTTCAAGTGTCCCGACATGTCTTCTGTTGTATCATTTTCATATTCTTCTTTAGGCTGAAAATTTGAGTGAAGTTGGATTAAATGACTTTTAAGTTTCCTTCTACCTTGTCTATGTTTGCAATTCTAATTGTTGTATTTTTTCCAAGGCAAATTATATAACGATTGAATGGTTAATGGGTGTGGAGCTTGTTGGGAATTTAAAACTTAGGTCTTGTGTCCTATGTATTTAAAAGCTGGTATGCCAGGTAGCTCTACA
The DNA here is from genome assembly GCA_023548195.1 of Bettongia penicillata ogilbyi. Lineage (NCBI taxonomy): Eukaryota > Metazoa > Chordata > Mammalia > Diprotodontia > Potoroidae > Bettongia > Bettongia penicillata. The sequence continues at coordinate 317,808 of JAJHZJ010000749.1, read as the reverse complement.
CCATGGCATATTGTGTACAACAGATATAGGAGAAACCCCCCCCCCCCCCACTAATTTTGAAATTGTAAGACCTCCCTTTCAATCCTTCCTTTTCATTTAGTTAATCAATTAACCTTGGACAAATCACCTAACTTCCCTGAGGTCTACTATTTTTTTCATCTACGTGTAGGCCTGTAGCTTCCTGGTCTCCACATGATAGCTGCCATCTCTGACTAATCAAAGGAAGGAAGAATTAATTTCCTTCTCAATCTCATTTCTTTCTCACCATAGGAGGAAGGCAGAATTAGTCTAGACTCATACTAGCAATGAAGTTTAAGGTCTGATAGCATCCCAGCTATCCCATGTATTTCCCACATACCTTCTCTCTGTTCTTTTTCCAGATTCCCTTAGTTCTTAGTGCCCTTTCCCCATAACTATGAGGTGTGTGTGTATTTATATTTGTATGTATATATGTCTATATACATCTTTCTCTATCTCCTGTTTAAATTATACACGAATGAATTGTATCCAGCTATTAGATGGAAAGCTCCTTTTGTCATTATGCCTCCAATGCATAGCACAGAGTCTGGAACAAAAGAAGTTTTTAATAAATGCATGTTGAGCATTTTGTTGCCAAACTTCCCATGCCAGCTCACCAGGCTGTGTTCTAGTCAGTTGTCCTTTCCCTCCTCCAGGTTCGTGGTACCCTGTCACCCTTCTCACACAGTTTCTCTGCCTCATCCAAAAGGATGCACTCTTCTTTGAGAGTCCATGCTCAGTTGACATAATTGTATGTTTAGGTTTAAGGGACTCATCACCTTTTTTATTGGAGTATCTAAGACATTCCAGCCTTCTGTAGTCAACAGCAGTTCATCCCACATCCTAACTGTGGATTCACTGATGTTGCCCTGGAGAGCATCCATTAATGGATTGACGCTAATTCTCCCACATTAGACATAACTGGAGTTAACATTACTTGTGTTGCCCATGCTGCAGTGTCGTGGGGTAGATAAAATGAAATAATAAATGTCATGCAAACAATAGAGTACTTCATAAATGACAGTCTTGTCTTTTAAAATATATGTAAGAATCACAGAATTACCAGCATTCTTTCTGTTTTAAATCTTCAGGATGAGCCTGAAGCAAAATTGGGAAACTTATTTTCAGGACCCATCCATCCCCAAAAGGTCCTTACATCAGCTCTTAATATCTTTATATGCAGTAGCTTACCCATGGATTCCAGGGCTCCAGAAGTTTTCCTCCTTTTCTGCAGACATTGCAATTTTAGACTCCTGTACGGTTCCATCGTGCCTCTGCTCCAGGGGATCAAAATTATCCCAGCAAAGCAGTTAAAGTTCAGGTGATGAAAGACCAAGGACAAGTTATTTTTTTTCCATGTCCTTCCAAATATTTGCATTTGAACAAACATGTCTAGAGCCTTTAGCGAAGGATTAATGATGACTGAATTCCAGATACCATGACATGGCCTTTGGGGAAGATAATTTGAAATAGAGAGGGATGTATAAGATATAGTCCCTTCAGGAGGAAGCATTATGTCTTAAATAATGAATCTTGCACATTTTTGTGTTTTCCCTCATTTTTATCTTACATTCTTTCACAGATGAATCTTCAGCTAAAAAAATGAAGCTGAATGTCATATTTTAGTTTTCCTTCAAACTATTAATAACCTTTTTCCAATTAGAGTAGCAAACTTTCTAAGAAATTACATATTTTCTGACATTATTCATAAGCTTAGATTATGATAATGCAACATGTAAGCAGATTTGAATTTTAATGTATATCACGGTCTGAATAAATATGAATAATAATTGATAGTAAAAGCACTTTATTTAAATTAATCCTTGTAAGGTTGGTAGAGCAGCATTTTACAGATTGGGAAGCTGAGGTTAAATGACTTGCCTAAACTTGGGGCACTTAGTGAGTGATAGAGCCAGGATTTTAACCTTAGTCCTTGGGTTTCAGAGCTAGGGATCATTCCTCTATACAATGAGGTCTTGAGGCCACAATGTGGCCTTCTAGGTCCTTGGATGAGGCCTTTTGACTGCATCCAAGTTTTACAGAACAAATTCTTTTGCTAAGAGAATCTGTTCTGTGAAGTTTGTGAAGGGCTGCACTTGAATATCTAGGTTCCCTGTCCCTCCTCTATACCATTCTGTCTGACTACAAGTTCACTAACAGTAATACATGTTCTGTTCAGCAGGGAGGACAAGGGGCAGAATGTTGACCTTTTGTCATCCCTCAATTGATGAACTTGTTTTGCCATCCCCATTCTTTTAGTTTCTTAATTTACATCCACCCTGGTCAGTTTGTTGCATTTCCTGCTTGCCATTTGGAGGTTTCATCTTCGTTATGGCCATATGAAGCTAGCTAATGAGGACTGTTCTTCTTGACAGATATGACAGGATAGTTATGACTAGGACGAAGTGGATGGATGGAGTCTGAAAAGCATCTCAACTTGTATCTCGTAATGAATCAGGCTTGTCTTCCAGAACCTTTAACCTCCTCCTCCTCTCTCTTCCTTACCTCTCCCTTCTCCTCTTCCCCATTCCCCACCTAAGTCACCTTCTCTCTCCCTGTCTTATTCCTGTCTTCTAGTATCATCTAATTTAGATTCACAAGCTTACTTTCCAAGCATCCTGTCAGGAGAACTGTCCTTTTATCTTTTATAGACCTGTGTCTTATTGTTGCTTGTGGGCACACTATTGAAATTAGATCCATTCGACCTTGCTTTTTCTTGGTCCACAAGTCATTTGGTCCATCCCTCCAGCAAGGAGAGAAAGAGCTACAGTACTGTCAGAAATCTGCTTGGCTTTGCAGATTATCTTCTGACCTGGAGAGGCATCCTCGTAAAATTATTTGCAAACATGTGAGTTTATCTCTGTCACAGTTTTGCAGGGGGTGATACACTTTAAAAAGCTTTCTTCCTTTGTACCATATAAAGGATGGTTTGCTTAAGTGTCTTCAGGCTTGGACTATTTTGGGATTGCGTGGAACCCACACTTCCATTCCTCCTATTGCTGTTCTAGGCAGGACCTTTTTGCTTCATACCTGGAATATTATAAGAATTTAATTTGAATGGCCTCTGGCTTCTCTCCAGTCTAGATGACACATTGTCACCAGATAAAAATCCCTAAGACATTATTTTTCTTGTGACCTTCCTTGGCTCAAAAAACTTCAAAGGCTGTCCTTTACATAATGCAAATAGTAACAAAAATGATAATACTTTGATTCGGTTGTGAAATAGACTGCGGAATATTAAACATAAAGGAACAGTGAGAGTTTAGTAGCTTTTCCCAGCCAAAAGGAGATTAATATGAGCACAATGATAGTAACAACAATGAAATCCCATAATGAACAGAAATCTCCCCTTGGAGTCAGGAAGAGCTATGTTCAAGTTTCACCTCTGACACATATGGCATGCGTGAAGCTGGACAAATCATTGACTTCGCAGTGACCCAGACAACTCTTTCGGACACTATATTTCAAGCAGGTACTGACCCTCACCAGGAGTTTCAGATGATAATAAAACCTTAGGTCCCATCCAAAGAATGCTAACTGGCATTTAAGTTTGCAAAACATTTTTTGTCCATTCTATTTTTTGCGTCTCACAAGAACCCTCGGAATGCTGGCCATTTTCAAATGAGGAAATAGGTCAGAGCTAATAAGTGTCAGGGATGAAAAGGCAAAGATAAAACTCCTTTCCTTGGCATATATACTTGTGCTGGCTTGACTTCCTTCTCTGTTATTTGTTGTGCCTAAATCCAAGCTCTCCAACTCCAAGTCTCACACTCCTTCCACCAGGGTAGGCTGCTTCAAGGAATGCTAATACAGAAAACATGCTTTTGTCTTTTAGTGGGGTATCACAAAAGCATTGGCCATCATGGAATACTGGATTTGGAGTCAGAAAACCTGGGCTCCAATACTGCCTTTGCCACCTGTTGGCTATGTGACCTTGGGCAAGTTGTTTTGCTTCTTGGTGCTTTGATGTTCTCATTTGTAAAATGAGGGAGTTGGATTAGATGGCTTTCAAGATCCTGTCTAACTCCAAACACGTGATTTATATGTCAGCCTCAACTCATGCCTTCCACCCAGAAACTTTCATCTCCTTTCTTTTTATTTAAATTCTAAGCATCCTTTGGGCTCATCTCAAGTCCTACCACTTACATGAAATGAAACCTTCCCTGGCTCTGCCTGATGAACCCTTCAGCTCAGAATGTCACTGCTTGCCTAAAAAAACCCATATTGTTTATTGGTGTGTGTGTTGTCTCAACTCAGTTGTAAGATCCTTGAGAACATAAACTTTCTCTGACACTTTTTATGCCCAAGAGTGTCTAACGCTCTGTGAATACAGTGTGACCTCAGTAGTGCTGGCTGGATTAATTTTTGAAGAGAAGGAAGTAATCTGGGGTATTGCACTGTACATATCGCCTATGTACATAATTATTTTCATGTTGTATCCTCCACTGAAGTTAGGGACTATATACACAAAGCCTTTCTCTGAATTCTTAGTGCGTATTTAGCCCAGCACCTGGTGCGTAGTAAGCTTCTCATGAATACCTGGTGACTAACTGGCATCATACCTACCTTCCAGATGTTTGGGTGTTTCTTCTGCAGTCACTGACTTCTTATTTTCCTCGATTCTACTGCTGTCATTCTCCATCCATCTTGTCCGACACTATATAATACAAGGCTGGCAGGGGCATTAGAAAGCCAGTGACTTGGCTAAGGTAACTCAGTACTCACAGTTTTATAGATCTAGAGTTGGAAAGGATCTCAGACACCATCTAACCTAGCCCCTTCATTCTCCTGGTGAGTGCACTGAAGCCAGAGAGGTGGAGTGATTTACCTAAAGGTCACACAGGTAGGAAGAGGCCGAGTCAGAACTCCAAACCAAGTATTATGACCCCAATTCAGTATTCCTTTCCAATAGATCACACTGTATTTTTCAAAATCAAAATGTGAACTCAGGTTTTCCGATTCAAATAATAATAGATAACATCTATGTCACACCTGCTGTATGTCAGGCATCGTACTCTACTCTTTACAATCATTATCTCATTTAATTCTCACAACAACCTTTGGAGGTAGGTGCTATTGTGATCCCCATTTTACAGATGAGGAAACTGAGGGAAACAGAGTTTAAGTGACTTGGACTTGCCCAGGGTCACACAGCTAGTAAATGTCTGAGGCTGAATGGGAGCTCAGGTCTTCCTAATTTTAGGCCCACCTCTCTACTGTGTCATCCAGCTAATCCACAGGTCAGTGTGTTCCTTCAACTTTCTTAGGCATCTAGGTGGCACAGTGGACAAGAATGCTAGACCTGGAGTCAGGAAGACCTGGGTTCCTTCCTTCCTTCCTTCCTTCCTTCCTTCCTTCCTTCCTTCCTTCCTTCCTTCCTTCCTTCCTTCCTTCCTTCCTTCCTTCCTTCCTTCCTTCCTCCCTTTCTTCCTTCCTTCCTTTCTTCTCCACTTTTCTTCTTCCTCCCTTTCTTCCCTCCTTCCTTCATGCCATGATATTTTTCATCTTTTTCTGAAGCTCAGAGTATATTTGTTTTAAAGTTTATTTAGTAGACTTTGTGCTTAGTGTGATTTAATATAGTCTAAACTATTTCAAATGGCCAGCTGTTATATTATAAGCAAGAATTGGAGAGAGAAATTATTTTAAATCATGCCAAATCTCCATTACTCATGCTAATGGTGGGTAGAGTTACTTTAATAAATCTCTAAAGTACCTCAAAGTTTCATTTTAGTCAATTTTAATTTCATCTTTTGGAGCTGTTAACAAGTAGCTAAATTGACTGATGTAGGTTTTACCTTTCTCCCCTCTTAACAGAGGTGTAATTGAGTAACCGGTAAAAAAAAAAAAAGTTGAAAACGTGGGCTGCAAATGGGAGTGGAGTGGAAACAAAGCTTCTGGATAATCTGCCAAAGGGAAAATCATTCTCTGATTAACTATAATTTAAAGGAATCCTGGAATGTTAAAGCGAGAGAGGACCTTAGAAATCATCCTCTTCTAACCCCATCAGAGGAGAGAACAGAGTCCTGGAAAGGGGAGTGACTTGCCCAAATCCCCACAGCTGCTAATACATGGGAGAGCTGGGAGTAAAGCCCAGCATTTCTGCTTCCTCATCCAATGCTCTTTCTACAGCACCATGAGAAGTGCAAGGTGGATAAGCCTGGTCACTATGGATATATGCTTTAATTTTTTTGGTCCCTGAAAAGTCACATATGGTAAATCATATTAAATAAAATAGATCTGAAAATTACAGGGATGAGGAGGCACCCTATGAAGCTTGAAGGAGGTAATTTAAATATGCATAAAAGAAATGACTTCTTCGTACAAGAGATAGTAATATGTCATTACTTGGTTACCCAAGTGGTTGTACAGGATTGAAAACATAAATAGGTTTGAAAGAGGCACAGAGCAACTCTTGGATAAATGAGGAGTCTACTAGTCAGTCAATAAACATTTATTAAGTATCTACTTTGTGCTCAGACACTGTGCTAAGTGCTGGGGATACAAATGAGCCTGTAAGGAGCTAACAATTCAATGGGGGAATACTACACATAAAAGGAAACTGGAAAGTGGAGGAGGGGAGGAGGCAATAGAGAAGTTATCCAATGCATGGTGGAAGAGGAAGTCCCAAAGTTGTGTAACTAGGTGAGAAATGAGATGATGTGAGCTGAGCTCCTTGAAGATAGGTTTTGGAATTCCTGGCTCCCTTCTCTAATCCAAGGGTCAGAGAGTGATGATGAAATGAAGCACCAAGGCTGATGGGATCTAGCAGGGTGATGAGGGTTTCCTGGGTCATGGTGGAGGTGCCAGAGCAGTTCTAAGTAATTCAGCCAGATGAGAAATGAAGAGATATTCTGAGTTAACCTCCCTCTTTGGGCAAACATTTTGTCTGTTCTGTTAGTATCCGTTAAATATTAAAATGAAAGGCTAAAGGGCCAGTTTGGACTCAAGAAGAAATGGATTTACATCATGTCCCTGATGCATGTAGTAACCGTGAGACCATGAGCAAGTTCCTTAACACCCCAGTGCCACAGAAAAGCTATTCATTTGCAATAACAGAAGTTTTCACACCAGAAAGTCCCCACACTGATGAGATGATAGGTCTGGATCAAAGCAATGATGATAAAAACAATACAAGAAAAAATAATGAAAGAGCGGAAAGACCTTCCAGAAGTCATTCAGTGTACTTGGTACATCATATATTTTTTTCTATTTTGGGGGCAGTTGAGGTTGAGTGACTTGGAAGTGTTTGAGACCAGATTTTAACTCAGATCTTCCTGACTTATGGACTGGTGCTCTGCCCACTGTACCACCTAGCTCATTTATGGATGGGCATGTACAGAGATCACAGAGAGTGAGATGGAGATCTGTTTAGGACATTCCTCATATAAGACATCCAGCCTCTTATCTCTTTGCCTTTGCATAGGTTGTATCACATGCCCAAAATGAATTTCCTTCTTATCTCCATCTCTTAGAATTCCTAGTTTCCTTCAAGATCAGCTCACATACCAATTTCTACATGAAACCTTTACTGATTCCACCCAGGAACACTTGCCTCCTCCCCTCTCACTTTATCTTGTATTTCTTTTGAATTCCGGTACAGGATGTTCCCACATCTAGAGCATAAATTTCTTGAGGGTAAGGATTATATCCTTTCCTTTTATTACCAATACCTAGCATGGAACCCACCATGTATAGTAGAAAATAAATGATTGCCAGTTGATTTGTCAGTTGCTACAGTTTGTCACTGTTATTAGGTAGCAATGCCAAATATCAGGTTAATTTACCAGGTAGAGTTAACCAAGTTCTAATCCACTCGATGCCACAAAATACCTTTAGAAAAAGAAAATGTTGCTTTTCAGTAATTAGCAGGATAACAAGAAGTGAAATGACCATAGATATCATGAAATCTACTTTCTTTAACTCAACTATACAGATGAGGAAACTGAGGCAAATGGAGATGAATTACTTCTCCCAAGGACATAAAGTAGGAGATAGTAGATCTCAGATTCAGAAACTATTTCACTTGAGGATCTCATCATCTTTCATGATTTAATTATCCTCTTTATGTTGAAGATGCCCCCATCTACTTATCCAGACCTTACCTCCCCCAGTGTCCAGTCTCACTGGACTATTGAGCATCTTGAACTGGAAAGCCTGTAGATATTGTACACTTCACATATCCAAAACTGAACTCACTATTCCATATCCCACTCCAAGTTTTCTCCTCTTCTTATCTTTACTAATTCTGTAGGAGATACCACTATCTTCACAGATGGACAGACTTGAGACTGAGGCATCATCCCTGCAATCTTCATCTTTTCTTAGTTTTCATATGCAAATTGTTGCTGATTCTAACCCTAACCCTAAATGCGCTTTTCCTGTCTAACATCTCTGGTATATGTCCCCTCTTCTCCTCTAAAATTGGATCATCCTGGTGAAGCCCCTCTACCCCTTGTACCTTGACTACTGCAATAGCCCTCTGATTGGTTTGCCTTTCTCAAGTTTCTCCCCATTCCAGTTCATTACTTAGCCACCAAACTGATTTTCCTAAAAAATGTATATTTGAGCATGTAACCCCCCATTCAGTCAGCTCCAGGGGTTCTCTGTCACCATTAAGATCAAATGTAAAATCTTCTGTTTGATGTTCAAAGCCCATTATAACCTCATCCTCTTCTACCTTCCAATCGTCTTACCTTTCTCCCCACCTCCCGCCTCCCTAGCTACGGCCAGTACTCTCTGATCCAGTAACACTCTTCTCATTATTGCTCCTCAAAAGAACCCCAAAAGTACAATCTCGACTTTGGACATTATATCAGCAAAGCTCTGGCATATACAAGAAGGTCTGCTGTACAGGTTCTTAGATCTGCTTTTCTAAAAGGAAAGCAACTTTTGAGGGGTCAACAATCAAGCATATATATTATTCGCTTGGTTCAGTGGAAAAAGTCAGCCCTCTGAATTTCAGAGAAAATACCAACAAAAATTACAGGCAGAAATTACAAACAGAAAGACCAACAGACAATACATATATCATTACTAGAGAGAGAAGCACCACCATCTGAGTTTTAAAGCCAGGGTGTTCCTTAGCAGCTACCCAGAGTCTCATCTGGCACACCAACCTCCTTCCAAAAAATAAGGCTCAAAGTAAAACCTTACCTAAGAGTACATATACACTTTCCAGAGCTGGAGAGCATGATCCTCATGACTCAGTGCCTCATTAGAAATTGACAAAAGTTATCTGAGGCCTATTAATGGATGGGGAAGATATTTAACTCTTCTCTTCCCCCCCCAACCCTATGATGCTTACATTAACATTATTGACATTTTTACTAGTTATCCTCCAAGGTTGGAATTTCCTCTTTCTTCACTTCTTTCAGGTCCCAGATAAAATTCTCCCTTCTCTAAGGAGCTTTACCAAATCCCTTTAATACTAGTGCCTTTTTCTAGTTAATTATCTTTTTTCCTTTCCATATCCTTTCTGCATAATTAATTTCATATTTTTTTTCTGGTTTCCTTTTTTCTTATCCCTAGTGTTTAGCACAGTCCCTGACTCAAAGTAGGCACTTAATGAATACTTGTTGAGTAATGGTTTTCTGGCTGCAAATTCTATGCCCTTTCAGTGATATCAGTTTGAATCAAACTTTACATCATCATAATTTCTTGATTATTGCCGGAGCATAATATATTTGTGTCCTAATAACTACTGGAATAAAATCTGGCTCTCCTTAGTTTTCTTTAGAAATGTATCAGCTTCCAGTGACCACAGTATCACACCAGTGGCTGACAGCTTTGGTGCTTGAAAACTCTCCTGCTGCTCCTGGCATCATGCTGAAGGAAGAGCCTGTCACTTCCTCAAAGTTAAAATGTCTCTGTTAGCTTGGCAGCCAAGCTCCAGAGACCAGCGTGTCTGCAGTTGGAAGAAGAGCTCTGTTCTCCTCAATCGTTCTCTCTGAACTCTCAAAGGAGGCACCCTCCACATGGTGGCTGCAGTTTTCCTATTTGACCAGGCTTAAGACACTTCTAACAAGTCTCCTATCTTCAGCCATTCTTTTTTTTTTCTATTTATTTATGTTTGTCTTCTACTCTCTTCTTAAATCTTACCCAGAACCATACCTAGGAATCTTTGTACTTGGGGAAAATTCAGTTGGTGGACAGAAAATAGTCTATCCTGAATGCAGCCATAGTGGGAGAGGGGGAAACTTGTTCCAATAGTCTAATGCAGGGGTGGAGAACCTGCAGCCTTGAGGCCACATGTGGCCCTCTATGTCCTCAAGTTTAGATTCAGTCAAAGGACTGCACTTGAAGACCTAGAGGGTTACATGTGGCTTGAGGAGAAGACCTAGGAAACTACATGTAGTCTCAAGGCTGCAGGTCTCCCATCCCTGGTCTAGCGTATTCCCCCTCAAGCATGGTCAATTGTTCCTGACTCATGGGGAGAAGGAAGATCAGAAATTGTTGGCATAGAAGGTACACAGCAGTGGGACAAGACAGGCTCCCCAGAGTGGTAGCTAGATCTGGGTAAAAATATTTGTACCTTGCTCTTTCTTCCCCCCACTCCCCTTTTCACTGAGACTGTATATCATCTATGCTGGATATATGGTGGTCAGTCACAGAACTAATTATCACAGGAATTTTGACTTGCTTTTGTTTCCAACTGTAATGTTAAAGGAATTTGAAGATTTTCTTTGTCCCTTAATAGGCCCATGTGACGTGCCTTGGGTTGTGGCCTACACCACAGCTTTAATCACATGGAACTGATGGTGAGAGGAGCTTGCTGAATGAGTGGAACAGGAAGGATGGAGCCAAGAGAGAGTGAAGCAGAGCTGGGAGAGAGCGAGTCAGAACTGAGGTAGAGCAGCTAGCATGAGTGAGAGAGGGAGGAATTTTTGCCTAGGGGAGCTTGTTTGTGGGGAGGTAAGGCTTGAGGAGGAGGTTGTTCCCTTTATTGATAATGTGTACAAACTTCATTGTTACCATGGTGGAACTGGTTTTCTGGTATCTGAATAAATATTTTGGTTTCATCTTTGAAGAAGAGAACTTAAATTTTGTGCATTTGCTATGGAAATACTCATGCATATCCATAGTGGCTGCTGTGGGTATCACATTGGCATTATACAACCCAGGCCCGCTTGCCTCTTCTTAGGCAACCTGGTGATCTCCTGGATGAGGTGGAGATATCCCATACTAGTGCTAAAATTAATACAGACAATTGATAAACTTAGCTTATTGAAATTCAGAACTCTGACTCAAATGATTTATTTGCCTTAGCTTCTCCATCTTGGGGATCACTAATGTGTACCATCACATTCAACAAACCAGACTGTTTCTTTAGGGAGATCCTATTAGGGCTAACTTTTGTTTCTCAATAGCATAGTTTAAACATAACAATTTAAAAAATCCATCACTATTTTCTTAAAGCAAATATGGTACTTCTTATGTTCTTATCAATACACAATCAACCATAAGGATCTAAAAAAATAGGAGCATTTTTGTAAAGAGACCAGTAACTAGTCGGTTACATGATATGCAGGTATGATATGCATATGGTATGATCTTCCAGGGGCATCTAGGTGGCACCATAGTGCATAGAGTGCCAGGCCTGGTGCCAGGAAGGCTCATCTTCCTGAGTTCAAGTCTGGCCTTAGACGTTTACTAGCTGTGTGACCCTGAACAAGTCACTTAACCCTGTTTGCCTCAGTTTCCTCTTATGGAAAATGATTTGGAGAAGGAAATGGCAAACCATTCCAGTATCTCTGCTGAGAAAACCCCAAATGAGGTCATGAAGAACCAAACACAACTGAAACAATTGAATAACTACAACATGGTCCTCCATCTGCAGGGAATCCAAAAAAAAAATGACATTTTCGTCATGGTAAAGTTGAGCAAAAGCTGATTTTTTTTGTGATTCTGTTGCCTCAACAAGTTATTATTTTTTAAAAGATACTTTGAGATAGTCAGTGCTATTTGGTCATAGTTTGTACCCACCTCCTTCATTCTGATAGAAGTTCCCAGGCTTTCTACCTGATTGGATGGTGATTGGAATGATCAGACAGATGTCACACTGCAAATGCCAACCTCACCAGGGCAGCTCTCCGGGATGGGAGTAGAGGGCTTTGTAAATATAGGTTTTTATACGAAGTAAGTTGTGGAGCAGATGGCGAAGTACAAACTTCTGCACTCTATTTACCGAGGGACATCTGCTATGCTTACATTTAAACATAATGGATCTCAGAGGCAGAAGTCTTTCAATTCACAGAAGCTATCCCAAGTCATTAGCAATGGTGACTGGCCCATTTAGCTGCTATGTGAGTTTTGGAATAGTTGAGAATGTCCCCCAGAACCATTCTTAACAGAAAAACATCTAGAAATGATTTGCACTAATATATTAAAATTAGTTAAATGCAGTACTAAGCCTGGGTTTAGCATGAATGTTGCGTTTTGTTGCCATCTGCTAAATTTACAAAACAAGAGCCCAAGCTTAGTATCCAAGGTGGAGCTATCATTGATAATGCCCTTTTCCTTTTGTAGCTTCCTGTACACACATGGTTTCTTATCATGGTATTTGTGGTTTAGAAGAAAACTTTGCAATCTTATAGCCCAATCCCCTCATCAATGCATGGTTTACCTCAAAAGCTGGGTATCATTTTTAAGTTTTCAGTTTTATGCTAGAAAATCTCCAGTGTTGATGAATTCATACACACTATTTAGATTGGGCCTTTTTTCCCTGAGGGAGGAGGGGGAACATGTAGATAGGTACAGTTAGAATAACTGATGAATCCATGAATGCAACATTAAAACCAATGGAGTTCTACTGACTCTTGTTTGTCTAGTACCTGACCTAGTCATGATCATTATATTTGGAAGTACTTGAGGACTGATTATACTAGATTGAGACATGTAGAAGAGGTTCCAGCTTCTTATTATCTTTTTGATATAAAGCTATATAACCCCTACCCCAGCTTCCATGGGTCACTGATGTGATTCTTTTTCTGGACTAGGTTAAAGAGACCATTGTTTGCTTCAATTTTTTTTAACCTAGCCTTAATCAGTGAATGGCCATTTCCTCAGTCAAACTGAGAAGTACGAAGGACCTTAGTTTTAAAGAGTCCCTGGCCACTGGACCCAGATGGCTCTGGGAGGAGAAAGTGAGGCTGGTGACTGGCAGATCTGGCTCGCTTAAATCTTATTCAATTGTGTGTCATGGCATCGCCTCCATGGTGCCATGGTCCTCTTTGAGAAGGAAGAACAAACGGTAAGAACAACAGTCATCCACTCAAGAGAACTGAAATGTCCTTGGTCGGGTGGAAGGGAGAGTAGGACATGACATCTCTACATATTCAAAGAATTTAGTTTGCAATCAACATATTTTAGATCAATGTCACCTTACATGAGCATATTTGCCTTTGAGTAGACAACTGGGTTTTCCTACAACTCCTTTCAGCCAGTGTGAATTCACTAAAATGATTTCATTTTTGGAATAGTGAAAAATTGGAAACTAACTGCGTGTTCATAAATGAGAAAATGACTGAACCAACTGTGTTGTATGAATTTGGAATGATATTATATTGTTAAAAATTATGAATATGAGAAATTCAGAAAAATATAGGAGTATTTATATGGAGTGTAAAACAGACAGAATCCAAGCAATAAAATAGACAGTGACTCCAGCCACATAAATGAAATCTATCAAGAGAAGTTAAATTCTGAGTACCTGGAAAGGCAATAATGGCCCAGGAGAAGAGATAATGAAATGCATTCCCCTTCTCGTAGCAGAGAGGTCGGGATCTCCAAGGGCATGAAACATGTGGTGGAAAGAACTCATCGCTTACACTTTAGAGTGCAGGTCAGCAAAAAAGCTTTATTCCTTCTACAGTTATAAACATGGAGAAGCATTGGTTAGCTCATGGAGAAGGAAGGTTCTATGAAGCAAGTGGTGTTCTGTGTGCATGCCATTTTCCATAGGTATTTATTGCCTAGAATATGTAGAAAAGCATATGGTCCTGCTGGGTTCACAAATGGCCAGCTCTTGGCCCTGGAGACAAACTGTTGTGTTCTAGAGGAATGGCCATAGATCTCCTAATTTACTCATTTGTTGTTGTCCTTGAATTTCAATCCATCATAAGATGCCTGCTATATGCCACACACTGTGTTAAGTGCTGGGGATACAAACAAATGGCAAACAGTCCTTGCCCTGGAGGAACTTAAATTCTAAAGACTGTCTTGTGCTTGGCCTCACATGAAGACTTAGGTAGAGGAGAACCAAAACATGTTGGCTGTATGTAACTGGCTGTTTTTTTTTTTTAATACTAAAAGGAGACTAATTTTAAAATGTAGTTACTAATATCAAGAAGGTGTAAATATAGGGACCTTCTTTTCTCTCTGTTAACACACGTGTATTCATGTTCAAATGCAGTCCCTTTGGTGTGTTCTTCCTTAATTTGTATCCTTTGCTATAAAGAAAGATCCAATATAGTGTTGGGGAGGTTGGGTTAAGAGAGTTCCATCAATAACTGTGATCTAACAACAAAAGACATCAATAAAATTAAATTAAAAAAACAACAGAGCTCATTTTTTGACAAAAATTCCATTTATTCCTATTTAATCAATTTGTTTGTAATGTCAGAAAGTCATTTATAAAATGGATCTGTAAATGTCACTCTCTCTACTTTTGTTATTTTGGAAATTTTATCTTTGCTGTAAGCACAGACATACATAGGGAAGGAGGCAGGGTGTTGGTTGGATCCAATGCCCTTTCTTTTTGCTGAATTTATCACCTCTAAATCTTTTCAGAATGACTCATGTTCAGTAGTTTTCAAAATAAACTTTCCATCTTTTTTTGTTTTCTTTAAAACTTGTGAATAAAAGGATCCTAGAGGATGCAATAGTATTTAATAAAATGGAAGTGCAAGACCATAGATTTATCAATCCAACTTTCTCCTTCTGCTCATGGTCATACTGATGGTGCCTATATCTGAACCCAGCTCTTCTGACCCTGAATCCAGTAGTTTTGCCCCCAACAGCTGCCTTCACATGTCCCACTATAAAATTCAGGGATCATGTTCATATTGCACAAGCTGATGCCAAATTTTTAAACCTTGAGGGTAATAGTGTTTTAAAATTGCATTTCCAGGTACCTATTAATCTGAAGTCAAAGTAATTTTAGAAGGTTACCTCACTGACAGCAGTATTTCTGACCTTCAGTTTCTATGAAACACTTTATTTCTCCCATCCAACCAGTCTCTATTAGTTCATGAACTACAACTGCACAGACAAATAGCTTTACCTATTCTTTCATTCTTTAACATCACAGGGGTTCCTTCTCTTGAAGTCTTGGGGAACTGGTGGATGTATTTTAGTCTCAGTCTGTCTTTTTTTAAAATTTATTTTAGAATGATAGTAAGGGGGGAAAGAAAACAAATCATGAACACAATCACCCATAGTTTTAAGTAAATTAACTAAAAAGTGGGAATGAATGTGCATGTGTATGTATAGAATGTTTAAATAGTCAAATGAAAGTTTCAAAAGTCACACACACTCATATACTTGGGTGGATTTACCATCTCACCAATTTAGGTGGCACATCAGATAGAGCACTTGACCTGGAGTCAGGAAGACTTCATTTCAAATATGACTTTAGACACCGAGTAGCTGTATGACCCTAGTCAAGTCCCTTAACACAGTCTTGCACAGTTTCCTCAACTGTAAAATGGGACTAATAATAATGACTATCTCTCAGGCTGGTTGTAAGAATCAAATGAGGCAATATTTGCAAAGTGCTCAGCACAGAGAAAGGGAGATAGTAGATTTTTAATAAGTGTTTGCTTCCTTCCCTCTTCCCTTTCTTGTGTTGGGACATGTTATGACCCATCCATGCTTTCTCATTTTGAACAGTTCTAGTATAAATAAACCTCCCACCCACTGGCACTACCCAGTGATCTGAGAATCTGAGGGTCTTCTAGTTTTCTTGCCATTGTGTGGATTTCCATGGAGCACATGGACTGTCCAATGGGCTTGTTACACATGAATAATATTTTCTCATTTTAGACCAGATAGTCTTCGTGACTTGTGGTAAAGAAAGAAATCATCATTTGATGGTTGATTTTTAGGCAATAAGCCTTTCTGCCAATTTTGGAGGAATTGCTCAACTCAATGGGATCACAGCTCCATTGAAGTATCTTATACCCTATTAGCAAGAGTGTGGAAAGAAGAAAGTGGAGAGTATATTTGGAAGATAGGAAGTAGTCAGGGTTGAGCTGGAGTATTAGTAAGAAGCAGACAATAAAACTGAAAGGGTATATAGAAGTCAGATTTGAATAGGATGGAAATGACAATTTTACATTTTATTCAGAAGGCAATGAGGAAATATTGAGGAATTTTCAATACATGAGGCATCCTGTATCTAGAACTGTGCATCAGGAAAATTTAGCTTGGTAGTGAATGTGAAGTGTGAAGATATTAAGGCAAAAATATCACTTAAGAGAGTTTGCTCCTTTCCTTCAGGAACACTAGGATCTACTTGTGGAAATTACACTATCCATTGCCCCATGAAGTCTCATAGGCTTTTAGCTTGCATTTCTGATTTACTTGTTCCATTTTGCATTACAGTTTTACATGTATGTGTTTAAAATTCTCTCCAGTAGAATATAAGCTTCTTGATGGCAGGAGCTTTTCCATCTTCACTCAACAGTCATTTATCATTTGGTTCCTACGTTCATGTGCCAGATACTGGCAATACCAAGACAAGAGAAACAATCCTATCTTCCAAGGAATTTACATAAATGATCAAATAAAACATTCCTAAGGATAAGTAAGTACAGGATAATTTGGGAAAGGGGTGAGGCAGGAAAACAGCTAACCACTGCTCAGTGCTTGGTTCAGCAGGGTCTTGATTATAGTAGTTTTATGATAAATTAATCATTTGTAGTAACCCAGGTTAAAGTGGATGAAGGCTCGAGGGGAAAGGAGGGGACAAGTGGGGAAGGAAATCTTTGGAGATCTAGGACTTAGTAAATGATTGAATTTGACTAGGGAAGAGGTGGAAGGAATCATTTGTCACCTTGTATTGTTTCCTTTCTCTACTCCGACCACTAAGAACTACTTCTACACCCTTGGGATAGTCTTGTTTTTCCAAAAAGGGATAGAGGCTAGACTTGATTTCATTGATATAGGTAACTCCCAGCTGAGGAAACTGCTCAACCATTGAAAGTCACCACTTATGGTATTAAATAGTTAGTAAGAGTGAGATGTTACATCAAAAACAAAATTTGAACCCAGGCCTTCCTGGCTCTGAGACCATCTTTCATCCCATGAAGCCAGAATGTCCCTTATCTTCTCAAATGGGGGAGAATTGGTTTACCAAGTCCCTCAAGTTTTACTGACTTAAAAGGAAAGGACAATTTAGTTTATCTTTCTCCTGTCTTGAATTTAATGACCTCTCAGTGAAGACTCTGATAAAAGGTTGGTTGGACTCTATCCTTTTATAGATTTTTCTGTCTTTCTTTCTTGGGGCAGGATCTCTATTCTATAGGTAATAGGTAAGAATTCCAGTAATTAGGGTACTACTTGAAGGGGTATTATTCTGCTAAATAGAATTATCTATCTTTTGTAGTGTAGAATTTACACTTTTTATCATGGGGAAAAAATGCAGACAATTTCAAATGCTGATGTTTAATAGCTAAACCATTCTAACCATCACAATCTCTTCCACCATAAAATAAAGAAAGCCCTTGCCCACATCATGGAATTATTTTGTTCTATTTCTTCTAGGTAGTTGGATTTATCTGCTATTAAATGCAAAATGAGAGAGGGAAAACTTTACTTGAACATAGTCCAAATAACCCTCAACTTTTCTATCATGCACATTGAATTTATAGAAGTACAGTTACCTGTGTCTAATAGAAAGGTGGATTTCAGATTTGTAGCCAAGGGAGATTAAAGTGATCCAATAAGTAAAATGTTTCCTTTAAAAAAGATTATGTCATCATTGATTTATTTTAAGGTAGAAATAATATACATCGTTGTAAAAATGAAGAGTCTTTCCCACAAAAGAATCAACTTATGTCATAGCTATGTCCAGGATCAATCCTTTTGAGTGTGGAGTATGTACCTGCCCACCACATGGCAGGGTTGACTGAGGCAGAAAGAATCAGGGTGGCTTCCTTCTGAAATAGTATAGAAATAGGACTTTGAGCTGGGGATAGACACCCAAGCAGCTGCATTGTAAAGAAAAAAGACTTACAATTTGGGAATTCAAATGGAGTCTGAAAATATCGGATTCATTTATCATCACTATATATTAGCTTCCAAGTTGTCCTATCCCTTTCCTCAACTCTAAATTCTCTTATTAAGAACATATGTATCTCTTCATATCATCCTTTTAGACTGATGTCTCTGTGGACATCCCTGTAAACAACCCAGCTTGTCTTTCCAGTCTCCCATCAATTTTCCTGACATAGAGACACCATTTCCATGGTCAGACATGAAGTCTAAAAGGTTCCTGCCATGTAATGACAAAAAGTCTTTTATTTGGTTGCTGAGCCAAAACTCCATGGCTTATATTGGAGGGGGGTAACTCACTCCTCAAAACTTTTCTTCTTACTCTCTCTAATCCCCAAGTTGTTATGAACACATATCCTCCAGGGATAGAGACTCTACCTTCTCTTTGCTTTGCTTTAAAGAAGGCCTTGTGAGCTCTCTTCCTCCCCATCCCACCCTTCACTTCTTCAGGACCTGAGTTACTGGGATGAGGGAAAAGTATTTAAGCATCATCTGGAGCTAGGCTATCAGCTACAAGAATTATAGAATCCACAACAGCAGAAGCAGACAGGACAGATCGCAGGGGGAGAGTCACTCCAGCAGAGAGGGACCACAAGATGGTAGTCTGTTGATGAGTCAACTCTGAGGTAAAATGTCAAACGTCTACTAACAGCCTGTATACAATGTATGCGTTCTCACTAGGATTAAATCAAAAACACCAGGTGCATCTATTGATACAAATTGTTGATTTAAAAAAAATCATTTTACTATAATTTTTCCTTTCTGCACCAATGCACTTTAAATACAAAAAATTACAGATATTTTAATTTACTTTCAAGGAAGCATTTCTATCCTATTCTCTCTATTTTCTTTGCTTTATAGAAAAGAAAAATCCAACTACTATAATTGAAGTAGCTTTGAGGTCCTTCCAGGTATTCTTAAATTCAGGTCTTCCTAGTGGTCATTGGCAACTCAAATGATTATCCTCGTAGAGATGTGTTTCCAAATTAGGTTCTAGTTGTCTATATTGTGTCCTATGATCTCTATCATTATCATGGCTTTTGTATTTTGTGCATTAGTTATGTTATATATTTGGTGTATAGTTTACATTCCCCTTTGAGGTGGGGAAGAGGGGAACTCTAGCCTATAGCCAAAGGTAATATTTTTCTTCAGGAATCTGAGTTGGGAATCATGAGACACTGAATGTGGTAATTGGGAAGCTTCTGCCCCCAGAACTGAACCCTCAGGAAATCACGGTGGTAGACAGAAGACAAATCTTGACATAGACTGGAACTGCCAGTTCCAGTTGCTTCAGGTAAGTAGTCCTAGCTGATCACTGTGCTAGAAAATACAGCTCCCCCACCCCTACCCCTCATCACTGTGAATCTACCCAAGGTAGAAGGCACTTTGTGGATCAGTATCAACTCACAAGTATAACACCCAAGCCCCCACGGATGTGTTTATATTTATTATGCAAGAGTATGTTATTCGTACTAGCCACAGTACCATATTAATTTAAAAGAAAAAAAAGCAATGTAATAAAAATAATGACAAGAGAGGTTTTCTCTATTTAATAAATCCATCAATCAATAAAGTTTTATCATACCTTTTATGTGCCACACACTGAGATACGAAGACATTGTGCTTGGCAATGACATTGTGTTGATTGCTGTAAGCCCTAGAACGCTGCGGAGCTGCCCAAATGAGATCCGTAACTACTCCAATACATGGGAAACAATGTGGATAAATAATTCCTATTGTCTACACTGAGATATGCTATTGGAAGAGGCTGTAAAGTTGGATCATTAGTAGAAATCTCTTGGATGGGTAGCAAATAATATGTAGAATATAAACGTAAGGAGGACATAGGCTAGATTGCCCTCATGCAGTTGTGAAGTACTTTGAATAACCTCCAGTCTTCTCCCTGAAACAAAGGTCTATCTTTGAAACATCTCTATTTTTCCAGTGAGGTTGTATACCACCTGGTCATGAAATAGCATGTTCTGTGGAGAACTGAAGTTGTCTCCTTATTCAGACATTAATAGAAAGGCACATGATGGATGTGAATGGGCTACCACATATAACTAATGACAAACTGCACAAGAAAAGTAGCACAAAGGGTACTGTCAGATTTAATTACTAATAATGATAAATCAAGGTTACATAGCCCTTAAAGGTTTACCAAGCAGTTTACAATATTATACATTTGATACAACAATGCTTTGAGGCAGGTGATATTATTATTTCCATTGTGCAGATGAGGAAACTGAAGCTGTGGTAGATGAAGTGACTTGCCTAGTTAGTGACCTAATTAATGAGTATCTGGGACAGGATTCATACTCTGGTCTTCCTGAGTCTAAATCTAATACAATCTACTATGCCCCTAAACATAAATGAAGATGTGAGGAAGGAATAATGGATAGATAGGGCAACCTGCTCTACTGGTTTCAGTGCAGTAGGGAGAGATTTAGAGGGAGGTCCCATTGGGTAGAGTCCCATTTGGAAGATTACAAGAGAACATGGACAGCAGTTCCATAGGGTGGAAAGCATCAATGGATTGTGATCTTCACCATCAGAAAAAGAATCTGAAAGGAGGAAATGCTTTGAAAATAGTAGGTATTTAAAGCTTGTTGATTGGACCTGGTCAAATTGGACTGCTTATTTGGTGGGCTATGTACAAAATCTTAGCAAGTGATTGAAACCTAACTAAAAATGTATAATCAGAAATAAATTCTATCCAACTGAGACAAATTCTGAGTTCTCCTACCCACAAATTATCTTAAATTACCTAAGTTTTGGAAATAATTTGCATTTCTCTTTTCTTTTCAACTTGTACTATTTTTTAAAAAGAGAAGTCAAATGAATATTATATCTGACAAGATGATTTTGAAAAATCAAACCATGCATAATAGTTTAATGACTTTAAATGATGTTCTTAAAATTGTATTCTTGACTTCTGTTTAACATCAGAGTCAAACAATTCTACCTCTAAACCCTGAACTGGAACCAAATACAAACTTGTTAATTTCCATGATATATTATTGTATGGCTAGATCTGGGGCATGGTATACATCTTTTCATAGAGAGATGAGTCATATGTTTAATTTTCAAATTGAATGAATACATTAAGAAGATGAACAGAAATGATGCAGAAATGCAGATACTTTGTAGACTAGGAATCTTATTTTATCAATGAATTTGGACAACTTTGCCTTGTTTCCCTTTTCTCTTTTGTATCAATGTAGCTCATTGAACAAACCATTCACTAGAGCTTAAAAGTATGTTTCTTATTTACATAACATCCCTGGGAAGTTTCTTGATTTGCACCAAAGCCCAACTCAAAAGCCTTGTTCTCTATCCACTACCAATCACTGAGGTCATCATCAATTTATAACTAGAGAAAGACTTTAGAGGTCCATTAGGCAAACCCCTTCATTTTTCACATGCCAGAGATGTAAAGTGATTTATCTACAACCCTAGTCTTTTGATCCCAAATTCATCCCTTCTCCCCAGTATTCTGAGTTCCATTGAGGAAGAGAAACTTTATTATTTAATTTTTAGTTCCCCTCCCAATACCTATCCCAATGCTTAGCACATGATAGGTGCTCGATAAATACTTGAAACTAATGTTGAATTAGAAATCTCTCACTATTATGTGAAATAATTTGGATGAGTGCTTTATAATGGGCAATGTATCACACCCATAGCTTCTTCTGTGAAAGATAGGAATTTCTGAGAGACCAGTTCCTTTAAAGACATAAGGCAATATGGCCAATATCTCATCAAAGACCAGTGGTAGGGCAAACAAACTAGCATTTAGTTAATACCCTAAGTTCTTGCTTCCAGAATTGCCTTCTTTGAATTTTCTAATCCTAGATGGTCTTTGACTTTTCATATTCTTCTCAGTACTATTCTATTGGCTTATCTGAGTGTTCCCAGAGCACACCTAAATCTGTGGCTCTCTATCCTTTTACCTAATAACACTGAGAATGTATTTAGTGCCTACTGTGTATAAGGAGACAGCTAGATGGCTTGGTGGATAGAACAGCACTGGGTATGAAGTCAGAAAGACCTGAGTTCAAATCCAGCCTCAAATATTTACTAGTTTTGTGACCCTGGGCAAATCGCTTAGCCTCTGTTTGCTTTAATCCACTAGAGAAGCAAATGGCAAATCGTTCCAGTATCTTTGCCCAAAAACATCCATAACAAAATGGTCCGTGGGGTCACAGAATCAGACATGGCTGAACAACTCAACAGCAACACCATGTAATGTACTGTAGCAGGTGTAAGGGATATAAAAACAATGGTGAATTAATCTCTTCCCCCTGGATTCTCACATTCTGCTAAGGATGGGGGATGGTTTGAGCAAAATGTATGAAAATGAGTATAATACATGAGATATTGAGGGAGAGAACACGAATAAGCGTTGTGTTCATGGAAAGTTTCCTAGAGGATACATAGCATTAACTAGAACTTTGAAGAAATACAAGTATGCTCAGAGGTGGAGATGAGGAGGGAGTTCATAGCAACATAATTCAGAGTTGGGAGGGACCTTAGAGGCCACTGAGTTCCAACCTCTCATTTTATAGTTGAGGAAACTGAAGTTGAGACAGGTTAGATAAATTTCTCAGGGTCTCACAGCTACGAAATATCTGAAGTAGGATTTAACTCATGTCTTCCTAACTCCAAGTCCTGAGATCTATCCACTGTGTATGAGGAATGATTTGTGTGAATGACAAGAGATGTGCATATCACTCTGGGGAATGGTCAGTACATTAATTTAGCCAAATTGCAGACAAATATATGAATTACAGCAAGAAAGATAAATGTGAGCTTAGCTTTAGGGTGTCTTAAATGCCAGGCTGATGAGTTTGCATCTTGTTTTAGAGAAAAAGAGGAACCACGGGATTTTGAGCAGAAAACTGACATTGTCAGACCTGGGACTTGGGAGGCTAAGAGCTTAGAAGAGACATGGGAGTCTCTTCTACATGTCTTGTGACTTGGTTTGACCAACACTTGCTGTCACTGTTCCTGAATTCTAGTGTCTAACCATGCAATGATCATCTGTCTGGCCATTAATCCTTGCATGGTAGTACCATTTATTACTAGGCTGTGACTTCTCTTGGTGGTGAAAAATGTTTTCCAGAATGATCTACAAAGTTTCACTCCTATTTCTATTTCTTGATTTCCTCCTCAATTATCCCATTTCATCTCTAGCAAATACATTTATCCTCTGGCACTGACACATTGGAGTTTGGAGTGTTCAAGGATGATGTTAATGGAAAGTCCAATAATCCAAATGCAAATAATTCAACTGTCTTTTCTCCATCAATCCTGCTAACCTAAACACTACTCTCCTGCTGGTCATTACTTACATGAGAAGACTGGGGTGGATAGATATTAAACTCACTACTGGTAATTTGCTTTAGGTCTTTAATCATATGTGTTACATTTCTCTTGATTTTTTTTTGTGGTTGATGTTCTTTAGGGCTTTCCTGTAGAATCCAATAATTGCATCCATTTTTTTTTTTTCAGGTGAGGCACAGTCCTGAGTGCTCATTAGGGCATACTAAATACTTCCTTAGAATTAATGATCCTTTTCAGCCCAACAAATGTTTATCTCATCGTTACTATTATTTTGTTTCTCTTTTAGAATATTTTATTGCTATCAGGTTTTGAACCATTAGGATCAAGTGAGATAATACTTTTTAAAAATGTAATAAAATAAAATTGATAAAAATGAGATATTTGTTAAGTCCTTTGCAAAAAAAAAAAAAAAAGTTAAAGCACTACAAAAAGGCTAGCTAGCTATACTCATTATTATCATCATTAGGGTCACTATCATCATCATATTCCAGGGTCCTATAATAAAAAGTTTGGATTCCTCCTAGAAATAACAAGTATAAGTTTTTAACCTGAAACTGGCCACCAAAAGGTTCAGTACATAATCATGAGAAATTTATCTCCATCTTAAAATTAATGCCAGGCACTGTACTAAAAAAATGCTAGAGATAAAACAAACAAAAAACAGTCCTTGCCTTCAAGGACTTTTAATATAGGCCAGAACATATAGAGGTATGAAAATAACCACTTCTACTAAAAATAACCATGATGATAGCCACCATTTCTAAGGTTTGCAAAACTCTTTACAAGTATTAGCTCATTTTTCCTCACAATAACCTTGGAAGTAGAGTCTATCATCACCCCCATTGATGAGAAAATTGAGGAAGAAAGAAGCTAAGTGACTTGTCCAGGGCTATTTGGCTAGTAGGTATGTGATACAGGATTTGACTTCAAGTCTGCTGGACTCCAGGTTGAGTGCTCTATCTATAGCGCCGCTTGCTACCTCTTGACAAGCAGAAAGTAAGTTTGGAGGGGAAGGATCTAGCACCCAAGGAGGACCTGGATCTCTTGTAAAGAAGGAAGCCAGGAGTTCTAAGAATCCAAGGTGAAGACAGAGAACACTTTAGACATGGTGGCCACCAGCAGAAAGACATGGGGCAAGAGCTGGAATGTTTAGTGGGGAGGGTGGGGGTAGCTGCTAGGTCCAAGTAGCTAGATTGTAGAGCACAAAGAGGGAAACATTATGTAAGATTAGTGGGATGATTAGAAGAAGCCTGGGGTGTGAAAAGCTATAAATGCCAAACTGGAGAGTTTGTATTTAATCCTTGAGGTCACAGATAGTTGCTAGAATTTACTGACTAAACAAGAGGTGCGGTCAGTCCTGCACTTTAGGAAAATCACTGACTGAATGGAGGATGGGCTGGGTGAGGATGAGAGTGGAAGCACAGAAGTCTTTTAGAAGGCTATTAAAATAGTCCAAGAAAAGATGAAGGCCTCAGATGTTGGGGTGGCCAGGTGGCTGTGTTTGGAGAGAATGAGACCTGTGTAGGAGATGGGATAGAGAGAAAAATCACACATTTTGTCAACTGATTGAATGTAAGGTGAATGGGAGTGAAGAATTGAGAATTGTATTGAAGTCATGATCCCAGGTGACTAGAAAGATTGTGGGGCTCCTCAATACAAATGGGGGCATTTGTGGGATGGGGAAAGTATTGAGGAAGGGTGTTGTGTTTGGGACATGTTAAGTTTAAGCTGCCTACAGGGTCTTCAGGTTATTGTGTCCACTAGGTAATCGATTGCATAGTGGCACTCAGGAGAAGGAATGGGCTATCATAGATCAGATCTCTAGAGCTATAAAGATCAAGGCCCTGAACACTGATAGGATCATCAAAAACAAAAGATAGAAGCCTAGGCTAGAGATTAATGAATACCCATAGTTAGTGAACCAGACAAAGATGAAGACCCACCAAAGGAGACTAAGAAGGAAGGGTTGGACAGACTGGAGGAGAAACAAAGGCTTCCTTTAATATAAGCATGTCAAAAATTCATTTATTTAGAAGTAGGGTGGCTGGATGGGGTGGTACATGCCTGCAGCCCCTGGCCCTGGGGGGAGGATGAGGCTGGTGACTTCATTTTGAGGGGTCTGACCTGAATTAGACCTAAGGCTGATCATGTGCCTGGATTAGGTCTATTATTAGCATGGTGGAAGGCCACCAAGTTGCCTAAGGACTCCATCAATGACTAACCATTTTGGGTGACTCTTATTCATGTCCTCCCATAAATAAATCCCAGGGGATTCACCCAGTGTGAGGTAAGGCCTTTCGAGATTTTAAATCATAGGGATACAATGGGGCCCATGAAATGTCCATAGTTTTCTGTCACTCTTTTAGCATGTGACTAGCTTATATTATTTTCTTGGTCATACATGTCTTTTATATTCTTCTGAATAATACCTTGTTTGTAAGGTGTTTCCTGACCATGCCCACTCCATGTTGACTTTTGGATAAGAAGAACACAAAGGGATCAACCCAGTACTGGGCCAGGAATCAGGAAGAATCTTCTTCCAGAGTTCAAATCTAGCCTCAGATATTTGCTAGCTTTGTGACCCTGAGAAATTCATTTAACTCTGCCTCAGTTTCCTCAACTGTAAAATGAGCTTCAGAAGGAAATGGTAAGCCATTCCAATATATTGACCAAGAAAACTCTAAATGGTGTCAGTGAAGAGTCAGATATGACTGAAATGGCTGAATAAGTATCCAGAAAGAAACTGATAGAAGAAATATGATCATATTGTAAATATTTGGACCTAAACTTATCAAGACCTGCTGCAACAGGACTTTACAAAGACAATTTCAAAATCATAAGGGCTTATGACAAAGTTGAATAAATATGATAACAAATTTTGATACTTCACACTCCAATTTAGAGATTTGGTGTAGTTCTGATAAAAATTCCAATAGATTATTTATACGACAAAATTCTCAGAGGAAAATAGACAAAAAACCAAGGAAAACCATGTAAAAAATGAGGAGAAAAGGAATGCGCATGAGTAGGATTCAAAATGCACTCCAACCCATAAGTATTCAAACATGACAAAATACTGGTACTAGAAAGAGAATAGAGAAACCAAAGGATGAGATTGGAGAGTGCAGAAATAGAACTTGGTGTATATGAAAGTACTTACTCATGTTTCCTCCAGTCCCTCTTCATGGTATGTAGGTGACCCTGGGTTTTTGAAGGCTATATCAGTGGGAAGCAAGGTCTAGCAAGCTCTACTATGCTATAAATACTTTAAATGTAGCCCAGGAAACAGACAGTGTGTATATTTTGAGAGGCAGCCTGGCTGAAAAAGAAGAGACTCACATTTGATGATGAATTCTTGGGTGAGGCAACCTATGAAACAAAGAAAAAGTAAACAAAATGCATCTTAATCTTTTGTGGAAGAAAAGAGAACGGAGGGGGATGATTAAGCACACAGTTCTTTGTAAATGTTAATTTAGCTGTTGATGCTTCCATGTGAGATATTTGCCCAGTGTTCAACAACTAGCTCTTCCACTAGTGTTGAAGAGCTAAATCTTCAAATTATCAGGCATGAATTCACAGCTTTTTACCATTCTTGTTTCCTTTTCTCTAGAACTGATCAATGTTCTTTCTAAAAGGTGGTCCCTGGAACTAAATGCAGTATTCTAGACATCATCTCCCCAGTGCAGAGCCCAATGACATTATCCCCTTCCTAGGTCTCACCATTACATCCCTCTTTAATGCAGCCTGAGATTGTTACTTTTAATTCAATTGTTTTTAGGTATGGCTGACTCTTCCTGGTTTTGTTGGTAGAAATTCTGTAGTGGTTTGCCATTTCCTTCTTCAGCTCATTTTACAGATGAGGAAACTGAGGTAAATAGTGTTAAGTGACTTACTTGCCCAGGGTCATACAACTAGTAAGTGTCTGAGGTCAGATTTGAACTCAGGAAGATGAATCTTCCTGGTTCTAGGCCCAGCACTCCATCCACTGTGCCACCTAGTTTCCCCAGGCCCAAGATTACATTAACTATTTTGGGAGCCATGACACACAGCTGACTCATATTGAATTTGTTGTCAGCCAAAACCTGAGCAATTTAGCATTTTACCAGAAGGTCGCAGAAGTAATTATACTTATGACTCAATCAAATCATTGATGATATTTTATCCACTATAAGAGGGGAGGAGGAGAGAATCTGTGTAAAAATATACTTGACTCATCCAATTGTAATAGCAAAAATTAGAAATAACTCACATACATGTGTGCACACACGCCCACACATATATAAATTGGAGATTGGTTAAATAAATTATTGTATACTAACTTAAGAGATTTTTTCTTCATTGTCTTTTCTTTTTGTTTTTAAGCTTTTATACGTGATTTCATTATTTTATGGGGCAACTTTTCTGCAATTTAAGAAAGTTACATGGACACTGAGAGGTTAAGTGCTTTGACCAACATCACTCAAATATGTGTCAACAGCAGGACTTGAGCCCAGGTCTTCTGAATCCAAGATGATCATTTATCACAATGACAGGCTTTCTCTTTAATGGAATATTTTGGTGGCATCAAAAGGAAAAAAAAAATATAAGATGATATGGGATAGTGGATTAATAGTTTACTTCAGAGTTAATAAGATCTCATTCTGGATAAATAATTAGCTGTATGAATCTGGGTAAGTCCCTTATTCTTTGTCCTTCAGAGACACTGGGAGACATTGTCATTGGAACAATTTCCTCCTTTCAGAGTTCCCTATGACAGTGAAATCCCAGATTCAGTCTGTGATATCTCATCCCTGTGAAAAGTGATATGAGAGAGCTAGGTGGTGCCATAGTGCATATAATGCCAGACCTCTGGTCAGGGAGAACTGAGTCCAATGTGGCCTCAGGCATTTGGTAACTATGTGACCCTGACCCAGATGCTTGACTTGGGTCTCTCTGTTTCCTCAGCTGCACAATGGGAATAATTATAGTATCAACTTCTCAGGGCTATTGTGATTATGAAACGAGATAATATTTGTGAAGCACTCAGCACATTTATTGGCACTATAGTAGATACTTAACAAATGCTCATTGCCTCCCTCCGTGTAAAGAGATATAGAAAGACGTATGAGGTGATACAGTTTGGAACTGGTACAATCAATACCACATATATGTGAGTATATGTATATGTACTCATAAATATATATACACACACACGATAACATGCACAAATATGATATTACATGTAACTATAGTGCCACATAAATATATAGCTTATAATATATATATATATATGTATATTACATGGAAAACAAAAAGGAAAGAAAGTCAGAGGGAAGGGCATTTCAGATCGACTAGGAAGGGAACAGAAAACAAATGTAAATTCATTGCTTTTTAAAAATTGCTGTTAATTTGGTGTTTGTTATATGTGAACATTTTGTGTAAGAATCTAGCCCTTACTTTGTAGGTTTATTGGATTGTTTTGATGATGACTCTCTCCCTCACTCCCTTCTTGGTTTGTTTGTCTAGGAAACATCCAAAGACAAAGTAGCATCTTACTTGCAGATCTAGGGCTTAGAAGGCTTGGCCCTGGTTTAATGAAGCCTGGGAAGACCCATAGTTTAGAGGTAGAGGCATTGTTTCTCTTTCAAAATCCCAGAGCTAGCAGTGCAGGAGGAAGGGAGCAAGTTAATTATTAAAGGCCTTGAATCAAAAGCTTTCCCAACATACTTTAATAGTCTGCCTTTCTCTCCACTCCCCAATGAGACTTGCATTGCATCTGAGTGCTGCTCCCAATTATGCTTTTGGGGCCAGTGGCACTGCTTAGACCACGTTTGTCTCTTCCCCCAGGGGCAGGAACGCCCACCAACAAACAATCCCTCTTCCTATCATTTTTTTTTTTTGTAAGAAAACTCCAAATGGGGTTACAAAGAGTTGGACAGGACTGAAACAACTGAACAGCGCCATCCTTTTATTTGTACACTTGTGGGTGGGACACTGAGGGGTCCAAATGGGAAAAGCAGCTGAAGTCTCTTCCTTCAGATAACTTAAACTGGAAAAGATATTTGGTATTTGGTGTGGTAAAGTGGAAACCAAGTTATATTTGTAGTCAGAAAACCTGGAATTAGATTCTGCCTCTCCTCTTTCCCACCTGCTTGACATGAGGTAAATTGGTTATTCCCTTTGGGCTCTTGGTTTCTGGATGTGTAGACTGGCGAGCTTAGACTCGATGGCTTCTGAGTTGCAGTTCTAAGTTCGTGTCCCCATAATCTATAAGCCAAATTAGAATGCAATGAGTACATAGGTGACACATAGATCTCAAATTGTAGGGACTCCAGAAGACCAGTGCAGTTCAACCCCTTCCTTGTTCAGGGACTCCAGGAGACTATGTGATTTGCCCAAGGTCTTGCAAACGGGATTTCAACCCAGGCCTTCTGAATGGACAGAGGGTACTTTTTTCTACCAGTTACGTGGCACAGTGAATGGAGTGATGGACTTGGAGTCAGAAAAACCTGAATTTAAATCTAGCCTCAGACACTTACAAGCTGTGTGACCCTGGGCAAATTACTTATCCCTTTGCCTTGGTTTCCTCATCTGTAAGATGTGAATTATAATAGCATGCACCTCCCAGGATTGTTGTGAAAATGAAATGAGATCATAGCTGTAAAGTGCTCAGAACAGTTCTGGCACACAGTAGGTACTATATGAATATTATTGTTATTTTTAATGTTCAGATACGATGACTACAAATGTGAATGTCCTGTCACCTTCCGTCACGTGGGAAAGTTAGCTCTCACCTGAGAAGACACAACATGTTTTCAGCCATCAGAGGGAACGTGTAATTAATTATTCAATAATTGCCTGAACAACGAGATCATGCTCTTACAGGCTTGACCCAGTGCCTGGCACTCAGTAGATGCTGCAGAAACGTTAGATGTTGCTGTAATTATTATTGCTACCAGATGGCTGCCTTACCTTATTCTCCAAACGCCTGGTCATCTCTCCTGTTGTCTCACACTGATGGCCGAAGTTTTCTGTCTCCTCCATACTCTTCATGGAGCATTCTTCTTCAACTAAGGCTGTATTTCATGAGGCAGCATGGTGTAATATTAGAACATGGTGGGAGCTGAAGTCAAGAAGACTTGTGTTCAAATGCCACCTCAGATAGTTTTTGACTTTCTTACCATGGGAATATCATGTAATCTCTGAGTCACAGTCTCCTCACCTGAAAAAAGAGGAAAATAACTCCTATCTTCGGAAGGTTGCAGTGAGAATCAAGTAAGACAATATATTTAAAATCCATTGCCAAACCTAGTTCTATATAAATCGATTTTTACTGTAATTATCCACATCTCTTGTTCAGAACGTCTTTTTTTTGAACTTTACCCTAACATCCTGTTCATGGTTCAGATTTTTCTGAAAGAACCCTTTGTTATTTCCCCTTTGCAATCTTGAAAATCAGATGCTTTCTGCAGAAAGATTTTTTTTTTTTTGCTTGGACTGAGCAGTTTAGATTGTTTGCTTTAAATAGCCCTGTAAATATGAGTGGAATCAAGCTTGCATTTGTAATGATGGAAGAAACAATATAAATGCCATACATCGAGGCTGAAGCAATTATTAGTTGTTTGCTTTTTAAATGAATAATATGGAGGGAAGAGAACGCCTCCACAAGTCAGAAGGGCTGCTTGAACTCTTCTGTCCCAGGAAGATTTCTCTTGACATTTCTACTTGGGAAAAGTTTTCCTGAGTCATAAAGCGCAAAGAGGCAAAGTCCAGCTATCTGTTGCGGAGAGAAGGCTGACTTTGAATTCAGGAAATTCTGGATTCAAGCCTCACTTCTGACACATACCAGCTGGGTGACCTTGGACTAGTCACATAATTTTTCAGTGTGCTAGGCAACTCTCTAAGACGATAAATTATTTATAGCTTGCTAACTTCCAACAGTGAAGTAAATTACTGCATCTAGCACACACACACACACACATACACACATACACACACACACATATATATATATATATATATATACATATAAAGAGAGATAGAGAGAGAGAATGTATGTCAAATGAATGTAAAATAAATATAGAGAAGATTGTTTAGGGACAGAGAAATGAGCAGTGGAAGTAGAAGTGTGGTCAGAAAAGACTGACTTGATTTTAG
This sequence comes from Bettongia penicillata ogilbyi, assembly GCA_023548195.1. Taxonomy (NCBI): domain Eukaryota; kingdom Metazoa; phylum Chordata; class Mammalia; order Diprotodontia; family Potoroidae; genus Bettongia; species Bettongia penicillata. The sequence continues at coordinate 286,035 of JAJHZJ010000749.1, read as the reverse complement.
TAAGCTAGAGAATTTATGAGCTAGAGATGAGGAAGATATATATTCCAGAATAGAAAGGGATCCATCAGTGAAGAGGCCAGAGATATGGGTGGAGTGAGGCATAGCCCACGTGGCTGGAACATAGAGTGAAGGGATGGGAGTAATGTTCTTGTCTCCACCATTAGAATGTAAGTTACTTACAAGTAGGGATTGTTTGGTGATCATCTACACAGTGTCTGTCACATACTTGCTTAATAAATGTATGTTTATGGGCTGATTGATTGACTGAATGAGCCTGGAAAGATAGGTTAGGACCAGATTGTGAAGGACGTTAATAGCTAGGAGAAGGAGTTTGTATTTGATCCTAGAGGTAAGAGGATGCTGGTAGAGTTTATTGAATAGGAAATTGATGGAAAGATTTGCAATTAAGGAAAGCCTATTTGACAGTAGTGTTGAAGTTGGATTGGAATAAGGTAGAGACTTAAGAAGGGAGACTAATTAGGAGGTTATGATAATAGTTCAGGATAGAGGTGATAAAGGCCTGAAGAGGTAGCTATATGAATAATGTGAATGATGTTGGAGATGTCATAGAGGAAGAAACAGTAAGATTTAACCACCCAAAATATGTTGCAAAAAAGAGAGAAGAGAGAAGGGTAGTGCTGAGATGGTGAGTCTGGGATACCAAAAGAATAGTAGTGTTCTTTGGAAGAGATATGGGTCTGTGTAGGGGAGTGGAGAGGGGGTAAAGGAGATAGATGATAATTAAACCAATGAAAGCTGGTAAGGTCTCCAAATAAGGCAGTGTGAAGATAGAGGAGAGGGAAGGAAGGAGTGAAGGTAGAGGAAAGGAAAAGGAGACAAGATGAGAGGACAGGTCAGGAGAATTCATTTAATGAGATAATAACTGAGGAGTTTGAGACATAAAGCTGACACCTCTTCATTCCTGAATTCCTATTACTCAGATCAATCATTCAAGGCTCTTGAGATATGAAACCTGCAAAGTTGGGGAGTGGGTACTAACCCACTTTTATCGAGGCCATAATGAGGATGCCATGTTACCTTGATGTGCTTGAAGTGCTGGTGAGAGTACAGGCAAGGAGGTGATGGAGACGGAAGTCGAACCACTGTAGAGTATGGCTTTGAGACATAGATCTTGTCAAGGAGTGTATAGTCTAGATGTGGATACAATCCTCAAACACACGAGCAATTATACTGTGTCCAAAATGTAACAAAAGGTAACCTGAGGCACATCTCTCTGAGCAAGATAATCTTTATTAATACAGGTTTGACAATTTAAAAATTTAACAAAGGGTACAAGGCAGCGTACCAAATGAATATCTTATATTACTAGCTCTGTGAGTTCCAAGGAGAAGTTGGTCACTTGGAAAATATTGGGTGATTCCATCAATTTCATAAATGAAATCTGTGATCTCCACTGGTAAAGATCCCAAGCCATTCATGCCTTCTCACCCATGTACATGCCTCTGTGTAACATCCCATAGAGAATGTATCTACCCAAAGTGTTTGAGGAATTCCTCTGGTCTATGGATGACAGTCACATAAAGCTCAGATTGTCCATCTATTTTCCCTGCACAGTATCAGTCTTTTATTCTGAAGTTATGGAAATGTTTTATGATGATAACGAATAGTTGAAAAAAAGTTTCATGATTTTGGAGTTTTTGCTTGTTTGAGTGAACTTAAAGCAACAACTCATTAAAGTGCTGTTAAAATTGGGATCATTAGGCAATGTCTCCTATTTTGAGAGTTCAACCAGCACTGCAGGGTATGATGGTGATGAGCAGAATTACTTAATGTATTCAATCTCATATGAATTTCTCATTATAATGTCGCTTAGTCACAGTATCAGAGGGGAAGTTAATCTCTGATCCTCCACTCACGAAGACCTAACATATGATTTAAACTAAATATGAACAGATGAGATTACAAGCTCTATGAACACAGGGCGTGTATTATTGTTATCCTTGGATCTCCAGCTGTATCTTATGTATAATAGGCCCTTAATGTTCAGTGGAAAAGAACAAAAGTTATCAAGAATGGTAAATAGCTCAATTAACTTGAAACAAATTAACATGAATACTCAACCAAATTTTTGGGAGAAAATTCCAAAACCACTTGTAGAGGAAAGGCACATTGCAATAAAGAATACAATCTAGTGTGAAAAAGTCAATAAAATATCCAACAAATAAAATAATACTGCTAAGCTATCCATCCATCCATCCATCCATCCATCCATCCATCCATCCATCCATCCATCATCCATCATCCATTCATCATCCATCCATCTATCTACCTGTCTGTCTGTCTATCTATTCATGTGAATGCACAGTTCAATGTATTCCAATTTTTATATCTGTGGTGTTACAAAATCATTATTACTATACACAACGATAAACCTAGAGAGAAACTTAATTAGCTATCCTTACACCTAGGGAAGCAGCATGAACTTAAGTCTACTTTTGAAGAGAAAATAAATTGAATAAGATTGGGTAGAGAATGGGTAGTAGAGGAGAACATTAGGTTTGAGGATGAAAGGAATAAGGGAGGGGACTCCAGGCCTCTAGCCATTGGTGAGAAGGACATTTCTGAGAGGAAGAGACATGCTCAGCTGGGTCAGAGAGCTTGGAAAGATTAAGCCTGCACAGTGGAAGAAAGTACACCAAATGACAACTTTTTAACCAAGTAACTCTTTAATTTTTTTAAATGTGTTCATTTCAATAAAATATGAATTACAATATTACAATAAGTGTGTCAATTACAATATTCATTGTAGTTGATCAGTTTTGGGGCTAGAGAACAGATCATGAAAAACACTTCTCTTGGTAGGTGGGAGACCATGAAACATGGTATATGCAGTTAGTTGCTATGTTACCTGGTTTTACTTTACAATCTTTCTTTGTTCCAAGGGAGGGTTATATGAAGGGACGTGGCATATCAGGACAAGCCTGAGGGACGAAAAAAAGACATTAATAGAACAAAAATAAAATAAGAGCAGGTGTTAACCCTTCCAACTTTTGTGTTCTAATTTCTTGGATGATGGATGCCCCATAGTAGAGACATTTTGGGTAGAGGGAAGTACGTACACAAGATTGCCATGTCGAAACCAGAAATGCATGGACAAGTCAAGACTAATAGTGGCATATATCTAGAAAGCTAGGCTGGACCCATAAGTCTATCTGATAGGGCTTGAATGCCATGCCAGAAAGATCCAAGCATGCTTTTCAGGCAATGGGGAGCCACTGAAAACCTTTAATAAGGCAAGAATTTGATCACAGCTATGCTTTAGGAAGACTGACCAGGGCTCATTGTGAAGGATGAGATGGAAAGAGACAAGGTTACAGTCTGGTCTGATGTTTTGTTTTTTTTTTCTCCTTTATCTTTCCTCTTAATTTCTGACCTTTGGCAATAGCCTAGGAGGTAGATTCCTGATAATACAGACCTGGGAAAGCTCATTCCAGAGTGAGACAGCTAGGATTCAGGCCAGATGAGAGACTCCTGTAGAGAAGACAGAACAAGAACTCTAGGAGATCAGAGGACAGAAGAGCAACAGAGTGGAAAATGACAGAGAGAGAAGGAAAACAGTAGAGGGGTGCTAGTATATAGAGGGGGAGAAATCTTACAGTGGAGGGTGTTTCTACCCTCCCAGTCACCTGGCCTCACAGCCTAAGTGGCACCCTTGACTCTTCTCTCTCACCTCCCATATCCAATCTGGTGCCAAGTCCTGTCAAATCTACCTTCACACCATCTCTCAAATACACCTCCTTCTTTCCTCTGATACTGCTACCAGCCTGATATCTACCATTATCACCTCACCCCTGAGCTACTGTAATAGTCTTCTGCTCCAAGGCATTCCCCACTCTAACCCATTCTCCACTTAGTGCATTTCCCTAAAACATAAGCCTGACCATGTTCCCCACTCCCACTCAATAAATTCTAGTGGCTCATTTTTTTTTTTTTTTTTGAGGCAATCAGGGTTAAGTGGCTTGTCCAGGGTCACACAGCTAGTAAATATCTGAAGCTATATTTGAACCCAGGTACTCTTGACTTCAGGAATGGTGCTTAGTGACTTACTCAACCTCCAGGATGAAACATAAAAATCCTCTGTTGGACTTTTAAAGCTCTTCATAACCTGGCCCCTTTCTGCCTTTCCAGTTTTCTTCCACCTTACCCTTCTCTACTTATTCATGACCCAACTGAAACTAGTTTCTTTGCTAATTTTTTCAAATGTTTTTATTTTATTTGTTTTAACAAAGCAGATACATCCCAATGAACAAACACACCAAGTCTTCTCCCCACAAAAGTTAAAAAACAAAACAAAACTCGTTGAAAGAGTGGTTTTGGCTGATAGCGTACATCTCTTTCTTTCTTTCTTTTTTTCAAGAGAAAATTGTCTGCTTTATTCTGCATTCTGTTTCCTTAGTTCTTTCTCTGGATGTGAATGGCATTTTGTATCATGAGTCTTTTGGAAATGTTTTAGGTCCTTGCATTGCTATGAAGGCCTAAGTATATCAGAAACAGTCCTCATACACTGTGACTCTTAATGTGTATAATATTCTCCTGGTTTTGCTCACTTCACTCAGCATCAGTTCAGCTAAGTCCTTCCAGGTGTCTCTGAAGTCTTCCTGTTGATCATTTCTTTTTTTCACTCTCAATAATACATTTATTCACTCCAAATGACTTAGCATCCAAATTTGTAAAGAAAATCCAAGCGACAAGAAGACATAGATAGTAACACAATAGTGATGGGAGCCCTCTCTCAGTTTTAGATAAGTCTAACAGATATATAATCATAAGGGAAAATATAGAACTGAAAAAATTTGTAGAGAAATTTAGAGGTTAAAGAGTTCTGACATCTTCTAAATGGTAATGTAAAAGAATATACATACTCCCTAGTATCACAAAAAGATTTTACAAAAATTGATCATGTACAAGGGCACAGAGATATTAAAAACCAATACAAAAAGGCAAAAATTGCCAATCTCTCCTTTATAGACTATAACATAATAAAAATAGTCATTGTTTCATGAACCACAAACAAAAAATACAAACCAAAATGAAGACTTGAAAATGAAATCCTAAATAATTAGTGAATCCAAGAAAAAATCCTAAAAACAATCAATAGCAATGTAAAAATAAAATGACCATAATGAAAAAACATATCAAAATTTCTGAGATGCAACTAAAGCAGTCCTTGGGAGAAAAGTATCTTTATAAATATACATTAAACAAAATAGAAAAATACAAAATAAACTAATTGGATATGTATGTTCAAAAAAATATAGAAACCTAACAAACAAATATAAATAATCACAAAAGAAGACATATTAAAATTTAGAGGTAAAATAGACAAATTAGAAATAAAAATTCCATAGAAATGATAAGTAAAACTAAAAGGTAGGTTTTTGAAAATACTAATACAATTAATAAACCCTTACCTAATCTAAATTTTTAAAAAGAGATCAGAAAAATGAATCAATGAAATAGAAAATGAACAAGGAAAAAACCACAGTAACACCAGAAGAAATAAAGAATAATAATTAGGACATTATAAACAGTTATATGCTGACAAAACTAAAACCACACACAAAAAAATAGAGGAATACCTTCAAAAATATATAATACTCAAACTATCAGAAGACCAGTTGAAGATCTTAAATAACCCAATATCAAACTAGAAAATAAATTTAGTTGTAAAGGAACTACCAAAAAAAAAATAATGGCTGGTCCTGCTGGATTCACAGGACAATTCTATCAAACTTCAAAACAAAACAAAAACAATAGTATCTATACTCACAAATCATTTTCAAAAATTGAGAAATGTCCCAAATGAATCCTTTTATGATATATATTTTTAGTCCTTTTCCATGCTTCTCTTGATTTTTGTCTTGGAAAGTCAAATTTTCTATACAGAGCTGGTCTTTTCCTCAATATGAATGATTCAAAGTCCTCTATATCATTGAATGACCATTTATTCGCATGAAGTATCATACTCACATTTGCTGGGTAGGTGATTCTTGGTTTCAATCCAAGTTCCTTTGACCTCTGGAATATCCCATTCCAAGCCCTTTGATCACTTAATGTTGAAGCTGCCAGATCCTGTGTTATCCTGATTGTATTTCCACAATACTCAAATTGTTTCTTTCTAGCTGCTTGCAGTATTTTCTCCTTGCTTTGGGAACTCTGAAATTTGGCCACAATATTCCTAGGAGTTTCTCTGTTTGGGTCTCTTTCAGGAGGTGATGGGTGGATTCCTTCAATATTTATTTTGCCCTCTGGTTCTAGAATATCAGGGCAGTTTTCCTTGATAATTTCATGGAAGATAATGTCTAGGCTCTTTCTTTGGTCATGGCTTTCAGGTAGTCCCATAATTTTTAAATTGTTTCTGCTGGATGTATTTTCCAGGTCAGTTGTTTTTCCAGTGAAATGTTTCACATTATCTTCTATTTTTTTCAAAATTTCATTTTGTTTTCTAACTACTTAGTTTATCTCATAGTCATTCATTTCCCTGAACTCAATTCTCTCTTTCATTAGATTATTTTGCTCAGTGAGCTTTTGAATCTTCTCCATTTGGCTAATTCTGCTTTTTAAAGCCTCCATCTCCTCGTTGGGTTTTTGGACCTCTTTTTCTGATTGAGTTAGCCTCTTTTTAAAACTCTTATTTTCCTCAGCATTTTTTTGGTTCTCCTTTAGTAAGCTGCTAACTTGTTTTTTAAGTTCTTCTATTGCCCGAGTCCAGTTTAAATTCCCTTTGGAGGCCCTGGAGGCTTTAGTTCTGCCTAGCCAGCACTGGGGGCTGGGATTTAGATGAGCTGCTCCAAACCCTCAGGGGCTTTAGGTGGTGGCAGGGTTGCTATTCAGTGTGAGATTAAGATCAGATGCTCAGGTGGGGGCAGGGCCGCCACAAAGGGTTCAGATCCTTCAAGGGCTTAACAATGAGATCTTCAACAATGGATGTGATCTACTGCCTGCTTTGGGAGCCCCCATCTGCTGCTGCCTCCACTGCTGCCAACTGAGGAGGCCCGAGTTATGGGGACAATCTTCTCCCTTCTCAGCCAGCCAAAAAAAGACCCTCTCACTGACATTTAGCACCTGTGGGTTGAAGGACCTGCACTGCCACTGGAGAGTCTGTTCCTGAAGCCTACTTGGATCTGCTCCTCTTGGTGCTTCCTGGCCAAGGCTGGGCTGGGCTGTGCTTCACGTCTGGTGAGACAGACCTTTCCCGTTGGTCATTCAGGTCACTCTGGTCTAGAAATCTCCTCCACTCCATTGTTCTTTGACTTCTGCTGCTCTAGAATTTGTTGAGAGTTCTTCTTTATAGGTATTTTATGGGCTGTGAGGTAAGAGCTAGTGTATGTGCGTCTTTCTACTCTGCCATCTTGGCTCTGCCCCCTCTTTGCTCAATTTAAAAAATATACATATTTATTTTAATTCTTTCTTTTTAAGTGAGTTCCAGACTGTCTCCCTTTCAATCCTCCCTCACCCACTCAGAAGGCAAGCAAAGTAATGCAAATTACATATGTGAATTCATGCAAAACATTTTTACATTAGTCACATAGTCAAACAAAGAAAAAATAAAGCAAGAGAATTATATTTCATATACTCATTGTTTGTACTCATAGTTTTTATTCATAGTTCAGCAGTTCTTTCCCTCTCTCAAGGTGGATAGCATTTTTTCATCATGAGTCCTTTGGATCACTGTGTTGATCAAAATGGCCAAGTCATTCACAGTTGATCATTACAATATTGCTGTTACTGTATTCAATGATCTTCTGTTTCTTCTTGCTTCACTTTGCATCATTTCATATAATTCTTGCCATAATGTCTGAAGCCACTCCCTCCATCATTTCTTATAGCACAAGAGTATTCCATCAATCATATGCCACAGTTTGTTCAGCCATTCCCCAATTGATGAGTATCCCCTTGATTTCCAATTCTTTTCACTGTGAAAAGAGCTGCCATGAATATTTTTGTATTATTTAAATCCTTTTCTTTTGGTCTTTTTGGGGCACAAACCTAGAAATGATATTGCTCTATCAAAGGACACGCAGTTTTATAGCCCTTTGGGCATAGTTTCAAATTATTTTCCAGAATGGTGGGACCACTTCATTATTCCACTTAAAATTCATCAATGTACCTATTTTCCCTCATCTCCACCAACATTTGTCATTTCTGATAAGAAGGAGGTGGTACCTCAGAGTTGCTTTAATTAAGCTTTCTCAAATCAATAATGGTTTAGAGCATTTTTATATGACTATAGATAGTTTTTATTTCTTCTTCTGAAAACTGACTACATATCACTTGACCATTTATCAATTGGGGAGCTGTACTTTTTTATTTATATTTGACTCAGTTACCTATATATTTGAGAAATGGAAACTTTATCAAAGAAACTTGCTGGGCTTTTTTTTTTTTTTTTAATAATGCTTCATTGTCTATGGTACCTTTTAGCAAAATGTATTTTTCTTGATTATCCCTTTTAATTAGTTCTATTTTTGCTTTTTCTGTGTCTGTGATCATGATTTCTACCCCTGCCTTTTTTACTTCAGGTAAAGCAAAATAAATTCTGCTCCAGGCTTCTATTTTAATTCTCTGTGTCTTTCTGTTCTAAGTATCTTTTGCACACAACATATTGCTGGATTCTTTTTTCTAATGCATTCCGCTATCTACCTTTTGGTTAGCTTCTGACTTAGCTCATGCCATTCCCATTCACAGTTATGGTTACCAATTGTGTATTTCTCTCCTTTTTTTTTCTTCCATTTATTTTTCTTTTTTTCTCTTTTTTTTGGAAGTTGCTATGAATCAACACTTAATATGTAAAATTATTAAATTATAAAATGTTGAAATCAAAAGCAACATTTGAAGTTCTGTTGTGATGAATTTCCTTATTATAGAAGTAAGGAAAATAAATTCCAGATGTGAAGCGATTCCTCATCGGTCATCTAGCTGATTACTTGCCATGATGGAACCTCTGTCTTCTGACTCCTACCTTGCACAGTGTCTTTCCTATGAGACAATATTGACTGTTAAATCAGCACCTCTGGAAATGAGGTCAACATCTAACCCTTCATTTTATAGTCTTTCATCCTAACCCATTCTCAGCCTCTGTCCTCCAGAATGCTCTATGGACAGAATACTGAATTTGTAGTCAGGAAGCCTTGAGTTCAAATTCTGCCTTAGATGTTTACTATCTCTATTACCCTAGGAAACTAATTTAAACTCTTCAGGCATCAGTTTCCTCATAAATAAGATGAGTTACCTTATAAACATGTAATTCTCATTGTTTTAACCTGCCTTGTTAGCCCTTTCTCACGTGCAAGATGTGAATTCTTTGATCAGTTTTGTTGGAATTCAATGGAAAGAGTGTTAACTTGGAGTCCAGGGAGCTGACTTCAAATCCCCCCTTTTCCACTTATGATCTGGGTCACTTTGGGCAATTCACTTAAACTCTCTGGTAACTCACTTAACCATCTGAAAAAATATGGTCTCTAAGTCTCTTCCAACTCTGATTCTCTGATCATTCCTAGCTCAGTTCTGTTTCTCTGGTTGTATGGTGAGCAGAACTGAACACAGTCTTCCTGATAGAGATAAACCAGAATTTTGTCCAATGTGCATTCTGCTCCTTCATTTTCGATTCTCTTTCAAATCCAAGGGCCAGAAACTTGTAGTTTTAGAAATAGAAATGAAAATACTATCAAGTTTCTCTGAGAAAGTAAGAAAAATAAAGTGATAAATATATGTAGATTTCCAAAGTCATACTATAAACATATGAACGTTAACATAATTAGATTTTGGAATTGCCTCTTTGCCTTCTCATTTTACATGCTAATTTCTTCATTTCCATTCCTGCATAGTGATATTATGTATATATTTTAACACATCCTTGATTAGCTCATTTGATGGATTTGTGACTAATATAATTTTATAAGCCTGATGTCACAGACTCCTCAAACATGACCTGAGTAGAACTAGTGAGAATTTCTTATTCATCAAGCAGCTATAGATATCATTCTGAAATTCTGGGAAAATCACTAATACCACTGAGTATGTTGACGCCAACTCCTTATGCAAGTATGCAGTTTTCTAAATTAAAATAGGAACACTGTATTGATAGGTTGGGAAAAATAAGTCTGCTCCCTAAGAGAGGGCCTGAAAAACAGAGGGAAACCAAGTATCTGTGAAAATACTAGGTGTTCAAACCCTCTCATTGCATACATTGCTCTCCCACTGATTTCCTCTTGCACTCAGTAGACATTTTTCTCCCCCATAGTATCCTAATAGGTGACAACAGTATTAGTCTCTATTGAGATCCTTTTGATGGGTTCTTACAGTGGTTTCAGCCAAGTGTGACTCCCTCTAAATCAGTTACCTTCCCTTTGCATACCCCAAACAAGAACAAAACCCCATAGGGAGGCAAAGACTTTTTATATGGACGTGTTTTGTCTTTACAACTATGGGAGAAAAGCCTCAAGCATCTTCCTTATCTGGCAGGAGACCAAGTTTTGTTTACTGCATCCCAGGTCTACTGATGGAATTCCAAGGAATTCCAGTCATTAGTTCCTGCTCACCTATCACTCCTTTCAAGCTTGGCCTGAGTCGCCTCACTCTCCAACTTCAAGGGAATCCTTATCGCCAACTAAGTAACCTACTATGTAAAGAATTTGGCCTGGAGACAGGAAAACATAAGTCCAAATCTAAGCTGAGATGCTTACTTCTAAGCTTCAGTTCTGTCACCTGTAAAATAAGGATCGCAATAACCCCTACCTCCAGGTGTGTGAAGGTCAAGTGAGATCACCATTATAAAACATTAGAATGGATCCTGGCACATAGTAGGTGCTTTATTACTCTTATGCTCATTTGCGGTTGCTGAGACACCATGACTACAATTCAGATGTCCTGTCGCCTGCTGATAACTGGGAGGGATAGCTTGAGAGAAAGCTCCATTATTTTCAGAAGTAGATAAATCAGCCATCAGACGTGGCTTGTAAATAAGTAGACAGTAATTATTCACCAGTTGCCTGAACCTTCCACATATTGCCTGCCCCTATCTTTGTGCATAGCTCAAGATGTACTATACCTATGGCTGGGCTGGGTGGGAGGTAGTATCACTTAACTACAGCAGAAAGGATGACAATTCATTCCATTTTTTGCTGGCTATTCCCCACATAATTATTTATTATTGAGATTGAATCACAGAATTGATGTAATGTTTTTTTTAACTGTGATGTTTCCAGGTCTTTGGGTCAGAGGGCTAGGGTGGGATGTGCCTTTTAGGTCCTTTAGTTTCTAAATGAGAAAACTTTGGACTGAGAGACCCAAGTTCAGCCAGGAAATAATTCTCAGGGGCAGGATTTGAAGTCAATCTCTGTAACACCAGAGCTGGTATTCTCTCAGTTGTACAGCAATGTCACCCTGAACCCTACTTCCCACAGGTGAATAAGAAGCATCATTCACATCATTGTGGAAACTGACCTGCCTTGGTATGCGTTGAGCATGTAAGGGGTGTCTGAATTATTCATACTGGCCACTGGACTTCTCTTATCTACTGATACCTGTAGTCCATGGCTTTGTGTATGTGCATGTAGAGGCATATGTATATGTGTGAATGTGCATGTTTATATGTGTGTATGTGCATATGTGTAGGAAGACTCATCTTTCTGAATTCAGATCTGGTGCCAGGTTAACACACTTACTAGCGGTGTGATCCTGGGCTAGTTACTTAGCCCTGTTTCACTCAGTTTTTCTCTTTTGTAAAATGAGCTGGAGATAGAAATGGCAAATCCATTCCAATATATTTGCCAAGAAAATCTCATGGACACTATGGTTCATGTGGTCACGAAGAGTCACACATGACTAATTGGCTGAACAACAGCAGTGGTCAACTGTCTTTTTGGCAGTTGACCTTTTTCAGGGTAGACCCTGAGCAAGCTTACCATGGAAATGAATCCTCAAGCAGTAGAAATTCCAGAATTAATTGAATCTCTCTGAGTGACCACATCTGTCCCACATTGGGGTTTCTTATTATCAAAGTCTAGAACTCTAGTGTGAAAGACTGTTTCACAGAACAGCCTTTAGGCTGTAATTATGAAGATCAGTTATGAAGAATTTGCATGTAATTGTCAGACAAAAATTGAGTGTGGGCAAAGCTCATGGAAGTGACCAGACGTCATGTTGTAGTAGTCAAGGGCTATATGTGTTTCCCTCTTGGTTTGCTCTTTTATCTCCAAATAGAATCACTTCTATCTCTGAAAGAGCTTTACAGGAGCAAAAGTGATATGTGTTTTCTGGATCATCTGTGGGGTTCATGATTGAGGTGATACAGTGACACAGTCCAGACATAGATTATACTAACATTGAGGAAGCCACACCATGGTAGAGAGAAGTACCAGATTCAACCTAGGCTGGTACAGATGAGTGTATGAGTTGACCTCTCAGCTCCCAAGGTCATTCCAGTGGCAGAGATCTGAAGACTTCCAAACTCTGGATAGCAATGTTTACCTGGGTGGTGTGCTGACTTTTGGACTGGATGAGAAATGAGGTCAATGTTGGGCACAAATGGGAAAGAAGAGATTCAAGTAGATTTTTACCATGATTTGTGTCCAATTTATTTATTTGGCAGACAGTATGCAAATGTAAGCTAAGCTTTCAAAATAGGTTTATATACTGTATGCAAATGAAGCCATCCTCTTTACTTGATCATGTAAATCTGTCTCAAAGTGGTAAGCCATATTCCTTCCTGACAAAGTGCTGTTAATTTTATATTCCCAAACTATTTTTCTTTGTCCTATACTACTGTTACATAAAATGGGGTAATATACAATGTCCTAAAAGTCTTAGTGCAATTCAAGCAGCTAGGAGATCCTGAAGCTTAAACCACACTAAGACTTTTGGGACACTGTACTAGGAAACACTTTCTGGAGCTAAAGTGTTGTACAACATACACTGATACTTTGGAAAGCACTTTACAAAAGAGAAAAGTAGAATATAAATGCAAGTTGTTTATATCCAGGCTTTTATTAATATGGTGAAGCCAGTCATCAGTGCTTATCGCAACCCTACCTTACTGGAGTCCATCCTTCCATGCTCTATCTCAAATTCCACTTCCTACATATGGCCTCTTTTGATCACCCCATGTCTCCCTGACAATGTGATGTTTACTCTAAAGTAGGTAAACTCCTTGAAGTCAAGGACTGAGCCATTTTCTTTTTTCTTTGTATCACCAGCACCTAGCATGGTGCCTAAAATGGCACCTGACACATGGGAGATATTTAATAAATGTTTATTTTTTGATTGATTTTGAATTTTGAAAATAAAAGTGATAATATCTGATGTTTCTATGGTAGTTTAAGGTTAGCAAAGCATTTATCACATAGTGTATCTCAGTTGTTACTCTCCACTATTTCTGGGGATAGATGATTAAAGATGTAATCCTTAGTTAAGGATGTTAGCCCCATTTTGCAGATGAGAACAGTAAGGTTGAAAAGAATTTGGTGGCTCGCCTATGATTTCACAAAGATTTTAGGTGTATTGATATATTATTTTTATTATTTTTGCTTCATCAGGTTAATTCTTTGTGTGAAATTCATGTTCCCGTCTCTTCAAGTGCTGATGCTGAATAATGAGGCATTTGAAGTCATTGACCATTGGCAATAAAAAGCATTGCAGTCTTTTGTTTTTTTTCTTAAGATTGATTGAGACTTGTGCTTCAATGGTTTATTTTTCAGCATTTTCCTTTCTGTCATATTTAATTAAACTATATGAATGTTTGATATTTTACTGGTCTTCCTTTTATGAGTATTTTTTTTCTGAAATATGATCTATATGATGGAGTAAGAAAGCATTTAGATTGAGAGCAGGAGGTACCTAGGGTGACCTGTTTAGTCATCCCTGGCCATACTGTGCTGCTTCTCAAATGTCTCCTTATTATGTTATAGCTATTGAGACTGGTGTATATGGATTGGAGGGAAGGGAAAGGGACATGATATCCCCTCTCTCCTATTGGATATAGTCAGAATAAGAGGTGTCAGAAATCTGTGCTTTAAAAGACATGTGACTGAATTGAAAAGGCTACTTTATATTTTTAGCAGGACTGAACTTACTTGATTAAAAACTGACTTGTCATGTGCAGAACCCATTTAAGGTTGCATGCCATCTTGGGGAGGGAAGAGGGAGAGAGAGGGAGAAAATTTAAATCTTATAGGAGTGATTGTTGAAAAATGAAAAATAAATAAATAAATGAAAAACCAAAACAACTTACTTGTCTTTGGAGAGTGGGGTACTTTCTCTATTACTTAGATCTTCCATAGATTTTGGAATGCAGAAGTATGATGTTACCTTCAGTCCTCCAGGGATGCTGTTCTAGATAGAGCCATTAGCTAGTGGAAAAATAACTGCCCATACCTGGCTAGTCTAAAATTTGTGGGCAGCACTGAAAAATTCCCAGTCTCTCTCTGTCTCTCTCTGTCTCTGTCTCTCTCTCTCTCTCCCCCTCTCCCCCTCTCTCCCTTTCCTTGGAGTCTTGTATGTGACATAGTTATTCTTTGCAAGATTGCTTATGTAATTTTATTTTTCTGATCTGCTACTTATATATCCTGTAGGCACATAGTAATTTACATGTTATCTCCTCCAATTAGACTATGAGCTCCCTGAGAGTAAGGACCATTCTTTTGCATTGTATATATTGCATAGCACTCAGCACGACTCTAGGCATTTAGTGACTGTAAAATGGAGATTATTTGACTGAATGTCAACATAAAGAATTATATTCTCAATTGCTAGAAGTCCTCTTTGGTGGATTTGCATATTTATACTGAGGTAGACATTTTTGTAAAAATACTACTGATTTCTAACCCTCATTCTTTTCAAGCAAAATACACTGTTTATTCTGTGGGGTGTAGTTAATAAAAATTTCTAGTGTCCATTGACCAAAAATCCCCCAAAATAAGCCAACCCACAAACAAACCAAAACAACCCAGTAATTAAGTGGGAAGGTGGAGGTAATTTTCTCTCTAAATATCTTTTTAGGGTTGTGGCCTTAAGAAATCTAGTAGAGAATAAAATCAGAGAATTTTGTTTTTATTTTAATGTTATCTTATTTTAATAGAGAGATTTGGTGTCTTTAGTAGTTCAAATCTTGTCTTGGCTACTTATTATCTGTGTGATGTTTCAGCTGGCCATTTCATCTGCAGTGAATCAATTTCTTTATCTCTAGAATACATGTAATAATGTCAGCAATCACCTACCTTACAGGGTTGTTGTGAAACGCAAGACATAGATGGATGATAGATAGATATAGAGATAGGTAGATATACACACATGTTGCTTTATGATTTATAAATTATATATATATAACATACATCATATGTATACAACTTTGTAAGTTTATACACATATAAAACTTTGTAAATCATAAAGTATTATATGAAAATATTAGTTAAATGTAAGCTAAGGTAATATTTTATTTTTTAAGGGGGAGTGTTTTTAAGTATTGAATAATTATTATGGATCAACAGATCATTCAATTACTGCCATATTCATTCCAAACTTACACCATTAATGAAAGGCAATTAATTTTTCAGTGTTGCCCAAAGGAGATTTTAAAAATTAATGAGAAATGACCATGTATGGGTTGTTATAGTTCCATTACCCACACAACTCTCTATACCCCTCCCCCAAATCCTCTCCAAACACCCAAACAAGACTAAGAGAATGTCAAGGGAACAATTCTGGAACTGCTGTTCTGGCAGTGAGAAAGAATTCCGAATCAACTGGCTTCATTTGCTGCAGGTACCCGTGTTGGAATTTAGTAGCTGCATCTTTCCCAGGATTTGTGGGCTAAATCAATTCACTTCTTTTCCCTCTCCCCAGCCCTCTCCTCCCATCTCTTCATGTTCAATGTATTGTTTCCATATACAGGCTATTAAGTATTAAAATGTAACAAAACGATTAGAATTTCTTTGCTGATTCCATGAAACTTACCAAGGGGAACTTACCCTAGGGGCTCCCTTCAGTGCCAACCAAGAACTGTGAAAGCGGTTTTATTGAGTGCCATTTATATATTGTATAAAGTAACACCCATGGAAAGAGCTGAGTATAAAGTTGTAGTTAGGAGCTGAGAAACACTGCTGATTTTATTTCAGGGTATGGTGCAATATTTTTAATGTTATCATTGAAGGGAGAAGGGATTAATGGTTTCCATTATTTCTCCCAAGTTTTGCAGTTTTTTCTTTAGGGTAGTTGCAATGAAGTAATACAAGATTAGCATATGCTATGTTGAGGGATCTCCCCAGGGCTCAGGTCTTGAGGGAAGGGGGTGGGCATATTGACCAGGTAAAAGAATCCTGTAAACAAAGAAAATTAAAAACAAACAAACAAGGCATTCTTTCTGGCCATCCACAGTAAGTGGTGGTGGGCTAAGACTGGGCTCTGGAGCTCTGTATTGAAGTATCTCATTTCAAGAAAAATGAATCAAATGGGAGTGGACCGAGCTTATGGCAGTTCATCTTAGCCAGCATCCATTCCGAGTTGGAACTATCATTTCCCTCACTGTTCAGATGCCCATAAATACCATGAGACTTAGTGGCAGAACAAAGACTAAGAAATACCATTTTGCCAAAAGGAAGGGATTAAACAATTATTAAATGCCTATTATATGAAAGGCACTGTGATAAATACTTTACAGATATTGTCTCCTTTGATTATATTATCTCATTTGAAAGGAAAAAAACAAATATTCTTACTAGCTGGTTGCTAAACTTGGTTATTTCAGATTCCCCATGGGTGGATAGAATGTTGGATTTTGAATCAAGAAGTCAAGTTCAAATCCTACCTCAGACTCTTACTGGCTATGTCACCTGGACAAGTGACTTAATCTCTTTTGGCTCTCTCAGTTTCCTCATTTACATTAATGGTTGATAATAATATCACGTACTTTGTAGAGTCATTGTAAAGACTAACTAAATGAGGTGGCATGTAATGTGCTGGACAAACTTTAAAGCACTATGTGAATGCTAGCTATTTAGTGATGAGGAAGGAGTCTTTCCCCTTTTGCTGCCAGTTTCTCGGAAGGTCTGTTGGTGCAGCAATGAGGATATAAGCACGCAGAATCTCCAAAGGTCAAGGGTTCCTTGGAGGTCATATGGTGGTGGACCCCTTCTTTGTGCACTTGTTTGGCTGCTCAGGGAGTCCTCTTCTTGTTAGCCTGGATGGCCTCTGATTCCCCGAGGTGGTAACTGATTGGGATGACTATAGTGTTCAGGGGGAAAACAAAACAAAACAAATAGAACAGGATTGGAAGTGGTAGTTTATATAAAAGGGATTGTGTGAATGAGTGCACTGAGCTATGACAACATATCATGGGGGGGGGGGGGGTAGAAGGATGGCCCTTTCTTCCTAATCATAGGCTGTATGGTGCTGAAGATACTCTTGCCAGGATTAGTTCAAGCACTGTACATGTCTAATATTCTAGGAGAAGGTTTTTCTTTACCATGAAGAGTGGTGTGGGTAATGCAGTTTAGAAATGTGAGATAAATTGAGTACCCTACTCGGACTTAATATGGAGGGAATATTCTGGTATCAGAAAATCAGCATCAGAAAATTTTGGTACATGCTATCCTTCCTCTAACCCTGGATAAATTATGTTCCTCAAAGGCAGATACTGTGTATGTGTGTGTGTGTGTGTGTACATGCAACAACACATGTGTACATGCAGATATATGTGTTTATGTATCCCTAGGTTCTTACATAGGACTTTATATATAGTACTATATGGTAGCATATCAAGTAATACTTATTAGATTGGATGGGATAAGAGTTATGATGAGCAGCCATGGCCACGAATTAAGACTCAGCACAGGGAAAGCAGTGAGCCAGGATTATCAGGGTGTCTATTCCCACCAAGATTGCCTCATCTCTTGAGGGAAAGGATAGGGGGATTGCAGTAAGATCTCATTAGGATCAATAATGAATCAGATAATGTTACATATACTTTAAGAAGAACAAATGAAAAAATTTCATGGGTTTAAAGTATATATTTTACAAGTAAAATATGATATAGGTGTCTCTCAATGATAGTCATTGTGAAAAAGAACTAAGTCTGCAAACTCTATATAAATAAAGAGTATGATAAGACATCAAAACAGTAACCTTTATATAGGCACAAAAGAGTCAGTTTCGAAAATTAAAGGAGAGATAGATAAATTGGAAATTAAAAAGATTAATGAACTGATAAACTAAGCTAAATGCTGATTTTTTTAAAAAGATTAGCAGAAGTGATAAACCTTTAGTCAACCTGATCAGAAAAGGGAGGACAGAAATGATATCACCAAAATGAACAGGATGAGAAGAGAGGGAAAGGATTATGAAAAGCTACTGCATACTTGTGTACCAACAAAAAGAACACACACTGGAAATAAAGACTTACTTTTAAAAATATAAATACCCAAGCTAACAGTAAATCAACTAGAGAATTTAAATGGTTTAAGGAAATAGAACTATCAAAGGGGGAAAATAGTTCTGGTCCTAAGACATTTACAGGAAAAATCTGTTGTTAAAAGAATAACTAATGCCTGTACTATGCAAATAATTCTCAAAAATTGAGAAATTAAGTACTCTACCAAATCCCACTCATGAGAAAACCATAATCCTAATACCTAAACCAGGGAAGTATAAATTGTAGAAAGAGAACTATAAGTCAATGCCCTTAATGCCTATTTATGAAAAACTTTAAATAAAGACATGGAAATAACAATAGCGATAATAAATCTGTTCAGTGTTGGGTTAAATTAAAAGCAGCATAATGTCCAGGTAGAAAAGGGAGCTTATTGTTCTACTGAACTCTTCAATGGCTAAACTACGTCTAGAGTATTAAAGAATTTACTTTTAGATGCTATATTTAAACAAAGACAACTACAAATTACTATGCATTCAGAAGGTCAAGGGAAATAAGAATGTCATATGTGAATCAGCTGAAAGAAGATGAATGTTTAATTCAGTCAGTCAACTAACATTTATTAAGCACCTACTACGCTCTAAGTACTACACAGGCAATGTAAAGAAATGCAAAGAGGCAATATACTCTCAGGGAGCTTAGAGTCTAATGTTGGGGACATGTAAACCAACACTTCTTAAGCTGTGGGTTGAGACCCCAACATAAAAAGGTTTCTCAATGTGCAATGACGAAATCTTAATTAAAAATTAAACATGCAATGAATTTATTTGTGACAGTATTGGCCATGTTTCATTGCACAACTTCAGCCTTAGTTCTCAACACAAAACATGCACTTTACACTGTGCATGCCTTTAGGACAACACCAAGAAATGCTGCCTAAACTAGGAAAGGGTTCATTTGTGGGAAAAGGTTGAGAAGCCCTAATGTAAACAACTATGTAAAAATTATATATATATATATATATATATATATATATATATATATATATGATAAAATGGAAGTATGTAAATGGTGTCTGTCACAGGCAGAGACCTAGATAGGTAAAAAGCATTTATTAAATGCCTACTATGTGCCAGGTATTTTGCCAAGTGCTTTACAAGTATTATTTAATTTTTTTCTTATGGTAATTTTTAGGATGAGATATTTTTGGCATTCCCATTTCATAAATAAGGCAACTAAGGCAAACAGGTTAAGTGACCTGCCCAGGATCACACAGATTTTGAGTGCCAAAGACTAGATTTGAACTCAGATCTTCTAAAGTCTCTATCCACTGTGCCACCTAGCTGCCAAGGGTGGGGCAAGTCGAAGGTACTTCTAGTGTATTAATTCCAGAGCTGGAGTGATCTTTAGAATAAAGTGATTTCTGGGGCATGGTATAAAAGATTCAGGTGTGTCTTTGCTGAGAGTATAAAGATTTAGTAACTTATTTTCTGGACCACTTCTTATTATTCTATGGTTTTCTTCCTTCAAATTATATTTAGTTTATAGCTTACCATACAGGGGTGGCAGAGAGAGAAAAGGACTATAAAGAAGGAAAATGGAGGAAAAAAGGAAATTTTTTTTCCCCTTAGAAAAGAGTAAATGCAGGCTGACATCAGTTCTCTCCAGCACAGTGACTAGTGATAAAGGGACTCTGAAGTTCCTGGCAAATGTGGAACAAAGACAGAAAAATTGCTAGGGAAAGCCCAAAATCTGGGAAGATTGGAGCTGAGAGGGGTTATTAACCCACTTTCCATGAAAGAAGTTTCAGCTTTGCCCATATTATAGGTCTTTGCCTTTTTACATGAATTTATTCCTAGCTACTAGACACAAGATCAAATCCCATTTATCTTATTTGTTTGGTTGGAATTAATGTTCGTGTTCAAAATCTTTATCACTTGCCTTAGTTGCTAGCTGACTTGAATATCCTAGAATTGTGATGATTCACAGACTGATTTGGGTACTGAGATAAGTCATGTGACTATTATTTGTTAGTGTCTCAAAGGGTACCAGATCCATCTGTCCTTAATCAACATGTGGGTTGTATATATTCCAAAATTATTAAGTAATTTACTAGGTCTTGCTTTTTCATTTCTAACTGAATCACCGAATCATCTAATTATAACAATTAGGTTATTGTTTTCATTTCTAATTCTGCTATTATCTCATTCTTTGCTTTTACTGACTTAATTTTTTTTCTGTTGCTAATTAGAGCCACTCTTCCTCCAGTGGGGTAATAATCTTATCATAAAAAAAGAATTGCTATCCTTATTTCTCAATATGTCTATGCTTCCCTTATGTCATGTGTTCTTTTAAAAATTTTTCATATTTTTCTCCTGATTTGGATATCTGATAATCTGATGCAAGCCTACCCAGTTGCCAAGTGCCTCATTTCCTAGCCTGTTTTTCTAATTTCATATCTTCCTTGAGTCTAGCTTGAGATTGTCTTGCCTATAACTGCATGGTGGCTCTCTCCCTACGGATAATTCCTTTTCACTCTTCAAATGCTATCCCAAGGGTTGTACAATTAGTTCTGTGCATAATTTTATAAGAAATTGATTAAGCAAAATTATTCAATCAAGTTCTTACAGTTCATAAATCATAATCTCCCCTTGCTCCCACCATTTTCATATAGTTCATGTCTGTACCAAAGGGTGCTAATCAATTGAAGGAGTTACTTCTTCGGAAATATTTCCTTCCCATTGCTTTTTTCCCCCCTAACAGGCAAAGTTATAGTTCTAAAGAAAAAAAAAAGATATGGAAGATGAGAAATGGAGAAATCTAAGAAAATGAGATGAAATCGACTTGCCTATTGTCATGGGTCATTGTAAGAGGCAGCATTTAAACCTGGGTCTTTGTGATTCCAATTCTATCATTTTATCCAATGAGCAAATAAACATTTATTGTGTATTTTTTAATATGTCAGGTACTGTGCTAAGTATTGGGGTTTGGAAGAAAGGCAAAACTATAGTCCCTGCCATCAGAAAGCTCATATTGCAATGGAGGAATCAACACGCTAACACTTAGGTACATTCAAAATAGGAGGGCTGTTCCTAAGGAGCCTGTATTGTCTTGAGGCTAGGAAAATTATAACAAAAATCAAGAAAACTAAGACATTAATAATTAATAATAATTAAGAAAGTCAGAGAATTTTGATCTATATGTCTAATTCTAGTAGCAAGCACTGTGACACATCCAGGAAGGTCTGATAGCACAGGTTCTTAGATCTACCATTCTAAAAGGAAAGCAACTTTTGAAAAGTCAACAGTCTTCTTTAATCACATATACCAACAGAGAAAATACAAGCAGAGAAACAAATACCAACACACAGGGCTTGTAACTGTCTGACCATAAGCAATATATACATCATAGATCAACAGACAGGTCCAACTGTCTGACCATTACATACAAACAGTTACCAGAGAGAGAAACACTGTCTGGATTTTCAAAGAGTCTCATTTGGCACATGAACTTTCTTCCAAGCCCCTTATCTCAAAGCAAAACCTCACCTCAGAGTATATGTACACTTTTCAGAGCTGGAGGGCAACAGAACCCTCATGACCCAGTGCCTCATTAGTTAACAAAAGGTGTGGGCCTTCTTACAAAACAAGCCTCCCCTAATCAATCTTCCCTTAATTGGCTTTACCTGAGGTCTATTAATGGGCAAGGAAGATCTTTAACTCTTACATAACAAGCCTCCCCTAATCATGCAACTCTTATTAAC
Organism: Bettongia penicillata ogilbyi; assembly: GCA_023548195.1. Taxonomy (NCBI): domain Eukaryota; kingdom Metazoa; phylum Chordata; class Mammalia; order Diprotodontia; family Potoroidae; genus Bettongia; species Bettongia penicillata. Next base: position 263,890 of record JAJHZJ010000749.1, on the reverse strand, counting down.
ATTATACTAGTTTGGGTTGAAGGTTGAGAAGGTGAAATCTAACAAATACCTGTCTCAACTCTACTCTATGAATTACTCCCTTAATTCTAAATATATCTCATTTCTCATAGTTGTAAATTTATTGTCCTTGTTATTCCCATTTTCTCCCCTTAAAAACATGAGGACTTCATCTAGAAAGGAGTCTAATATTACCAAAGTAAAAGAGTCAAAAATAATGATAAAATTGGGTATTAGGAGGTGTTTTGAAAGTCATTTCCTTGGCTTCGTGTTTAGGAGCTAGATTTTCCCCCAGATGGTGTCTTTAGGCATAAACTTTTCTAATTTTCCATAGGGGATCAGACCTATATTAATTAAAAAATAGAAGTAGGAAAAGTTATTCAAAGGGAAACAGGTCTTTTTTGAAGAGGCATCAACTGGCTCCTCCTCCTCTAGCCAGTGAATCATACAAATAAACAATGGTTAAGGACTGAATTTGGTGATTTTTCTTAGCCATTTCACTCATCCAACAGATCAAGTTTTAAATAGAATTGTTGACTCTTGGGGACAAATGCTTGAACAGCATAATGTGAACAAAAGAGCTCTGCAACCACATAGTTTGGAGTATCTCCATATTTACTATTCACATGCATATCCTTTTCTCTTGTGAGTTAGCATACTTCTAAGAAAACTTGGGTAGTCACATAAAGGATTGGGATAGGGGAATTGTTTCTATTCTCTATCTCAATAGAGGAGGAATCTTAAATAAAGACCCTGTTTGTATATACCTTTCTGTAGGAATCCAGAAACAACTAGAGAACATTATTTCTAATTGGAGGAAAGAGTTGCCACCAAGGAGGATTGGACTACCCTAGGGAAAAGATGGTGGCTCAAGTGTTAAACTCTTGGCAGCTGGGTTATGTTATAGTAGGGAGCAAAAAGAGGATCCAAGAAAGGAAGTAAATGATGGTAAAGGAAGAAGGATCTTTGTGGCCATATCCGCTCGAGTCTCAACTTGTAGATACTGGGGTCATGCTTCCTTCACCTGACTCTTTTGTACTTTTTCAGTTCCAAGAAACAGTCACCTCTCTGTAAAAGAAAACCAGCAATTAGTGGCATGGTAACTTGAGCTGGGAACATTCTCAGTCACTCAACTAGCTTTTATTAAGTGGCTAATATGTTTCAAGGACTGTGCTAAGAACTGGGGGTAGAAAAGAAAAAGAAACTCCCTGATGTCAGGGAGCTTACAATTTTAATGCGTTGCGTCACTGAAATCATGAGAGAAGAGCCCCAGAGACTTGGTTCTGAGGTTGTTTGCCTAGGAGATTCATCAAAACTTAGGAAGTAGACAACTCCTGTAGCAATCATCTTTCCATGAATAATTCATATAGTGTGAGAATGGAAAGTTGCTATTGGGTGAAGGAATTTCCTGACTTCTTCTTCTATAACTTGGGAGTCACAGGGGAGGGACAAGAAGCTGAAGTTTCACCCTGAGGAATGAGTGTGGAGATTTACAATCATTTCTACTACTTCTAGTATTGCTGTGCTTTAACTAATGAAACTCTCTCTTGCCTGTGGTTACAACATGAAGTCTAAGTGATTTGTGAACAAGATGTTGGACCTAAAAGGATAAGACTTTCCAATGGGTATGAATATATAAATCAGAGAGCAAATCTAGCACCTAAGGAATGATTGAGAAAGCAAATCTGAGCAGGAATTGTGTGTGCTTGTGAGAGTCAGTGTATATGAGTGTTTTCAGGGCATCACATTGTATTATTGTTATTATTTAATATTGAACTTGACACCACATAAAATACCTCCACAGTAGAACAAACAGACAAAAAAAAAGAGCATGGTGCATGACACTTTCAGTCTCTATTATGTTTAACTTGCTTTACTTTTAAATTATATCACAAATTCAACATGTAATTTCCAAAGCTGTCAAAAAAGTGCTTTTAGGAAGGACTGTCCTGGGGTGGAGCCAAGATGGCAGAGAAAAACCAGGATGTTTTCTGAGCTCTGCCCAGTTTACCTCAGTAACAAGGGTAAATCAAGCCTCTAAACAGATTCTGGAGCAACAGAACACACAAAAAGATGGAGTGAAACAATTTTCTACCTTAAGTTAACTTCGAACGACTTCAGGAAGAGTGTATCTGACTTAGATAAAACAGATGGTGTCCTAGAAAGCCAGCTGGAGGCTCTTAATAAATGAGGCCTTTCTTTTCTGGCTCAGAAGGCTCAGTGGCACAGCAGTCCCTGTGTGAGGCTTCCAGCCTCACCGAGAAGGCTAATGGTAAGCCCTGGAACCCTTTTCACAAAAGGAAGAATTAGGCCAGGCCACCCCAGCACCATGGGCAAGCCACAAACACCTGGAGCCCCAGTGTGGAAAGCCCCTGGACCCCAGCATAAGAAATTTGGGATAGTCTGCCCCAGGAGCAAAGCTCAACTTTAAAAGTCATGAAATAGGCTGAAAATGAGTTAAACAAAAACAAAAAATAGCTCTGACATTAAGAGAACAACACTGTCAATATGCCTATATGTGAAGCCTCAAAGGGGAATGTGAATTGGTTTCATGCCCAAAAAGTCCTCTTGGAAGAGCTCAAAAAGGACTTTAAAAATCAAGTAAGAGAGATGGAAGAAAAATTAGAAAAAGAAATGAGAGTTATTGGGGGGAATTATGAAAAAAAGTCAACAGCTTAGAAAAGGAACCAGAAAAATGGAAAAGGAGGAACAAAACCTAATTGAAGAAAATAATTCCTTAAAAATTAGACTTGGGCAAATTGAAGCTAATGAATCTGTGAGACATCAAGAATCAGTCAAACAAAATCAAAAGAATAAAAAGAAATAGAAGAAAATATAAAATACCTCACTGGAAAAATGACTTGGAAAATAGATCCCAGAGAGATAATTTAAGAATTATTGATCTACATGAGAGCCATGATCAAAAAATAGCCTGGATGGCACTTCTAAGAAATCATCATGGTGGGTGAAGCCAAGATGGTAGTAGAAAGATACATACTTTAAAAAGACACATACTCTAGCTCTTCCCCCACAGCCCATAAAATACCTGTAAAAAATGACTCTCAACAAATTCTAGAGCAGCAGAAGCCACAGAATGGCAGAGTGAAAGAGATTTCCAGCCCAAGGTAACCTGGGAGGCCAACAGGAAAGGTCTGTCACACAGAGCATGGAGCAGAGTGCAGCCTAATCTTGCCTGCATGGCACCAGAGGAACAGGACCAGAACAGGCCTTGGGTTGGAATCTCCAACAGTGGCGGAGGTTCTCAGATCCCTGAACCCACAAACACCAAAGACAACTTCAAAAGTCAATGAGAGAGCTTTTTCAACTGGGAGAAAAGGGAGGAGGGTCCTCCCCTAGCCCTAGCCCCAGGCAGCAGTGGTGGCAGGAGCTGCAGCATTCATTTGTGGATCCATCAAACTAAATACTCTAGGGGAATTGAATAGTTGAATTGAAACTCAGCCCTGAGCATGATCCTGGGGTGTGGCACAGCTGGAGGTGGTTGTGGAGGGGGAATTCTACCTCTTCCAGATTCTGGGCAGAGAAGGTTTTGGTTACTCTGAGACCGTGTGCAGGCCAGGAGAGGAGTAAACTCCTCTCCCTTGAGTGGGCCACCTTGGAGGAACTGAGAACTTACAGGTCCCCAGAGTATACCCTTCTTTTGACAAAGGTCTCAGAAGTCAAATAACTATCTGAAAAAATGCCGAAAAAAGGGAAAAAAATAAGACTACACGAAGTTACTTGCTCGGTGAACAGGTATTTTCTTCCATCTTTTCAGATGAGGAAGAACAATGCTTACCATCAGAGGCCTCCAAAATAAATATGCAATAGTCTCAAGCCATGGAAGAGCTCAAAAAGGATTTTGAAAATCATGTAACAGAGGCAGAGGAAAAATTGGGAAGAAAAATGATAGCAACACAAGAAAATCATGAAAAGTGAGTCAACAGCTTGCTAAAGGAGACCCCAAAAAATGCTGAAGAAAATAAAACCTTTAAAAATAGGCTAACCTAAATGGCAAAAGAGGTCTAAAAAGCCATCAAAGAGAGGAATGCTTTAAAAATCAGAATTAGTCAAATGGAAAAGGAAGTTCAAAAGCTCACAGAAGAAAATAGTTCCTTAAAAATTAGAATGCAGCAGATGGAAGGTAATGACTTTATGAGAAACCAAGAAATTACAAAACAAAACCAAAAGAAAGAAAAAAATGGAAGATAATGGGAAATAGCTCTTTGGAAAAACAACAGACCTGGAAAATAGATCCAGGAGAGATAATTTAAAAATTATAGGACTACCTGAAAGTCATGATCAAAAAAAGAGCCTAGATATCATCTTTCAGGAAATTATCAAGAAAAAAACTCCTCTGATATTCTAGAACCAGAGGGTAAAATAATTATTGAAAAAAATCCACCAATCACCTCCTGAAAGAGATCTGAAAAGAGAAACTCCTAGGAATATTGTATCCAAATTTCAGAGTTCCCAGGTCAAGGAGAAAATATTGCAAGTAGCTAGAAAGAAACAATTTGAGTATTGTGGAAATACAATCAGGATAACACAGGATCTGGCAGCTTCTACATTAAGAGATCAAAGGTCTTGGAATATGATATTCCAGAAGTCAAAGGAATGGGGATTAAAATCAAGAATCGCCTGCCCAGCAAAACTGAGTATAATACTTCAGGGGAAAAAATAGTCATTCAGTGATATAGAGGATTTTCAAGGATTCTTGATGAAAAGACCAGAGCTGAATAGAAAATCTGGCTTTCAAACACAAGAGTCAAGAGAAGCATGAAAAGGTAAACAGGGAAGAGAAATGATAAAGGACTTTCTAAAGTTGAGCTGTTTACGTTCCTCAATGGAAAGATAATATTTGTAACTCTTGAAACTTTTCTCAGTATTTGGATAGTTGGAGGGAATTTACACACACACACACACACACACACACACACACACACACACACACATAGAGAGAGCACAGTTTGAGTTGAAGAAGAAGGGATGATATCTAAAAAAATAAAATCAAGGGGTGAGAGAGGAATATATTTGGAGGCAAAAGGGAGGAATGGAATGGGGCAAATTATCTCTTATAAAACAGCCAAGGAAAAGCTTCTTCAATGGATAGGAAAAGTGGGGAGGTGAGAGGGGAAAAGTGAAGCTTACTCTCATCACATTTGGCTTAAGGAGGTGATAATATGCACACTCAATTTGATATGAAAGTTTATTACACTATAGGAAAGTAGGGAAGAAGGGAATAAGTGGGGTAAGGGGGTGATAGAAGGGAGGGAAAATGGGAGAAAGGAGTGGTTATAGGTAAACTCTTATGGGGAGGAACAGGGACAAAAGAGAGAATAGAATAAATGGGGGGCATGATAGGATGGAGGGAAATATAGTTAGTCTTATACAACATGACTATTATGGAAGTCTTTTGCAAAACTACACATATATAGCCTCTATTGAATTGCTTGCCTTCTCAGTGGGTCTGGGTGGGGAGGGAGGAAGGGAGAGAAGTTGGAATTCAAAGCATTAGAAATGAATGTTGAGAATTGATTTTGCATACAACTGGGAAATAAGAAAAACAGGTAATGGGGTATAGAAATCTATCCTGTCCTACAAGAAAAGAAAGAAGATGGGGATAAGGGAAGTTTGGGGTGTGATAGAAGGGAGGGCATATTGAGGGAAGCAGTAATCAGAATGCAATGTGTTATGGGGTGCGGGAGGGAAGAGATGGGGAGAAAATTTGGAACTCAAAATTTTGTGGAAATAAATGTTGAAAGCTAAAAATAAATGAATAAACAATAAACATTAAGAAATTATCATGGAAAACTGCCCTGATATCATAGAACCAGAAGGTAAAATGGTCATTGAAAGAATCCACCAGTCACCTCCTGAAAGACATCCCAAAACTTAAAACTTCACAGAATATTGTAGCCATATTCTAGAATTGCCAGATAAAAGAAAAAGCACTGCCAACAGTCAGAAAGAAACAATTCAAATATCAAGGAACCAGCATCAGAATTACACAGGATTTAGTAGCTTCTACATTAAAAGATGTGAGGGTTTGGAATATGATATTCTAGAAGTCAAAGGAGCTTGGATTACAACCCACAATCAACTACCCAGAGAAAGTGAGCATAATCTTTCAGGGGAGAAGATGGATATTTAATTAAATAGAGGGCTTTCAAACTTTTCTGATGAAAAGATCAGAGCTGAACAGAACATCTGATCTTCAAGTACAAGATAAATATGGTAAATGGGAAAGAAAAACGTTATTCAATAAGATTAAACTGTTTACATCTCTACACAGGAAGATGATACTTATAACTCTTGAGAACTGTATCCATATTAGGGCAGTTAGAAGAAGTATACATAGAAAAAGCATGTCAGTATAAGATGATTTGGATGTGATGATATAAAAAATGTTAAAAAAAAGTATCATACTGGGAGAAGAGGAAAGAGGGAGGTAGAATAAAGTAAATTACATCATATGAAGAGGTGAAAAAGATCTATTACAGTAAAAGGGAAGAAGAGAGAGGATGAGTATTGTTTGAACCTTACTTTCTTATCTGATTTAGCACAGAGGGAATGACATACACACTCAGTTGGACATAGAAATTTATCTTAGCCTATAGGGAAGTAGGAAAGGAAAAAAGGAAAAAAAAAAGAGAAGAGGGGACTGATACAACAGAAGGCAGAAGTAGAAGGGGAAAGAGGAAAGAAAAAAGGAGAGATTGATAGAAAGGAGGGCAGAAGTAGGAAGGAAAAGTAGAAAGGGAAAAGAGAACAGGGAGGTTGATAGAAGGGAGGGCAGATTGAGGGAGGTGGTTTTCAGAAGAAACACTGGTGAAGTGAGAGAGTGAAAGGAGAGAGGAAAGTATAAAATAGGGAAAATAGGAAGGAGCAAAATATACAGATAGTAATCAGAACTGTGAGTGTGAATGGGATGAACTCTCTCATAAAATGGAAGCAGATAGCAGAGTGGATTAAAAACCAAAATCCTACCATATGTTTACTAGAAACACGTTTGAAGCAGAGTTACACACATAGTAAAGGTAAAAGACTAGAGGAGAATATATCATGCAGCAGCTGAAGTTAAAAAACAAAACAGGGGTAGCAGTCTTGATCTCAAACAAAGTAAAAGCAAAAATAGATCTAAATAAAAGACAAGGAAGGAAACTATATCTTACTAAAAAGTACCATACACAATGAAGGGGTATCGATATTGAATACACACACACACACACACACACACACACACACACACACACACACACCAAGTAGTATAGCATCCAAATTCTTAGAGGAGAAGTTGAGAGTTTCAGGAAGAAATACACACCAAAACTATACTAGTGAGGGAACCTTAGCCTCTGCCTCTCTGGACTAGATAAATCTAACCACAAAATAAACAAGAAATAAGTTAAGGAGGTGAATAGAATCATAGAAAAGTTAGATATGGTAGATGTCTGGAGAAAATGAAACGGAGATGGAAAAGTACATGGCACCTACACAAAAACTGACCATGTATTAAGGCATAAACATCTCACAGTCAAATGCAGGAAGACAGAAATATTGAATGCATGTTTTTTCACATCATGATGTAATAAAAATTACATGTAATAAAGGGCTATGTAAATAAAGATTAAAAACTAATTGGAAGCTAAACAATCTAATCCTAAAGAATGAGTGGGTCAAACAACAAATAATAGAAACATTTAAGAATTTCATCAAAGAGAATGAAAATAATGAGATAACATGGCAATGTTATGGGATGCAGCTAATGCAGTGTTTAGGGGAAATTGTATATTTCTAAATGTTAACATGAATAAAACAGAGAAAGAGGAGATCAGCTAATTGGTCATGCAATTAAAAAACTCGACAAAGAACAAATTTAAAATCCCCAATTAAATACCAAATCAGAAATTCTGAAAATCAAAGACAATGAATAACATTGAAAATAAGAAAATATTGAACTAATAAGTAAAACTAAGGTTGGTTTTATGGGAAAAAAACAATAACATAAATAAACTTTTGATTAATTTCATTAAGAAAAAGGAGGAAAACCAAATTACCTGTATCAAAATGAAAAAAAATCATTTCACCAGCACTGAAGAGTACATTAAAGCAACCATTAGGAACTATTTTGTCTAGTTTTATGCCAATAAATCTGACAGTCTCGCTTAAATGGATGAATATCTACAAAAATATAAAATTATCCAGAGAAACAGAAGAGGAAATACAATACTTAACCCCATCTTAGAAAAAGAAATTGAACAAACCATCAATGAAGCCTATAAGAAAAAATCTCCAGGGCCGAATGAATTTTCAAGTGAATTCTAGCAAACCTTTGAAGAACATTTGATTCCAGTAGCATAAAAATGACTTGTAAAAAGAGGTGAAAGCGTCCTACCACATTCCTTTTATGACACAAATATAGGGCTGACATCTAAACCAGGAAAAGTCAAATCAGAAAAAGAAAAATTTAGACCAATTTCCCTAATGAATATTGATGCAAAAACTTTAAATAAAATATTAGCAAAAAGATTACAGCGATTTATCACTAGGGTAATTCATTATGACCAGGTGGGGTTTATTCCAGGAACACAGGGCTGTTTCAACATTAGGAAAATTATGAGTATAATTGACCAAATCCATAACATATCTAACATAAATCATGTGTTTTTCGCAATAGATGAAGGATAATAAAACTTTTTGACAAAGTACAACACATTCCTATTAAAATCACTAGAGAGCATAGGAATCAGTGGTGTTTTCCTTGTAAGCAGTATCTGTTTAAAACCATCAGCTGCATTATATGTAATGGGGTTGGGCTAGAAGCATTCCCAATAAGATTAGGGGTGAAACAAGGATGCCCATTATCACAACTGTTATTTCAATATTGTACTAGAAATGTTAGCTTTAGCAATAAAAGAAGAAAAATAAATTGAAAGTGTTAGAATAGGCAAGGAGGAAACAAAAGCATCACTCTTTTCAGATGATATGATGTTATACTTAGGGAATCCTAGAGAATCAACCAAAAACAAAAAAAACTGTGAAACAATTAAGAACTTTAGAAAAGTTGCAGGATATAAAATAAATCCACATAATTCATTAGCATTTCTATATATTACCAACAGAGCCCAGCAGCAAGACATTTAAAGAGAAATTCTATTTAAAATAACTGTAGACAATATAAAATATTTAGGAATTTACCTTCAATGACAAATCCAGGAACTATATGAACACAATTACAAAAATCTTTTCACACAAATAAAGTGAGATATGAACAATTGGAAAGATATCAATTCTTCATGGTTAAGCAGAGCTAATATAATAAAATGACAATTCTACCTAAATTAATTAACTTATTCAGTACCATACCAATAAATGTACCACAAATTGTTTCATAGAGCTAAGAGAAATAATAACAAAATTCATCTGGAAGAAGAAAATGTCAAGAATATGAAAACTAGTTGGTGCTAGCTAAGTAATACAGTAGTGGATCATTGGATTAGGTAAGGTCAACAAGACACAGTAATCAATGACTATAGTAATGTACTGTTTAATAAACCCCCAAACTCCAGTTTCTGGTGTAAGAACTCACTATTTGACAAAAATTTCTGAGGAAACTAAAAAATGTAGAAACTAGGCATAGAGGCATTACACTCTCTATCCATCAGTTCCCAAAGTGGGCTATTCCACTCCTCGTGAGCTCTGGAAAGATCCAGAGGAATTGTAGTAGGCTCAGGTGATGCTAATTTCAAAAATAAACCATTAAATTGTTAAATAAAGTAGATTTCTACAGGTAGGGGATGATTCTCAGTATTTTTTTAAGGGGGGTGGTAGGCCAAATGAGTTTGGGGATCTCTCAAAATGGTTACATGACTTAGACATAAAGTGTGTTACCATAAGCAACTCAGGAGAGCAAGGAATCGTTTTCCTGTTATATTTATGAAGAAGAATTTATGATCAAATAAGAGATAAAAGTATTATGAAATGCAAAATATATAATTTTGATTATATTAAATTTAAAAAAAGTTTTTGTATAAACCAAATGAATGCTACCAAGATTAGAAAAAAAGGGCTTCATTTCTCAAATATATAGAGAACTGAGTCAAATTTATAAGATACAAGTCATTCCCCAATTGAGAAATGGTCAAAGGATATGAACAGGTAGTTTTCACATGAAGGAATTTAAAGTATAATCATATGAAAAATGGTTAAAATCACTATTTATCACTATTTATTAAAGAAATGCAAATTAAAACAACTCTGAGGTACCAACTCACATATTTCAGATTGACTAATATTATAAAAAAGGAAAAAGGTAAACAATGGAAAAGATGTGAGAAAATTGGAACACTAATACATTGTTGGTGGAGTTGTGAACTGCTCCAACAATTCTGGAGAACAATTTGGAGCTATGCCCAAAGGGCTGTAAAACTGTGCATTCTCTTTGATCTGGCAATATTGTACACAGTAATAACAACATTGTGTGATGATCAACTGTGATAGACTTAGCTCTTCTTGGCAGTACAGATCCAAGACAATTACAAGTCTTGTAATGGATCGCACCCAGGAAAAGGACTATGGAGTTGGAATGCAGAACTTTCACTTTTTAATTTTTGCTTTTCCTTTCTCGTGTTTTTTCCCTTTTGTTCTGAGTCTTCCTTCACAACATGACTAAATGGAAATATTTTTAACATGATTGTACATGTATAACCTATATCATATTGCTTGTTGTCTTGGGGTGAGTGAAGGAGGGGAGGGAGGAAGACAAATCTGTAACTCAACATCTTTCAAAGATAAATGTTGGAAACTATCTTTACATGTAATTCAAAAAGATTCTATAAAGTAAAGAAAGGAAGGACTGTCCCACTTGTTACCCTTACAACATTCTCCCTACCTGAAATTTCTTCCTCTTTCTGTTCAGTTGGACAATGGGAACTCTGAACTTCTAGTCCAGAGTTTTTCATTTAAAATTTATATGAACTCTCTATGGCTTAATTTTCCAGTCTATATATTGGCACTAAGTAATATTTAATTTACATATTTCACAAGGTGGCTGTGTGAATCAAATGAGGAACTATACGTAAGTGTACATAATTGTAAATAAGTGAGCCAGTCAACAGACATTTATTTAACACTTACACAACAATTATTTTGCTAAGTATTAGGGATATAAAGACAGGTAAACAAAAATAATTCCTCCTCTCAAACCTCCTGCTCATTATCTTCCTATACTTAATTCACCCTGTCTCCTCCAGGAAGCCTTCTCAAACACACAGTCCTCAGTCAACACATCCTGCTTCATCTTTCTCTATTACTGTATTGTTTTTGTTACTCCTCACATTTACCACATTAATTTCTTGTATTGTTAGTGTTTTGTTTTCCCATTGATCTTTTTCTCCATTACTTTGATTGTAAGCTTCAAAAAATCATAAAAACATACAATTTTCATTCTGAAAGATGACACTGAATTCATCTCTTCTGATTACTTATTGTACAAAGAAAGAGGAAGAACAGAATCAAGATCTGGGAAGTGCCTCCATGCACTTGGCATTGGAATACCTTAATAGGAAACATAGGAGACAGTGATAGTTTCTGCAATACTAGCTTTGGAAGCAAAAGCTGAGACAATAATATCATAGTTCACTCCCGATGCTTTGTTTATTTTAACAGATTAAACCAGCAACAGGTGAAAGAAGGACTGTGGACCATATACTAGACAGAATGAATGCAAAGATGCTTCTGTACAGTTGAATACACTCTATTATTGGGCTTGGTTGGGGAACCTGGTCTTCTGGTTAATTAAATATTCAGATTAATAGAGTTAATGAAATTGGGTCATGAATCATCAAAGATTAGAATGCCATAAACTGTACCTAAGCTTAAATCCATACTAAACATAATTGAATATTTCCTTTGTGATTTAGGATGTATTTCAGGATCTTGCAGCTCCTCAAGTTCATTATTACGAAGGCTGATTGCATTTTTGCTTCAGTTAGATGGAACTGTCATGTAATAGGGGTTTCTTATTGATAGAATGCTTCCTTTTGTAAATCACTTTGGCGTGTGGAAAATCCTATGAACTTTTTTTAACTGAAGCCTATGAGTAGTTGGGTGTGCACTTTGAATTTCTCTTCTTCAGCTTGGCAACCCCTGGTAGCTGGTAATATCATTTTCTGAAACATCCCGCAGCTGTGTAAATGAGTGAAATAAAATGACCCACATTGAGAAGCAAACCTATGACCATGAAACTATGATCTCTTTCGTATCCTACTCTGAGCAAAAGAATTTAAAGAAACTCACTCTTGTATCATAACCTTGGGTAAGTCATGTAATTGTCCTCAACCTCACTTTCCTGATCTGTAATCACAGAATCTCTGAGTTTTGAGGGAACTTGAAAGGTTACTTAGACCCACTTGTACTCAAATAAGAACTCTCACTGCTGTGACCTTTTAAAATCCTCAAATGGTTACCTAGCCTCTCTTTGAAGACATAAATTTAGGGCAACCCAATACTTCTTGAGGTAGTTTATTCAAGTCTTGTATATCTCTAATTGTTAGAAAGGTTTTCCTTACGTAACCATCATAGCCAACACAAATTTTCTCCTGACTAACCATCTTCAGATCATTCAGTTGACTCTCACATGAGATGACCTCAGTGACTTTTTTTTTCCATTTCTGTTCTCATTTTTCTTTTTCTTTTAAATTTATTTATATCATTTTCGTTTGCAACATTCATTTCCATAAGATGTTGAGTTCCAAATTTTCTCCCCATCTCCCCCCCTCCCCCACCCCAAGACACTGTGCATTCTGATTACCCCTTCCCCCAATCTGCCCTCCCTCCTATCACACCCCTCCCTTTCCTTATCCCCGCCTTCTCTCTTTTCTTGTAGGGCAAGATAGATTTGTATACTCCATCACCTGTATTTCTTATTTCCCAGTTACATGCAAAAAAACAATTCTCAACATTTGTTCCTAAAACTTTGAGTTCCAACTTCTTTCCCTTCCTCCCACCTCACCCATCCCTGAAAATTCAATATAGGCTATATATATGTAGTTATGCAAAAGACTTCTGTAATAGCCATGTTGTGAAAGACTAACTATATTTCCCTCCATCTTATCCTGCCCCTCATTTATTCTATTCTCTCTTTTGACCTTGTACGTCCCCAAACGTGTTTACTTCTAATTACTCCCTTCTCCCATTTGCCCTTTCTGTCATCTTTCCTACACCCTACTTATCCCTTTCTCCCCTACTTTTCTATAGTATAAGAAAGATTTTCATATCAAATTGAGTGTGTATGTTATTCCCTCCTTAAGCCAAATGTGATGAGAGTAAGCTTCACTTTTTCCCTCTCACTTCCCTGTTTTCCCTTCCATTGAGGAAGTTTTCTCTTGCCTCTTTTATGGGAGATAATTTGCTCCATTCCATTTTTCCTTTTCTCTTCCCAATATATTCCTCTCTCACCCTCTAATTTTATTTTTTTAGATATCATCCCTTCCTATTCATCTCACCCTGGATCCTCTGTCTATATGTATATAATCCCTCCAACTACCCAAATACTGTGAAAAGTCTCAAGAGTTACAAATATTATCTTTCCATGTAGGAATGTAAGCAGTTTCCCTTTAATAAGTCCCTTATGATTTCTTTTTCCTGTTTACCTTTTCATACTTCTCCTGATTCTTTTGTTTGAAAGACAAATTTTCTATTCAGCTCTGGTATTTTCATCAAGAATGCTTGAAAATGAGGGGGCGGAGCCAAGATGGTGGAGTAGAAGGACGCACGTTTATGAGCTCTGAAACCAAAAGCCCATAGATTTAATGTAAAAAGAGTCCCCCATAACTTCTGGGTCAATACAAGGTGTGCAGAAGCAGAGTGGAAGAGATTTCCATTCCAGGGAGCCCTGGAGACCCGTCCCCAGGGTCCGGCGCGCCCCAGAAAGTGGACCCCACCCCCAACGCTGCCTTGGCCGCGGCCCCAGAGAAGCTGATCCGAGCAGGCTTCAGAGACGGAAGCTCCAGCAGCCGGGAAAGTCCCTCCGCCCACAGAAGCTACAGGTCAGTGACAGAGGCCAGGCTGGAGGAGAGGGGAAGCAGGGCGTCTCCGTGACTCGGGCCCCCTCGGGAGGAAGCGGCGGCGGCAGAGACGGGGGCAGGAAGCGGCGGAGGCAGAGGTGTGGGTGGCGGCTGAGGTGGCAGCGGACCGGGACCCAGGAATCCCCCAGAGGCAGGCAGGATCTTCATTACGGAAGATTCCTGCATAGGACCTGATGGAGTTGAGCCTGGGAGACAGCCCTGCCCCCACCCCGCTCTGTTACTGAAGGCTTCTGCTTAAAGCCCCCAGGGGAGTGGGGTTTGGGAGGCGGGCCCCCCCACCCCCCCCCACCTGCTCCATTCCTGAAAGTCTCTGCATAAAGCCCCTGAGGTTTCAGAGTCTCGGAGGCGGCCCTGGCCCCACCCCAGCACCTGAACTAAAGCTCACTGATTGACAGCCGGCAGGAGGAAAGCCCATTTAAATCTCAGAGGCCAAGCACTAGCTGGATGGATCCAGGCAGGGGTGGAAAGGAATCTCAGAAGTCAAGTAACTGGCTGGGAAAATGCCTAGAAAAGGGAAGAAAAATAAGACTTTAGAGAGTTTTTTCCAACAAATGCAAATGATCCCGACCTTCGGATCTGATGATGAGGACGTATCCTTGCCATCAGGGAAAGACGTGGAGGGCGGGGCCTCAGTACCCCAGAAACAACAGGGGGGTGGTGGGTGGGCTCAGGCCCTGGAAGAGCTCAAAAAGGATTTTGAAAATCAAGTTAGACAGGTGGAGGAAAAACTGGGAAGAGAAATGTCAGAGATGCAACAAAAGTATGAAAACCGGGTCAATACCTTGGTAAAGGAGACCCAAAAAAATGCTGAGGAAATTAACACCTTGAAAAATAGGCTCACCCAATTGGCAAAGGAGGTTCAAAAAGCCAATCAGGAGAAGAATGCTTTCAAAAGCAGAATGAGCCAAATGGAAAAAGAGGCTCAAAAGCTCACTGAATTTAATAGTTCTCTCAAAATTAGAATGGAACAGATGGAGTCTAATGACTTTATGAGAAACCAAGAAATCACCAAACAAAACCAAAAGAACGAAAAAATGGAAGAGAATGTGAAATATCTCATGGGAAAAACAACTGACCTGGAAAATAGATCCAGGAGAGACAATTTAAAAATTATGGGACTACCTGAAACTCATGATCAAAAAAAGAGCCTAGACATCATCTTCCATGAAATTATCAAGGAAAACTGCCCTGACATTCTAGAACCAGAGGGCAAAATAAGTATTGAAAGAATCCATTGATCACCACCTGAAAGAGATCCAAAAAGAGAAACTCCTAGGAACATTGTGGCCAAATTCCAGAACTCCCAGCTCAAGGAAAAAATCTTACAAGCAGCTAGAAAGAAACAATTCCAGTACTGTGGAAATACAGTCAGGATAACCCAAGATCTAGCAGCTTCTACATTAAGGGATCGAAGGGCGTGGAATAGGATATTCCAGAAGGCAAAGGAACTAGGACTCAAACCAAGAATCACCTACCCAGCTAAACTGAGTATAATACTTCAAGGGAAAATATGGTCTTTCAATGAAACAGAGGACTTTCAATCATTCTTGATGAAAAAACCAGAGTTGAAAAGAAAATATGACTTTCAAACACAAGAATGAGAAGAAGCATGAAAAAGTAAACAGCAAAGAGAAGTCTTAAGGGACTTACCAGAAGTGAACTGTTTACAATCATACAGGGAAAGACAATATTTCTAACTCTTAAAACTTTTCAGTATCTGGGTAGTTGGTGGGACCACACACACACATGTACACGCATGCACACACATACAGAGATAGAGAGCACAGATTGAACTGAATAGGATGGGACCATACCTTAAAAGAAACTAGGGTAAATGGTGAGAGAGAAATGTAGGGGGAGGAAAGAGAGGGAAAGGGAAGGGGGTAACTATATGTCATTTAAGAGACAGGTAGAAGTTTTTCTTAGTGGAGGGAAAAAGAGGAGAGCTGAGAAAAAAAAAAAACCAAGAAGCTTTACCCTCATCACATTTGACTAAACGAAGGAGTGAAATGCACACTCATTTTCGTATGAAAACCTATCTTACAGTATAAGAAAGTGGGGGAGAAAGAGATATTGCAAGGAGGGGGGGTGATGGAAGGGAGGGCAAAGGGAGGAGGGAGCAATTTGAAGTCAACACTTGGGGAGGGACAGGATCAAAAGACAGAAGAGAAACAAGGAGGGGCAGGTTAGGAGGGATGGTAATCCAGTTAGTCTTACACAACACGACTATCAGGGAGGTCATTGGCAGAACTACACAGATATGGCCTATGTTGAATTGCCTGCTGTCCCAAAGAGAATGGGTGGGGAGGGAGGGATGGGGAGAATTTGGAACTCAAAGTTTTAGGAACAACTGTTTAGTATTGTTGTTGCAACTAGGAAAGAAGACATACAGTTAAGGAGGAATAGAAAGTCATCTGGCCCTACAGGAGAAAAGAGAAGATGGAGACAAGAGAAGGGAGAGATGACAGAAGAGAGGGCAGATTGGAGATAGGGAAAATTAGATTGCTTGGGGTATTGGGGTGGGGGGAGGGGATAAAAGGGGAGAAAATTTGGAACCCCAAAATTTGTGAAAATGAATGTAAGAAAATCAAATAAATAAATAAATAAATAAATAAAAATTTTAAAAAAAAAAAGAATGCTTGAAAATCCTCTGTTTCATTGAATGACCATTTTTTTTCCCCCTGAAGTATTATACTCAGTTTTGGGGGTAGGTGGTTCTTGGTTTTAATCCTAATTCCTTTGACTTCTGAAATATCAAATTCCAAACCCTTTGATCTCTTAATGTAGAAGCTGCTAGATCTTGTGTTATCTTGATTGTATTTCCATAATACTCCTATTGTTTCTTTCTGGCTGCTTGCAATATTTTCTTCTTGACCTGGAAACTCTGAAATTTGGCTACAATATTCCTAGGAGTTTTTCTTTTCAGATCTGTTTCAGGAGGTGATTGGTGGATTCTTTCAATGTTTATTTTTCCCTCTGGTTCTAGAATATCAGGGCAGTCGTTCTTGATAATTTCATGAAAGATGATGTCTAGGCTATTTTTTTTGATCATGACTTTCAAGTAGTCCCATAATTTGTAAATTGTCTCTCCTGGATCTATTTTCTAGGTCATTTGTTTTTCCTATAAGATACTTCACATTGTCCTCTATTTTTTCATTCTTTTGGTTTTGTTTTGTAGTTTTTTGGTTCTCATAAAGTCATTAGCTTCCATCTGCTCCATTCTAATTTTTAAAGAACTATTTTCTTCAGTGAGCTTTTGAACTTTCTTTTCCATTTGGCTACTTCTGCTTTCTAAAGCATTCTTTTCCTCAACAGCTTTTTGGATCTCTTTTGCCGTGAAGGTTAGTCTACTTTTAAAACTGTTATTTTCTTCAGCATTTTTTTTGGTGTCTTTTAGCAAGCTGTTGACTCACTTTTCATGATTTTCTTGCATTGCTCTCATTTCTCTTCCCAGTTTTTCCACCTCCTCTCTTACTTTATTTTAAAATTTCTTTTTGAGCTCTTTCATGGCCTGAGACCTTTCTTCATTTGAAGGTATGCTTTGTTCTTCCTCATCTGACAGGATGGAAGAAAATACCTTTTCATCAAGAAAGTATCCTTCTATAATCTTATTTTTACCCCATTTTTGGGTATTTTCCCAGCCAGTTACTTGACTTTTTAGTTCTTTGTCAAGTGGAGGGTATACTCTGGTGGCCTGTAAGTTCTCAGTTCCTCCAAGATGACACAGTCAAGGGAGAGTTCACTCCTCTCCTGCCCTGTGCTCTGGTCTGGGAGCAACCACAAGCTTTTCTGCCCAGAATCTGCAAGTAGGGTTCTTTTTCCAGAGCCTTCACCATTTCCACCACATCAGTGCTCCTCCTCATCCCAGAATTGACACTCAGAACTGAAACTGAACTGATACTTAGATTCTCCACTCAATTCTCCCAGGATATTTAGTTGGAGGGCTCCAAAAGTGGATGCTGCCATAGCATGGCTCCCACCACCCTGGTGCTGGGGCTAGGGTCAGATCCTGCTCCCTTCTCACCCAGGTGAAAGAACTTTCTCACTGACCTTTGAAGCTGTTTTTGGCATTTGTGGTTTTAGTAATCTGGGAACCACAGCTGCTACCTGTGTCCTGAAACCTGCTCTAGTTCTGTCCCTGGCTTACCACTGACCAAGGCTAGGCTTCCCTCCACTCTGAACCTGGTGCAATAAACCTTTCCTGTTGGCCTTCCAGGATGTCTCAGGCTAGAAATTTCTTTCCCTCTGTCATTTTGTGGCTTCTGCTCCTCTAGAACTTGTTCAGAATAATTTTTTACAGGTATTTTATAGGCTGTGGGGGTAGAGCTAGAGCAGGCATGTCCTTCTACCTTGTCATCTTGACTCCACCCCCAACTTCAATGACTTTTGTCATCCTTTTGGCCTTCAGTGGACTCTATTCAGGTTACCAATGTCTTCCTTAGAAGGTTGTTCCCAAAATAGAATACCATTTTCCAGAACATGGTTAGACCTTATACTTCTTTGTCCTAGGCACTATGCCTCTCTAAATGCAGTATAAGATTATATTATTTATTCATATCTAAAATGTGATACAGTTTTGAATCAATTCCAACTTCAAGAATTTTCAGTCATGTTGATACCAACCTATATTTGTGAAGTTATACTTCGAAAACCAAGATGTCACATTTTAAAAATCTACTTGGTATGATTTGGCCTAATTTTCTATTATGGTGGGAACTTTATGAAGCCTGTCTCTGTCATTGAGTGCATTAGCTATTTTTGCCATTTACTGTTTCATTTGTAAATGTGTCAAGTATGTCTTTGCCATATCTAAATCATTGATAAAAACATTTGACAGTACTAGGCCAATCATTGTTCTTTGAGTTAATTCTCTGATAACTTCCTGCCATATTAACAGATTGCCTTTTGAGTGTGGCTATTCAACTGTTTCTAAATCTGCTTTATTTTATTTTTCATGGATAGTTCACATTCCTCCACAGTATGAGATACTTTATCAAAAATCTTTGGTAAATATACTCACTCACACCTATAGTGTTCCCTCTCATATGTTAGGTTAGTAATTCTCTCTGAAAAAAAAAGAATTAAGATTAGTTTGGTACAATTTATTCCTAAGGAAACTATATGAATATTTTTGTTATCATTACATTCTTTTCTTCAGGTTATGCAGAGTCATCCCTCCATTTCATTATTCTAACAATTGCATTATTCAGTATTCATTATTCAATCTTAGAATTAACATTGAGGATGATTCTATATATAAAGAGAAGCAAATATGAAGAGTGTATCACATTTTAAAAAGAGTATTGATAAGGTAGAAAATTATCATGGGAAGCTACTTGACTAGCACATTTCTGACTGGTTTAATTCCTCCCACAGTACACATAAATATGTATGTACAGAATCACATATTTATAACTTCAAGTGCCATTCTTCTCTTTTGTGAGTATAAAATGAACATTATTTGCTCCCAGATAATATACAGAGTCCTTGCTCTTCATCAGAGAGAAGCAAATTAGAAAATACTGCTAATGCTTACTCTGTGGAATGGAATGTCATTCACTCAAGAGTGTATGTTTATGGTTGCTTTAAGATAAGCACAAACTCTGTGCACTGTCTGGTTTCTTTTTTAAATCAGTAAGTTGATTTCCTTAGCTCACCCTACCTTGCAACATGCCTTTACTTTGTGAAATTCCCTTTTTTGTGAGTTATACAACTAAAGGCTAAATCAATCTACTCTGTGAGAAGAGACTTAACACTTGAAAGGAAGTAATATAGTTCTTTGGCCTGACAAGTCTTAATCTAGAATATTCTCTCTGCCCACACTTATCAAAATTAAAGAAAAGCATGTAACTTTTTGTCTGGTGAAACATATATTCCTGGAGGATATAACCTTACATGGAGAAATTAGTTAAGGGGATTTTTTAGGTTTATATTTAAAA
Source organism: Bettongia penicillata ogilbyi (assembly GCA_023548195.1). NCBI lineage: Eukaryota > Metazoa > Chordata > Mammalia > Diprotodontia > Potoroidae > Bettongia > Bettongia penicillata. The sequence goes on along the minus strand of JAJHZJ010000749.1, from coordinate 243,870 downwards.
GTTGTTGCCTTTGCTAAAACTTTTATATTTATTACCATGTTAGAATTCTGTGAAAATGGTAACCACAAGAAGCATGACCTCCAAAGAGATTTTTCAGATTAAGAGGGAAGTTATTGTATGAACATTTAGGTACATTCACATACATTTTATCATACATTTACTGCTAGTTTACCAAAATTTTATTTTTTCTTTAATTTTAAATTGTTGTCTGTTGTATTAGTGATTTATTTTAAGTCTTCACTGTCTAGATTTCCTATTTAGAAAGTATTATAGACCAATCTTTGAAAAATGGAGGGTCCTCATAGCCCTGAGTATGTAGAATATATAAGAAGACCCTACCATATTCTAGGCAACATCTTTTATTTAATAAAGATTAAATGTTCGTATAAAGTCAATTTTGGGTCCAGCTGCTCTGATTTTAGTCAGTGTCTGTTCCCTAATGCCTTTGAAATAAGACTTGAAGTGAGTAGAAATGTTTACACACCAGAGACATATTAAGGGCTAATATTTTATTTCCATAAAAGTATGAGGACTGAGTCACCCATATTAGTGCTGCTTTGTTCCATCCATTTTCCATGGATGTAGGTGCTTTTGTTGGAGGCCTGGTCACTGGTTTAGAGACTCACTAGGATTGCACTAGGACATGACCATAATCTCTTATCACTTGTATGGTTCCTTTAGTAACCATAATCCTTGCACTTGCTGTCTATCCCTAGTCTTTTAGGTTATACCCTTCCATTCAATCAAACCAGACTGAAAAAGTGACTTGAATGTTGTATTTCGTCATTATTTTAGTAGTGCCACCCCTGAATTGTAACTATTGATTCAGAAACATTTATTACTCAATGGTGGGGAAATAAATAGGTGAGAGATAATGTACATCACTTCAGTCTGTGAAGATCAGCTACTTGAACCCCAGGCAAAGATGTACAGAGGAGTGCAGTTGATATGGTGAAGATTTCAGGATGTGGTTATATAATGACCAGAAAAGGAACTGGAAATATATCACTTGGAGAAAAGAACACTGGTGATAGGAGCAATTGAATAACCTGTAAGTAATTAAAGAACTATTATGTGAAGGGCAGTTCATTTTATTTTGCTTTATTGTGGATAGTATAATTAGGATCAGTGGGTAAACATTGCAGAAGGACAGATTTTTTGCTTGATCCACAGGGGAAGGAAAAAAAAACCAAACCCTCTAACAATAAGAATTATCCAAAAGAAGAATCAGCTACCTTGGGGGGAGGGGCTGTTGTTGCCTTTCATTCTTGAAGAAGATGAAAATGGGATCACTCTGTTGGGATCAAGGTTCAGTGTGTACCAGTGTAGATGATCAGACCAATATAAGCTCAGAAGGATCTACCATAGGTTTGGAAATGTTAGTATGTAGAACATTTGAAATAGAGATGTCTCATAATTTGCAAATCTCATGTTTGTTTTGAGCTACTGCAGTTTTGCTTTGCTCATAGAGCACTGTGTCTTCTTTGATCCAGGCATACCATGCTGGGTGTTTCTGTGCCATGTGCCCATGTTTCATAATCAATGTCAAAGTTCCTCAGAGAAATCTCTAGAATATCTGCATTGCTTCTTCTGACCTCTGTGTGAGCACTTGCTTTGCGTGGATTCTCTGTAAAATAATCTTCTTAGGAAACATATATTTGTCAACTGAACAAAATTGTCATCCCGTCTGAGTTGCAATCTCTAGTAGAGTTTGAATGCTAGGAAGTTCAGCTTAAGAAAGGACTTTGGTGTTCTGTACCTTATCTTATTGGATGATCTTCAAATTCTTCTTACCACAATTCAAAAGGAAGTGAATCACTTTCCTAGAATGGTGCCATGTTACTCAAGTATACAACAATGAGGTAAGTGTAGTGCCTCTGTAGTTTTTCAGTTTGGTAGGCACCCTAATACCTCTTCTCTCCCACACTTTCCTTTGGAGTCTCCTAAACACTGAGCTAGCTTTGACAATGATGTGTCAAGCTCATCATCTATGTGCACATCCCTGGAAAGTATACTGACAAGGTAATTAGACTGAACCATATCATTTAAAATCTTGATTTACTATAACCAGTAGTTCCATATATGGGTGATGAGGTGCTGGCTGGTGGGAAAACTCTGTTTTTTTGTGTTAACTGTTAGGACAAAAGTAGTGCTAGCAGTAGGAGCACTGTGATGTGTTTTGTTGCATTCTAGCATCTGAGGATGTATCAAGTGCGCAACCATCAAAAAAAAACCTCACGTGCTGACTTTCCTTCTACTTTACTCTTGGCTTATAAATTTTTCAAGTTAAATAATTTACTTTCAATATGGTAACTGAACCTGATGCTATTTTAACCCTTGTTGAAGGCATCCTACAACATCACTGAAAATCTCATGCTAAAAAAACACGGGAGTAAGCATACAGCTCTGCCTCACTCTGTTGGTGACTGGGAAAGCAGGAGAACATGACCCATTATTCAGAACTTGTGCAAGCATGCCATGATGAAAATGATGTATAATACCGATCTCCAGGCAACCAAATTTTGCCATGATTTTCCACAAGCCCTCACAATTGACAGTATTAAAGATCTTGGTCAGATCAATGAATACTATATGTAGACCTATATTTTGCTGCTGGAATTTCTGCTGAAGTTTTTGGGCAGCAAACATCATAATAACCATTCCATGACTTTCTGAAGTCACACTGGCTCTTGGGTAGACGGTGACCATCTTTCAGGTGAAGTATTAACTTGTGAAGGAGGACTCAGGCAAGAATCTTACCAGTAATCACTAAGAGAGAGGCCTCACTGTGACTGTCACAGGATGACATATTTTCTTTTCCTTTATATGGATGGACAGTGGAAGTATCCTTGAAGTCCTGGGGGATACATTCCTTTTTCCATATAACCTGGCAAATTTCAATCAACTTTTGTATGAGTGGTGTATCCCTTGCCTTATAAATCTCAGTTGGACTAGAACTATTACCAGGTACTTTGCTGGTACAGTATAGTAATCTTTACCATAGTATTGCTATAATAATATTAACAATTAGAATTATCTGAAAGAAGAATGAGCTACCTTGGATATTGTGATACAATCAAAGAGTTGTTATAAAAATATTTAATGATGAGTTATAAATGAATTGGAATTGGAGATACTGGAGAAAGGGGGCTAAATGAGCAGACTGTTGTAACTATTGAGATGAAAAGTTATGAGGGTTTGCATGAGATTGGACAAAGATTAGAAGATGAGATCATCTGTATAGATTCATAAACAAGGGACAATATTCTAAAGAAAAAATATAGTAACAAAATATGATCATTATGCACATATTTCTTGGTGAGTATATCCTTGACAAATCCTTTGTAAGGTTGAAGAGAAAGTGTGGTTATTGTTTTTAGGTTATGACAATTTCAATTTTTAAAAATGTCTGAATCCCTACAGAGTAATAGTGTATTGCATATAGTAGATTTTTAAGAAAAAAATTATTGAATGAATGATGAAGGTATTGATACAAAGGATTAAAATAAAATAAGTTTGTTTTCAACTATATCAGATTCATGCTCAAAAATCCATTTGAGTTAAGAGCAATTATTCTCTACTACTCTTTTAATCATCCAAAATAATATTGAGATAATTATATTTCAAGAAAGTTGACCGCATCTTGGGCAAAGTATAGATTGTCTGAACACCTAGAAGAAAATCGCACACACAGCAAGTAGTCAATAAATATTGAGTGACCTTCTCTCATTTCCACACCAGATGAATAATATTCCTCAGCATGTTTCAAACGGGCAATGATTTTCCACAGCTACCTTTATATATCACATAGCTCTCTCAGTAATACTAGAATTAGAGTTAGAAAAAAATCTCCCCTTCACAGAAGAGATGTGTAACTGAGCCCCAGCCTATAGGAAAAGATACACCTGCTCCAGAAAAAATAATAATGTGGTTGCTATGGTAGGAGAGAAACAACTTCACTGTATAGAAGCCATAGCAGATGTTGAAGCATAAAATAACTGCTAAATGACTAGAGGAAAACAGGAGAAAACTAGTTGTAGCTTTGTGGATAGAATCCCTTCTAACCAAACTAGGGTTCCTTTCCATTAAAAGATATCCATGCTTTCAGTAAGATCTTAGACCACCAGGGTAGCAAGGCTGGTAATCTGAATGAGATCTGTGATCAGTACCTTACCTGAATAGTGTTATTAGGATCATTTCACTTTAAAAAAATATTGTGAGTTGGTTGGCAGGCATGAATAAAAGGCTTAGATCCCTTCCTTGGTGAATTCAAGATTCCTATTCCTCCTCACCAAGTAAATGAGTTTATGATTTGTCCCTGGGAATCTAGTCCCAGGGACTAGATTTACTCTCATGAAAATATAGTGTATCTATATATCCCCAGGGATATGGTAATTCCAAATAGCAATTCTCCATGTACCTATGTTTTTCTGGGCAGTAGAATGTGTATGGTGAGGTGTTCTGGTCTTATGTAGTCAGCCTTCTAGAGAAGACAGTCCAGTATGAGGTATAGTACCACACTAGGCTAACAGCTGATGTCTGAAAATATAGTCCTGAAGTTCTTCTGTCTTTATTTCTAAAAATCACATTCTGGGAGGATCTAGGTCCAACTTCTCAGATGCACAAAATTATATAGAATTGGGATAAAAATCAGAGGTCATGTAATGTACCCTTTACCTGATAAGGAATCCTCTTGATAATATAGCCAACAAGTCATCTGGCCTTTGCTTATCACATCTCGATAGGGTGAAAACACTGCCATTTAAGGCAGCACATTCTTCTTTTGGATAATTCAAATTGAGTGCCTTCTACATATAAGGTTTTGCTGTTAAATAAGACATAACCCCTTCCTTCAATATCATAAAAGAGGTAAGACATATGCACAGATATTGGGAATATAAAGTTGAATGGAAAAGCACATGAGGGGTCGGCAAATCTCTTATGGGGGTTCACTAGAGGAGATGGATCTCTTCTGGGTGGCTGGCAGCAGGAATAAGGATCTGTGAAAGTTTAATGGAGGAGGTAGCATTTGAGCTTGACCTTGCAAGGATGATTGACAAAAATATTTGTCAACTTGTAGATGGTAATTTAAATTTTGTGCTTGATTGATTATCTCATTGGATAACCAATAATGCCTGCCACCAGAGTTGTTGATGTTGATGAAGAAGTTCCTTTTTTTCCCTTTTTTTACATTGATGCAGCGATGCCTACATTTTAAATGAATGACTGGGAAATGACTGCTTATTATTAATGCACATGATTTGGAAGGGTAGATAATTGAACATGGTGCATTATTAAATGTGCTGATCATTTTAAGATATGCAGTTTCTAAAAATCTACCTAAATGGAGCATGAAGGAAAAGAGAGAACATTTTTTTTCTCTCAGAAGACCATAGAATTTTTATCATTCTGTGTTATGTAGGACTGTGATGGAGTAGAAAGAACGCTTCACTTGGATTTGCAAGAACGAGGTTGGAAGGTCAAGTTTTAGCCATGCCAAAGAATAAGTTAGTCAGTACTCATTTATTAAGCACCTACTATGTGCCAAGCACTGTGCTAAGCACTGAGAATAGGAACTTATAATGAGCTCAGAAGTGATCTAATGGAGTCAATATGTACATATATGTGAATTACACCTAAAGCATCTCTGCCACATAGCCATCAGATTTGATTTGAAGACCACCTTTGAAGAGCCGACCTCTTTCAGTTTCAGTTGAAAAGCACAGATCTCATCATGTTACAATTCTTCTCAAGAATCTTCCATGCTACCTAATGTCTCCAAGGAAAAAAATGCATTTCTTATTAGCCAGTTATTTAAAGTCCTTCATAATTTAGTCTACATTTCCATACTTGGGTATTTTTCACCATCACAAATTCTATGTTCCAGCAAAATGGTACCACTAACTCTTCTCTGAACCTGACATTCCATTTCTTAGTGTGGTATTGGCCAGGCCCTATGTGCTCCTTCTCTTGCTCATCTTAAAATGTCGAACTTCTTTTAAGGCTCAGCTCAGGTACCACCTTCAATAGGAAGGCTTTTCTGATTGCCATAACTTGTCATGTTCTCTTCCCCAAATGCCAGTATATTTATTTCTATGCTTATTGTGTCATATCCTTGGAGTGTGATGTAAGTAGCCCAAAGGAAAGGATTGCTTTGGTTCTTTTTTTTTTTTTTTAAATCTCCCGCACCCAGCAGGATGCCTTGAACTTGGGAGACTCTTAATTGCTTCTTATCAAATTGAAATGAGTTGAATGTTCACTGGAAATAAATCTTACTGTCTGCCACTTCTGCATTTTTTCCTAGTTATACCCTTGGGGGGAGAGGAAATAGAATTAGTCTAATTTTTCTTCTAAATGTCATCTCTTCAAATACTTGAAGATAACTATCTTCTCTAGGCTAGCTGCTCAAAGATTTCTTCAAAAGGCGGGTTGTGAATCTGAACATTCTCCCCTGTTATGCATGAGCAGACACTTACTAGCTGTGTGACCCTGCTTGCTTCAGTTTTCTCACCCGTAAAATAAACTGGAGAAGAAAATGGCAAACCACTTCACTATCTCTGCTAAGAAAACCCCAACTGGGGTCGTAAAGAACTGGTAAGGCTGAACAAATTAGGCAGCTAGGTTGGCAGGGTGGATAGAGTGCTTGGCCTGAAGTCAGAAAGTCTCTTCCTAAATTCAACTCCACCCTCAGAAACTTTGTAGCTGTGTGGCCCTGGGCAGGTCACTTAATCCAGTTTGCCCCAGTTTCTTATATGTAAAGTGAATCAGGGAAGGAAATGCCAAAATACTCCAATATCTTTGCCAAGAAAATGACAAAAGGACTCACGAAGACTTGGAAATGACTGAACACCAACAAAAATAATATTTCTTTTGTAAAATGTAGCACCTAAAATTGAAATAATACTGAAGATGTGGACTGGCCAGGATAAAGAGTAGGGTGAATATTCTCAACCTTATCCTAGATTCTATATCTCTATTAAAGAATTCAGACACCACATTGACAAGCAGCCACATCAAACTATTGACCTATATTGACCTTGTGGTCTGATCAGTCCCTCAGATCTTTTTCACATGACCAGTTTAGTTGCCAGATACTGCACTTTCTTTTTCTACAATATCTCTTTCATGTACCCTCTCTGTACTCATACAACCTTCCCAACCCAGTTCAGTCTCTCATCACCTTTCCCTTTAACTATTGCAATCACATTTTAATTGGGCTCAGATCTCTTCCCCACTCCAATTCATTCCCTGCATCGCATCAAATTGATTTTCCTCAAGCATGGGTCTGACCATGTCACCCTCTACTCAGTAAACTCTAGTGCTTTCCTCTTAGCTCTAGGATAAAATATGAACTCCTGTACTTGACATCTAATACTCTCATAGCTCTCCCCCTTTCGTACCTTTCCAATCATTTCATGCACTTCTCCTCTTCCTGTGTTTCAGCTACATCGTCTTACTTGCAATTCTGCTCACATGACGCTCCATCTTGTGTTCCCCTCAAAAGCACATCGTGTTTTCCCCATAGCTCTGCCGTCTCACTCCCGCCTCTCACAATCCCTGGCTTCCTTCAAAACCCAGAGCAAGGTCTTTTCTGTAGGTTGCCTTTCCAGGTTTCCCTGCTGCTAGAGCCCCCATCTGTAAACCCCCCATTCTTACATCTATTCTGTATGAGTCTTGTATGTACAGATTTGTATATTTGTTGCTTCTCTCTAGTGCCTTGAGGGGAAGAATTTTATTTTTTTTTTTACTTTTTCTTTGTATCTTCAGCACGTAGAATGGTATCTGGTATGTTATCTTTGTTGTTCAATTATGTCCGACTCTTCATGAGCCTGTGAGTCATAGCATGCTAACATTGTCCGTGCAGTTTTCTTGGCAAAGAAAGATACTGGAGTGGTTGGTTTGTCATTTCCTTGTCTCATGGATGATGGCAAAAAGAGCTCACACAGCTAGTAAATAATTTCTGATTTGAACTCAGGTCTTCTTGACTCCCAACCTGGGGTTCTATCCACTGAGCAATCTAGCTGCTTCTACTATGATATTATCTAGTTACTTTGCATATAGTTGGTGCTGAATAAATGCTTATTGACTGATGAGTATGCTATGACTTATTCTTGTTGAATCCATTTTGATCGTTAATGATAAGTTTCCTTTTTTAAAGCTCAATGGACAAATTTTTGTGATAATACATTCTAAAATTTTGCTAGGAATCAAAGTTAGGAGCAGTGACATATAGATAACATGCATGACCTTCTCCTTCTCCTCTTCCTCCTCCCCCCTCCTTCTCCCTCCTGCTTCTCCTCCATCCCTCCTCCTCCTCCTCCTTCTTCTGGAGACATTTACCTGACTTTAGTTTGGCAATGCTTCTCTTACTCACCATTGCCTTTCGAAGATCCAGGAGGGTTTCCCAGTAATCTCACCCTTCCGTTTTTCCATTAACCTGTATATAGTTTAGTTAAGCCCTGATTCCTTGAAACCATTGAGGTCAGCAACAGTATGTATTTTCTTAGGTTTAGTTTATACTTCTTGGGTTTCAACTCCTTGTAAACCATTTTTAATCCAGCCTTCCCAGGGATTGTGACTAACTTTATTTCTCAAAGACTGTGTCATCATCTTTAAAATGGAGGTACTCATTTGCATATTACTTCCCTTACAAGATTGTTATGAACAACACTTTCTATAAACCATTAAACACTATATAACATTGCTATAAAAAATTAATGCACAAGAAATGCTTTCTTGTAACTGAAGCCAGCTCTACATTAATGAACTGAAAAAGTGAATTAAAGCAATTTTTCAGATAATTCAGATCATGCCCAAGAGCGGAAACTATGAAATCATGGAATCTGAGAATTGGAAATTAGTTAAGCGGTCAAGTGTAATAGCTATCAGATGAGTAATCTCGTCTGTAGCATGATTGGTTAAAGTGACTTTAGAATTTATTTGCTTCTTTCCCGCTCCTCCCTAACTCTGTATCTTCATGAATGCACATGCAATGGATTTTTATTTATGGAAGTGTGGGGAAAGAAAGGATTTGTTCCTCTGATTTCCTGAAATCTTTTTGTAAAATTTCTGTCTTGAAAATTAGTAACTCACCTGTAAGATATAATCTTACAGGGATTCCTGGGGTTAATGAGGAGTTAAATGACTTGCCCATGGTCATGTGGTCAGTGTTCCTGAGAGATGGAATGTAGACTGATACTGGCCTTCTATTCATCATACTATTCTAGTTATCATATCTAAAGTTTGCCTAAAATTATTTTTGTTTTTGTAGATAAGTTGGACACTGATAAATGTGAGACTTTGGGATAAGAATTCAGGCTCTGGAACCAGAGCACCTGGGTTCACATACCGCCTCTGTTACTTACTACCTTTGTGACTCTGAGTAAGTTGTTTAACCTCTTTGGACCTCATTTTTCTTATCTGTAAAATGAGAGGAGGGGGAAAGTAAATAACCACTAAGATCCTGGTGAACTCTTGAAGGAAGTTCGAGAGACAAGGCCCTAAGTCTCAATGAAGTCCTGAGTCTCCATAATATTCCTTCCCACAATCAGCATCAGTTAAATTTCACAATCATTTTTCTGAGCATCTATTATACAAATTCTTGTGGGATTTGTAACAGAACTGTAAAATTATATTTCTGACTTTAAGAACCTTGTGGTTTTCTTGGAAAGATAACTATGCGTGGCACAATTAGTATTCTAAGATCATTGAAAAACAAGGACTCTGATTTAAGGAGGACAACTCATTCTTTCTAGGAGTTCGCAAAATGGAGTCAGAAACCTGAGTTGGAATAGCAGGGAGTGACTTTACTTATTTTTGTTAGAACTCTAATGGACCTTGGAGGTTATGCAATACAAACATTTATCTTGGGGATGAGTTGTGATCTACATGAATCTGTACTGTGCTGCTACCATTTTATCAATGGCTTGGATAATGGAATTGATATTACGTTCATCAAATTTGAAAGTGATGAAAAGCTTACATTCTGAATTACATTAAGATAATATTTTCTTCTTTTCTTGTCCTTTTTGAGGTTCATTTGAGTAAAAACATCACATAAAAGGCACCACAGCCCCTTTACCCTCTTGGAAGTGGTCTCTCTGGGTGCAGGGATATTCCAGTGGTTCATAGTTCATGATATATGTGCAGGGTATGGTCACACATTTGCCACAGAGCTAGTTTTTGACATTATCAGTTTCTCAAAATGTCTTGATACCCTAGGGTTTTGGCCTGGATCTAAGAGAAACAATGATAATTATAATAATTTGCTAACATTTATATAGTGCTTACTATGTGTCAGTCACTGCAGCACTGTACCAGTGCTATCTCATTTTGTCTTTAAAACAACCCTGGAAAGCTTGGTGCTATCTTCTCCGTCTTATCTTCAATTAGATGAGGTAATTAAGGCACATAGAAGTTAAGTGACTTGCCCAAGTTCACATAGCTAATAAGAGTCTGAGGCCAGATTTGAACTTGGGTCTTCCTGACTCTGTCCATGTCCTAGCTGTCCTAATAATAAAATGAAGCAATAAAATTAAAGTCAGTGAAGTTTTAATTCTTACTGTTGGGCACCAAAAAATAGCCCAGACTCATCAGTACTAGTTTTGGGAGACTCAGATAGATAACGTTTGCATATTTTATTTGACTAAAAGCTCAATATATCCAGTAGTGTGATGATAGCCTGTAAAGTAAGAGACACTGAACTGGGTCAGGGTGAAGGTGGATTGCAGGGATGGGGCTTGACAATGGCTATCGGTCTCATTATGCTTTGCCCTTGTCAGACTTCATCAGAAACACTGTGCTTAGTTCTGAGGATTTAGTTTAAGAAGGACCTTAATAAGCTAGAGAATATATAAAAGAGGACAATTGAATGGTGGAAACCCAACCAGGATGATGAAAGCCCAATCAGAATAGTGAAAGTCTAATCTGGATGGTGAAAGCCCTTAAATCCCTCAGCTGAGAATCAAAAATGGACATTTTTATCGTGGAGCACTGAATACTCAGGAAACGTTGGTAGCTTTGTTAAGGTATTTAAAGCACTATCAGGTGGAGGAAGGATTAGGTTTGTTTTTTCTTTGGCCCCAGAAAAGAGAACAAAGAATAAGTGTTTCAGAAGAGTCTGTTTAGGCACACCAAAACCAATCAGGCAACAAACAGCAAGAGCCACAAAACCAAAGCAAGAAAAGACCACAAAGATCTTGGTAATTAGAGCAGTCCAAAAGAGCATTGGGCCACACAAAGAGATAGGAGATTATTTCTCATTGAAAAATCTTCAAACAGAGGCTGAATGGCCACTTGCAAATATGTTACAGTAGGGTTTCCCTTCATGGCCACTGAGGTCCATTCTAACCATAAAACCTTCTGATTCTGGGACCTGGGGCTTTAGCTTGGCCTGGAGAATGAATGACAGGTGTCCTTGCGTTTCATTCTTCTAGTCCAGCCTCTGACAGTGGTACAAATGAGAAATACAGTAACCAAAGAAAGTGGGACAAGCAAAGGTCTGGATATCATAGATATTGGAAAATTAGCCCCTTGGAGAATTGGTTAAAACCTTATCTTTTCTCCCAAGGCTTCTTTTATTATGGAAAACAGGAAGCTTAGCTTATCTGTCACCTCCCAGGTTGCTGAGATGCAATTTGAAGTGACTGAAGATTCTTCCTGTTTGCTGTATCTTATTTGTGTGGTAGATGAAAAATATTGTCCTCTTAAAATTCTCTCTCTCAGGGTACAATCCTCTTACTCATTTCATCCGTTATTTTCAGGTATAGGGGGTTAGGGATGGAGAAGTATTTTATAGCAGTTTTGCCTTTTAAAACATAGAGACCTTTTCTTTTTTCCTTTACCCCGAGAGGTACTCTACCAACATTTTCTTTCTACTTACCACATGCTGCCCCTTCATTTTCCCTCTTAGTAATTGATCCGGGGGGTTAGATCCTCTTGGAATTGTTGCATTCAGGCAGCATCTCCATTCTCGTGGGAGTTGGTTGCTAGGCAACCTCACCTGTAGACAGGATGGCTGCTGGGCCACTTCCACTCTGAAAGCCTTGCTGGAGGAGGACCTGACGCGTAAGTTACTCTGAATTGTTAAGGTTCAGGGAACAGAGAGCTCTGGGGAAGACTTTAGGAGCTCAAAAGGCACAATCAGAGGCTCGAAAAACTGCATGGAAATTGTAGCGGAGCTTTTTAGGCCATTTTTCTTAAAATGGCAAAATGAAATTAAAAAAAGTCCCTGAGCAAACATAAAGGATATTTAAGTACCCAGCCCATGTGTATGTGTTTTAAGATTTTAAAATATGAACAGTGTAAAAAAATCATTTTAATTCTCCTCCTGAGATCTTCTTTATGGCCATATCTTCTATTACTTTATATTTTAGCCTCTAACTCTTTGCTCAGAACTTATATATTAATATACAACTTGGTTTCATTCCTCTTGAACACTCTTTCTTTAATTATAAAATATTCATTTCTTAAGACAAGCTTTGCAGGATGAGCTTTTACATACTTTTTTTTATCTGCTTTACTATAAGAACTTCAGAGGATATTAGTGCTGAAAAGGCCATTAGATGTTATCTAGACCAAGTCTTGCATTTGACCCAAGAGGAAACTTTATTAGCAGAATAGCTTTTAGGAAATTTTGCCCTTGGAGCAAATAGGACCATAATATCATGGATATAGAGATGACAAAGACCCAGAGATCATCTAATCTAATATCCCTATTTTATGTGTGAGAAAACTGAAGGCAAAAGAGATGAAATGAGTTGTTTAAGATTACACAGCTGGCAGGGCTGAGATTCAAACTCAGGTCCTATGATTAAAAGTTTAATATCCTTTCCCTTGTAAAATACTACCATGCTCAGTACCACAGACAGCACCCTGGATACCTGACTTAACTTGCTGGTGCAGGTGAGGAAAGATGGGCCATCCATCAATCCTTGACAAGGAGACAGAAATTCCCAAAATGCTAGTAAATTTTCACTGCTAGTAATAGAGGTAGGTAGGGAGCAAGGGGAAGAAAATCACATCAGTCTACCATGCTCCATTAGCATAGTATTTGAAGGGTTGTGATAAGCCACAAGAGTAGGATATCTGCAGCTTCTTATTTTAATGAACTTTTCTGGCTAACTAGATGCACTTTTTGTTTTTCCTCAACTGAAAGATGCAAGTGAGGTCAGGCATCCTCTACACATGGGCTCCCAGAACAAAGTTCAATTCACTTCCATTCAAATTTTGTGACTTTGTATAATAGCCAGGGCAGTGAGAGGCATCTGTCATGACTATGTTCATTTGGGAAGTATTGGCCAGGCCAAAATGAAGTAAAAATCTGAGAATCTATCATTAGCTTCAGGCTATGCAGGCAGCCAATCCTGATAACTGATGAACAGTCCAGAGAATTTTTTTTAAGTTTTAAATTTTTATCTTTGCAAAATTCTAGGCTCTGTAAAAGTAGGGTATTTCCTTTAGGGGAATTTGAGAGATTGATCAGTTACCATCACTTCTCCCCTACACCTCTTCTGAGTTCTTACTACATTAGGAGAAGTGTTTTGTTAAATGTGATTTGTGCCCAAGAGCATTGAGGATATCGCTTGAGTAATTCTGTTTATTAGCTTGTGTTCTTTCCTAGTTAGATCAGTGGAATGTGAGCAAAAGTAAGAGAAAACTAGAGAGATTCACAAAATATTAGGCTTTCCAGTGATTTCTCTAGAGTATTTTTGAAAGATAATTATGCAAATACCTGAGTACATATTTTATTGGGCTTCTCATTTATTTCTCCCCGAGTTAGATAATTTTCAATTAGTCCTGTTGCTTCCAAGCTTCTTGAGGAATGCAGAGGAGATAGGTACCTGCTGCTGTTGGAGTTTCTATATGATTAATTCAGGGATGAGAAGAAGGTGGAAATTGCCAAAATATTTCAGCCAAAAACAATTCCCCCTAAATTATCTTTGTATTGTCTTAGTTCACTCTTTCCATGAGTAAGGGAAAGCTACTCAGTGACTGAAGCTTGAACAAAGAGAAAGAATGAAACAAATTATCCAGATGGCCTCGACTTTTCTTTCCAATTTTATTAGTCACTATTTACCTACAAAAACATTCTGCTATGAACTGACTGTTCTAATTACTTTCATAGTAAGGTGACGCGGACGTTTTCACTTCCAAAAAAACAGTTTGCTGGAGCCAGTTCAAATTGGCCGCTGATAACCAATGGCTAAATTTTCAGTGTGAGCATTTACATCTTGAAAATTGGCAAGCTACAAATCAGAGCTCCACTTATTGTTTTGTTAATTTTCTGGAGTTAAAAAAGTGATGGAGAAACTGTTATAGCAGATTAAACTTACAAGTGTACAGTGTGTACACCCCCTTCTCTTCCTAAGCTAAAGATTCACCAGCATGCCCTTGCCTCCATACCTTTTCCTATGTCATTTATGATCTTTTCTCATGCAATTACAATCTTGCTTTTTGTTTAAGATCTCCTTAGGTCGTTTCCCTCTTCTGGTGTTCTGAAAGCTTCCCCTTTCATGTCAGCTCATAGCTCACCTCTGTACAAATGGTACCTACCATTCTTAGTCAATTTTCCAAAGAATCCCAGAACCTCAGAGCTTGAAGTGAACTTATAGACCATCTAGTCGAACGTACATACAAATGAGAAAAACCCTAAAAAAAAGGAACAAAGCAGGGGTTAGATAATAAAGAAGATGATGGATTGGGCCCTGGAGAATTGGTCAAAACAGCTTATTTTCCTGACCAAGAATCCTTTCAACAATATCAACAATAAATGGTTATTTAGCTCCTATTTGAAGCTTTAAACTGAAGGGGAACCCGCTACCTCCTAAGTCAGATCATTCCATTTTTAGATGGGCATATTAGGCAGATTTTCTTCATATCAGACTTAAATTCTTCTCTTTGAAGCTTCTATCCATTTCTTCTGCTTCTGCTACCAGGATCCCAATAGAACAACTCTCCATTATTGTATGCTACTTTAAAACTCTTGTTTAGTTATGTAGCCTGTATTTTTATAGATATATAGACTATGAGAATAGAGGATCATTACATTTAGCACTTGAGAATGTCATAGAGCTATAGATCAACATCCTCATTTAATAGATCAGGAAACAAGCCTAGTGAGACAAAGCAAGGTGAGTTGTAAAGGTACTTAGAATATGAACTCTCACAGAATACTTGAGTCACAACAGTTCTTAGTTATCATCTAGTTCACCTGGTTTTTATTGTCATCACTAATATTCCTTTTACATTTTAGGAAACTGGCAAGTGATTTTTGGCAAATTTAATGGAATTTTATATTCCTTAAGCT
This sequence comes from Bettongia penicillata ogilbyi, assembly GCA_023548195.1. Lineage (NCBI taxonomy): Eukaryota > Metazoa > Chordata > Mammalia > Diprotodontia > Potoroidae > Bettongia > Bettongia penicillata. The sequence continues at coordinate 228,563 of JAJHZJ010000749.1, read as the reverse complement.
ATGTTACCACATTTGAGGTGAAAGTATTTAGTGTGCTTAAGTACACTGCTACTAGAAGAGCATCACTGACTTGAAAACCTTCAAACAAGCAATACATAATCACTTATCCTTTAGAAGTAATGACATGAGTGCAAATAATAGGTATTGGACTTGCCTTTGGTATCCAGCTTATTCTAACTGTCTGCATTATGACCATGTGTTTTGAATACAATGGATGAATTGTTTTTGAACCAATAGTTGGATAACCATTTTCATGTGATAAACTCAACCTTTCAAGTAGGTAAATGAAAGAGAAGATGGGAGGAGTATAGTGACTTATATATACTTGGAGCTCTTTAAATGTTTGTTTGTTGAATAAATGAATGAAGTTCTGGATAGCATTCAGTGAGTACAAGCCACTGGCTTGTCCACAGAAGCCACTGTCTATTATAAGAACTCGATGTCTTCCATGGACCCTCTTAGAAGGTTTAAAAGCTACCACATAATGAGGATGATGACAGCAAGAGGACTTTAGGTTTTACAAAACACATTACAAATATCTCATTTTATCCTCGCAACAACCCTAAGGTTCAAGTGCTATTATTATCTTCATTTTACAGATGAGGAAAATGAGGCAGACAGAAGTTAAGTAACTTGCTCAGGGTAACATAACTAGTAAGTTTCTGAGACCAGCAGAGGTAGTGAATTGAGAGGTAGTATATTTCCCCTCTTTGGAAAACTTTAAGCACAGATCACATTCTAGGTGTGTTATCTTGGGTATTCCCTTAGACTGGATAGTGGACACAGTCTTTCCAATACAAAAGTTATGTGATTTTGAGATATTCAAATGACGTTTTAAAATTTTACAGATGTTTCACATGCATTATTGTATTTGAGCCTTGTGACATGCTTATAAGGTAGGTATTATTAGCCCAGTTTTATCGATGAGAAAACTGCAGAGAGATGTAGTAATTTGCCCAGGGAGATATACAGCTAGTAAGTGACAGAAATGTAATTGACATTCAAGGTCTAGTCTCTTCCTCTGCTCCTCTTTACATTTTTTCTTTCCCTCTCTCCTTCTCCTTCTTCATCCCCCTCCCTTTCCCTTTGTTCTCTCCTCATCTCTCATCCCTCTCATTTTCCTTCCTTTTCTCCATTTATATAAAGAACACACACACACACATTTGTATGTGTGTGTGTATATATATGTATATATATATACATACACAGTGACAAATCATATATACATGCTATATCTGTGTATGTATACATATATTAACATTTTTGCATCTTTCACTTATTTAAAATATATATCAAAGTTTTTAAAAATGAATTTTGAAGGGAAATTTACTGATAGAATCTCTCAGTCTATGATAAGCATCCTTTTGCCATAGGTGATTGAACGCTGAGATCTTATCTTCCAACTAACATATGGGGATGTAGCCAGTAGAATCCTTATCATATGAATTCAGATATGCCTGTCACATCTCAGAAAGAGAAATAGAAAATAATTAAAGTGAAAATAAATAGAAATTATTCATGAGATTCATTTTAGAGTCCCTGTAAATATAAGTAAATTAGTTAAGCAATCAACGAATTGAGTATTCTTTCTGGCTTCACCTCCTGTTATTGAAAAGATAGTGTACCACTGACATAGAAAATTCTATGCTGGACAAAATCAGAGTGCTAACCCTTTTAGTTTAGACTAAGTCTGGGATCTATACTAGATTCCACTTCCCAGATATTCTCTTGCTAGTTGAATTGGAAGATTAATCCAGATTTTCACATAGAATCACCCAAACTTTAGAAATAACTTCTAGGGTTAGTAACTCAAAAATATACTTACTCTAAAGTGTAATTATTTTGATTATAGCAATGAATTATATTTACAGTGGTGCATTTGGAGCAAATGATAGTTTTGACTGGTTTCATTTTGCGATACAGTAGTCATGGAAGTGTACTTCTGCTAACACTAGGGTGACTTGGTTGCCTGACCTTGATCAAATAAAACTGAATTGAATTATGTTCCCCATCTTAGTTTTCTTTCAGTTGAATGTTAGATTTAATGCCTTCTACAGATAGTCCTACCCTCCATCTTACCAGCATCCACAATTTTTCTGCTTCTGTGATGAAAGATCTGATTGTCTGATCTTACCTTTTCATGATTCAACTTTTCCTATGCATTAGAATCCCCATCCCCCTTTTAAAATATGTTTTTATTGATATCTTTTTAATTACTATATTTCGTTATATTGCCTGCCATATATCTCCATCTCAGAGAATTATCCCATTTAAAATATTTTTAAAGAGAAGGAAAAAAAAATCAGTATAACTAACCAATACATCCCTCAAAGTATAAATATAAATATATGTATATATATGTGTGCATATGTATATATACATATATGTATATACATATATACATGTGCACATGTGTATATATGCATATGTGTATATGCATATGCATATATACATACATGTATATATGTATATGTGATATGGACCTCCCACTTCTTCAGAAGGATAGGGTGGGGATGTCTTCTTATATTTCTTCTTCGATAACATGATTGTTCTTTATAATTTTCAGCATTCACCTTTTTGTGGTTATTCTTTCCATTTGTATTGCTAGGGTCATATATACTTTTTCACCTATACTTATTTTACTAATCAATTTGGATGCATCTTTTCTCTCTGTATAAATGACATTCATAATTTCTTGTGAATATCATTAATCACATCTATAATTTCTTATAGAATAGTAATATTCCATAGTATTCATTCACCATGCAAAATATCCATTCTATCATCAAGGGACATTTACTTAATTTCTAATTCTTTGATATGACAAAAGTGCTGTTAAACATGTCATATGTATGAAGGCTTTCTTCTTATCAGTGTTCTACTTTGGATGTAAACCTGGGAGTATGAAATTTTTATCTAGGAATTTTGAAATTGTAATCACTTTGATTCCTAAAACTGTATTAATTTACAGGTCCACCAAGAATACACCAGCACTAGCTTTTCTACCTTCCTACAACTCCTCCAAAGTTGATTATTCCTATCTTTCATCATATTTATATTCTTATTCTGTATTTTCCTCACTCCAACCCCCATTCTCTCCACTCCTCAGTTGTTTCTCAGGTTCTTACCTTGTATACAATCACTTTCCTTCAATTTCTCGACCATTTGGTATATCAACTGAACCCTACACTATGCTTTATTCTTGAATCCTTTATGTTAGTAATTTATAAATTGTCAAATCTAATGGCCTTTTTTTGCTTCTTAATCTCTCTCCACATATGAAACAGTTGATAATTTTTCTTCTTGGAAACTCTTTCCTCCAGGTTTTCGTGACATTATACTCACCTCGTTCTTCTACTGTTTGATGGCTGTTTCTTGATTTCCTTTGATTGATCTCCATTGATGGCATCCTGTTTCCCCTGAGTATTCTCCAACTCTCTCTCCTAGGTTTTATTCTCTTTTACTTCTGTCCTTTTTCTCTTGATCTCATTAACATCTGTGATTTTACTTATCTCTCTGTAGATGATTCCCCCAACTCTATTCAGCTCTAAACTTTCTCCTGAAGCACCTCTCTATATCAACAACTGCCAGATTGAATTAAATTCTCTGCAGGCACTCAAAGTCAACATCTTAAAAACACATATATTTTTTAATCCTTCCCTCTAAACCCTCTGCTCTTTTAATCTCAATTATTGTTGAGGGCACCAGTATTCTCTCAATTATCATGGCTCAAAAATATGATAGCACCTTTGACTTTTCACTAGAACTCACCTCACAGTCCAAACCCTTTCTAAATTGTTTTTAATACTTCACCAACATCTCTCATTTATATTCCCTTCTATTTACACAGCCCCTTATTTAAGTCCATTATATCTTTTACTTAGACTATTATAATAGCATTCTACCGGATCTCCTTATCTCGGATATCTCCCTAATCCAATCTACTTTTCATCAAATGCTTGAATCCTGCTTTCTTCTAAACACTGTTCCCGATCCCATGCTCCCATGCCTTCCGTTTGAAAATTAGCTTCCACTTGCTCTATACATATTTTGCATGAACCCAGGTTTTCAGATGTCATTTTCCCCATTAGAATGAGAGCTCATAGGGGTCAAAGATTGTTTGTCTTTCTTCACATTCCCAGGGCTTATTATTGTGCCAGATATAAAATAAGACCTTAATAAATGCTTCTTGATTAATTGATCGATTGTTAACAAAATTAGACATTGGTTTCATAGGATCATAGACATAAGACTGTCTGCTTCAATGGAGCTCAGAGGTCATCTAAACCAAAAACCCATCTTATAGATGAGAAAATTGAGACCTAGAGAAGCTAAATACCTTATCCTAGGCTCCTAGATTTTAAACTAGAAATGACCCCAGAGTTTGATCCAATTCTTGATCTCTCTCTCTCTCTCTCTCTCTCTCTGTCTCTGTCTTTGAGGTACTTGAGGGTCAAAAGGTCTCTATAACCTTGGCTAAGGTTATAGAGATAGCTACACAGCCATATTCAAACCCAGATCTTTTGATTCCACAATTAGTGTTCTTTTAAGAAAACATATTTAATGAGAAATACAAGATGTACTTTGAAATTTATTTTATTATTTTTGACACAAAAATCAGTGCAATTTTAAGAAATCAACATTTATAACTTAAAATTATACTAAAATTTTTGGGACATCCTGTAGAAAATTCACTATTGACTTGGCATTTAAGAAATTATCAGTGAGACATGAAATAGGGAGATACCAGAGGTATTTGCTATTTTTTTTAATATAAATTTATTTATTTAATTTTTTACATTCATTTTCACAAAATTTTGGGTTCCAAATTTTCTCCCCAATACACCGAGCATGCTAATTTTCCCTACCACCAATCTGCCCTCTCTTCTATCATCCCTCCCTTCTCTTGTTCCCATCTCCTCTTTTGTCCTGTAGGGCCAGATGACTTTTTATTCCCCATTAACTGTATTTCTTATTTCCTAGTAACAAGAACAATACTCAACAGTTGTTCCTAAAACTTTGAGTTCCAAATTCTCCCCATCCCACCCTCCCCATCCATTCCCTTTGGGAAGGCAGGCAATTCAATATAGGCCCTGTCTGTGTAGTTTTGCAAATGACTTCCATAATAGTCGTGTTGTGTAAGACTAACTGTATTTCCCTCCATCCTATCCTGGCCCCCATTGTTTCTATTCTGTCTTTTGATCCTGTCTCTCCCTGAGTGTTGACTTCAAATTGCTCCCTCCTCCCATTACCCTCCCTTCCATCATCCCCCCCTTGCTTATCTCCTTCTCCCCCACTTTCCTGTACTGTAAGATAGGTTTTCATACCAAAATGAGTGTGCATTTTATTCCTTCCTTTAGTCGAATATGATGAGGGTAAACTTCATGTTTCTTTCTCAGCTCTCCTCTTTTCCCTCCACTAAAAAGTCTCCTGCTTGCCTCTTGAATGAGATATAATTTACCTCATTCCATTTCACCCTCTTTCCTCCCACTACATTTCTCTCTCACCATTTACCTTAATTTCTTTTAAGATATGGTTTCATCCTATTCACATCACTCTGTTCTCTCTGTCTCTGTATGTTCATGCATGTGTGTGTGTGTGCATGCATGTGTGTACATGTGTGTGTGTGTGTGTGTGGTGCCACCAACTACCCAGATACTGAAAAGTTTTAAGAGTTACAAATATTGTCTTTCCATGGAGGAATGTAAACAGTTCACTTTTGGTAAGTCCCTTGTGACTTCTCTTTGCTGTTTACTTTTTCATGCTTCTTCTCATTCTTGTGTTTGAAAGTCAAATTTTCTTTTCAGCTCTGGTCTTTTCATCAAGAATGCTTGAAAGTCCTCTGTTTCATTGAAAGACCATATTTTCCCCTGAAGTATTATACTCAGTTTAGCTGGGTAGGTGATTCTTGGTTTGAGTCCTAGTTCCTTTGACTTCTGGAATATCCTATTCTACGCCCTTCGATCCCTTAATGTAGAAGCTGCTAGATCTTGAGTTATCCTGATTGTATTTCCACAATCCTGGAATTGTTTCTTTCTAGCTGCTTGCAAGATTTTCTCCTTGACCTGGGAACTCTGGAATTTGGCCACAATGTTCCTAGGAGTTTCTCTTTTTGGATCTCTTTCAGGTGGTGATGGATGGATTCCTTCAATACTTATTTTGCCCTCTGGTTGTAGAATATCAGGGCAGTTTTCCTTGACAATTTCATGGAAGATGATGTCTAGGCTCTTTTTTTGATCATGACTTTCAGGTAGTCCCATAATTTTTAAATTGTCTCTCCTGGATCTATTTTCCAGGTCAGTTGTTTTTCCCATGAGATATTTCACATTCTCTTCCATTTTTTCATTCTTCTGGTTTTGTTTTGTGATTTCTTGATTTCTCAGAAAGTCATTAGCCTCCATCTGTTCCATTCTAATTTTGAGAGAAGTATTCTCTTCAGTGATCTTTTGAACATCTTTTTCCATTTGGCTAATTCTGCTTTTGAAAGCATTCTTCTCCTCCTTGGCTTTTTGAACCTCTTTTGCCAATTGAGTGAGCCTATTTTTTAAGGTGTTATTTTCTTCAGGATTTTTTTGGGTCTCCTTTAGCAAGGTATTGACCCATTTTTCATGCTTTTCTTGCATCTTTCTCTTTTCTCTTCCCAGTTTTTCCTCCACCTGTCTAACTTGATTTTCAAAATCCTTTTTGAGCTCTTCCATGGCCTGAGCCCACCGGACATCCACCTTGGATGTCTGGGATACAGAGGCCCTCACCTCCACATCTTTCCCTGATGGTAAGAATTGTTCCTCGTCATCAGAATTGAAGGGCGGGAACATTTGAACCCCATCAAAGTAACTTTCTATAGTCTTATTTTTCTTCCCTTTCCTGGGCATTTTCCCAGCCAGTTACTTGACTTCTGAGATTCTTCTGCACCCCCGCCTAGATCCGCCCAGCTAGTGCTTGGGGTCTGAGATTCAAATGGGCTTTCTGTGACAGGCGGGGCTGCTATTCAATGTGAGCTTAAGTTCTGGTGCTGGGGTGAGGGCAGGGCTGCCTCCCAGGCTTAGTTCCCTCAGGGGGTTTATGCAGAGATCTTAGGTAATGGCCTTGAACTTCTGCCTGCTGCTCCGGGAGTCTTGGGCTGCTACTGCTGCCTCTGCCGCTGCCTCTGCCACTGCCTCTGCTGCTGCCTTGTGAGGGGGCCTGAGTTATGGAGACACCCCGCTCTCCTCTCGGCCAGTCCAGACATCTCCCTCACTGACCTGTAGCGTCTGTGGGCAGAGGGACCTTCAAGGCCTCCCGAGATTCTGTCCCTGAAGCCTGCTTGGATATGCTCCTCTGAGGCCGCGTGGCCAGGGCAGCTCAGGGGTGGGCTCTGCTGTCTGGAGTGCAATGGACCCATGGGGAGGCTCTCCAGGACTCTCTGGAATGGAAATCTTTTCCACTGTGTTTCTGCATGCCTTGCAGTGCTCCAGAATTTGTGGGGAGTTCTTTTTGCAGGAAATATATGGGCTGTGGGTTCAGAGCTAGCATACATGAATCTTTCTACTCCTCCATCTTGGTTCTTCTGGTATTTACTATCGTGATCAGGTAGATGCAGTATAGAATCCAAATTGGATACAGATGCCCTATGTATGGTAAGACCCTTCTGATTCTTTGATTTGTGTATGATATTGTATTAATAACATTTCATCAAATCGTAAAACATTCATAATTATACAAAAGCATATAACCTGAGCATCTACACAGAGAAGAGAAAATCCAAAAAGCAAACTCACAAGAGAATGAAAAATATTGATGATGGTTCAATGGAATCTCTTCACATCTTATTCATATATTTGATCTTGCAAGGTACTCTTTAAGGAAAGGTTGGAGGGTTTAGGAATTCTTGCAGTTTCTTGAAATTAACTTAAAAATATTCATTGATAAAGAATGCATCCCTCCACATGCTTAGAAAACAACAAATATTGAACCCATGTAACAGATACACATAGTCAAGCAAAACACAATTCCAATTAGCCATCTCGACAACATGTGTCTTTTTCTGCCTATTTGTCCATCCCTTCTCTGTCTAGAATAATGATAAATCATAGCACTGATCAAAGTTCTTAAGTGTTTCAAAATTATGCATTTTGCAATGCTATTGTTATAATATTGTTCTGCTTGTTCTCCTCACTTTATTGTGAGGCAGTTATGCAAACCTTCCATAGTTTCTCTGACACAGTCTCTTCTATCATTTCTTATAGCACGGTAGTATTACATCACAATCATATGCAATAATTTGTTCAACCATTCTCCAGATGATAAATACATCCCATATTTTCTAGTTTTTTTACATCACAGAAAAGTTATCAATGTTTTTTTTTTTTAATCCATACAGGATCTTTTCTTTTTTTATTCTTTGTGCTATATAGGTCTAGAAGTGGTATTGATGGTTTACAATACTACTTAGTATTTTATGGGCATAGTTCAAAATTGTTTTCCAAAATAACTGTGCAAATTCACAATTCTACAAAAAAAATGTGTCAGGGTATTTGTTTCCTCAAAGCCCTTCTGTCATATATAATTTTCTTTTTTTAATCATCTTTGCCAATATGATTAAGTATAAGGTGGGACCTCAGAATTGCTTTAATTTGTTTTTCTCTAATTATTATTAATTTGGAACATTTTTTTTTAATGACAATAGATTTCATCCCCTAGGACTTGCTCACATATATCCTTTGACCACTTATCAATTGATGAATGATATTCCTATGATTATTTATATAAATCCTAGTCCATTATTTACATGTCTTAGAAATGAGACCTTTATCTGAGTAACTTGCTGTAGAATCTTTTCCTTGGTTAAATTATTTCCTAATTTTAACTGTAATGAATTTGCTTTAACAAAAACTTTAGAATTTATGTAATCAAAACAGTTCATTTATGTTCGCCAATTCTTCCTATTCCTTGTTTGGTCATGAACTCATCTTCATCCATAAATCTGAAAGTAAATTTCTTCCTTATTCCTATAGTTTGTATACTGTGTGACCTTTTATATCTAAGCAAAGTATCCATTTGGAACTTGCTTGGCCTAAGATATTGACCTAAAACTAATTTTTGCCAAACTGCTTTCCAGTTTTCCCAGAAGTTCTGATCAAATGATAGGTCTTTGCTCCAGTAGCAGATATCATTAGGTTTATTGTAAACTATAGTACTAAATTACTTTATTTCAATATGTTATATACCTAATCTGTTCCACTGATCAACCTCTCCATTGTTAGTTGTGGATATTTTGAAATCTGCCACTGCAAGCCTCTTTTTTTCTAGTTTTTTAAAAATTTATTCTCTTGAGATTCTTGACCACCCAATCTTACCATACGTAGCTAATATCCAAGAATTTTCAGAGAAAGATAGAAATTATTTAGAGAAGAATTTTCAAGAGGGGAAGGCTATTTTGCATCACTTAATTCTCTGCCAAGTAACCTCCAGCTCCAAGCATACAAGAATGCTATGGAAATATCAGAGGTGCAAAGTATGATATCAGGGAAGTCTTCTGTCAGCTGTGAAGCAATTGAATTCACTTTTGAAAGCTTGCAAGGTTCTGAGAATCAGCAGAATTGCCTTAAGGCACTGTTTGAGCTGTGGATCAAGTGGAGTAGGAGTAAATTGGAAAATGTAGATGGTGATATACAGCTCTTTTGAGCATGGACTCTGGTAATGTCCTGTAGCATTGCCCTGAAATAACAGTCAGCCTTCATGGATCTCATGCCTAAGGTCCAAGGTTTCCCAAGCAGCCTACAAGACAAGTTCTAACAGGATTGTTGTGACATATAGGAGTTCATACTACCTTTTCCTTAAAAAATGTCTTTGAAGACATAGACAAGTATAATCTGACCCAGAGCCAGTTCAAGCTGACCCAAATTCAGGGAAATACGGAATATTTTTTTGTTTTTCTCTCGGGCTTGTTTGTGTGTGACATTTTGTTGGGGAAAGAAAAATATCTCTCAGTTATCTTTTTGCTCTGCTAAATCTAATTTTTCAATAATCAAGAAACAGTCAACCTAGTGGAGATCTTCTATTTTCTTCAGCTTTCAGTTATTCTTTTGATTATAAAGCTATAATTTGTTAGAGAATATAATTTCTGAAAGTATATTCTTTTTTTTTTACATTTTTATGAGGTTATTCTCAGAACCTTCCCTTTTAAAGTCCCCTTTCATCTCCTTTGTATATCTTGAATGCATCTTATTTTAATATTATTTCCCCCATGAGAATGTAGGCTCCTTGTAGACAAGGAATGTTCTTGCTTAGTCCTACAAGGCAACATAGCACCAGGCACAGTAAGAGCTTAATAAAGCCTACTGATTGAGTTAATGCATGTAGGTCATTGTCAGAAAAAAAATGTAAAAATGAGAAAAGTGACACATATTGACAGTTATTGATATCCCCATCATTTTCTTTTCTACTTATAATACAGTATTTGATTCCCCCCTACCCCCAACTCTGAATATTTAATGTTTTTCACCTTTGAATTTCTGTAATATTTGTGTGCCTTCAAAATTATATAACCTCCCAGCATGGGATGTGTAGGATGTTAAAGGAAAATAGTATCTCTGGTGTGAGGGCTGCCAAGCCCTTTTGCCAGGGCTGATTTCCAACACTGGTATCTGACTGATTCACCTAACTCTCACCTGTGGTTCCAAGAAGCTATAGCATGCTCAGCAGCCACACTTAGGTAAAACTATTTCAGTAGACAGGCTAAACCAGGTTGAGGGAAACCAACTGACTTCAAATACTTTAATGAGTTTTCAGGGTGTCTCCCACAAGCAAGTGAAAACTTCCCTAGCAGAAAAGGCAGGTAAGAACAATCTTTTTTCCAATGGACCATGATGGCCTTGGAAGCAGGTTCTGTGGAGCACTTAGAGCTTGGTTAGATCGAAGATGCCAAGATCATTTCCCGCATCCTGAGCCATTACCAGTTGTCTTGACTTTTACTTTACTTCTGGACTCCCATGACTCTGGAAGAGAGATGGAGGTTAATGACTTTGTGCAATTCTGCCTCACTTAAATTCAATTTATTCATAAGTCAAAAGACATTACCCATATCATTTTTACCATTATTACCTACTTTGAATGGCAATGGGTAAGTGACAGAGCAGTAGGAGCTGTAGTCACAACCCTGCACACAGTCAGCCCAGGACTGAAGCAACAGTGGGATTTGAAAACTCTGGGTGTCTGCATAGCCTTTTTGAAGCACTGCACTGCCTACCTCCTGGCATGAGGAAAGGGTTAGAAAAAGTGCCCTAAAAGTTGTCTGCTTCACCCAACCATGACCTGCTTACTGAGGCAGGTAGCGATCATAGCCTATACTTGAAACACACACATATAAAATGTATAGAAAACTTTTGCAAAGATGGTTTCATTCACCATTGGTACATAGAATGTGTGCACACTTATGGACAACACTAAATCCATTAGATCTGAAAGATGCATAGCTCTTGCTCTGAAAGAACTCAAAAGGTATCTTATCCAAAGCCCTGGGTAAAATAAGGCTGAAAAATGAAGATCAGCTTATCAATTTCAGAACTGGATACACATTTTTCTGGATTTGCTAAACTGATGAATTGTGTCATGAAGATGAGGTGGGTTTCACAATCAAATCTAATCTAGTCAACAAACTTGTAAGCCTTCCGAAAAGGAGTTAACAAAAGGACCATGTCAATGCAATTTCCACTTGCAGAAAAATACCTTGCCACCATCATTGGTGCATATGCTCCCACCATTATGAATCCTGATGAGGTCAAAGAGAAATCTATGAAGATCTGGAGATCTTCTTCATTAATGTTCCTAAAGAGGACAAGCTTGAAATTATGGGTGACTTTAATACTAGAATAGAAGCAGTCTATCAGACAGAGCAGGGTATCCTTGGGAGGAATGGAGTTGGAAACAGCAACAGCAATGCTCACTTAATAGAGACTTCTTATCACCAATGTTGTCTTCTATTTACCTAACTGAAGGAAAACTTCATGGATACACTCTTGCAGCAAACATTGTTACTTAATAGATTATGTCATTATAAGGAGAAGAGACAGAATGTGTGAGTGATGTGTGGCACAAAGTACTGGACCAATCACAGACTTATCCTCTCCAAATTAGATGTTCACATTTAGCAAAAACAGTTGCCCCAAGGCAAGATACAATGTCAGTAGCTTTGAGTGCTTCTCAAAGTTTGTGAACAGTTTGTTGCTAACTTGGAAAGAATGCTGAGCATTCATGGTTGGCATGGTTGGCAGCAGTGGAGCAGAAAAGGAGTAATCAGTTTTCAGAGATTTGATATATTGCACCATATTTACTAATATGGGCCAAAACACTCATGAGCATCAGGGTTGCTTTGATGAAAATGATGGGGAAATTCAGAAGTTACTAAAAAAAGAATGCTATAGGCTTATTAAAAATAGAATGCTATAGGTTTTACCACAAACGATGTAGGATGCCTTTAATAAGAACAAAAATTCATCAAGGTCAGCTACTGTTCTGATGGTAAATTATTTAACTTGAAAAGATTATAAGCCAGGACTAGAGTGGAGGAAGAGTTGGTGCATGTATTTTTGTTATTGTTCACAGATAATTATGCATTCAATGCTGCCCTTGAACCTGAGATTCAACCAAGTATGGATCAATTCTTTGTTGATTGTGCTAATTTTGGCCTGACAATGCCAAGAAAACAGAAGTTCTTAATCAGTCAACATCACAACATCCATATGATGAGCTGTCAGTTAAAGCAAATAGAGAAATTTTGATTATTGTGGATGAATTCATGTGCCTTAGAAGTATACTTTCTAGGGTTGTTCACATAGATGAAGAGGCTGATAATATGCATTGCCAGAGATAATTCAGTGTTTGGGAGGCTCCTGAGGAAAGTGTAAGAGAGAAGTATGGTTGCTTACCAAACTGAAAATCTACCAGGCTATTGTGCTGACCTCACTGTATATCTGTGAAATCTGGACAGTCTACTAGCACCATGCCAGGAAATTGAATCACTTCCTTTTGAATTGTTTTAAGAAGATTCAAAAGATTACCTGATAAAATAAGGTACCTGACACTGAGGTCCTTTCTCTAGATAAACTGCCAAATATTCATGCTCTACTACAGAGAGCACAACTCCAATGGGCTGGCCGTGTTCAAATACTGAACATATTTACCTAAAAAGACTATTTTACATAGAACTCACACAAAACAAGTGATCACGCAGATGTCAGAAGTGATACAAAGACATTCTCAAGTTCTCTCTGAAAAAAAAAAAACAAACCTTTAGAATTGATTATGAGACATCGGAGACTCTGGCTCAGGACCACCCCGCATGGTGTACCCATTTCAAAGAAGGCTCTGTGCCCTGTGAGCAAAACAGACATGCAAAAGGAAATGTGGGATGCACCAGTTTAGGAACATCTCCATTCTCAATGTTCATATGGATTATTTGTGCCTTACCTGTGACAGAACCTTCTTTTCTTGTATTGGGCTGATCAGGTACAGTCAGACACACTGTACAATGAACTCTAAAACAGTCATGTCATTTTGGTTCTCTTTGAGTACAAAGGATAACAACCTCCAACTTGGATCTTCTCAGTGTATACGTGGTTTGATTTTGTCATTCCTCATCTCCTTCTGTTCCCTCTCCTTTGATCTATAAAATAATAAATCTAGAGCTGGAAAGGATTTCAGAGACCAGCTAATCCACCACCACCCCTTTTTACCACTGAAGAAATAGACCCTCAAGGGAGGTTAATTGACTTGCCCAAAGTCACCTTTGTAGTAAAGATCAGAGGCATAATTTGAACCTAGGCCCTCATCTTCTTGATTCCCTCTCCTTTCTTTTTCTATCCCTTAGTAAAACCATAAAGACCAGACACAAAAAGGAGGTCTGAAGAGATTGTATTTTCCCACAGGTCAAAATCATATAAATAATCAATAATAGCTGATATTTGAACTTCAGTCCCTGACTTCAAAGGCATCAGTCACCTTTTTGTTGTACATCATTTTACTGGGGATCCAGATTTAACTGGATCTAGTCAGCAATGCTATAGTTACAATGAGTTTGATACTTTTTCTTCATTGTCCTTCTCAAAGAAAATTTCTGAAGTGTTTCCAAAATGTGTTAAGGCAGATTTCAAAATCAATTTAAATTCACTGCAACAATAAAAATAATAGATACTTTGATTAAAATTTTGACAAAACCAGGAATGGTGCCCCATCTGCTAACCTGTCATATGGGATACTATTTTCCAAATCTTCATATTCACAGAGATGGATCATTAATAACCTTGAGATGCAATGAAAAATCAAGAAAAAAATAAGGAGATAGGGATGTGGTAGATAGTTATGAAAGGAGAGAAGACAATGTAAACATAGCAATAAACAAAAACATGAGTTTTTTTATTGCTTTCTTTTATTAAACGTTCTTCAATACTTATTGAATGGAAATTTATTCAACCTTTCTAGCACCAGGTAGTTAAGTGGAAAGTGTCATGGGAGTCAGAGAAACTGGGTTCATATCCAGACTTTGCCACTTACTACCTATGTGATGTTGGATGTTATTTGGTTTCTCATCTTTACATTGAGGCGGAATAGATTAAAAGACTTGTAAAGTCTTCTACAGCAACAATTTCTTTTGTTGTAATTTTAATTTCTTTTACTTTTAATTTATGGAATAGATCAACCATTTCTATAATATAGTACAAGAAAAACAGTGATTGCACATAAAACTGTAAATTTATGCATGATTTACTAATCTTTTAAATATATGAGTCATCATGTAAATTTCTTTTTATTTTCTTTTTTTTCTCTCATCCACCCTAGAGGTGTCTATTGTATGTATGCATATGTATACACACATATATTTGCATATATATTACATATATATATAAAACTATGCAATGAATTTATGACCTTTTTTGAAAGAAATGTGCTAAATATTGGAGGATATAGAGTCAAAAATAAATCATAATTTGCTTCCTTCATAGAATTTATAATCTAAAAGAACAGATAAACAAGGTATATAAATAACTAGCATTAAATCAAAAATATAAGTTCATAAAAGACAATGTAATAGTGTGGATGATATGCTGTACTTGGAGTCACAAAACACCCACTGGCCTTGTGGCCATAAGGAAGTTAGTTATATTCTTCCTGGAAAAATAACGGTGATGACCATAATAACTGTAGTTACACCTTATAGGAATGTTGAGGGCTTGAGTGAGATTTAAGCATCACTTGGGAAACTTTAAAAACCCTGTATAAATTTCAGTTAGATAATTTTGAGCTTTCAGAATGATCTTTCCTAAAGTGTAGAGCTGACCATATCCCCTCACTATTAAATAAACACTGGTGTCCTCCCTGTTGCTTCCAGAATAAAATTTAAAAGCTTAGTTTGATATTCAAAGGCATTCACAAGCAGGTCCCGACCACTTCTTCAGTTGTCTTACACCTTCCTGTTCTTCAGTGACACTAGCCTTCTTCCTGTTCCTCTTCCAAGGCACACCATTTCTTGGTTTTGAGCATTTTCATTGGCTCTTCCACATGCCTCACTTTTTCTCTTTCTTTATCTCTACCCCCTATTTTACCTGGATTCCTTTAATTCCCTTTGAAAATCCTGCCTTTTACATAATGCCTTTTCTAATCCACCTTAATTTTAGTGTTTATTCTATGTTTATTCTTTAAAATTCATCTTCATACATAGTTGTTAGCATGTTGTCGCTCCCATTAGACTGAGTCCCCTGAGAGCTATAGCTGGCTTTTGCTTTTCTTTGTATCACCACTGCTTAGCCTAATGCCTGACACATGAAAGGTCTTTAATAAATGTTTACTTACTGACTGACAATGGCAAATGAGAGAGATTTTAGACAGAGCTTTGAGTGCTCAAATTAAATGGAGATTATTTCTGAAAAAGGGTTTCTACACTGGGCCATGAAAGGAAGGTAAAATCTCACCAGTCAGACATGAGTGTTAAGGATGAGCTTTCACACATAGGGGATGGTGTAAGCAATGACTTAGAGGTAAGCTCAAGATGTATTTAAGCGACTTAAGTATATTAGGTAGTTGGATAGAGCTTAGATTTATATAAGGGGAAACAGATGTGATATGCCCAGGAAGGTAGGTGTAGCATTCTTTCAATGTGAGGCTAGGGAATCAGAATTTTATTTAGTAAGCAATGGGGAGTCATTTAAATTTTAATGCATTCCCCTATTTTAAAGCCCAAGATTGATCTACTGACCTGTTAAATACCTGAAAATCTTTCCTTTTTAAATATAAGTTTACCTCTTCAAAATGTTTAGTATCTATAAAACTAGCAAAATGCAATGCTCATTAGGAAACTCCCTTCCTCTCAGCTTTTGTTTAATATTATTACTGTGATTCCCAACCATTTTAGAGTGAGAACCATTCCTGAACATTAAAAACAAAGCTCCACAGATCCCCTTATTATTGTCGTATTATGAGTATCCTTAAATAATGGCCAAAAAGCTACTATTAATTCAGGAATGAGTTTAAATAAAACTTGCATTTTATTAATCACAAGAGCATCTATATCCATTAGAAAAATATTAGTACACAGAATGGAAAGCATACTCTTCAGATATTTTGGCTTGCTTATGGATTTGCACCTGCATCTATGAATCCATTCCAATAACCCTTTTGTTACTCCTGGGTCTGTGGCCCATAAATTGAGAACCATTGTAGGAATGTAAGCTATTATTAGCACTCTCCATCATATTCTGAGTTAAAGTTATGACTTCCAAGAAATTAAGGATCTGGTTTTTGTTGCTCTTTTTGAATTTTCTCAGCTGACACACAATGTACAGTATCATAACTTGCATCTTCAAGAATTTCCTGAGGCTCAGGTAGGTTAAGTATTTGTCAGTGGTCAGCTAGCAAGGGTTAAAGATGGGAAGTGAATAATTGAAGCAAGTCTTTTTGACTCTAAGATCAGCATTTTATCTTCTGCACTACAGTTATGTCTGTTTCCATGAAAATTTAAAGGAAAAATAAACCTCTTCCACTATGTGAATCACACTAGTGACCATCAGTCTATCACCAGAGTCTACATTCTGAGTGTTAACACCTCCGAAGAGTGGTGATAGATTTGTGTACCCCTTGTCCTATTGACACTGCCATATAAGTGTGATTTTTGTGTAGGTACATTATCTAGACATTTGAAAGACCTTACTTATATCTACTTCATTACATTTCTAGTATCCATTGGCTTTAACTCATAATGGTTTGACATTATTTTAGATTTTCACACTTTTTAATATTCTTATATATTGCAACGGCATACTGTGAATCCTGACTTTCTGAAGGCTTTGACCATGGATTCCAAGCTCTGTCAGGTCTTATCAGGCTGGAGTGACTTCTACCATATTATCAACGGCCAACTGTAGACTAGCGTGCCAATTCGCCAACTGGGTCATTCAATTGGGGACTGAAATCTGTATCAGGAAAGGGAGTGACCACATTGCTAATGCTAAAGTTCTTTTGAAATGTTAAAATATGAAACCTGCATTGGTAACACTTTGGTAACATATACCAGATAGTTGATTACTGCCCATGGTGCTAAGCTAGAAGTCTCTGGGCTTTTGATTGAGAGACAATAGTTACTATTGTGAAGATTGATCCAGAAAGTTATAACACCCAAATAGAATAATGGATGTAAAACACTTTGCAACATCAAATGCAATGCAAATGCCAGTTATTAATAGCATCAATATAGTAACAAATTACAATATCAGCAGTGTTATTAAATATTATTAAGATAGCCACCAGGCTTTCAGTCTGGTGATCATTTCAGTGTCTGAGCCTTCTCTTGAACTCCTGACAAACTCAAGCAATGTTTATAGAGTAATAAGGGAGTGTGCTGGTAAATGTTTAAAGGCCAGCCCCTTTGGGAAAAAGAAAATATGAACACCCATTTTTTAGTTCAGTCTGCATTTTACAAGGCTAAACAAGTGAGTCAATAAATCAATTTCTGATTTGTAGCAGTTGCTTATTTCTGAGGTGTAAATATTCCCATGAAGAAGTTAGCAGTTGACTCTTTAGAGCTGGTTCCACCTGATCCTTGGATGAACGTAACGTGGTGGAAATGGAAACCATCTGCTCATATGAAATGACTAAGATATTCTACCACTGACTGCTTATCATTTACATTAGATCCTTTTTTTCCCACCCCCTATAGGACAGCACATTTTCACAGGAACTTTTCTCATGCAATATCTGGTGAGAAGTCTCTACATCCCTGGTGTTATGAACTCTGAGCATCCTACTTCTGGCTAGGGCTTCTGGCACTGCTCCAGGTTGGAGTTGTTCCTTGTGTACTCAATTGCCTGAGCATCCTTTATGGTTCTGTCCCAAACTGTGCTCTTCCATGAGGAGTCCTATCCAACTGGAGCCAGGTGCTTGGCACGATGAGAGAGGAGTAGCATAGATACCACACCTCTCATTTTAGTCTTTCCTTAGTTTTTTTTTCTCAATTGCAATATTCTCATATTCAAGCCTTATACATTAGCAAAAGGAGAGACATTGGCCATTATTGTGACCTGAGTTAGATTCACTAGTTTCTAATTAAGAATGTATCCTAACAGTAGGCACTCCAAATCTGCTGAAATCATTGATTTCCTTCCCCAACATATTTTCCTCCTTCATCTCTGGCTATGTGATATTTTCTGATTTATTCTCATAATTTCCCTGAGATGAGTTGAAAAACTAGATTAGCATCTAAGCAGGGACACATTTATATACCACATACAATAGGCATGAATTAAAATTTCTTTGCTCAAGAAATATTAATTTTCTTTGAAAGTTTAGCAAAAATCTATGTACTGATGTTTTTAAATGTGAAAAAAGGAATAGAAGGTAGTCTAGATCAGAAAGCAAGCAGTAAAATTCTGAAAGTCACAGGAAAACAGTTTCATGTATATTTCTTTTTTGTGTTCTGATTTGTTTGTTAAAATGTTCTATTATGTTTAAGTTCAGGATAAAAATAAAATTTGAAAAAAATATGTATTTTCACTTTCATTTTTTCATAAAAATTTCAAAGACCTGTAAGAAGTACTATTATAGGTCTTTTTTTCATCTTTAAATTTATTTTCAGTTTTCAACATTCATTTCCACAAGATTTTGAATTTCAAATTTTCTCTCTCTCTCTCCCCTCTCCCTACCACAGGACAGAGTGCATTCTGATTACCCCTTCCTCCAATCTGCCCTCCCTTTTTCACCACCCCCCTTCTTTTGTCATCTTCCCTTCTATTTTCCTGTAGGGCAAGATAAATTTCATTATAGGTCTTGAGAGGTATATTCATTTAAATTAGATATATTCTCTGTCTTCAAGGAAATTCCAATCTACCACAAAGGAAGAAATTTGTAGGTAGAAACATAGACTATACAGTCAAAATGTGAAGTTAATTAGAGGTTTGTGCAAAGTGTCATACTATCAATCACCTATCATTTAAATACCTGACAAGTGCCAGACACTAAGCTAAGCATTGATTTAGAGAAAAGGAAAGATGACTTGGGAAGATTTGTATGACATGATGCAGTGAACTATGAGCAAAACCAGGAGAATGATTTATACTTTAACATCAATTTTATAAAAATGAACAAATTTGAAGAATTTTATAAACTGATGAATAATGAAATCAGTAGAACCAGAATAATTTATACAAGAACAATTCTATCAATACAAACAACACTGACAGCTGTGTGAGCTCTGATTAATGCAATGACTACCCATAATCCCAGAGGACCTATGACGAAGCATGTTGTCTAAATCCTGATGAAGAAGTGATGGATTCAGAGTACAAAATGCGACACATTTCTTTTAGTATTCCTGATGAGGAAATTTATGGTATCTGACTACATATTTGTTGCAGGTTTTTTTTCTTTTTTTTATTGTAGTTTGGAACTGGAAAGAAAATAGATCTGTTAATTAAAAAATAAAATTTTCATAAAATTTGTCATTGAAAAGAAGAGAGAGAAGCTGTTCAGAAGGCATGCAGTGCTGAAAGAATAGAAGGAAACTATCATGAATAAAAGGGGCCAGAATTTGAGAATTAAGGCTGCTTGGGCCAGTCTGGTAGGAGATGTTAGCCTATTTTGCTAAAGAAAGAGAGATTGGAGATTGTGTAGTGGAATTGAAGGCATTAGACACATTTTGAACTAAGGTGTAGAGGTGGGAAAACATGGGTTATAGGATCATAGACTTATAAGTGGGAGGGTCTTTGGAGGTCACTTAATCCATAAACCCCCATTCTATATAGATGAAGACAGAAAGGTTAAAAAGTGTCTAAATGATTTGCCTTGGGTGGTAAAGGTAGTAAGTAGCAAAAATTGCTTTCTAACCCGGGATCTTTCACTGGGGTTGCTACAATTTCCCCACTGTTGAACACACAGTTTACCCTAGCTGTGGAGTATGTTGTCAGGAGAAGAGTAAGATAAAGATGGAATGGTAGGGTGGGACCAGGTTGTGATGGGACTTGAATGACAAACTAAGGCTGTTCTACTTTATATAATGGACATTTTTTTCTTATTTCAAAATAGCAGGTGATCTTGTACTTATTTGATGAGGTGCTTTTAAAAAAAATATCTTTTGGATAGCTTCTAATAGTTCAAGGCATTGAAGACCCAGTTTTAGAAAGTGTGTGTAATGTATGTTGGGGGGGCTTGAGTTTTTTTTAGGAGTGCACTCTTCATCTTCAATGAACCTGTCTTGAATATGAAGCTTCCATAATAATATATAAACTGAATTCTTTAAAAAAAGTGATTTTTTTTTTACCTTGCAATGCAAAGTACAATTGTTGGAGGTGAAATTATAACATCCAAAGCCTGTCATGCCAAACTATACTTTGGAAAAATGTTTTAAAATCATCAAAGTATATTATGCATGCATAATTTCTATTAATGTCATGGAAATCACACAGACAATATATTTTGGGCAAATATTTTGCATCTCCAAAGGTTTATATCTTTAGATCATTACTATGTATACTAAAGAAATGGAATGGAGGAGAAAGGACCAGTGTCTTCTTTCATAACTGTCTTGTCCACAACTTATATCTCTAGACCTCAACATGGGTCTAATCTTTAATCAAGGGCATTTTTTGTGTGTCTTAAATTTACAGAGTATCGTGTCAGCTTGAAAATAATAATATTTGCAATTTTTCATAGTTATGCTCATAATTTTGTTCCAAAAAACATTGAGTTGCTTTAGAGAACATATCATTACTTTGGGCTTCTCCTTTGAATTTGCATTTTTCATATTACACCACTATTCATCCAACAATTCTTGGCATGATTTCTTAAGGTACTTATTTTCCTCAGTTCATTTGTGTAGCCAAGGTAGCATCTCCCCAGAGCTTCTGAGTCTCCTGTGAGGTGACAGAAAAGAAACTTTGAGAGCAATGAATTGAAAGTACACTCTGTCTAACCACTGGAATGGATTTGTTTTTTAATCTTAAATGAGAAAATAGTGAATTCATGCTGTATAAATGGATATATGCAACCATTCTACATAAGCTTTCCTCTCTATTTTATGGTCATCATGATTGAGAAAACAAAGAAATGTTACTGGGTAAGATAACAGGATTTAAAGCTGAAGAGAACTTAGAAATTGCCAACTTGAATCCATTCATTTGATAGATAAGAAAACTGAGTGACCTGAGAATCTGATTCATCTGTCATATAGCATCCCTTTTTAAAAAAATCATATGTGTGTATATATAATATGTCTATGCACATACATGCATACATAGACACATACATGCACACATACACATAAATACATATGTGTATATGTGTGAGTGTATGTGTGTATATATATGTATATGTGTGTGTGTATATATATATATATATATATATATGTGTGTGTGTGTGTGTGTGTGTATATGTCTATGACAGATCTGGAGTCAAGAAGACTCATCTTCTTGAGTTCAAATCTGGCCTTAGATACTTACTAGTTGCGTGAACCTGAGCAAGTCACTTCACCCTGTTTGCCTCAATTTCCTCCTTTGTAAAATGAGCTAGAGAAGCAAATGGCAAACCCACTTCAGTATCTTTGCCAAGAAAATGCCTCATGGGGTCATGAAGAATAGGACATGACTGACATGGTTGAAAATCACAACATCTTCTCTTTAGACTTTGCTATCATGATTCAGATGCATTCTTACCTTGGACCGCTCCTCAGTGTCTGGGGCCTTCTCTCTTGAGAATGTCCCTCTACCATGCTGTCCTCCTCCTACTGTTGCAGACTTCTTTCTTGTCCTTTTTGAGAACAGGTGAACACAACAGCAATAGATGACTTCCTTCTGAGATTCTTCCTTTTGATGACTGCCCAAAGCTGATCATGCTTAATCACCATCCTGGACTTTGCCACTATACCCTCTGGAGGATACCTTCTTTACCCCCACCATCCCTTTTTGGCTTTCTTCTGTTGTCTTCCCCCTTTAGAATGTAATTTTCTTGATGGCAGAGCCTGCCTTACTTTTTACTTGTATTTGTAACCTCAGTGCTTATCACAGAGCCTGATGCACTGTAATTGCTTAATAAATGTTCACTGCTTGCCTGTACTCATATCTGTCTGTCTGTCTATCTATCTATCTGTCTATTCCTATCTATGTATCTATATATCTATCATCTATCTTTCTATCTCTATCTTTCTATCATCTATTTATCTCTGTCATCTGTCTTTCATCAATCTGTACATTTCTCTCAACCTATTTTTAAAATTGTAACTATGAACCTAATTAAACATAAGCAAAGATGAACATTTCAGTATAAATAGACATATAAGCAAGAGGACTGTGCATGAAATGTCAACTTTTATTAACAATTTATCATTTTTTTACATTTTAAAGTTCATTTTTTATATAATTTCAATTTTATAAGTTCCAACATTATCCCGCTCATATGTGTACCCTTCTCAACTCTCTTTTTTTTATTTTTAATGATTTATTGTCACTTTTATTTATTTTCTTTCTTTTTTTTAGTATTAGTATTACTCTACCCTTCATCTCTTCCTCCTCATTATTATTTGTTCTTCATGTTCAAAGAGGAGCAGTGATGTCATGAGGGTGAAGTCTTGACTTGGGCATGAATTGGATTTAGGTGAGGCAGCGTCGCGCAGTCATCAGCCTCTCTCTCTCTTCTAGAGTCAACAAAGTCCAGTGGTAAGACAAAGATCAAGATGACTGGCAATTGCTCAGGATGCAGTGGATGACCTTGGCCTCTTTGGTGTCTGACCAAGCACTCAGTGCTCCACGGTGCCTGCTTCGGCCTCTTTCATGGCCATCAGAACAACTTGTTCTCATCTGCCCATTCTGCTCGGGGAAGTCTTCACCAATGAGTCTGAGGCCTGTTGGTCACTTTCCACCTGGTTTAACTTGTCTACTGAGATGGTTAGTGGGAAGTGGCTTCGGAGCATTTTGAATCTTCTTAGAGCAACAGGTGAGAGTTGGGTGAAGGTGGACACCAAAGGTGGATGAGTAGCCCTGAAACTCTTCCTTAGATAAGAAGTTGAGGAAAAAAGGGGGTAATGGGAAGTAGAGAGAGAGATAGAGAGAGAAAGATAGATCGAGAGAGGGAGAGAGACAGAGTGTGTGTGTGTGTATGTGTGTGTGTGTGTGTGTGTGTGTGTGAGAGAGAGAGAGAGAGAGAGAGAGAGAGAGAGAGAGAGAGAGAGAATAACTCCCTTTAAATAAATGATAGTCCTATAACAAACCACATTATGAATGCCAGAAAATTTAGGTTTAATTCTGTACTCTTCATAATCTTTCTGCTAGGGGTGGGGAGCATAATTCATCCCTTCTATTTTTATATGTACATAAACTAATATGTATATTTACATTTGCATCTTTTATCATTAGTCAAGATCTGAATACAGATCCACTGAAAACCAGAATCAGCAGTCTCATCTTGTCTTTTTTCATGTTTGTTCAATTATGTATCACAGAAGTGTTAATGAGGACATTCTCAGTTTGAGCAAAAGTTATCCAATTAGAATTTTTCCAAATTCCCAAGTGTTTTATGCTTTTTGATATTGTGTTCATGGTATCAAGGAAATTCATAATGCAGCAGCTTTCTCTGTAAATCATTTGCACCTTCTCTCTAGATGTAGCCTCTATCATTAAACATTTACAATGCTGACTCTTACCGTAAAGCTACATGTGGTAATTAAGTCATTCAGCAACTCTCTTAGGAATAAAGGAAACCCGGCCAGCAGCTGCGTTCTTATCACCACCACCACCACCACCACCACCACCACCATCATCATCTTGATATCATTTATATAGCAACTGCTATATTCTAGTTACTTAGTTAAATGTTTTAAAATTATGGTCCCATTTGATTCTCACCTCCATCCTGGGAGGTAGGTGCTCTTATTATCTTCATTTTACAGATAAGGAAACTGAGGAAAACAAGATTAAGTGCCTTGCTCAAGGTCACACTAAGGTCACATGCTACTAAGTATGTGAGGTCAGAATAGATATCAAGTCTTCTTAACTTCAGACCTAGCCCTCTGTGCTTTATGGTATCACCTCATTGCCCCTTATCGTCATTCCCAGTCTTCCTCTGGTCTCTGAGGTTGCTAGGTCCTAGACAGACAGGATGTTTTGGGGGGAATTTCGCTCTTGTATTCTGAGTGAGCTGCCCACTCTTATATATATATATATATATATATCTCATATATACACATGTACATATACACATATATGTATGTACACACATACATATATGTATGTTTCCCTATATGTATATAATGTTACATGTATACATCTATATGCATATACACCTATGCACATGTATAAAAGGTCCATGTTGCTTCGCCATTACATTGGCATGTAAGCTACCTGAAAGTAGCTACCATTGTTGCTTTATCTTGGTATGCCCAACACTTCATAGAGTGTATGACACGTAATAGATGCTTCATAAATGCTTCTTGATTGATTAGGAATGAGGGCTTCAAAGCCCTACGGATGGGTAGATTGATGTAGCAGTATAGCCTCTTGCCCTGACTCGGGGACTTTGTTTCCGTATTATCTCCTAAGCCATATGCAAGGCATTTGATTTGAGAAGGGGTGGATATAAAGAGGCAGGATTTGGGACAAGTTTAGAAGAATCTTGTCTCTAGCAGCATGCCTGCCTGCTACGGTGATGTTGATAGATAAGGTTAATTCCAGTAGCTCACATCTCTATGTTCTTTTTTATTTGCATGCAGAGTTATATACATTATGCCACTTGATATGGAGTCAATACTAATTACTATTCTCCACAATCCTGAAGATATTATTCAGAGGAAATATATGCCCTCGAAAATACTCTTCAGGGAGTTGTAGCCACACTTGTTTCTTGTCCTTCATTTTGTGGACACTGATGACCTGCTTGAATATGGTTACCCAGCCTCTATATGAAGAAGGAATCATAGAGTCATGGTACTTCAGAACTAGGTCTTGCTACACAACCCTTTTATTGGACACACAGGCAAATCAGGATCCAGATAAAGGAAAGAGTATCCCAAGGTCACATCATTATTAGCAGAGTAGTAGAGTTCAAATATGGATTAGGTCTCTTGACTACACAAAGAATGTGGGCATTCAGCTTTTAGGTATTGATATATAGTAGATAGTTGATAGATGGATAATAAATAGATAATAGATGATTAGCATGTTCGTCCTTTGTTGCCAAAGAAGACCATGCCATCAGAGAAATAATGACATGACTTGCACTTGACTTTGTTTTGAGTGAGGGAGGGCTGTGCAGGTCACCAGCCTCACTTATCCTCCAGAGTCATCTGAATCCAGTGACCAGATATTCCTCAGGATGACTGGAGATGACTCAGGATGAGGCATTTGGGGTTAGGTGACTTGCCCAAGGTCACACAGCTAGTGAATGTCAAGTGTCTGAGGTGAGATTTAAACTCAGGTCCTCCTGACCCCTGCACTGGTGCTCTATCGCACCAGCTAGCATAATAGATGCTAGATAAATGATAGATAATAGAAGAATTAAGTTCTTACTTTGTGTTGAGTCTCACTTTCCTTCACTATAAAATGAGGGAGTTGTTCAAAATGGTCTCTGAAGTCTCTTCCAGCCTGAAATCTGTGATTTCAAAAATTGCGGTTCTTCATTTAGGAATTTAATATTTTTCCTTTCATATCATTTTGTTGTTTGAGATATTGCTTCAAAATCTCCTGATTTTACTGTGTTTACAAGTAGACCTTTTCTTTTTTTAAGAAGCTCTATCTTTTCTTGGTGATCAATTTAAAATATGCCCTTCATTTCTATTTCCACTCTCCTGTTAATTACTCTGTAGTGTGGTGGCTTGGATGCAGTTCTGTAGTGCTAAAGCCTAGAGAAAGCCCCAGGAGATTCAGTCACAGCGCCTGTATTCTGTTTAAGAAACCTTGTAAAATGCCGTAGAGGTACTCTGAAAAAACAGAGTTTACCACTTGAAAGTGAAAGAGAGTAAAAGGCTACCAAGCATGTGTGTCAAAAGGGAGCCTAAAGGTAGCAGATATGAAGCCAAATGGATGGTGGTATCCATAAATCAGAGCAACTAATTCTACTCAACTGAGAAAGCTCAATCAATTTCTAGACTTTTGTACATTCATATGACATTTATTACATGCCTGCTCTATCTAGAGCGCTGGGCTTTTTATTGCAAGAGATAGTCTAGTAATAAGTTTTACAATTGGCAAATAAGGAGAAGCCACACCAATATATAGTAAGTGTATGAAAGGGGCAGATGAGCAGGGAGATAATTACAAGCTGGGAGATCCAAGAAGGCTTTATGGAAAGGGTGCTGTTTGAGATCTAATATATCAACGGGCAGCTGGGTGGCAGAGTTGATGGAGTGCCAGGCCTGGAATCAGGAAGACTTGAGTTCAGATCCAGCCTCAGATGTTTGCCAGTGGTGTGACCTTGAGCAAATCACTTAACTTTGCCTCAGTTTCCTCTTCTGTAAAATTAGTTGGACAAGGTAATTGTGAACCACTTTAGTATCTTTGCAAAAGAAAAATCCCAAATGAGGTGACAGACAAAACTATTCCTTGCTCTCCTAATTTGTTTATAGGATCACCTTTTATGAACCCATTTTGACCTTGTCTTGGTATGTAGTATATCATGTGTATATACACCTAATTTCTGTCTTCCAGTTTTCCCAGGAGTTTTTGTCAAATAATGAGTTCTTGTCCAAAAAAGTTGGGGTCTAATGATTTATCAAACACTAGATTACTATAAATGTTTACTACTGTGCCTTGCAGATATAATCTGTTCCACTAATACACAATTCTATTTATTAACTAGTGCCAGATATTTTTTATGATGATTACTGTTTTACAATACAGTTGGAGATCTGGTACATCTAGATCATCTTCTGTCACATTTGTTTTCATTAATTTCCTTAATATTTTGTTCTTTAGATGAATTTTATTTTTTTCTAGCTCTATAAAATATTTTTAGCAGTTTAATGAATATAGCAGTGAATAAGTAATTTAAGTAGAAATGACATTTTTATTATATTGGCTTGGCTTGCCTATGAGCAATTAATATTTTTCCTCTTGTTTAGTTATGACTTAATTTGCGTGAAGGGTTTGTAATTGTGTTCATATGGTTTCTGGGTTTGTTTTGGCAGGTGGACTCTTAAGTATTTTATCTTGTCTATAGTTATGTTTAATGAAATTTCTGCCTCGGCATCAGATTCTTTAGATCAGATTTATGCAGTCACAGGAATGGCCCTCCACCTTTATTAAGAGATCATTTTCTGGAATCCCTATCTTAATCTGTTCATACTCAGAAATATTGGTCTGTTTTCACTTGAGTTAAGTGAAAAGAGTTACCTTCATTCTTTCCTCTACCTTATAATTTCTGCTAAAATTGATTTAAGGTAGAACTAAAAATGTGGTTGATCTGCGCCTTCATATACAACTGACTTTTTCCTCTAATTAGATTGTTTCTAAGATTTCTGGAAGTACACCAGATTTCTCTCCTTTTACACAAATCTGGTATATTTTAAAAATGTATTCTAGATATGGTGTTGTATTGGATAAAATGTTAGACTTTGAAGACCAGGATACCTCATTTGTAGGTCACTTCATGTACTTACTAGCTGGGTTGGGCATATTCATCTAGTTTTTCAAAGCATCAATTTTTTGAGATCAGGGACTATTTAAATGTTTTTTTATCCCAAACACTGAGAACAGTGCTTGGCACATAGTGGGAGATTAATAAATGGCATTGCTTTCTTGATTGTATACTTGTAACAATAATTTATAATAATAATTTTCCTAACAAGGATATTTCAAAGTATTTTGCAAACCTATGTATGAGTCATTTTTTATGAGATGTGTTTTTGACTGTTATATTTCATTTTTGTGCCCTCTCTTTAAAAGGTCATGGTCACTTGATTTGCAGTCCTTTGACAGGGACAGGAAAACAGATGAACAAGAAACTTAAAAAAAACCCCAACAAACACAGTTTTTTCAAACCAATCTAACTGTAATTCATTTTAGGGAACAGAGTAAGACAAATCTTCCCATAGATTCCGTATCCTGACTCATATTCTCTGGGGACCTGCAAATTTTCTATGGTAAAAAAATTTACCCAGTCTAGTAATTTGGGTACTATTCCAAGGAGTTGCCTATAAAAGTTTTTTTTTAAAGGAAAATAGGGCTAATATGAGCAATCAAACTTAAAAAGGAGATCCAGGTTGCACATCAATCCAATGGATCAGCTCCTTTCAGGAGATTTGGCAAACTTGACCATAAAAAATAGATTCTCTACCTTGATGACTAAAACCCCGGCCAAATATTCCTATATTTTGTGTCTTGCTTTTCTGTGTATCTGGGAGTACATTCTACCCTTGGAACTATTCCCTTGATTATCTGTGAACTGGCTCCCACATCAGAGTTGTTCATATAAGCCGTTGATCTAAGACTTCATTCCTCCATTCACTCTTACGGATGGAGGATTGCTTTTCTCTTTCTTGCACCCTAACATTCAAAATCAATATGGAAAAAAGAAACTATAAGAGTGGAAAAAAAATGTCTTACCTCAGAATGGACAAAAGGGGTTTAGATTTCACATACATGTTCATTCTCTTTCTTTCTTTCTTTCTTTCTTTCTTTCTTTCTTTCTTTCTTTCTTTCTTTCTTTCTTTCTTTCTTTCTCTCTTCTTTCTTTCTCTTTCTTTCTCTTTCTTTTTTCTCTTTCTTTCTTTCTTTTTTCTCTTTTTTTCTCTCTCTCTCTTTCTTTCTTTCTTTCTTTCTTTCTTTTTCTTTCTTTCTTTCTTTCTCCTTCCTTCCTTCCTTCCTTCCTTCCTTCCTTCCTTCCTTCCTTCCTTCCTTCCTTCCTTCCTTCCTTCCTTCCTTCCTTCCTTCCTTCCTTCCTTCCTTCCTTTCCTTTCCTTCCCTTCCCTTCCCTTCCCTTTCCTTTCCTTCCCTTCCCTTCCCTTTCCTTTCCTTCTTTTCCTTCCTTTCCTTCCTCCCTTCTTTTCTTCCTTCTTTTTTTCCTCCTCATATCTCATTGGAATAGTAAAGTATCAGTGAAAAATTACAGCTAATTTGAATCTAGTTTTTCTGGCTTCCATGGCCAGTTCTCTTTACCTCTCTCAGGCTGCCTTTCAGACTATATCTAGGCAAAGAAATTAAGCTAGCACATGCAAGACAATTTCCTGAGGTGAAAGTAGTCTCCACAGTGGAGTCTCCGCAGTTTCTTCCCATTCAAATTGGTACCTCTAATCTTATTTGGACCTTATTATTTTTTTTAATCATTGTTTTAAGAAAAAATTACATCAGTGTGCACAACACAAGTGCCCTCAGTGAAGAGATTGCCTACTTTCTACTAATAACTGTGTCATAGGCGGACAATATTACAAGTATTGTGCTGATTTCTTGAGTGCCTTTTAGAAAGAACATCAACAAGCTGAAGGGTATTTAGAGGAGGGTTTTTATGATGATGAGGAGACTTGAAATCATGCCATGTGAGGATCAAGTGAAGAATGTCTGGAGAAGGGAAGCCTTAGCGAGAGGTATACAATACAAAGTATTTGAAGGCTATCAGCTGGAAGAGATTAGAATTCTTTCACTTGAACCTAGTGAGAATAACTAGTAGAAATGGTCAGAATTGCAACAAGGTGGATATTGACTGAAAATCTCAATCAGTTTCTCTTGATCACTCAATAAAGTGAGTATGGCTTCTCTTGAGATCGTGAAGTAAAAATTAGGCAATTTCTTTTCATTGCTGTTGTAAGGAGCGCTGCAGTTTCATGTGCCAGCTTCACTTGACCACGGAGATCTCTTCCAACAGCAAATGTTTTGGTAGGTCCTGGTTCTGTGTGGTCTTGAGCGAGTCTCTTGACTTGCTCTGATTTCACTGGACTACTAGGTGATCTGTAAAATTGCTTCCAGATTTACATTTTTTTTGTCATTTTCTGCGATTCATAATACAAAGGGAGACTCGCAGGCAAAGGAGAGAAGTTCAAAAACCAAAGAACAAATGGCTAAGAGATTATAGTTGGGCAGGTGAAGGTAAAAAACAAAAGTACATGGTTTTGAAACCTGTGGTTTGGAGTCTACGTTTTATTCATTAAGTTATATTCAGCCGTCGTTGCAGCAAAATGAAAATTTGCAGATTCTCACTGTTGTGTGCAGGTGACCATTTTTAGTTATGCTTTAAAGCTACTATGTAAAAGAGGTTTGTATGGGGATTGCCTTTTAGCAGACGAAGGAAAAAAAAGGAGTTGAAAGAATTTGCTCCCTAATGTAAACTAAGAAGTTAGAATCAGAGTAGATACTCTATCATTGAATTTCTGACTTGCATTGGACAATAGATTCCCCAGGAGAACTTTGAAAGCCAAGACATCCAAATATCCTTTAGATCCCAAGTTCTAGAATGAGAAGGGGGTCTTAGAAGTAATTTAGTCCAATATATTGTTTTTTAAAGTGGCATTACTTTATTAATTTGGCTAGATGGGACAATAGATAGAGTGAGGGATCTGATGTTAGGAAAACCTCACTTCAAATCCGGACTTGGACACTTCCTGTGTGGACCTGGGCAAGTCATTTAACCTCTGACTCCTTTAGTTTCCTCATCTGTAAATTGGGGATAATAATAGCACCTACCTACTAGCCTATGAGTGTTGTTATGATGATATAATGAAATCATACTTGCAAACTTTAAAGATACACACACATATGTACACACGTATATACATAAAAGTTATATGCTCTTAACTGCTAACTAATTCTACCCAGAAAGCCATCCTTGATTTAAAAAATAGTTTTCTTCCTGCAGATTGGTTGATTTATTTTCCCTTGACTCAGAGAACTGAAGGTATCAAAGTCACACAAGTGTTGAAAGTCAGGGTAAGAATATGAAATCAAGTCCTTTGACTTCAAATTCATTATTCTTCAGCATCAGCCATTTACATGAGGTAGTCCTAATGGGGTATAAGGTAACATTCTTCACCAATGATTACCTGTTTATTTCACATAATTTAAAAAACTAATTACCTTTTTTTGTGACTAGGAATCTAAATCTTGCCATGAGTGGAAGTTCAGTGGTCACTTACTGGCCTGAGCCCAATGGTTATTTATATAGAACCTTAATCAGCTCAAATTTTCTAGCCTAGGCAATTTGACCCTCTGTTGTTAGACTGGTGGTCCTCTACTGCTCGGAGTTTATCGTATTAATGCCTAAATTAGTGCAGAAGCCTTCTGGGCTTCAATCCTGCTTCAGGTCAGAACCCAATCTAATCTCAGTTTCCTCAAGTAATAGGATTAGAGGCTTACACCACCATGCCTGGGCTAGGACACTTGTGTAAACACTCTTTTGATAGTCAGGAATTTAAATTTTTTCCATTTTATATTAGGTAAAGATAAACATACAATGAGCCACAATTAAGGCAATATCAGCAAAAGAACATCAATGGGTTACCTGCAAGATGAATTTTTCTGCATCAGTATCATTTTGAAGAACATCTATTAAGTTACATAAGAATTTCACACTTCATTCAATGATGTGAATTATAGTGATTCCATAATGATGGAATTATAGATAGGTGGTGCATTGGAATACTAAATTATATTATAATTTTCCTTATATGAAAATAGTATAGCTTACTCATTAACCAATTTCAGAGCAATTGGATTGATTCTAGTTCTTCAAAGTAAAACAACAGAGCTACGTATATCTTTAAACACAGACCTCTCTTTTTTTGTTAGTTTCCATAGGACATTTCTGGGAATGGGATTATTGGGTCAAAGAGTGCAATGTGTGGTGTAACTTTTGTAGCATGCTGCCAAAACACTGAAAAAAAGGCTAATTTGCAATTCTTCTAGAAATTTTCTTACAGAATCTTATTTTCCATGATTTCACCAGCACTGATTTATGTCATTTTTTTAATTTAATTTTTGCCAACTTGGTGCTCTGAATGGTCCCTTAAAGTTGTTTCATTTTTCATTTATTTAATTATTAGAGATGGTGAATAGTTTTCCCCCAGTGATTATTTATAATTGGAATTTCTTTGAGTAGTGGTAATGCTCGAGCTCTCTCTGCATCTAAAATGCTTAGCCATTATCAAAAAAAGATAAAGTTAGAGTGCTGAGGGAAAATAAATGACCTTCCTGAAGTTTAACAACATTAAAGTAAACATAATGCTGACCGTAGGATACAATATCTCTTGGCAAAAAGTTCCCAATACTCTTCATAAGGAGAATGCAATAAACAGAGAAATACAATGTCTGTCTTTTCAGAAATGTGAGTTATTCTGCTACCTGTCTGTTCAAGAAATACTTAGGAAAAGAATGTATCTAAACTAAATTTTGCTTTCATATTGCATTGTCTACAGCTAATGGTCTTTAAACAAGAGTCTTCTTTTGTTCTTGTTCAGGCCCATCTGTAGTCATAATCTACTATTCCAGGTAGTATCTCTAAACAATTAAGATACAGTCAACAAGATTATTCAACTCTTAAGCACAGATTAGTTCTACAAAAATTCTGAGAAGAAGGGGAATAATCTTGGTGTGCATGCAGATTAAGCCAATGGTGAAGAAAATCTGAAATGTAGGCAAATAAGCATAAGCATAGACTCAATAAACAGGTTTTTGATGATTTCATTTAGTTTCATCAACTCCCTAATGGAGAAAGAGAGAATTCCATGGATGAAATTCCACTCACGGAGCACACTCATGATTTAAGATAATTGATAAAAAGATCTCAACCATGAAAACTAGAAAGTTTAATTAAAAGTGAGCCTGAGTAAAAGTAAGTTTATGTTCAGTAGGTAGGAAATTAGATATGTCAGTAAAAAGATAAGTGTAAACAAATTGCATTTTAGAAAAAAATATAGGAATCAAAGGAAATCTCCTAAAATAAAGTCTGCAATTCCAGGTGTTGAATAAATTATGAAGACATGGAGACACTTCTTAGGTGGTTTTTTTTTTTTTGTGGGGGGGTATGTGTTTGATGTGCCAGTCACTGTGCTAAGTATTGATGATACAATAAAGGGCAAAAATGGTCTCTATCCTAATAGGTTCTCATTGTAATGGGAGAGACAACATGTAAATAATGGTATAGATAGAAGATATGTTTATACATCTATATTACTAGCTTATATCATCTGCAGTATATTCATCTAATAATGAAAGTTAATTTCTGAAGGAAAGCACTGTGAAGCAGATGGGAGGGGGTGTCCAGGTAAAGCTTTTGTAGATGGTGAGATTTGTGTTGAAACTTTAAGGTCCAGGGAAGACAGGAAATGGAGTTTCTCAAGCATGAGAGTCATTAAAAAGCATGGAGTCTGAAATGCCATTGAGTCCAATGCCCCCATTTTTAGGCAAGGAACAGTGGCTCATAGAGGATTAGTGGCTTGTCCAGGGTCAAATATGTATTACATTTCTGAAGGAGTACTTATAACCAGATTTTTATGACTCCAGATTCAGTCAGTCAACAGGTATTTATTAAGTGCATTTTATGTGGCAGACACTGCACTAAATGGTGAGGATATGAAGAAAGCAAAAACTAGTTCCTGCTTTCAAGGAGTTCACGGTCTAATGGGGGAGACAATATATGAACAGCTATGTATATATGATACATTGGAAATAATCCATAAAGGAAGACAATAGCATGAAGGGTGGTGGTGAGGAAAGTCTGATTGTTGAATATGGGATGTTAGGTAGGATTTGAGGGAGCAGGGAAGTCAAGAGGTAGAAAGGAGGAGGCAAAGTATGTCAGTCGTGGAGAAAAGCCAGTGAAGAATGCCCAGAGACTGGAGACTGAGTCTTTTGTGCAAGGTACAGCAAAGAAGTCAGTGTTATTAATCTCAGAGCATATGTGTGTTTATATATGTAAGGGGAGAAAGGCATAAGAAGACTGGAAAGATAGGAAAGGTTCAAGTTGTGAAGGGTTTGCAATGATAAGCAGGATTTTCTCTTTGATCCTGGAGGGTATAACTAGACACTGAAATATACTGAATAAGGGAGTGACATGGTCAATATGTTCTCAATTCGACAAGTAAGTAGAGTATGGATTTGATTGGGGATCACCTTCAAGAAGGAAAACTATTAGTTTATTACAACAGTCTAAACATGAGATTATGAGAGCATGCACCAAAATAATGACAATGTCAAAGTAGAGAAATGAATATATTTGTAAGATTTTATAAAGCTAAAATTGATAAGTGTTGGCAACAGATTTGACCTAGAGGGTGAGAGAAAGTGAAAGGTTGAGGGTGTGTGAGAGTGTGAGCGTGGATGACTTGGAGAATGGTGGTATCTTTAAGAGTAATATAGAAGTAAGGAAAAAGGGAAGATTTGGAGGAAAAGGAAGTCAGTTCAATTTTGGGCATGTTGAGTTTAAGACATCTACAAGACATCTAGTTTGACATATCTAATTGTCATTTGAAGATGCATCTGGACATCAGCAGTGAAGACAGATCTTGTCAGTAAATATGAGTCATTTACATAGAGAGGATAATTGAACAATGAGAGCTGATGAGATCAGCAAATGAATAAAGGGAAAAGAGAAGAAGACCTGGTGAAGAACATTGTGAGAAACCCACTAATAGTGGATGTGACCTGGATCAAGATCCAGAAAAGGAGATTAAGGAGTGGTCAGATGCATAGAAGGGGAGCCAGGAGAGAGTGATGTCAGGAATATCGAGAGAGAAGAGAGTAGTAAGGACAAGTGAATTGTTGACAGTGTCAAAGTCTACAGAGAGTTCAAGAAGGATAAAAGATGAAAAAGGCCATTAGATTTGGTAATCTGGCAGGAAATATTTGGTAATGGAATGTATCAGTAAGCACCCTGAGATGCATGGGGGGAGGGCTTCTATCAATGGTTCTTTGATATGCTTTTCTAAACAGAAAGGCAACTTTTGATCAAGCTTTAAATCAAGCACATGTATCATTCACTTAGTTCAGGAAATCAGTAGACAGTACTTTCAAATTGTCTGACATAAGCAATACATGTAGCACAAATCAACAGACAGATCCAACTGTCTAACCATAGTTGCCAGAGAGGGAAGCACCAACATCTAGGTTTTCAAAGCCGGGAGACTCCTTAGCAGCTTCCCAGTCTCTTTGGGTACACAAAGCTTCTTCCAAAAACTAAAACCCAAAGTAAAACCTCACCCTCAGAATACTTATACCATTTTCTTTAAGCTAGAGAGCATCCCACTTTTGACAACCGGGGCCTCATTAGCAAAAGGTGTGGGCCTTTCTTCAAATCTTCCCTAATCAAACTCCCTTTAATGGACAGACTTATTAATGGGTGGGGAAGATCTTTAATCACATTAACAATACAAATACTGTTATGTTATGTTAAAAATAAAACTCTTTGTTGATAAAGGTGAGATTCAATTAGAGATACTTGATTATACCAAAATAAAAACAGCAAAAGATGCTACTTGGCTTGCTCCTTTTTTTTTTCAATTTATGTACTTATTTTTAGTTTTCAACATTCATTTCCACAAGATTTTGAGTTTCAAATTTTCTCCCCATCTCTCCCTTCCCCCCTCCCCCAAATACTGTGCATTCTGATTACCCTTTCCCCCAATCTACCCTCCCACCTATCATATCTCCTTCATCCCCATCCTCTTTCACCTCTTGTAGGGCAAGATAGATTTCTACACCCCATCACCTGTACTTCTCATTTCCCAGTGATATGCAAAAGCAATTCTCAACATTCATTCCTAAAACTTTGAGTTCCAACTTCTGCCACTTCCTCCCTCCCCACCCATCACCACTGAGAAGGCAAGTAACTTAACATAGGCTATACATGTGTAGTTTTGCCAAAGACTTCCATAATAGTCATGTTGTGAAAGATCAACCACATTTCCCTCCATCCCATCCTGCCCCTCCATTCATTCTATTCTCTCCTCTGACCTTATCCCTCCCCAAAAGTGTTTACTTCTAACTGCCTTCCTCCTCTCATTTGCCCTCCCTACTATCATCCCCTCCACACCTCATTTATCCCCTTCTCCCCTACTTTCCTGTAGTGTAAAATAGATTTTCATAACAAATTGAGTGTGCATGATATTCCCACCTTAAGCCAAATATGATGGGGGTAAACTTTACTTTTTTCTCTCACCTCCCTCTCTTCTGCACCATTGAAAAAGCTTTTTCTTACCTCTTTTATGAGATATAATTTGCTCCATTCCATTTCTCTCTTTCTTCTCCCAATATATTCCCGTCTCACCTCTTAATTTAATTTTTTTAGATATCTTCCCTTCCTATTCAACACACTCTGTGCCTCTCTCTCTCTCTCTCTCTCTCTCTCTCCTCTCTCTCTCTCTCTCTATATATATATATATACATATACATATATATATGCACACACACATACACACAGATATATATATATATATATATATATATATTATATTATATTATACTCAGTTTTGCTGGGTAGGTGATTCTTGGTTTTAATCCTAGTTCTTTAACCTTTGGAATATCATATTCCAAACCCATTGATCCCTTAGTATAGAAGCTACTAAATCCTGTGTTATCCTGATTGTATTTCCACGATACTTGAATTGTTTCTTTCTGACTGCTTGTAATATTTTTTCCTTCACTTGGGAACTTTGAAGTTTGACTATAATACTCCTAGGAGTTTTCCTTTTAGGGTCTCTTTCAGGAGGTGATAGGTGAATTCTTTCCATATCTATTTTACCTTCTGGTTCTAGAATATCAGGGCAGTTTTCCATGATAATTTCATGGAAGATGATGTCTAGGCTCTTGTTTTGATCAGGGTTTTCAGGTAGACCAATAATTTTAAAATGATCTCTCCTGGATCTGTTTTCCAGATCAGTTGTTTTTCCAGTGAGATATTTTATATTGATTTCTGTTTTTTCATTCTTTGGTTTTGATTTATAATTTCTTGATTTCTCATAAAGTCATTAGCTTCCATTTGTTCCATTCTAATTTTGAAAGAACTATTTTCTTCAGTGAACCTTTGGACCTACTTTTTCATTTGACCAATTCTGCTTTTTAAGGCATTCTTCTTCTTTTTGACTTTTTGTACCTCTTATACCATTTGGGTTAGTCTATTTTTAAAGGTGTTGTTTTCTTCAGCATTTTTTTTTTTTTTGGATTTCCTTTAGCAAGTTGTTGACTCATTTTTCATGATTTTCTTGTATTGCTCTCATTTCTCTTCCCAATTTTTTCCTCCACCTCTCTTACTTTATTTTCAAAATCCTTTATTTAGCTCTTCCATGGCCTGAGACCATAGCATATTTTTTGGAGGCTTTGGATGTAGAAGCCTTGACCTTGCCATCCTCCTCTGATTATATGCTTTGCTCTTCCTGATCAAAAAGGATGGAAGAAAATATCTTTTCCTCAAGAAAAGAACCTTCTGTAGTCTTATTTTTCCCATTTTGGGCATTTCCC
Source organism: Bettongia penicillata ogilbyi (assembly GCA_023548195.1). Lineage (NCBI taxonomy): Eukaryota > Metazoa > Chordata > Mammalia > Diprotodontia > Potoroidae > Bettongia > Bettongia penicillata. The sequence goes on along the minus strand of JAJHZJ010000749.1, from coordinate 190,683 downwards.
ATTCAATTACTTGACTTTTAAGTCCTTGTCAATGGAGGGCATGCTGCCCCAGGCTTCAGAGGTTGTGTGCAGCTGTCCTATGAGAAATCTCTAGAGACATGTAAGTTCCCTGTTCCTCCAAAGTGGCATAATCAAGGTGTCTATTCCTCTCCTGGACTGTGCTCTGGTCTGTGATCAAGCACAAACTCTCTTTACTGCCCTGGAACTGTGAGTAGAATTCCCTCTTCACAGCCACCACCAGATCCACCATGCCAGCATTTTTCCTCATCCTAGGACTGCCACTTAGGACTGAGACCTAGATCAGCAGCTTGATTCTTCCAGAGTCTATAGGCTGAGAGCTCCAGCAGTGTATACTGCTGCAGCTTCCTTGGGGCTGGAACTGGGGTCAGGCCATGCTCTCCTCTTACCCAGGTGAAAGAGCCTTCTCACTGACATTTGAAGCTGTCTTTAGCATTTGTGGGTTGAGAAATCTGGAAGAAGCAGCTGCCTGTGATTCAGCTCCTTGAAGCCTGTTCCAATCCTGTCTGTGGTGTGGCCCACAGTGAGCTGTGCTCTGTTCTGAACCTAGTGTGATAGAACTTTCCTGGTAGACTTCCAGGCTGTCTTGAACTGGAAATCTGTTTCACTCTGTCATTTTGTGGCTTCTTCTGATCTAGAATTTGTTTAGAGTAATTTTTATAAGGGCTTTGGGCAGAGAGCTTGAGAAGATCTGTGCTTCTACCCTGCCATCTTGCTTCTGTCTCCCCTCCTCCTCCATGATTTCAAGATCAGAGGTATAGTTGTCTTTGTGTGTGGCTAAAATGGGGTAGAGGAGAAGTCATATGAAATGAGTAAATTGAAGAACCTCTGAGATCAGTGTATTTGAAGGAGTATCAATATATATGTTGAAGTCTCACTAGTTTGAGGTAGGAGATGAAGAGGAGAGAAAGTCTGTGACCTAGGCAGTACGCTCATTGAGGAAAGAAGGAGATTATTTCTGAGGGTAGGTAGATAACAGGTACTAGAATATTGATTGAGTTGTACATATAGATTATTTGAAGTTCTAAGGATGAGAGGTTACTCAAACATAGTTGTCGATGAGGTACCTGTGAGTGGCAGTGGAGAACAAAGAGTCCTCTAAGTAGCTCACAGCTCAAGTAGCTAGTGAAAATACAGCCAGTGCTGGAAAGTGTGGCCAGGGTGTCGGTGTCATCAAGTGGGAACCATATGTCAAAGAGACCCAGAAGGTGGAAGCAGTGGGAAAGAAAACAGAACATGGTGGAAGAGGGGAGGGGGCTTGCTTCAGAACAGTGCAACATTGCAGTTGACTTGAGAGGAATGGGAATAAAAGACTGGGCTTTAAAAGATAGAAAAAGCATTTGAGTGATAACAGCCAGGAGTTCAGATACTACATCATGTTATCATGCATTGCTGAAGAAGAAACACAGAGATGCTATTTAATGAAGATGTTTAGTGTATAGATCAGGCTATTAGATTTTCTTTATAAATTATTTTTTTAAAATTCTGTCTACTGTTGGTCTCTATGGCTCCACTTATAAGTGAACTCCTTGTCTCTTTCTCTTTTATTTCATTTATCTTTTTTCTGCTATAATCCACCTTTTTCTCAAAGCATCCAAAAAACACATCCATATGACATGTTCAAATTGACTCTTACAGTTATAATGATGTCCAATTACTGAGTAATTGAGTGAATTGCTGTACTGTCAGTCCAATTCCATTAAGATAGTTAAGAAAACTAGAATTCACTGTGTAGGGATGGAAAGAATGGAGAGAATTCATGGGAAATGGTCTATTTTTCATGCAATAAAGATGTAGCCAATATTTTAAAAAAGTTTTATTGATGCCTTCTGTTTCTAAATCAGTCATTTCTGGACATGTTCTGCTCCTTATCTACAGCGTCCACCACACCCATCAGGGAATTTACCAATTAGCAAAGATTTAGCTAATGAATATCTGGCTTCTGTTTTCATTTTTGAATAAATATCAGTTTTTCAAGGGCTAAGCTGTTGTTCAGGAACCCTAGGCCATAAATAAAAAAAAATGGGGAGAAGTAATGGACTAGTTCATGAGATAGTTGAGTATATATTGGGGCAGAGGATGCCAGTCATTTTATATTTAATATTTTAGTTCATTACTTTCATTGTTCAAGTAATAGAATTTAAAAAAAAATAAATCTATCCCTTCCACTCTGCCCCATTAAAAAATAATGATATAAATAAACTTTCAATGCATACATAGTAAAATAAATTCCCACATTGGCCCTGTCAGAAAGTTTATATTGCTTCTGTAGTTTAAATTCATCACCTCTCTCAGGAGATGAGAGGTATGTTTTAAGACTTCTGATTTACGATTGTATTGACCAGAAATCTGAAGAATTTAAAGGTTGCTTTTCTCTATATTATCATAATTATATAAATTGTTAGAGCTCTGCTCACTTCATTATGTCTAAGATCAAAAAGGTCTTTTTTTTCCCCTCGAAAACTGTCAATTTCATTATTTTTATTGGACATCAATATTTCAGTACATGTATATAGCACATTTTAGTCATTCTCTAAAAGGATACCCTCTTAAATCCCAATTTGGGGCTATCACAAAGTGATGATCTGTAATTTTGTGCACATATATCCTTTTCTTCTTTGTTTAGGGGCATAATTGAGCAAATCTTGGGAAATTATAAGATGTTGCACATCTGGGAGTCATTGATCATTTATTTCCTTTAAATTAGTTTCTGAATTTGTACATCTTATTAAATCTCTGTTTTTAGAAAGAGGTAAACATATTTTAAAACTGCTTTGTCTCTACACAAAAGAGATTTTCTGCTAATATGGAATAGTTCAGCTGAATAGCTGTCTTTTGAGGGCAGTTAGGCACTTTTCATTAAGAATTTCTAGTGATTCAATCTGTATTGAAATTTATGACACCTGCTTAACTTTGATGACTGTTTTTTGATAAATGGGTCTGTAATAAGAGTGAATCTGAAATGAAAATGTACTATTTGGTTTCTGATTTGCCGTGCTGTTTTCACAGAATTTCAAAATTAGAAAGAACTTCAGAGGCAAGCTAGTCCAACATGTGTATCTATGTATCTGTATACACATATGTATCAGTACATATATGCCTAGATATATCTATACATATATACCTACATGTATGCATACATATATACATATAAATATATACACACACTATATATGTATGTATATATGTATACATATGCATACATACACATACACATACAAAAGAGAGTTCACCCTGAACCGTCCTTCATGAATGGTCTTATAACTTTTACTTAAAGCCATTGTCTGATGGCAAATTCACTCTGTCAAGAGGCGACCCTTTCTATGTTGATTAACTCTAATTATTAGTAAGGTTATATTTATATCAAGCTAAATTTGCTTCTTTGGAACATTTAAACACTGCTTTTAATTTCTAAACTGCTCCAGACAATTTTTTTTTTTTTTTTGTAGATAAGTGGTACAGTAGAGAATGGTGGATTTGGAGTTAAGAAAATTTGAGTTCAAATCTTTCCTCAAAAATTTAGAAGCTGTGTGACCCTGGACAAGTTAGTCAGACCTACTGAGAATTTTCTTTTTTGTGAAATGTACATAATAATTGCTCCTACTTTCAAGAGTTCTTTGGGATATAAAAAAAAATGAATGTAAAGTAATTTTCAAATTTTAAAGCTCTATCAAATTATTATTATGAATTATCATTATTACCATGATTATTGTTGCTCACAACTACTCCAGTTATGCTAGAGAATCTTAGTATTTCATTTTCTCAGGACCATAATCATTGCAGGTTGAATTGACATCCGAGAAATACTAAAAAAAAAAAGCCAGAAGATGTCCTCCAGAATTGTGTCAGTTTCCTTATCTGAGAATGATACTGACGATGACAACACCTCCCTTACAGGCTTCTTGTGGTATCAAATGAGTTAACATTCTTTAGGATTGCTTTATAAACCTTAACACATTATTATTAGCACCTTGATTAGGTTGTCATCAATCAAAAAAAATCAGTGACTCTCTTGATCACAAATCCCCACCAAGAAAACAAATTATAAAGCTAATCCGCTTCTTAATCTTAAAAAACATGCATACAAAAAGGACAAGACTTTCTCATTTACCCAATTTTAACTTCGTAGTGTAGTGAATAGAATGCTGGGCTGGAGTGTAGAACACCTGAGTTCAAGTTTAGCCTTAGGCATTTACTAGCTATGTGATCCTAGATGAGTAACTTGACCTCATTTTCCTCCACTGAAAGCAGGGATAGTAAGAGTAGCTGCCTCCAGGGGCTGTTATAAGGGTCACATGATCTTCATATGTAGAGGACTCAACATAATGTCCACCATAGCTATTGCTCCTGTTCAGTTGTTTCAGTCGCGTCTGATTCTTCGTGACTCCGAGTGGAATTTTCTTAGCGAAGATAGCGAGTGGTTTGGCATGGAGTATGTTCTTAATAAATGCTTGTGTTTTTCTCCTTTTTTTATAATTCAGTCAAGTTCATTTTTCTACTTTAGAAAGTCTTATACATTCACCAGAGAGTAGCTTTTCCTTCCTAGCTTCAATGAATTCCTCAAGCGTGACTACTGACATTTCCTCCTTACAGTCATTTTTTGATTTTTCTCTCACAAAGCCCCAGGTCAGATAATTTGACAGTAATCATCATTCTCATTTGTGTTTAAAGTCCTTTCCTATCCCAACCTGAGATTGAGCTGCTTACTAAAAATATCATCTCTCAAGAATACATAATTTTATTAGGTGAGAGTATTTCTGCTACACACACACACACATATACATATGTAAATACTATATTTGCATATTGTACAGATACACACGCATGCTTATTATTATTGGCGTCTATACTTCTGGTAATGAGTCTGTCCCAACCTGGCTAGTCTCATATTCTTAGAATAGTAACCCATTCCATCACCTGTATTTGAATATTTTCTAAGTACTAGAACCTTTCAGAGCTTGTGTTCTCCTAGAGAAGAGCCTTTGAGACCCCTTGGTCAGTATCGTTGACAGTATGTCATCTGACCTGAGTTTGTTGGAGAATACCATGAAGGTGTTGAAAAACAAAAAAAAATTCATTAAGCAAACAACAAAGTCTTGTTTTTAAAAATGCTCAACTACATTTTACAAAAGCAAAATAGCAACTTTAATTTCAGCTAACCAGAATTTTCAGTTAGCTGGCTTATTTTCAACCTCTTTATTTTTAGTACAAAGAGATGTTTAGAAAACATGATTGTAATGAAAACTTTAGGTCAATTTTAGTACAGGAAATTGAATCAAATATCATTATTAATGAAATTTTTTTAAAAAAATTAACTTCCAGGGATCCAATGTATTCCACTCAATCTCTTTAACCCTCAGCATTTCAATAAGGAACACTGGAAACTGCAAATTTCTCAGTCATCAGAGGAAGCTTCAATGATTTTTATTAAGTTCTGCCTAATAAGTCAAGAAAATGGACAAGTCATTAAAAAGATATTGAGCAACATGGTTTGAAACTTTATTTCCACAGAATATCTCAATTTGTGATCACTTCATTTAATGAGTGTTTTTACCGTTATCAGGTTTTGGGGTTATAACAGAGTGCTATTTTTTCTTTGCTTTGTTTTAGATATGAGGAAAGAATTAATTATGTTTTTAAGATATTTTTAGAAGGATAATTTACTACAAATTATTTAAAGCATCAATGTGATAAAATTTTAATGAATCAAAAACTGTGGCTTTGGAAGATGAGTCAGGAACCATTTGGTTCAACCCATACCCCAAGCATATCAGCTGTTATAACATACTTGATCCTCCAGACCTTACTTGTAGATATACAAAAAAGAGGGAAATCTACCACTTCTAAAGGCAGCCAGTTCCATCTTTATGCAGCAGTAATTAAATTATCATGGACTAGTCTGAACTGTGGCATCCTCCTGGTTCTGAATCTACCCATTATATTAAAGTAGACACTAATATATATTATATTTTAATATAGTATATTAATATATCTCCATCTTTTCCAAAAGAATATTATGAGATAATTTATCAGATGTTTTACTGAAATCTAACAAAATAATCTCCCCTGATCATCTAGTTTTTAATCGTTATTTACTTGAAAGGAAATAAGGCTGGGTTTTTTGGCATATGCCTGTACACCTTGCCTTTGAGGTGACCTGAATTTACTCACAATCACTTGAGTTTAGGAGTTCTGAGCTACAGGAGGCCTAAAAGTTGATTAGGTGTCTGCACTGAGATTTGCACCAGTATAGTGAGTCCTCTAGGAGCAGAGGGTTACTAGATTGCCTTGGGAGGGGTGACCAGCTCAGATTGGAAAAACAGAGTATGTCAAAGCTTCTGTGCCAATCAGTTTGGAGATTAGACCTTTGAGCAGGTCCTGCACTTACATCTTGGGTGACATACAAACTGTGGTGCAAGTCATTTTTCAGTTGTGCCTGACCTTATGAGCTCATTTGGGGTTTTCTTGGCAAAGATACGGGAGAGGTTTATCACATGCTCCAACTAATTTTACAGGTGAGGAAACTGAGGCAAACAACATGAAGTGACTTGCCCTCAGTCACACAGCTGTCAAGTATCTGAGGCTGGATTTGAATTCAGGAAGAAGAGTCTTCCTGACTCCTTGCCTGGCATAAGAAAATAAAATCCCATTAAAAAAATTAAACAATAATATTTTTCTGCCATGATCAGATGAAATGATGGCTCTTGGTAATCACTATTTTCTTTTCTAGCTTTTCATTAACTGTCTCTTCAACAATCTGTTGTAGAATTTCCTCTGCAAAGGAAGAGAAATCCATTGTTCTGTAGCTTGCAGACTCTCTGATGTGTTTTGCAGCTGTTTTTTTCTAAATAAATAAAATCAATTCTTATAAATTTGTAAGTTTTCGGATATGGCCTCTTACTCAGTATTGACTATTGTCAGCTCTTTTCAATGGTTGCAATGAATGTATATTCTTTTCTTTTTTCTATCTTCTGCATAATTTCATAAATATATTTCTATTTCCATTTATCCTAATTACAGTTTTAATTATAATGCAGCATTTATTACATTAATGTCCTACACTTTGTTTAATGATTCTCCTGTTACTGGAAATCCAAGTTGCTTTCAGTTTTTATAATGGCATATAGATGCTGCTATAAAAAAATATGCAAAAACTAAACTTTTAGGGTTTTGCTTTGAAAAAACAAGATATATTCCCAACAATGGAATAATTGGATCAAAGGGCATACTTATTTTTGCCACATTTTCCATTTTGCTCGTCAGAATGCCCTCTAAAGAGCTGCTTTTATTATTCAGTTTATTCAGTTATTTTCGTGGGATCTGACTCTTCATGACCCCATTTGGGATTTTCTTAGCAAAAATATTGGAGCACTTTGCAATTTCATTTTCCAACTCATTTTACAGATGAGGAACCTGAGGCAAACAGGGTAAATTGACTCACCCACTGTCACACAGCTAGTAAGTGTCTCAAACCACATCTGAACTAAGGAAGAAGAATCTTCCCAACTCTTGGCTTTAGCACTCTATCTGCCACTGAGCCTAGGTGTCAAAGAACTGCTACAAATTTTGCAATTCTATCAGGAATGAATGAACATACTCATTTCTCTACCACTCCAATACCATTGAATTTCATTGTTCTGAATTGTTTTTGCAAATTTGATTGATTAGTTAGAACATGTTAGTTATCATAAGGTTGAGTTTTTTAAAGTGATTATATATAATTTGCATCCTCTTTTGAAAATTCTTCATATCCTTTTTATCATTTATTCATTGAGTGCTAGCAAGAAACTCAAAAAGTTTTAACAATTCCTTACATTTTTATGTTGTTTGGTCAGTCATATTTGTGATAACTATTTGGCATACTATAAACATTTAATTATTTTTATTACATTATTTTGTTGTATGAGTTTTTTTTAACTCTTTAATGACCGTGTGTGCAACTATCTTGTCCTTAATTATTCCTTCTATTTGTCTAATTGGAAAAAAAAATCTATCCTCTATGATCATGAAGCATATTTTAATGTGTTTCTTCTTTGTGATATTTTTTATTGCTTGTTGTATGTTGTAACTAAAATTCACTTAGGTCCATCATATGACATGTATCTAAATCCAATTCCTGATGAATTGTAACTTATTTTCTATTTGCTATTTATCTTATTTTTTTGTAGTTTTGGCAAGTTCTAATTTTTTCATTATTACTTAGTGTATGTCTATAGTCTCTATTCCATTCCATTGATCTATTTTTCTGTTTTTTGTCTAGTGCCACAGTAAACACTTTCAATGATAACTGGCCTCTATTATTTTAATATCTTAGAATATAAGGCTATGCCCATCAGCTTTACTTATCTGGTCTTTCCCTGGGCATGCAATAGAAGGGGATATAATTATTTTCATCCAACTGACTTAAAGATGAAGAAAATATAAGATCTCATGATGCTTATCTTTTGATAATTGAAAATTTGATATTCCAAAGGAAAACATCCCTTTAAATCTTCATGGTGTTTACCATGCATTCAGCACAACTATTCACAGTTCTTCATAAGATATAACAACAGAACAAACGTTGTTCAATTATGAACAAGTAACAGAAAAGGTGATGATATCCACAACTGTCATGGAGGAGATTCAGCAGAGCCATAGTCAAAGAGGATTTCCTTTTAGATGAAAATTTCTTCCTGGATTGCATTGTGATAGTTGCTTCAAGACCCCAGTGTCTATAGATCATTCTGTACAAGATTCATTTCTAGTCAAATTACTTTTACTTAACCATTCATATGGGGAAAAAAGTGAATGAAGAATGCCTATTGTTTAGATCATGATGTGCAGTTAGATGGACACCTGAGTTCATCAGGATATAAATATTGTCTAGACAGTTAAATTGGGTATTTTGTTGGGTCCAAAACTAAACAGGTGAATTGTAGCTCTATGGAATTACCTCGGGGAAGTTGAGAAACTCTTAAATGAACCCTGAATTCCTCACATAAAAAAAGGCCCGCATTGTTCTTATCACTAGTATTCTACTAGTGTTCATGGCTGTGTTCACAAGACACTATATACTCTCTGAAAAATTAAAATTGAATTAAAGTTAGTGACCATGAGTGGTAAGATTAGGCTGCAATAACAAATAAAGGTAAAAAACCTACGAAGATCAACAGTAAAATATGTCATTCAAGAAATGTGTGATCCTAAAAGAAAAGAACAGAAAAGAAATGAGTTGATCACCTAGTGGGAGGAAAATAGGACCATATAAATACTTCATGGACATGTCTAGTACCCTTGTAATGTCAGGAGAAAGCAAGGAAAAGCCTTACTTAATACATTAGGACTAGAACTGGTATTGGAAATTTATGAGAAGACATGGAAAATTTTTCTTCACATAGCTGCAGAAATAATCTCAGTTCACCAGAGTGACCCTGTAAGTCCTTTGTGGAAAAACTTTCAGCGTTTTATGATGGAACAAATCACAAGATACTTTATCTGGGATTTGCCATCCTATACTCTCTAGCTACAAACTCTTGTTTGATTTTCTTGTCTGTCTACTCGTCTTCCATACATTCTACTTTCCAGTCAGGTGAGACTGTTGACAGTTTCCCCAAAGCCTTCCTTTGGTCACCTTTCCTTCTCCTCCAGGGCAGACCTTAATCCTGCAATGCATACTTGCCATGTTTTGCCTAGTGAGAGCACCATCCTCTATGGGCAGGCTCAGGGCTCAACCTCCCGTAGGAAAGACTTTACTGCTCATTCTCTAGCCAACATTCTGTCTTTTATTAGTGTCCATTTCATATCCCCCATACTAGTTTAGATCAGGGACGGTTTCATTTCTCATTTTAATGTACTCATCCCCTAGCATAGTACCTTCCTCATAATAAGGACTTAATAAATATTTGCTGAATTTCATGAAATGGAATGTGCAGTGTAGTGTGATAAGAACTAGTAGGGAATTATGGAAATAAATGAAACGTCCCTTTGCTATAATGACTTAAAATTGAATGGGGAGGGGAGGGAGGGATATGCATATAATGTTAGGTGGAGTTAGATTACAGGGTTCTTAACTCTTGTAAGGTCATAAAAGTTTGGTGAAACCTATGCACTCCTTAGAATAATACTTTCAAATGCATAAGATAAAAAAACGGGGAAAAAAGGCACAATTGTATTGAAATACATGTATATTATGTGCATATGTAATTTATAATATATATTAGATAAATAGATAGACAGATAGACATAAATTCATGTATCCCAGTTTAGGAGCCACTGAATATGACAATTGTAAACAGGGAATGTGAAGAGCTAGGAAGATTGCCTCTAGGGAATGCATACACTTAAAATGAGCATTGCCAATGAGTGTGGGGCAGCTAGATTGCTGGGTGGATAGAAGGCCAACCCTGGAGTCAGAACGACATGTTCAACTTTGGTCTCATACACTTGTTAACTGTGTGATCCTGGGCAAGTCACTTAACCCTGTTTGCCTCAGTTTTATCATCTGTAAAATGAGCTAGAGAAGGAAATGACAAATGATTCCAATATCTCTGCCAAGAAAACCCTAAATGAGGTTATAGAGACAGACATGACTGAAGCAATTCAACCACAAAAAACAACAATGTGAGGAGAGATCATGAATGAGAATGGGTTTGCATTTTGAGAAGTTAAGACCAACTGAGGAGTTGAGAATGATAGTGGATTTGTGAGCCTATAATCAGTGGGAGGAGAGGAGGGTTTAAACGGAGTTCTTTTTTTGGATATATTGAATTTGAGATGCTTACAAGACATCCAGCTTTAGACAGTCAAGAAGCAGTTGATTCTTTGATTTAGATTTCAGAAGATAAATTACAATTTAGATATTCAAATTTGGAGATTGTCTGCCTAGGGGCTATGTCCTAAATGCACTCTTCCCCTCCACCTCATAGGTCTTATTCTTGAGGTCTGAGATCTCTTTGCTCCCACCTAATGATTTTGTGTTTTGAGAAGTTGATTTGAGGGTCTCTTTCATTCTACTGACTCCAAGATCCAGAACTGATAGTACACATAGATGGAATTATGATCAAAGGCATGAACACAAGAAAGCGCGAGAAAGTGAAAAATTCATTTTGAGTCCAATGGAGTTGGATTTCTCAATCAAGAATTTTTCTGTTTAATGTGAATCAGTTATCATTGGTGGTATCATATAGGTTGCAAGTCAGCTTTTTCTGAAATAATCATATGAAGACCTAAAATATAATTTCTTTTTATCTCTCTGATGATTAATTTTGTATAGAAGTCCTAGGTTCCCCTCCACCATCCTCTGGCTAAAGACTGAAGCATGAGTGTTACCAGTATTTTAAATCTACAATATTTTCTTCTTTAGTTTTGTGATAGTACATAGAAAATCAGTTTTTATTTACTGTAGTTATTGGATTTAGCATTGAACTTCCTGTCTGATGCTAAAAGAAGTGGTTTAATGCACCTAAAAGCCTTGTTCTTTTTTTCCTTAAGCACAACATGTAATGGTACTCCAGAAGTGTGTTAATTATTTCTTGTTCTCATTGACTATCCACTGAAAGCAAAGAGCCTCTCAAGGTTTAAATGATTCCATTTTGAAGAGAGACTAGAAGATTTATTAAATAATAACAGCCAATGGAGGTCACTACCTAGTTGACAAAGTTCATATTGACTTTGAGCTGTTATTGGCAAAGTGTTTAAGATCCCAACAAAATAGGGGACTGCTCTTCTATGCCTTGAATATCAAGGTGAAAATGGAAACCATCAGTACTCTATGTTTCATTGGCATTGTGCTAAATATTTGTAAACATCTTGACGGTAGATTTCAGTTTACATTGTGTCAAAATTATGTAGATCCAGCATCAGTGTTTAATTAGGTAATTCTTGAGTTATTAAATATTAATAGTATTAAAACTGAGAAGTAGCCTGCATTAATGGGTAGTGAGCCAGAGTCAGAGTAAGCAAGTCAGGGGTTTAAATCTTGCCCCTGATACTTTTTGGTTTTGTGAAACTGGACAAATCACTTAATCTCTTGATGCCTTAGGCAATTCTCTAAGGCAGGATAAATATATCTATGTAAGTGTAGATATAGATTTAGATATATCTACATCTCTGTCTATCTATTGTCTATCTATCTATCTATCTATCTATCTATCTATCTATCTATCTATCTATCTATCTATCTATCTATCTATCTATCTATGAAATTTCCCTATCAGAAATTCCCTATACCAGAGATATCAAGCCAAGTGGTCTACAAAATTCCACACTGCTGTGAGAACCAGATTAAAATGTAATTGGGAAATGTTTAGCAAGTTAAATAAAAATACAGTACAACATAGATAATGTTAATTATCTATATATCTATATCTATATAATAAACTATAATGTGTTGAGTATATTTTCTATTAAGAGCATAAAGACATGAACATGAATGGTGAAAGACAAAAAAGTCGATGAAGTGGGTGGTCATTTCAGTGAGGCCATGGCAATGGTATATTAGAGTGAGAATCACACTAAGAACACTTCCTCCAGACAAAAATGTAATAAAAAATATCAAATATCCAGCTAACTTCTTTAATACAACAAATAAGGAATAAAGATTGAAATAAAAGCTTTGTAATGAGCTACGGTAATGATTTAAAAAATAAAAATAATGGAAATAGTTAAGTTTCTTCTACTCTTAAGAATGATTTCTGGGTGTGAATATTATTTATATTTACTTAATGATTGTCAGTAATTCAAAAACGGTTTTCTACATCAATGTGTGGCCTTTATTTGAATTTAACAATACTTCCAATGAAATCACTGATGTGGAACAACAATAATATTTAAGGATGACGTGCTATTTTCTACTCATTCCACTTTACGAAGAAGACACTGGTGTTTTGCTGTTGCATTTATTATTGTTGTTTTGAAAAAGATGTTTCTATGGAGGAACTGGTTGAGATCAATTCAGAGGAAGAAGTATTATCCAACCTGCTCTCTTCCTCTTATTTGGTAGAGGTTTAGCTAGTTATCTATTTGCAGTCTGTACTAAAGATATGCTGATGAATGAACTGAGTAGACTGGCCATCCAATTGCTCATCCTTATCAGAGAAAGATACAATTTCATTGCCCTCTTTGTTCCTCTGGGAAATGGTAACCTTATGCTTTTTGGAGTTGTGAATTTCATTAAGTAAGCCCTGTTGCATTCCGGGGTACTAATAGATCAACATAATATCATACATAATCATGGCCATCTGGAATACCTTTCTATCTATAGAGAATGGCTCTTCTCTTGGGATTTTCTCAAGGTTATCCTTCATGACAGTGGTTAAATGCCTTTGGCCTGCACATGCATGCCTTTTTAATGCCTTATTTGACAGTGATACTGATGGTCACTGGTCCAAGTTATAGCTGTGCTTGCATTTAACAAGGACTCTTGTATGATTGAAAACATATCTGGGAGGCATAGTTGTTGGAAATGTCTGAAATAATAAACTGTATAGAATCATAGACTAGATAGAATTTTGAGAATAAAGAGAATTTAGGTCACTCATGTGGCAATCCCTGCAAAGACCAATGGTGGTACGAATGAGCTATAGCACATTTTCAAGGAAGACTTGTACATGGGTGTTGCATAAAATATGTCACCAAAGACATTGACCAGAAAAACAGGTAACCTCTTCCTGAAGTAAGTGTGAGTGATAATACAGTGCTACACTGAAGTTAAAATGTTAAAGTAAATCAAGGAAGAACTATAATGTGTTGAGTACATTTTCTATTAAGAGCATAAAGACATGAACATGAATGATGAAAGACAAAAAAGTCGATGAAGTGGGTGGTCATTTCAATGAGACCATGGCAATGGCGTATTAGAGTGAGAATCACACTAAGAACACTTCCTCCAGACAAAAATGTAATAAAAAATATCAAATATCCAGCTAACTTCTTTAATACAACAAATAAGGAATAAAGATTGAAACCAAAGCTTTGTAATGAGCTACAGTAATGATATAAAAAAATAAAAATAATGGAAATAGTTAAGTTTCATCTACTCTTAAGAATGATTTCTGGATGTGAATACTACTTATATTTATTTAATGATTGTCAATAATTCATCAAAAAACACAGAAGTTAGAATTTATATGGTCATTGCCCTGTGAGTTTGAGGACTAATTATCATTGAAGATTCATTTTACAGTAACAATAGGTTAAATACAGGCAGCATGACAAAGTTACGAAAGCTTAGGTTCAAGTCCTGCCTCTGACATATATTGACTGTGAGTTGTGCAATCATTTTCTCAATTGTGTCTCAGTCTTCATGACTCCATTTGGGGTTTTCTTGGAAAGTAGTTTGCCATGTCTTCTCCCTCTCATTTGACGTATGAGGAAACTGAGGAAAACAGAGTTAAGTAAATTGCCTAGGGTCACATGGCTAATATATATGTAAATGTTTGAGACCAGATTTTAACAAGAAAGAGGAATCGTTTTGACTCCAGGTGAAGCGCTCTAACCAACTGCATCACCTAGCTGCCTTATTAACTGTGACACCATGTACAAATTATTGAACTTCTTAGTATCCAAGGTAAGTGGTTAGGTTTTATGGAACAGAGAAGATAAATATCAGTGGAGGGCATTTCCACACTGGAAACCCTACTAAGTTAATATATGAAAATAGTTTACATAATGTTAATTCCTGACATATGAACACACGTACTTAATGAAGGCTTGTTGAATGTTGAATTCAAATGTTAACAGTGATGAAAGACTATTTTCTGAACTTAAAAATAAGTAGACAAAAGGTTTACATAAATTTACCTATAACTTTTTTTTAGAATTTTTATGATGATTAATGTACTTGAAAAGAGTAGCAGACCCTTGAGCTGATAATTGGGGGTAAATTGTCCATTTATTGTGTTTTCCTGGATTGAAAATTTTCTCTAAGAATCACAAAGTCTATATTCTCAGAATTAGAAGAAATATCAGTGGCATAGGCACTGGAACATGCCTAATTGCTGAACAATACCCTTGAGAATTAACCAGCCAACCTCTGCTTGAGGAACCTTTATTTTAGAGGAGTTACCTGTTAGAAAAGAGTGATTCATGCTTACATATATCATGGAAACCAATAAAACATTTCATTTGCTTTCTCTTGCTTAGGAAATAACCTCCCACAACATATTACCCCTTCCAGTAAAAACTTCTTTCTGTGTGGATATTTTATTTAACATAATATTTTATTTTTCCCCCAATTACATGTAAAGGTGATTTTTAACATTCTTTTTAAAAAATATTTTTGAGTCCTAAATTTTCTCCCTCCCACTTGTATCTCTCCCATCTCTGAGATTCAGCTAAGCATTTTTATGTAGAATTTCTTTATTTTTATTTAAATTTTCAACATTCATTTCCACAAAATTTTGAGTTCCAAATTTTCTCCCCATCTCTCCCCTCCCCCACCACAAAACTCTGAGCATTCTAACTATCCCTATCACCAATCAACCCTCCCTTCTAACATTCCACCCTTCCCTTATCCACATCTTCTCTTTTGTCCTGTAGGGCAAGATAAGTTTCTATATCCCATTACCTTTATTTCTTATTTCCCAGTAGTATGCAAGAACAATACTCCACAGTTGTTCCTAAAACTTTGAATTCCAGCTTACCTTCCTCCCTCCCTCCCCACACATCCCCACTGGGAAGGCAAGCAATTCAATATAGACTGTATCTGTATAGTTTTGCAAATGACTTCCCTAATAGTCATAGACTAATTAACTATATTTCCCTCTATCCTATCCTGCACCCCATTGATTCTATTCTCTCTTTTGATCCTGTCCCTCCCCAAGAGTGTTGACTTCAAATTACTCCCTCCTCCCACTGCCCTCCCTTCCATCATCCCCCCAACCTGCTTATCTCCTTCTTCCACACTTTCCTGTACTGTAAGATAAGTTTTCATACCAAAATGAGTGTGCATTTTATTCCTTCCTTTATTCGAATGTGATGAGAATAAGCTTCATGTTTTCTCTCTCACCTCCCCACCTTTTCCTTCCATGGAAAAGTCTTTTATTTGCCTCTTTTATGAAAGATAATTTGCCCCATTCCATTTCTCCCTTTCTCCTCCCAATATATTCCTCTCTCACCCCTTAATTTCATTTTCTTAGATATGATCCCATCCTATTCAACTCACCCTGTGCTCTCTGTCTCTCTCTGTGTGTGTGTAATCCCACAACTACTCAGATACCAAAAAAAGTTTCAAGAGTTACAAATATTGTCTTTCCATGTAGGAATGTAAACAGTTCAACTTTAGTAAGTCCCTTATGATTTCTCTTTGCTGTTTATTTTTTCATGCTTCTCTTGTTTCTTGTGTTTGAAAGTCAAATTTTCTTTTCAGGTCTGGTCTTTTCATCAAGAATGCTTGAAAGTCCTCTGTTTCATTGAAAGATCGTTTTTTCCCCTGAAGTATTATACTCAGTTTTGCTGGGTAGGTGATTCTTGGTTTCAGTCCCAGTTCCTTTGATTTCTGAAATATCCCATTCCATGCCCTTCGATTTCTTAATATTGAAGCTGCTAGATCTTGTGTTATCTTATTTCCACAATACTAAAATTGTTTCTTTCTAGCTGCTTGCAATATTTTCTCCTTGACATGGGAACTCTGGAATTTGGCTATAAGGTTCCTAGGAGTTTCTCTTTTTGTATCTTTTTCAGGAGGTAGTCAATGGATTCTTTCAATATTAATTTTGCCCCCTGGTTCTAGAATATCAGGGCAATTTTCCTTGCTAATTTCATGAAAGATGATGTCTAGGCTCTTTTTTTGGTCATAGCTTTCAGGTAGTCCCATAATTTTTAAATTGTCTCTCCTGGATCTATTTTCCAGGTCAGTTGTTTTTCCAATGAGATATTTCATGTCATATTCCATTTTTTCATTCTTTTGGTTTTGTTTTGTGATTTCTTGGTTTCTCATAAAGTCATTAGCCTTCATCTGTTCCATTCTAATTTTGAGAGAACTATTTTCTTCAGTGAGCTTTTGAACCTCCTTTTCCATTTGGCTAATTCTGCTTTTGAAAGCATTCCTCTCCTCAATGGCTTTTTGAACCTCTTTTGCCAATTGAGTGAGCCTATTTTTCAAGATATTATTTTCTTCAGAGTTTTTTTGGGTCTCCTTTAGCACGTTGTTGACTTGCTTTTCTTGTTTTTTTTTTTTTTTTGTTTTTTTGCATCTGTCTCATTTCTCTTCCCAATTTTTCTTCCACCTCTGTTACTTGATTTTCAAAATCCTTTTTGAGCTCTTCCATGGCCTTAGACCACTGAATATTTATTTTGGATGTTTGGGATACAAAAGCCTTCACTTTTATTTCTTTCCCTGATGGGAAGCATTGTTCTTCCTCATCTGAGAGGATGGGAGAAGATAACTGTTCACCAAGAGTGTAACCTTCTATAGTCTTATTTTTTTTTTCCTTTTTTGAGCATTTTCCCAATGCATTTACTTGACTTTTGGGTCCTTTGTCAAGACTAGGGTATACTCTGGGGATCTGTAAGATCTCAGTTCCTCCAAGGTGGCACAATCAAGCATGTACACTGGTCTGGGAGCAAGTAGAGATTTTTGTGCCCAGAATCTTAGTAGAGTTTCCTCTTCACAGCCACCTGGCCTCCAGTTCCCCCAAGCCAGCACTAGGGACTGAGATTCAGATAAGCTGTGGGGGCAGGGCTGCCATTCAGTGCGAGATAACGATCAGCAGGGCCTCTACACAGGGCTGAGGTAAGTATCAGCTGTTCAGTGCCCCCAGGGGTTTTATGATCCAATAATTGATGTGGGCTTCTATAGGTGCTGTTGCCTGATGTGTCCTCTGTGGCCACTGCCTGAGGCTGGAGCTATGGGAAGGCCCTTCTCCCTTCTCTGCCAGCTGAAATAACCCTGTCACTGACCTTTGGCAAATGTGGGTTGAGGGGTCTGTGAACCTCTGCTACTTTGACTGGTAATTTTGCCCCTGAGGCCTGCTCACATCCTCCTCTCAGAGACGTATGGCACAGCCAAAGCTGGGCTGAGCTTCACTCTGCATCCGGTGTGACAGAAGTTTCCCATGGGCCTTTCAGGTCACCCTGGGCTGGAAATCTCCACTCTATTGTTCTCCACTTCTGCTACTCTAGAATTTATTGGGAGTCTTTCCTTCTTTCTTTTTATTTATTTATTTTCAACACAGTTTATAACAGATAAAGCAATTCAAACTTTTGGTTAGGTAATACTTCCTTTTAAAGCATTTACAATATGGATCACAAAAGAATTTTTTTAAATTTTCTTTTAAACATTAACCAACTGAGACAGAAATAATATTTATGTTGCTAATTTCACAAGCTCTTGCCCTAATTGTCTCCACAGTATTACTAAAAATTAAAGGACTCTAACTTATTGTTGTTCATCTAAAATCCTATGCCTAATAGCTTAATTTTAGACAACATTGGATGTTCCCCTACCAATAATCTATAATTGAATAGATCTGTATTAAGCTTACAAATCTTTTGATTATAGGAAATTGCCACCAAGAATAGGGACATTGCAGGGATACAATATCTCCCCAACTTCATGTCATTTCTAGGCAGGATTAGATTATCCACTTGCAGTCAGGCTTAAATTCTGCCCAGTGTCAGTGGGGAAATAGAGTCAGGAGAATCCCACCTCAGCCCATGCTGAGCAGCTGCTCTCCCACCCTTCCCATGAGATCACCTTTTGCATATCAACATCTCACAGGCTTACTGGCATCATGGATTAGAGACTCAGATCGCCTTTCTTGCTACCCATACCTGGAGTAGACTCAGAAGAATAGTCACTTAATAGTCCCATAGCATCTAAAAATGGCAAGTTCCAATAACCAGGTTTCAAATATGATTATAATTTCACTTTGGCTAAGGAACCTCTTTTGAGGCAAGTCTTACGTGGCTTACATGCCTTTCTATACATGTTCTAGTTCCTGATTAAATGGCAAATGTAAAATCAAATTTGCCATTAAAACCTTGACTTTTCCATCAATGCCAAATTTTACCCAACTTCCTCTAGGAAATTTAGACTGAAATTCTTTTGTCCAAACTAAAGATGTCATTGATTTATTCTCAGTAATTAATTCAGTCAATTGTTTTAATACTGATTGCTTTTACCTCACTTTGTAACATGTCAAGTTTTTCTCCCTATCACTCCCCTCCCCCTGCTTCCTAATACCTTACATTCTGATTACTCCTTTCCTTAATGTATCCTCCCCTCCATCACACCTCACCCCTCCCCTATCCCCATCTTCTATCTTTTCTTGCAGGGCAAGATAAATTTTCATACCCCATTCCCTGTAGTTATTGTTTCTCAGTTATATGCAATACAAATTCTCAACATTCATTTCTAATACTTTGAATTCCAACTTCTCTCCCTCGTCCCTCCCTCCCCAGGCCCACTGAGAAGGGAAGCAATTCAATATAGACTAAATATGTGTTCTTTCGCAAAAGACTTCCATAATTATTATGTTGTGTACTACTAATTATATTGCCCTCTATCCTACCTTATCCCCCCCTTTTTCCCCCCTACAATTGACCTGCCCCTTCTCGAAAGTGTTTATTTATAGTGACTCCCTTCTCCCATTTGCCTACCCTTCTAACATTCCCCTCACTCCACTTGTCATCTTCTCTCCTACTTTCCTGTGGTGTGATACAATTTCCATATCCAATTTTGTGAGCATGTTATTCCCTCCTTCAAGCACATATGGGGAGAGTAGCTTTATTTATCCCCCCTCTCCCCTTCTCCCTTATCTCCTCCATTGAATAAAATTTTTCTTTTCTCTTTTATGAGTTATAGCCTGCCCCATTCCATTACTCCCTTTCTCTTTCCAGAATTTTCCTCTTTCACCCCTTAATTTTTATTTTATTTTATTTTTTTGTGTGTGGATATCATCTCTTCTGATATAACACACCCTGTACTCTCTATCTGTCTATGTGTATGTGTGTATGTGTATGTGTGTATGTACAATCTCTCCAACTACCCAAATACTGAGAAAAAGATTCAAGAGTTAAAAGTATTTTCTTTCCATGTAGTAATGTAAACAGTTAAGCTTTAGAGAGTCTTTTATGATTTTACTTTTCTGTTTACCTTTTCATGTTTCTCTTGATTCTTGTCTTGGGAAGTCAAATTTTTAAATATAGATCTGGTATTTTCATGAATATGAATTCTTGAAAGTCATCTATACCACTGAATGACCATTTTTTCCCTTGAAGTATTATATTCAGATTTTCTGGGTAGATAATTCTTGGTTTCAGTCCCAGTTCCTTTGACTTGTGAAATACCCCATTCGAAACCCTTCGATCTCTTACTGTTGAAGCTGCCAGATCTTGTGTTATCCTGATTGTGTTTCCACAGTACTCAAATTGTTTCTTTCTAGCTGCTTGCAGTATTTTCTCCTTGCTCTGGGAACTCTGAAATTTGGCCACAATATTCCTAGAAGTTTCTCTGTTCGGGTTTCTTTCAGGAGGTAATAGGTGAATTCTTTCAATATCCATTTTGCCCTCTGATTCTATAACATCAGGGCAATTTTCCTTGATAATTTCAAGGAAGATAATATCTAGGCTCTTTTTTTGATCTTGACTTTCAGTTAGTCCAATAATTTTAATATTATTTCTCCTGGATCTATTTTTCAATGAGGTGTTTCACTTTATCTTCTCTTTTTTCAAATTTTTGGTTTTGTTTACTAACTGCTTGGTTTAACTCATGGTCATTCATTTCCCTGAATTCAATTCTCTCTTTCAACAAATTATTTTGTTCAGTGAGCTTTTGAACCTTCTCCTCCATTTGACTAATTCTGCTTTTTAAAACCTCCTTTTTCTCGTTGGCTTTTTGGACCTCTTTTTCCAATTGAGTTAGCCTCTTTTTAAGGTGTGATTTTCCTCAGCATTTTTTTGGTTCTCTTTTAGTAAGCTGCTAACTTGTTTTTTAAGGTCTTCTATTGCCTGAGGCCAGTTTAAGTTCCCTTTGGAGGCAGAGGCCTTGACTTCCTCTGAGAGTATGCCTTGTTCTGCCTCATCCAAAGGATGGGGGGAGACACCTGTTCCTCAAGAAAGTAACCTTCTATGGTTTTGTATTTTTTCCCTTTTTTGGGCATTTTCCCAACCAGTTACTTGACTTCTGAGCTTCCTCTGTACAACCTCCTGGCCTCCAGCTCCGCCAAGCCAGCTCTGGTGGCTGAGATTCAAATGAGCTGCTCCCTAGCCTCAAGGGCTTTAGGCGGGGGCAGGGCTGCTATTCAGTGTGAGATTAAGTTCAGCTGTTCAGGTTGGGGCTGGGTGGCCACATGGGGCTCAGTTCCTTTAGGGGCTTTCTGAGCAGACCTTCAACAATGGATTTGGGCTCCTCTCTGCTTTGGGAGTCCTGTCTGCTGCTGCCTCTACTGCTGTATCCTGATGAGACCTGAGTTATGGAGACACCTCACTTCCCTCTCGGCCAGCTGACCTTTGGTGCCTGTGGGTTGAGGGATCTGTGCTGCCACTATAGATTCTATCTCTGAAGCCTGCTGGATCTGCTCCCTTTGGGTGCCATGTGGCCAAGGCAAGGCTGGGCTCTGCTCCGTGTCTGGTGTGCAACAGACCTTTCGAGCTGGTCTTTCAAGTCTCTCTGGGATAGAAATCTCCTCCACTCTGTTGTTCTGCAACTTCTGCAGCTCCAGAATTTGTTGAGAGTTCTTCTTTACAGGCATTTTATAGGCTGTGGGGTAGAAGCTAGCATATGTATATCTTTCTACTCCACCATCTTGGCTTCTCCCCATCAAGAGTCTTTCTTTACAGGTATTTTATGGGCTGTGTGGAAAGAGCTAGTATATGTATGTCTTTCTACTCTGCTATCTTGGCTCTGCCCCTTAGCTAAGCATTTTGATAAAGGCCATACATGTGTACTCATACAAAACACATTTCCATATTAGTCATGTTTTGAAAGACACACACTAAGAGGAAAAAAAACAAATAAAAAAAATAAGGGAAATGAAAAAGTGTGCTTTGATCTCCATTTGGACTCCATCAGCTCTTTCTCTGGATATGGATAACCTTTTTCCATTATGAGTCCTTTGGAATTGTTTTGGATCATTATATCACTGCAAATAGCTAAGTCATTCACTTGATCATAATATACTATTGCTGTTACTGTGTGCAACATTCTCCTGATTCTGCTCACTTCATTTTGTATCAGTTCATATAGGACCTTTCATGTTCTTTTTTTTTTTTGAAATCATCCTGCTTTTATATAGCACAATAGTATTCCATTACAATCATATACCACAAACTTATTCAGTCACTCCCCAACTGATGGGCATCCCCTCAATTTCCAAATCTTTGCCACCATAAAAATAGCTTTTATTAATGTTTTTGCATAAATAAGTCTTTCCTCTTTTGATGGGAGCTGGATTCTTAAAGACTGTATCAGTAAAATATATTTTAACAGTTTCTACAAATTTGAAAAGGTCTGGAGTATAGACTTGATAATGAACTCCTTGCCAGTTCATGGAGGACTAGCCTTGTTAAGTTCAGAGAAGCTCACTATTATTAGCTTGGTCACTTAATTATAACAATAAAGCCTTTTCAAAGTCATTCTAGCCATTCAGATAGGATTTGAAATGTGTAATCAAACCTTTGGAGACAGATAGATGGATCAATGGATAGAATACTGGCCCTGGCATCAGAAAGACCTGAGTTCAAATCTGATTTCAGATATTTCCTAGCTATGGGACCCTGGACAAGTCACTTAACCTTTGTTTGACTTAATACTCTGGACAAGGAAGTGGAAAACTACTCCAGTATCTCAGCCAAGAAAACCTCATGAAGAGTATGACCCACAGGGTCACAAAGTGTTAGTCAGGACTGAGCAACAGCAAATCAAGCTTTTAGATTTTTTAATATATCCAGTTGTAATTCAGAATTCAGGTATTTAGCTGAATATTTTTTGGTGAGGGTGAGGCAGCATGGTACACTGGACAGAAACCTTACTTGGGTTCAAGTCCTGCCCCTGATACATACCAATGTTTCATCTTATCCAAGTCAAAGCGTGTCATTACTCTGAGTAGTTCTCTTTTAAGTTGCAGATGTGTCGATGTTGTTTGTGCTTCTTTCTTGAAGATGACTGTGACATCAGGAAGATGCCATGACATGCAGGTGAATTGGATGTAAGTGAAGCTGGGCTGTGCAAGGTTACTAGCCTCATTTTCTCCTCTGGGGCCATTTGGATTTAGTGGTGAGATATAGATGAGTACAACTGGAGATGTCCCCCAAGTTGCAAATATAATGTCAGTCTATATAGGTAGAAGGAATGTCCTCACCAAAATTTTCCCATTACCACTGAAATAACCAAGTCTTGTTGCTATAGCCTATTTATTTTTGATGTTGCAGACCACCCCTGGTAATTAAAATGTTTCAACCCTCAAGTTTTTGTTTTTGTTTTTTGTGTTTTGTTTTTTTGGCAAGTGAAAGCTCTGAAACCTCTGTTCTTCTGAATTCATTAGCTGATAATTTCCCCATCCAAAGGGGTTTTTTTCTAAATAAAAGGGGCAGGGGGGAGAAGTGGCAGGGCAGAGAGGAGCAATTAATAGTGATATGACATACCTCAGCATCTCTTCACAACAAAGCTTTTAATGCTGCAGGAAATTTTTTGGCACAGCTACTAGTTACTGTCAGATAGAAAGTGAAAAATTGCCTTTGGCTATTAATATGTATTTATTAACTTTTGTGACCCTAGTATGCATAATTATTATGACATAAGTATCAATTAAAAGTTCAAGAATTTTAATTATGGTGCTTTAAGACAAACCCTGCCCGTTCATGCATTTGGCATTCTTGTTTCCCCATCATTAAGTTGAGATTCTCCAGTCGTTCAGTTCCTTGGCTTTGCAGTGTTGTAAGGAGGATTATTTCATCCTTTGTACTTTGTTCTTGTGCCTACCACAATGCCTGTCACATTGCTACTGTCCAGTTATTTTTTTCAGTCATGTCCAGTGATTCATGACCCCATTTGGGGCTTTCTTGGCAAAGACACTGCGCTGGTTTGCCATTTCCTTCTACATTTCATTTGATAGATGAAGAAACTGAAGCAAACAGGGTTAAGTGACTTGCCCAAGGTCACATAACTAATAAGTATCTGAGGCTGGATTTGAACTTATGAAAATGAGTCTTCCTGACTCCAGGCACAGCACTCTATCCTCTTTGCCACCTATCTGCCTTCTGTCATACAACAGTTGTTTAATAAATAACTTGTTGATTGACTCCCCTTTATCCCTCTGCTGAATTTGTAACAACTAACTCTCATTGGATCATGGCAAATATTATATGAAAAGTGCTGACCACCTACAGGGTGGTAACTGGTAGACTCTGTGTGCATATTTAAACATATTTTTTCACTTTCTTGTGTGTGTGTGTTTGCAATATGTATAATGTGGCAATATGTTTTGCATGACTTCACGTATATAATGGCTATCATATTTCTTGCCTTCTCGATAGGTGAAGGAGGGGTTGGGGAAGAGAGAAAATTAAAACTGAAAACAAGTTTAAAAAAAAGAAAAAGAGAAAAGAGAAAAAATGTCATCTTATATCACAAAGTAGAGAAACTTCAGAATACTCAGTAGGATATTTGGAAGTGTTTGCTGAAAAACATTAAAGATCTTGTCTAATCCCTTAGACAATTGGGTGAAAGTTTCTATTCTGTGACCTGTGAATTCAAACAGTCATAGTTTTCAAGAGCACTACTGGATATCTGGATGACCTCCTTCCATCCCTTCATTTTTCACTCAAGAAATTTATAGATTAGTGATCTCATTGATCAATAAAGTAATCAACAGGGTATCTATTTAGAACTTCTATAAGTCAGGTATTGTGTGTTTGCCATTATTTCATTTGAACAACATGCAACTTTCATAAGCTATCCATTGATCATTAAGATGCCATTACCTTAACCTGTATACATTCTTTGCCTTCAGACTTTCTAAGCAAAATAAAAGAAATAATTGAAATTCATATTGGGAAAATATTCATTTCATTGCATTTAAATATTAAGCTGTGTCATTATTACAACAGTGTAACTTCTCTGTCATCGCCAATTAGCTCCTTAAGATAGAACTGTGTGTAACCACTCCCATATTTTATATTAATATCTTAAGTCATTTTATTCCTGGAAATTTACACTATTGTAACCTCACCATTTGCCTACTTCCTTCTTGGATCTATTGTTTTTGATGATAAGCAAACCCTAGAGAGATTGGCATTCTGACCTTCTCTAAGCTCTAGGGACTCAGCTCTAAAATAAACAGCCTCAATTTTATACAAGGTTACTGAATGGGGGGGCAAGAAAAGAGGGGATTGTTTCTTTGAAAAGGTGAGTGCAGCTGGAATGATGCAATATGGGTCTGTACAAATTTGTAAACTATAGTGATTCATCAATAAATCAGCATACATTAATTAAGTGTCTCGTGTGTTAGGTACTGAAGGCACGAGAAATGGTCATTGCCCTCATGGGGTTATAATCTAGCTGGAAGGGATTCTATCTACCTGCCTAGGTCCATATAAAAGAGCTAAAGGATGATTTTGTGAGAAGGCTCTAACAGTTCAGGGGTATAAGGAATGACTTCATGTAGAAGGGAGCTTTAGGGCTGGACCTGGAAGGAAAAAAGGAATTTCAGAGATTTAGATAGACTTATTCTCCTTAACCCCAGAAGATGGAAGGAGGAGCTATTAGTAGATGTTGTCAAAAGACTTGGTGTTGGGGATAACTTATTGACAATTAGAGTTGTCAAAAATGGTATGGGCTGTCTGGAGCGGTGATGGATTCCTCCTCCTTGGAGGTCTTCAAGCAGAGGCCGAATGATCATTTAGTGGATGCTACGGTGGCATTTTTTTTTTTTTTTTTGCTTAAGGTTTGGATAAGGGGATTGAGTTCCCCTCTAACTCACAAATATGATGATTCTGTGAGGGGAGGAGGGAGCAGATAGGGGCTGTATCAATCCAACCCAGGGTCTGTAAAGGAGGCAGACTATTCTTAGAGCATTTCTGGTTGAGATAATGAAGCCATCTATGAAATGTGTCCTATTAGGGCCAATAGTGATTGATCCCAGAGTTTTAAAACTTGACTAAGTATTTAAACTTAGTAGCCTAGTTCCTTTTTAAAATAGGGAGTATATAATTGATAATATAAATAAAATATTTTTGTCATGATACCTTAAAGATGTAATACTTCAGAATCCTTTGGTTTTGTTGATATGGGCATTTCCTCCACTGATATGTTATTGATTCATCATCCTGTAGCCATTGTGGTGACAAGCCTCTGAAGTTCCCATAAGATGGATACACCATTACCAGTCACAAATGTGAGGATATGACAAAACACGGACAAAAGTCATGTAGCTTTCAAGGTCTCAATATCACCTCTGCACTATAGTGACCGTATCATATTTTTGTCGGGAAAAATGACACACACACGTATATTTGTATATGTATACATATATGTCTATATACACGCATGTATTTCTATGTGTGTATATACACATGTGTATATGTAATGTCTCATATGTTACATACAAATGTATATGTGAAAATATTATTTTTAATATTCTTTTGTCTTTTATATAATTGATGTGGGGGACTGCCTCCATTATCCAACCATTCCTTTTCATCCTGTGGCAGTCTTTAAAGATTATTTTGATTTTAATAGGTAAATTTTTATTAAACACTTAACATATGCCAGCCACTAAGTACTGGAGATACAACAACAGATAAACAAAGAGAACAATCAAGCGAGGAAGTCCCTGTTCACCAGGAGCTTACACTCCCATGGATAACGCAAATGCACAAAGAGGATAGAGAAAGCAGAGGTGAGGATCTGAACGAGTTAACATTCTGGTGCCAAAATGAGTTCATTTCTAGAACAAAAAGATTTGATCCATGAAAAGGAACATATGCATTCTCCCTTTGAAGTTAAAGTTGTACTCATTAAAATTTAAACTCCTTGTGAGGAGATTATCAGTGTCTCATACAAAGGAGATTATTAATAAACATTTCTTGAATTTGCTAAATTGAATGAAATAAATAATAAATAAAACCTCTTTGTTATTGAAACTAGGAAACGTTTTGAAAAGTGATTATATCACTAAAAATCTCCTTTTTTCAATTGTCTTTGCAAAGCACTTGACCTTTCAGATTTTAAAACGTGTGGTGTGTTTTTAAAAGTTTGTGGGTTACTTCTCTGAGGAGTCAAGGGCCCTTGTTCCTTTCACAGCTTAGCTTGTTGTGCTCTCTCGCCTTTGTCTTCATCAAACTTTGTTTAAATTCAAATAAATATTAAATACTTTATACTACCCTAACATTGGGATTCATATATTCTCTACAGATCCCTTAAACAGAGAGGAAGTCGGGAACAGTGGGAGAAGGGCTTAGTTGACTCTTAGCAACCGAAAATGCTTTCCCTTTAGTGGAGCACTTTTTGGGAGATGGAGCTCCTAAGGGAGGGGGAGAGGTTTTATTTCGTTGTTCATAGTTCCTTTGTCAATGTTTTTAATTTTTTGTTGGGTTAAATATTCCATATACAGGTATTATTATTAGCCCATGTACTTTCATGGAAACTGATAAGTGTATGTGTGTGTGTGTGTGTGTGTGTGTGTGTGTGTGTGTGTGTAAGTATTCATGTTCCCAGAGGCAAACACAGGTGATGATGAGAGTCAAAACAGCAATATAATTGAGAAGTTTCTAAGACTGAACCTAATTTATTTAAATTCAATACTTCGATTCTGGACCACAGGTTACATTAGAGAATAATAAATTTGGTCAAAGAAGTTATTTGTAGTCACATAGGTAAATAATAAACAAGTGATCTTGAACAAATTCTTAATTTTATTCTCCAAATCTTATGAAATCCAATTTTTTTTCCATTTATTAAGGTGGGGGGGATATTCATAGAAATCATAAAGCAAATCTGAAACATACCTGGTCTTACACACTAGCCATGTGACTAGTCTGTGCAAATAACTTCAGCTCTCAACCTCAGTTTCCCCATCAGACAGATGAGTATATAATAATAAAAACACCTGCCTCTCAAGGCTGTTGTGAGGATAAAACGCAATAATATTAGTAGAGTAATTTGCAAACCTTAAAGAGCTATAAAACTGCTAGCTATTATTATCATTCATAATAAAACAATAATATTGTTATTATGAGAGCCTATTTCTTTATTTTGATAGCTGGATTATCTATAATTTTACATTTCTATCATTAATACTTGTAAGTATATAACTGTCTTCAATAAAATTGTCAAATATTAAATAATCAAGATCTTCCCTCAAACCCAGCTGGACTCCTGACAGAAGTAATTTTTTTGAGAGCAATTGTGAGAAATTCTATTCAACACACATTTATTAAGTATCTAGAGTGGAGTACTTTATTAAGTACATATGGTGGAGGATACAAAAGAATCTAGAGAGCTAGAAACTGGCAGCATGTAGATGAAATCTATATAAAAGGGAAAATGGGGAGGTGGGGAGGAAGGAGTTTTGACCTGAGTCATCGAGACCTCTTCTGGCCTCCAATAACTTTATGACCTTGAGCAAGTCCCATGACTTTCCTCGGTCATATTCTGTAAAAACCATTCAGGCTCTGTTCTACTCAATTTAAATGAACAGTGTCTTAGGACAGGATACTTCATTCATTCATTCAACATAAATTTCATTAACATCTATC
Organism: Bettongia penicillata ogilbyi; assembly: GCA_023548195.1. Taxonomy (NCBI): domain Eukaryota; kingdom Metazoa; phylum Chordata; class Mammalia; order Diprotodontia; family Potoroidae; genus Bettongia; species Bettongia penicillata. The sequence goes on along the minus strand of JAJHZJ010000749.1, from coordinate 161,988 downwards.
ATGGGAAGAACACCTTTGATCTTAGCACCATGACTCTGGATAGGTCACTTGACTACTTTGTTTTTCAGTTTCCTCACATACAAAATGGAAAGGAAGGAAACACCCATTTGGTGTTTATCTATTATGTACAAGTACTGTGCTAGTTTTGGAATTATATTGACAAGTTGGAGAATTTCAAGTATAGGAAAACTAATACCTTGAAGGAATTCATTTCAAGACCACCAAGGCATGAATTTCAGAGTTGGAAGGTAGTTAAGAGTCTCTCTGATTCAATCTTTATAGGAAAAGTGACTTCCTTTATAACAATCCCAACTAGATCAATGTCCTTTCTCAAATATAAGGGGAGGGTAATTTGAAAGTATGTTAAACCTGACTGACTAAGTTGAATGGGAACATGATTTCTTTCTTCAAATTTTTGAAAAATTGCCAAGTGGAGACACAATTATACTATTTATTTCACCACAGAGGGAAGAACTAGAATCCACTGGTGATAGGGAAGTTGACCCTGATTTTACACATAGGACAAAACTCCCCACTTATCCCAGATCTCTTCCTTTATACCTCGTCATGTGTATGAGTCATTTAGTACCTCTTAACTTCGGTTTCCTCACCTGTAAAGTGAGAAGGGGATTTGGGAGAAATTATCACGTAAGTCCCTTCTAGTCCTGAGTCTGTATGTATGCCAGCTTTGCTTTCCACCTAGCAAATTTTAAGATAAGAACAAAATATTTGTTCTTGTTTAGAAACTTGGTATCTTGATTGTGAAAAATGAGAATTCTCCTCATGGCAACTTCATACCAAACTGATATTAATTACATTTAAACACCAAGTTATAATGAATATAACACCACCAGCCTGGTGCCCTTCTAACCCCCACTGTTCTCCTCCTCCTACTGCATGCATATTAGGGTATTACATGCATACTAATTGCCAACTACGGAGGGGACCATCTGCATCAGAAATTCTCTCTTTTATTTCAACCAGTTTCAATCTCTATAAATCTACAGGAAGAATCGGTAAAATGTACTCTCCTCCAACTGCCATTGTAAATGAGAGGAACCCCAGGGAGCAGTCAGAGTGTTGGACTTGAAGTCAGGAATTCATGGGCTCCAATTCCACCTTTGATCTCAGCACTTGGACTCTGGATAGGTTACTTAGCTACTCTGTCCCTCAGTTTCCTTGTTTACAAAATGAAAAGGAAGGAAACAAGTATTTATTACATATCTCCTATAGACTAAGCATTTTACTCATATCTTGTTTGATCCTTGCAACAACCCTGGGAAGGAGATGCTGTTTTCATCCTCATTTTACAGTTGAACAACCTGAGGCAGGCAGAGTTTCAGTGATTTGCACAGGGTCATCGAGCTACTAAATGTCTGAGGGCAGCTTTCAACTTAGGTCCTCTTACATCCATATCCAGTGCTGTATTCACTTTGCCACTTAGATTAATAAGTACAGTATAGACACTTTATATACAGACCAGATAACAGGTACATTTTGAGGAAAAGACATCAGCAGGCAAGTTCTCCTGTAGCAGGCAGCTAAGTGGCAAAGAAGGTAAAATGCTTGGCCTGGAGTGAGGAAAAATTGAGTTTAAAATCCTACCTTGGTGACCCTAGGGTAGTCATTTAACCTATCTGTGTTTTCACTGGTGTAAGCAGCTTTTGAAGAGAACTCTCCCTTCACCATTGTAGAGCGGTGATTCAAAGGCTTACAGTTTTCTCAAGTCTTAAGAAGTTAAGGGCCCTGTCCAGGGAGACACAGGAAGTATGTCAGAGGTGCGACTTGAGGCCATATCTCTTTGCAATGCTGTACTACTTCCCAGTGCTTTTCAGGACAGAGAGGAAAAATGTAGCCTTATTCCTTGGGCAAGTTTCCCCACGTGTCCTAACACCATTAAGATATTCATTTTTTCTCCACTTTTACCTATCTTTTGTGGAATAAAATCTCATATTTATACGGTACTACTAGGTTTTCAAAGTATTTTACATATATTATCTCCTATAAGGATTCTACTTCCACAAAAGGTTCTTATCTGTTCCTTTCTCTCCACTCATTTGACCTCTACCCTAATCTTAAGCCCTTCTCATCTCATTCCTGGACTATTAAAAATAGCCTTTGAAATGATCTCCCAGGCTCCCTTTTCTCAGCTCCCTTATCCAGTCTCCAGACATCTGCAAAGTACAGTTTTGATCATATTAGGAATACAGTTCTGCCTAATAAATCCCATTAGTTACTTGCTACCTATAGGATCTCCTGTTTGGCATTTGGAATTCGTTACAACCTGGCTCCACCCACCTATCCAGTCTTTCTGTATATTACCTGCTTTTATTCCTTTTAAAATCTAGTTAAACTGGCTTTCACTTTGTTCTTCCATTGTGATATTGTATTGTCTGTCTCTAAGCCTTGGCACAGGCCATCCCTCATGTATGTAATGTGTTACCCCTTACGCCTGATTCCTAGATCTCAAGTTTCTTTCAGAGCTTAGTTCACTCCCCAAATTCCCTTGTATTTCGGGTGTATTTGATATCTTTTTAAGTGTGTATGCATTTCTCCTATAGAATATGTTTCTTGAGGGCAAGAACTATTTTTATATTTATATCTTTAGTGCCTAACTTAGTTCCTGAGACATAGGAGGAGCTTAGTAATGCTTGCTAAATGACTTAATATCAACGTAATTATTGGAGCTGATTATGATCCAATATCCTTTAGGACTCAGTTCAAATATCACTTTCAAAAGAAAGCTTAACCTGGTACCCTCTTTCCCCATATTGGTACTTTCCCCTCTAAGCCAATTTCTATCTAGTCTGAAGCTGGTATGTGTGTGTGTGTGTGTGTGTGTGTGTGTGTGTGTGTGTGTGTGTGTAAATGTGATCTGCTCTGTTAGAATGCTCTGAGGACCAGGAGTCTTCTTACTTTTCTCTCTATCCTTTGTGTTTCACCTAGTGTCTGATATACAGTAAGAACTTCATAAATGTTGATTGATTTGTGATTATTTCCATATTTATAGTTAAGGAAAATTAATCTCAGAGAGGTTGAGCGACTTGCCTGGGTTCCAATCCAGGTTTTCTTGTGTTAAGTCCTTAAGTTAAGGACTCATACCCTATACTGTACTTCTTTTCATGAAAAGTTTCTCTTCTTTCCTCTAAATAACAGTAGACCACTGTTGTATCTATGTACCACCTTCATTCTGGTATTCCCTCACGTACTGATAAGTGTTCATATCTGGAATAAAATTATTTTTTTTATGACTCCAGGTTGTTATTTAAATGATTTCCTCCTGGCTCTTCTGCTTTTTTCCAAGGAAACTCCCCCCCCCCCAGTAGGTTATTTGCTATACAGTAGAGAACTTTTATATTTCATATATTAATATGTATAAAAGAATAATGGAGTGGAGGAAGATAAAGCATATGTGAATCACAATATGCTGAGCAAAGGCAGTCATGCTCTCAGTGAATTTACTTTTGAATGGGGAAGGTAACACTTAGAGGAATGGGGAAGAGAAATTTTGATCAAGAAAGCTACAGGAGCGGTGGTGGAACTGCTACTGAGGAGTTGGACATACTCTTTCCAGTGGCAATGACAGAGTTGTTCAGGTTATTGTTTCTGAAATGGAACAAGGGGAGAGTGGGGAACATAACAATTTGATTGGAACCAAAGCCTGCCTGTAGAGATCCACTGAGAATATCACTTCCTAGAACACTGGAGTCCCAGAGGGGGAGGAAAGAAATGGCAAAGTCCTTCAGGGATTGATTTCTGTACCTGGCATGAAAATAGGTCCATGAAATGAAGTGAATCATACTTAGAGCTTGGCCTAGATGTGGCAGCCCACTTAAGTAACTACCAATTAGAGTCTTTAGTGCCCCAGGACAGGAATTGGTGGGATAAAGAGCTTTTCTGGCTTATAATTGGCTTATCTAATGAACTTTTACAACAGTTCCATGAATTAAATAGTACAGTTACTATTATCCCTATTTTACTGGGGCTTATATTTATCCATGGAGAGGTCGCCATAGCTACTAAATGGTGAAGTTCAAATTCAAATTGGTATTTTCTCATTTCTAGTTCAATACTCTAAACCCTTCTAAAACCCTCTAAACCCATTCTAAATCCTTCTACCTAATGGCGGTTCTTCTTTTGGAAACCTTCATGTCAACTTATAGACTTGCCTATAGATTTCTTAGTGCCCCTTTCAAGGTCCCCCCAAAAGAAGATCTGAGCTCTTGACTCTCTGCCAAGTGTTTTTCCTTGGTTAGTATTCAGGACTCACATGCTATTCAATATCCTTTTTCCCCTTTCCTATTTCTATTGAGGCCACCATCATCTTTCTAACCACTTATAATTGCAACCTTGGTGCCATCCTCAATGGCTTATTCTCATTCTTGTTACATCTTAGTGATTTTATCTCCTCAACATTTCTCATATATGCCCCTTTTCTTCACTTTCAAAGACCACCATCCCAAGTTCAGATCCTCATCACTTCTTACTTAGATTATCACAATAACCTCCTAATTGGTTTCTCTCTTTCAAGTTTCTGCTTTCATCCTCCACTCTGCTACCAAAGGGATTTTCTTAAAATGTGGGAGATCCCTTCCCCAGCCCATGCTGGCGGTTCCTATCATCTCTGTGATCAAATAGTCTTCTGTTCACAAGCTCACAATCTGGCCTCACGCTACCTTGGTAGCCTTGATATGTATTACCTGCATTCTTGCATGCAATCATCTATGCAAATGACCCTTATTCTTAACACATGACGCGCTTCATTTCCCATTTCTGTGGCTTTGAACTGGTTATTCCCATGTCTAGTATGCTCCCCTTCCTGATCTCTGCTTCTTGAAATCCCTGGCTTCCTTCAAGACTTAGCTAAATCATTGTCTTCTGCAGGAAGTCTCTCTGACATCCCTACAAGATTTCCTTGTATCTTCTATTTTTTATTACACACACATATATGTATGTGTATGTGTGTGTATATACATATATATATAAATGTATATACTCACACATAAATCAAATCATACACAGATATGGAATATATGTTTATAAATACACACACATATATGTTTGTGTTCTCTCCCCAGATTAGAATGGAAACTCCTTCCTTGAGGGAAGTGATATTTTCCATGTTTTTTTGTATCCCCGATGCTTTTCATATAGTAGGTGTTTAGTAAATGTTTTTTGATAGATGTATGAGTGAATGTGGATAGTCCCTTTAGTAGTGCAAATTGTAATCCAGCTCAAATATAAATAATAATTGGTGTATTATATGGCTGTTGAGAATGTGGTTCTCAAATCAAGACGCTTAATTTGCAGGGAGACAATGAAAGATTAAGTTAAAATGATTTTTGTGCTTAAAAAATAGATCCTGGTTTTTAAAAATCATTTCCTTCTTGCTATTTAGTGTTATAAAGTTATCTCCTAAGTAAAATCAGGATAAACCTAATGAAAATGAGACAGGACATAGCAAAACAAAGATGGTAGGTTCTTACCTTCACTTTTGGTGCATCATGTAGTCTTTCCTATCTATTCATCCCTGGCAAATAGAAGATCCCTGAAGAAATAGAAAGAAACATTATCTTGCTGTTTAGTCATTTTCAGATGTGTCTAACACTTCATGACCCATTTTGGGGTATTCTTGATGAAGATACTGGAATGGTTTGCTATTTCCCACTCTAGTCCATTTAGCAGATGAAGAAACTGAGGCAAACAGGCTTAGGTTGCTTGCCCAGGGTCACATAACTAATAAGTGTTAAATGCTGGATTTGAACTTAGTTCTTCCTGATTCCAGGCAAAGCACTCTATCTACCGCATCACCTTGTTTAAGGTGGATCAGAGGAGTGCCTCAAACATGCTAATTAGGTTTATAGGGGATGGGAGATGGGAACCGTTAAGGAGTTGTAGGAATCTTTCATTAGTTTAGCTGTAACTAACCTGCTAACAACATAGGGAACACTTTCCTAGCTGAAGATCATTTTGATCTATGTGTTATGACTTTCAATGACCCAGTACCCTTAAATGATTTTTTGTGCCCCATCCAGTCATTGCATATTTACCTGGACAATGGGAGCAAGCTTGAAACCATTCAGAGACTTTCTTAGACTCAAGTCCACTATGTGTTTGACACATAATAGATGCTTAAATATATTTATCAATCAATAAATGTTTGTTAAACTCCTACTGTGTCCCAGGAACTCATCCCTTCCCCCATATTGTTCTCTGTGCTGTGTAATTCCAATGAGGCAGTAGCAATAAGGAATTAATAGGATTTATAGATTATTTGATCCAACACCCACATTGTACAGAGAAGCAAACCAAGGCTCACGGTGAATTGCCCAACATAATTTGGAGCTGGGATTCAGGTCCACACCCTCTTACTCCAAATCCATGATTCTTTCCTCTACACCAAAATCAGGGGATGGAGTCTTAAGAGATAGCAGAGATCATGTAGTCCAGTCTCCATTCTTGCAGCAAAGAGGAATTAAAAGTATTCAGTATATTTGTCACAGGCATGTCTCCCACAAACAAGTTTTGGCATAGATTGCTTTCCAAAAATCAATGATAGTTCTAGGAATGAGAGCAGGCAGGCAGAAAATGAAGTATTTTACATACCAGCACTAGCAGCTAACTCTGCAAGCAAATATTTGCCCAGTCATCTATGAGTGGTAAGTGATACAGAGCAAGTTATTCCACTATAATGGGTTCCTAACACATTGGAAGTTAAGCATCTACCTCTTTTCTGTGCTGAAGAACTGATGTTAAAGTTAATTATAATCAACCACTCTTCTTCTTTACAGAATCTCAGAAGTGGAAAGTACCTAAGCAGCCTTCTAGGCCAGTCAACAGCTGGAAAAACCCTCCCTCATAACACACCTGTCAAGTGATGATCCAAGTTTTTGCTTGAAGACTTCAAGTAATGGGCAACTTACTACTTTCCAAGGCACCCTTCTTCATTCTAGATGGCTTTAACCATTAAGGATCTGTTCCTGACCTCAAGCCTAAATTTCTGTGTTTTCAACCATCACTCGATGGTTTCTAGTTCTGTCATTTGTGATTAGATAGAAAGATTCCAATCTTATTCGTTCACACTTGGTTGCTCTTAAGATACTTGAAGATAATATCATCTTTAGGAATTATACTTGAAGGTTATCATATCCCCCTTTATGTCTTTTCTTCTCCAGTGTAAATGTTACTAGTCCCTTTCATTTGAATAGGACCCATTCTCAACATTTCCTTTAAGCCTAAAATAAGAGGAAAACCAAGTTTAGACTTCTAAGGGTATAGATCATATCTAACCATCAAATCAAAGTATCTGGGAACTAGAGGAATACAGATCTAATAAAATCAAACACTTTAACAATAATTTGCATTTCTATAGCCCTTTGAAGTCTGTTCTTTTCAAATGAGGCTCCATCTCCGGACTTGGCATTTTCACTGATTGTCTTCTATGCCTGGAAGTCTCCTTCATTGCCTCTGTTTCCTCGGTCCCTGGATTTCTTCAAATCTCAGCTGAAGTCTCACTTTCTATAAGAAGTCTTTCCCACCCCTGCTTAATCTAAAGGACCTTCCTTTGACTTGCCAATTTATCTTAACTGTACATAGTTGTTTCCACATTGTCTTCCTCATTAGACTGGGAGCTCCTCCAGGGCAGGGTCTCTATTTTGACTTTATTGTATCTGCAGAGCCTAACACATTACCTACTACATGGGTCTTAATAAATGCTTATTGAGCTATTGACTGTAAAGCTCTCTGTCTTCATTATCTCATCTGCCTTCACATCAGCCTGAGAGGTAAGTGCTACAGATGTTATTGGCTGTATTTTCTAAATGAGAAAATTAAGATTGAAAGTGACTAGTCCAGGGTCATATAGTTAGTTACGAGTGTCGGTGACAGAATTTGCACCCAGGTTTTCCTGACCCCAAGTCCCGTACGCTATTTACCATATAAATGGAACAATTTCTTCTATTTTTTGCTAGCTTCACAGATGAGGAACTGAGGCCCATAGAGCATAGGGTCGAGTCAGGACTGGAACACAGGTCTGCACCATGTTTTCTTCTTAACTGTATCAGATTTAGAAGATAAAGCTATGAAGTTAGGTCTATTTTGTATTCTGTTCAAATGAAGCCTCCTAGAAAATCTTTTTTCTGATGTTTTATTGCTGAGTGACAGTAATACTGTATTCTCAAGGACTGGACCAGCTCTGGCAGATGATTTTCCTACCTTTCAAGTGTAGGTTTAGTAACAGACCGCATGTTTATATTTCCCCCTGTACTTTGCCTTCTTCAGGCTTCAGATGAAGCATTGTATTCAAATCTTGATGCTAATATTTTAAAATAACTTTGATAAACTCTAGAGAGTTTATAGAAAGGCAGCTTTAATTATGGAGAGCCTCATTCCCATGTCATCAGTTGAAGAAACTGCTGATGATTAGGCTTTCAGAAGAAAAGACTGAAGGGGGATACAACAATTATGTTCATAGAAGAAGATTATACAGATTGTTTTTTGACCCCAGGAGTCCAAAACAGAGCAGGGGGTAGAAATCGCAAAGAGATCATTTTAGGCTTGATGTCAGGAAAAAAAAAAACCAAACTGAAAACAGGAACAACTATTTAGAGCATTCAGGTGAGGAATGATCATGTCAAGAAATGATAGACCACCTCTCCTTGAAAGTCTTCAAGCAGAGGAAGGACGGCCCCTTATTGGGATGCTATAGTGGGATTTCTTTTGGTTATATGTTAAATTAGATGCTGAGGTCTTTTCCAACTCTCAAATTCTGTGATTCTATTGTCCAAAGACTAATGTAGGAATGGACTCATCAACAGTTTGGTCAATATGGAGCTGTCCTTGGAGCAATGATGTTTTCTACTAAAACATTTATTAATGAACATCATCTAAGTTAGGAGTTCTTATCCTGTTTTTGTTTGTTTGTTTCATGGACCTCTGTGGCAATCTGTTGAAGTCTATGGGCCCCTTTTCAGAATAATTCTTTGAAAATCAAAGGGATGTCCATCAATTGGGGAACGACTGAATAAATTGTGGTATATGAATGTAATGGAATACTATTGCACTATAAAAAATGATGAACAGGAAGACTTCAGAGAGGCGTGGAAAGACTTTTATTATGTGATGCTGAGAGAAAGGAGCAGAACCAGGAGAACTTATACATAGCAACAACCACAGTGTGTGAGGATTTTTTCTGGTAGATTTAGAACTTCATTGCAATGCAAGGACTTAAAAAATTCCCAATGGTCTTTTCTTTTAAGGTAAAATGCCTTCCACATCCAGAGAAAGAACTATGGAATTCAGTCGCAGAATGAATCAGATCATTTTCTTTTGTATTACGTTTTGGTTTGCTTTGTGATTTCTCCCATCTATTTTAGTTCTTCTATGCAACATGACTAAGGTGAAAATGTATTTAATAGGAACGTATGTGTAGAACCTATATAAAACTATGCTGTCCCAGGGAGGTAGTAACAAGATAAGGGGGAAGGGGGAAAGGGATAGGAAAAAATCTAAGATATATGGAAGTGATTGTAGAACATCAAATCAAATCAAATAATAATAATAATAATAATAATAATAATAAATAAAAGTAAAAAAGAATAATTCTTTGAAATGTATAAGATAAATATATAGGATTACAAAGGAAACCAATTACATTGAAATATAATTTTAGATATATGCACATCATGTGTATATATTATGTATGTGTGTATTATATATATGTATATATATGGACATATATAGATATAATAGATATAGATAAAGATATATTTTTAAGATGTATTTTAAAATTCTCCCTCAGGTGAATTCTTTTTCTGTCATATAGTGATTATCACTGGTGGTTTTTAAGGAAGTATTCACAAGCATTAAGCCACAAATCTTTAGCACATTGGAGACAAAATGAACAAAGTGCTAATTATACCTACAGCCTCTGAGGAAGCGATTATATGAAATGACGTTTGAGTTTCTGTTGTGCCATCACCAAAATGTGGGCTTAGCAAGATCCTTGCAAATTGTCTTCTTTATAGAAGAATGAGCTACAGAGATGCCTTATTATAACAATTTAACGCCAACAATTAATTCTTTCCTCTTTGTCTTCAAGCATTCTAAATTAGAGCTCATGGTTCCCTGTGGGAGATGTGTATGTTACTATTTTGCCAGAGACAATTAAAATTGTCCCTTATGTCCTGGGTGCCCACGATGATTCCATTTGGGTGCCCACGGTGATTCCATTTTAGCTATTGCTCACATTAGCCTATTTTAATCATAAATTGAGGTAAATTCAATGAAAAACAATGGAGTGAAAGCCACAAATTTGTTAAATTGAGAGAAAGAAACAAGGAATAGTAAGGGATCTGGGAAGATGGATTCATGTTTTAATATAATTGCATTCCTCAGTGGGTGTGGAGACCACTTGATTATAATTTTTAAAAGAACTATAAAGATATATTGTGTTGCATGAGATTAAATAGTATGGGTCTAATTAGAAATGCTGTTTCCATCTTTGATTCAAATTCAATAAATCCTATTTATTTCTAGCTAACTCCTGACTTCCCTGTGGTTGAGGCAAAATACAGGTTACTAGACACATTTGAGTAAAGAAAGGGACAGAATATTTTACAAAATATTTCTATTTTAATAGAAAGGCACATGGAGAAGAGGTTAGGTAATGAATACACTTTTTCTTGAAACTTTTCTTTACCCTTGAGGAGGTGAATACGACTTTTGGCTTCACCCCAAACCTTTTGGGGTTTGATGGCCCTACTCTATCTCTCCCTTCTCTTAGTCCAACTTTCTATTTCTTTTTTTTTTCCTTTTGGGGCTGTGCTATTATTAATTTATTTCTTGGCATGCAAATACATTTTCTCTGATGCAAATCTTCTCACCCCTAGGTTCATAACTTGTCTTCTCTTTTGTGAAAGATCATAAGATGAAGTTGAGTCTCACCCTGTGTGGCATAATTTCACTTAGTTAAATGTCTTCCAAGGACCTAAATTAATCAAGGATCTTTGCACCTTGTGTAAAGCCTTTGATTGATTGATTGAAAGAATTGAAGTCTTTAGGCCTAGTTCATTCCTCTGATTGATTCCTCCCTATAATTATTGAGAGAGGACTATGGGGGTAGTCCTTTCACATATGAAAAAAGAATAGGGGTTGATATGGTTGTCCTCTGAAGATCTTTCCAGCTTGTAATGTAGAATTCTGTGATTCCATCTTTTTATGAAATGTTCTGGCAACCCTAGCTTGCATCTTTATTTCTCACACTTAAATTCCTATAGCACCTACATTCTTTCCTCACTCATTTTGGTATTCATCATGCACAGTCATGTTGCATTATTTAGAGATATAATTTTTCCTGGATGTTGTTAGATCTTAGATATTGAAGGTCTCATTTTTTGACATTAAAACTTAGATTCTGATCTTCGTAAATTGAAATATGTTTTGAAGTTTGGGAACTTGACAAGATCTTCAAATCTTAGAAGAAAAGCTTCTCTGAGGGTGGGTATATTTCAACAAGTACATGATTAGTGGAAGCCTGCTACTTTAAATTGAGGGATCCTTGAAATAGGGCACATTTTGCTATATCAAGTCAGGCAGTCATAAAGAGAATAGTCTGGATCCCATGGTTCCTAGTTTTCAATAGTCTCATATTATTTCCTTCTGATTATCAGTGCAGAATGCAGGAAAGAATGTTGACTGGATCCCAAGAGAGACAATTTCTAGTTCTCTCACACTGATTGGTTCTTTTACTTCAGTCAAGTATCATCATCTGTCTGAGTTTCCTCCTTCATCTGTGAAATCATGATTGGACTAGATGTGTTCTAAGTTTCCTTCTAGATCAAAGGGCTGCAGGTCCTTTTAATGAAATGAGAACTCCTCTTCACTCACTTTGGCACCTTCTCAAAATCTATCTAGCTCTCTATTTTATGTCTTCTATATAATTGACTTTTACATTACATTCTTTCACAAATAGCCCTTCTACTTCCCTCTCCAGGGTTCATCACTGATAACAAAGAATTAGACATTTTAAAAAGCAGTTCAGAAAAATCAACCAATATGTCAGTGAATCTGACCATATAGGAAATATTCCACATTCATAATCCTCCATTTTTGCAAAGAAAGTACAGGTATACTTTTTCCTCTTTTCTTTCCTTTTGATTCTAATTTATGTAACTTTAGTTTTTAACATTCATTTCCACAAGATTTTGAGTTCTAAATTTTCTTCCTATCTCTCCCCTCTGCCCCCTCCCTGAGAGAATGCATTCTGATTACCCCTTCTCCCAATCTGTCCTCCCTTCTATCACACCCTTGCTTTCTCTTGTCCCCATCCCCTCTATTTTCTTGGAGGACAAGAACAATTTCTATACCCCATTGCCTGTATATCTTATTTCCCAGTTGCATGTAAAAATAATTTTTAACATTCGTTTTTAAAACTTTGAGTTCCAAGTTCTTTCCTTTCCTCCCTTCCTGCCCATCTCCACTGAGAAGGCAAGAAATTTGATATGTTATACATATGTAGTTATGCAAAAGGCTTCCATAAAAGTCATGTTGTAGAAGACTAACTATATTTCCCTCCATCCTATCCTGCCCCCCCATTTATTATATTCTCTCTTTTGACCTTATCCCCACTCAAAAATATTTACTTCTAATTACACCCTCCTCCTATTTGCCCTCCCTTCTATCAACCCCCCACCACCTGCTTCTCCCCTTCTCCTCTACTTTCCTGTAGCATAAAATATAATTTCATAGCAAATTGAGTATGCATCCTATTCTCTCCTTAAGCCAAATGTGATGAGAGTAAGGTTCACTTTTTCCCTCTCACACCCCCTCTCTTCTCTTCCATTGAAAAAGCTTTTTCTTGCCTATTTTATGTGAGAGACAATTTGCCCCATTCTATTTTTCCCTTTCTCCTTCCAATATATTCCTCTCACCCTTTAATTTTATTTTTTTAGATATCATCCTTTCCTATTCATCTCAACCTGTGCCCTCTGTCTATATGTATATAATCCCTCCAAATACCCAAATATTGAGAAAAGTATCGAGTTATAAATATTATCTTCCATGTAGGAATGTAAACAGTTCAATTTTAGTAAGTCCCTTATGATTTCTCTTTCCTTTTTACCTTTTTATGTTTCTCTTGATTCTTGTGTTTGAAAGTCAAATTTTCTATTCATCTCTGGGCTTTTCTTCAGGAATGCTTAAAAGTCCTCTATTTCATTGAATGACCATTTTTCCCCTGAAGTATTATACTCAGTTTTGTTGGGTATCTTGATTTTAATTCTAGTTTCTTTGACTTCTGGAATCTCATATTCCAAGTCCTGTGATCCCTTAATGTAGAAGCTGCTAGATCTTGTGTTATCGTGATTGCATTTCTACAATAATTGAATTTTTTTCTTTCTGGCTGCTTGTGATATTTTCTCCGCGATCTGGGAGCTCTGGAGTTTGGCTACAATATTCCTAGGAATTTTCCTTTTGGGATGTCTTTCAGGAGGCAATTGGTGGATTTTTTCAATATTTATTTTACCCTCTGGTTCTAGAAAAACAATTTTCCTGTATAATTTCTTGAAAGATGATGTCTAGCCTCTTTTTTGATCATGGCTCTCAGATAGTCCCATAATTTTTAAATTGTCTCTCCTGAATTTGTTCTCCAGATCAGTTGCTTTTCCAATGAGATATTTCACATTGTCTGCTATTTTATCATTCCTTTTGTTTTCTTTTTTAATTTCTTGATTTTTTATACAATCATTAGCTTCCATCTGCTCGATTCTAATCTTTAATGAATTATTTTCTTCCGTGAGATTTTGGATCTCCTTTTCCTTTTGTCCAATTCTGCTTTTTAGGGCATTCTTTTCTTCATTGGCTTTTTGGATCTCTTTTCTCATTTGGATTAGCCTGTTTTTTACAGTGTTATTTTCCTCAGCATTTTTTTGGGTCTCCTTTACCAAGCGGTTGACTTGTTTTTCATAATTTTCTTGTATCACTTTCATTTCTCTTACCGATTTTCGCTCTTCTTCTCTTACTTGATTTTCAAAATTCTTTTTGAGCTCTTCCATGGCCTGACACCAATGTATATTTTTCTTAGAGGCTTTGGATGGAGGAGCTTTGACTTTGTTGCCTTCTGTTTGTATGTTTTGGTCTTCCTTGTCACCAAAGTAAGATTCTATAGTCTGATTCTTTTTTAGGTTTTTGCTCATTTTTCCAGTCATTTACTTGACTTTTGAGCTCTTTGTCAAGGTAGATTTCTGCTTCCAGTTGGAGTAGGGGGTTTACTGTCAGCTGCTTGATTCCCCCACAATCTGTGGGTCGAGAACTCCAGAAACCATGACTGCTTCTGCCCATGCTGCTACTGTGGCTGCTGCAAGTTCCTCTGCCCTCTTTCTCCTCTTTCCCCTGGGCCTGCAGCCAAACCATTCCACTCTCCCACATTGATCCTACAGGCTTTTTTCATTGACCTTCCAATTTGTCCTCAGCGTTTTGGGGTCCTGAAGTCTGGAAACTGCCACAGATGCGAGAGATTCAGTCTCCCCAAGGCCTGCTCAGGTCCTGTCTGTGCCCACACAGTTCACACTGGGCTGTTCCTTGGCCCCACTATGGTGTGATAGACACTTCCTAGAGACCTTTCAGGCTGTCTTGGGCTGGAGATTTGCTTCATTCTGTCATTCTGTGGGTTCTGCAGATCCAGAATTTGTTTAGAGCCATTTTAACAGGTATTTGGCTGCTCTTGGGGGCAACATTCTAGAATGTGAGTGCTTTTATTCTGCCATCCTGGCTCCACCTCCTTTTCTTTTCCTCAAGGTCAAATTTAATCATTAAAATTTTGAAGCTTTCAATGTGGTGGTTATTCTTTCCATTTATGTTGCAGTCATAATTGTGTGTATTGTTTTCTGCTTACTTTTCATCAGTTCGAATGATCTTCTCATGATTCTATGTTTTTCATATTCATTGCTCTTTAGAGGAAGTAATATTCCATCACATTCATGTACATAGTTTGTTTAGCCATTTCTATGTATACTGTTTGTTTTTTTTTGCTAAAACATCTGAAACTGAGTGGATTCCTTCAAGCTTGTGGAGGGTGTTTGCCTTGCTCTAGAGTTTAGCCCATATACCTCATTTCAAACAGTGAATCATCATTGTGGATACAGGTTAATGTTAAATATTTATCTCTCCTTCCCCCACCCCACAAAGTGTGGATCCTGAGTTTGGTGGAGGGGTGGTGCAAAATCTTGTAGGGTGCCATCTGCATTCTTTTAAGCATGATACCAAAGACCCAGACTCCTGGAGACAAGTTCACAGCTTCCTGATAACTAGACAGTAAGCTGCTAAAAAACTGATACTTGCCTTGTGAAGAGTCAGAGAAAGATAAAATCAATAGCAGACTTTCAATTCAAAGGCACCTGGGACTAGATGCAAAGGATATGTTGAATGGCTATAGCAATGAAACAACAGACCATAAGGATGGAGACAGAATCAGTACTCTGGGGTCAAAGCAAGGTTCTGCAAAACCAATTGCAAAACTGGTAAAAGGATAGGTTGAGCTGAGTAATGAACTCAGCAATTTATTCTAATTTGTGAGCTGGAAGTGTCTGCAAGCTGTTTTTCATTTAAAAAAATTATTTCTTATAAACAATAATGAACACCAATGTGATCAATTCAACCTTCTTTGCAACTGTCTAAAGAAATGAAATTCATCCAATAAGATGTTATTATAACTTGTATTTTAATCCCTCTAAATCTCTATCAAAGGTATCTAGGTGGCCCAGTGCATATAGAGTGTCAAACCTGGAGTCAAGAAGAATCATATTCCTGGGTTGAAATCTGACCTCAAACACTTACTAGCTATATGACCCTGGGCAAGTCACTTAACCCTTATTGCCTCAGTTTTCTCACATGTAAAATGAGATGGAGAAAGAAATGGCAAACCACTCCAGTATCTTTGCCAAGAAAACCCAAAATGGATCACAAAGAGTCAGACACAGCTCAACAACAAAAATACATATCAGGATCCTTTGTCCATTCATTCAAATTCATTCTTCATCTTCTATGGCTATCTGCCCAGAAAAAGGACGTTGCCCCATCTATCTAGGCAGAAAGGTGATAGTAAATATTAAACAACCATCTTTCTGGGGGAAAAAAAGTACCAGAGGAAACACTTTTAAATTTAATCTGCATTGTTACTATTTTCTCCATCACTTTCTTAAGTTGAGATAAACAACACAATAATACAGTACTGTTTATCATTTTCCATGTAAATGTTCACACTGATTATTTAATAATCTGCTCTTCAACTTAGTATGAGCTGATTCCAGCATACCATTGCCCTTAGGCTTGACTGTTGACATGATAGGTCATGGCTCACTTCCAGACTCTTCTAACCAAGAGAGAGTTGTGTTGAGTCTAACTTTGAACAAGTATTCTCACTGAGTCACTGTATTCCATTATGCCATGTGGAACAGTCATTGCTAAATAATTCAGTCCAGTCTGGTTCCCCCTCCTTACTATGATCCTGTATTTACTTTGCAAGATCAGAAACTAAGCTGACTGAAGTTTTGCATTCTACAGCTGCTGGCAGCAAAATTCATCTCAGTAGCAATTTTGTAAGCATTTTTCATGCATCATCCTGAATGTACCTGATTTTGATTCCTGGAGATATGTAAATATTCTCTTCAGTTGCAAATGACTCTATGCAGCTGTAGTCAAGTGACTTCAAAGAGAATTTTCTGTGTTGGCAGTCCATAGAGTCATAGAGAACATAGAGTCGTTCTACTCAGAATTCTTTATAATAACCAAACTTAAAGAAAACTTTATACACTTAAGTAAAAAGATATTGAATATGACATTAAATCACAGAAAAAATTGGATAGATTTATGCTCTACATTAATAAAAAGTTGAACTGCTTTCCTGTATAATAATCTAGTTTTGTTGTTATCATTGTTTACTGTTAGAAACACAACTTGTCCTATAAAATAATAGCAATGGCAGTTCTTAACAGTGGCTTACAGTTCCAAAATGCTTTGTACATAATATTTTATTTGAGTCTCATGATGGTCATTTGAATTTATTTTTATCAATATAATCAACCTCTATATTTGCCTTCCGACAAAGAGGCCAATACTCTCAGAGATTCAAGCCCAAGTTTTGGATTTAGGATGCAGTGCTTTTTCACTTGTACCATATCGTATATAAAGAAGGAAATCAGGGAGATTCGGTGTCACTCCTTGAAATGGATGGAATAATAGTAACAGATAAAATAAGACATAATTATTTGATCTCTTTGTTTCCATTCTCTTTAGCAAGGAGAGTGATCTTCATGCTACAAAAAGTACAAGAATGATTAGAAGAATAGAAAACAAAAGATGATCCAGCTTCTCGCCAGAAGAAACATCTTGAGCTCTCATTGCTAGACAATGAGGTCACCCTCTGACACTATTCACTGACCACCTCTACAAAACTAGCATACTCTACTACTGATATATTCATGTGGCTTCGTTTGTGGAATCCCCAGTTATTGTGTGGCTTTCAGTTGCAAAGAAGCTGAGACGAGAATTAAAAAAATAGATTTTCAAAAGAATTATGTATCTAGGTGATGCCCATACTTCATAAACAGCAAACTAAACCTGCATGACTGTTTCTAGAAAATGATTATTGTGATTCTTGGACTGGAAACCATATTGGATTTTCTCCCTGGTTGTCTACAAAATTAAAAACTATTCTGTTTCCCCAGCTGAATTGAGATTAAATATGGAATTTTAGAAACCACCAAATTAAAGATGACTGTGGGAATTGTATTTGTTGACATGGTATAGGGGAAAGGGCATTGGATTTGGAATTGGAAGATATCAGTTCAAATATTCACTTTGGACTTACTGATCATATAACCTCAGCCAAATTATTTGTCCTCAAAGGCTTCAGTCTTCTCTTCTAAAAATTAAGAAGTTGACTAGCTGCAGTGGTAATTAAAGAAAGTCAACTGAGTAGGAAAGGGAGTTAGCTATCAAAGGGCTGGTATTATGATGAATACATGCCATTATTATGTTATGCAATCTCATTGATATTCTTGATAAGTAGACAGAAGGTTTCTGATTTGCAATTAGGGATTAGTTGCTAAAGGAGTTTAATTTGTTTAATTTGCATGCTATCTACCTTCTGGTACCCAGGGATAAAGTTCTGGTTGATCTTCTAAGGTTATAATTCTGACTAAATGACTTTTAAGGTCCTTTCCTTCTCTTCATACTTTGGAACTCTTGAAGAATTGACTATTTAAGCACTTTACAACTGGAAGACAGGAGCTCCATTTAGCTTTGTTCACCTGCCTGAGCATGCTAGGTATTTGCATTATATACTGGTCTCTGCAAATTCCCCAAACATCAGGGACCCTGTATGAGTGGGCAGGACAGATGTGCCAACAATTCTACCATGAAGTTTTGCTGTAATCAAGAAGAAACAATGAAAATCTGTGGTTAGCAAAGCAGAAGGAAACATATTCTGCTTTTCCTACTGAAGAGTTTTAATAGTGTGTCTTGAAGACATTCGTTTTAACCATTTGCATTAAATATGGACCTTAAAAGTCTACTGATTTATGAAATATCTTCCCTCTTTGGGGTGCTTCTAAACAGTCATTAAATGAAATAATGGATAACATTACCATATTACCTTTGTTTTTATGTTTCATCTCAATAAAAAGAACCCCTCATATTTATAAAATCCTTTAAAGATTGCAAAACATTAATGTCTATAGTGACCCAGGGAGTTAGATAGAAAAAATGTTATTTCAATTTTATACATGCTTTTTGAGAATTTAAGGGATTTATCTATGGTAATTTAGTAGAGAACAACGAATTAGCCACGATCGCCTGCAGACTCAGCAGAATCATGTCTTGGGACTGTGTATTTTGCTTATCATGCTTGCTTGTACCACTGCCAACCCAATATGAAGCTCCCATCTTTTAAATGTACATATCCTTTAACAATCCTTCCTTTTGGCCTTCATCCATCATTTGTGGATTAGTTCATCACCTTTCGTGCAGGTGACTCCCAAATCTATGCATCCAACCTTCATTTTTCTCTTGAGCATCAGACCCCAATTTCCTTGCTTTTGGAGTATCTTTACCTAGAGGTTACATAGTCACCATGAACTCAACGTGTTGGTTATCAACTTAGGTTTTCCTCTTTCCCTCTAATATCACTCTTCTTCTTCATGATTTTCTTTCTATTGAGGGTGTCACCATTTGTCCTGTTAAAAGAATTTAAGAAAAGGACAAATGATATTCCCCGAGATTTTTGTTACTTTCATTCATACCATTTCTAGGGATAGTAATCAAAAATAAATCTGGTTGTTGTTGGCCCATAGCAAAGGTAGATGATATAGACCTTTAGATCTAGAAAGTATTTTTAAAATCACCTTATTACATAATGGGAAACTGAGGTCCAGAAAGAAGAAATGCACTGCCTAAAGCTTTGCAGCCTAGCCACATCAGCAGAAAACCAGATGTAAAGTCAGGTATCTCAACTACCATAGTGACTGTCATTTTCAGTGAAAGTTCTTACATATTCACATGCTCCAAATGATTTGTTTCAAAATGAATTTTTCCCCAAAGCAAACTATATGTATATTTTTAAACCTGGAAGAAATGCTTGTGTTAAATGATGTTGAAAATTACATTTCAGTGACAGTAGAATGGGTGCACACAAACCTCAAAGTGAAGGGGAGAGGGTGTCTTCATATTTATTTGAATGGTTTCTGTTGTTCGGTCATTTTTAGTTGTGTTCAACTCTTTGCGACCCCATTTGACATTTTCTTGTCAGAGATACTGGGATGGTTTTTCCATTTCTTTCTCCAGCTCATTTTACAGCTGTGGGAAATTGGGCAAACAGGGCTGAGTGACTTGCCTAGGGGCACACAGCTAGTATGTGTCTGAGATCAGATTGGAACTGAAGAAGATGAGTCTTTCTGACTCCAGGTTTGGCACTCTATCTGCTGCACCACCTAGCAGCTTATGAATGGTTTGGTGTAGCATTCATAATTCAGATAAGCAAACCAAAATAGAAATGAATGATATTTTTAGGTATAAACCTCCACAAAGATAAATTTCAGGAGTTCATAGAACCACAAATTGTTAGCATTAAAGGGGACTATTAGTTGACAATTCAATCCCCTCTCAGAGATGTTGTGATAACACTCTCATAATGTCTGTTGTTCTTTTTCTGATTGTTTTGTGAATATCATTGGAGTTATTTAGTGTATAGATTAAACAAAAAAAAAAAACAACATGGAACTAAGCAAGAAGACCAAGGCTAGAAAGTAGGAAGACTCTTCCATTCTAGACCTCTACTTGGAGGTAGATGTCTACACTGAGCCCTGGAGTCCAAACAGAGAGATCAAGTGATTTCAACGCCAAAGCTTTCTGGGGTGAATACTATGCCAAAATGACTAGATAAGGCTTCCTGTAGTAATTTAAAGACCATCAATCTATTAGACTACAGTATTGTGTTGCAAATTTGAAGTTCACTCAAGAAAACATGCCAAAATTGATCTTAGAGTTTTCTCCAAGCGCTCTTTGTCGAGGCTTCTTTTATGAGTTCTCAGGTGACTGAAATGAAAAGAATCTATTCTGATAGTAAGTGACACCTGGTATAATTAGAGTACTATGAAATTAAACCGTGAAACACTGAGTGACAATGGAAAATTATCCCCATATTTCCATGTTAAGACTTCAATGAGCCAAGCAAGTTGTTGCTACAAGTAGTCCACTATCTTCATTTCAAGTCAAATATTAAATGATTTCCAGCTAAAGAAAGCTCTAATGCAAAAGAAAATATGTCACATTTACAGAAATGCAGCAAATAAGGATAAAATTTTGTAAACTCAATCAATTATACATGAGAAAATCCTCTAATTGGATTTCTTCTAAGATTCATTTGTTTTTATTATTTGGTTATTTGTAGTTGTGTCCAACTCTTTGTGACTCAGTTTGTCATTTTCCTGGCAAAGTTACTGAACTGATTTGCCATTTCCTTCTTCAGCTCATTTTATAGATGAGGAAACTGAGGCAAACAGGGTTACGTGACTTGCCCAGGGTCGTACAACTATTAAGTATCTGAGGACAGATTTGAAATCAATAAATTGAGTCTTTCTGACTCCAGGCCCAGAACGTTATCCATTATACCACCTTGCTGCCCTGTTAAGATTCATAGAGGGGACTTAGCCTGATTGCACATGGGAGATAACAACATACAGGAACATTTTATGTACGTTTCATTGAACCTTGCCTTAGCTACTTAATTAAGGAAAAGCTGCACAATATCAAGACAAACAAATTAACATTATATGCCTCTGCTTCTCCCGGGGACACTAAAGCACTTATCTTTAGAACACTAATTGCCACAGTTAGGATTCTGCTTAAAAAAATAAAAGCGCTAATACTTGCTGAAAGTACAGATGTGACAAATGAGAAAGATAAGTGAATTGAGCCACATTCAGCTATGCAGACAAACATCTCACTTAATTGCTCAGGCATCATTATTTTAACAAAGAGGAGTCTATCCATTTTATAAGTGGATCCCAACCTAAGAAGCCCTTACATGCAGCTATGGGTTTCATAACCTGCCATTGTAATACCATTTGTTCCCCTTTTAAAAGTTGCTTTACTGAATATAAATTGAAGAAGAAAATTGGCTCCTGACACATCATCTGGCTCCCCAGACTAATGAAATTATGTACAAGGATGTTACAAGAAAACCACCCTTAAAAATATTCACAGAAAGAAGTAAAGCCACTTAATCACACCCACCAGAGGAGATCAGTATAGCTAGCAAATGGAGATACAATAAATAGCTCAGATTCTTTTTAAAAAAATGCAACAATTCAGCAAGCACTCCTTTATCCAAAGGTGGAGTAGAATGGGCAAATTAAGTAAGTACGTTGCACATGAATCTGATTCCATAGCATTCCCTCTCAGAAAACACTGTGATAATTTCACAAGTGTGACTAACCGAGAGATGGATGGGCAATGAAAATGCACTGTCAGGGAAAGATAGATTCCAGAATGATGACACTGATCCTCAGGAGTAATTATGAGTCGTAACCTAGGTTCCATGTAGAGAGAGCAAGCTAATAATGATGCTATCACTACTGTGAAGTTACCTGGGTGGGACAGCGGATAGAGAACTGGCTCTCAAGTCAAGGAGGTTCATCTTTCTGAATTCAATTCTTGCCTCAGATGCTTACTAACTGGGAAAATCACTTAACCCTGTTTGCCTCACTTTACTCGTCTGTCAAATGGGCTGTGAAAAATGGCAAACCATTCCAATGTTTTTGTCAAGAAAACATCAGGTGGGGTCATGAAGAGTTAGACATGACTGTACAAAAACGCATAAAATTTGTCCCCAGGTTCTTCAGGGTAAAACTGACGTAGCTTCAGATTAATGTTTATTAATGGGAAAGTAGAGTTAGGAAGGGGGGAAAAGATGATGAATTTTTTAAGCATGATTGAAACTAGTAAGTAATAACTGTCAGAGTATATAGTTTCTTGATTAGGTCTTTCCAGTTTGAGAGACTAGAAGGTTCCTGACAGATCCAAAGCATGATTTAGAGGTGAAATGCTTGCTCTGGGGATAGATACATGAGCACCATGATTAGGTTCTTTCTGCCTTTTTTTATTTTTTTGCCTTCTAATATAAATTAATTTATTTAACTTTTTACATTCATTTTCACAAAATTTTGCGTTCCAAATTTTTTCCCCATTTGTCTCCTCCCCCCACCCCAATACACCAGACATTGTAATTTCCCCTGTCACCAATCTGCCCCTCTCTTCTACCCTCCCTCCCTTCTCTTGTCCCCATCTTCTCTTTTGTCCTGTAGGGGCCAGATGACTTTCTATTCTCCATTAACTGTATTTCTTATTTCCTAGTAGCAACAACAATACTCGATAGTTGTTCCTAAAACTTTGAGTTCCAACTTCTTCCCATCCCTCCCTCCCCACCCATTCCCTTTGGGAAGGCAGGCAATTCAATATAGGCCCTATCTGTGTAGTTTTGCAAATGACTTCCATAATAGTCGTGTTGGGTAAGACTAACTATATTTCCCTCCATCCTATCCTGCCCCCCATTGTTTCTATTGTGTCTTTTGATCCTGTCCCTCCCTGAGTGTTGACTTCAAATTGCTCCCTCCTCCCATTGCCCTCTCTTCCATCATCCCCCCCACCCTGCTTATCTCCTTCTCCCCCCACTTTCCTGTATTGTAAGATAGGTTTTCATACCAAAATAAGTGTGCATGTTATTCCTTCCTTTAGTCTAATGTGATGAGAGTAAACTTCATGTTTTTTTTTCTCAGCTCTCCTCTTTTTCCCTCCACTAAAATTCTCCTGCTTGCCTCTTGAATGAGAGATAATTTACCCCATTCCATTTCACCCTCTCTCCTCCCACTACATTTGTCTCTCACGGTTTACCTTAATTTCTTTTAAGATATGATCCCAGACTATTCAATTCACCCTGTGCTCTCTGTGTGTGCATGTCTGTGTGTGTGTATGTGTATGTGTAGTCCCACCAACTACCCAGATACTGAAAAGTTTTAAGACTTACAAATATTGTCTTTCCATGTAGGAATGTAAACAGTTCACCTTTGGTAAGTCCCTTATGACTTCTCTTTGCTGTTTGCTTTTTCATGCTTCTTCTCATTCTTCTGTTTGAAGGTCAAATTTTTCTTTTCAGCTCTGGTCTTTTCATCAAGAATGCTTGAAAGTCCTCTGTTTCATTGAAAGACCATATTTTCCCCTGAAGTATTATACTCAGTTTTGCTGGGTAGGTGATTCTTGCTTTGAGTCCTAGTTCCTTTGACTTCTGGAATATCCTATTCCACGCCCTTCAATCCCTTAATGTAGAAACTGCTAGATCTTGTGTTATCCTGATTGTATTTCCACAAAACTGGAATGGTTTCTTTCTAGCTGCTTGCAATATTTTCTCCTTGACCTGGGAACTCTGGAATTTGGCCACAATGTTCCTAGGAGTTTCTTTTTTTGGATCTCTTTCAGGTGGTGATCGATGGATTCCTTCAATACTTATTTTGCCCTCTGGTTCTAGAATACCAGGGCAGTTTTCCTTGATCATTTCATGAAAGATGATGTCTAGGCTCTTTTTTTGATCATGGCTTTCAGGTAGTCCCATAATTTTTAAATTGTCTCTCCTGGATCAATTTTCCAGGTCAGTTGTTTTTCCCATGAGATACTTCACATTCTCTTCCATTTTTTTTCATTCTTTTGGTTTTGTTTTGTGATTTCTTGGTTTCTCATAAAGTCATTAGCCTCCATCTGTTCCATTCTAATTTTGAGAGAACTATTTTCTTCAGTGAACTTTTGAACCTCTTTTTCCATTTGACTCATTCTGCTTTTGAAACCATTCTTCTCCTCATGGGCTTTTTGAACCTCTTTTGCCAATTGAGTGAGCCCATTTTTCAAGGTGTTATTTTCTTCAGCATTTTTTGGGGTCTCCTTTAGCAGGGTATTGACCTGTTTTTCATGCTTTTTCTTGCATCTCTCTGATTTCTCTTCCCAGTTTTTCCTCCACCTGTCTAACTTGATTTTCAAAATCCTTTTTGAGCTCTTCCATGGCCTGAGCCCATTACATATCTATTTCGGATGTTTGGGATACAGAGGCACTGGCTTCTATGTCTTTCCCTGATGGTAAGCATTGTACTTCCTCATCAGAAATGAAAGGCGAAACATCTGTTCCCCAAGAATGTAGCCTTTTCTAGTCTTATTTTTCTTCCCTTTTCTGGGCATTTTCCCAGCCAGTTACTTGACTTCTGAGATTCCTCTCCACCCCTGCCTAGATCTGCCCAGCTAGTGCTTGGGGTCTGAGATTCAGATGCTGCTCCCCAGCCTCTGGGTTTTCAGCTGCAGGCAGGGCTGCTATTCAATATGAGCTTAAGTTCTGGTGCTCAGGTGTGGGCAGGGCCACCTCCCAGGCTCAGTTCCCTCAGGGGGTTTATGAGGAGATCTTCAGTAATGGTCCTGAGCTCCTGTCTGCTTGGGGAGTCCCGGGCTGCCGCTGCCTCTGCTTCTGCCACTGCCTCTGCCTCTGACTCCCAAGGGGGCCTGAGTTATGGAGACACCCCGCTCCTCTCTCAGCCAGCCCTGAAGTCTCTCTCTCACTGACCTGTAGTGCCTGTGGGTGGAGGGACCTTCACAGCCACCAGAGATTCCCTCCCTGAAGCTTGCTTGGATCTGCTCCTCTGGGGCCGTGCGGCCAGGTGTGGGCTCCGCTGTCCGGTGCGCGAATGACCTTTGGGGTTGGTTTTTCACGGCTCTCTGGAACACAAATCTCCTCTACTGCTTTGCTGTGCAACTTGCACTGCTCCATAATTTGTGGGAAGTTCTTTTTACAGGAAATTTGTGGATTCGGAGCTAGCATACTGAAAACTGCCTGTTCATATCCTTTGACCATTTATCAACTTGGGAATGACTTGTATTCTTGTACATTTAACTCAGTTCTCTATGCATTTTAGAAATGAGGCCTTTATCATGACATGAGTTGCAGAAATTCTTTCCCAGTTTTCTGCTTCTCTCTTAATCTTGGTTTTATTAGGTTTGTTTGTACAAAAACTTTTCAATTTAATGTAATCAAAATTACCCATTTTGCACTTCATAATGTTCTCTATCTCTTGCTTAGTCATAAATTTCTCCATTCTCCTTAAATCTGACAAATACACTATTCCTTGCTCCACTAATTTGTTTGCCACATCAACCTTTATACCTGGATCATTTATCCATATGGACTTTATTCTTGTGTACAGTGTCAGGCATTGGCCTATGCCCAGTTTCTGCCACACTGTTGTCCAGTTTTCCCAGCAGTTTTTGTCAGACAGTGAGTTTTTATCCCAAAAACTGGGGTCCTTGGGTTTAACAGCAGACTACTATATTCACTGACTACCTGTGCCTCGAGTACCTAACCTACTCCATTGGTTTACCACTCTATTTCTTAGACAGTACCAAGTGGTTTTGATGACTGTTGCTTCATAATACAATTTGAGATGTGGTAGGGCTAGGCCACCTTCCCTAGCATTTCCTTTCATTAATTCCTTTGATATTATGGACCTTTTGTTCCTCCAGATGAATTTTGATATTATTTTTTCTAGCTCTTGAAAATAAATTTCTGGTAGTTTTGTTGGTGTGGTACTGAATAAGTAAATTAATTTAGGTAGAATTGTCATTTTTTTATATTAGCTCGGCCTATCCACAAACAACTGATGTTTTTCCACTTACTTAGATCTAACTTTATTTGTGCAAAAAATGTTTTGTAATTGTGTTCATATAGTCCCTGGGCTTGTTTTGGCAGGTAGCGTTCCAGATATTTTATAGCATCTATCGTAACTTTAAATGGGATTTCTCTTTCTTTCTCTTGCATTGGGCTTTGTTACTAATATAAAAATGCAGATGATTTATGTGAGTTTATTTTGTAAGCTGCACCTTTGCCAAAGTTGCTTATTATTTCAAATGATTTTTCACTTGATTCTGTAGGATTCTCTAAGTATATCAACATATCATCTGCAAAGAGTGATAACTTAGTTTCTTCTTTGCCTATTCTAATTCCTTCAATTTCTTTTTCTTCTCTTATTATTAAAGCTAATATTTCTAGTACCATATTGAATAACAATGATGATAATGGACATTTTTGTTTCACCTGTGATCTTTTTGGAAATGCATCTAGCTTCTCTCCATTGCATATAATGCTTGCTGATGGTTTTAGGTAGATACTGCTTATTATTTTAAGGAAGGCTCCATTTATTCCTATGTTCTCAGTGTTTGCAATAGGAACAGGTTTATGTGTACTTTCTAAAGGAAATTTTTCATGCTCTCAATGATAATGTTAGATCTCCCTCCTTTCTCACTTTATCATCTATATGCTTCTCTATTTACATATTTTGCCCCCTCCCTAAATTCTAAGCTTTTGATTAGTAGGGAATTTGTTTATTTTGCCCTTGTATCCCCATCCTCTGGCACAGTATCTTGAAGATGGATGCTTAATAAATGCTTCTTGGATCGGATTGTTGGGCCATGTGTCACCTAAACTTTATATATTCCCCAGCACTTATCATAGTGTTCAACACATAGGAAGCATGAAATGTTTTATAAATTGGATTAATACTGTCAAAAAACTAGCTAGACAAATAGGAACTTAACAAGAGTTATTATATGGAATAATAATATATTACATTTGTATAATATTTTAATATTTAAATGTTTACATATTGCCCTGTGAGATGGGTAAACAAATGAATTCTTTTTTTTAATTTTAATTTTTTTTAATGTTTTACAATCATTTCCTTAAAGTTAAGATTTTATCCCCCCCACCCTTCTCCCACTACCCTCCTCCCTCCCCGTGACAGCATACAATTCTGTATAGGTTCTACATATACTTTCCTATTGAGCACATTTTCACTATAGTCATGCTATGTAGTCGAACTAAAATAAATGGAAGAAATCATATAACAAATCAACATATAATACACTGAAACCCACCCACACACAAACATGATCTGCTACATTCTGCAAGTGACTTCCATATTTCTTTCTCTGGGTGTGGAAGGCATTTTGCCTTAGAAGACCGACATTAGGATTTTTTTTTTTTCTCAGTAAGTTCTTGTGTTATTACAAAGTTGCAAGTCTACCAGAAAAAACTCTCGCACACTGTGGTCGTTGCTGTGCACAAAGTTCTCCTGGTTCTGCTCCTTTCGCTCAGCATCAGATCATATAAGTCCTTCCAGGCCTCCCTGAGGTCTTCTTGTTCATCATTTTTTATGGCACAATAGTACTCCATTACATTCATATACCATAATTTATTCAGCCATTCCCCAATTGATGGGCATCTCCTTGACTTCCAGTTTTTGGCTACCACAAAGAGTGCTGCTATAAATATTTTTGTACACGTGGGACCCTTTCCCGTTTTTATAATCTCTTGGGGATACAGTCCCAGTAGCGATATTTCTGGGTCAAAGGGTATGCACATTTTTGTAGCCCTTTGGGCATAGTTCCAAACAGTTCTCCAGAAGGGTTGGATGATCTCACAGCTCCACCAACAATGAATTAGTGTTCCAACTCTCCCACATCCTCTCCAGCATTTATCAAACAAATGAATTCTTTAGTAGTATTGTGTTGACATTGTTTTTCTTTTTCACTGGAATTTTTTAGCCATGGTGGACTCTGGCATACTGATATCACTTGGATTCTTTCTGAGAATGAAATGGTCTTGAATGGGTGGTCTTGAATTTAACAATAAATTGAGTCTAAGATGTCACTTCTACGTTAGTTCTTGGAGATTGGGGACCATTTTCTCTTCATGCAAATAATATTATGAATGGTGGTTCCAAAGTAATACAATATAACCTTTTGTTAAATTATGACATGACTCAAATATATGTTGTAATGATGGGAAAATATGAAAAAAATGGAATGTAACATGCTGGAATGTAACATCACACTTCTAAGGCCTTTAACTATGATGTACAATATCCATCTATCTAAAGAGTATTCCCACCTCATGTTCCCCTCTCTAGCATGATGTGATGATTCATGCCAATAATCTTTGCCCCTGGGGAGGCTTAGGCTGCCAGATTTCAATAAATTCTGAGCTGCAGTTACTTAAGGCCATTCTCACTGGTGAGTGAAGGTGAGATAGCTAGACTATCTGGATGCCTAAATCTAGGGTCAATGACACTTTTGGAAATGGAGCAGGTATGAGCTTTAATACCTATCAGAGTGGGGTTAGGCTCAAGAGTTACCTCTGAAATTACATCTTGGGACAAGATAAGGACACTCAATCTTTTTATAGATAGATATATTAATAGATAGAAATGCAAATATATGCAAATATACTGATATAGATAAATGTAGAAGATATAGATTGATATATTAATATATGCCACATATACTTAATTTTTAAAAATATATACTGCACAATTAAAAGGGGCTGTTTCTTTGAAGGTAGAATGTCAATTCTTTGATAATAGTATTGATAGCTAGCATTTATATACAACTTTAAGGTTTTCAAAGCATTTTACAAATTTATCTTGGTTTATCCTCCTGACAACCATAAGAGGTAGGGGCTATTTTTGTATCCATTTTACATATGAGGAAACTACGACCAACAGAAGTTAAGTGATTTGTCCAGGGTTACACAATTAGTAAATGTTTAGGCTGGATTTGAATTCAATTTCTTGTGTTCCTCATTCCAGGATAAGTGCTCTATTTATATGACATCTGATTGCCCAATCCTTCTCAATTTCTTGAATATGGATTTTTTCATTCTTTGTGTTTTTTCATCTCCAGAACCTAGAATAGAGTAGGTGGTGACTAAATGTTTGTTAATTAGTATAGTAGATAAAGCACTGGGTTTGGAGTCAGAAAGTCTTGAGTTCTTCGGAACTCAAATGCTTACTAGCCGTGTGATGTTGGGTAAGTCACTTAACCTCTGTTTTCCTTAATTTCCTCCTATATGCAATGGGGATAATAATAGGATCTACCTCTCAGTGTTGTGAGGATCAAATCAGATACCAAATGTAAAGAAGAAGAAGAAGAAGAAGAAGAAGAAGAAGAAGAAGAAGAAGAAGAAGAAGAAAGAAGAAAGTGGTTGGTTATTGTTCATTCTCAGAAAAGACCCAAGTGACATAAGTAAGCTACAAACAAGTAACAGTTATGTCCAACTGTGGCTGAGCAGACCAATACAAGCTTCGAGTGCTCTACCACACACATAGTCAGTGTGAACTTTTGGGGAGGATTCCCTAAATTGGCACATCTTATATTTCTTTTGATCTACTTTAACTCTGTTTTGCTCATAGAGGATAGCACCTTATCTGATGTGGGCATGGCATACTGGGCAGTTCTGTGCCATTTTCTCCCATGTCACACAATCAATTCCACAGTTCTTTTTTTTTAAAATTTATTTATTTAACTTTTTACATTCATTTTCACAGAATTTTGCGGTCCAAATTTTCTTCCCTTTTCTCCTCTCCCCCCACCCCAATACACCAAGCATTCTAATTTCCCCTATCACCAATCTGCCCTCTCTTCTATCCTCCCTCCCTTCTCTTGTCCCCATTTTCTCTTTTGTCCTGTAGGGCCAGATGACTTTCTATTCCCCATTACCTGTATTTCTTATTTCCTAGTAGCAACAACAATACTAACCTGGTAACTTTTACTCTCATGTTAAATTGGGTAAACATTTCTTATTTTCTAAGGAGAAGCATCCTGAATTGACCACATGGATGATATGTTGTTAGTTGTGAACATAGCATGTGTTGCCCAAGGTTCTTTATTGAGAATTCTTCTCTTTTCTTTCTGTACCTTCTCTCTTAGTGATGTCATAAGTCCCTCTAGGATCAATTACCTTCCCTGCAAAGGTGATTGCCAGGACTATATTCTCCCACAGTATCTCCTGATTTCAACTGTTACCTTTTGGACATATCCAACCAGATGTCCCATTGGCATCTCAGATTCCACATGTCTTTCCACTCTAACCTGAGAATGAGACCATCATACTTGTCTATATTTAACCCCCTGCCTTTCAAGTCCTTCTGAACTCTTGTTTCCCTAAGCCTTGCCAGATGAAGTCTTACCTGTATACTTTTCTGTACTCAAATGGCTATACCCATAGTTCAGACCCTTATCACTGCTCTCCAGGACAAATCTCCTTAGTAGAATCTTGGTTTCTAGCCTCTCTCCTCTCCAACTCATCCCCAAACAGCTACCAAAATAAGATTCCTGAATCAAAACCTGAGCATGACAGATTACTGCTTAGGAATCCTCAATGACTCAATGATAAGATGCAAACTCCTCAGCTTGTATTTTAAGGTATTTAAAATTTGGCTCTAGCCCCAATTTACAGTTTTTTTTTCATATACTATATCATGCAGTCCAATTCTTCAAGTTTTTGTGTCCTTCCTCAAGTTGACATTCAGTCTTTCACCTTAATACAAGATGTACCCTATACTGAAGTTATCTTCCTTCTCACCTCTGCTGCTTAGAATCCCTAGGGTGTAGGGGTGTTCAGGGACTATACTAACACCTCTGGTATAAAGACTTTCTGAACTCTTTTCAATGCTTTTCATCTACCTTTGGTGTCCACCTGATTCACTTGACTATCACCTGTGTCTCCAAGAAGCTGTAGCAGGTAAAGCAGTCACACCCTGATAAATGTCTTGGTAGATGTGGTAAACCAGGTTGAGAATAGGCCTAGGGAAAATGTCTACCCCAAGCATGTGAAGAATTCCCTTAGCAAAATGGAAGGATGAGAACAATTTGTTCCATTGGCCATGAAGAAGTGCTTAAGGCTTGGCACCAAAGTCATCCACTGTGTCCCAAGCTATCACCAGTTTTCTTGCCTTTTGCCTTGCCATTGGACTGCATAGACTGGAAAAAAGAGTGAAGCTTTTGACTTTGTGCAACTTTATCTCACTTAAACCCAAGTTGTAGCCAAGCCAAGAAATTCCCTTATGTCATCTGTCCTCTTATAGAACGGACAAAGAACAACAAAAACGGTTTGGAATCTTTGCTTATGTGCACTTTCTTTTTTTATTACTAGTTTATTTGTCTACAGTTTTCTACAATTCCTTCCATAAATCTTAGATTTTATCTCCCTCCCTGGGATGGCATACAATTTTATACTGGTTCTATACATATATTCTTATTAAGCACATTTTCACATTGGTCATATTACATAATTAAAATGAATGGGGGAAACCATGAGAATAAACAAAACAAAACAAAATATAACACAAGAGAAAATACTCTGCTTCATTCTGTGTTCCAATTTCATAATTCTTTCTCTGGATGTGGATGGCATTTTGCCTCAAGAGTCCTTTGGGAATGTTTTAGGTCCTTGCATTGCTATGAAGGGCTAGGTCTACCTGAAACAGTCCTTGCACACTGTGACTGTTACTGTGTACAATGTTCTCCTGGTTCTGCTCCTTTCACTCAGTATTAGTTCATATAAGTCCTTTCAGGCTTCTCTTTTCTTATAGCACAATAGTATTCCATTATATCCATATACCACAACTTGCTCAGACATTCCCCAATAGATGGACAACCCCTCAATTTCCAGTTATTGTACACCACAAAGAGAGCTGTTATAAATATTTTTGTACATGGGGGATCCTTTCCCATTTTTATGATCTTTTTGGGATATAGTGCTAAAAGAAATATTGCTATTTGGATGATATGTTGTTAGTTGTAAACATAGCATGTGTTGCCCAAGGTTCTTTATTGAGAATTCTTCTCTTTTCTTTCTGTACCTTCTCTCTTGGTGATGTCATAAGTATATGTAGTACATATACTTATTTGGAACTATGACCAAAGAGTACATAAGAAAAGAGAAGCCTGAAAGGACTTATATGAACTAATACTGAGTGAAAGGAGTCAAAGTGTATGCATATTTTTGTAGCTCTTTGGTCATAGTTCCAAATTGCTCTCCAGAATGATTAGATCAGCTCACAACTCCACCAACAATGAAGTAGTGTTCCAACTCTCCCACATCTTCTCCAACATTTCTCATCTTCCTGTTTTGTCATGTTAGCCAATCTGGTAAGTGTGATGTAATACCTCAGAGTTATTTTGATTTGCATCTTTCTAGTCATTAGTGATTTAGAGAATTTTTTCATATGACTATAGATAGTTTTAATTTCTTCCTCTGAAAACTGCCTGTTCATATCCTTTGACCATTTATCAACTTGGGAATGACTTGTATTCTTGTACATTTAACTCAGTTCTCTATGCATTTTAGAAATGAGGCCTTTATCATGACATGAGTTGCAGAAATTCTTTCCCAGTTTTCTGCTTCTCTCTTAATCTTGGTTTTATTAGGTTTGTTTGTACAAAAACTTTTCAATTTAATGTAATCAAAATTACCCATTTTGCACTTCATAATGTTCTCTATCTCTTGCTTAGTCATAAATTTCTCCATTCTCCTTAAATCTGACAAATACACTATTCCTTGCTCCACTAATTTGTTTCCCACATCAACCTTTATACCTGGATCATTTATCCATATGGACTTTATTCTTGTGTACAGTGTCAGGCATTGGCCTATGCCCAGTTTCTGCCACACTGTTGTCCAGTTTTCCCAGCAGTTTTTGTCAGACAGTGAGTTTTTATCCCAAAAACTGGGGTCCTTGGGTTTAACAGCAGACTACTATATTCACTGACTACCTGTGCCTCGAGTACCTAACCTACTCCATTGGTTTACCACTCTATTTCTTAGACAGTACCAAGTGGTTTTGATGACTGTTGCTTCATAATACAATTTGAGATGTGGTAGGGCTAGGCCACCTTCCCTAGCATTTCTTTTCATTAATTCCTTTGATATTATGGACCTTTTGTTCCTCCAGATGAATTTTGATATTATTTTTTCTAGCTCTTGAAAATAAATTTCTGGTAGTTTTGTTGGTGTGGTACTGAATAAGTAAATTAATTTAGGTAGAATTGTCATTTTTTTATATTAGCTCGGCCTATCCACAAACAACTGATGTTTTTCCACTTACTTAGATCTAACTTTATTTGTGCAAAAAATGTTTTGTAATTGTGTTCATATAGTCCCTGGGCTTGTTTTGGCAGGTAGCGTTCCAGATATTTTATAGCATCTATCGTAACTTTAAATGGGATTTCTCTTTCTTTCTCTTGCATTGGGCTTTGTTACTAATATAAAAATGCAGATGATTAATGTGAGTTTATTTTGTAAGCTGCACCTTTGCCAAAGTTGCTTATTATTTCAAATGATTTTTCACTTGATTCTGTAGGATTCTCTAAGTATATCAACATATCATCTGCAAAGAGTGATAACTTAGTTTCTTCTTTGCCTATTCTAATTCCTTCAATTTCTTTTTCTTCTCTTATTATTAAAGCTAATATTTCTAGTACCATATTGAATAACAATGATGATAATGGACATTTTTGTTTCACCTGTGATCTTTTTGGAAATGCATCTAGCTTCTCTCCATTGCATATAATGCTTGCTGATGGTTTTAGGTAGATACTGCTTATTATTTTAAGGAAGGCTCCATTTATTCCTATGTTCTCAGTGTTTGCAATAGGAACAGGTTTATGTGTACTTTCTAAAGGAAATTTTTCATGCTCTCAATGATAATGTTAGATCTCCCTCCTTTCTCACTTTATCATCTGTATGCTTCTCTATTTACATATTTTGCCCCCTCCCTAAATTCTAAGCTTTTGATTAGTAGGGAATTTGTTTATTTTGCCCTTGTATCCCCATCCTCTGGCACAGTACCTTGAAGATGGATGCTTAATAAATGCTTCTTGGATTGGATTGTTGGGCCATGTGTCACCTAAACTTTATATATTCCCCAGCACTTATCATAGTGTTCAACACATAGGAAGCATGAAATGTTTTATAAATTGGATTAATACTGTCAAAAAACTAGCTAGACAAATAGGAACTTAACAAGAGTTATTATATGGAATAATAATATATTACATTTGTATAGTATTTTAATATTTAAATGTTTACATATTGCCCTGTGAGATGGGTAAACAAATGAATTCTTTTTTTTAATTTTAATTTTTTTAATGTTTTACAATCATTTCCTTAAAGTTAAGATTTTATCCTCCCCATCCTTCTCCCACTACCCCCCTCCCTCCCCGTGACAGCATACAATTCTGTATAGGTTCTACATATACTTTCCTATTGAGCACATTTTCACTATAGTCATGCTATGTAGTCGAACTAAAATAAATGGAAGAAATCATATAACCAGTCAAAACATAATACACTGAAACCCACCCACACACAAACATGATCTGCTACATTCTGCGAATGACTTCCATATTTCTTTCTCTGGGTGTGGAAGGCATTTTGCCTTAGAAGACCAACATTAGGATTTTTTTTTTTCTCAGTAAGTTCTTGTGTTATTACAAAGTTCCAAGTCTACCAGAAAAAACTCTCGCACACTGTGGTCGTTGCTGTGCACAAAGTTCTCCTGGTTCTGCTCCTTTTGCTCAGCATAAGATCATATAAGTCCTTCCAGGCCTCCCTGAGGTCTTCTTGTTCATCATTTTTTATGGCACAATAGTACTCCATTACATTCATATACCATAATTTATTCAGCCATTCCCCAATTGATGGGCATCTCCTTGACTTCCAGTTTTTGGCTACCACAAAGAGTGCTGCTATAAATATTTTTGTACACGTGGGACCCTTTCCCGTTTTTATAATCTCTTGGGGATACAGTCCTAGTAGCGATATTTCTGGGTCAAAGAGTATGCACATTTTTGTAGCCCTTTGGGCATAGTTCCAAATAGTTCTCCAGAAGGGTTGGATGATCTCACAGCTCCACCAACAATAAATTAGTGTTCCAACTCTCCCACATCCTCTCCAGCATTTATCAAACAAATGAATTCTTTAGTAGTATTGTGTTGACATTGTTTTTCTTTTTCACTGGAATTTTTTAGCCATGGTGGACTCTGGCATACTGATATCACTTGGGTTCTTTCTGAGAATGAAGTGGTCTTGAATGGGTGGTCTTGAATTTAACAATAAATTGAGTCTAAGATGTCACTTCTAAGTTAGATCTTGGAGATTGGGGACCATTTTCTCTTCATGCAAATAATATTATGAATGGTGGTTCCAAAGTAATACAATATAACCTTTTGTTAAATTATGACATGACTCAAATATATGTTGTAATGATGGGAAAATATGAAAAAAATGGAATGTAACATGCTGGAATGTAACATCACACTTCTAAGGCCTTTAACTATGATGTACAATATCCATCTATCTAAAGAGTATTCCCACCTCATGTTCCCCTCTCTAGCATGATGTGATGATTCATGCCAATAATCTTTGCCCCTGGGGAGGCTTAGGCTGCCAGATTTCAATAAATTCTGAGCTGCAGTTACTTAAGGCCATTCTCACTGGTGAGTGAAGGTGAGATAGCTAGACTATCTGGATGCCTAAATCTAGGGTCAATGACACTTTTGGAAATGGAGCAGGTATGAGCTTTAATACCTATCAGAGTGGGGTTAGGCTCAAGAGTTACCTCTGAAATTACATCTTGGGACAAGATAAGGACACTCAATCTTTTTATAGATAGATATATTAATAGATAGAAATGCAAATATATGCAAATATACTGATATAGATAAATGTAGAAGATATAGATTGATATATTAATATATGCCACATATACTTAATTTTTAAAAATATATACTGCACAATTAAAAGGGGCTATTTCTTTGAAGGTAGAATGTCAATTCTTTGATAATAGTACTGATAGCTAGCATTTATATACAACTTTAAGGTTTTCAAAGCATTTTACAAATTTATCTTAGTTTATCCTCCTGACAACCATAAGAGGTAGGGGCTATTTTTGTATCCATTTTACATATGAGGAAACTACGACCAACAGAAGTTAAGTGATTTGTCCAGGGTTACACAATTAGTAAATGTTTAGGCTGGATTTGAATTCAATTTCTTGTGTTCCTCATTCCAGGATAAGTGCTCTATTTATATGACATCTGATTGCCCAATCCTTCTCAATTTCTTGAATATGGATTTTTTCATTCTTTGTGTTTTTTCATCTCCAGAACCTAGAATAGAGTAGGTGATGACTAAATGTTTGTTAATTAGTATAGTAGATAAAGCACTGGGTTTGGAGTCAGAAAGTCTTGAGTTCTTCGGAACTCAAATGCTTACTAGCCGTGTGATGTTGGGTAAGTCACTTAACCTCTGTTTTCCTTAATTTCCTCCTTTATGCAATGGGGATAATAATAGGATCTACTTCTCAGTGTTGTGAGGATCAAATCAGATACCAAATGTAAAGAAGAAGAAGAAGAAGAAGAAGAAGAAGAAGAAGAAGAAGAAGAAGAAGAAGAAGAAGAAGAAGAAGAAGAAGGAGGAGGAGGAGGAGGAGGAAGAGGAAGAAGAGGAGGAGGAAGAAGAAGAAGAAGAAGAAGAAGAAGAAGAAGAAGAAGAAGAAGAAGAAGAAAGAAGAAAGAGGTTGGTTATTGTTCATTCTCAGAAAAGACCCAAGTGACATAAGTAAGCTACAGACAAGTAACAGTTATGTCCAACTGTGGCTGAGCAGACCAATACAAGCTTCGAGTGCTCTACCACACACATAGTCAGTGTGAACTTTTGGGGAGGATTCCCTAAATTGGCACATCTTATATTTCTTTTGATCTACTTTAACTCTGTTTTGCTCATAGAGGATAGCACCTTATCTGATGTGGGCATGGCATACTGGGCGGTTCTGTACCATTTTCTCCCATGTCACACAATCAATTCCACAGTTCGTTTTTTTTCTTTTTTTTAAAATTTATTTATTTAACTTTTTACATTCATTTTCACAGAATTTTGCGGTCCAAATTTTCTTCCCTTTTCTCCCCTCCCCCCCACCCCAATACACCAAGCATTCTAATTTCCCCTATCACCAATCTGCCCTCTCTTCTATCCTCCCTCCCTTCTCTTGTCCCCATTTTCTCTTTTGTCCTGTAGGGCCAGATGACTTTCTATTCCCCATTACCTGTATTTCTTATTTCCTAGTAGCAACAACAATACTAACCAGTTGTTCCTAAAACTTTGAGTTCCAAATTCTTCCCATCCCCCCCTCCCGACCCATTCCCTTCGGGAAGGCAAGCAACTCAATATAGGCCATATCTGTGTAGTTTTCCAAATGACTTCCATAATAGTCGTGTTATGTAAGACTAACTGTATTTCCCTCCATCCTATCCTGCCCCGCATTGTTTCTATTCTGTCTTTTGATCCTGTCCCTCCCCGAGTGTTGACTTCAAATTGCTCCCTCCTCCCATTGCCCTCCCTATCATCATTCCCCCCCTTGCTTATCTCCTTCTCCCCCACTTTTCTGTATTGTAAGATAGATTTTCATACCAAAATGAGTGTGCATTTTATTCTTTCCTTTAGTCGAATGTGATGAGAGTAAACTTCACGTTTTTTTTCTCAGTTCTCCTCTTTTTCCCTCCACTAAAAATCTCCTGCTTGCCTCTTGAATGAGAGATAATTTATCCCATTCCATTTCACCTTCTCTCCTCCCACTACATTTGTCTCTCACCATTTACCTTAATTTCTTTTAAGATATGGTCCCATTCTATTCAATTCACTCTGTGATCTCTGTCTCTGTATGTGTGTGCATGTGTGTATGTGTTTGTGCATGCACACATGTACATGTGTGTGTGTATGTGTGTGTGTGGTCCCACCAACTACCCAGATACTGAAAAGTTTCAAGAGTTACAAATATTGTCTTTCCAAGAAGGAATGTAAACAGTTCACTTTTGGTAAGTCCCTTATGACTTCTCTTTGCTGTTTATTTTTTCATGCTTCTCATTCTTGTGTTTGAAAGTCAAATTTTCTTTTCAGCTCTGGTCTTTTCATCAAGAATACTTGAAAGTCCTCTGTTTCATTGAAAGACCACATTTTCCCCTGAAGTATTATACCCAGTTTAGCTGGGTAGGTGATTCTTGGTTTGAGTCCTAGTTCCTTTGGAATATCCTATTCCACGCCCTTTGATCCCTTGATGTAGAAGCTGTTAGATCTTTTGTTATCCTGATTGTATTTCCACAATACTGGAATTGTTTCTTTCTAGCTGCTTGCACCATTTTCTCCTTGACCTTGGAATTCTAGATTTTAGCCACAATGTTCCTAGGAGTTTCTCTTTTTGGATCTGTTTCAGGCAGTGATTGATGGATTCTTTCAATACTTATTTTGCCCTCTGGTTGTAGAATATCAAGGCAGTTTTCCTCGATAATTTCATGGAAGATGATGTCTAGGCTCTTTTTTTGATCATAACTTTCAGGTAGTCCCATGATTTTTAAATTGTCTCTCCTGGATCTATTTTCCAGGTCAGTTGTTTTTCCAATGAGATATTTCACATTCTCTTCCATTTTTTCATTCTTTTGGTTTTGTTTTGTGATTTCTTGGTTTCTCGTAAAGTCATTAGACTCCATCTATTCCATTCTAATTTTGAGAGAACTATTCTCTTCAGTGAGCTTTTGAACCTCTTTTTCCATTTGGCTCATTCTGCTTTTGAAAGCATTCTTCTCTTCATTGGTTTTTTGAACCTCTTTTGCCAATTGAGTGAGCCTATTTTTCAAGGTGTTATTTTCTTCAGCATTTTTTTGGGTCTCCTTTACCAAGGTATTGACCCGTTTTTCATGCTTTTCTTGTATCTCCCTCATTTCTCTTCGCAGTTTTTCCTCCACCTATCTAACTTGCTTTTCAAAATCCTTTTTGAGCTCTTCCATGGCCTGAGCCCACCGGACATCCCCCTGGGATGTCTGGGATACAGAGACCCCGACCTCCATATCTTTCCCTGATGGTAAGAATATTTCCTCGTCATCAGAACTGAAAAGCGGGAACATTTGCACCCCCTCAAAGTAGCTCTCTATAGTCTTATTTTTCTTCCCTTTTCTGGGCATTTTCCCAGCCAGTTACTTGACTTCTGAGATTCCTGTCCACCCCTGCCTAGATCCGTCCAGCTAGTGCTTGGGGTCTGAGATTCAAATGGGCTTTCCACGGCAGGCATGGCTGCTATTCAATGTGAGCTTAAGTTCTGGTGCTGGGGTGGGGGCAGGGCCATCTCCCAGGCTCAGTTCCCTCAGGGGGTTTACGCAGAGACCTTCAGTAATGGGGCAGGTGGGGGCAAGGCTGTTTCCCAGGTTCAGTTCCCTCAGGGGGTTTATGAAGAGACCTGAACTTCTGCCTGCTGCTGCCTGCTGTCCCGGGTGCCACTGCTGTTGCTGCCGCTACCTCTGCCTCTGCCCCAGACTCTTCCTCCGCAGCTGCCTCCCGAGGGGGCCCGAGTCATGGAGACACCCTGCTCCCCTCTCGGCCAGCCCAGAAGTCTCTCTCACTGACCTGTAGCATCTGTTGGCGGAGGGACCTTCCCTTCCCGCCGGGGTTCCATCCCTGAAGCCTGCTCACATCTGCTCCTCTAGGTCACGCGACCAGGGCAGCGTGGACTCCGCTTTCCAGGGCACCACAGACCCTGGCGACAGCCCTCTGGGGCTCTCTGGAACGGAAATCTTTTCCACTGTGTTTCTGCGCACCTTGCAGTGATCCAGAATTTGTGGGGAGTTCGTCTTGCAGGAAATATATGGGCTGTGGGTTCAGAGCTAGCATACGTGAGTCTTTCTACTCTGCCATCTTGGCTCCACCCAATTCCACAGTTCTTAAGAGAAACCTTGAGAGTTTCCTTGTATTACCTCTTCTGACAATCATGTGATTGCCTGCCCCGTGAGAGCTCTCGATAAAATAGTCTTCTTAGTAAGCGTATGCTCTGCATTTTAACAATGTGGTCAGACTATCAGAGTTGCATTCTCTGAAGGTGAATTCAAATGCTTGGCAGTTTAATTTGAGAAAGGACCTCAGTGTCTGGTATCTCATTCTGCAAGGTGATCTTCAGAATCTTCCTAAGACAATTCATATGGAAGTGATTTAGCTTCCTGGGAAGGTGCTGGTGTACTGTCCAGATTTCACAGACATTCAGCAATGAGGTCAGCACAACAGCTCTGTAGACGATCAGTTTGGGTAGTTAGTCTAATACCGCTAAATGCGCTTCTCTCCCATACTTTCCTTCAGAGCTTCCCAAACATTGAGCTAGCTCTGGCAATGCATATGCGAACCTCATTATCCATGTGTACATTTCTGGAAAGCCCACTACCAAGGTAAGTGAACTTATTCACAGCATTCTAAACTTACCCATTTGTTATAAGTGATGGTTCTACATATGGATGGTGTGGTGGTGGCTGATGGAGCAGCTGTGTTTTCTTGGTGTAGATAATTAGACCAAAATTAGCAGAGACAGCAGAAAATTGATCCATACTTTGCTGCATCTCAGCTTCAGAGGCTCCATTGAGTATACCATCATCTGCAAACAGAAAATCATGCACCAACACTCCCTCCACTTTGGTTTTGGCTTGTAGCCTTTTTAAGTTGAAGAATTGACCATCAGTACAGTAGCTGACCTTGATGCCATGTTCATCCTCATCAAAGGCATGACAGCATAGCTAATACCAACAATAAAATTGTCACCATCAACACCAGCAGCAACAACAATGAAAACAAAACCAACAGTAACAATAGACTGATTGGCTCTTCAGGTGTCAGACTCTAAGAAAATCTTGGCCAGACTCTGGAAGCCTTTTGCATCCTGGTAAGCAGCAAACCTCTCAGTGCTTTAATATCCTATCTGCGGTATCTTCCAGATGTATAGAGGAAGAAAACTTGGGGTATTTGATATGGCTGCCCTCTCTTTATAGGTCAGTAAATGATCAGGAAACATGAGGTATAAGAAAAGATCAGGAATATGAAGTGTAAAAATTAACTCTATGACCCTCGGAAATTAATTTGTTATTTGTAAGTCTCAGATATCTCATTGGCAAAATGGAGATATTAACTGTTTGTGGATGTCCTGTAAGGGATGGGGCTGAGGGAGAGACAGTAGCTTGTTTGGATCAGTGCCAGCTGGTAAATAATTCTATGAACAGGGGTGGTAGTGAGGCTAGACTCTAGCATTTCATGTGATGTAATAAATATCTGCCTCCAGCAGAGAATCCAGAACTTCAACCAGATCAGGGATGAAAGACCACACCTTTCCTGCCATTTCAGATTAATGATATCTTTTATGGCTCACTTTCTCTTCCTTAACTTCCATCCCCTCAGGTACTTGGCAGACCACTGCAACCATTCTGTCTGTTCTGAATTTCTAATATCTATTCTTGTGGCCTTTGATAGCAAGACTGTAACATTTGGGTCCTAGAATGCTCACTACAGTCCCCAAATATTTTAACTCAACATAACGGTTTGTGTTCTTGTGGTCCTGCATACAGTCAGCACCATATAGATAAAGCTTCAGTGATAGACCAAGAGTAATAACTGATATTCAGAGAGCTCTAAACTGTATAGTGCTTTGTATGCATTTTACTCATTTAAGCCAAACAGCTGTGAGATGATGCTCGAATTTATATAGAGCTTGAAAGTTTATAAAACATTTTATGTAATTCTAAATCTCATTTGATTTTCACTATGGTCCTGTGAGTAGGTTCTATCATTATACACACTTTACCATTGAGGAAAGTAAGCCTGAGAGAAATGAAGTGGCCTGCCTGTGTTCTGAGGGAGTTGAGGGGATGGAGTAGCAAGTGGAGGTAGGATGCTGACTCTATCTTTTGACTCAGTTCTGGAGCTAACTCAGTTTCTTCTCTATTCAGCTATGGATCTATTGCAATTTCTGTCTTGTGGGAAAACTTCGGTTGTGGGAATTGTGAGAAAATTTTATCACATTGTTTGAACCTTGCCCTGCATGACTGGGAAGCTGGACCACCTCTGTCCGCTGGTTGGAGTCCCTTAAATAAAGACCCAGATTATACTGACCAGAAATCTGGTCT
This sequence comes from Bettongia penicillata ogilbyi, assembly GCA_023548195.1. Classification (NCBI taxonomy): domain Eukaryota; kingdom Metazoa; phylum Chordata; class Mammalia; order Diprotodontia; family Potoroidae; genus Bettongia; species Bettongia penicillata. Next base: position 119,589 of record JAJHZJ010000749.1, on the reverse strand, counting down.
GATCCAAGGAGTTTTCTCATAATTTTACATCTCAAACATCTTTAAACTGTCCCCATAGTAACTGATAAGTTATTGTTTCCATGTTCATTTGTTCATAGATAATTGAGGGGAATAAGACACCTCTTTTTCTGAATTGAGAGAATTGCATTCTCTCCCTCCCCTAATCTCTCCTCCAATTAAAAATCAGATTACCAAATATTGTATCCTAGTTAATTGTTTCATTTCAATTAGTTGGTTTTATTTGATTTATTGTTTTTAATGTATACAACTCTGTCTCCCTCAGTATTTGAGGTTTAGTGCCAAAGCTGAGGAAGGTGACTGGTCCTAATCTGTTAGGCAATTGGCATGCATCAATTAGTAAATCAGTATGCTCAGAAACGTGAACCTTTGTTTCCTCAGTCATTTCATCTTTTACCTGCCAGGGATCAAACAATTAGTAAGTATATATCTTCCTCCGCCTTTTATAGATGAGCACACAAAGGTTTAGAGACTGGTCTCATGGCTGTTGAATACCAGCGATGAGAAAAATCAGAATAAGGTCTTTCTGATTCAAAGTTCAGGACTCTGTCCCATCCATCTTGTTTCCTTTTACTAAGCTAACCAATTAATATATGAACTTGGAATTAATAATGGTGACTGCTCCCATGCACATACAGAAATTATAGTAGATTCTATGACAGACACAACTACAGACAACATTTTATCCAGTGATCTTCTGAGTACTGACATTAATCAAGATGTAAGAAAAGGGTTTAGGGGGGAATATACTCTGTGAAGATGTTCTCCAGTGTCAGAAAAGATGTCCTATACCTAGTGTTCAAAAGGAGAATCTTTCCCTACTGATTAATAATTTAATGAGTTCTCCAAATGGCCCTCCAAATATTCACAGGTAAAATTTTCTAATTGTATCAAGTCCCAGAATACTGAAAGGGTTTAATTCATAAAATCTACAATTATTTGAAAGATGTGAGTCTAACAACCCTCAACGGAAAAACTCATTACTATTCCATTAAGGGCTTGCAGGTAGGAAATCTATGGAATTATTTTATCTGTCTCTAAATCATTATATCTGTATCTGCATCTTCTTTGTGCTTCTGTTAACTGTAGCTTACCTATTTGAGTTTTGTTCATTGACATTATATTTCTATCTATATTAATAGATCTCTACATTTTGTTTATCTACATTCATACTTCTATCTATAGTAATATGTCTCCATCTCATCTGTATCTATGTACATTCTTTCCTGTTTATTTACATTATCTGACCCTGACTAAATGCTGTAAGTGAATGATGAGCTGAGGCAAAGTTCAATTAGCAAAATAAATGAGTCAATATCATTTAGGAAAGTAGATAGTATTGTATATTATTACAAAATCTTTGTTACTATTAAGCCCCATTCCTTTAACCAAATGACTCAGAAAGCTATAATCCTGGAGGAATTAGAATACACATATTGGTAAGATACATGGTGGGCCAGGCGGACTGCAGCATATTGCCAGAAATAACAAGCATGTGAATGGATATAGAAGATTTAATTGACGACATGAATGGGCAAAGACAGAGGGTGATTCAAGGGAAGGAGCAATGAACCTGAAACAAAGAATTCACATTCAAATTCTGCCTCAGACATTTACTCCCTTTGTGACGTTGGTAAAAAGTCCTTTAATTTTCATTTTGTTCATCACCTAAAAAAATAAGGCATTTACACTAAATGGGTTCTAGAGTTCTTAATCTATAGACTCCATCTATGATACTACGTACTGACAGTGAGAGATAGATGATCTGAATAATACCTTGGTTCTGAAATATTAAGTAAAAGAAGACTTCTGGTATTAATAGACAGATCTTCCATTGAGGGTTTATGTAAATGCACAGGCAAGAATCATGTGAGATCAGAAGGTAGGGGGAGATGTTACTGTATAAGCATCCAAGAAGACTGATATTGATGAGGAAGCAGATCGCTTCAGGTTTCAATGTGGTAAATAAAATTACTTTCTCTTGGAATGTAAGCCTTTGAAATATAAACTAATGAGGTGACTTTTTGGTATTTTTGATGCATAGAATTAGCATAGATTAAGCATACAAGCTAATCCAGGAGGACTATTTATTATGTGGAAAAGCTAGACAAGAATACCTATCAAGGGTGCGTGCAGCCAGAGTGTGTTTATACTGATTTACTATTGTTGTTTTATCTTATCCCAATAATGATATAGCCCTTTTGGGCAAGGACAGTAAGTTTTCATCATTGTAACCCTTGTACTCTCTAAAGAAAGTGATTGTATTTAGTAGGAACCTAATAGGTTGATGAATTTTGTTAAAATCTACTTTTTTTTAACCCTGTGAAGGTTTGAGGGGGTTGTAGTATTTCTACAAGTGATATTTTTATTCCCATGCAAAAAAAGTGTTTTTTTTTCTTACATGATCATGGAGACAAATTGCTGGATTAACCTGGAGTTTCTGAATTCTATCTAAATGGAAATAAACTAATATTCTCTGCTTTTATTTAGAGAACATTGTACAAACACAATTTCAGGAATTTTGTGCTTATAGAGTCATGAATGAGTGTCTTTGCTTTAGCAGAATTCGATGGTGTAAGAATGAATCGTAGCATAGTAATGGTCTCTGCAATGTGGTCATTGTCATTTCATCTCGTTATTCTTGGCTTTATTCTATTTAGTGCGCTATGGGCAGCATGATTTAGTCTTTTAAAAATGCTATATTCATAGTTTTTTGGGCATCAGAACTACAAGGTACCTTCAGGGTCATCTGGTCCACCCTCTCATTGTACTGATGAGGAAGCTGATGTTAATGGAGATGAAGTGACCTGTCTATTACATAAAGAGGAAGGAGCAGAGTTAAATTTTAATCCATGTCCTCAGAATCTACTAGTCTTTCTTTTGACTTGAATTGTCCTGAATTTATGTGAAGTTCCTGAAAGATTTTGTGTATAAATTGCAATAGAGATTATCTTTTCATGCCTGGGCTATTCTAGCTGGTTTTGGAGGTTCCTGTAAATTCTCAATTTGTAATAATGTGAGACCTGGTCTCTGAGTCAGAAAGACCTATTTTCAAGTTAAACCTCAGGCACATACTGTTCTGTGATTTCAGGCAGGTCGCTTGATTTCTTAGTTTCCTCCAACAACTCTGTAAGACTGTAAGTTTCAGAGCAAGTGCTGACCTGCATATGTTGAGATGCTTCAGAGGAAGTTGGGTGGCACAGTGGATAGAGAGATGGACCTGTTGTAAATCTAGCTCCAGACACTAACTGATGTGACTCTGAACAAGGCACTTAATTACTATCTGCCTCAGTTTTCTCAACTATGAAATGACGATAATAACAGCACCTACCTCTCAGGGTTGTTGTGAGAATGAAATGGGATAACATTCTTACATAATCATGGAGATAGGGGGGCGGAGCCAAGATAGCGGAGTAGAAGGACGCACGTTTATGAGCTCTGAAACCAAATGCCCATAGAATTAATGTAAAAAGAGTCCCCCATAACTTCTGGGTCAATACAAGGTGTGCAGAAGCAGAGTGGAAGAGATTTCCGTTCCAGGGAGCCCTGAAGACCCGTCCCCAGGGTCCGGCCCGGAAAGTGGACCCCACACCCAGCGCTGCCCTGGCCGCGGCCCCAGAGAAGCTGATCTGAGCAGGCTTCAGAGACGGAAGCTCCGGCAGCCGGGAAAGTCCCTCCGCCCACAGAAGCTACAAGTCAGTGAGAAAGAAGGCCAAGCTGGAGGAGAGAGGAAGCGGGGCATCTCCGTGACTCGGGCCCCCTCGGGAGGAAGTGGTGGCGGCAGGGACGGGGGCAGGAAGTGGCGGAGGCAGAGGTGTGGGCGGCGGCTGAGGTGGCAGCGGCCCAAGACTCAGGAATCCCCCAACAGAAGGCAGGGTCTTCATTACGGAAGATTCCCGCATAAAACCCGACGGAGCTGAGCCTGGGAGACGGCCCTGCCCCCACCCCGCTCTGTTACTGAAGGCTTCTGCTTAAAGCCCCCAAGGGAGCGGGGTTTGGGAGGCAGGTCCCCCACCCCGCCCCCACCCGTTCCATTCCTGAAAGTCTCTGCATAAAGCCCCCGAGGTATCAGAGTCCAGGAGGCGGCCCTGGCCCCACCCCAGCACCTGAACTAAAGCTCACTGATTGACAGCCGGCAGGGGGAAAGCCCAGTTAAATCTCAGAGGCCAAGCACTAGCTGGGCGGATCAAGGCGGGGGTGGAAGGGAATCTCAGAAGTCAAGTAACTGGCTGGGAAAATGCCTAGAAAAGGGAAGAAAAATAAGACTTTCGAGAGTTTTTTCCAACAAATGCAAATGATCCCGACCTTCGGATCTGATGATGAGGACGTATACTTGCCATCAGGGAAAGACGTGGAGGGTGGGGCCTCAGTACCCCAGGGGGGTGGTGGGTGGGCTCAGGCCCTGGAAGAGCTCAAAAAGGATTTTGAAAAGCAAGTTAGACAGGTAGAGGAAAAACTGGGAAGAGAAATGTCAGAGATGCAACAAAAGTATGAAAAACAGGTCAATACCTTGGTAAAGGAGACCCAAAAAAATGCTGAGGAAATTAACACCTTGAAAAATAGGCTCACCCAATTGGCAAAGGAGGTTCAAAAAGCCAATGAGGAGAAGAATGCTTTCAAAAGCAGAATGAGCCAAATGGAAAAAGAGGCTCAAAAGCTCACTGAATTTAATAGTTCTCTCAAAATTAGAATGGAACAGATGGAGTCTAATGACTTTCTGAGAAACCAAGAAATCACCAAACAAAACCAAAAGAACGAAAAAATGGAAGAGAATGTGAAATATCTCATGGGAAAAACAACTGACCTGGAAAATAGATCCAGGAGAGACAATTTAAAAATTATGGGACTACCTGAAAGTCATGATCAAAAAAAGAGCCTAGACATCATCTTCCATGAAATTATCAAGGAAAACTGCCCTGACATTCTAAAACCAGAGGGCAAAATAAGTATTGAAAGAATCCATCGATCACCACCTGAAAGAGATCCAAAAAGAGAAACTCCTAGGAACATTGTGGCCAAATTCCAGAACTCCCAGCTCAAGGAAAAAATCTTACAAGCAGCTAGAAAGAAACAATTCCAGTACTGTGGAAATACAATCAGGATAACCCAAGATCTAGCAGCTTCTACATTAAGGGATCGAAGGGCGTGGAATAGGATATTCCAGAAGGCAAAGGAACTAGGACTCAAACCAAGAATCACCTACCCAGCTAAACTGAGTATAATACTTCAAGGGAAAATATGGTCTTTCAATGAAACAGAGGACTTTCAATCATTCTTGATGAAAAAACCAGAGCTGAAAAGAAAATTTGACTTTCAAACACAAGAATGAGAAAAAGCATGAAAAAGTAAATAGCAAAGAGAAGTCTCAAGGGACTTACCAGAAGTGAACTGTTTACACTCATACAGGGAAAGACAATATTTCTAACTCTTAAAAACTTTTCAGTATCTGGGTAGTTGGTGGGACCACACACACACATGTACACGCATGCACACACATACACACACGCACACACATATAGAGATAGAGAGCACAGATTGAACTGAATAGGATGGGACCATACCTTAAAAGAAACTAGGGTAAATGGTGAGAGAGAAATGTAGGGGGAGGAAAGAGAGGGAAAGGGAAGGGGGTAACTATATGTCATTTAAGAGGCAGGTAGGAGTTTTTCTTAGTGGAGGGAAAAAGAGGAGAGCTGAGAAAAAAAAAAAAAAAACAAGAAGTTTACCCTCATCACATTTGACTAAACGAAGGAGTGAAATGCACACTCATTTTGGTATGAAAACCTATCTTACAGTATAAGAAAGTGGGGGAGAAAGAGATATTGCAAGGGGAGGTAATGGGGGGGAGGGCAAAGGGAGGAGGGAGCAATTTGAAGTCAACACTTGGGGAGGGACAGGATCAAAAGACAGAAGAGAAACAAGGAGGAGCAGGTTAGGAGGGATGGTAATCCAGTTAGTCTTAAACAACACGACTATCAGGGAGGTCATTGGCAAAAGTACACAGATATGGCCTATATTGAATTGCCTGCTGTCCCAAAGGGAATGGGTGGGGAGGGAGGGATGGGGAGAATTTGGAACTCAAAGTTTTAGGAACAACTGTTTAGTATTGTTGTTGCAACTAGGAAAGAAGACATACAGTTAAGGAGGAATAGAAAGTCATCTGGCCCTACAGGAGAAAAGAGAAGATGGAGACAAGAGAAGGGAGAGATGACAGAAGAGAGGGCAGATTGGAGATAGGGAAAATTAGATTGCTTGGGGTATTGGGGTGGGGGGAGGGGATAAAAGGGGAGAAAATTTGGAACCCAAAAATTTGTGAAAATGAATGTAAAAAAACTAAATAAATAAATAAATTAAAAAAAATAATCATGGAGATAAATTGCTGGATTAACCTGGAGTTCCTGAGTTAATTGTGTTATTTTCCCTCTAGATTGCAAGATAACCCAATGACAGATGCATTCTAAGCTGGACTCATTTGACTTCTTGTCACACATGGCAGAAAAGTATCTTGTGCTTGCCTTAGTTCTAATGCATTTAGTCTTCTCAGGTGATTGGTTTTCCTGTTTATTGTCTCACTATTTGCCTAAACTGTTTTTCTTCCATGGGACCTGTTGATTCTTAGTGGATTTCATCTTTTGATGATTCCTTAAATTTTGTGGTCTCCATTTTTTTCATGTTTGCTCTTCTTCAAATATACCTGCTTTACATATATTTTGGACAGGGTAATATGTAAGACTGAATATTGCAAATCTGTCTTTTCATATTGAACATGTAAGTTGAATCCTTATGAAATTGAGAAATAGAAAAACAATGGTTCCAAAAGATGCCCCTTCTTGATTCTCCTCGGCCTTTCATGTATTTCTGATCCAGGTGCCCAGTGCTCTCACATTTCCCTGGATCCCTTTCTATCAGAGTAAGGTAATCTGATATTATGGTGTTAAAAGACCTTGGGAAGGGCTAGGGGATGCTTATACACATGAATCAAATTTTTTGGTGAGTAGTGGGGAAATAGACAATTACTTAGTGTCGGGAATGGAGTTTTACCCAGATTCTTCCTGACTCCAAGGTCAGCTCTTTAATCGCTCTGTGATGCTGCTACCTGTACACATGAAGGTATCTAACCATAGGTATTTGTTAAGTACCAACTATGTGCCAAGCCCCCATACTAAGTTTTGGGTGATATGAAGACAAAATAATAATATTTACACTGAGGAATTTTCAGGATACCAGGCCTGCAACCCTGGCCTTGGAGTCAGGAAGACTTAGAATGAAGTTTGTCTTCTGATATATACTGTCTGTGTGACTGGGCAAGTTATTTAACCTTTCAGTGGTCCAAGAACCTCTGTAAGATTATATATAACTTGCAGAATTGGTGCCTGAACCCTATTTGTGACAATCTGGCGGCATCATTCAAAACACAATGCACTTTTCCAAAGGCAATGTAATCTATTCACTTTCTCTTACATTGGCACCAATTCTGAGTTCTACTTGCTATCTATCTATCTACAGTTCCTGTTCAAGATTTAGAAATCAAACAATCACTTCTTTAATGCTTATCACCAACCAGGGTTATGGTGTTCATAGAGTATTTGAGGAGAGCTAACACCTCTCACCTGTAGCTTTAAGGAGCATGTGCAGTGGCCACACCCTAGTAAGCCACTTTGGCAGATGGATTAAACCAGTTTGAGGGAAACCAACAGGACTCAGACCTGTTGGGGAGTTAGAAAGATGTCTGCCCCAAGCATGTGAAGACTTCCTCTGGCATAATAGATGGATCAGGACAACCAAGAAAGTGGCCAAAGCAGGTGCTGTAGAGTGCTTAGGGATTGTTCAGACACTGAAGATGCCAAGTCCATCCATTGCATCCTGGGCTATCACTTGGGTTATCTTGACTTTTTCCTGCTAGTAAACTACGATGACTCTAAAAGAGTGAGTGAGGCTGGTGATGTTGTGCAACTCTGCCTCATTTAATGCAATTCACTCCTGAGTCAAGACATAACTGTATGATGTCTCTGGTCCTTTTGAAAATGAAGGACAAATGACACCACCCTGTACAGGGCACTCCACTAAGCAGTAAAGGATACAGAGGGTAAAATGAAACATTTCCTGCCCTCAAGGAACTTTAATTGTATTGGGAAACAACCTGTACACATAGTAAGCACAAATATGAAAAAGGCAAATATTAGATGATTTGAGGGCAAGGATACACTGGAATCTTGGGGGAACTTAGGAATGTTCTCTTGTAGGAAGTGTTGCACTTATAGGCTGATATGTTTACATGCATCCGAAGTCAATGGACTGACCTCAGAACTACATGTCTGAGAGATAGGCATCTTCCATTCCTTTAGTTTTTTTTCCTGTATGAACTGTTAGAAATATCTCCTTTGAATGCTTCTATGAGTCTTTGAGAAGGACCTGTAAAGGTATTATTAACTACCTGACTGACCTGTGATAATCTGGGACTTGATGTTATCAGCACATTTTCATCTACACACAGGAACATCTTGACATGACTTCCTTTACACTATTGGCAAATGTCTTTGGAGATCATGTATTTCCTTGATTTATCTTTGTGAATTTAATAATCAGAGAACTATTGGATAGAGTTCTCTCTGGGCTTGCCTTTGTCAAAAGATCTTACATGGTCATATTGTGTTCTCTGCCCAGGTCTGTTTTTTTTTTTTTTGTTAACTTTCACATTGCATCACTTCAAAAAATTGTTTTCCTTATATTATTCATGTTTGGAAATCTTAATTAAATTATTGTTTGTATACAATACATTCTATACAGCAATGTGCCAAAGTTTATTTAGCTATTCTAGAGTTGAGCATTTACGTTGTTTTCTTCTTTTTAAAAAATGCAAACAAAACTACTATGAAAACCTTTACATAGCTCTTAAAAATCTTTTAGGATATATCCCTATGAAATGGAATGAATAGATCAAAGGTGCAGTTACTTTTATCACTTTTTACTGAATGTTGCCAGATTGCTTTATGAATTTATTTTTTATAAGATGGCAATCCTATCTGCAATAAATAAGTGTATTTGTCTTTTTTTCTGACAATTTGGTTTGCATAAAGTATTACTTCAGAATTCATTTAATTAATATTTCTTTGATAATTAATAAAATTGAACATTGTTCAGATGGCTACGAAAATTTGTTATTTTTAATTTGAAAAATGCTTTGAATCCTTGACACCATAGACTGATGACATTTTGTAAAATTTTTAATGGCTATACATTTTTAGATGTCCAAATTTTAATCACAGATTATATTCTAAATCAGTGATTCCTTTGCTTGCTATGTTTCTGTATCTCACAAAGAAAGGAATCATGGGCTGCTGATCACAGTTGCTGGGCCCTTTGGCCTCCTCATTTGAGTGACTGAGTTAAAGGCCCTAAAAGTCAAGGTCGATATCTTTTCCTTCTTCTAGTCCCCATTTTTTAGCATTGATGACTTGTTTGAATATATCAGCTTGGAGCCATCAACAATTGCATGCAGCATCCTCTTTGTCTTTTCTTCTAATTTGCTGCTGAACTGGGCCTTAGCCCTAGCTAGAGGCTGGTGTTAGGCCACATAGACAGCTGATTTTGAAATTCCTCCTAAGTCAATCATGAACAAATAATTTCCTGTCTGGTAGGATACTTGCAGACACACCCTAAAGTGTAAGCAAACAGCAACAGCAAAAAACCAAAAAAATCCAAAAAAAACCCAAACCTGTCAATGTTGAAACTTCATCAGTCAATATTCATTTCTTTAAAAAGAAAAAAAAAGAAAGGAAGAAAGAAAGGAAAAAAAAAACCTTTCAAAACTCCTCTGACCTTCTTTGCTTCACCACTCTGCTTTCCTAATCACTATGGCTATAATGAAAATTTCAGAAACATTTTCAGCCTCACAGTCATTATACACTGCTGCGCTTGTCTCTTCTCACATCTGAAATTCAAAGAGCACTGAACATGGCTGAGGAAAGGCACAAGGGAGAGCTTTTATCTTTGGCAGGTGACATGACAGGACAGCAGGGGAGTATGCTACATTAAGAGATCCACAGGAGGCACTGAATGGTGGCCTGTTCTTTGACCTCTCCATAACCTCAAAATGTCAACGGAGCGATTCCTGGCAGGCCACATTAACTCTCCTCTTTCTCCCTTGGGATGCCATCAATTTAAAGTGAGTCCCTTACATTTACCGGATGACTACGACTTCACTGATTTCCAAGGACCAGTAATGACTGAGCTGCTGTTAAGTAATGTTAGGAAAATCATGAAACTTACAGTAACTTGTCTGCCCCAATTTCAATGGCTGACAGCTGGAGGCTACCCAGAATCCACCATTAAGAAGTTTCTGAGCTTTCCTTCCCATTTAATTGCCTCTCCCACATCATCTGGGAATGTGGGAACTCCACAGGTACAAATCAGAGGAAATGGTCTCTTCCTTGATTCATCATTAACTTTACTTAATGTTAATAGAATATTCTGGGGGATCTTGATGTGGAGAGAACAAATAGTATGGACCACATGCCACAGAATTTTTGAACCTCAGAATGGGACAGGATCATAGAAGTCCAACTCATAAATTAAACATCTACAGAAACCCTAAGTAGACATTTTCAGGTCTCCAGGGGAAGACCTGTAATGATAGGGAAATAACTGCCTTCCAGGATAAGATGTTCCAGCATATGTCCGGAAAGTTCTAATTGTCAAGAAGTTTTCTCTAATTTGCCTCACTATAACTGGAAATACTGGAACTGATTCTCTTCTGAATCATTTTGACTTTCTTCCTCAGCTAACTTGACTTTGACCCCCAAGACCTTGGGCTCTGATTGGTGAGCTTTGACCTTATCTTACCTGGACCCAGGAACAACTTGCTGCTTCTAGACATCCCCGTTCTGTGCCTCCACATGGGAATGTTCTTCTCTCCCTTGTCAGCTCGAATTTTAGAACAATAATCAAATCTACACTATTCCTCTAGAAAAGGCTGCTTCAGTCTTCTGACGATCCGCAGTGGACACTGGTCCCCCATGTCTGCTTTCCTCATAGACTGTAAATCCTTGAGGGCAATGACTGTCTTGTTATCACACATGTGTATATATGTATTTATATATGTACATATACACAAAAACACAATGTGTACATACTGTTTATTTGTTGTTCAGTAATTATGCTCAAGTGAACCATGCTGTCCATGGGTTGTTTTTTTTTGTTTTGCCAAGATGCTGTAATTGTTTGCCATTTCCTTCTTCAACTCATTTTACAGAGGAGGAAACTGAGGCAAACAGGGTTAAATAATTAGCCCAGGGTCACACAGCTAGTAAGCGTCTGAAGCTAGATTTGTACTTAGGTCTTCTGACTCCAGACCCAGTGTTGTATCTATTGAGTTATGTAGCTACCATATATGTGTATACATATATATGTATGTGTGTGTATACACAAACATCAATTGAAAAAAACAGGAGTATTTGCTGGAGTAGAGAATAAATCAGTGAAAAAGCATTTATTAAGCACTTACTCTATGCCAAACAGTAGAAAGTATTAGAAAGTGCCCTGAGGGCAGTCTTGCACATGAGTATGTATGCATACATTTTATATTTATACACAAACAATTGTATAAACATATAGATATGCATATGCATGTGTGTACATATACATGTGTACATATATGTATACAATATACACATGTGTACATATACACTCATATGCACACACACAAGACAATCCCCACCTCAGAGCACTTTCTACCACTTCATATTGTTAGGCTTATTACATGCTTTGTCACTGATATATTATCTGTTCTAGCAAACACTCCTGTCTTCTTCAGTTCATCCTGTTATGGTAAGTTTCAAGTCCAACATTCTGATTTTTGTTCTAATGTTCTGCTCAGGATATACTAGAGGTTGACAGTACTTGGGTGTGAGTCTCTTCTGACAGTGAAGATCACAATTTTTCTAAAACTTCTCATCTAATGTGACTCTTGTTTACACATCCCCAAGGGACTTATATGAACTGATGCTGAGTGAAAAGAGCAGAACCAGGAGAACATTGTATACAGCAACAACCACAGTGTGAGAGGAATTTTTCTGGTAGACTTAACCCTTCACAGCAATGCAAGGACCTAAAACATTCCCTAACTCTTCACAGCAATGCAAGGACCTAAAACATTCCCAAAGGACTCCTGAGGTAAAATGCCATCCACATCCAGAGAAAGAACCATGGAATTGGAATGCAGAATGAAGTAGAATATTTCTCTTGTGTTGTGTTTTATTTTGATTTGTTTTTTCTCATGGCTTCCCCCAGTCATTTTAACTCCTCTATGCAACATGACTAATGTGAAAATGTGCTCAATAAGAGTATATGTATAGCAACCATATAAGACTGCATGGCATCTCGGGGAGGGAGGAGGAAGGAAGGGAGAGAAAATCTAAGACTTATAGAAGTGATTGTACAAAACTGAAAACAAATTAATAATTTAAAAAAGAAACAAAATAAAAAAACTGGAAAAAAATCATTACTATTTCAGTTCAGCAAGGATGGTTTAGATGCTAATATCCTGAGGGGTATGATGGTAATAGCTCAAACAGGCTCATGAGAACTGCACCCTTTACAAGCCAGAAGAGGTATGTCTGGGAAGAGGTGACATTCTGGGCTGAGGACCCACCATGGTCAGCCATCACTACCCTTTTTTCTTATCATTAAGGTAGTACTGAATTGGGCAAATTACACAATAACCTAGGGCATGTTTCGTCTGTATAAGGATATTTTGAGGAAGTTTTTCAAAAAAGACTATAACAATGAGAAAATAAAAGAATAAATGAAGCTAGTCTACCATGACTTTTTCTTAGTACATTACTTCCTTTTCTAATAGCTCATAAAATACCCTTGTAATAACATTTTAGAGTTTTGCCAAGAAATAATTTCAAAGCCAAATTCTTATAGTTCAAAGAATCCTCTTTCTTCTTCATTTTGAGAAATTGGGTATTTGCTTATCTCCACTACTGTAACACTTCTCTCATTCTCCATGATTCTTTATAATGCATCATCAAGAGGCATCATGGGTAAGTGAGCAGAGGACTAGATTTAGAATCAGAATACTTGAATTCAAATTCTTTCTGTACTACTTACTAATAGTGTGATGCTAAACAAATCATTCAAGACTGCTTCCTTATTTGTGAAATGTATGTAATACCCAAGCCACTTAACTTCAAGCATTTTGCGAGGTTCAAATTAGAGGAAAGAGTAACAAAATGTCAGAGTGTGAAGTTACTTCAGAGGAATCTGTCGCAAGTCACCTTTGAAGGGAATTCCCATTATTAAATATACGAAAAGTGATAATCCAGAGTCTACTTGAAAGCATCCAATGAGAGTAAATATACCACTTACCAAGTCAGTCCATTCCAGTTCCAGATGGCTCTAATTGATAGGAAGTTGTTTTTTCCTGATGAGAAAGCTAAATTTCCTTCATTGTAATATCCATTCCTTATTCCTTCTATATTCTGGAGTCAGTCTAATCCTTCTCCAAGCACTTAGTACAGAGCCTACCTAGCACATGGTAGGAACTTAATAGATATTTATTGACTCCTTGGATCCATAAAACAGACCTTCAGAATTAGTACACAGCTACCATGTCAGTCAGTCAATAAACATTTATTAGCCACTAAGTGCCAGACCCTAGGTAAGTGCTAGAGATAGAAAAAGAGGCAGAAGGCAGTCTCTGTGCTTATGGAGCTTACAATGTAAAAGGAGAGATAACATGCAAACAAATATGTACAAAGCATGCTATATTCGGGAAAATAGGAAATGATTAACAGAGGAACAGCACTAAAATTAAGGGAAATTGGGGAAATTGTCCAGTAAATGTTGGGATTTTAGTTGAGACTTAAAGGAAGTCAGGGAATTCAGTAGGTAGTGATGAGGAGGAAGAACATTCCAGGCATGGGGGACTGCCTAGGAAAATGCTCAGAGCTGAGGGATGGAGTGTTTTGTTTGAGGAACAGGGAGGAACAATATCACTGGACCGATGACTAGGTGATGGGGAGTAAGGTTGAAAAAGATTTGAAAGGAAGGGAGGGGCCAGGTTATGGCAGACTAAATGCCAAGAACGTTTGTAATTTTCTCTGTAGTCAGTAGGGAGCCATGGGAGTTGATTGGATATCCTTTCTGAGTCTTTTTTCCCCAATAAACTAAATATTCTCACTTTTTTCAGTCAATGAAAAACTCACATAGGCTCAAGGTTTTTCTCCATTAAGCTTCTCCTCCTCTATATACTCCAGTTTATCAAAGTCCTTCTCAAATTGTGGTGGTCAGAAGTGAACACAATACCCTAGATCTGGTCTGATCAGGCAGAATACTGAGAACTATCGTCATCTTATTCTGGGAAGGTATGTAATAATTATAGGCAAGTGGCCCCAAAGCATTTTGCTAAACTTAACATGCCATATAGACAGAAATTATCATCATCATCATCACCACCACTACCACCACCACCACCACCACCACCATTATCATCTACAGCTTCTTTAGGCTCCTTAGTTTGTAACTAATTTAGGTCAGGATAGTTGAACTTGAGGGGCACTAGGCATTTTCTTAAGTCTGCTCAAGAGCTTTGGTGTAATTCCCTGTGATCCTCATAAATCTGAAGATTATTCTCTTTGATGGAAAAAATAGAACCAAAAGATGGGTTAAATAGTTTTCTTTATTTCTCTGTGAGTCATTAATACCATCCCCTTCTACCAGAATAATAGCTGGTCTTCTTTTTCTTGCAGTCAGTATCATTGAAGATGCCTTTTCAGGTGTTCAACAGTTGACCTTAGCATTACTTGAAAGCCTCAGGTCATTTATTGTTTTAGCCTTTCTGACATTATTTTATAGGGCCATGCTACTCTTTTGAATTGTTTCTTAGGAACCTGTCCTTGCTTCCATCTAAAGTGCAAGATTTTCTTTTAAATTAGATATTGTTCCCTTTTCTTTATGTGTTTCCCAATAAAGTTCTTGATGTCCTGGCAACCATAAGATATATGCCATTTTCTCTCTTGTTTCAGGGAAACAATTCTTATTCCAGCTTCCAACCCTAACCCTTCTCCCTTTGCTCTTGATTCTACTATTTCCTGTCCTCATTCAGGACCTTGCTTCATCAATCATCCCCTCTGTTTTGCATCTTCTCTATCAAATGGTGCTTATAAACATGCTTATAATCAAGTGCAAAACTTTTCTCTACTCTGTCCTCCGTATATAACTGCTTTAATTCTATAATCACCAAATTTCTGAGAAGGTAAAGTTATACTAATAGCTTCCACTTCCTGAAACTCATTTTTGAGGAAGGAGGAAAGGGAGGTCAGGGTCTCTTTTCCCCAATTAAAAAAATTCCATTTTCTCTCCTTCATAATCCATTTTCATTTTTTTAAATAAAGAAAAATGAACCTATTTATCTAATACGTTGTCAAGCAAAACTACGATTGCATATTGACTATTTTAAAATATAAACAGGTAGATATGGTAGATATGTAGATATAGGTATGCATATATAGCTATATCTACTATATATATATTTTCTATATATACACTTATATCCAGAGACATATATAAGTATACATATACATTTACACATATGTATACATAAAACACACATAGTCACATAAGTATACATACAGATATATTGTACACACATACAAAATATACATGCATACATGTATACATATAACACACAGACACATGCACACTATATACACACTTTTATATACGTCTATACACACATATATCCAGGCATCCATACACACACACACGCACACACACACACACACACACACACACACACACAGCCCCCTCATTCTCTCTTCTGAAGCCTTTGTCTTTTGGTCAGCATGTGGGCAGCGTGCTTTATCATCAGCTTTCTTGAATTGTGGCTGGTCATTACATTTATTAAAGTTCTTAGGTCTTTCAAAGTTATTTATCTTTACAATGCTGTGATTAATGTACAAATAATTCTTCTGGTTCTGCTCACTTTGCTCTGAATAAGTTCATACAATTTTCCCAGTATTTTATAAAATCACTTCCTTTATCAATTCTCATAATACTTCATATTCAATTACATTCATTTACGAAAGGAAGTGCTGTAAATATTTTTGTATCTATGTGGTGAAACTTGCTCATTTTTTGCAGTCTGGCCTCTGTCATCACAGCCTTATTATAACAGCTTTCTCAGTGATTATCAATGTCTTTGTTAATGTCAAATCTAGTGACATTTTCTTTCAGTTCTCATTTGTTCCTCAGTAGTTTTCATCATTATTGACTTTCATTTTCTAACAAATCTCTCCTCTTTTCGATCCTAGGCTACTACCCTCTACTTAATACTACTGTTTGATTTTCCTAATATCTTTCTTTGTCTCCACTACTTCCTTCTATCCATTCCAACTTCTATATTCCACAAAGTCCAGTAGTAAGCCTACATTTTTCCTCCTCCCCCTGAGGTATTTCATATGTTCATAAGACTTCTGTTACTACATTTCTAGTGTTGATATACTTACATGTTCTGTCAAGTTCATACAAACAAATAAATATTGGGGGAATGGAGGGCACACAGCAAGGACATTTCCTCTGTATGTAGATGGTTTTGAAATGAGCACTGGATAGGAAACTTGACTTGGAGTCAGGAAGTCTTGGGTTCAAATCCTTTCTCAAACTGACTTTATGAAGGCCATTTCTGTGGCTTCTCTATCCCTTTGTGTCCTCATCTATCAAATGAGGGGAATGGACTTGATGAACTTCCAGCTCTAAATCTATGATCCTATGAAACAAGACAGCAAGCAAGACATCGTATTTAAGGAATACTGAAGATGAAGGAAGTAATCCATGAAGTGAGTCATCAGTGGACTATGAATGGTTATGTCTCAGTTGTCAAATATAGAAGGAAAGCAATCCTTCATTATGTTAACAACAACGCCAACAAGGACATCAGTGGCCACAACAGCACTGATAATAGACACCCTTTTGTGATAGCAAAGAACTCGATGTAAAGTGGGCTCCCATCAATCAGGCAACTGTAAAACTCATGGAAGAAGTTTCAGGGACAGAGAGGTGGCACAGTAGAAAGGGCTCTGGACATAGAGTTGTTAGGGGCAGACTATTATGCCCTAACTATTCCAATGATGAGGTGGCATACCCTCTGAGGGAATACTAAGATGCCAAAGAAAGGTGGGCTCATACCAGCTTAGTTACGCATAAGTTTTATTAGGACTAATTAGATTAGTTAGGTTTATTATGGGAGTTTACTCGTAATTGACCAGTTGCCCTGGTTGATAACAGGACAAAGTAAGATTGTTAACATACACACCAACCTTAAACCATGCCATGTATTATATAGAAGCAGAAAAAGAAGGCATAGTGCCAGCATTGCCCAGGGTCATGTTCAAGTTTTCCAATGGGATAGATGGAACTTCTCTTGCTTTTAAAATTTACTCAAGGTAGTTTACATTTTTCTGTGGAGTCATTGGTCATATTCCTACTCTGGCCTTCCCCCATACAGAAGTCAGGAAAACCTTTATTTAAATCCAGCCTCAGCTGCGTGGTTCTGGCCACACTTCACCTCTGGCCACTTCAGTTTCTTTATCTGTAAAATGATAATAAAAATAGCATCTACAGACTAGGGTTGTTATGTGGGTAAAATGACATCCTGTTTATCAAGCAATTTGCAAAACTTAAAGCACTATGTGATGCTGGCTTTTGTTATTAGTTATTAACAGAATATTGCTTTTGCCTTGACAAATGGCAAATATGAAAAATTTAGGGAAATGTTTACCGTATGAATGAATACAGGGTGAAGTAGCAGAACCAGGAGGTTAATTTCATCACTAGACAAAATTATGTAAACCAATCAATACTGAAAGATATCAAAATTCTTATTAACTTAGTGATTTAAGGGCACCTTCAGCGAACAGACAATGAAGCATGTTTCTCTTTTCTCAGAAGGGAGCTATGGCATAAAATATTCATTTCCAGTAATGGTCACCATGTTGCTTCATTTTGCTTAACTCATCCTTATTGCTAGGTGGTTGGAACTATTGTACAGTTATAACTGTAGAAAAGTAAAATCTATAAAGTAATTATTAAAAAAATATTGCTTATGCTGGAAAGCACTTTTAATCCATGTCCAAAAAGTTAACAAACTGCATATCATTTGACTCAGATAGACCAGTACAAGACCCAAACTGCAAATAAAAGAAGAAAAGTCTCCATATGTGTGAAAATATTTATTAGTAGATCTTTTTGTAGTAGGCTAAAATCAGAAACTATGGGGCTGTCATCCTATTGCAGATTCAATAAAGAAATGTAATGGACTGTTATCATACCATAAGAAATGATGAAATAGACAATTTCAGAGGAAACTATATGCCATGCTTTATAAATTCATGTTGATTACTATCATATTCCATAGGAATATCTTGAGGAGAAGAAACCAGTGAAGAAACTCCAACGACAAGAACTAAGAGAAATATAATAAAAAAAAAGGAACACATTAAAAGAAAAAAAGAGAGATAAAGAAAGAAATAGTGAAGGGACCAAGATGGGAAAGGATGTATTTATGTAAAACATCAAAGTCATTCTAACCCATGCATACCAGGGGATTGTGGAACTCACATTAATGGCTGAAATTAGAGTTTCAAAATGATCATAAAAGAAAATGGCTTAGCAGATGCTTAGGGGAAAGGGCAGAGAGGTCTCTCATGGGTACTGGAAAGAACCATGATGGCAAACAGAATTTATAGTATTATGCTCATGGATAATTAAAGCTAGCTAGCACTAATTAGGAATTGATAGTTTGATAGGGGCACATGTTCTTTTAAGTACAGCCAATTAGATGCTGTGTGCAGAGCATGAACACTATCATCTCAACATTCTTCAAGTGATAAAATGATTTGAACTTGGGTACAAAAAACAAGCTTGCCACAGGGAAAGGATGGGAGATATGACTCAGCAATAATTAATGACAAAGTCTACAGAGTTCACCATGAGTCAGTCATGTAACATGGCAGTCAAAAAGCTAATGTAAACTGAAGTTGCATTAGTAACAAAGTGCTAGAAACAAAAGAGATTTTTTTCTTAGGGAATGTATAAATAAGTTCTGATATGGTCAGGGAATATTATTGTCCTAAAAGAAAAAATGAACATGTTGCATTCAGAGAAGCGTGTGACTCCTTATGTGAACTGATCCAAATGATGGAGGAAGAACCAAGAAAAAACACACAAAATGATTCTGTTAATACAAATCTAGGGAAGAAAAATGCGCAATGGAAAATGAATGCTGTGAAATTAGAATGACCAAGCCTGAATCCATTTTAGAGGTAGGAGAAGGCACCCAACTCCTTTCTTTGCGGAAGTGGGAGACTGTGCAATGCAGGGTACAATGTTACTCTTTTTTGATGATCTGCTGGTTTTACTCATCATTTTCTTTCCTAGCTGTCTGGAAGGGGGAGGCAAGAGGGATCCACTGGCAAATGAAATATATTTTAAATGTACTTTTCTAAATTCTGATTTAATAGAAGTACAGAGACTAGAATAAGAGAGATTACGTGCCAGACCTGGAGTCAGGAAGTACAGAGACTAGAATAAGAGAGATTACGTGCCAGACCTGGAGTCAGGAAGACATATTTTCTTGAGTTCAAATCTGGCCTCAGACACTTACTAGCTGTGTGACCTGGGCCAGTTGCTTAACCTTGTTTTCCTCAGTTTCCTTAGCTGTAGAATGAGATGAAGAAGAAAATGGCAAACAATCTTAGTATTTTTGCCCCCCCTACAAAATCACAAAATGAGGTCACAGAGACACATGACTGAAAACAACTGTAGAAGAACAACTTTGCCAAGTGCAGGCACTATGCCAAGCCCTTCACAGATAATATTTCATTTGATCATCATTACAACCCTGGGAGCTCCATTTTGCAACTGAAAAAACTGAGGCAAACAGAGAGTTGGGAGATGTTTAAGACTGATGGTAAAGAAAACTTTTGTTGGGGAAAGTGCCCCATTGATTTCTATCTTTCCATTAAGAGCTTCTTAGAGATTTGACTGGGGGCACTGAAGGTCAAAGGTATGTATGTCAAAGGAAGGACTTGAATGGTGATTTTTTGCCCATGCTACCTATTGTTTGTTTCCACAGAAACTTACAAATAAAATTCTCCTCCTTCTGTGAAATATTTCTGCAAAGCTCCCTTGAGTATTTCTAATCACATCAGTGCCTTGGATCCAAGATTTAGAAGTAAAAGAGAATGTAATCTACCAAATTCTTCACTTTACAAAAGAGAAACCTAAGGCCCAGAATATATAAGTGACGCCCAGAGATGCTCAGCTAGATACACAGGTCAGAGGAAGGATTTAAATCCTCCCTCCAAATCTAGTGCTCCATCTTATGTCCTTTGCCCTTCCTGTGAACGGGAAATGGTCTTTCCTTTTTCTCCAGTTTTGTTCTTACTGTAGCTAAAGAGAAACACCACTTTCTAGTGGTTAGGGAACTCAATATCTTTGCCCTCCTGCCCCCCAATAACTATGAGTTAATATCCATTTCATAAGGAAAAATAAAAACATTAAAGACCCTCCTGGACTCAAACATCCCTTAAGAAAAATGAAGTACCTGTGGAGGGGCCCAGGAATGGAAAGCCCATTTAAATGTAAAATTAAAGTGTTAAAATATCATTCAAAGATATTCAACAAGGGATAATGATATGCAAACCCCAAGCTGAAGGTACTATAAATAGAAGTCGCATATGCTTTAACTCTTTCTGAAGTCATCAATTTTCTCATTTCTGCTGCCTATACCACCCCTCATCCTCGCCCACCCTCGATTACACCGTACCCACTTCTGTTTCTCACAAGTCAATTTACAATCTTGGGCATGGCAGTAATTCCTGGTACTAAAGGGAATACAGTGGCCTCTCTCCCACTATCCCCATGAATAGAAACCCAGAGAGATTGCTTTCAAATAGAAATTGAGGATGGCAAGGTGGCAGGAGAGATGAGGGTGGGTTGGGTTGGAGAAAGCCAAACTTGAAAGAATAAAGTGTGATGAAAAATAATCAGCTTTTTAGAAGGAAGAAGTTTTTGACTCATTCAGGTTTATTCTGCTGTTTCCAGCCCCTGACATAAATCAAAGAAAGCCTTAAAAGAAAATTAAAGTGAATGAAGATACTTCCAACTCAAATTCAGGGCTGCTATTCAGGCTGTACTTAAATGTAACAGGGACAAAAAGGGCATTAAGGTAAAACTTGCTCCCCTGGTGTGGCTATTCATCCACTTTTGGTGTCCACCTGGCACTCAACTTATCTGTGGTGCCAAGAAGATGTAGCATGCACATAAGTCACTCTCCCTTAAATCATCTTGGTAGATGAGCTAATCCATATTGAGGATAACCAACAGGCCTCAAACCCCCTGATGCCTACCCCAAGCATGTGAAGACTTCCCCCAAGTGGAATGGGTAGATGAGAACAATTTGCTCCAACAGCCACAAAGGGGAATGAAGCAGGTGCTGTGGAACACTTAGAGCTTGATCAGGCAATGAAGACAACAAGGTAATCCGCTGCATCCCAGGACATTGTCAGTCTCGTTGGCTTTTGTCCTAACACTAGGTTTTGATGACTCTGGATGAGAGAATGAGGCTGATGACTTCCTACAAGTCTGCCTCACTTAAATCCAATTCACCCATGAGCCAAAACATCACCCATGATGTCATTGTTTCCTCTTTTTGACAAACAAAAAATGTAAAAGAGTGATAGATAACTTGAGCACTGCTGTAACTAAGAAGCATTTGGAAACAAACATTTAGAAATTCACGGCATGATTAACATTAAGTTAACAAGCTGGCTTATTTTGTGGCTTGAAATTCTATCCTCACCCACCTAAAACTGAACTATTTTTTTCAGCTCACCAATTGTTCTACAACTTCTGTTCTTGAAGAACTGTCTGGTGCATGTGTCGGGCATTTAAGTGACTTGTCCAGAAACACATGTTCACTATGTGTCAGAGGCAGGACCTAGCTCTTGGCTTCCTAACTTTTCAGATGGCTTTCAATCCACTAAAAGAGGACAATGACATGAGTCATTCCAAAGCGCTATAGGTATATGTGCAACACTCAACAAGGGGTTTCTAATTTAAGCAATCAAATGCTACCATAATTATTTTTAAATCTACATAAAACACCAACAAATATCATTGCAGTACTAATTCATAATCCAGATCTCTTGTTTCAAAAATTTCAATGACAAATCCAACATGGTAATGTTATATGTGTATCATTTATGAGAAAAATGCACATAGAACCACCATTTGTGAGATGTAATGTGAGTTTTTTATATCCTATTAAGTCATGTCAGTGCCCTGAGTTAATTGAAAGTGATCAATTTGTGCAGTAAAAATACCTCATGGTAAACATTTTTGGGGGAACGATGTGGGGCACAAAAGTGATTCCATGTAGTCAACTTCTCAACTGTAATACAATAGAAAGAACACTGGTCCCATAATCTGGAGATCTTGGTGCTACTTACTAACTGTGTGACCTTAATCAAGTCAAAAGGTTTTTTGCTAAATAAAAAGCAAATGAAAATAAGTCACTTCAGCTAAGTGAGACTTCGCTTTCTGTTCCCTCTTCAAAATAGAAATTAAAATATTGTTGACATTGAATCTTACAAGATGCTTGCAAGATTTAAATTTATTCTTTTAAAATATATATTAACAGATCCAGGCAGACCCATTCGTCTTTTTACTCACTTAAATTTTTATTAAGTTTTGCTGAACTTTAAAGCCAAATATGCATAATTACAACTTCTTGCAATTCCTCCTGGTTCTACTCTCAGGGCTCAAATAAAACAAATATAATCACTCTTCCACTTGACAGCCTTTCAAATACTTGAACACAACTATCATGCTCCCAAACTACAGTTTTCTCTCCTCTAAGCTAAACAATGCTAGTCATATTAATCAATATCCATATGGCATGAGCTCAAGGTCCTTCATCATTCTAGCTACCCTTCTCTGAATGTTCTCAAGTATATCATAAATATGCCTTCATAAATGTGAGGCCCAGACCCTATAAATACAATATTTCAGGTATGGTTGACCCAGGGTAGGGTACACAAACACTATCAGCCCTTTATTCCTATAAGATGCCTCAAAACATCTCAAGAATACATTCACCTTTTGGTCTGCTACATCACACATCTATTAAATACATTAAAAATCTCACATCTTTGAAAAAAAAATATTAACTATTCCCTTGCCCTCCTTGTACTGATGAAGTCAATTTCTTGAACCAATCCAGATTTAAGACAACTTTCTTCTTATTATTTTTTTTGTTATTATATTTGGCCCATTTTTTCCCTAAACAGTCGGGGTCTTTTTGGATCTTTACTGTCATCCAGTGTGTAGTCACTCCTCTTAGAGTTATCTGAAAACTTGATAAGGATGCTTTATGCACTTTTACTGAAGGCATTGGTAAAAATATTAAATAGTACAGAATTAAACACGGATCCTTAGAACATTCCATTTTTAAGCCTTGACAAACTCTATATACAGCATTTCCCTGATCTGTCTGCTTAGTAATGCTAGACAAAAAAAATGGAAAGAAGGTTAATAAGAGATTAACTAATCTTGATAAAGCCATTTTGGCTCTTTGCAGTCATGGTTTTCTTTCCTTGATGTTTATTAAACGCACCTTTAAAAATCCCTCCTGGAATGTTTCCAGGAATTGACATCTACTTCATTGGTCTACAGTTACTAGATTTCATTCCCTTTTTTCTTGGAAAATATAAGCAACATTTTCCCTTTCCCAGTTATAGAATAAGAAAATCTAAGAATCATATGATAACAGGTTTAGAGCTGGAAGGAACTTTAAATGTCATCTAATCCAACTTTATTTTGCCAATAAAAAGTGTGACATCTAGAGAGTGACTCAGCCAAGGTCACACAGGTAACAAATGGAGAAGCTGGAGCATTGGACCCAGGTCCCCTGAGTTCTCTGATACCTCTCATTCTCTAAGATATTTCAAATGCTGACAGTGGCTAAAGAATCACATCACCCAATTCTTTTACTATCTGAGGATATAGTTCATCTGTGACAAATTACCTGAATTCACCCAAAGTAATCTGGTACTCTTTAAAATCTCCTTACTTATTTTGGTTATTACTTCTCTAAAAGGCATTTTTTCTTTCATTCCCAGTACAAAAGACATTCTCCTTAGAAGAAGAAGAAAAAAGAATAAAATAAATGAGTAGCTCTTACATCTTTTTGCTTCTAGTTCTTGCCGATCATCCAATCCAGAGTTCCTATCTTTCTTGGTCCTATTTATTACAATAGAGCCAAAAATAAAATCCCATTTTAGTTATCATTGACTTGTCTCACAAGCCTCTCTTCATTCTGACCTGGTGCCAGGAAGAAGAGGCAAGATACTGGATTGGATGAAAGAATCATGGTCCAAAAAGATTGTGACCTCTTAGAACAATGGGATGGATTTAATACGTTGAAATTTCATAGGAATGATTGTAAAGTTATGCAAGGAGGTCCAAAAGAGTCCACTTATAGACAATATTATGCAGATAATAAACTCAACATCAACCAACATTGTGAGATAGCAACCCAAAAATGTTGATGCAAACTTGATAGCTGTAAGAAAATTCTGTTCAAAAGATGAGAGAAACGAAATCCTTTTTTTTTCCTTCCCTAGCCAGACTACGTCTGTGTTCAGTACTAGGCTCCATATTTTAGGAAGTCCATAGACCACCTGAGCTATAAACTGAATAGGGCTTCTTTCAGTTCTAACTCTATTGATATGGTGAATGCCATAGTTGGGACTTTAGTCAATGGTCTATAGCAAACTATTAAAGGATTTTCAATAGTACTCTGACTGAATCTATTTGTAAGGAAAATTAATGCAAAAACACAAAAGACAGGTTTGAAAGTTAGGAAGAAGTGAGTCACTGAGAATAAGTTAACAGTCTATTGCAATCATCTTGAAAAAGGGCAAGGAGTCCTGGTTTTAGGATGGAGGCAGAATATGACTTTGGGGGAGATTTCAAACGTAGAATTCAAGTAAGTTTCCTCTGGATTGGACATCCATATGCTGGTGACAAATAGCTAGTAAACACAAAGCTGCAGTGACCAGAAAAAAGATTGAACCTTGAATGAATAAATATCTAGGAAGTGCCAGGCACTGTGTTAAGTGCTGAGAATACAAATGTGACCAATCAGAACAAACATACAGAAGCTAGAGATGGTAGCGGGGTAGTGATGGAGGTGTCCTGGCTTGGTTTTGGGTAAAATGAAGTGAAAATTCACCTGTCATAGCCCAGCTTCCCAGCATCAGAGTGAGAAGAGTTATCATTTTTTTCTCATTAAATAAATGAAGAAACCAAGACATAGAAAAGATTAGTGACTTGCAGAGGGACACATGTCTAGCAAGTGACTGAGGCAGGGTTTGAATTCAGGACTCCCTAAGTCTAACTCATGAACTTTATGGATCTATTATGCCTCCCAGCTGCCTTGATGTGTAAGAACAGCTTTCTCTTTGCAAACTAATACCGTTTTTCCTTCATTTTTGAATGACCAATGACAACAATAATAAATTCTTCTCTTAGAGAACTGCTCTCAGAACAAGGTTGCTTCTGAGCTCTCTACAAATATAACTTAGGTGTAATTAACTTTAACTTAATTTTATTAGGATGAAGGGAGGAGCTGTATGGGAGGGGCATCTTATAAGAGAGAGGCCATTTATTAGCACTTGGCCATAGAAAAATAGAAAAATGACTTGTTTTTGATTTGCACAACCCTCCAGATTGTCCATGTTAATGAAAATTGTTTTAGGGACTAAGAATCATGGCATGTCTTGTGACATATCTCTGATTTTTTTTTTTTGATGGAGCTTATAGTCATTAAAAAGACACAAATTTACCTTCCATAGATGAATGGAGAATAAGTCGAAAATCTCAAAACAGAGATTGTGTTCTTCTTTTGCAAGCTCATGTTACAAAGCCAGTAGCAGTGAAAGCCTTAACTTCTATTTATGGCTATTAATTCCCTAGCCTTTTGATGGCTATTGTGGGCTAAGTCTCTTTTTCTGTCCACATTTTGGGGCAGAGGTTGATTATACCAAATATAATTTGTTGTTATGCCTTCCTTTGCACCAGTTGCTTTTTCTAGAAGATCTAGCCTTCTGCTTAGCCTTGCTCATCAATGCTTGAATTTGAAAAGATGGCATCTTAGAAGAAGAGGCTATTTTAAGCTTATGTTAAAATCAGTAAAATGAGCTTTTCTTCCCCTTTCATCCTAAGGCTGCATTCAGGGCCAGCCTTAGGCAAAACCATTAAGGAGATGTAGTTTCTCTGCAGCACTTTCCTCCTTTCCCCTGGGCACTCAGGCTCATAGAATTCAGTACTGTAATGCTTGAGGGAACCTTCGAACACAGGATTTAGAGAGAGGTGAGCCAGCCAGGCAATGGCTAAAGTGATGGGCTCAGAGAAGAAGGGCTTCAGTTAAATTCAATCTCTGAAACATTGTGTGGTCGTGGGTACATCATCTAATCTATGTGCCCCAGGCTCCTCATCTTTCAAAGAAAAACAATAATACCTATAGAAACTGTTTTATGCCTCTTATGGGGCACAAATGAGTATCTGAAGCAATGCTATGTGTAAGTTTTAAGCATGGAATTACAAGCATGGGCTTGTCTAGCATGAATGCTGAAATGCTTTCTAAATTTTAAATTCTGTGATTTCTTGACTTTATGAAATACTTTATAAATACCATATAAATGGTACAGTCAACAGAGTGCTGATTGTGGAGTCAGGAAGATTCATTTTCCTGAACTGAAACCTGACCTCACACACTTACTAACTATGTTACCCTAGGCAAGTCTGTTTGCCTTTGTTTCTTTATCTGTCAAATGAGCTGAAGAAGGAATTGGCAACTCACTACAGTGTCTTTGCCAAGAAAACTCCAAATGGGATCATGAAGAGTCGTACACAACTGAAATGACTGAACAACAGTACAGGTTGGGATAATATGTCCACTGGAGGAGGGTGGTTGGTGGAAAAAGAAGTTCTGAGAATTGAGTATAGTCCATAGAAAAATAAAAAAATGCACAAGGTTGGTCTGGGCCTTTGCCTGAAAATGGAAACTCCAACTGACCAATCAGAGGAAGGAGCCACAGGTATAGACTGATCATCCACTGTGAGAAAGATGCAAGGTCACACTGGAGAAGGAAGTCTAGAGTTTGGAGCAATGGGTGGAAATTGCTCCAATTTGGATTTGATGTGCAGGGAAAAACAAACAAACAGAACTTCCTGTGCTTATATTATCTTTTCTCTCACTGATCTGTACTGTTTTCAGTGTAAAGTGTCTCTTTAGGACCCAGGTGGACCTAAAATATATCTATGAGAACTCTGGCACCAGGAGAACCAGTGAGTTGGGACAGGGAATATTGTACTAGACCTGGAGGCAGGAAAATCTGCTTGTAAGTGATGGTTAGACCCTGGGCAAGTCACTTACACTCTCTCTACCATGGTTTAGCTATTAAAGGTCCCCATTTCCAGATGATATTTCCAAATGTATGAGAGAATGGTAGGAAAATTTTAATCTTTGGCCTGCTGATAATCAGATATTTGTAGTTTTTGTAGGTGTCCTTAATCTGGGGTCTGTGATTTTTTTCCCCTGATATATTTTGATAATTATAATTTGATATAATTAGTTTGCTTTGTAATCCTGTGTATATTATTTTATGCCCTTTATGCTTTCCTCATATGTCAATAACTTCTAAGTTCATTTATCAAGAATTAGTCATAGGGTTTCCTGAGGCTCGCAGAGTTTTAATAATCTTCCCCAAATCACATGGCACTAAAGGTCAAAGAGGCAATTTGAACTGCTTCTTCCTGACTATGAATCCCATGCTCCACCTGTTGCCCTTCCTTCACCTTAGTGTTAATAAATCAATTCCTTCTACTCAATAAATGGAACTCAAATTGCAATTACTTCTATGGAAGATATGGCAAAATTAGTATATTTAATGTAAATTTATTTAACTAAGTAAGCATCCAACATAGTGGTTAGCAAAGTAAATGTGTCTCTCAAATGTCACTAATGGAATTAAAATGGTTCTGTTTTTCTATCTTAAAGGATTCTTTATGTCATCAATTTGATGGTTTATGGTCATTATAGAAATCTGCTTTCATATGCTATTGAATTCAGAGCCTTTTTAATATTTATTGCAAATGGAAAATTACTTAAGAAAAGTTGCTTCTTCTAAGCATTCGATTCACATAAAAACACTCTGGTTTCTTTTTCCTTAAGGAAATATTTATTAGTAATGATGTGTTAAGCAAAAATAATCGGTTAGGGGGGTGGAGCCAAGATGGCGGGGTAGAAAGACTCACGTATACTAGCACCGAACCCACAGGCCATATATTTCCTGCAAGAAGAACTCACCACAAATTCTGGAGCACTGCAAGGCATGCAGAAACACAGTGGAAAAGATTTCCATTCCAGAGAGAATTGGAGAGCGATCCCCAGGGGTCCATCACACTCCAGACAGTGGAGCCCAGCCCTGTGCTGCCCTGGCCACGCAGTCCCAGAGAAGCAGATCTGAGCAGGCTTCAGGGACGGAATCTCCAGCGGCCCCAAAGGTCTCCCCTCCACCCACAGGCGCTACAGGTCAGTGAGAGAGATGCCTGGGCTGGCCGAGAGGGGTGCGGGGTGTCTCCGTGGATTGGGCCCCTTCAGGAGGCAGCGGCAGAGGCAGAGGCAGTGGAAGAAGCCCAGGACTCCCTGAGCAGGCAGGAGCTCCATTATTGAAGATCTCTGCAAAAGCCCCCTGAG
Source organism: Bettongia penicillata ogilbyi (assembly GCA_023548195.1). NCBI lineage: Eukaryota > Metazoa > Chordata > Mammalia > Diprotodontia > Potoroidae > Bettongia > Bettongia penicillata. The sequence continues at coordinate 90,743 of JAJHZJ010000749.1, read as the reverse complement.
GGAACTGAGCCTGGGAGGCGGCTCTGCCCCCACCCAAGCACCAGAAATTAACCTCACATTGAATAGCAGCCATGCCCGCCACTAAAAGCCCATTTGAGTCTCAGACCCCAAGCACTAGCTGGGCAGATCTAGGCAGGGGTGGACAGGAATCTCAGAAGTCAAGTAACTGGCTGGGAAAATGCCCAGAAAAGGGAAGAAAAATAAGACTATAGAAAGCTACTTTGATGGGGTACAGATGTTCCAGGCTTTCAATTCTGATGATGAGGAACTATTCTTACCATCAGGGAAAGACGTGGAGGTCGGGGCCTCTGTATCCCAGACATCCCAGGTGGATGTCCGGTGGGCTCAGGCCATGGAAGAGCTTAAAAAGGATTTTGAAAAGCAAGTTAGAGAGGTGGAGGAAAAACTGGGAAGAGAAATGAGAGAGATGCAAGAAAAGCATGAAAAATGGGTCAATACCTCGGTAAAGGAGACCCAAAAAAATGCTAAAGAAAATAACACCTTGAAAAACAGGCTCACTCAACTGGCAAAAGAGGTTCAAAAAGCCAATGAGGAGAAGAAGGCTTTCAAAAGCAGAATTAGTCAAATGGAAAAAGAGGTTCAAAAGCTCACTGAAGAGAATAGTTCTCTCAAGATTAGAATGGAACAGATGGAGTCTAATGACTTTACGAGAAAGCAAGAAATCACAAAATAAAACCAAAAGAATGAAAAAATGGAAGAGAATGTGAAATATCTCATGGGAAAAACAACTGACCTGGAAAATAGATCCAGGAGAGACAATTTAAAAATTGTGGGACTACCTGAAAGTTATGATCAAAAAAAGAGCCTAGTCATCATCTTCCATGAAATTATGAGGAAAACTGCCCTGATATTCTACAACCAGAAGGCAAAATAAGTATTGACAGAATCCATCTATCACCACCTGAAAGAGATGCAAAAAGAGAAACTCCTAGGAACATTGTGGCCCAATTCCAGAATTCCCAGGTCAAGGAGAAAATATTGCAAGCAGCTAGAAAGAAATAATTCCAGTATTGTGGAAATACAATCAGGATAACTCAAGATCTAGCAGCTTCTATATTAAGGGATCGAAGGGAATGGAATAGGATATTCCAGAAGTCAAAGGAACTAGGACTCAAACCAAGAATCACCTACCCAGCAAAACTGAGTATAATACTTCAGGGGAAAATATGGTCTTTCAATGAAACAGAGGACTTTCAAGCATTCTTGATGAAAAGACCAGAGCTGAAAAGAAAATTTGACTTTCAAACACAAGAATGAGAAGAAGCATGAAAAAGTAAACAGCAAAGAGAAGTCACAAGGGACTTACTAAAAGTAAACTGTTTACATTCCTACATTGAAAGACAACATTTGTAACTCTTAAAATTTTTCAGTATCTGTGTAGTTGGTGGGATTATACACACACACATGTATACATGTGCACGCACGCACACATACACACATGCACGCACATACAGAGACAGAGAGCACAGAGTGAATTGAATAGGATGGAACCATATCTTAAAAGAAATTAAGGTAAATGGTGAGAGAGAAATGTAGTGGGAGGAAAGAGGGTGAAATGGAATGGGGTAAATTATCTCTCATTCAAGAGGCAAGCAGGAGACATTTTAGTGGAGGGAAAAAGAGCAGAGCTGAGGAAAAAATCAAGAAGTTTACCCTCATCACATTCAACTAAAGGAAGGAATAAAATGCACACTCATTTTGGTATGAAAATCTATTTTACAATACAGGAAAGTGGGGGAGAAGGAGATAAGCAAGGGGGGGTGATGGTAGGGAGGGCAAGGGGAGGAGGGAGCAATATGAAGTCAACATTCAGGGAGGGACAGGATCAAAAGACAGAATAGAAATAATGGGGGGCAGGATAGGATGGAGGCAAATATGGTTAGTCTTACACAACATGACAATTATAGAAGTCATTTGCAAAACTACACGGATAGGGCCTATATTGAATTGCCTGCCTTCCCAAAAGGAATGGGTGGGGAGGGAGGGATGTGGAGAATTTGGAACTCAAAGTTTTAGGAGCAATTGTTTAGTATTGTTCTTGCTACTAGGAAATAAGAAATACAGTTAATGGGGAATAGAAAGTCATCTGACCCTATAAGACAAAAGAGAAGATGGGGACAAGAGAACGGAGGGATGATAGAAGAGAGGGCAGATTGGTGATAGAGAAAATTAGATTGCTTGGTGTATTGGGGTGGGGGAAGGGGATAAAAGGGGAGAAAATTTGGAACTCAAAATTTTGTAAAAATGAATGTAAAAAGTTAAATAAATAAATTTTTATTAAAAAAAGTAAAAATAATTGGTTAGATAAGAAAGCATAGTTTAGCTAGAATGGATTCTAAACTCAATTATCCTTAATCTTCAAGTACATTTCATCAGGGGATGTCTTTATTTGCTATTCGCCAATATGAGAATGAAGAAAGACATTTCTTTGGAGGGCTTGAACCTCTACTGAATATAATGCCAGATTTCTTAAGAATTCAATCAAGAAAAGAGATTTGTAACCTTGCATTATGGAAGCTGTTGGCAGTCTCTTGAAGCCTGTGTGACCCTTTTCAGATTCATATCTTTAAATGCATAAAATAAAATACACAAGATTACAAAACTAGCTAGTTATATTGAATTACAGTTGTATATGTATATAGATATAGATGCATGTATGTATACACACACACATATACATACATTGCACATATATTAGATTAAGGACTTCCGCAGAAGCTACAAAGATCTGATTAACAGTAGGCTAAAGAGTACTTTTTTTTGCTCCCTCAGGCATTTGGAAATATCATCTGGAGATGGGGACCACTAATGATTAAACCATGGTAGAGAGACTGTAAATGACTTGCCTAGGGCCTAATGGAGGACTTGAAAGCAAGTTTTCCTGCCTCCAAGTCTATCACATTAAGCCCTGTCCCACCTCACTGACTCTTCTGGTTTCAGGATGTTCATAGATGCATAGATACCTGGATACTAAAGATACTTTGCATTGAAAACAGTGCAGAGTCAGTGAGAGAAAAGAGAATATGAGCACAAGAAGTTCTGTTTGTTTGTTTTCCCCTACACATCAAGTTTAAATTTGCCCCCTGCCTTGCAAATTTCACACATAGTTCCTGATTCTAGACTTTCTTCTCCAGCATGACCTTGCAGCTTTCTCCCAGAGAAAGATCACTCCATGCCTGTGGCTCTGTCATCTTATTGGTCAGTTGGAGTTTTCCATTTTCAGGAAAGGGCCTAGGTCAACCTAGTCTATGCCTTCATCTTTTTGTGGGCTACACTCAACTTGCAGAACTTCTTTTTCCACTATGCCCTCTACAACCCCTTCCCAACCCTTGGAAATATTATCACAACTTTCATTTTTCTTTTCTTTAATGTGAAATCTTCCTCTCACACTCCTATATCACCAAAGTGATACCCAAAGCAGCAGCTATGAATATGCCAGCATATTTCCAGGTCTGAATCACATAACAGACTCTCTTCATTGAAATGGAACCAAGATATTTATCCATATACCAGAAAGCCAAATCCATCATAGTAACCAAGATGTCTATACACATTATCAGACCTACCCACAAACCAACTCCCTTAAGCAAAATCACTCCCTCTCTCACTCACAGCTAGCTACTTGCTTCCTCTCTCTTTCCCAGCTCTTCTCAGTTTCTCTCAGCTCTTCTCCACCTTTTCCTGGTCCACCCATTCAATAAGCTTCCCCTACCACAGGCTCCATGTGACTTAGATTCATGTGTTTCAGGCTTCCATGTGACTCAAAAATGTCATTGCATTAGCAATATGTATATGTTAACATTACAACCCCACCTCCATTAGAATAGATAAATAAATGAGTAGAATAATTTAACACACATGCACATATATATGTATATGCACAAATGTATGTGTGTATATATACATACATATATACAAGCACACATTTTACATATACATACATATGTATATGTGTGTTATATGTATATGTATGTGTATATGATATATGTGTGAATATGTGTATTATAGATATATATATAGGTACATGCATGTGTGATATAGATACATATACACACATATATGCACACTTGTTCCTAATGGTAGCCATTTCTAGGGCAGAGGGGGCATGGAGGGTGTGAAGGGGCAAGGAAAGAAAAAAGGGAAAAAAGAAATTTATATGATTACTTTGTTGTGTATTTCTAGGGAATAGTAAGTTAATTGTACATCGTAGATTTGCAGTTGTGTGTAATCATCTTTTTTTTAATTGTGCTATGGAAATGTTTGTTTTATTCCATGAATTGAAAAAGAAATAGAATGCAAGCTCCTTGAGGGCCAGGATTAACTTTTTCCTTGTATCTCTATTTTAATCCCTGAACATAGTTCCTGGGACATAATGAGTGCTTAATAAGTACTTATTTTCTTGGTGAGTTCTTCCAGTTCAGCCATCTGTGTCTAAGTAAAACAAGTCTCACTCTACTTCCATGTACCAGCTCATCAAATACCTGAAAACACCCTCTTAGTACACATACATACACACACACACACACACATACACGCACATCATTTTATTAAAACAGGTTAAAAATGTCTAGTTTCTTCCACTCAACTTCTAATAGCCTGATCCTGAGGGCACTGTCTAAACTATTAGTCATGACTGTTAACCTGTACTCTAAGTACAAATCTCTCAGTCCATGCAATTAAGTAATTTCAGAAATTCTCTAGTGTGTTGGTTCCCAGAAATGCTTGAAAATAGATCCCAGCAGCAAAAACTGATTTGAAATTGGAAGTTTTTTAAATGATATATTGTCACTCTACTTGGAAAATTGTAACAACACATAATTAAAATGGGCCCTGACATACTCATTCCAAAATGCTAACTTTTTCCCTTGTATAATGAAAATGAATTTCCTTATCCTATCATCAACATTGGACCTTAAGAGAAAGAAGGGGACCAAGACATAAACTCTCAAGTAGCGTCTCCCTGCTCACCATTTAAAGATAGCACTGGATATATATTGAAATGGTGTATAGCCTGAGTAAATGGGTAAAATAAATACTTTCAGGTAAGTCTATCTTCCAACAGAAATGTGTTGTTTTTTTCCAAGTCTCAAAATAGGTTTAGACCTCACACAAATATGATATTTAATCATTATAAATGTTTAAAAGTTAACTTTTTTGATGTTTTTGTCTTCATATTTCCTTTACATCCTCCCCATACCCAACTGATTTGTCCTTTGTGATGAAAAAACAACAAGGCACCTAATATGTAAACCTTATCGGACCTAGTAGCTCTTACTTCTTATAATTGGGAGTAAAATAAAGCATTATCAATTTTTCTCGGTTTTTCACAGAGTAATAGATCACTTCATCCAATCTTATCATTTTACAGATAAGTAAGCTGAGTCCAAAGAGCTAAAGTGAATCAACCAAAATCAACCAATTAGCATATGGCAAAAATAAAAGCAGGGGAGGCGAGGGGGAACTGGACCACAGCTCATCTGACTATATCTAGTCCTCTTTACTATGTATTTAACTTTCCCTTTCTCTAAAAGAACCTACCCACTGAAGAGACACTTGGTTCCCTCCAGACTAGTCTTTCAATAACTTCAGTTGTTAGGAAGCTTTAGCTGGGGTTGAGTAATGCAGAGAGAGTGGTGCGTAATGGCATGTTTATCTTCCCCACTAATTTACAAGAGAAGCTCCATGGAATAGAAGTTTTTATCATATTTTTCCACTCAAGGGGTTTCTTTCCTTGAGAAGCAGCATGGTCTTGGTGTGGTATAATAAGTAGAGACCCGAAATCCAATCTCTCCTCTGATACTTATCAACTGTGTTACCCATGGCATATCATCAAAAGTCTCTGTCTCAGTTTCCTCACAGGTAAGAATGGGAATAAGAATAGTACTTCCCTCGTAAAGTTGGGGTGAGAATCAAATGAGATAAAATCTGTAAAGTGCCTTAGAAACCCTAAGATGCTCTGCTAAATTTAGTTATTTTTACTCTGGGCTTAAGGGGAGATCTCAGGTTTAAGGATACAGGTTCCTAGGAAGGATAGCAGTACAGATGAACGAAGACAAAATATTTATTAAGCATTTACTATGTGCACAGTACTGTTTTAATTATTCAGGACACAAAAAGAATAGTTATTTCATGGAGGAAGGTAGGCACAAAGCATTAACATGGTTCTTACTAGTTGTGCCATTTAATATACTGATATACTAAACAGTTTACAAATATTATCTCATTTGATTCTCACAATAACCCTGAAAAGTAGATAGCATTATTATCATTCTTTCACATTTGGGAAAACTGAGACAAATGGAGGTTAAATAACTTGCCTAGTGTCACAGAGCTAATAAGCATCTGAGGCTACCATAACATTTTAATTGAATACAATAAGTATCTTGTAACTAAATGCAATGAGATGAGAAATGTATTATTATCTATGAATCTAATCCCATCCATTTTGTCAAGAAGTTATTGTAATTTTCTCCCCAGTGAACTTACCAACCAAATTCAAGCCTAGTTCTTGCTTCAGGTGCCATCAGAATTAGCTAGGATCCCTTTTTGTAGGACTAATCCCTTCATCGAGTAGAATGCTTTGCATATAGGAAATTCTTAGTAATTTTAATTAATTCATTCACATTAAAATACAGCTATCAAAATATTAAAATGAGTCCTTAGGTTTCAGGTTAAAAATGCCTGAAAGTTACCATATTTTCCCTTTACTCCTCTTCCCTACCCCAACTTCCCCTCTTTTCTCCTCTCCCTCCCTACAATATATATTTTGGCTACTGTAAAAACAACACCTTTTTTAAAGTGAAAGGAAACAGAAGAGAGCTAAGATGGCAGAAAGTCAGGGACTTACCCAAAGTCTCCCAGATTCCCCTCCAAGCAACTTTAAATAATGCTTGAAAATGAATTCTGAAGCAGCAGAACCAATAAAAGGATGAGGTGAAAGAATTTTCCAGCTCAAGAAAACTAAGAAGGTTGGCAAAGTCTGTTGCACCAGGGTGAGAGTGGAGCTCAGTCTGGCATAGGCTGTACCAGCATGGTCCATGTCCCTGCAAAGTGGTAGCAGGTTCTGGAATCAGTGATGGCATCAATGGCTGCTGCAGCTGTTAGACTAATGAATAGTAAGGGAGTTGGACATTTTGCCAGAAGGAGATTAAAGGGGTCCCTTTACTGGCACTGGATGCAAATTCTGTGGCATTCCCCATCCTCAGATTTAGGTCTCAGTCCCAGGGCAAGGAGGTGCACAAGCACACCTGAGATTGTCATCATAGAGGAGCTGGAAATTTGGTTACATTTCCAAGGTGGGAAAGAGTGCTTGTAGATATTCTGTACCTATTAGGTTAGCTAAAATAATTGAAGGAGGGAGCAACAAATGTTAGAGGGAATTTGGAAAAAATTAGGACACTGATCCATTGCTTTAATTGTGAAAAGATTCAACCATTTTGGGGAGCAACCTGGAATTATATCCACAGATTTATTAAACGGCTTATACCCTTTGACCCTGCAATATAACTATTAGGTCTGTATCCCAAAGAGACCAAAAAAAGGGAAAAGGATCCACATGTACGAAAATACTCATAGCAGCTCTTTTTGTGACAGCAAAGAATTGGAAATTGAGATGTCCATCAATTGGGGAATGGCTGAACAAGTTGTGGTCCATAAATGTAACTGAATATTATTGTTCTATAAAAATGATGAGCAGCTGGATTTCAAGAAAAAAAAAACCTGTAAAGATTTGTAAGAACTGATGCTGAACCAGGAGAATATTGTACTCAGCAGCTGGAAGATTGTGAGATGATTAATGATGATAAACTTAGCTCTTTTCAACAATACAATGATCCAAGACAATTCCAAAAGACCTGCAATAGAAAATGTTAACCACACCCAGGGAAAGAACTGTGGATTCTGAATGTAAATCAAAAAATACTATTTTAACTTTTGTAGTTTTTTAAATTTTATTTCTTTCTAGTGGTTTTATCCTTTCTGATTCTTTGTCCACAACGAGATTATTGTGGAATTGTGTTTAACTTGATTGTACATGTATAACTTGTATCAGATTACTTGCTGTTTTGGGGAGGGGTGAGAGAAAGGAGGGAAAGAAATTTGCAACTCAAAATTGTACAAAAATGAATGTTGAAAACTATCTTTACCTATAATTGGAAAAAAATAATATACTGTTTTTAGTTAAATTTATTTATTTGACTTTTTACTTTCATTTTCACAAAATTTTGGGTTCCAAATTCTCTCCCCATTTGTTCCCTCCTCCTGCTCCAATACACTGAGCATTCTAATTTCCCTTATCATCAATCTGCCCTCTCTTCTATCATCCTTCCCTTCCCTTGGCCCCATCTTCTCTTTTGTCCTGTAGGGCCAGATAACTTTCTATTCCCCATTACCTGTATTTCTTATTCCTAGTAGCAAGAACAATAATAAACAGTTGTTCCTAAAGCTCTGAGTTCCGACTTCTCCCCATCCCTCTCTCCCCATGCATTCCCTTTGGAAAGGCAGGCAATTCATTATACGCCATATCTGTGTAGTTTTGCAAATGACTTCGATAACAGTTGTGTTGTGTAAGACTGACTATATTTCCCTCCATCTTATCTTGACCCCCATTGCTTCTATTCTTTTTTACAATCGTGTCCCTCCCCAAGAGTGTTGATTTCAAATTGCTCCCTCCTCTCATTGCTCTCCCTTCCATCATCCCCCCTATACTGCTTATCCCCTTCTCCCCCACTTTCCTGTATTGTAAGATAGGTTTTCATATCAAAATGAGTGTGCATTTTATTCCTTCCTTTAGTCGACTGTGATGAGAGTAAACTTCATGTTTTTCTCTCAGCTCCCTTCCTTATCCCTCCACTAAAAAGTCTCCTACCTGCCTCTTCTATGAGAGATAATTTGCCCCATTCCATTTCTCCCTCTCTCCTCCCAATACACTTCTCTCTCACTGCTTAACTTCATTGTTTTAAGATGTGATTTCATCCTGTTCAATTCACTCTGTGCTCTCTGTCTCTGTGTGTGTATGCATGCGTGTGTATATGTGTGTGTGTGTGTGTGTGTGTATGTGTGTGTGTGTAATCCCACCAACTACCAAGATACTGAAAAGTTTCAAGAGTTACAAATATTGTCTTTCCATGTAGGAATGTAAACAGTTCAACTTTAGTAAGTCCCTTATGACTTCTCTTTACTGTTTACTTTTTCATGCTTCTTTTCATTCTTGTGTTTGAAAGTCAAATTTTCTTTTCAGCTCTGGTCTTTTCAAGAATGCTTCAAAGTCCTCAATTTCATTGAAAGACCATTTTTCCCCCTGAAGTATTATACTCAGTTTTGCTGGGTAGGTGATTCTTGGTTTTACTCCTAGTTCCTTTGACTTCTGGAATATCATATTCCATGCCCTTTGCTTCCTTCATGTAGAAGCTGCTAGATCTTGAGTTTTCCTGATTGTATTTCCACAATACTTGAATTGTTTCTTTCTAGATGCTTACAATATTTTTTCCTTGACCTGGGAATTCTGGAATTTGGCCACAATGTTCCTAGGAGTTTCTTTTTTTGGATCTCTTTCAGGTGGTGGTCGGTGGATTCCCTGAATGCTTATTTTGCCCTCTGCTTCTAGAATATCATGGAAGTTTTCCTTGATAATTTCATGAAAGATGATGTCTAGGCTCTTTTTTGGATCATGGCTTTCTGGTAGTCCCATAATTTTTAAGTTGTCTCTCCTGGATCTATTTTCCAGGTCAGTTGTTTTTCCAATGACATATTTCACAATCTCTTCCATTTTTTCATTCTTTTGGTTTTGTTTGGTGATTTCTTGGTTTCTCAGAAAGTCATTAGCCTCCATCTGTTCCATTCTAATTTTGAAAGAACTATTTTCTTCAGTGAGCTTTTGAACCTCCTTTTCCATTTGGCTAATTCTGCTTTTGAAAGCATTCTTCTCCTCATTGGCTTTTTGAACCTCTTTTGCCAATTGAGTGAGCCTATTTTTCAAGGTGTTACTTTCTTCAGCATTTTTTTTGGGTCTCCTTTAGCAAGGTGTTGACCCACTTTTCGTACTTTTCTTGCATCTCTCTTATTTCTCTTCCCATTTTTCCTCTACCTCTCTCACTTGATTTTCAAAATCCTTTTTGAACTCTTCCATGGCCTGAGCCCACTGAATATTTATTTTGGATGTTTGGGATACAGAAGCCTTGACTACTATGTCTTTCCCTGATGGTAAGCATTGTTCTTCATCAGAAAGGAAGGGAGGAGATATCTGTTCGCCAAGAAAGTAACCATCTATGGTCTTATTTTTTTCCCCTTTTCTAGGCATTTTCCCAGCCAGTTACTTGACTTCTGAGATTCCTCTCCAGTCACCTTGCCTCCAGATCCGCCCAGCTAGTGCTTGGGGTCTGAGATTCAAATGCTGCTTCTCAGCCTCAGGGCTTTCAGCATGGGCAGTGCTGCTATTCAGTGTGAGATTAAATTCAGCTGCTCAGGTGGACGCAGGGCTGCCACATTGGGCTCACTTCCCTCAGGGGGTGTATGTGGAGATCTGCAATAATGGATCCGAGCTCCTGCCTGCTTTGGGAGCCCCCATCTGCTGCTGCCTCTGCTGCTGCCTTCTGAGGGGGCCTGAGTTATGGGGACACCCCACTACCCTCTCGGCCAGCCAAACAGGCTCTCTCACTAACTTTTGGCATGTGTGGGTGGAGGGACCTGTACTGCTGCTGGAGATTCTGTCCCTGAAGCCTGTTCAGATCTGCTCCTCTCGGTGCTGTGGGGCCAAGACAGGGCTGGCCTCTGCTCTGGGTCCATTGCATGATGGACCTTTGGTGTTGGTTTTTCAGGGCTCTCTGGAACAGAAATCTCCTCCACTCCGTTGTTCTGTGGCTTCTGCTGCTCCATAATTTTTTGGGAGTTCTTCTTTACAGGTATTTTATGGGCTGTGGTTTCGGAGCTAGCATATGTGAATCTTTCTACTCAGCCATCTTGGCTCCTTCCCCCAAAATAATATACTATTAAAAAAATTTCCTCTCAGGAGTTGGAATTCTTCTCTAGGAATGTGGAAATGCTTCATTACGTTGTTACGATCTGTTCTGCTTAATTTAATTCAAAAAAAATATATTAAATGATACAAAAAGAAAAAGAAGTAAACAAAAACTGACCATGGAAAGTTACTATGGTGACAGGGAAGATCAAAGCACAAACTCAGAGTAGAATAAAGTCCAAAATTGCTACATCCAAAGCTTGAAATAAAAATGTGAATGGGTCTTAGATCCCAAAAAAATTCATGGAAGAGCTCAAAAATAATTTAAAAAATCAAATAGGAGAGGTAGAGAAAAAATTGGGGAAAGAAAATAGATTTATATAAGAAAATCAGAAACAAAAAGATTCAATACCTTGGAAAAGGAGGTACAAAATACTGAAGAAAATAACCGTTTCAAAAACAAAACTGTCCAAATACTAAAAGGGGCACAAAAATCCACTGGAGAGAATATATCCTTAAAAAGCAGAATTGGCCACTTGGGGAAAAATGTACAAAAGCTCACTAAGGAAAATAATTCCTTGAAGAGGATGGAGCAGAAGGATGGACCTGCTCTAGCTCTCCCACCATAGCCCATAAAATACCTGTTAAATGACTCTAAACACATTCTAGAGAAGCAGAAGTCACAAAATGACAGAGTGAAACAGATTTCCAGCTCATGATAACATGAAAGACCCAAAGGAAGTCTTTTGCACTGGGCTTAGAGTGGAGGGTCTCCCAGCAGGACAGACAGGACTAGAGCAGGTTTCAGGGCACAGAATAACGGGTAGTAGCTATAATTCTCAGATTTCTCAACCCACAAATGCCAAAGACAGCTTCAAAGGTCAGTAAGAAAACTCTTTCATCTGAGTGAGAGGGGACTGTGGTTGGGTCCCAGCCCTGATCCCAGGGCAGCAGCCACCATTCACTAGTAGAACCCTCATCCTAAAGACCCTGGGGAAATGGAACAGCTGATCTGCATCTAAGTCCTGAGTGGCGATCCTGGGGCAAGGAGGAGTACTGCAATAGTAGAGCTGGTGGTGATTGTGGAGAGGGAATGCTACTTGCAGTTACAGGGCAGAAAAGAGTGCTTGTGGCTTCTCACAGACCAGAGCACAGGCCAGGAGAGAAGATTACTTTCTTGGTGAAAAGATATTTTCTTCCATCCTTTTGGTTGAGGAAGGAACAAAGCATACTATCAGAGGAAGACATCAAAGTCAAGGCTTCTAAATACAAAACATCCAAACTCAATATGCAATGCTCTCAGGCCATGGAAAAATTCGGAAAGGATTTTGAAAATCAAGTGAGAGAAGTGGAATAAAAATTGGGAAGAAAAATAAAAGTGATGCAAGAAAATCATGAAAAGTGAGTTCAACGACTTGCCAGAGGAGATAACAAAAATACTGAAGAAAATAACACTTTTAAAAACAGACTAAGTCAAAGGGCAAAAGAGGTCCAAAAAGCCAATGAGTAGAAGAAGGCTTTAAAAAGCAGAATTGGTCAAATAGAAAATGACATTCAAAAGCTCACTGAAGAAAATTGTTCTTTAAAAATTAGAATGGAACAGATGGAAGCTAATGGCTTTATGAGAAACCAAGAAATCACCCTAAATACATTGAATACAAAGAAGTTTCTACATATACACCACTGTTTCCCTGTGCTGTCTTCAAGGATATCATGAGTTTCACTCTCCTACATATTTCCTGGATGTTCTCTCAATATTTAATTTTTCTCCCATTGAAGTCAATAGGACATCAATTCACCAGATTGGTGGAAGGGTTAATCAGAATGCTTGATGTTTTGGGTGGGGGGGAGGGGAGAGATGGGGAGAAAATTTGGAATTCACAATTTTGTGGAAATGAATGTTGAAAACTTAAAATAAATAAATAAATAAATTTTAAAAAATGTGTGAGGTAGTACCTCAGAGTTGTTTTAATTTGCATTTCTCTATTCAGAAGTTATTTAGAGCAGGAACTCTTTAACTTTTTTCTTATCATCCCTTCAGTACTTCTTAAACTGTGGATTGTGATATGGGTTTGTGTAAAAAGAGATGATCTATGGTACCTTTTATTGGGATGTAGTTTCCCTCTTTATGTCTTTTAATTACATATCTTTTTACTTTTGCTTTGAAATCAGGATTTCAATTCCCACTTCTTTTTACTTCAAATAAAGCATAATAGATTCTACTTTAGCCCCTTACCTTTGCTCTGTGTGTTTCTCTATACATGAAGTATGTTTCTTGTCAACAACATGTTGTAGAATTTTGGTTTTTAATCCACTTGAGTATCGGCTTCCATTTTATGGGAGAGTTCATCAAGAGTTATCATTACTTACTATGTATTTCCCTGCAACCTGTTTTTCCTCCTGTGTATTCCATACTTCCTCTCACCCTTCCCCTCCTCAACAATATTTTGCTTCTATCTACCACTTCCCCCAGTCTGCCCTCTCTTCTCTCAGTTCCCCCCACCCTTTACTTAATCTCCTCCCCTCTTAGTTTCATGATGGATAAGATAGATTTCTGTATTCAGCTGATTTTGTATATTATTCCCTCTTTGAGCCAATATTGATAAAAGTAAGGTTCAAACAATGCCCATTGCCTACCTTTCCTTCTTTCCCTCCACTGTAATATAATTTTTACTCCTCTTCCTGTGAAATAATTTACCCCATTCTACATTTCCCTTCCCAATGCTTCCAGTATTCTATTCTTTCTCATTCCTTAATTATATTTTTATGTCCTTCCTTCAAATTAACCATATACCTATTCCTTCTGTTTATGTATATTCCTTCTAACTGTACTATTAGTGGCACAATATTTAAGAACTCCAAGTATCATCTTCTAATGTGGTGATATAAACAGTTCACTTCCATTGAATCCCTTATGTTTTTTTTTTCCTTTTTACCTTTTAAGGGTTCTCTTGGGTCTTGATATTGGAGATCAAATTTTTTGTTCAGTCCTGGTCTTTTTATGAAAGCTTGAAATCCTCCTATTTCATTGAATGGTCATTTTTTTCCTTTGAAGTAGTATAATTAATTTCACTGGGTAGGTGACTTGGTTATATCCCTATCTTCTTTGCCTTTTGGTGTATCATATTCCCTGATCCCCTATCCTTTAATATTGCAGCTGCTTAGCCCTGTGTTATCCTGTTCTCTTCTGAGTTTGTGTCTCGATCTTCCCTGTCACCATAAGAATTTTCTATGGTTAGATTCTTTTAAATTATTGGCACCTACCTGTTTGCCTGGGGCTACATTGAAGCACATGGAGCTCTAGCTGCTGAAAGTTGCCTGTTCGCCCAGGGCTATGCTGAAGCAAGGGTTGATCTGGCCACTGGAGGTTATCTGTCTGCTTCTAAGTTGCTTGGGCTAAAAGGTAGAATACAGTGGTAGGCCAAAAAATTAAAGCAATTTCTTAGCATAATACCTGGCACTTGGTAAGTCTTTAATAAATACTTGTTGTTTTGATATTGGGGATGAAGGAGATGAGGGTGAGAGCAAGGTGCCTCAGGAATTCAAAGGATGGAATCTAGGATACAGATGGACAAATGTACCATTTAAAGAGGGATTCCCTTAAAGATAAACTGTCCTTCCTCTGCAACTTAGAATGGGAAGGATGAAAAGGTAAATGCTGGGATTAAAATGTATTGTTTAATTCAATTCAGGCAAACTTACTGAAGACCTATTAATTTCTGGGCACTATGCTAGGTTCTGAAGATAGTAAGAGAAAAATGAAACAGTTGTTGCTCATAAGAGGCTTACCTCCTTTGGGGCAGGAGAGATGGAAGTGTTTGGGGGTGGTTGATGGTACAAGTTATATGAAGAAAAAGAAATATAAAATACCTATATGAATGCAGTGTGATTTCTAAAGAAAAACAGAGGTCTAATAGGGAGGACAATTTACTTAAAATGGAATTAAAGTACCCACGAGCCCACTAGAAGGAAAGAGTAGAGTGGAAATGCAGCCCCAGGCAAACAGGTAGGTGCCAATAATTTAAAAAGAATCTAACCACAGAAGTGATGGGCTGATGGGGGTTGGTAGGAGAGATTGGTTGGTTGGTAGGTTGGTTGTCTTTTGTTCTCAAGGAGGACCAAAATGATCTTACTTGCTGTGTGCAAATAGTTAACTTGGAGAGGATAAGTCTATGATTTGTTTAACACTGTACACCACACATTGCCTTCATCACTCTCACGTCCTGTTTGTCTCCTCTCTTTATAATCACATAGTCTATTAAATGCCAAAGATTTTTGTGAGGGTTCTTTCATGAAATTTTATTGCATTCAGGTAAATGGAAGACATAGTTGGTGACGAGAAGGTCATTAGATACATGTCTAAAGTAGTAGACATTGCTGTTGGTGTTTCTGAATCCATTCCTCCAAAGACTCCTTACCACATCTGGTCATCTGAGATCTCTCTAGCATTAAAGTAACCCAGAACCATTGTCTTCTTGTGGCACATTGATGATAAGGTTCTCCGGGTCTTTATAAAATTTTTCTTTGACTTCATCAGAGTTCTTTATGGTGGTCACATAAGCACTGATGATGGTGGTGTAGTGTTTTCCTGCAAATGGCCACCACATTGCCACAAGTCTGCCATTCACTCTCACCAAAGTAGAGGTACAAGCTTATTTATTAGATTCATTTTGATTGCAAAACCTATACCAGCTTCACGATGTTCCCCTTCACTGTGGGCACTCTAGAAAAATGTGAATTCAGCTACAACTTCAGTAAGCTGGCCTTCATTTGCCAGCCTTCTTTCACTCAGCGCTGCTATTTGGAGGTGATACCCACTGAGGACTCTCCAAGTAAGAGTTGTTCATCTTTCAGGGCTACTGGATTTTGTGTTGTCTACATGTATGGGTATATTTTTATTTCTCCACCTAGAGAGTTTTGGGTCCCAGACTGGTTTGGAGGGGCAATAGAAGCAAGACAGATGAAGAGTCCTTGATATTGCCTGGTGGTTAAGCCAAAAGTGAGTAAATTAATTATTCTGGCTTCAGTTTCTGCATCTATAAAATGGAAACAGTAATAATATCCTAGGCTTATTGTAAGGATACAATCAGATATATGTGAGCATTTGCCAAATCTTAACATGATATTTATTTGCTAGTTATTATTATTTTTAATATTAGCATTATTGTGATTTTTCTCATCTTTGTTATAGTTCCCTCCATGGTATCACGTTAGATAGACCATGCTAAGTAAGTGCAAGGAAGCCAGATATTCATTCCCCTTCATTTATATTCCAATTGAAAAAGTCTGAAAATTTCTAATGCAGTGTCAGAGGAATGTGTTAAATTTTTAGCATCACCCCAACAAAAGCAGTAGACTATAGAGACATATTATTCCACTTTTGCTGCAAGTAACATTTGAAATTCATGACTGTATAAATCTTCATTTAAATGGAAGGATGAGAAAAAGAAGGGAAACTTTTTTTTAAAATTGATAATGGAGTTCACTGGTGATTAAAACTCAGACCTTGATTGTTGCCCCTCCCTGTTTTCAGGTCATGAATATTTTCCTCAATAGTTCTCTGATTCAAATCGTAGCATGCTTTTAATGTCTGTTAACTTCAGAGCTGAGAAAAACATGGGATGCCAAATGGGAAAATCTATGACATTACTCTTTCTACATTAGCTGCCTTGGGGTGAATTTTGTATTTGAGTCTTCATCCGCAGTTGTCAAGTGAAACCTTTAAACAATGGTAATGCAAGTTTATTTACTTGAAAATCTGTCCCTCATTCTGACAAGTACACTTGGTAAGCAACAGCACATCTTTCATATAATCAGATTGCTATGTCCAGATTTGAATTTGAATGGCAACTTTATGCAATAATGGCATTATTTTACAATCTGTCAAGTGTTTAGCAATAATTACAGTTCCTACATACAGCAAGTTTTCCTGGCTATATAAAGCATTGTTTCCTCTGTGTAAATCTCCCCTGAGCTCTAATTAACTGGTAGAACCACTTGCCTGTTCTCTCTTTTATTAAATATCTCAGAATGTCAGCAATCCTGGGAGTAAAGTGCATTTTATAATTAGAAATGTATGTCACCTCCTTGTACAATGTTTATTTTCACATCAGTTGTTTATAAGTAAATATGAAAAAAAGAGTAAAGACTACAAAATGAACAAAAACACACTGAAATAAGTGCAGAGTATTTATTGACCTAATAGGTCTCTTGACTCTTTGGCTCAAAACTATTGCTCTGAGAATTGTCACTATTATTTTTAAGGGAGCCTAGACTGTATTCTCCTTAAAGACACAACTTTGTCTTTGGGAAGTACACTGAAAACAGTATACGTTATTTGTTATTAGAAAATGTACCGTTTGTACTTTAGAAGGAAAAAGAAGCGGACTGGTGATGTAAGCCCAAGTTTGGAATGCGAGGAATCTGAGTTTTAATCAGTTATCTCCCACTTATTTCCAGTTTGCCCTGCAGCATTGACTTTTCCCTGATGCTATGTGGTAAATGTTCAGAGAGGCAGTTGGATTAGATGACCCCGAGGTCTCTTCCATCCTGAAGACTGATCACCTCTAATCTTTCCAAAAGTTGCTCACAAGTTTTGTCCAAATATGATGATCATTTGTTGACTATAATTTTTTCAAACATATTTCTAGGTAGCATCATGATTATAGCCCTGGACCTGGAGTCACAAAGAGTTGTGCTCAAATTCTTTTTCAGACAATTAGTAGCTCCATGATGCTGGGTGAGTCAATTAAATATTATGGTCCTCAGTTTCCTTATCTGTAAAATGAGGGATTGGATTTGACAGCCTCTGGGTTCTCTCCTATTTCTAAATCTATGAGCTTATAAGTGTTTTTTTCATGGATGGTAATAATGTTCATCATTCAATAACTGTTTATTAAGTGCCTACTATGGACCAGGTTACATAATGAATTAAGGGATGGGAAAACAAATATAACATCTCCCATAAACATTCCATATAGATTCTCATAGACTTAGGAGCAAGAAAGGACTTTAAAGGTCATCTAATCCAACTCCTGTCATTTGACTGATGAGGAAACTGAGTCTCAGAGAGGTGAAGTGTAGTGCTTTCTGAATGAAACTTCATCGCATCTGACAAAAACAAAAATTGTGATGGGGCTGTGTATCATTGGGATCAAACAAGCAAAGAATTTACTGAATAACTACTAAGTCATTCAGTTCTTATTATGTATCAGGCAATATGTGAGGTTCTGAGAATAAAATAAAAGACAAAACACCATTACTTGGCCTCAAGGAAATCTGTTTTGATGGGAAAGATGACATTTTAATAACTGCATATATATGCTTATATACATATATATGTATGTGTACATGTACACACACACACACTATTTGCAAAATTGAGGGAAGGCGATCTGAGAGGGGAAGATATTGGAATCTGGAAGGACCAGGAAAACCTTCCTGCAGAAAGTGGGATTTGAGCTGAGACTTGAAGGGCAATAGGAAATCTCAAAGAGAAAGATAAAGGAGGAAAGTACTCCAGATATGCGGGATTGCTTTTGCAAAGAAAGGAACAAGGTAAAGAGATAGGGTGCTGTGTTCGAGGAACAGCAGGTAAACAAGCATAGTTAGATCATAAAGGACATGTAGGGGAACCAAATGTAAAAAGATTGGAAAGGTTGAAAAGGGGCAAGGCTGTGAAAAGCTTCATTTTTTTTCTTTCTTCGTTTGCTTATGTTTTAAGAATATATTAATTTTTAAAAATTCTGGGTTCCAAATCCCCCTCTCTCATGCTTCTTCCAAGCATTGGGAAGGCAAGGTATTGATGATATCAATTATACATTGAAATCATGCAGACCATTTAAATATTAATGATGTTGCAAAAAAAACCAAGAAAGTAAAAAAGTATTCTTAAGTTCTGTCTCTAGAGATGGATAAGTCCTTTTCATCATAGGTCCTTTTGAATTCTCTTGCATCATTGCATTGATCAAGTCACTAAGAATTTCGTGGTTGATCATTACAATATTGCTGTTGCTATGTACAGTGTTCTGGTTCTGATAACTTCACTTTGCATCATTTCCTGCCCCCACCCACTCCAGGTTTGTCTGAAAACATCCTGCTCATCATTTCCTTTGGTACAACAGTATTCCATCATAATCATATACCACATTTTACTCAGACATTCCTCAATTAACGGGATTCCCCTTGTTTTCTAATTCTCTGCCACCACACAGAGAGCTGCTATGAATTTTTTTCAATACAAATAATATTTTCCCTTTTCTTTGCTCTCGTTGGGACATAGACCTGATAGTGACATTGATGGCTTAAAAGGGTATGCACCGTTTTAAAGTTATTTGGGAGTATTTCCAAATCGTTGTCCAAAATAATTAACATTTCTCCAATTGTTTAGATCTCTCTTTATTTTTGTGAAAAGTGTTTGGTAATTATATTAATAGAGTTACTATATTTGTCTTGACCAGTAGACTCCCAAGTATTTTGTAGAATCTGTAACTATTTTAAAAGAAATTTCTTTCTCATTCTGTTGGACTTTGTTAGTAATGTATAGAAATGCTTATGGTTTATGTTGGTTTACCTTGTATCCTGCAACTTTGCTAAAGTTGTTTTTTCAGTTGGTTTATTCGTTCATTCTGTAGGTTCCATGAGTATACCATCATATCATCTACAAATAGAGATAATTTTGTTTCCTTTTTATCTTTATTATTTCATTTTTATTATTTATTTATTATTATTTATTATTCCTATTTTTATTCCTTTAATTTTTCTTGTTATTGCTGTAGCTAATATTTCTACTACAGTATTGAATAATAGTTGTAAAAATGTACATAAATGTTTAACTCCTGATCTTATCAAGGCAATTTCAAGTTTATCACATTACAGATAATACATGAGCTTGGTTTTCGATAGATACTGTGTTCATTTTGAGAAATTCTCCACTGATTAATCTACTTTCTATTGTTTTTCAAAGGAATGGGTGTTGAATTTTATCATTTTGATTTTAATATAATCATATTATTTTTGATATAGGTAATAATGTTGATAATTTTCCCAATATAGAACCAGCCCTGCATTACTGGCATAAACTCCACCTGGTCATAGTGTATAATATTTGTGATATTACCATGCCACAAATAATGTGCTTGTTAGTATTTTAATTTTTTTGCATGGATATTCATTTTGGAAATTGGTCTATATTTTTTCTTTCCCTTTTTTGTTATTCCCAGCTTAGGAATCAAAATCATATTTATGTCATAAAGGGAATTTGGTAGAACTTCTTTACTTAATTTTTTCAAATAGTTTATATAGTACTGAGATTAATAGTTTCTTAAATGCTTACTTGTAAATATATCTAGTCTTGGAAACTTTTTCTTGGGGAGCTCATTAAGGTTTAATTTCATTTTCTAAGATAAAGCTATTTGAGTTTTTTATGTTCTTTTCTATTAATTTAGACAGTTTATATTTTTGTAACCATTTATTACCTTAGATTGGCAGTTTCCTTGGCATGTAATTGAGAAAAATAACTCTCAAAAATTGCTTTAATCCCATCTACATTGGTAGTGCATTTATCTTTTTCATTTTTTTGATTGTAGTAATTTGGATTTCTTATTTTTTGAATCAAATTAAACAATCTATTTTTCTGGCCTTTTTCATAAAACCAGATCCTACTTTTACTTTTTAGTTCAATGGTGTTTTTGCTTTCAATTTTATTAAACTCTCCTTTGATTTTCATTTCAGTATTTAATTGAATATTTTTCATTTGTCCTTTTTCTAGGTTTTTTTTTTTTTTGGTTATTGATGTTGCATGCCCAATTCATCAATCTATTCCTTTTCCATTTTATTGATGAATGCCTTAGAGATATAAATTTTCTCTTAGAAACTGCTTTCCCTTCAACTCATAAATTTTAGTATGTTTCTCATTGTTGTCATTATCATTAATGAAATTATTTACTGTTCCTATGATTTATACTTTGACCCTCATTTTTTGGGATTGGATTATTTAAGTTACAATTAATGTTCAATCTCTGCTTCCACAGTCCTTTATTAAATGTAATTTTTATTCCATCATGATCTAAAAAGACTACATTTAGTCTTTCTGCTTTTCTGCATCAGTTTGTCAGGTTTTAATATCACAATATATGTCTAATTTTTGTGAAAGTACTATGTACAGTTGAGACAGAAGTCATTCTAGTTCCATTCAATTTTCTCCAGAAGTTTATCACCTCTACCTTTTATAAAATTGTATTCATCTATTTAACAGCTTTCTTATTCATTTTATGGTTAGATTTATCTAGCTCTGACATCAGAAATTTGACATCCCCCACTAGTATAATTTTTGCTCTCTATTTCCTCCTATAATTCCTTTAAATTTTTCTTCAAGAACTTCTATGCCATTTGGTATACATATATATACATATATGTGTGTGTATGTGTGTATGTATACACATGTATAGGTGTATGTATATATATGTGTGTATGTATATATGTGTGTTTTAAATATATGTATATATATGTGTGTATATATGTATATGTATATGCACACACACACATATATACACATATGTTCATTATTGATATTACTTCATTGTCTGTGGTTCCTTTTAGTGAGATGTAGTTTCCTTGCATATCTTTTTAATTGGGTGCATTTTTGCTTTTGCTTTGCCGGTAATCATGATTGCTATTCCTGCCTTGTTTAGTTCAGCTATAACATCTTTGATTCTCCTCTGGCTCCTTAATTTTAATGCTGTGTCTCTCTTTGTTCAAGTGTGTTTCTTGTGAATAACTTATCATTGAATCCTGATTTGTAATCCATTCTACTTTCTGCTTCCTTTTTAGGGGTGAGTTCACCCCATTTCCATTCAGGACTATGATTACTGACTGCACATTTTTCCTCCATCCTATTTTCTTCTATTAATCCTTTTCTATCTCATTTATCCTGCCCCTTCTCTAAAGTGTGTTTTACTTCTTAACACTGCCTTCCTTCATCTGTTTTCCCTTTTATATACCTTTTCTCTTACCTCTTTCCACTTTTTTGAATGAAATTAGATGGAAATGAGTTTCAAACACCCCCAGTCCTCCACATTCCCCCCTGTAAGAATATTTCCTTGCATGTCTTTATCATGTGAAGTAATTTTCACCATTCTTCATCTCCTTTCCCTCTTCTCCCAAGGCTTCCCTCTTTCTCACCTGTTAGGGACCTGGGAGTCTGGGCCTGATCTCTCAGGCCCACAGGTCTTATCTGATTAGCAGGGGCCTGCAGGCCTTGGTGGAGTGAGCTGTAAACAATGACTGAGGCAGGAGACAAGATAGTGAAGAACTCCATTTATTGAATCAGTGAGTGGTGCTTTTATCTCTTTACTGACACTAGAGCTCTAAGTGGATCTATCAGCAAATAGTTTGCCCTTATAAGGAAGTACTATACCTATGACCAGGACTGCCCAGGGTGGACATGTAGCCCCTAGAAAGAAAAACATCTTGGGCCTTCTTTGTTCTCCAAAAGCCCAGGAAAATAGCCTTGAGCAAACCAGGAGCAGAACCCTTCCTCCCAGCGCCATCTTGTTCATGCCTTACCAATCTCCCCTCAGTTTACCTGAGTCATGACCAGTGAATGCCATCCAAGAGGCTGGGGGTTGGCAATTCCATTAAAATTCCCCCTTTTTGTTTTGACTCAGTCTTTCCCTGAGAACTATGATGTTCTTTCTGCAGGATATTAGAGCGTCCTGGATGCTACACAAAGCAAATTTGATGCATATTGGCACCAGCAGCAGTCCTAGCAATACTAATACAAAACCTATCAATAAAAGAGAGCACTATGTCTTTATATGACCCCATGAACTTAAACTTTTGAAGAACTGAGTTATCTTTGAAGACGTTTTTTCAGGTGCAAAATCAACATCTGCTTCCTCATCTAATTCTTCTGCCAAATCAATTAATCTCTGGATTTCCCAGGTGACATTATCTGGAATTAATCCATGCAATTGAGCCCTAATTTCTTCCCATTGGACTTGTGACTCATTATACAATTTCTTAGTCAAACAAAAGGCACTATATCTGTAATCACATTGCAATTTGTGTTGTAACTGTAACATAGACTCCTCTTCACCAATAATTTCAGTTACCTTTTGGAGTGTATCAATGGCTTCATAGAATTCATTGTCTATTTTTGCTTGTTGCTTAAAGCCTGCTAATACATTTTTCATGAAAGCATGCAATTCAGAAGCTTGAACTATTGTGTTTTGAGTATTAGATATAGATACAGCCAATACAGTGGATGCTAAAATAGCTTCTACAATAACGTGATTCCTAACACAACACAAGAAACACATCTATGTACTCTAGTGGTTATAGGGTTTAATTGCTTGTCTAAAATACATAGAACTTCATAACTAGGTGTTCTGTACCATCTTTTAGCCTTAATTACTGTCATAGCATAACGGGTCTTAGAATAAACACTCTCCCTACTGTCTTTGGTCCTATACATTCTTTCACAGAACAATTCTGGCATGTAAAAACGAAAATTCCTGTCGTGTTCTGATATGCCTCCAATTTAGATCTGCTGTGTCTATCCCATAGAAATATATGTTTGTTCCCTAGACATACTTCACCCATTAAAGCAATGTTGTTAGATTTACTTGGTGATGATACAGCAGGCATTCCCTGCACTGTTTGTCTTCCCTTTGCTAAGATAACTTTGTCTAGTCCCTGAACAGGTCTTCCAACTTCAGGATACCCCTTATAATTGATATACATTTGTCTAGGAAAGTTTGGCGCATATTTTTCATCAGGTAAGTATGTAAGATTGTGACATGAATACAATATTTCTGTGTAGTTTCCCATAATCAAGTTTGTCTCCTGACAAGTATGTGTGTGATAATTTTCAAATGGTAAAAACACTGTATACAGATGCCAAAGGGTTACATTTCTCTTATTTTGTAAATTACAAAATGGCCTATATTTCATCCCATGAGCAAGTCCCACAAAGTCCTTGTTTGACCAAACTACTATTGTCCCATTTATCCTCCGAGTGAATAGGTTATAAGCATGTCATGTATCATTCTCATCCAATGTCTCTTGTCCATCCACAATAGTGGCACACCAAGGATACACCTCTATTCCATTCACCTGTGTGTAATTAAAACTAAACCCATTCCAATTCCCAGAAATACCCTTCTGTAGACAAAGTGGGAAACCTGCGACTAGTCCTGAAAAGTTAAAATGTCTCTGAAAGAGAGTCCCATTGTTATCATATTCTAGTCCATCATCTTTAAACATGTGAGAAATATTGCCTTGGATAATAAATTTAGGCATTGTCTCACTCCATGACATCACCCTTAACCATGGTGGATTTGTGATGAATGCCCATCTCTGTTGTTCCTTCAGTGCTGGGTCGATGGACTCAGTGTTGTTGAGTGTCATGAAGAGTACAAGAAGAATGAGAGGAGTCATTGTGACCTAATAGAGTAAATTTCTCCAGAAGTTTTCTCATTCATCGTTGATAGCGCCTCCTTGCTCCCTGTGACCGCTTCACCTTGGCAGTTGTCCTCTATCACTCTTATCCTTTTCACTGAAACCCACACTTCTTTATTATCATCTGTTAAAATACAAACATACCCTTTTCCCCACGTTAACACTGTATGAGGACCAAACCATTTTTTATTCTCATCATGGCACATTACTTTATGGGCTGCTTTCAGGGCGCTTGTTATTGCTGATTCAGTCTTTCCAGACTCCTTATTAGCAAATGTTAAGAATTTCATAGCAGCTGATAAGCCATCATTATTGAATTTTAAATAATTTATTGTATAAACAGCCAATTGTAATTTATCATCAACTCCTGGTCCAACTCCCCCCTTTTGTTTTTGCAAATAAGTTTTCAGGGAGCAATTTGATCATTCCACTATAGCTTGACCAGTGGGATTATGGGGGATCCCAGTGACATGTAAAAATGGAGAGTTCTGCCATGAATTGTTCAATGGCTTTACTGATATAAGCTGGACCGTCGTCTGTTTTAATGCTTTTTGGTACTTCATGATGTGCGAAGCAATGTAAGAGATGTGTCCTCACATCTTTAACAACTTCTCCACACCTGGCTGTTGCCATTATGAAACCTGAAAATGTGTCAACAGTGACATGAATATATTTTGCTCTTCCAAATGATGGATAATGAGTAACATCCATTTGCCGTATACAATTTGGACCATCACCCTTAGGATTTTTAGGATGACAAGAAGGTGGGGATAAGAATGGAACACATTGTACACATTGCTTAACTATAGATCTAGCTTCTTGTCTGGAAATACAATAAAGATGTCTTAAAGACCATGCAGACAAATGTAACTGGGAATGTGCTTGTCTTGCCAATTCAGTAAAATAAAATGTTAGAAGTGCATTGTCTGCCATCTCATTACCCTTGGTCAGTGGTCCAGGTAAATTAGAATGTGAATGAATATGTGTAATATAAAATATTGTTGTTCTGGCCCTTATTGCTTGTTGAACTTCCATAGTTATCTGTGTAATACTATCTTCCCTATCAGGGATATAAGCTGATTCTAATCTAGGTATCAATAGTGCTGTATATTTGCCGTCTGTGATGATATTGGAAGGTTCTTTAACATACAATAATGCTTACAATACTGCATATAACTCATTTTGTTGTGTAGAAGTAAATGTTGTTTTAAATTTATGCATCTCCTTTTTGGATGGAATATACATAGATGCCCTACAATCTTTTGTTGCATCTGTAAAGACATTGACTCCCTCTACTGGCGAGGAAGAGCATTTTTCAGCCCAAGACCATAGCCACGTGGCAAATTGCTGGCCGAAAGGAATTGGGAGGCCATGTTGAATATTTTGATTAATCAATATCTGCCATTCCACAAACTCTTGTATGCAGTTCTCTATTTGTTGACTTGTATACATAGTATATATCGTGTGAGGTTCTTGTCCTACTAACATCCTTACTCTCTTCACTGCCTTATGTATTACTTGGGCTACCAGCACAGCATAAGGCACACAAGCCCTGTTCTTTATTTGGGCTAAATGTACCCACTCAATAATTCCTTGTTTAAACTCCAGGGGGTATTTTTTCAGTGAATAAGATTTGTTACTTCCAATTCTTGTGATTCTAATATCCTACTAGTAGTGCACTCCATAATCCTTTTCAGCACTGATTTCAAACATTCTAATGTTTCATTGGTCCATTCTCTGCATGAGTTTAATTGAGATGGACCTTTCAATAAATCATATAATGGTTTCATTTGATCTGTTGTGATCCCTGATAGTGGCCTACACCACTGAATTTCTCCTATCAATTTTTGAAAGTCATTTAAAGTGGTAACTTTTGTGGAATCTATGATAGGTGATTTCAAACTTAAACCTTACCACTGAATAGATGTACATCATTGTTTCACAGGCTAGTTTCTGCTTTTCTGATTACATTTACTCTGGAAGAAAAACTTTTTAGAAATTAAGTTGTTAATAAGTTCAAACACTAAATTTAACTTTTGCTTAGGCCAAGGAATGATTACAAGTTCAGATTAAAAGAGCAAGATCTTTTCTGCTTTATAGAGCATTACATATTTATTTATCAATACATTATCTTGAAAATAAAAATTTAAAACTGTTCAAAATTTGTCCTGTTGTTAACAGTCACTAAACTTGTATAAAGAAAACTAGTTCAAAACTTTCAAAATGATAGTTCTCTCCCCTTGATCTAATCTGGAATGATAAGAGTTACAATTCACCATAGACCCAGCTGAATGATGAGTTGGGACTGTAGGGCAAAAAAATCTTAATAGTTCTAACCTTTACTCAAGTAAATTTTACTTCTGTATCTACTCCTTAAGAACCTCTTTGAACAAGAGGGCTTTTTGAATCCATCAGCTGAAGGGAGGTAGACTTCTGGACAACTGCCCAGCGGTGCCAATTCTGCTCCATTCTACTGGAGAGTTCAAAAGCTTTATCTCTGCTGAGGTGTCTCCTTTAGTTCTATGCATTTTTCCAATTTGCCTTAGTGCCAAATAATATAACAAATCCTGATCTGTTTTAAACATCCAATTAGGAGTGACACGTTTCACTTAAAATATGACCAGAATAACTACTTTTTGGTTATTTCTCATTATACAAAAAACTTCTCTTTTAGGTGAGGCATGAGATAATGAAAATGCTAATCATCCTGCCTCTGATATGAGGGAAAAAGTTCCCTGATCTCCTCTTGTCTTTCTCTGTACTTTCACAACCTGGCCAGGGTTAGAAAGTAGAAAGAGAGAGAGAATTTTACCACAACTTTCCAAAACTTTTATGCTTTCCTTAAACTTCATATCCATGTTGTTCTCCTAGTGGGCTTTGATTAAAGCCCCTTCAAAACTGCACATATATTATTTCCTTGCATTTATTATCTAAAACTACATTTAGCAATCATATAAACAAAATATTATAAGATTAGTTTCTCTCTTTCTCTCTCCCATTCCTCTCCTTGATGCAGCAGCCATCAGAGAGAAGAGAGGAGGGGGAGGAAAAGAGATAACATTCCAAATTCCAGCTACAATGGAGCTGATAATAACTCACAAACACACGCACACAGAACATGTAAAGACAGAACACATATACAGACAATAAAAAAAGAATCCAAAAACTGAGAAAAAATTGTCAGAAATTCTCTGCACAAAATATAACTTTGGCTTACTTTCTATCACTGTTAACAAACATCTCATTTGAGAAGGACCTACCGAGCAACCCTGTTTCTTTAGCATTTTGTAAATGAGCCTTGCATAGGATTCCTTTTCTAGTCTTTACTCCTGCAGTCTTTTTTAAAATGACCTATTTTCCTACATTTGTAACACTTGTGACCCTGTTTTTTACTTATTTTCGAAAGTTCATTTTCCAAATTACTAATTTTTTCCTTTTCCTTCCACTATGCTAACTCCTTTTGTAAATCAGGATATATTCTCTCAGGACTTTGCTCTCTAGAGCTTTCTAAGGAGTTGGAAGGAGTCGTTTGAGGTGATGCAGCAAACTGTCTGGCTTGTTTATCACAACCCCCTTCTGCCTGGAATGCACATTTTATGATGTGATATAAGAAGAAGGTGGAGGGTATTAAAACTTTAGGTTTTTCTGAGGCAAATGCTGTTAAATGCTCTCCTACTACTTGCCAGGTCTGTGTGGACACTGGAGGTCTTTCAGCTACCCAGGGACATATCTCCTCAACTTGTTCCAAAAATTTTCTGATTACTTTTAACTTTAAAGTGACTCCTTGGTTTTTTGCTTTCCTGTAAATGAGACCTGTGTAAGCTTTCTTATCTAGTTGTTCTGAGGATGTAGTTAGCCCCATAATGTTAAAAACATAGCTCACTGCTTAATGAGCACCACGGAACTTAAGCAGGTTACTTACAGTCTGTAGTGTTTTCTTCCCCTCTCCCAGGTGGCTGAGCGCATGTCATCCTGTCCTCTTTGTTCTCCCATTCCTGTTCCAGGGCACCGTCTGGGGAATGCAGGCTATGTCTTTCCTTGAGCTATGAGCTTTACACTTTTGACCCTGCACTGGCACTCTGAGAGATGGCTCCATGTTGCTTGTGTATTTCTTTTTCTTATTTCTTTCACATCCCACATATGGACACCAATTGTTAGGGACCTGGAGTCTGGGCCTGATCTGACCATCAGGGGCCTGCAGGCCTTGGTGGAGTGAGCTGTAAGCAATGACCAAGGTGGGAGACAAGATAGTGAAGAACTCCATTTATTGAAGCAGTGAGTGGTGCTTTTATCTCTTTACTGACACTAGAGCCCTAAGTGGATCTATCAGCAAATAGTTTGCCCTTATAAGGAAGTACTGTACCTATGACCAGGACTGCCCAGGGTGGACATGTAGCCCCTAGAAAGAAAAACATCTTGGGCTTTCTTTGTTCTCCAAAAGCCTGGGAAAATAGCCTTGAGCAAACCAGGAGCAGATCCCTTCCTTCCAGTGCCATCTTGTTCATGCCCTACCAGTTTCCCCTCAGTTTACCTGAGTCATGACCAGTGAATGCCGTCCAAGAGGCTGGGGGTTGGCAATTCCCTTACACTCACCCATCCATTTTTTTTATATCATCTTAACATAATCATCTCACTCCTTTCCCTGTCTATTCAGAATCCTTATAATTGCTCTAATAATGATAAAAGTTCTAAAAAGTTATACATATCATCTTCCCATACAGAAATGTGAACTATTTAACCTCATTGCATCCTTTTTGTTTTCTCTTTCATGTTTGCCCTTTTAGGCTTCTCTTGAGTCTTGTATTTGAAAATCAAGTTTACTATTCTGTTTTTCTATTCAGTCTTTATTTTTAAAATCAGGAATGCTTCAAAATCCTCTATTTCATTCAATATCCATGTTTTCTCTTGAAGAATTTTGCTCAGTTTTACTAGGTAGGTCATTCTTGGTTGTATTTCAAAATCTTTTACCTTCTGGAAGTCACTCCTTTGGGCAGTCACTCCTTTAAGATGAAACCTGCTAAATCTTGTGTGTTCCTGACTTTTGCTCCATGATTTTTAAATGGTTTATTTCTGACTTGAAGTTTTTTTTTCATTTCCTCCTTGACCCATGTGCTTTGAAATTTGGTTATAATATTGTTTGGAATCTTGATTTTAGTATTTCTTTCAGGTGGTGATTGGTGGATTCATTCAATTTCTATTTTCTTATCTGGTCTTTAGATATTGGGACTGTTTTCCTTTTATAATTTCTTAAAAACATGATATCTAGGCTCTTTCTTTGATCATGACTTTCAGGTAGTTCAATAATTCTTAGGTTATTTCTCCTTGAACTTTTTTCATGTCAATTATTTTCCTGATGTCATATTTTCTTCCATTTTTCAGTCTTTTGACTCCTTTTCTTTTGGTTCTTGATGTCTCATGGAGTCATTAGCTTCAATGTGCCCAATTCTTACTGTTAAAGATTTTTTTAGTACCTTTTGTGCCTCTTTTCCCATTTGACTAATTCTGTTTTTTTGTACCTCTTTTATCATGCTGTAAATTGCCATTTCATAATTTTCTTCCTTCCCTCTCATTTTCTTATATTATTTTTCCTCTATCATTCATTTCTTTTGTAAAATAGTTTTTAGTACTTTTAGTAATTCTTGTTGGGTTTGTATTCAGTTCATATTATTCTTTTTCTTTGAAGATTTGTTTTATCTCATTGTCTGCTTCTGTTTGTTTTTGATCTTCCTTGTCACTATAGAAGCTTTTTATGGTCAAATTCTTTATGTTGTTGTTTCCTCATTTTCCAAGCCAATTTCTTCACCTTGAATATTATGTTAAAGTTGGTCTTTTTTCATAGCCCAGGATGGGAAAAGGGAGGGCAGTGTCTTAGCTGTTAGGCTTTTTCATACTGTGGTTTACAGATTATTTTCTGAAGGTTAGGAAGTTTTTGGTGCTTCCAAGGTAGTGTGATCTGGGGAGAAGTATTCTCACTGCTCTCCTAGTTTACACTCTGGTCTTTACCCAGGAAGGAGGCACTTCATCATGGAATTATAATTAAAACTGCTCCTCGGCACGTGAGTGCTTCCTTGAAACAAAGGGCAACACTATTCCTCAGGGTCCCTTGTGACTGAAAATGATACTTAGGCACCCTACTCCCTCTTCATCCAAAGTGCTCCTCTCTGCCCCTGCTGCCACTGAATGGAGAATATATTGGAGTGAGGAGAGAGTTCAGGCAGAGATAACAATTAAAAGGCTATTGCAGTGATCCAGGTGAGAGATGATGAGAACCTGTAGTAGGGTGGTGGATTGTTGAGGGGAGAAATGTTAGGAAGATAGAAATAGTGTTTGGCAACAGATTGGATATGTGGGATAAGCGAAAGTGGGGATTACACCAAGATTACTAAATATTGAGCTAGGAATAAAAAAGGTAAAAATGAATTCATCCCTGCCTTCAACTACTTTGGAGGAGACAATGTATCCAAGCGTAATCATATATCAAATGAATACAAGGCAACTTGGGGAAAGCGGTTGCTAGCAGCTGGAGGAAGAGGACAGTCCTTCTCTGGGAGGGGAGGCTTCAGTCTAGTTTTGAAGAAAAGAAGGAATCTAAGAGGTAGAAGTGAGGAGCTGTATTTTGATATAGTGGAGCTGGTGATGGCTCAAGCTACTTAGTTTTCCCTTAATAACAGTAACTTATATTTGTAGTGCTTTAGTGTTTCATAAACCACTTTGCACAATTCTGTTTTAATATTGCCTTTTAAATTCTTAACTTAATAAACACAATTAAAATAAGAATAACTCATGTTCTCTTATTTGATCCTCAGACCAGCATTTCTTCCTTGTTTAATCATCGTCTGAAGATCTTGGACCATATAGCCCTTATATAATCCATGCAGATTACATATTTGACCCTGGGAGGTGGGTGCTACTTTTATTTATTATTTTGTTTACTTTAATTCTCTTTT
Source organism: Bettongia penicillata ogilbyi (assembly GCA_023548195.1). Lineage (NCBI taxonomy): Eukaryota > Metazoa > Chordata > Mammalia > Diprotodontia > Potoroidae > Bettongia > Bettongia penicillata. Next base: position 59,360 of record JAJHZJ010000749.1, on the reverse strand, counting down.
ACAAATGAGGGAACTGAGACTGAGAGTGTTTTAACTGACCTACCTCAGGTGACATATTTTTCAAGTTTCTTACAGTTTCAACCAAGGTCTTCTCAACTCTATCTCCGGTGTTACTCAAGTCTAGACAATGCTAACGTTCCATTTCTTCCTTAACTCCAATGTCCGTCAGAGACATATGGGTGAAAGTAACTAACAATGCAATAGGGAAAATACTTTTTGATTCCTAAAAGAGTAACCTATAGTAAAAAGTCTTTCTTGGTTGTATTTATTTGTTTATTTCTGTTTAAATGTCTTTTACAAATGGTAAAATATATATTTTTTCATTCACTGTCTCTCAGGAAGAAAAAACAAAACAGGTACAGCCAGTTCTACTGCAACATGTTTCAAAAACGCAATTTGTTCCAACATAATTTATATATTAGGAAACATTTTGAGTAGAATGTCAATTTTGAGTTTGTTTCTATGGAAGAAACAGCAAGAATGCAGGAAATTATACCTTTTTCATAATTGAGCACAAGCAAATTTGACTGCAAACTTTATAGCTCCCACTTTTAAAGTGTCATATATATTTTATATATTCTAGTACAGTAAAAGAAGTGAGTAGAGAAGACTGGTTCAAGCTTACCCTGTCCTCTCTCCTCCCTTCCAATGGCCTGCCAGATTTACTCATGCAGCCTGGGGGCAGGCTGAATGCAGTACACTATTTGTTGTAGGATTTGTGTATTTAAAAAATATTTTATGGAATAAAACAAGCATTTCCATAATACATTATAATAAAAAAAGGTTGTGTTTGTCTTTCATTTTCAAAGAGGACCATCTTGCATATGGAACTGCAAATCTGTTGTGTAAACTTACTAATCCTTTTAAATATATAATAAAGTTTTCATGTAAATCTCTTTTTCCCTTCATACATAAATACATATACACATACATACACACATATGTAAAATTGTTCTATGCATAATTTTATTTATCAATTCTTTCTCTGGATACAGGTACCATCTTTATATACTCTTTATTTTTAATTTGTGTATTTATAATAGTCAAAAGGACATAGTTACTCAAAGTCCTTCTTAAAAGAATACTGCTACTGCATATGATGTTCTCTTGGTTCTGCTAAATTTGTTCTTCACCATTTATGTATCTCTTAATCATTTTAGCATGTATAAAATTCTGCTACCATTTTTTATTAGTTTGCCGCACAGAGGCAACATGTAAGTAACTAGGTTTAGTGAACAGGAAAGAACTAGGTATGAGTCTTATCTCTGATACTGGATAAGTTGATTAACCTCTCAGTGCTCTAGGTAAATTTTTAACACCATAAGTTGCAGATAGCTCGTTCACTCATGCCATTGCAGATAGAAGTCCAGTCCTCAAGGCAGGAGGACTTGAACTGAAGTCTGGTCTCAGTCTTTTACTATACTAACTGTGTGACCCTGGCAAGACACTTCACCCTGTTGGTCTCAGTTCCTCATCTGTAAAAATGATCTCTATAAGGAAATTGCAAACCACTACAGGTTCTTTGCCAAGAACACACCCAATGCAGTCACGGAGAGTTGGACACAACTGAAATGACTCAACCATGACAAGCAACATTATTCACTGGTACAAGGAGTTTCTACACCTATGGGTTCCCCATACCATTGAAATCACAAATTCAGTCCTTATCCCAGTTCCTTAAGTACAGAGGTCACAAAATCTATGATGTCCTTGTAGACTGAATAAGAGATCACCAGACACTTAAGAGCAATTCTTGGTGTTAACACATCAAAATAATGTGAATGTTGAATTGGTATACCATATCTTTTTCTTATGGTTGCTCAAATCATAGCAAAAAATACATGGCTGATGAGGGTACAGAGTGGATTCCTGCCAGGGGCAGGCATCTAGGCATCATACTAGTTCTTCTTTATAACAACCAACATTTATTAAGCACCTACTATGGGTCAAGCCCTGTGCTAAGTACTTTACAAATATTATCTCTTTTGATCCTTATGAAATTATTTGCATGAAAATCTTCTTCCCTCAGGTTATTTTCTCTTCCATAATGTCAACCTTCCTTGTATTCATCATGACTTCTACAAATATGCTATAAATCAAGAATAAAAAAAAAAAAACTAGAATGGGGCTAGGAAATAAGGAGGACAGCTAGGTGGTGCACCGGATATTGTGTCAGGATTGGAGTCAGGAAATACTGAGCTCAAATTTGACCTCAGACACTTACTAGCTCTGTGTCCTTGGGCATGTCACTTCACCCTATTTGCCTCAGTTTCCTCATCTGTAAAATGAGCTGGAGAAGGAAATGGCAAACTACTCCAGTATCTTTCCCAAGAAAACCCCAAATGAGGTCACAGAGAATCAGACATGATGGAAATGATTGAACAACAGTGATGAGGGAATAAGAGGATGTGGAAAGATAAATCCATTTTAATGTGAGTAAGCTTGTATAAGAAATAGAAGGTGAGGAGGCTATTGTAGCATAGTGGTGGAGATCAAGATGACCAGAGCTCAAGTGTTATCTCTACGCCAAATTTCATGTGACCCTGGGCAAGTCACTTAACCTGTAAGTGCCCCAAGCAATCAGACTATAGATTTCAGTGAAGGTCGTAATCTTCCTTGTGAAGGAAATTTCTTACCAGGTGTTCCCCATGCTTATGAAATCACAAGGAGGTGGTGGTAGAGGGAGGAGAAACAATGGAGTAAATGTGGGTCACAAGCTGTCACTTTCATCAGTATCTCCAGTGAAATAAACCATCTGAATTGAAAAATAAATATCAGCATCCCTTACTGTGTATGAATATAGCACTTTAAAGGTTGCAAAGCATTTCACCCTCCATGTATTGGCTTCAAATGAAATATTCATAAGGCACTTAGCACAGTGTCCAGCACATGCTCTTATTGAGTTGTTTCAGTCTATCTGACCATTCAAGACCCCACTTGGGGTTTTCTTGGCAAAGACATGAGTGGTTTGTCATTTCCTTTTCCATCTCATTGTACAGATGAGGAAACTGAGGCAAACATGGTTAAATAATGTCCAGGGTCACACAGTTAGTAAGTGTTTGAGGACAGATTTGAACTCATGAAGATGAGTCTTCTGGACTTCAGGTCCAGCACTGTATGTACTGTGTCACCTAGCTGCTTCCACGAGACATATAGCAGGTACTTACTAAGTATTTCTTTCCTTCCCCTCTTTTCTTTCCTTTGATGCTTTCAGCAGTCCTCTGAGTAGCTACTGTAATAGTCATTTACCCTCATTTTAAAGGGGATGAAACTAAGGCTTGGAGTGGTTAATGCTTCACCCAGGGTCACACATGTAATGATAAGTGTCAGGAGATTCTTCAGACTTGTGTTATTTCTCACTGTCAAGTGCTGCTCTCTTCCCACCTCACCATAGTGTTTCTTCAAGTCAGATGGTGACACCTTCATTTTAAATGTTGCCTCAGGAGAGGAGGTGGGGGGAAGGTTCTTCCTGGCTGCTTATTTATTCAGAATATGTCAAAGAAAAAGCTGATATCTGGAGCTAGGTCCTCCTCTGACTCCAAATCCAACATTCTTCATATTTAATTATGTTGCTTTCTAAATTAAACAGAGACACAGACATACAGATACAGACCTACACACCACACACACACACACACATCTACCTCCAGGTATTATTTGCCATCTTTATTTGTTAAGTAGGTCCCTTGTAAAATTAAGCAAAGGTGCATTTATGCTTCAGGAATTTTACATGTCTGTCATTTCTTGAAACTCAGTTACTTACCCAGTTAGTGAGAAACAACACAAGTCTGAAGTTCCTAACAAGTTAGTTACTTGTGTGAGGATTTTAGAATCTCAATAGTTTGCTTTTATTATAAACTGTCCTACTTAATTTCATAGACATCAACGAGAAATGGATTTAAAAAATTTCAGAAGCTTATTTTCAATGAATTATTCTTTACAACATGGAATTTTAGAAGCTGGAAACAGTTGTTCTATCAACAAATAGTTTTTATTTAAAATAAACATTTTAGACTCAAGCGCTAGAACACAAATACAGAATAGAGAAAAGAAAAAAAACATCATAAATTTAAATATTGGAACTTAAATACAAAGTAAGAAAGAAAAAAATGTCACGTGCATAATAGAACATAAGAGAGAATTCAAAATATGTAATAATAAATTTTAATTTCAAGAAAGCCTGCATGATAAATACTAGACATTGTGTTGAGAGCTGTCCATCTTTACTTTCTCTTTTTCTCTCTGTTGTGCACCTTTTTTACTTTGTTCTTTTTTCCTTTCACCTCCTACCAGAAGGCTACAATTAAGTGCAGATATGTTTCTCCCTAGCTATACACAAATACATATATGCATACATATAAAGACATATACTTTCCCAGACCTATTCTATTCCTGATCTTTGTTTGTGTTTGAGCATATCTCTTATTTCCTATCCCTCCTTCCTCCTCTACTTTTCTTCTACCCTCTACCTTGCCCTCCTATTATTTGCCTATCCCCCTCCAAGGATGCCTCCTGTATCCTTACATTCCCATTGATCTAAGTACTGTTCTATGCCCCCCTTTTACCTCTTCCCTCACCGTCCTCTAAAGATTTCTCCCTTGTTCTCTCTCCACTTCCGATCCCTTTACCATTTTATTTCTTCTGAATTTAGAAGACTTCTATGCTCTTTAAAATATATATGTATTGTTCCCTCTTAAACCCATTCATAAAGAAAGTAGATTACCAGAACTACCAGCCCTCCTCCCCCACCTTATTACTCTGTATGCATTCTTCATCTCGTACCTCATTTGTACAAAATAATTAATCTTTTTAACTGTTCCTAAGAGGTTTTACTTTTTAAATTCATATCATACTCAGGTTTACCCCAATCTTTTTATGAGCTATCCAGTTATTAATAAAAATCCTAGACATACATTTTGAATTTTACATATATAAATAGTAAAAATTTATCCTTATCAAATCCCTTGTAATCAGTCTTCGATATGTACCTTGTGTTTCTCTTGGCTCTTGTATGTCAAATCTTCGATTAAGTTCAGGTGTTTTTTTTTTCCTTAACAGAGTGTTGAAAGTCTGACAGTTGATCAACAAATGGTTTTTAAGTGCATACAATATGATAGACATTATTCTTGGTCCTGGTGATACAAAAATAAAAATGAAATGCATTATTTAAGTTAAAAATGCATATTTCCATCAGACTGGAGACAAGAATCATATCTTACATAATTATAACTTTAAATTATAATGTGTGTGACTTCACATGATTCATTATTCCCTCTAATCTTACATAGCTGCTCCTCAAGGACTGGAGCAGTAATCTGGGTCAATTCATACCTGAGCAATAATTTACTTTAAATTCTTGACAAGGGGATTAGCCAGTTTCTGCGAGAAGATATCCAATGGAGTGAAACTCACTGTTCTTGAGAGAGTCCATTCTACTTGTAAAGGGCCATAATTTTTAATATTTTTCCTTATATTTTGCCAAAATAGCCTTCCCTTACTCAGACTCATTGTTCCTAATTCTCTCTGTTGCTGGGTAAAATAGATTTGATTTCTTTTCTACATGATGGTACTTCTAAAGACTTTGATCCTGTTCCCCATTAAATCTTCTCTTTTCCACACTAAATACTTCCAGGTCACTTAAGCAAGCACAATATGGTATTCATGTTTGTTAAATATCATCTTCATTAAGTTTTTGAAATTCAGCACCTTCCCACCCTCCTCGTTAGGTTCTCCCCCTGATTAGAGGGCTAGAGGGTGAACCACTAAACTCCTCCCAAAGCTTTCCTTTACAGAGAGCTGGGACCTGGGACTTTCCAGGTTTTCCATTTTCCATCAACAGCTCTTCTTAGTTTTGATTCCATAGAATATTATGACCCTGTACTTGGTACCCACTGATGCTCCACCCTTTTCAGCTTCCTTTCATGTATTGTCTTCCCCAACTAGATTAGAAGTCCCTTGAACAGGGAGTATACCTTTCTTTTTCTTATTTTCACCCTTAATGCATAGCACAGCATAGTGTCTAGCACATAGAAGGTGCTTAATCAGCGTTTAATAAATTGAATTTTTTTTTTCATCTTGGTTGTACTCACAGGTTACTTATGCCCTTTACAAGTGCCCTCTGAAGAGTGGAGTGAGAAGAACTAGAAGAAATACTTATACAGCGACAACATTATAAAGAAAAACCAGACAAACTTTGAAAGACTTTACAGCTCTAATAAAGCATAGTTCCAGAGGGCTGAAGGCAAATTAAATGACTCCAACTGTGTCAAAAATGTAATGGACTTAAAATGTAAAATGAGACTTTTTTTGGGATATGACCAATGTGGAAGTTTATTTGATAGACTATACATATTTGATAGAATATTTTTCTTTTTCTCTTTTTTTTTTGTTCAGTTGAAGGGAGAAAGATAATAAATGCTCAAAAAAGTTAAAAAATAAATTAAAAAGGAAAGACCAGAAAGTTAGTTCCTTATCATTAAAAAGAAAAAAAAAATTCTTCCCAACTTCCAGAACTGAATGCAATACTTCAGATGGAGTTTGATCAAAATATAGTACAGCAGCAGGAAAATCATATTCTTTGCTTAGGACACTCTGAATATAGTGCTAATTCTAATGCTTAGCATTAGAGCATCAGAGCTGATTTCAGGAGAAACAACCTAGGTCGAAATATCATCTTAGGCAACCTACTAGTTTGGATCTTGGACAAGTTCCTAAATTATCTAAACTTCATTTTACTTATGAATAAAATGGGAGTGTTTGTGGGAATCATTTTACCAAACTCACAGGATTGTTTTGAAAATCAAATGAAATAATGTATATAGAGAGCTTTGTAAAACTTAGAATGCTCTATACATTCCAGGTATTGTTACCATGAATCATTCCTTGGACTTGTGGATTGCATACTACCTACAGAATCTACAAAACTTGTGTTCAAATTCCACCTTTGACTCAAAGTTTGTATGATCTTGGGTGAGTCACTTACACTTTCAATACAACTCAAGGTCTTAAAATATAGAAGATTAAATAACAAGTTTTTAGGTGGAATTGTCCAAGTTCACACAGTTTATGCAGAGCTGTGTTTCCTGGCTCTGAATCCAAAGTCATATTTGCTATCACTTTAAGCATAGAGTCCCTTGATAATTTCTGGTTTTGCTCATACTACTATATTAACTACCCAAATCACTTCCTGAAGTAAAGATCAACCTTTTCAACATTAATATTTTTATGGCGATACTAAATGGCTGTTACTCATAGCATACCGATTCTCATAAAGTTAAAAATCAGCATTATCTGAAATAATAGCATAAATAGCTATAATGTGTATTGCTTTCTCCTCCTGGACTGTCTCTCCCCTCTTGTTTTCCATGATTTGATTCTCCTACCTTATTTCTTTGCTGGATCCACATTCTCACTTCCAAGACTCTGCCTTGGCTTCTTAGTCTTTTCCCTATGCATTGTTTATTGTGATCACCTTACTATCTCCCATGGTTTCAGTGTTCACTCCCAAAAGGATAACCAAGATTTTTATTTCAAATGCAGGTCTCTCTCCTCAGTTCTACTCCTCTATCACCAACTGCCCTTCAGACAGTGCCAAATGGATGTTCTGTGTGAATCTCAAACTCAACATATTCAGAACTAAATTCCTATCCTTCACCTCCCCAAAATTCCACTCCTATTGGAAAATTCACTATTTCTGGGGAAGGCATCACAATCCTTCCAATTACACAGATTCACAATATTAGAATCAATCTTAACACCTCACTAGCTCTCTCACTCCTCTCCATATTCAATTACTTGCAAAATCTTGAAAAATTTACTTCCACAACGTCTCTCTTTTCTGTACCTTCATGTAGAAACTCCATATCCTAACTTGGAAATCTTTCAGGCTCTTTCTTGACTTCTTGCCTGGGTTATTGCAACATCTTTCCAAATGGTCTCATGCCTTAAACCTCTCTCTTCTCCAATTTTACTTCTGGTGCTTCCTATCAGTGTGGCTTTGGGAAAGTCACAAACACAAGTGTCTATGTTCTATTTATAAAATATCATCGATCTCTCTAGTTTCATTTTACTGCCTGTAAGGAAAAAAATTCCCCAATTTTCTGCTTTCCTTATCATTTTGGCTACATTGTCTTTTATTTGTGCTAAAACTTAAACAGATATTTATGTAATCACACTTATCTATTTTATATTTTGTGATGCTTTCTATATCTTTGTTAGTCCCTCCCTTATCCATGGATATGATAGATAAACTACTCCATGCTCTCCTAATTTGCTTATAGTACCACACTTTATGTGTAAATCAAATATCCATTTTGACCTCATCTTGGTATATGATGTGAGATATCAGCCTATACCCCATTTCTGCTATAATGTTTTCCAGTTTTTCCAGAAGATTTTGTGAAATAATGAGTTTTTGTGCTAAATGCTTGGATCTTTGGGCTTATCAGGTGCAAGATTTCTATGATCATTTACTCAAATGTAATTTTTACCTAATCTATTCCACTGATCCACCACTTTATTTCTTAGTACCAGACTGTTTTGATAATTATGACTTTTTAATACAGTTTGTGATCTGATATGGCTAGACTACCTTTCTTTACAGTTGATTGATTCCTTTTATATCCTTGACATTTGCTTCTTACAGATGAATTTTTTTAAATTATTTTTTCTAGATCTACAAAATAATTTTTTTTGATAATTTGATTGGTGTGACACTAGATAGATAAGTTAATTAGGTAGAATTATCATTTTTATTATATTGGTTTGGCATCCCCATGAGCAACTAATATTTTTTTCCAGTTATTTAGATCTGACTTTATTTCTGTGAAAAATATTTTATAGTTGTGTTCACATAGCTCCTGGGTGTGTCTTGGCAGGTAAACTTCCATGTATTTTATATTATCAACAGTTGTTTTAAATGGAATTTCTCTCTGCTGGACTTTGTTGATAATCTATAGAAACGCTGATGATTTATACTGATTTATTTTGTATCCTGAAACTGCTGAAGTTGTTAAAATTTTCATGTAGTTTTTTTTAGTTGATTCTCTAGAATTCTCTACATATAAGATCATATCGTCAGCAAAGAGTGATATTTTTATTTCCTCATTGACTACTGTAATTCTTTTAATTTCTTTTTTTCTCTTATTGCTACAGATAACATTTCTAGTACAATATTGAATAATACTGAATAATCCAATAATAGATAATGTGCATCTTTGTGTCACCTCTGATCTTATTGGAAAGGATTCTAGCTAATCCTGTTACATATAATGTTTGGCAATGGTTCATTTTAAGGAACAGTCCCATTATTTCTATGTTCTCTAGTGTTGTTTTTTTTTTTTAAATAGGAATGAGTATTGTATTTTGTCAAAGGTTTTATATGCATTTATTGAGATAATCATAGGTTTTCTGTTGGTTTTGTTAATGGTATGATCTATTATGCAGATAGTTTCCTTTTTTACTTTTGTAATATATTCATTTTATTTATTTTAATAACTCTACAATCACTACCATAAAACTTAGAATTTTTTCCCCCCTCCTACCCCCCCTGTCACCCCACTCCCTCCCCAAGATGGCATACAATTCTATATGGGATCTACACATACATTCCTATTGAATACATTTTCATTATAGTCATGCTGTGTAGAAGAACTAAAATAAATTGGAGAAATCATATAACAAACTAAAACATAATACGCACACACACACACAAACACACACACACACACATACACACACACTGATCTGCTACATTCTGCAGTTGAATTTCAGAGTTCTTTCTGTGAATGTGGAAGGCATTTTGCCTTAGAAGACCATGGGGAATTTTTTTTTAATGTTCTTGTATTGCTATGAAGTTCCAAGTCTACCATAAAAAACTCTCGCACACTGTGGTAGTTGCTGTACACAAAGTTCTCCTGGTTCTGCTCCTCTCCCTCAGCATCAGATCATATAAGTCTGTCCAGGCCTCTCTGAAGTCTTCTTGTTCATCATTTCTTACGGTGCAATAGTATCCTATTACATTCATATACCATAGTTTATTCAGCCATTGCCCCATCAATGGGCATCCCCTTGATTTCCAGTTTTTGGCCATTACGAAGAGTGCTGCTATAAATATTTTTGTATATGTGGGACCCTTTCCCATTTTTATGATCTTTTGGGCATACAGTCCTAGAAGCAATATTGCTGGGTCAAAGGGTATGCACATTTTTGTAGCCCTTCGGGTATTGTTCCAAACCACTCTCCAGAATGGTTGCATGAGCTCACAGCTCCACCAACAATGAATTAGAGTTCCAATTCTCCCACATCCTCTCCAACATTTATCATTTTCCTGTTCTGTCATGTTTGCCAATTTAATCAGTGTGATGTGGTACCTCAGAGTTGTTTTGATTTGCATCTCTCTAATCAAAAGTGATTTAGAGAATGTTTTCATATGATTATAGATATCTTTAATTTCTTCCTCTGAAAATTTCCTGTTCATATCCTTTGACCATTTATCAATTGGAGAATGACTTGTATTATTGTACATTTGACTCAGTTCTCTATATATTCTAGAAATGAGGCCTTTATCCCCATGATAAGCTATAAATTTTCCCCCCAATATACTACATCCCTCCGAATTTTAGTTGCATTGTGTTTGATTATGCAAAAACTTTTAAGTTTAATGTAATCAAAATTATCCAACTTGCACTTCATAATGCTTTCTGTCTCTTTAGTCAAAAATTCTTTCCTTCTCCATAAATCTGATAAATACCACTATCCCTTGATCCTCTAGTTTGTCCATAATATCAATCTTTATTTACCTAGTTCGTGTACTATTTGAACTTTATTCTTATGTAGGGTGTCAGGCATGGGTATATGCCTAGTTTCCACCACACTGTTATCCAGTTTTCCCAGCAATTTTTGTTGAACAGTGAGTTCTTATCCCAGAAGCTGGAATCAAACAGGAGATTTCTATATTCATTGCCTACTGTGTCTTGAGTACCGATCTTATTCCACTTGTCTACCCTTCTGTTTCTTAGCCAGGGCCAAGTGGTTTTGATAATGGCTGCTTTATAATACATTGAGATCTGGTAGCACTATGCCATCTTCCCTAGCATTTCTTTTCATTAGTCCCTTTGATATTCTGGACCTTTTGTTCTTCCAGATGAATTTTGATATTATTTTTCTAGCTCTACAAAATAGTTATCTGATAGTTTGATTGGTATGTCACTAAATAAGTAAATTAATTTAGGTAAAATTGTCATTTTTATTATATTGGCTTGGCTTACCCCTAGGCAACTGTTGTTTTTCCACTTACTTAGTTCTGACTTTATTTGTGCAAAAAGTGTCTTGTAATTGTGTTCATATAGTCCCTGGGTTTGTTTTGGCAGGCAAACTCCCAAATATTTTATAGTGTCTACCCTAGCATTAAATGGAATTTCTCTTTCTGTCTTTTGCAGTTGGACTTTGTTATTAATATATAGGAGTGCAGAAGATTTGTGCAGGTTTATTTTGTAACCTGCAACTTTGCCAAAGTTGTTTATTATTTCAAATAGTATTTTACTTGAATATCTGGGATTCTCTAAGTATATCATCATATCATCTGCAAAGAGTGATAGCTTAGTTTCTTCTTTGCCTATTCTTATTCCTTCAATTTCTTTATCTTGTCTAATTGCTATAGCTAACTTTTCTAGTACCATATTGAATAGTAGTGGTGATAATGGACATCTTTGTTTCACCCCTGATCCTATGGGAAATGCATCTAGCTTATCTCTATTGCATATAATGCTTGCTAATGGTTTTAGGTAAATACTGCTTATTATTTTATGGAAAGTTCCTTTTATTCCTATATTCTCCAGTGTTTTTAATAAGAATGAGTGTTATATTTTGTTGAAAGTTTTTTCTGCATCTATTGAGATAATTATGTAGTTTTTGTTAGTTTTATTGTTGATATGATTGATAATGCTAATAGTTGTCCCAATATTGAACCAGCCTTATTTTCCTGGTATGAATCCTACCTGATCCTAATGTATTATTCTCATGATAAGATGCTGTATTCCTTTTGCTAAAATCTCATTTAAAATTTTTGCATCTATATTCATTAGAGAAATTGATCTATAATTTTCTTTCTCTGTTTTGTCTCTTCTTGGTTTAGGTATCAAAACCATATTCATATCATAAAAAGAATTTGGGAGGACTCCTTCCCCAGTTTTTAAAAATAGTCTGTATAGTATTGGAAATAACTGTTCTTTAAATGTTTAATAGAATTCACTTGTAAATTCATCTGGCCCTGGAGATTTTTTCCTAGGGAGTTCATTGACAGCTTGTTCAATTTATTTTTTCTGAGATTGTGTTGTTTAAATATTCAACTTCTTCTTCCGTTAATCTGGGCAATTTGTATTTTTAAAAATACTCATCCATCTCATTTATATTGTCGAATTTGTGGGCATAAAGTTGGGCAAAATAATTTCTAATTATTGTTTTAATTTCCTCCACATTTGAGGTGAGTTCCCCCCTTTCATTTTTGATATTAGTAATTTGAATTTTTTGTTTCTTTTTTTTTAAATCAAATTGACCAAAGGTTTATCGATTTTATTAGTTTTTTCATAAAACCAACTACTGGTTTTATTTATTAATTCAATAGTTTTCTTAATTTCAATTTTATTAATCTCTCCTTTGGTTTTCAGTGTTTGTAATTTGGTATTTATTTGGGGATTCTCAACTTGTACCTTTTCTAGCTTTTTCAGCTGCCTACAGAGGTCATTGATCTCCTCTTTCTTTATTTTATTTATGTAGGCATTCAAAGATATAAAACTTCCCCTAAGAACTGCTTCTGCAGTATCCATAAGGTTTAGTAGGTTGTCTCATTACTGTCATTCTCTTGAATGAAGTTGTTGATTGTTTCTATGATTTCTTCTTTAACCCACTCCTTTTTTAGGATTAGATTATTTAGTTTCCAATTGATTTTTGATTTTTCTTTCCATGGCCTTGTATTATATATAATTTTAATTGCATTTTATTACATTATGATCTGTTTATGATCTGTACTGGATTGTGAGGTTTTTATATCCTAGTACGTGGTCAATTTTTGTATATGTGCCATATACTGCTGAGAAAAAGGTATATTCCTTTCTATTCCCATTCATTTTTCTCCATAGATCTGTCCTATCTTTCTAATCCAGAGTTTAATTTCCCTCCTTAACCTCTTTCTTGTTTATTTTGAACTTAATTTGTCAAGTTCAGAGAGGGGGAGGTTGAGGTCCTCCATTAGTATAGTTTTTCTGTCGATTTTTTCCTTCAACTCCCCCCACTTCTCCTCTAAGAATTTGGATGCTATACCACTTGGAGCATACAGGTTTAGTAATAATATTGCTTCATTGTCTATGGTGCCTTTTATTAGGATATAATTTCCTTCTCTATCTCCTTTGATTAGATCTATTTCTACATTTGCTTTGTCTGAGATTAGGATTGTTACTCCTACTCTTCTTGCATCAGCTGAAGCACAATATATTCTGCTCCAACCTTTGACCTTTATTCTGTGTGTATCCCCCCAACACCCGTTTCAAATGTGTTTCTTGTAAACAATATATTGTTGATTTATGATTTTTAATCCATTCTGCTATCCATCTCCATTTTATGAGAGAGATCATTTCATTCACATTCACAGTTATGATTACAATCTGTGTATTTCCTTCCATCGTCTCTCCCACAGTTTGTGCTTTTAGCTCTCCTGTGTCCCTTGCCCTCCTCAGTAATTTTCACTTTTCACCACTAACTACTGCAGTAGTTAGTTTCCCTTCCTTCTTTTAGCCCCCCTCGCTTTTACTGTCCTTTACCCTTACTGCTTCTTCCCTCCCTTTTAGCTCCCCCTCCCCTTTCTTCCGCCTTCTCCTCCTACTGCCTATAGAGTTAGAATTATATGCTTAAGTTTATTGTTCCCTCCTTGAACCAAATCAGATGAGAGTGCCTCTCAAACAATGCCGATCTCCCTCCCCTCTTTCCCTCTACTATAATTTTGTACTTCTTCCTGTGATGTAATTTACCATTTTCTGCTTCCTCCTGTTCACACCTTCTGTTACAATCCCTTCCCATGTTTAAATCATATTTTTAACATGACATCATTTACTTTATACCAATTTGCCCAGATAGAGTAACAAGTTTTTTTGTATGTTTGTTTTCGTTTTTCTGTTTTCCCGTTTAAATTTTATGTCTCTCTTGAGACCTGCATTTGAAGATCGAATTTTCTATTAAGTTCTGACATTTTTGTCAACAAGGTCTGGAAATCCCTTACTTTGTTGAATGATCATCTCCTTGCCTGAAATGCTATGCTGAACTTTGCTGGGTAGTTTATCCTTTGTTGTAATCCCATCTCCTTTGCTTTATGGAATATCGGATTCCAATTACTTCAATCTTTTTTTATAATTAATTTATTTAACTTTTTACATTCATTTTCACAAAATTTGGGGTTCCAAATTTTCTCCCCATTTGTCCCCTCCCCCTACCCCAATACACCAAGCATTCTAATTTTCCCTGTCGCCAATCTGCCCTCTTGTCTACCATCCCTCCCTTCCCTTGACCCCATCTTCTCTTTTGTCCTGTAGGGCCAGATAACTTTCTATTCCCCATTACCTGTATTTCTTATTTCCTAGTAGCAAGAACAATACTCAAAAGTTGTTCCTAAAACTTTGAGTTCCAACTTCTCCCCATCCCTCCCTCCCCATCCATTCCCTTTGGGAAGGCAGGCAATTCAATATAGGCCATATGTGTGTAGTTTTGCAAATGACTTCCATAATAGTCGTGTTGTGTAAGACTAAATGTATTTCCCCCCATCCTATCCTGCCCCCCATTGTTTCTATTCTCTCTTTTGATCCTGTCCCTTCCCAAGAGTGTTGACTTCAAATTGCTTCCTCCTCCCATTGCCCTCCCTTCCATCATCACCCCAACTCTGCTTATCTCCTTCTCCCCCACTTTCCTGTATTGTAAAAGGTTTTTATACCAAAATGAGTGTGCATTTTATTCCTTCCCTTAGTCGATTGTGATGAGAGTAAACTTCATGTTTTTCTCTCAGCTCTCCCCTTTCTCCCTCCACTAAAAAGTCTCCCGCTTGCCTCTTCTATGAGAGATAATTTGCCCCATTCCATTTCACCCTCTCTCTTCCCAATATATTTCTCTCTCACCTTTTAGCTTAATTTTTTAAAGATATGATCCCATCATATTCAATTCACCCTGTGTTCTCTGTCTCTGTGTGTTCGTACACGTGTGTATGTGTGTGTGTATGTGAGTGTGTGTGTGTGTGTGTGTGTGTGTGTGTGTGTGTAATTCCACCAATTACTCAGATACTGAAAAGTTTCAAGAGTTACAAATATCGTCTTTCCATGTAGGAATGTAAACAGTTCAACTTCAGTAAGTCCCTTATGACTTCTCTTTGCTGTTTACTTTTTCATGCTTCTCATTCTTGTGTTTGAAAGTCAAATTTTCTTTTCAGCTCTGGTCTTTTCATCAAGAATGCTTGAAAGTCCTCTGTTTCCTTGAAAGACCATATTTTCCCCTGAAGTATTATACTCAGTTTTGCTGGGTAGGTGATTCTTGGTTTGAGTCCTAGTTACTTTGACTTCTGGAATATCCTATTCCATGCCCTTTGATCCCTTAATGTAGAAGCTGCTAGATCTTGTGTTATCCTGATTGTATTTCCACAATACTGGAATTGTTTCTTTCTAGCTGCTTGCAGTATTTTCTCCTTGACCTGGGAATTCCGGAATTTGGCCACAATTTTCCTAGGAGTTTCTCTTTTTGGGTCTCTTTCAGGTGGTGATCGATGGATTCCTTCAGTACTTATTTTGCCCTCTGGTTGTAGAATCTCAGGGCAGTTTTCTTTGATCATTCCATGAAAGATGATGTCTAGGGCCCTTTTTTAATCATGGCTTTCAGGTAGTTCCATAATTTTTAAATTGTCTCTCCTGGATCTATTTTCCAGGTCAGTTTTTTTTTTTTCCAATGAGATATTTCACATTCTCTTCCATTTTTTCATTCTTTTGATTTTGTTTGGTGATTTTTTGGTTTCTCAGAAAGTCATTAGCCTCCATCTGTTCCATTATAATTTTGAGAAAACTATTTTCTTCAGTGAGCTTTTGAACCTCTTTTTCCATTTGGCTAATTCTGCTTTTGAAAGCATTCTTCTCCTCATTGGCATTTTGAACCTCTTTTGTCAATTGAGTGAGCCTATTTTTCAAGGTGTTATTTTCTTCTGCATTGTTTTGGGTCTCCTTTAGCAGGTTATTGACCCATTTTTCATACTTTTCCTGCATCTCTCTCATTTCTCTTCCCAGTTTTTCCTCCACCTGTCTAACTTGATTTTCAAAATCCTTTTTGAGCTCTTCCATGATCTGAGCCCATTGGATATCTATTTCGGATGTTTGGGATACAGACGCCTTGACTTCTATGTCTTTCCCTTATTGTAAGCATTGTTCTTCCTCCCCCGAAAGGAAAGGAGGAAATATCTGTTCACCAAGAAAGCAACCTTCTATGGTCTTATTTTTTTTCCCTTTTCTGGGCATTTTACCAGCCAGTTACTTGACTTATGAGATTCCTCTCCACCGCCACCTCATTAGTGCTTGGGGTCTGGGTTTCAAATGCTGCTTCCCAGCCTCAGGGCTTTCAGCAGGGAGCTGCTATTCAGTGGGATTAAATTCAGGTTCTCAGGTGGGGGCAGGGCTGCCTCACAGGGCTCAGTTCCCTCAGGGGTTTTATGTGGAGACCTTCAGGAATGGACCCAAGCCCCAGCCTTCACTGGGAGCCCCTGGCTGCTCCTTCCCCATCTGCCCACTCCCGAGGGAGCCTGAGTTATGAAGACACCCTGCTTCCCTCTCGGACAGTCAGATAAGGTCTCTCACTGACCTGTAGCACCTATGGATTAAGTGACCTTCACAGCTGCTGGAGATTCTGTTCCTGAAGACTGCTCGGATCTGCTACTCTCAGGGCCGCATGGCTAGGGCAGGGCTGGGCTCCGCTCTGGGTCCAATGCATGACGTACCCCCAGTGTTGGTTTTTCAGGGCTCTCTGGAACAGAAATCTCCTCCACTCCATTCTTGCGCGGGTTGCTCCAGAATTTGTTGGGAGTTCTTTTTACAGGTAATTTATGGGTGTGGGTTTGGAGCTAGCATATGTGAATCTTTCTACTCCACCATCTTGTCTTCTCCCCCCCTTCAATCTTTTAATGTAGAAGCTGCAAGGTTCTGTGTGATCCTGACTGTAGTTCCTCAATATTTGAATGGTTTCTTTCTGGATGACTGTAGTATTTTCTCCTTTACTTGATGGTTCTGGAATTTGGCAACGATGTTATCTTGGGGTTTTGAGTTTGAGGTGAATGGTGGATTCTTTCAATGACTATTTTGCTCTCTAGATTTAGCACTTCTGTGCAGTTTTCCTTGATGATTTCCTGGAAAATATTTTCCAAACTCTTTTTTTCATTGTGACTTTCTGGCAGGCCAGTAATTCTTAAATTTTCTCTCCTGGACCTGTTTTCCAGGTCAGTTGTTTTTCCAGTTAGATATTTTACATTTTCTTCTATCTTTTCATTCTTTAGATTTTATTTGACTGATTCTTGCTATCTCATAAAGTCATTAGTTTCTACTTGACCAATTCTAATTTTTATCAAATTGCTTTCTTCAGTTAACTTTTGTATCTCCTTTTCCATCTGTCCAATTGTTCCTTTTAAGGAGTTACTTTCTCCAGTTAATTTTTGTACTTCCTTTTCCATTTGTTCAGGTTTCCTTTTTAAAGAGATGTTCTCATCCGTGAATTCTTTTTTTTTTTTTTATATACTTTAAAATCATTTTTTTATATACTTTAAAATCTATTTTCTTCTTCAGCTATTCCAGGAGTGCTGTTTGTGCATGTGAGCAGTTCATAGTCCCTTCTGAAGTTTCAGATGGAAGTATAGTCTCAGTACTGACCTCTTTGGTGTTTGTGTTTTGGTCCTTGTCCCCATAGAAAGATTCTATTGCTTTTTCACACTTGTTTCGCTTTTTCTTGTTCATGATGGTGATTATGTGTTGTGGCTTCTGACTCTTTCAGTTAGAAGCTGCAGAACTTGGTGTTGAACTGACTTGTGTGAAAAAGCTAAAAGTAAGTGTCTTTTTATCTTTTTGTTTTGTGTTTCCCTGATCTGCCCTGGGGTAGCTTGTTAAGTGTCGGGGAGGGGTGGTCTGGTCATAGGAGATCTCCTAAGCTGAACTGAAGCAAAGGCAAGCTCAGGGGATGGTGATCCCAGCTGCCCTATTGTCTTCCCAGTTCCCCTGGAGTGCTGAGGCACACCTAGATGCTAGTGCAAGTATCCACCCCTCCTGTGGCTCCTCTCCTGGCACTGAGGCTTGCCTGGGTCCAAGTGTGAGTATTCACCACCCTGGGGCCCCTCTCCTTTTGCCTCTCCCACAGTAGGAGGAATCCCCCTTAGCTATTTTCCTAGCCTAAGGTGTTGTGAGAATATTTGCCCCCTTTGCTATCCTTGTTGATCCAGGATTTTTCTTGGGAAATATTTTATGATTCTTTTAAGGTCATCAAGGGGGGAGGAGAGAACATTTACTGATCACTTTGCCATCCTAGCTCCCAGAAGTTCAAGTAGGTGACTTAAAGATGTTTAATCTGTGGGCTGAAAGTCTCAGGAGCTGCTGTGGCTGATATCTGGTGCTCAGTGACTGTCACTCGCTCAGCTCTGCTGGTCTCTTACCCTGGGCTGCTGCCCTGCTGGTTCTGCCTGCTGCTGTCTCAGGTTTCCCCACGCAGATAGTTTTCTTAATTTTGAACCAGTTCTGCATAGCTTGTATAAATCCCACTTTCTCATAGTGTAACATGATCCTTGTGATATATTGATGTAATTTGTTTGCAAGCATTTTATTTAAAATTTTTGTATCAATATTCATTAGAAAAGTTGGTCTATAATTTTCTTTCTTTCTTTTGGATCTTCCTGGTTTAGGTATTAGCATCGTATTTGTGTTATAAAAGGAATTTGGCAGGACTTCATCTATTTTTAAAAACAGTTCATATAATATAGGGATTAACTGTTCTTTAAATGTTTGGTAGTATTTCCTTGTGAATCTATCTGCCCTGGGGAATTTTTCCAAGAAAGTTCATTGATGTTTTGTTCATTTTCTTTTTCTATTATTAAAGTATTTATTTTGCTTTGGTAAATCTGGGTATTTTGTATTTTTTGTAGATATTTATCCATTTCATTTAAATAGTCAAATTTATTGGCATACAATTGGGCAAAATAGCTCCTAATAAGTGTTAATTTCCTCTTCATTGGTGGTGAATTTTCCCCTTTCATTTTTGGTACTAGACACTACTAATTTGGTTTCCTTCTTTCAACTTTTTAATCAACAACCAATGACTTGCCTATTTTCATCTCGAAAATGAGTTTTTAACTTTATTTATTGCTTTAATGGTTTTCTTGCTTTCCATTTTATTAATCTCTCCTTTGACTTTTCAGGATTTCCAGGTTAGTATTTAATTTGAAAGTTTTGATTTTTTTTCTTTTTCTCACTTTAATTAATTATATGTCCAATTCACTGATCTACTATTTCTATATTTTATTGATCTAAATAATTAGAGATATAATTGTTTTCTATACTTTGGCTGCATCCCATAAATTTTTGTATATTTTCTCATTGTCATTTTTTTAAATGAAATTATCTGTTGTTTCTATGATTTGTTTTTTGACTCATTTACTTTTTTAGGATTAGGCTATTTAGTTTCAAAATATTCTTAATCTATCTTTCCATTGCCCATTATTGAATGTAATTTTTTGTTGTACTATGATCTGAAAAGGGTATGTTGACTATTTCTGCTTTTCTGTATTTGGGCACAAGCTTTATGTGTGTTAGAATATTGTTGGGTTTTTTGTGTAGATGCCATACTGAGGGAAAAAAAATATATTTCTATTCCCATTCAGTTTTCTCCAGAGATTTATTATATCTACCTTTCCAGAATTTTATTCACCTCCTTAACTTCTTTGTTGTTTATTTTTTGGTTAGATTTAGCTAATTTTGTGAGGGCAAAGTTGAAATCCCCCTACTAGTTTATATTATTATCTAATTCCTTCTGTAACTCATTCAACTTTTCAAAAAATATAGATGCTATACCATTTGGTACACATGTTTAGCATTGATACTACTTCACTGTCTACCTTTCCACAAGATATAGTTTCCTTCCTTATCTCTTTTAATTAAATCTATTTTGTCTTTACTTTATCTGAAATCACAAATTGCTGTTCTTTCTTTCTTTGCTTCAATGGAAGCATAATAGATTCTTCTCCAGCCCCTTACTTTTACCCTATGTGTGTCTCTGTGTTTCAGATGTGTTTCCTGTGAACCACAGATTGTACAATTCTTATTTTTAATCAATTCTCCTGTCCACTTCTGTTTTATGGGTGAGTTCATTCCTTTCACATTTATAGTTAAGGTATCTGTGTGTTTCCCTCCATGCTATTTTCCCCTTGTTTATCGCTCTCCCTCTTACCCACACCATTTTTTTCCTCACAGGTATTTTACACCTAATTACCACCTTCCCCTATGTAATCTCCTTTTTAATCAGTCCCTTCCCCCTTTCTACTATCCCTGCCTTTTTTTTCTTTTTGCTTCCCTGAAGGATAACATAGATTTCTATTTCCAAATGAGTCTATATGTTATTCCCTCTTTGAGCCAATTCTGATGAGAGTAAGATTTAAACTTTGTTCAGCCCCTACCCCCATCTTCCCCTCCATTATATCAGCTCTTTCATTACTCTTTAATGTGGGACATTTTATCTCATTCTGTCTCCCCACCTTTTCTTCTTCCATTGCAATCATCTTTCTCATCCCTTTATTTTTAAAGGGATCATCCCATCAAAGTCACCTTATATTCACACCTTCTGTGTATGTATACTCCTAATGAATTCCTTTCTCATTCATCATCTTAGAAGTTGTAGATTCCTTTGATGTTCAGCTCAAATACTGAGCACTGCCCATAAACTTCTATCTTTCTCAATCCCCTCCACTGTAAGTGCCTCTCCTACCCTCATTAATTTTCATTTACTTGGCATACATACCATATTTATTGTATGTATGTGTACATGTTGTTTCTTCTGTTATAGTGGAAACTCTTTGTTGGCCAAGGTTGTTCCAATTTTGTTTTTGTATTCTCATTTTCAAGCACTATGCTTGGCACATGGGAGTCATTTAATGCTTATTGGCTATTTAGTTGTCACATATTACCTATAAAGAATTGTCCACCAGAAGTAGTATAAGTGGTATCACCCGAAATACATTACTGAAAAAGGAGGTAGATTCTATGCTGTATGAAGGTATCTAGGGGAATGCCGTAAGCATGTTTGGTTGACCTCTTGCACAGGATTTATGAGAGGATGTAGCCAAGAGTCTTATTGAACAAGAAGACATGAAATATACCAGTGGAGAGAATACCCACGTACTGACTGTAATGGATAGGTGGATCATTCATTCATTAAAACCCCAAAGAATTACATTTCTTCACAATGTTTCCCCATATGATTTATGTTTTAGTAGTTTGTGTCAATCATTAAAAGTAACGGTGAATTCTGTCATTATTAACCAGGAACATGACTGTTTCACAAGGCTGGTGACAGGAATCTTGACCACAATTGACAGGGAACCATTATTTCATGCTGGTAATGTTAAATGAGGTTTTTCTCCCCATCCTCAATCTACTTGTATGAAAAGGTTTTTATATATACTGCAAAGGATAGCATGTGCCATTTTCAAATAATTTCTCATTTAGCTACTTCCTTTTATTTCACCTTTCTCTCCAGGATGTGTTAATGTTTCTTGTTATTGTAGAAAATTCTTTGTGGTTCTTGCTATTTCTTATTTTGAAGTAGACCACTGGGTCTGAAGAACTAGAGTTCAATAATCACCATTGTTTTAGCTTCCATCAGGATTAAATTCCTGAATGTTGTCTTCCTATATTGATTAGATATATCTCCCACCCAGTAGCCATAATCTCTATTTAATCCAACATTACAGTCTCTCCTAGATTTGTAGTATGGCAAGGCAGATGGATGGTTGGCTAATAAACAGGCTATTTGAACCATTTATTATCTTATAAAACCCCATGAACTCATAAAATTTTAAAAGGTGAAATTTTGAGGGCAGAATTTGAAATGATGCAGCACTATATAGCTGTTCTGAAAGCAGTCTTTACACTCAGTCAAAGCAGCCTCTTTTTTGTATGGAACGAAAATAATAAGGATCTTAATCAAAAGAATATTTTGTTGGAGAAAACATGCGCTGGCCATTATTTTAAAGGAGAGAATAAAGAGAGTTCTAAAACCAAATCATTCAAAAACATTATGTAACATTATATAGCAAGTCCGTTAGATAGCCAAGATAGACCTACATTGGAGACAAAACCTTGGAAGGGCTGATTACTTCTAAGGATTCTATGTGCCTGAATGATTTAGTTTTGTTTTTATGTCCAAAGATCTCTAAACAGAGCAGCCAT
The DNA here is from genome assembly GCA_023548195.1 of Bettongia penicillata ogilbyi. NCBI lineage: Eukaryota > Metazoa > Chordata > Mammalia > Diprotodontia > Potoroidae > Bettongia > Bettongia penicillata. Next base: position 36,873 of record JAJHZJ010000749.1, on the reverse strand, counting down.
ACCCAGAAAAAGGAGTCATGCATTTCAAAGAATCTTTATTATTGAGTTATTTTTGGCTGTCTGAATCTTTATCACCTGTTTTTGTAGTGTTCTTGGCAAAGATACTGGAGTGGTTTAATATTTCCTTCTCTAACTCATTTTACAGAGGATGAAACTGAGGCACATGGGGTTAAATGATTTGCCCAGAGTCACACAGCTAGTAAGTGTCTGAAGCTGAGAACTTTGAACTCAGAACTTCCTGATTCCATGAAAGGCATTCTGCCAACTCTACCATCTAGTTGCCTCCTACTGTTAACTATCCTTACCTGAAATACCACTTTCTATTTAGAGGAGAAAACACATAATGCAAATATTAAGTTTCATAGAACAAAATAAGTAGGTCATACTTAAGGTCCAGTGGATAATGGTGAAAGAAAGATATACTTTAGATTCTAGTGCTTAATAGTTCCTGGCACATGGTAGTATCTTTATAGCTATTGATTGATTCTTCTAAAATCTGTGTGATTTGATGAAGTCACTTTGTATTATAGCTTGTCTCATGGGTTGCCATGGTAAAATAATTCATTACTAAATTAACAGCCTACTGATACTCAGATAGACTGGCACTGAGAAAGCAAAGTTGATCCTCAGTCAAAATTGCAGGGTCATATTGAAAGATTTTTGAGAATTGTAGAAACAGCTGGAAAACATATTTCATTGACTTAACCTTCAAATACCAGTATTACCTCCACACTATGGTGCAGCATTACATGACACTTTGTAGAGGTATTTTTATTACACATATAATTAATCCATGACAATTATTTTCCTAATGCTCAATTATGCTTTGCATATTTTACATGCTATGGTCATGATTGATACTTTTGGTTATGTTAATATAGCTTCTTCACTGATATTTTATTGTTTTTTTATACTAATATTATGTAGTGATATTAGTTTATAGGACTTTTTTTTCTTTTGGGTAGGAGTAGTATTTTTATCCCATAGGAAAGAAGACATTTTGTAATTTGCTTTTTTTTTTCATTTCTGAAAGCAGTTTATGTGGAATAGGGATAATTGTTCTTTAAATTATCTTTAAATTATGTGATATAGTGCACATATAAATGACTGATCCAAGAAAAAATTCTTTCCAACATCATATTTAGCTTTCTTAATTTTTCTGAGAAAGGCTTTTCTAAAATCAATACTTTTTAGTTGAGAATTTTCATAGTTATTAATCTATTTAGGTTTTCATATTGTTGGCATGTTTTTAAGCATATTATTTATGTGTATATATGTAGATGTATAAGTAGTTATATATGTGTATCTGTTTTCTCTCTATTATTCAAGAATGCAAAATTTACAATTTTGAACATTTTCTTCTCAATTTTTTTTTTTTTTGTTGTTGTGGGCAGGAGAATCAGGTTTTAGATAATAGGAAAATCAGGTCATGCAGTGGATAGAATACTGAGCCTGGAGTCAGAAAGCCATGAGTTCAATTCAGCCGCAGATACTTGCTGTCTATGTAACCCTGGGAAAATCATTTAATCTGGCTACATCACTTCCTTCAATTGTAAAATGGGGATAACAATAGGACCTATTTCCCAGAGTTGTTTTGAGGATAAATATTTGTAAAGCTCTTGGCACAATGTCTGGCATAGGAAAGATCTTTTAATAAATGATCCCTTCCTTCCTTTCTTCCTTCCTCCCTTCCTTCCTCCCTCTCTCCCTCTTTCCTTTCCTTCCTTCTTTCCTAAAAGTCCACTTTTTTGTTCTGTCTGCCCACTAGCATTTTTATTTTCAATTTTATTTATTTATTTTTCAAAATTTCTTCTTTTCTACTTATTTTGAAATTATAGTTTTTCCTTAATCAAATGTTCATTTTCATAAGCATATAATTTTTCTTTTTACTTTTAAGAGTATTCATAAATAAAATATGTATATATTCATATACATATCACATATACACACATTTGTGTATATGCATATATATGTACAAATTTTTCCGGAGCATGGTAGCCAAGATGGCAGAGTACAAGAAGGGACCTGCTAGAGCTCTCCCCACCAAACCCCTCAAAAAACCTGTAAATAATGACTCTAGACAACTTCTAGAGCAGCCGAAGCCACAAAATGACAGACTGAAACAAATTTCCAACCCAAGACAATCTGTAATTTCAACAGGAAATGTCTGTTACACTGAACTGGGAGTGGAGCACAGTTCAGTTTGGGCTGGAGCAGGCCTTAGGGGACTGAACTGCTGGTAACTTCTGTGGTTTCCAGACTTCTCAACCCACAAATGCCAAAGACAGTCTCAAAGGACAGTGGGAAGGAACTCTCACCTGGCTCAGAGGGGAGCATGGTCTGGCCCCAGCCTCAGCCCCGAACTCAGTCCCAGGTCCAGAGCAGCAGCAGTCACTACTGAGGCAGTGGTTGCTTCTGGAGCCCTCTACTTAACAAAGACCTCAAAAGTCAAGTAATTGGCTGGAAAAATTGAGCAAACAGGGGAAAAAAACAGATTATAGATTCTTACCTTATTGGTGAAGAGTTATTTTCTTATGTAACTGGTGACTAGAAAGATCAAAACATGCAACCAGAAGAAGACAATAAAGCTAAACGTCCTGCATCTAAAAGTATCAAGAAAAATATGCAATTGTCTCAGGCCATGGAAGAGCTCAGAAAGGATTTAGAAACTCAAGTGAGAGAAGTAGAGGAAAAATTGGGAAAAGAAGTGAGAGTGATGCAAGATAAATCATGAAAAATGAGTCAACAACTTGCTAAAGGAAACCCTGCCCCCCCCAAATGCTGAAGAAAATAACACCTTTAAAATTAGGCTAATTCAGACGGCAAAAGAGATCCAAAGAGCCGATGAGGTAAAGAATGCCTTAAAAAGAAGAATAAGTCAAATGGAAAAAGAGGTCCAAAAAACTCACTGCAGAAAACAATTTCTTCAAAATTAGAATGGAAGAAATTGAAGTTAGTGATTTTATGAGAAATCAAGAAATTATAAAACAAATCAAAAAGAAGGGAAAGAAGACAATGTGAAGTATCTCGTTGGAAAAACAACTGACCTGGAAAATGGATCTAGGAGAGATAATTGAAAAATTATTGGACTACCTGAAAGCTATGAACAAAAAAAGAGCCTTGACATCATCTTTCAAGAAATTGTCAAGGAAAACTGCCCTGATATTCTCTAATCAGAGGGTTAAATAGAAATGGAAAAAAAATCCATATATCTTCTCCTTAAAGAGATTCCTAAAGGAAAATTCCTATGAATATTGTAGCCAAATTCCAGAGTTCCCAGGTCAAGGAGAAAATATTATAAGCATCTAGAAAGAAACAATTCAAGTAGTGTGGAAACACAATCAGGATAACACAAGATTTATTACCTTCTACACTAAGGGATCAGAGTACTTGAGATATGATATTCCAGAGGCCAAAGGAGATAGCATTAAAACCAAGAATCATCTACCCCAGCAAAACTGAGTATAATACTTCAGGGGGTAAAATAGAACTTCAGTGAAACACAGGACTTCCAAGCATTCTTGTTAAGAAGAGCAGAGCCAAATAAGAAATTTGACTTTCAAGTACCAGAATCAAGAGAAGCATGAAAAGGTAAACAGGAAAGAGAACTTATGAAAGGGACTTATGAAAGTTGAAATGCTTACATTCCTGCATGGAAAGAGGATATTTGTAACTTATGCGACCTTTCTCAGTATTAGGATAGCTGAAGGGAACATATGTGTATGTGTGTATATGTATGTATTATATATGCATATACACACACATATACACAAATACCTACATACATATCAATTGGATATTGAAGTTTATCTTACCTTATAGGAAAGCAGGGGGAAGGGGATAAGAGAGGGGGGATAATAGATGGAATGGAAGATTGGGTGAAGGGGTAATCAGAAGCAAATACTTTGGTAGAGGGACAGGTCAAAGGAAAGAAGTGAATAAATGAAGGGTGGGACAGGATGGAAGGAAATATGGTCAATCTTTCACAGCATCACTGTTATGGGGGTGTTTTGCATGCCCACACATGTATAACCTTTATCAAATTGCTTGCCTTCTCCATGAGGGTGGGTGGGGAGGGGGGGAAGGGAGAGAATGTGGAACTCAAAGCTTTAAAAATAAATGTTAGAGGGTTTTTTGCATGCAAATGGGAAATATTATATATAAGCAATGGGGTATATAAATCTACCTTGCCCTACAGGAAAATAGAAAGGAAGGTGATAAGGGGAGACATGGTCATAGAAGGGAGGGCAGATTGGAGAAAAGGGCAATCAGAATGCAAGCTCTCCTGCAGTGGGAGGAGGGGGGAATTAGAAAATTTGAAATCCAAAGTTTTGTGGGAGTTAATGTTGAAAACTGAAAATAAATTTTAAAAATTTCCAGAATATGAAATTATTCTGTCATTCCCCTTAATATGGTTATTTATTGATTTTATGATTAGTTTGGATACTCTCTAATTATCTAGGATATTTTTCCTTACTCTGGATTTCAGTCTACATCTTTTGTTCATATTTCTCACATGGGTTGCAATTTTTATTGTATTTTAGTCTATAAAGTATGTGATTAACAATATTGCTTTTGTATTTATTCTTAAATCCTTTATGCTCTATCATATCACCATTTTTGTAAGTGTACCATGTTGCTATAAAATATTATTTTATATTTCAAGTAAATTGTTGTCTGTCACAAATATTTCAAGTTTATTTTGATATTTTATTTTTATTTATAATTTCATATTTTCCCCCTTTTCTTTTGGGTAAAAACTAAAGATATCCATAATTATTTTTTTATAATCCAGTTCTATTAAATTTAAGTTTGATTTTCTCTTAAGTACTTTGATGCTAGACCATTTAGTTTGTGTATATTTAATATTAATAATATTATTAATTTATAATATAATTAATATTATAATTAATATAATTAATAAATAATATAATTAATAATAGTTTGTTATCTCTGGTTTCCTTAAGGATAATATTATTCCTCTTTTGTCTCTCTTGACCTTTTATTTTTCCTTACCAGAAGTTAAGATGGTATGCACTGCTTTTTTTGTATGAGTCTAAAGCATAAAACATTTTACCCTACGGGTTTTTAACTCTTCATCTTTATGAACTATGATTTTCATACAAAGAGAATTGTCAGTTTTATTTTTTAAAGGTAGCTATGGCAAACCGCTCCAGTATTTTTGCTAAGAAAACTCCAAATGGGGTCACTGAGAGTAAGATACAACTCTCAACAGCAACAAAAGATGGTGCAGTAGATAGAGTACTGGACCAGGATTCAGTAAGATTTGAGTTCAAATGTAGACTCAAATGTCCCTTAACTGTGTGACCCTGGGCAAGTCACTTAACCTTTGTTTGCCTCTTTTCCTCAACTCTAAAGCTGGTATACTACTAATACCAACCTACTACCCAGGGTTATTGTGAGGATAAAATGAAATATTTGCAAAGCACTTTACAGAGAGTTTGGCACTTAATAGGTGCTAGATCAATGTTATTAATTATTACTCAACCTATTTTACAATTCTTTCCTGTTTTATTTTCGACTTGAGCCCATTATCATTCAATTTAAATATTGATTTTCTTCTTCTTTGAAATTCTATAATGTTACTAACCCCCCGAAACATACAAACAAAAAAAACAATCCCCACAGTTTCTGTACCTTTTTGCTTTGCTTAAAACAAACAGACGCTGATCTCTACCCTCACCTTTATGCTCCTCCCTGTCCCCTGTCTGACTATCCCAATCCAAATCTCTGGCTAATTCCTTTCCAAAATGATCTTTCTTTCCTGTTACTCATTTTGCTCAAAACTAATTTTTTTTTTTTGTTACCAAATGCAATCTGCTACCCTCCCTAACCTCTATGGCCCCAAATTTCTTATCTGAAAAATGCAGGAATTTGACCTCTAACATCCTTCTAGCTCTAAATCTTCTATTCTTACAAGTTTATTCTCTAAGTGGCAATCAAGCATTTGCTAAGTACTTATTATATGCTCTGCAGTACATGTATGTGTTAAATGGAGGATTTGATCTGCTATCTTCCTGACTATATGAACATCTTTCTATTCACTGTCACCAATTCTTAAATCATTGTTTGGGGACATCTGGGAAGCTCTGGAGATCTCTAATATCTTCCAGAGAGTCTAAGACATCACAGCAATTTTCATTATAATAATAAGATGTGTGTATTTCTGTACAGTCAATGTCAATACACATGGCCCACATAAACAAAAGTTCTTCTTGGGGGGGATCCTTAACAATTTTTAAGAGTGTTAAAACATCCTAAAACAAAAAGTTTGATCATAGCTGCATTATGTCATGATGACTCTCCTACCTTAATAGTAGGCATCAACAAAACTGATGGATCCAATTTCTGGGAGTGAAATTTGAGGCATGAGATTTACAGATACTTATGCATGTTTCTGGCTTGTGTGATGGTATTTAATTTTTCTCACAATTACTATACAACTTGAATGAAAACAAAAAAAGAATTTTAAAGAATCTTACTTGGAATGAATAAATGATCAATTTGGATAATACACTTTTTAAAAAAATGTACTGTGCTAATAGAAAACGCTTGTGAAAAGGTACATAGGTGCTCAATTGTCCTTTGTTAACTTTTTTCTTTTTATTAAGTGTAGGATGGGGCCAGACTGGACTCTTTATTTCACTGATGTAGAGAACTTTATATACATGAATTACTTTGATGAATACGTATTACAACAGTGTATCAGAGAGTGCTTGGAGTAATGAGAAATTTTGAATTCCCGTGATCCCTCAGTGTGTTTTAGAAGCAACTTGAATCCAAGTCTCCTTGACTCTAAGAATCAATTTCTAACCACTAGAAAACACAGTCTCTTATTAAATTGACACAAAAGTACAATAGATTTTCATTTTTAATTCCCCCTAGGCAGCAAGGTGGCTCCACAAATAAAAGGCTAGGTCTAGGGTCAGAAGGACTTGAACTGATATCAGCCTTGGACCACATTAGCTTGGTGACCCATTGGCAAGTTAATTAACTACTGTTAGTGTCAGCTTTATAAAATGGGAAAAATAAGAGTATTTATCTCCCAGTGTTGTCGAGAGGATCAAATGAGATAATGTTTATAAAGTACTTTGTAACCTATAAGGAAGTACATAAATGCTAGTGATGGTGATAATGAAGAAGAGGAAGAGAAAGAAGAGGAAGAAGAAGAAGAAGAAGAAGAAGAAGAAGAAGAAGAAGAAGAAGAAGAAGAAGAAGAAGAAGAGGAGGAGGAGGAGGAAGAGAAGGAGGAGGAGGAAGAGGAGGATGAAGAAGAAGAAAGGTGGAGATGGAGGAGGAAGAAGAGGAGGAGAAGAACAAGAAGGGGAAGATTCGTGGGAATAATTCATGGGAAACTATGATTTGAATGAAAAAAAAACAACTACCTTCAAACAAATAATTAGCCTTAACAACACAAGTATAATGGCATGTAACATAGTATTATGCATAGGAAATGCTCGATTAAAAATCTTTTTTATTGATGAAAACTGAATCCCAATGAATATATTTAAGGTCTTTCCTAGTATAGATATTATCCAGGGGTCAGTATTTAACTGTATGATATGTCAATTTTCAATATACTGGTATCCTTATGGATCACTTCCAATGTACTTGTACTCTCCTTCAAACTTTCACTGGTGCCAACACATGACACATAATTAAAATTTGAAAAATAGTCTTTCAATTCACTGAGTGAGGCTTGAGGTTCAAGGAAAAGGGAAGGACCATGCCATGCTAACCCTGAATTCTGTTTACTTAACCTTTGGCAAAATTCTTTTTTTCTGGTCCCTTTATATGTCTCTAATGGCTGCTTTCTCTGAATGATGTTCCTTATAGGAATCAATATTCTGCATGTTTCCTTGTCCCTTGAGATTGATTCCATTTTTAGGTCATACTTCATCCAAACTTTGTTCTGGAAAAATAAATGAAATTGTCACACTAGTGGCTCTCTATAAAACTTTCCCATAAGAATGAATTATTATGTAATTTTAAAAGCTACATTTACTCTGAATTATGGGCTGCCCTAGAAAAGCTAGTAGGACAATTTGTGTTTTTCTCTGTAAAGAAAAGCAACAAATTTTATGAATAATAAAAGGAGAATTCCAAAGTTATATGAAACATTAAAATATGTATATATATTTACACTGATCACATTTTTGAGGTAAGACATTTTACAAAATTAGGAATATTTCGGGGGGAGGAGCCAAGACAGTGGAGTAGAAAGACTCACATATGCTAGCTACGAATCCACAGCCCATAAATTTCCTGTAAAAAGAACTCCCCAGAAATTCTGGAGCAGTGGAACCCGCGCAGAAACCCGCTGGAAGAGATTTCCGTTCCAGAGAGGCCTGGAAAGCCATCTGCAGGGGTCCATTGCACCCCAGAAAACAGAGCCCACCCCTGTGCTGCCCTGGCCACTTGGCCCCAGAGGAACAGATCCGAGCAGGCTTCAGGGACGGAATCTCCGGCCGCCGTGAAGGTCGCTCCACTCACAGACACTCCAGGTCAGTGAGAGAGACTTCTGGGCTGGCTGAGAGGGGAGCGGGGTGTATCCGTGACTTGGGCCCCCTCGGGAGGCAGCAGCAGAGGGAGCCGGGAACTCCCCAAGCAGGCAGGAGCTCCATTACGTGTGTGTGTGTACGTCTGTGTTTGGTCCCACCAACTACCCAGATACTGAAAAATTTTAAGAGTTACAAATATTGTCCTTCCAGGGAGGAATGTAAACAGTTCACCTTTGGTAAGTCCCTTATGACTTCTCTTTGCTGTTTACTTTTTCATGCTTCTTCTCATTCTTGTGTTTGAAAGTCAAATTTTCTTTTCAGCTCTGGTCTTTTCATCAAGAATGCTTGAAAGTCCTCTGTTTCATTGAAAGACCATATTTTCCCCTGAAGCATTATACTCAGTTTTGCTGGGTAGGTGATTCTTGGTTTGAGTCCTAGTTCCTTTGACTTCTGGAATATCCTATTCCAAGTCCTTCGATCGCTTAACGTAGAAACTGCTGGATCTTGTGTTATCCTGATTGTATTTCCACAATACTGGAATTGTTTCTTTCTAGCTGCTTGCAATATTTTCTTCTTGACCTGGGAATTCTGGAATTTGGCCACAATATTCCTAGGAGTTTCTCTTTTTGGATCTCTTTCAGGAGGTGATCGATGGATTCCTTCAATATTTATTTTGCCCTCTGGTTCTAGAATCGCAGGGCAGTTTTTCCTTGATAATTTCATGAAAGATGATGTCTAGGCTCTTTTTTTGATCATGGCTTTCAGGTAGTCCCATAATTTTTAAATTGTCTCTCCTGGATCTATTTTCCAAATCAGTTGTTTTTCCAATAAGATATTTCACATTCTCTTCCATTTTTTCATTCTTTTGGTTTTGTTTTGTGATTTCTTGGTTTCTCAGAAAGTCATTAGCCTCCATCTGTTCCATTCTAATTTTGAGAGAACTCTTTTCTTCAGTGAGCTTTTGAACCTCTTTTTCCATTTGGCTAATTCTGCTTTTGAAAGAATTCTTCTCCTCATTGGTTTTTTTGAACCTCTTTTGCCAATTGAGTGAGCCTATTTTTCAAGGTGTTATTTTCTTCTGCCTTTTTTTGGGTCTCCTTTAGCAGGGTATTGACCTATTTTTCATGCTTTTCTTTCATCTCTCTCATTTCTCTTCCCAGTTTTTCCTCCACCTGTCTAACTTGATTTTCAAAATCCTTTTTGAGCTCTTCCATGACCTGAGCCCACTGGACATCCACTTTGGATGTCTGGCATACAGAGGCCCTGACCTTCACATCTTTCTCTGATGGCAAGCATTGTACTTCCTCATCAGAAATGAAAGGAGGAAGGAACATCTCTTTCCCAAGAAAGTAGCTTTCTATGGTCTTATTTTACTTCCTTTTTCTGGGCATTTTCCCAGCCAGTTACTTGACTTCTGAGATTCCTCTGCACCCCCACCTAGATCTGCCCAGCTAGTGCTTGGGGTCTGAGATTCAAATACTGCTTCCCAGCCTCAGGGCTATCCGTGGCGGGAGCGGCTGCTATTCAATGTGATTCTGGTGCTTGGGTGGGGGCAGGGCTGCCTCCCAGGCTCAGTTCCCTCAGGGGGTTTATACAGAGATGTTCGGTAATGGAGCTCCTGCCTGCTCTGGGAGTTCCAGGTTGCTGCTGCCTCTGCAGCTCCCTCTGGCGCTGCCTCCCAAGGGGGCCCGAGCCATGGAGACACCACACTCCCCTCTTGTTCAGCCCAGAAGTCTCTCTCACTGACCTGCAGCGCCTGTGGGTGGAAGGACCTTCTCGTCCGCCAGAGATTCCGTCCCTGAAGCCTGCTCGGATCTGCTCCTCTGGGGCCAGGTGGCCAGGGCAGCACAGGGGTGGGTTCCACTGTCCAGAGCGTGACAGACCCCTGGGGATGGCTTTCCAGGGCTCTCTGGAACGGAAATCTCTTCCAGTGTGTTTCTGCGCGGGTTCCACTGCTCCAGAATTTGTGGGGAGTTCTTTTTACAGGAAATTTATGGGCTGCGGAATTGGAGCTAGTATACATGAGTCTTTCTACTCTGCCATCTTGGCTCCTCCCAGGTGATACTTCTTTTAAAGTATTTACAATATAGACCACAAACGAATTTTTTTTTAACATTAACTGAGACACAAATAATAATTATGTATGGTAACTTCACAAGCCTTTGACTTAATTGTCTGCACACTGTTACTAACAATTAAAGTGCCCTAAGTTGTTGTTGTTGGTCTAAAGTCCTAAGCCTAATAACTTAATTTTAGACTTAACCTCGGATGTTCCCCTACCAACAATCTATAATTTAATAGATCTGGTATTACGCTTATAAACCTTTTGATTATAGGAAATTGCCACTAAGCATAGGGACATTGCAGGGAAACAATATGTCCCCAACTTCATGTCAGTTCCAGGCAAGAGTAGATTGTCAACTTGCATTCAGTCAGACTTAAAGTCTGCCAGTTGTCAGTGGGGAAATTGAGTTAGGAGAATCCTGCCTCAGCCTGGGCTGAACAGCTGCTCTCCTACCCTTCTCATGAGATCACCTGTTTCAATTCATACCAGCATCTCACAACCTTACTGGCATCATGGATTGGAGACTCAGACTGCCTTTCTTGCTATCCATACCTGGAGTTAGTCTCAGAAGAACAGTCAGTTAATAGTCCCATAGCATCTTAAAATAGCAAGTTCCAATAACCAGGTTTCAGATATGACTATAATTTCACATTGGCTAAGGAACATCTTTTGAGGCAAGTCTTAAGTGGCTTACATGCCTTTCTATACTTGTTCTAGTCCCTCATTAAATAACAGTCATAAAATCAAATTTACCATTAAAGCTTTAACTTTTCCATCAGTACCAAATTTTGCCCAAGGTTACCTGCCTCTAGGAAATTTAGACTAAAATTATTTCCCCCAAACTAAAGATGTCCTCTGATTTAGTCTCAATAATTAATTCAGTTAATTGTTTTAATACTAATTGCTTTTACATCAGTTTGTAACATGTCCAATTTTTTCCCCATCTCTCCCCTTCCCCCACCCCCTAATACCTTGCATTCTGATTACCTGTTTCCTCAATGTACCCTTCCTTCTCTCACACTCCACCTTTCCCTTATCCCCATCTTCTCTCTTTTCTTGCAGGGCAAGATAAATTTCTATATGCCATTACTTATTTTTCTTATTTCTTAGTTATATGCAGTAACAATCCTCAACATTCTTTTCTAATACTTTGAATTTCAGCTTCTCTCCCTCCCTCCCTCCCCACCCATTCCCACTGAGAAGGCATGCAATTCAACACAACCTATATATGTTTCATTTTGCAAAAGACTTCTATAATAGTCATGTTGTGTAAGAGTAACTATATTTCCACCCAACCTACCCTGCCCCCCCCCACTTTTTTTCTATTCTCTCATTTGATCTTGTCCCTTCCTAAAAGTGTTTATTTCTAGTCACTCCCTTCTCCCATTTGCCCTTCCTTATATCATCCCCTCACCCCACTTGTTGCCTACTCCCCTACTTTCCTGTAGTGTAAGAGAGATTTTCATATCAAAATTAGTGAGGATGTTATTTCCTCCTTAAGCTGTATGTGGAGAGAGTAGTTTCACTTTCCCCTCTCCCCCTTCTCCCTTTACTCCTCCAATGAACAAGATTTTTTTAATCTCTTTTATGAGTTATAGTTTGCCCAATTCCATTTCTCCCTTTCTCCTCCCAGTATTTTTTTCCCTCACCCTTTAATTTTCACTTTATTTTTTTTTTGTGGATATCATCTCTTTTGATTCAACACAGCCTGTACTCTCTGTCTATGTGTGTGTATATGTGTGTGTGTGTGTGTACAATTCCTCTATGAGTACATACTGAGAAAAGTCTCAAGAGTTATAAAAATTTTCTTTCCAAAGAGGAATGTAAACGGTTCAACTTTAAAAAGTCTTTTGTGATTTCTCTTTCCTGTTTACCTTTTCATGCTTCTCTTGATTCTTGTGTTTGAAAGTCAAATTTTCTCTTCAGTTCTGGTCTTTTCATCATGAATGCTTGAAAGTCCTCTATATCATTGAATGTCCATTTATTCCCTTGAAGTATTATACTCAGTTTACCTGGGGAGGTGACTCTTGGTTTTAATCCCAGTTCCTTTGAATTCTGGAAGCCCTTCGATCCCTTAATGGTGAAGCTGACAGATCCTGTGTTATCCTGATTGTATTTCTACAATACTCAAATTGTTTCTTTCTAGCTGTTTTCAGTTTTTCTCCTTGACCTGGGAACTCTGAAATTTGGCCACAATATTCCTAGGAGTTTCTCTTTTCAGATCTTTTTCAGGAAGTTATAGGTGGATTCTTTCAATATTTATTTTGCTCTCTGGTTCAAGAATATCAGGACGGTTTTCCTTGATAATTTCATGGAACATAATGTCTAGGCTCATTTTTTTGATCATGGCTTTCAGGTAGTTTCACAATTTTTAAATGGTCTCTCCTGGATCTATTTTTCCAAGTCAGTTGTTTTTCCAATGAGATGTTTCACATTATCTTCATTTTTTTCATACTTCTAATTATTTTTTTAACTGTTTGGTTTATCTCATAGTCATTTATTTCCCTGAGCTCAGTTCTCTCTTTCAAAGAACTATTTTGTTCAGTGAGCTTTTGAATCTTCTCCTCCATTTAGCTAATTCTGCTTTTTAAAGCCTCCTTCTCCTCATTCATTTTTTTGGACCTCTTTTTCCAATTGAGTTAGCCTCTTTTTAAAGTTGTTATTTTCCTCAGCATTTTTTTGCTTCTCCTTTATCAAGCTGCTAATTCACTTTTCAAGCTCTTCTATTGCCTGAGTTCAATTTAAGTTTCCTTTGGAGGCAGGGACCTTGACTTCCTGTGATAGTATGCCTTGTTATTCCTCTTCTCAAAGGATGGGGGGAGACACCTGTTCCCCAAGAAAGTAACATTCTGTGATCTTATTTTTTTTCACCTTTTGTTGGGCATTTTCCCAGCCAGTTACTTGACTTCTGAATCCTTTGTCAAGAGAATGGTCCTATTGTCCCTCTTCTCCCAGTTTCATGTTCAAGGCTGAGATTCAACTCAGCTCCACAATATCCCAGGGCTTTGGATGGGGGTGTTGCTGTCACTCAGGGCTGAGGTTCAGATCAGCTGCTCCCTAACTACCAGAGGCTTTAAGCTGAGCTGTTTGGATAATGGACCCAGGTTGGCTTCTTGGGCCACCATAGCTACCTGCAGTCTGTGGTTGGGGCCTCTGTTGTTGCCTGGGGCTATTGCTAATCTCTGTTCCCTCTAGCCCAGTTAGGAAACCCTCACACACTGACCTTTGGAGTTTTCTTTTTCACTTGTGTGTTGAGGGATTTGGGATGTTCTGGGAACTCTGCCTCAGAGGTCTATTCAGGTCCTGTTCCTTCCAGTGCTGTGTGACCAAGACTGGGCTCTGCCCTGCTCAGTGTCCCATGAAATAGACCTTTATTGTCAGCCTTCCATGTTACCTTTGTCTTGAAACCTCTTTCTCTCTGTGGTTCTGTGGCTTCTGCTGCTCTAGAATTCATTGAGATTCATTTTTTACAGGTATGTTGTGGGCTGTGGGGAAAGCACTAGAGTTTATGCATTTTTCTACTCCACCATCTTGACTCCATCCCCAAATTTTAAATCTTATTTGAAATATATAGTAATCTATTTGCAAAACAGCTATGTAATTCCTTGTTTCTTTTCACAAATCTTTTTAAATATAATTTTGTATTAATCTAAACATGTATAGAGGATATGTCTAAGGAGTGGTGTTATTGAGTCTGCAGGAAACTCTAAGTAGTTATATATCAGATCTCAGATATCTGATATAGGCCAGTCTTTTCAATGTGACACATGATTTCCCAGGAGCCTTGTGATACTGGGGCATGGGACAACTAGATTTCAGAACAGTATTCTAAGCAAGAATCAGACAGATTCCCTTTCAGTGACTTTACAGATGGAAATTTGAACTCTTGAGATCTATGGGCAAAAATATAGACTCAATGCTATTGGTGCTATCAGAATGACAAAAATCCAGATAGTTGTGCCTTTTATCACTTTCAACCATGGATCAAGACACAGAAGGCTGCCCCCTGTAGGCACCAAGGGGGATGGAGATAAAGGTTAGAAAGCCTTATTACAGCAGCTCACATTGAATATCTCATTCTCATTTCTGTATTCCTCATGTTTCTCCCATATCTCTGCTCCCACATATTTTTCTGCTTTAGAAAGTGACAGAGATCAAGACTGAAGTGAGTCAAAATACGGTAGCCATTAGGAAAGGGAGCAGACATGGGGAGAAGGGGAAGATAATATTTTCTTCCATTGATATGCTTCAGGGGTCAGGCTTTGAGGGAGAAAAGTATTATAATAAAAACATCAATGTATATGAGAAATGCAGAATAATAACAGGGTTATGTTGCAAAACAATAAGAATGATAAAATACTAACATCAAAGATAATTCATAGCTGCATAGCACCTGAGAGTTTAAAAGATATTTTCCTCACATCAATGGGAAGTAGATTGTATAAGTATTCTTATACCCCTTTCACAGATGATGTAACTGAGGCTGACATAACTGAGATTGTGTGATAGGAAGTGACTTACCACTGGTAATGCAGGAAGTTAAGTGTTATAGTCAGGGTTTAGACCTAGGGTTTCTGCATTATTCCCTTAATGCCAAAATTTCTCTCTAGCAAGAGAATGAGACAAGGTAGAAAATTCCCATTGCATTACAGAAATAAATAAGAGCATCACATTTTATGGAGTTTGACTCAATTTCTCTGCCACAGTGTTGTTTTGGTTTGTTTATTTATTTTTGTTTTGGTAGGTTACAAGCTCCTTGGAATTTGGACCTGAATTAGTCTGCAGAAATTCTCCTCTTATCTGTCACTGTCTTTTGAATCTCAAAAAGTTCTATCAGTCATTAATGTAAGCATTGAATAGAAATCATTCCCTTGGTTCAGCAGATCTCTGCCCTTACTTCCCACTTTTCAGCTTGTTTCCTCTTTACTACTTAGTAGCTAGAAGAGGTAATCTACTTCTGCAGCCAGCTGTGGAAGTCTTAGTGTTTATCCTGTCAGCTTCAAAATCAAGTGATCCCCACAGCCCCAAGGCACTGGGTCCCAGCACCAAAATTAGAGAAGGTAAAATTTTTATATATGTCCTCATTCATCCCTACTGGTGACCAGTTCCTCCACCTACTCAACTCAAATAGTTTTAATTGCTTGTTGTATTGTCTTCCTGTCACTGATTACAAAGGTCATTTGAAGGTGTCTTCCATATGCTTTGTCCAAGCTCCAGATTTGAATATTGTAACTCTGATGATTACCAATAGTGTTACTTAAAAAGAAATACTCTCATCTTACAGGGCAAAAATTAATTCCACACATAGAAAGAAGGGGAATTATGACATGCATAATGCAAAATTAATTTATATTTGATATTCAGATTCTTTTAACAGGTGACTTGTATGAAACAAAGGGACAGTGAACTGACTATAGGGTCAAAGAAGCTGGGTTCATTCCTAGCTCTCCCACTTGTTATCTATGTGAACTCACACCATGAGTCCTACAGGGTCTCATTTACCTCATTTGTAAAATTAGTGAGCTAAGCTTGATGCCTACTGAGGTCCCTTCCTGCTCTATATCTTTGATCCTGTGAATTTCCTAATTGTACAGTGTGAGTGAGGCTGATATTGAAATTAACCTAAATTTCACTGAACAACAACACTTTCTGCATATAATCATTCAACTTAGGAATGACTATGATACTCTAGATTTAGGATTGAAAGCTGGAGGAGCCCTCCAAACTCAGCTACTTTTTGAGGATGGATGAGAGACGTGGAGTGGCTTTCCAAGGACACATGGCTAGGAAACAGAAGAGTCAAGATTTGAAACCAGTATGCAGATTCCATATCTATTTCCAGTAGCACACATCACTTTTTCAGAGACCATGGTTCACGTTGTCCCTTACTTTATTGAGGTACCTTTCAGAGGGAGACCTTTTATGAACTGATGAAAACCTTATGCCTAGGAAAGAAAGACTATCCTAATGCTGTAGTCATTCAACTATGGTCCTCCAAGCTGAATAGAAGGTTGTAAGGGTGAAGTGGAAATAGCACTGGATTTGTAAACAGGAGAACTGTTTTAAAAGCTATTTCATTTCAAATCCAAATCTTTCTGAATTTAAATAATAGGGACCTGCAGAAGCAAATAATAAAAATGCCCAAGACTCAATTTTCCCATCTGTTAAATGGAATTAATAGCATACCCTCTAATTAAGTGCTAATCCAGAGACTCCTTGTGGTATAGAGATTATCTATGTGTATTTGTCTCTGTGTTAGATGCACATAGTTACTTATATTATGTATATGTATACCTACAATATATGTACATATATGTGTATATATTTTATGAGGTATTCTATAAATAGTATATATGTTTATGTGTATATCTGTAGCTCCTAAACGATGGCAGCCATGAATATTTCAGCACAATTCTGAATTATAAAATACAGAAGACTCTCCACATGGAAGATAGAACCAAAACATTTATTCAGACACCAGATAACCAAATCCCTCATAGTAACAAAGAAATCTATACACAATAACAATGCAGGGAACAATACCATCCCCAAATCTTCCCTCTTTTAGGCTTTCCACAAACAAGCTCCCTTAAACAAATCATAGGCAGATTGCTTTAAACAAAATAACCTTCTCTCACAGACAGCTAGCTGCTTGCTTGCCTGCATATGCAATATATGAATGAATCAATAGTGCATGCACATGAAAATATAGGAACTGCATCCATATACATATAAATCCACACATGCATATATATATATATATATATATATATATATATATATATATATACATTCACAACCATGTAGGTATTGCACACAAATATACTTTGATGTGTATGTTTTACATGCACAAGCATAATATGTATCATGAGCACATATACATGTACTATATGCAGCACACAGATAGATGATAATGCATATATATGTATGTGTGCATGTGTGTGCGTAGTCACGTGTGTGTGTGTCACTATTGCTTAAGTCATAGCAATGGAAAGAAGGAATGACAGATTGCTTCTTGAAATTGACAGATTACACTGCCCCTCACCAGTGTGTTTCAAATTTACCCTTTTGCAAACCTTAAAGCAAAGTAAAGGTACGAATTATTACTGAATTGTAGCTCCTTCTACCGAACTGGGTTCAGGTATTGTGAATACTTTATATCATGTAATATAAGAAGCAGTAGAAGACATTCCTCTCCACACTCCCCCTGCAAAAGAAATATCTCCTTGCCAAGTCCACAATTCCTGAAACTCTATCTTTAGAATTTCATTCCTTTGAGATAAGTGATATGATTTCTCTGAGTCTCTTAAAAGGTAAACGTCCCTTAACATATTAACTTGAGTGTGCATTTCTTTATTAGTTGTCTTTCTTTTGTAATTGAGGAGAGACTGAAGCCATCTTAAAAGACCAGGCTGCTGTGAAGAAACCAAAGGTAGAATGCAACTGGAGAAAACAGAACTGAAGGAAAGATGAAGGCAGTCAGTAATAGCTTTGATTTACCGTGCAGTGTTGTTAAAAGGCTGTCCTTTCGTACTGAGTTTTCTTTGTGGGTAATGAATGCATTTCCATCAAGAAAAGACTAACAAGAAATAAATAGGAAAGGAAACTCTTGAATCAATAACAAGTATAACAAGGTAGCAGAAGGTTATTGACCATTAAATAGAATGATTAAGTGCCATAAACAGATTTTGTTTTCATTCTAAAGAGGTACTGTTTTTTCTGTCTGTTAATATAAGATTTCACCCCAGACAGTGAATCCATAACCTTAAAAGAAATTTGACACAAGTGATTTTAGGTATAACATTTTCACCGGACTCTCAGGCACAAGTCCACTGTACATTTTCAAGCCTTTCAAGCCAGGTTAATTTACAATAATTATCCCAGTACTACCCGGATGATTCTTCACGGCAAAAGCATAAGTAACTATGTTTCATATGCTACCATATTTAGGTAAATGTTCAGATGTTTGTGCATAGGCACAAGTGTTTGTGAGGATAAATGTGTGTAAGTGTGTGTGTGTTTGTGTGTGTGTGTGTGTGTGTGTGTGTGTGTGTAGGATCACAGATTTAAATTTGGAAGAGACCTCCATGGTAACCTAATGAAACCCCCTAAATTTAAAAAAAAAAACTTTACCTGAGTGGCTGAAACCAAGTTTAGACAGGCTTTAGAATTGAGAAGGAAGATGATCTTGTAGGTCAGGGTTTTAAAAGGTTCATCATTATGAATATTGAAATTATTTAATATGAAGGGGATAGAGAGAGAAGTACTATGAATTAGGTCCTAACCTCATGGAGAGAGGTGACCTATGGGTTGGTACGTGACAGTAATTACAGTTTAGACAAGGTGATTTAAATGGATGCAGTGTATTTCATAGGAGGTCAAGTTGGGTGATGGGAATGTGTGAGAAAGTCAGTGAGGAGCGTAGTGTATGTTTACTTCTCATCCTGGCCCTCTGTGTCAAAACTGCAAAAATTTTCCCTGTGAGAATGATGATAGACACAAAATATCTTGCTTCTAATGACTCACTTGAGCACCTGTCACAGAAAGACTTTGGAGAAAAATAGAAAGTTAGAACAGCATTTCTAAATGAACCCTATTTACCAGTGTCTGGCAGACAGCTTCCCGTGATTTTAGAAAAGAGAAACTGAGATAAATGACTCATGGCAAAAGAAACAATCCTAGATAAATTGAATGAGAAAACTAATTGGAACCATTTATCTCTGCTGCAGATTTATTAACAAACCACTGTGTGTATTTGTGTCAACTAGTCAACAGGTACCCATTCATGGAAAACTTTGGCAGATGCTTCTTTTCTTTAAATAAATCCTAGTGTGATTACATTTTTGAAGCTCTGAGTCTGATCAAACATGGGATGAATTTTATATTTTGGAAATAGCCTATTAATAAAAGTAAACTCTTATAATGAAAGAACTATACCCTCCAGCCTGCAGATAATATACAAGAATGGAGGTGACAGGCAAATAGGGTGGACCTTAGAGACACACTATCAATCATGAACTCAACTAGTGGATTCTGGAGTCAACTTTCACCATCAACCTAAACTGTTACTAACTTAGCCATCCCACATAAGTATCTCAGTTCACTCATTCTGCCCACAGATGCAGACAAGTGACCAATCCCCACATCAGAGGTCTCTACTCTCCTGGATACCCACACTGTAGAGTGCTTGAGATTAGAGGTATGATATATCTATTAAGTGCTCTGACACAATGGATAGAAAGCTCTGAGTTCAAATCCAGCCCCAGAAACTAGTTATGTGACCTTCGACAAATGACTTCACTTAAAATGAAGATAATAATAGCTTCTATGTCATAGGGTTTTTATGAGAACCAAATGAGATAATGTTTGTAAAGTGCTTAGCATAGTACCTGGTATATAGTAAGTATTATATAAGTAACTATTCCTATCATCTTCCCTTTCAGTTTTCTTTTTATTTCTATTTTTTTTAGAGTTACACTTAACTCTTTATTTTTCATGAGTGATAACTTAAGTTTATATGATTAGAGTCAAGGATATTTAAATGATTAAATTTTTCAGGCATGTTAAACTCCTGAAGGGCAAGAACCATGTTTCTCTGTTTGATAAAGCGCCTAATTAAGAGTCCTATGTGTAAAAATACTCAAGAAATATTATTTAACGATAAGTTATTTGATGTTTCTGGAGAATAATTTTTCAAGGCTATGCCTATAATATAATACAAAAACTACTAGCTGACTTGGTCAGTTCAATCAATGAGCTAGTTAATTAAGTAAAAAAAGAAAGAAAATTATTATTTAGGATTAAGGAAGGAAAAAGTTCCTTTCACTACATTTTTCCCCTTTAAGTTATTTCTACCATACCCTAATCACTATTTTTAACTTTGATAATTATTCTCAGAATATGCCCAAATACATAATAATGTTTAACTATATTATATTAATTTCAATTACTTCAGTCTATTTTCTTTCCTTTTTTAATTGTTTATTTATATTTAGTTTTCAACATTCATTTCCACAAAATTTTGAGTTCCAAATTTTCTCCCCATCTCTCCCTTCCCCCCACCCTATAAGGCCTTGCATTCTGATTATCCCTTCCTTCAATATGTCCTCCCTTCTATCATATCCCTCCCTTCCCTTATCCCCTTCTTCTCTCTTTTCTTGTAGGGCAAGATAGATTTCCATACCCCATTACTTGTATTTCTTATTTCCCAGTTGTATGCAAAAACAATTCTCAACATTCATTCCTAATACTTTTAATTCCCACTTCTCTCCCATCCTCCCTCCCCACCCACCCCCACCTGAGAAGGCAAGCTATTCAATATAGGCTGTATATGTGTAGTTTTGCAAAACACTTCCATAATAGTCATGTTGTGTAAAACTATATTTCCTTCCATCCTATTCTACCCCTCATTTATTCTATTCTCTCTTTTGACCTTGTCCCTCCCCAAAAGTGTTTACTTCTAATTGCCCCCCTCTTCCCATTTGCCCTCCCTTCAATCATTCCCTCCACCCCAGTTATCCCCTTTTCCCCTATCCTTCTGTAGTGCAAGATGTACTTTCATAGCAAACTGAGTGAGCATGTCATTCCCTCCTTAAGTCAAATGTAAAGAGAGTAAGCTTCCCTTTTTCCCTTCTCACCTCCTCCCTTTCTCTCTCCATTGGAAAAGCTTTTTCTTGCCTCCTTTATGAGTGATAATTTGCCCCATTCCATTTCTCCCTTTCTCTTCTCAATACATACCTCTCTCACCCCTCAATTTTATTTATTTATTTTTTTAGGTATCAACCTTTCTTATTCAACTTACCCTGTGCTTTCTCTCTCTCTCTCTCTCTCTCTCTCTCTCTCTCTCTCTCTCTCCTCTCTCTCTCTCTCTCTCTCTCTCTCTCTCTCTGTGTGTGTGTGTGTGTGTGTGTGTGTGTGTATAATCCCTCCAACTACCCAAATACTGAGAAATGTCTCAAGAGTTACAAATATTATCTTTCCATGCAGGAATGTAAACAGTTCAACTTTAGAAAGTCCCTTATTATTTCTCTTTCCTGTTTACCTTTTCATGCTTCTCTTGATTCTTGCGTTTGAAAGTCAAATTTTCTATTCAGTTCTAGTCTTTTCATTAAGAATTCTTGAAAGTTCTCTATTTCATTGAATGACCATTTATTCCCCTGAAGTATCATACTCAATTTAGCTGAGTATAATAGGGTAGGTGATTCTTGGTTTTAATCCTAGTTCCTTTGACTTTTGGAATATCATAATCCAAGACCTTTGATCCCTTAATGTAGAAACTGCCAGAGCCTGTGTTAACCTTATTATATTTCCACAATACCAAATTGTTTCTAGCTCTTGGCCTTATTTTCTTCTTGACCTGGGATCTCTGGAATTTGGCTATAATATTCCTAGGAATTTATCTTTTTGGATCTCTTTCAGGAGGTAATCTGTGGATTCTTTCAATATTTATTTTACCCTCTAGTTCTAGAATGTTAGGGTAGTTTTCCTTGATAATTTCATAAAAGATGATGTCTAGGCTCTGTTTTTTGATCATGACTTTCAGATAGTGCCATAATTTTTTTAAATTGTCTCTCCTGGATTTATTTTCCAGGTCAGTGTTTTACCAATGAGGTATTTCACATGATTTTCCATTTTTCCATTCTTTTGGTTTTGTTTTGTAACTTCTTGGTTTCTCATAAGTCAATAGCTTCCATCTGCTCCATTCTAATTTTTAAAGAACTATTTTATTTAGTGAGCTTTTCCATTTGGCTAATTCTACTTTTTAGAGCATTCTTCTCCTCACTGGCTTTTTGGACCTCTTTTACCAATTGAGGTAGCCTATTTTTAAAGGTATTTTCTCCAGCATATTTTTGGGTCTCCTTTAGCAAGCTGTTGACTTGCTTTTCATGATTTTCTTGCATCTCCCATTTCTCTTCCCAATTTTTCCTCCATCTCTCTTACTTGATTTTCAAAATCCATTTTGAGCTCTTCCATGGCCTGGTACTATTGCATATATATTTTGGAGGTTTTTGATGTGGAAGCCTTGACTTCCTCTGATATTATACTTTCTTCTTCCACATTGGAAAGGATGGGAGAAAATATCTGTTCACCAAGAAAGTAACCTTCTATAGTCTTATTTTTTCTCCCTTTTTTGGGCATTTTTCCAACAAGTTACTTGACTTTTGAGACCTTTGTTGAGAGAAGGGTATATTCTATGGACCTGTAAGTTCTGAGTTCCTCCAAGGTGGCATAATCAAGGGAGCAGAATTAGCTCCTCTCCTGGCCTGCACACTGGTCTGGGAACAACCAAAAACTTTCCTGCCCAGAATCTGCAATTGGAATTCCCTCACCACAACACTCTCCAGCTCCACTGCCAGTGCTCTTCCTCACCTCTGGGTGGAGTTCAGGGCTGAAAATCTTCTCACCCCTGGGTGGAGCTCAGGGCTGATAAATCAGATCAGTGGGTCAATTCCCCAAGGGGCTTTAGGCAGAGGTCCCCCTTAGGATTGCAGTTCATGGCCGAGATTAAGATCAACCCCTCAATTCCCCTAGGACTTCTAGGTGGAAGGCTCCAAAATTGGTAGCTACAGCTGCAGTGCCTACTGCTGGAGGTCCAGATCACACTCCCCCCTCCTGGGTGAAGGTGTCTGTGGCATTTGTGGGTTGAGCAATGTGGGAACTGTAGCCAGTGGAGCCCTGAAGCCTATTTTGGGTCCTGTCCCTGCTGTGCTGTGCTAGTCTGCACTACACCCTGCCTGCTGATCTGATCTGTGCCCCCTTTCAGTTTTCTTACTTTTTTTTTTTAATGTGATTTTATCAATGTAGGGAATCCTCAATCCCCAAATTCTCTGCTACATCAGACCAGCAAAACATGTACACAATATATAATTTTAGAAAGTAACTTGGGATATTGATTAAATAATCACTGATTCAGAATGAAAGGTGGTGTACCTTAGATATAATCTCCTCCAAACCCCTCATTTTCTAGTGGAGGAAACTGGCATCCAGGGATTTTTTTACTTTCCTGTGGTCTTACAGCAAGTAAAAGAACAGGACTTGAACCCTTGAATTTATGTCTTTATGACCTAAAGACTGGCCTCTTACCTACTAAGCCATGCTGCTTGTTGATCTAGCACACAGTTGGTGCTTAATATATAACATGAACTTTGACAGAATTGAATATATCAGTTGTTCTTTTCCTTGTAATTAATGAACAGAAAAAGGAGAGGGAGAACTACGTGGGGTAATGGCTCTCTGTTATGGACAAATCAGCATCCTCATGCTGTGGTGCAGGAAGCCAGGGAGGTACCTGGGTCCTACTCTTTGCACCAAGCAAGAAAGGACTAGTCCTAGCTCTTTACAACAGGATCTGGTGAGATAGAGCAATTGATTGTAGTTTTGGGGTGTGAGTGGTAAGTGGTGGAATGTAGGCAGAAGGTCAAGGATCTCTGGTGGATGAGAAGTGATTATGAATGAACAAGACCGGAATTGGAGTAAAAAGAGGAAGATGCTAGAGCATTGCAGGAAAATGTGTGAAGATCATCTAAGGATTGTCTGATGAGGAAAGCTTGGAGGAGAAGGAGAAGAGCATGACAGGGATGAGTGGTGCCAACATCTTCAGTCTTCTCTCCTTCTTTAGTCATTGCAACACTGAAGAGCCTCCTAATATTGGTATGGGTTGTACTGATACCCTGTCATTACTGAATCCATGCAAACACAGTTCACACCAGGGCACAAAAAAGAGATTGTGACACTATAATATAATAATAGGTGGCATCTACAGAGTACTTGGAGATTTGCAAAGCATTAGTTCTATATTTTCTCATTTGAATCTCATGCAACCCTGTGAACTGGTTGCTATTTTTTACCTGTTTTACAGATGAAGAAATTCAAATTAAGAGAAGTTAAATGACTTGCCCAGGATCATATAGCTAGTAAATACAAAGGGGCAGGATTTGAACTTGGGACTATCCACTAGTTCTACCCATCCTCAATCGAGTCTGATACAGTTTTGTTGAATTTTAATGGGCAAATTTTCTTTTAGTTCCTGTTTCCAAGAGGGTATGGGTGGTGATGATATTGAGCAATGCCAGTATTCCAAAATTGTTCTGAAAAGTGCAGAAGTGAGGGTGAGACCAAAGACATTCTCCAATCTTATGTAAGATCCAGTGTTCAGTCACACTAAATTCTTTTGAATTTTTATTACCAACCTCCAAAATAATAGGTTTGTATTTATATGTTTACCTAGCCTTTCACAATTGTAAAATGCATTATTTATTGTACTTGATCCCCACAACTACTCTTTGAGTTAAGTAGCATAACTACTAATTTGATGGCAACAATTACTACTAGTAGTACTAAAACTAATATTACTATTACTGCTTCTTCTGATGCTGTCACTGCTACTACTACTACTACTGCTACTACTACTACTACTACTACCACTACTACTACTACTACTAACACTACTACGACTACTACTACCACTACAACTACCACCACCACCACCACTAACTACTACTACTACTACTACTACTACTACTACTACTACTATTGCTATTATTAGGTTTTACAGAGGACTCCATTGGGCTTGTCCAAGTAGAATCACTTGCCTAAGGCCCCACTATTTCTAAGGAAATAGAGCCTCTGGTATTCTCACTTTGGTTTTCCAATTCCAAACCCAGAAGTCCATCCTCTGTTTAAGGGTTTCTTCTATAAAATAATATTTTTTGAAAATCAGTTGTTCACAGGGAAAGCTAACAACTGGGCTTCTATTTCTCTCCTCCTCATTACTCATGTAATTAAATTACAAAGAAGTTTCTAAGTTTGTGATGCAAGCATGTTTATGCAGTTATGTGTGGTCTGATAAAATCATTTTACCCCTTAGGCATCTTCCATCTCATTTGGAAGACTCTTTTAATGTTTGTTTGTTTGTTTTACATTTACTTCATTCACTGAGAACCTCAGAGAAAGCAATGGATTTAGATTCTTACCATTTCATACTTTCCTCTCAATCATTGATCTTACATGGAGCCATTTAAATGTCAAAGGAAGTTTAATTGCCTTTGATTAGGAAATGATTCCTTTCCAAACGCTTCAACATGACTTTTAGGCATGAAGGACTTTGGTTCTGGTTTTTGTTTTCCTTTCTGGACCCTGATTCCCCCTGGTTTTGGTTGGGATGGAAATTAAGTTGCTTCCTAGTCCCTGCCTGCCCTGGAGAGGTTCATGTACCTCTATCTAACTCTGTCCTTGGGCACTGACAGTGACTTAGCTCTGTTTTGGCTTCTGGTTGAAATAAACTGCCTTTCTCTTGTTCTTTCAGAAGCTTTTAAGGAGAGTGTTTTTTTCACCTCCTTTAAGAAAATGCCAACAATTGAGCTGAAGTAGTCATAATTGCAATATTTCAGAAGTCCAATAAAATATTAATATGGGATTAAAGAAAATCTGCCTAGATGCAATAGGGAATTGGCACTGCCAGCCCAAAACTCCGACCTGCTCTCTCTGTCACTTTCTTTTAATTAGGGAGAAACTTGCACTCCACTTGCTTTTGGTGGGGAGAGATTATTGACAACCACCACCCAGAGCCAAAACTTGGGAAAGGTGAGAGAGCCTTTATACCCAAGGATCAACATTTAAATCAAGGAGATTTAAAAGAATAATTTAAAAAGATTTCACAGATCTTTAATTTGCTATATTCCTATTTTAAGGGCACCTTGAATTTCTTCACCAGGTGAAAACAACTGAGCTTAGCAGCTAATTAAAAAGAATAATTAGGTAAAATAGAAAGCTACCAGATGGCCCTTATCCTTTTCTTCAGTACCCATGTTCTGGTGGCTTACTCTCCAATTGAGAGCCCCGGTCTTTGAATGAAGTCCTCTCTGGTAGTGGCCTCACTTGTACCCACCATAGGACAATGTCATGATGTCTCCCTCCATGGAATTGTATATCCAATGTTCCAGAGTTCACTCTCCAGTTCAAGTGAATTTATGCTAATTACTCCTTGTATTAGCTTCACATCATGAATAATAAAGTTGATGTAAGGGTGCCTTTTATGTTATATACCCAAGATGCCAAAATTTCCAGTTATCACTCTGCCAATGCCATTTCCTTTCTGTCCCCTCAGGAAATCATAATCTCCTAGGTCTTAAGATCATCATGCTTTTCCACCTTTCTTTCCTACATGGAGACAATGCCAATTATAATTTCTATGAATATTCCTTCCTGATCAATATATCTAGTCCTCAACTCTCTTCCAAACTCAGGTCCTATATCAGCAACTAACTTTGGCATTTCCCATAAGAGAACCTTATCCATCTTGAACTCAATATATCGCAGGGAACTCATTAACTCTCTTCCCATAGCACTCCTATTTCTGACTTCCTGTATTTCTGGCCAGAACACACCTATTCTTCCAGAAAATCAGATTCACAACCCAGAATAATCCTCACCTCTTAATTTTTCCTTATACCACACATCAAACCAAATTGCTGAATCATGTTAAGTCTATCTACTTCAACATTTTTCTCCTTCAAGATCTTCTATGTATTCAACAAGTCATTATTGCCTCTTACCTGCACAGTTATAGTGGGTTCCTTATTAATTCCTTTACCTTAGTTAAGTGTTTCCACTATCCAAACCATCTTCCCCACCAATGGCCAAATCAACTTCCTTTGCCTCTATGGCTAAATATAAGCTTCTCAGTTTGACATTTAAAGACCTTCTCAATATCTAGATCCAGGCTAGCTTTTCAGGTATCCCATATATCACTCCCCTCCACATCTACTATATTCACTGCCTTGCTTTTACAAGAGATTCCAGCTCCAAGATCTGAAACTTTGTCTAGCTGTCACCTGTGTGTAGAGAAGCTCAAAGTTCATCTATAGTATGGGTTCCTACATGTGACTGTTCCAAATCCCCAGATCTGTATCCTGCCTCAATTACCTTTTCTATCAGCAACAAACTTTTGAGACTCTAAACTTAGAGCTACAAGGGAGCTGAGAGATGATTAAGTATAACATTTTCATTTTGCACATGAGGAAACTGAGGCCCATAGAGGAGAAATTAGTAAGATGCACAGCTGTGACTCCAACCTAGGTTGTCCGTCTTGAAATCTTGAATTGCTTTCAACTGGGTCATGCTGCCTCATTTGACTTATTGTTTCTCACCAATAGGATATAAGCTCATTGTGGGCAAGGATTGTTTCATTTTGTGACTTTTTATCCCAGTTCCTAGCACATAGTAGATGCTTAGTGAATATTTGTTAATGTTTAAGTAAACAGTTTTAAAATTTGATTACACTAATTAATGGAAGGAAAAATAAGACAAAATAGTTCAAACTTATCCAATTACATATGAGGAAAAAATGCACAGATTGCAAGTTTCAACCTCTACTAATCCTATTTCTATCTCACTTTCTAGTAGTACTGCATTTGAGCCAAACTCTCTTCTCCCCCTTCTCCCTCTGCTCGCCCACCCCCACAACAGGATCAGGTCTCAATTCCCATGATCTTGGGAGTAAAAGAAGCTTTATAGTATCCTGGATTTCTTTGCAAATGGAAATAATTTTCAACTTGGATAAGACTAAGGGATTTCTCATTACCTTGTGTATCTATGGGAACAATTAAAACTATCACAAAGGGCCATGTCTATATAAGTTTTATTTTCTGCTTCGCTGCAAAATAATGTAGATTATATACAATGATAGAATGGGGAATGGGCTTCTAATCTCCTTTTTGCATAAAATAAATGCTAAGATCCTTCCAAAGAAAGGCACTAGACTCATTGTCTGACAGCTCAGGCTTTTAATCAGTGTTGGTCAAGTTGCCAGAGCTTAAAATCCAGCATAAAAATGAAATATCTATCATAATGTAATTGTAAGTATTCCTCACATTTGATGGGAGAAAATGCTCAGACTTGGCTTGGTTTATTGGTGCGAAAGAGAAAAAACTGCTCCTGTTCCTTGAGTTCTACTCTTTAAATTCTCATAATTATATAAAAATGTAGTTAACACCAGTTTCTAACTGCATAGGTAATGGGCCGAAGAAATTACTATTCAGGCAATAAGCACAACTGGATTTTCAAGTAAAAGAAATGATGTAATTAAGCAACATCAACAGCATCAAATCTGTGTTGTGCTGAGAACATAAAGCCAGGGAGAGGCAAGACTTTCACTGCTAGTGTTTGGAAACTGCCCTTTGGATACAGCTTGAGCAGAATTTTATGCTGAACAAGGGAGACAGAAGATCGTTATGGCGGTTGGTGTCAGCCCAGCAGCATGCCTGTGAGGCTTAGGTGTTCCTATACGTCTTTCCACATGGTGCTGGAGGAGGTTTCTGCATTGCTGTGTATAGGGTGCCAGGAGTCTTGCACACTTGGTAATAGTGCTGAGCTGGTAAAGGTGTGGGATCTATGGAACACCAGTTGTTGGTAATAATTAAATGTCTCAAAATGAGTAAAAGAGGGAATCAAGACAGCTACCTATGTTCCCCTCCCTCTTCTGATATCATGTTAATACTGAAGTTTCAACGACATTTATAGAGTTCATGTGACCCTAATATACTGAGAACAAATAACTCATATTCACACATTACTCATTTTTCTCCCTTTTTGGCCCAGACTCATGATTTCATCAATGCAAATAATTCTCTGTGTGAAAATTACTTTCACTAATGCAAATCTGCACCTAATAATAATCAGTGTGACTGAGTTCTGATTAGTTAAGTGACTTGCCCACTGTGGAAATGCTTGGAAGGCCCCAGGAAGAGTCCATACCAAGCAAGATTTACTTCCCTGTTCCCCTCCGCAGGCAGTCCACAATTCAGCTAGAATAGAAACTAAGTAGACTGTCCTATATCACCCCCAACCTTATTTCTCTGGCAACCCTGATCTCATTCCCAACCTTCTTGTCAACTGACCTTCCCCAATTTCCTTTCCTGAAGAGATATTAACCTTTACATCCTATCCTGCCATAGGGAACCTCTGACCCTTAAATTACCTCCTTCTTTCCTAGTGGTGGTAGAACAGTCCCCTTCACTTCTCTCTTCAATGTCAGGCAGCTACTCTAGTTCAGCCTATGACATTCCTGGCCTGACCATTTGTCATTGAACATCTCCTATGTG
This sequence comes from Bettongia penicillata ogilbyi, assembly GCA_023548195.1. Classification (NCBI taxonomy): domain Eukaryota; kingdom Metazoa; phylum Chordata; class Mammalia; order Diprotodontia; family Potoroidae; genus Bettongia; species Bettongia penicillata. The sequence goes on along the minus strand of JAJHZJ010000749.1, from coordinate 7,186 downwards.
TTTTCTCTTCCCCACAGTGTGAGAACTTTGAGAAGAGAGTCATCTTTTTCTATTTGTATTCTCAGTGCTTAGAACAGCATTTGACACATAGTGAGTGCTTAATAAATATTTTTTCATTCATTCCTTTCTAACTACCAATTCAAACTATGGGCATTTTGCATGGTACTACATCTGTAGAAGACTTCTAATTGGTAGAGAGGATGCTCAGATATTGTATTCCTTTATGAGGGGGAGAGATGGTACAAGGGCTTTTGGGAGGAGACATATTCTTGAATTTATTTTGTGACTGGAGACATTCTTTTGGACCAACTCAAGAGGAAAGAAAAAAAAAAACTTTAGAAGTTGAAGATATACAAGGAAAGCCCACTACTCACAAGTTCTCTGATTGCAGCAGGTTTCCATAAATATTTCCTGGAATTTTTCTTTCATGGATATCCATGCCTCTCTTATGATTTTAAGGGAGATATCAGCTTGTTCCTAGAGGGCTTTAAAAAGAACTCTTTCATTCTTGTGTCCTTTCTGTCATATTCTAGTCATTAGAATTACAATCACTCTTTGCTGTATTGCTTAGACAAGTGGATTCACTCACTGTTTGCTATTTGAGATGGTGTTTTGCATCACCAGCTTTTGGTGGGAACAAGCCATGCTGAGAGGTATAAACTTGGAGTGTGCTCTCTTCTAAAACACTAGCAACCAGGGAAGCAGTCTGGTTTGTATCTATTGTCTAGAACGGCAACATTTGGGGGATAGTCATACTTCTAGTTCAGATGCCTCCCCCTGCTCCCACAGAAAAGAGTACCTAGACTTATGGTTCTTTCTCCTACTCCAATCAGGTAAGGAATCATAGCCTTCTTTGGAGAAGAATGGGCAAGATGCCAGAGATTTATCTATTAATGCCTATCTTTTGCTTGAGTATACACAAATTTATACACGTATGTATGGTCACAGAGCTAGTGTGTGTCAGCAGTACGACTTAAATCCAGATCTTCCTGACTTTAAAGTTATTCTTCCATGAATTATGCTACATTGGAGCATTCAGGGGTTCATCTGAATAGACCATTCAGATACATACATGCATATGCACATGTGTGTATACGTGCACATATTATGTAAACACACATATATTCCTGTATGTGTATGTTTAAATGTGTACAAACATAGGCTCAGTTATATATGTAATGTGCATGTATTAAGCATATGTACATATAAACATGAGGTACATAAATTTATATATACATTATACATTTATATAGAAAGGATTTATATGTATCTATGCATTTATATATAAATTACATATAAATTATTTATATGTAATTTATATATGTATATGCTATATACATATATAAACATATGTGATTTACTTATAAATCTTTTGTATATAAACAAATATATATATCATTTATATATAAATATATGTAAATTATATATGTGATGTATATGTGGATAGAGGGAGGAAAGAGAAAAGAGAGAAACAGAGACAGAGTTAGAAACAAGACAGAGGGAGAATCCATGATGTATTCTTTAGTAAGGAGCATGCTGATTAGGGCCTATTCTCTTTTCTTACAAGATAAAAAGAGGCAGGGGAAGGAGGAAGGTAGAGTATTCCCTCAGAAGCAATTTGAGGAAGAGAAAAAGCTAATAGCTGAAAATACAATGAAGCTAAAAAGCAGGCTACAAGGAATTGGGTTGCTCTTTGGGAAATTTGTAATGCATGTGTCATGTTCAACGTTGATTATGTAGTCTATTCACAGAAACTGATCAGTAACCAGTTAAAAACCACCACTGTTATGGAGACAGAGGCAAAACAGCTAGATTCAGGTATGGATTTTGGACCTCAGTTCATCAACCCCATGTCAGCAATGATCTTGAATGGTGGAACTATTCTTCTGGATGTCCCAGTGAAGAAAGAACAATTGAGGTTGAGACAGAGGCAAAGGGTCCAGAGAAGATCCTTATGAAAGCATTAGTTAGGCATTCAATCATTATCCACTGGTTCTAGGATTTGAGGATTAAATCAAGTCTGATGCATATTATTTCTTTTACGTCAGGTAAGACACAGAACCTTACTGGACCCCAATCCTCACCTATGGGATTGATCTAAGGGGATACTAATGTCCTTTCTGATTCTAGGCCTATAATAGAATCAACCTATGAACTTTTTATATTCCTTTTCTACATTATCCTTCTATCTTATCCCTAGAAATTCCCTTTCCCTCAGAACAATTTAGTTCAGGAAACAACCAACCCTTCCTTATTATCTATGCAAGTTATGCTTTGAAGTTTTATAATATATTTTGCTGTTTCATCCCTACAGAACCTAACTTCCCTTTAATATCTTAGCAGAGACTAATTCTTCAAAACTTTCATTTTTTTGGCAGCTCTTTCTCCTCCTTGCAGCAAGCTATTCTGCCTCATTCCAGATAACCAGTAATCAGTCTTTGGAATGTTGCCACGTTTCCAGCCAAGCAAGGTTTCTCAAAGAAAATGGAAGAACAATCCTCACAACTTCTCTTAGATTTCCAGACTTTATATACCTTGGCACTGAGCTGGTTTTGTGTTATATATTGTTAAGACTTGGAGCTTTAGAAACCTGGATTCAAATCCTGATTTCTGCCACTTAATGGTAGTTTAAATGGGAAGATTCTTTTCCCATTCATTAATAGGCCCATGTAACCCGCTTAAGTTACATGGAAGCCCAAGACACATGAGTCTAAGTCACATGGAATAGGAAGGAGTTGGAGGTACAGCAGAGCTGAGAGGAAGTTAGAGAGCTATTAGAGGTAGGAAGGATGCAGATAATCAGGCAACATGAGTGAGAGAGCTTGTTTGTGATTTTGTTTAAGAGACCTGGTTTGTGGGAAGCCTAGCATGTGAAGTCTTGGGGATAGTGTTGCCCTCTGCATTGTTATTATGCATAGCTTTTTGCTACTATGATGGATTTGGTTTTCTGATGTCTGAATAAATGTTTTGGTTCTGTCATCCATGTAGAAAGTCTGTTGTATTTAGTGATTCAGAATTACATGAGCATATTCATGGCTGCTGTAGGTTCTATGAATATCGTGTTGACTCTACAAACTTCTAAGAAAGGAAATATGCAATTACTTTTTGCCAGGCACTGTACTAAGTGTTTTATAAATATGATCTCATTTGAACTTCGCAGCAACTTTGAGAGAAAGGTGCTGTTATCATTTCATTTTATAGCTGAGATAACTGAGACAGACCAGGATTAATGGATTTGCCTAGCTCTCCAAAAGTTGATATCCATTTAAAAAATATTTCAAATGTACCGGACTGTGTCATCTTAATTTATTATTCTTATCATATCAGAATGGGAAGAAACTTCAGCCCATCTTGTCCAACAATCCCCTTTAGAATAAAGCTGCCAGTTGGCCATCCAACTTGGCATGGAATAGAGTGAAGGGGTATGCAATATATGCTGAGTGAGCTTCCTAGGAAGCTTCCCTTCATATAGAGCCTCAATTTGCCCTTTTGGGGTAGCTGCAATTCATTAGTTTTTCTTTCTAAGAATTATTTTTCTTCTTTCAATTTAGCTATTCTGTCCTATTTCTAAGTAAACGATAAGTAATCACTGCAGGACTGCCATTTTTTACTAATAAGCAAAGATTAGAAAAGGCCCTCATATCTTTGTTTTTTAAAAGCAATCTGTGGAGTGAAAAACCAAGGAACCAAGGCCTGCAGCTGTTCAAGTTGCAGGCTTTTGCTGCTTCCTCTCCCTAGAACACATGTGCTAAATATTTCATTAATCAATAAGCATTTATTAAGTGCTTACTATCTCTAAGGTGCTGGACAAGGTTCTTGGAGTAAAAAAAAAAACCAAAAAAATCCACTTTAATTTATCTTACAATCAGTCTACTAGGGGGTGTAACATGTTGACAAAAAAACCCTACAATATAAATTCAAAGTGACTTCAGGGTTAGGAGTTGTTGTAACTAATGGAATTGGAAAGTGCACCTTTGAATTCATTTTATCTTTTGTCTTTATGTCACCCTTATTTCTTAATATATCTCCCTGCCCCTCATATGCAGCAAGTTGTCCTTTGTAACAAGTTTTTTTTTTTTTTATTTTTAAGGGAGGAAAAATAAACAATTCATCCAAATTAAAATATGTCTACAAAACCCTGGTAGCATTTATAATATTCCACAGTCATCATCTTCCAGGCTGCCATATCTTCAAATATTGGAGAGAACATCATTCTCATCTCTTTTCTGAAAGCTCATCTTTGTTGTAATTTCACAGCTTCCATTTTCTTTGCTTTGCTGTTGTTTTCACTGTAATCATTCTACTTATTGTATTCCTTATTTCATCCTGAAGCAGTTCATCCATACATTCCCATGCATCTCAGAATCCTGTATTTTCTCCCTTTTTTACACTATAGACATATTCCACCATTTTATTTAGCTGTTCCTGAATTGATGGACATATATTTTTGTTCTCAGTTCCTTTGTTAGCCCACAAAAAAGTGTTGCTATAAATATTTTGGCATTTATGGCAACTTCCTTTTCATTAATCAGTCTCCTTAAGCCATATGCCTCATGGCAGGATCAAAGGATTTAGAGATTCTAATCACTTTTTAAGCATTATTTTTGATATTTTTGATAGAATAGAGCAGTTCACCCACTCTCCTAAAGAGAGATAAAATTGAGTTGGGATATAAAATCATATGATGGGAAATGATGTATGAGTCTAGCAAAGTTAACTGAAAGCAGACTGAAAAGTGCATGAGGTTGTATTCTTTAGTAGGGCCATGAAGAATCATGAAAATGTTTTTAGTTTTTGTAATGTTTTTGGAATATGAGTTTTGGTAAACTGAAGGATAATGGATTGGAAGGGAGAGCCATCTGATTACAGGGAGAGTATTTAGGAGGCTATTGTCATAGTGTAGGAGAGATGTGATGAGTATCTGAAATTGCAACATGGTGGTGTGAGAGGAAAGCAAGTGACGCACATGAGAGAAATTGACAAATGAAGTAGGCAATTCTTGGCAACTAATTAGATAGAGAGGATGATGGAGTCCTTCTTCAGCTCTTTAGTGCTATAAAGTTTATGAGTACATATGATTGAAAAAATAGTATTATCCTCAACAGAAATTTGAAAAGTGGAGGAGGCATTGGTTTATATAGATAGATGATGGGTTTTAATTTTGGACATATTGAGTACAAAATGCCTATGGAAATTCCAGATGGAATAGTTAAGTGTTTTCAGGATTAGCATTCAGGAGAAATATTAGGCTTGTCTTCGTCCAATCACTTCCACACTTACTCTGAATGTATTCAATTAGTATTCCACATTTCATTCATTTCTTCCTGATTACTAGCCTTAAGGGAACACGTGAATGGTCTTGGTAATCAATAGTGGTTCATAGTTGTGTGAATGCTGCTTCTAACCTACATAGCTGTTTTGCTATGTAGGTTGCTAAAAAATTTTCCCAAATTTTTATAACACTGGTAAATTGTCTTGTATAAGTTCCCATAACCTTTCGTTGCTTTATGATTTTCTGATTTAACATTTTTATTCTATTTATTTTTACTATTTTTTCAGCTATTTTATATTGTATCATATATCATATGTTATATTACATTTACTATTATTTCTAATATATTCTTTTTTTGTTGAAGTATCTTACAAACTGCCCTCACAATTTGGAGTAGGAAGGAAGACGGAGAAAGGAAGAACGGAGCTTGATCACTATGATCAAAAATGGCAGACGTAGAAGATCAGAGATAGAATCGAGTTGTATAAATTGTGTGTGGTCTGTTACCACTTTTATTGTCCACTGCATCCCCTGATATACTTTTCTTTCAGCATATATTATAACGTTGCTGCTGATAATGGTTTTGCATTTATAGAGATCTTGAAAGTTTTATGGTGTGTTTTTTTTTTCTGTTAAGACCATGTGAGGGAGAGTGACCCTGTTATTAAATGTTTGTTGAATGAATGAGTTATTAAATAAATGAAAAATTTTATTCTGTTAAAACCAATTCCACACTGATCTATGGATGACCCATTGTGTTAAACCCTAGTAGAAGGAAAAAAAATATTTGCACAGAGGATGAGAAGGTAAAAGATGATAACTCAGGGGAGTTTTAGTTGACTACCGAGTCAATATGCATTCTCAGTATGTTATGGTATTTTAGAAAGCTAATGCACTACCTTAGATAGTATTAACAGAGACACAGAGTCCAGGTCTTATGGAATTGATAAGTTCCTCTGTACCCTGTGCTAGGACAGATATTTGTCTCAAGTAATGTGGCTTAGTTTTATGCTCCATGTTTTAAGAAGGACAGTGACATACTTTCTAGAACATTCAGTTGACAGCAGCCTGGATTGTGGAATCAGGTCACAAGGATCAATTTGAAGAAACTGAGGAAATTTAGAAGTGAAAAGAGAACTGTTGGAAATATGGAGCATATTTCATGGGTGATGAGCCTTGTTTCTCCCCTGCCTCCAAAGGGGTAGAATTTAGGAATAATGGGTTGAAGGTGGAAGAAAGCAGACTTAGATAAAAAGAAAAAAAAAACAAAACTACAACCCTCTACCCCTATGTGAGCTATCTCAGAAGGTAATCAGTTACTCCTCACTGTGATTCTTCAAGTTTAAAGCCATATAAGTGCTTGCCAATTATTCTATATCGTAAAAGGAGAGAGACTCATCTGAGTTCAAATCTGGCTTCAGATAATTTACTAACTACGTGAATTACTAGCAGTGTTTAGTCACTTTTACCCTGTTTGTCTCAGTTTCCTCATCAGTAAAATGAACTGTAGAAGGAAATGACAAAACCACTCAAATGTCTTTGCCAAATAAATCCCCAAAAGGGTCCAAAGAATAAGACATGACCAAAAAATGACTAAATGATGATACTGGACATGTGAGTGAAAATAAACTATATATAGTTATCTATTTGAAAATCTGGATCTGAATTTTTACTTTGTTACAAATCCTTTCAACATCCTGGATTGCAGTTTCTCTCTCTCTAAAATAAGGACATTGTTCAGGTGACTTCTAAGGCAGCTTATAGACACCTATGCACTCAAGGAACATATATATTTTCCTTCTCTCCAGAGGCAATCGGTATAATGGATAGACAGCCAGCTTTGAAGTCTGAATGTCCTGGGTTTTAGTCTCACCTCTGACATAACGCTGGCTCTGTGATCCAGGCTAAGTCACA